>CM066032.1:473311406-474537479 GCA_033557465.1 Ichthyophis bannanicus
AAGGGTGAACCAGGACGCCGTCCCGCCGCAAGGCCGCAGCCACCACTACCATTATCTTGGTGAAAACCCGCGGAGCTGTCGCCAACCCAAAGGGAAGAGCCTGAAATTGAAAGTGTCCCCACGGAAACGCGAACCGGAGGAAACGCTGATGCACCAAGCGGATAGGAATGTGCAAATAAGCCTCGGACAGATCCAGAGAAGTAAGGAATTCCCCTTGGCGTACCGCTACAATGACCGAACGCAGGGTTTCCATGCGGAAATGGGGTACGCAAAGACAACGATTGACGCCCTTGAGATCGAGAATAGGACGGAGCGATCCGTCTTTCTTTGGCACCACGAAATAAATGGAGTAGCGCCCCAGTCCGCGTTCGGCCGCCGGAACGGGAACCATCGCTCCCAAGGCGATTAGACGATCTAAGGTTAACCGAATAGCTTGCTCCCTGAACTGGCCTTTGCTGGGAGACAGCACAAAGGAATCTCGAAGGGGACGGGCAAACTCAAGAGCGTAGCCTTCTCAGACTATCTCCAGCACCCACTGATCCGAAGTCAGCCAAGCCCAGGCAGGCAGAAAATGCCGAAGACGACCCCCGATAACCGGATCGTCCCCCGGCACCAGTCTGGCGTCATTGGGGCTTGCGGGAAAAGGAGGAGGAAGGCGCGGAGGATGCGGAAGTAAATCCTCTGCCCGCTCCCCGGAAACCGCGAAACCCCTGAGAACGGTATCCAAACCGACCACGCTGGGAACTCCACAACCGGGACGACCAAAACCTCCGAAAATCCCGAACCGGACCTCGAGGGACCGACGAAGATCTACCAAGCTTAGGCTTATCTTCCGGAAGACGGCCTCCTTTTGAGTCCCCTAGATCTTTCACCAACTTATCCAGGTCCTCGCCAAACAATAACTTCCCTTTAAAGGGCAGTTTACTGAGGCGGGATTTAGAGGAAGCGTCCGCCGCCCAATTTCTCAACCAGATGGACCGGCGTGCCGCAACCATGGAGGCCATGCTATTAGCTAACGTCCTAATCAAATCATAATGAACATCCGCCAAGTACGCCGATCCAGATTCCAACCGGGTCACCTCTAACAACTTTTCCTGGTCTAAACCGAAATCCTGACCCAAACGCTGAGCCCAACGTAAACACGCCCGAGCCACCCAGGCTCCACAAATAGACGCCTGCAGAGACAAGGCATTAGTTTCAAAGGCCTGTTTCAACAACCCGTCCACCTTCCTATCCTGCGTATCCTTCAAGGCAGCACTGCCTTCAACTGGAATCGTAGTCTTCTTGGTGACTGCGGATACAAGAGCATCAACACGCGGTGATCTAAAGCGGTCTTTATCCTTGTCCGCTAGCAGATACAATCTGTTCATCGTGCGAATGCCCTTCAGACCTGATTCAGGCTGATCCCATTCAGTCTGAATCATCTGAGCGACCACACGATGCACCGGGAAAACCACTTGAGAATCCCGGATGGCCTGAATGAGAGGATCCTCCAAGCCCTCCTCCTCCGCCGAGGGAGGCGAAGCAAGATGAAGAGCCTGAAGAGACTCCGTAATTAAGGGAACCAACTCCTCCCTCCTGAAAACGCGAATGATCCAGGCCTGATCTTCGGGATCGGTAATTTCCCCCTCTTCCAATTCCTCGCCGAAGGTCTCTGCGTCCTCCGCTTGGTCAGGGTTTTGCCAGTCGACGTCCGCACTCTCAATTGAGAGACGAGGACGTTTTGCAGACTTCGGAATTGACCGCTGACCCTCCTCAGTCAAACGGGAGGGAAGGGACAACAGCGAAGGGTCGACCTCTGGCAGTTTGCCCAGACGTCCCAAGCGGAACGCCTGATGCATCAAGAGTACAAAATCTGGGGAAAAATCTAACGAGGAAGAAGAGCAAGCTGAGACACCCTCAGCAATGGGCACCCCTGGTCCCTTAGATGCCACAGGGGAAGGGGGGACCGGAGGGCCTGGAACTGACTCACTGCCCAGCTGCCGGGCAGGACTAACAGCCCCCAAAGGCATTTCACCCTCCATGCGTGGCTCCAGGTCAGGGGAGATCGATAGGCAGACCTTACACACCCCTGAGTCTGAGAGAGCCCCCTTGCGGGATCCGCAAACTAAACACTGTGGCCTGGTGGACATGGAGACCAGGATGCGCAATGTCAAAGGCAAAGAAGACCTGATAGAGAGAAAAAAAAATCTCTTCGTTTTTGTTTTTGGAGCTTTGCCCCGTTTTTTTTTTTTTTTAAGGCAATGAACTGCAGAAAAGAAAACTAGAGCCACACGTGAGGCAAAATAATAACAAAGCGACTCAGGGGAGCCCAGTAGCAGAGAAACTCAGTTCCTCCAAAAAGGAGCGGGAAAGAAAACAAAACGCCGGCGCAAAGAAAATGGCCGCCGGCACAGACGGGGGCAGAAAGAAAACGGCGGGGAAAATAAAATGAGCAAAACCCAAGCAGAAACCCCGTCGAAAAAAACAATCCAAAAGGAAAAGAAAATGCCAACAACTCACCGCTAACGTCGGAGGGCCGGTAGCCGAATATAAAGGAAAACCGCTGAAACAGAAAATCACTGCCTGTGCGCTCCGATCAGCGCGAGTGAAGGCAAACTGCAGCGGCAGCACGCTAGAGCTGTGAACAGCTTACAGCCAGCGTTAAGCAGCCGAAATGGGTTCTGCTGGAATAGATCTCACTTCCGTACAGTCAAGGAGGGAGAGCTATAAATATCACTGCCTTCAGCCCTGTACCGACGGCCGGGAGAAGGAGTATGCAGGCTCGGCTCCTCAAGTGGCCCCCCCTCAGTTCCTGACAGGAGAAATTTAAAGGGACAGCAAAGAAAAGGAAACACAGTAGTAAAACAAAGGTAAATGAAAAAAATCCTAAGGAAATATAGCTAATGTTGTCTGAAAGTCACTAAGTGAGCCCAGCCCTAGGCTCACAAGTCCTCCTGCTGCACGGAGACTGGACACACTGGGGGGCTGATGGGAGCTCCAGCAGGATACAGTATGAGAACAAGATTCTGATTGGTCCAGTCTCCGTGCTGCAGGAGGAGGTGCACTACCCGGATGTGGAGGACTAAACTGGAGAACCGCTCAGGAACGTATTATGTATTCAACATGAAGCCATACCTAGGGCGTGAAGAGTCAGTTACTCGTGACAAAACAGTATCTCTAGGAGCTGATGTTGTTTTGAAGCTTATTGAACCTCTGGAACGGTCTGGCAGGAACATTACTTGCGACAATTTCTTTACTAACGTACAACTGGCTGATGTTCTTCTTAGCAAGAATTTGACACTACTGGGCACTGTAAGACGTTGCAACTGTGACATACCTTCAGAATTCCAGGCAAATCGCTCAAGAATTGTGGGATCCTCAATATTTGGCTTCAGTGGAGACAAGACTTTGGTGTCATTCGTCCCAAAACGAAACAAATCAGTTATGCTGCTGTCAACACTTCACCATGATAATAAAATTGATGAAACATCAAAGAAGCCAGAAATAATACTTGACTACAACAGAACGAAAGGGGGTGTTGACACAGATGATCAGTTGTGCCACACATACAGTGTGAAAAGATCAACTCGTCGATGGCCACTTTGCGTGTTTTATGGACTGCTTGATATCGCGGCTGTAAATTCATTCATAATATTTATGTACAACAATCCTATGTTTCATCACAAGGAAAACTGCAAGAGAAGGTTTTTTCTGGAGGAACTCGCTTTGAATCTCATGAAGCCTCAGCTACAAAATCGTCAAAGCCATCCAGAAGGTCTGACAAGCCATACACGTCAATCCATGGCCAATGTTGGCTATCCTTGCCTTGAAATGCCTAAGCCACCAAGACCGTTGACCACACGGGCATCAGCAAAGAAAAGAAAAAGATGCTCCTTTTGTCCAAGTGACAGAGATCGAAAAGTATTTACCGAATGTGAAATCTGTCTGAAGCGAGTGTGTCCTGAACATTCAAGAACAACTACTAGCACATTGTGCATAAACTGTTGTTGAAAAAAACAGTCAATGTACTTCATGTATTGCTTACTAGTTTTCTGTTGTTTACAATGCACCGTTGTCAATTTGTTATAACACGGTAATTTTTTTGTCACAATTTGCATCATGCCTTTACTTGACATAATGGCACCATACTTTGACTGTTGCTGTCCACCTAGCGAATAAATATAGAACTATTGTAGTTTGCAAAGCGTGCAGTGCTGCACACCATTTTTAAGCTTGCAACTGAATAGTTAACAGGTATTGACATTATGCAGCATATATCTGACCTTGTACAACTTGTCCTGCCTGATCTTGGCTAGCATTGCACATTATTCACTTGAAAGGGTGAATTAATAACAAGTATTATAAAAAATAAATAAAAGTATGTCTTTTTCTTCACAATCTAACCATGTTTTACAAACAAAAGTAGATGTTTTACCATATTTCTACATATGGGTCAGGGGTGACCCGGGGGTAGTGTATACGTGTCAGTCGATTTACCGAGTGTATCCGAGGGCTAAACCTCAAACAGATTACGGAGTACAGCCTGGCCGAAAGCACTGTCCCGTTGGGACACTCTATCCAGGCAGTAATGGGCCACAAAAGTCTGGCTTGAAGACCAGGTGGCGGCCCGGCAGATGTCTACCAGCGGAGCAGAGCGGAAGTGAGCCACTTATGCCGCCTTAGCCCTGACCCGGTGGGCCATGACTCTACCCTGCAACGGGAGATCGGCTGCCCTGTATGCCCAGGTGATACAATCCGCCACCCAAGTGGACAATGTATGCTTGGAGGCAGGCATCTCCAGCTTACTGGGGTCATAAGAGACGAACAGCTGAGAAGCTCTTTGATGTCCCTGTGTACGCTCCATGTAGAAGGCCAAAGCCCTCTTACAGTCCAGGGTGTGCATTACTGCTTCTGCCCGACTGGCATGCGACCTGGGAAAGAAGGTCTGAAGTACCACCTCCTCATTGAGGTGGAACGAGACCACCACTTTCATAAGGAACTTGGGGTGAGTGCGAAGCACCACCCTGTTCCTATAGAACAGTGTGTACGGTCTATCGGAAACCAGAGCCTGCAGCTCACTCACTCGTCTGGCTGATGTGAGTGCCACCAAGAAAAGTGCTTTCCAAGAGAGGAAGCAAAGAAGGCAGGTAGTCATCGGCTCAAAAGGTGGGCGAGTAAGCTGCTCTAAGACCACATTCAAATCCCGTTCAGTCGCCGGGGGGGGCGAACCGGGGGCTTCAGCAGAAGTAAACCTCTCAGGAACCTGGACACTAAAGGGTGTACAGAAAGAGTATCTTTCCACTGGAGAGTGGTGTGCTGACAAGGCACTTAGGTGGACTTGGACAGAGTTTGACTTGAGGCCTAAATCTGAGAGGTGAAGCAGGTACTGCAAGAACACTGACACTTGGCAGGAAAAAGTGTTTTGTCCCTGCTTATCACACCACACTTCAAACCTATGCCACTTAAAAGCATAGGTTTTCCTAGTAAGTTGCCTTCTTGAGGCTAGCAGCACCTCCTCTACATGTTTAGGGAGGAGACGTGGTGCAAGAACTACCCTTTCAGCAGCCATGCCATCAGATTGAGAGACCTGAGGTTGGGATGCAGAAGAGTGCCCCCTCCTGCGATAGGAGGTTGGGGTGTAATCCCAGAGGGATTGGAGTCTCTGCTGCCAGTTGAAGCAGTAGCGGAAACCATGGCTGTCTCGGCCACCTGGGTGCAACCAGGATGACAGAGGCTTTGTCCTGAAGGATCTTGAATAGAGTCCGGGTCACCAGGGGCATGGGAGGAAACGCATACAGGAGACCATGATATTAGGAAAGCATCTGCAGCCACCCTGCATGGGTGTGGCTGTCTGGAGCAGAAGCGGGGCAACTGGTAATTCTGTGGGCTCGTAAACAGATCTATGGATGGTCGCCCCCAGTCCTGGAATAGCTGCTGGACTATGCTGGGTTCCAGTTGCCACTCGTGCGGCTGCAGAATTCTGCTTAGCTTTCGGCCAAGAAGTTCTCTTGACTGGGAAGTAAACTGCCTTGAGGTGCATACCTGGTTGACTGCAAAAGAGCACAAGTCCAGGGTCTCTTGACAGAGGATGTGAGACCCTGTGCCCCCCTGCTTGTTCACACAGAACATTGCCACTTGGTTGTCTGTCTGCATTAAGACAGGCTGATGAGCCAGGGTTTGATAGAAGGTCCGTAGAGCTAGGCGTATAGCTCGAAGCTCTAGGAGATTGATCTGTTGTGTGCTATCCTGTGGAGACCACACACCCTGAGTGCACAATTCCTGGCAATTGGCTCCCCAGCCCAGCAGGGATGCATCGGTAGCCAGCACTCTCATGTGCGAGGGAGGCTGGAAAGGCACTCCCTCCAGTAGGTTGTATGGCTGAAGCCACCATGTCGACAACTGTAACAGTCATTTGGACACCTGGATGTTGTCTCTGAGTAGACCTGTGGCCTGTGTCCACTGGTCCCTGAGGCACCACTAAGCTGTTCTCATGTGGAGGTGGGCATTGGGTGTCACATGTACTGTGGAGGCCATGTGACCAAGGAGGCGCAGAAAGTGTCTTGCTGAGATCTGGGATCTGCGGCTCACTTGCTGCACTAGGGCCACAAGTCTCTGTGCCCTGTCTTCCGGTAGATAAGCCCTTGCTTGAAGGGTATCTAACCTTGCTCCTATGAACTCCAGTCCCTGAGAGGGAACCAGAGTGGACTTTGTGTAATTTATCACAAACCCCAGGTGCTGTAGCAACTGGATAGTGCGAGACGTGGCCTGTCGGGCTTCCAGGGCTGAATGGGCTCTGATGAGCCAGTCGTCCAAGTAGGGGAAGACAAATACCCCCTGGTTTTTTAGGAAGGCCGCCACCACCGCTAGGCACGTTTTGAACACCCTGGGTGCAGAGGCTAGGCCAAATGGAAGCACCTTGCACTGAAAGTGGTTTCCTCCCACTACAAATCGTAGATATCGTCTGTGGTCTGGATGAATGAGGATGTGTGTATAAGCATCTTTTAGGTCTAAGGGCACACGCCCCATAAAAGTTTGTTTGGGTGAACATGCATCCAGGTTACGTCTACAGAGGCTTGCCGCACCTATGGTTCAACATTGTATCACACACCATCACTCTTTTGATCAGTTCTGTTGGACTGTTAAAGATCATATTCTGCAGGATCCCAGAGGGGGTGATCGTATGGCTCGCCTACAATGGAGCGAACAGAGATGGATCTACCTATTACAATTGATACATCCGGGGGGCATGAATCGGGAAATTGATTGGACTAGCTTGCTCTGATGTCACACCAATCACTGGTGGGTTTCCCTGTTTCTGTGGGAACTCCCATTCATATTGGTGGGTTCTTGGTTGAATGGCAGTTATGAATAGCCAATCATTTGAAAACAAGTCCTTTATATGATTAACTGCCTTGGTTGGCAGCATTTTGTAGCAGTTGGAAGTAGCAAATGAGTTGTGGAAAGATTTGTTGAGCACTTGATACAGGGGTTGGAGTACCCTGAAACGTGCACGTTGTGCGATTTTCATCAAATTAAGATAAGTGAATTTAGCTCTGATGAGTTCTGGATTAGGGTGTGCTTTTAAATGACGATTTTTTTTATTTCAATGCTATTTATGAGAATAAAATGGATACTGCTTGACTGGTATGGATAGTTCATTCATCTACTGTTTTCCCTCAGTGCTGTCCGACAAAAATATTTAAGTAATCATTTTTGAGGACTTCACCATGACTGTGGATGATATATTCCTCCTGTGCATGGCCTTGCTTCCTTGGAGAGAGGGACTATGCTCTGGAAGTCAAAAACCACCTCCAGGCTGGGCCGGAGCCGGTGCCTTGGGCTTGGGGTTTTTTTTGCTTACACGGGCCATGCCCCTGGTCCCTTACCTGCTGCCCCTGTTGGGGAGCTGGGGAGGCCTGATATGTGGGGTAGTTGCGGTAAGCCATACCTTTTCTTGGGAATAAGGGCTTCTTACCCAAGCCCTTCTTCTTAGAAGGGGCAAAAGTCTTCTTCTCAAGTCTTGTCCGGGTCAGGTACTCGGACTCTATCTCGGCAGCCTTTTCTGTCATGGGCTTGCCAAAGAGGTTTTCACCTTGGCAAGGGACATCAACCAACTTGTCCTGTACCCATTGTTCCAGGTCTGACTGTAGCCATGCCTGGCGGCGTGCACCGATGCCGGCCGCAGCTACCCGAGCCGACATCTCAAAGCCGTCATAGGCTGCTCGAGTCAAACTTCGAGCACTCCCGGATCCCAGTGGACAAAACTTGGAAGCGCTACAAAGGTCCCTCAGAGAGGCCAGCTGAGAACCCGGCAACCTCCTTTGCCAGGTCTCGTAGGTACATGTCCATGTATAGCTGATATGTCTGGATTCAGCATGACAGCATTGAGCCCTCGTAGCACTTCCTGCCAAAGGCATCCATGTTGCGGGCCTCACAGCCAGGAGGCACCGAGGAGTGCGTCTTCTGGCTCTTGAGCCGACGCATGGCCGATTCCACAACCATGGAGTTGTGCGGCAGTTGTGCTTTTTGGAACCCAGGGCTCTTGCGAAATCTGTAAATGGCATCGATTCACCTGCTGAGTACCGGCATCGAGGCCGGAGTCTCCCAAATGCGGAGTATCAGCCGTTCCAGAATGGGAGGCACTGGTACAGTAAGGGCTTCCCGATGGAGAAAGTCATACTAGAGGATCTCGAGCTCTTCGGCTCCGCCTCAGCCTCCGCCGGTAATGACAAAGCCTTTGCCATGTCCCGGACGAAGTCCAAGAACCGAGTGTCCTCTGGAGGGGACCTTCTCTGAGGTTCAGATCTCGGGGGATCCAAGGGGATGTATTTGGTCCGATGGGTACCCGGTGACTCCTTGTCCTCCATTTCCCAACCAGACCCCTCCGAGGAGGAATCTAGCGGCTCTGGCCTTGAGGGCTTCGGGCTCAGCTGCCCTGACGCCGATGGAATCGGCGTTGATGACCTCGGTCCCGAACAGGAGGTCGAGGGGGACCTCAGCTGAGGATCGACTCGAGTTCTTAGAGTCTCAAGGATCGGCTCGGCCTCCGGGGTCGACTTTGACGTTGATGTCCCGGTGGTCAGGGCGGATGAACCGGTGAGACTGGCAATCAGTGCCCGCTGCTGGTCCATGAAGGCAGACATGCTGTGCTCCAAGGCCGCCATCCTGAGACCGGGCTCAGGAGGCTCCGCAGCCCCCGGGTCAGGTCCCGATGCCGTCGGGCCTGACGCTGGCTCTCCCGGAGGAGAGTCCACAATGAGGACAGTGCTTACCTGCCTCGGTATCTCCGGTTCCTTATGAGGGAGTTTTGCTGGCCTCTCCGCCTGAGAATCCGGGGTGGCAGGTCAGGCTCTGCGACCTGGCCCGCGAGGGACCAGGCCGCTCGGAGCCATCTCAAGACACTGCCCTCATGGATTTTTTCTTCCTCTGGTGTTCCCCTGCGAGGGAGACCACCTTTCAGAGGACACCCAACCCTGCTCAGGATCAGAGAGCTCCCGAGACATCGAGGCCTCTGATGAGGTCCAGGTCCAGGTCCAGGTCCAGGCCCAGGCAGGTGCAGACTCAGGAAAAATCCTATCATGTTGCTGCTGCCTGCTCCTCAAGGCCTTGGAAGACATTTTCTTACATGGGTCACAGACCTTCGGGTCATGGTCGGACCCAAGGCAACGGAGGCAGCAGTCGTGTGTCGGTGAGGGACATTAATCTCGTGTACTGATCACACTTTTTAAACCCGCTGGCAGCCATCGGGGGAAAAAGGGCCCCTGCGAGGTCAAAGAACCAAACTGCCAGCTAAAAAGAAAAAGAGCGTGAACGCTAGTCTCTAAGGACAAAAAATGAAAATTTGGACTGGACTCGATACTGGTGTACCAAGCCGAGGCAGGAAGGGGAACCGGCATCGATCCGGTCAGACAGAAAAGCAATTTTCTGATTTTTTTAAACACTTTTTTGCAAGGGAACTTGGATGACATCCGTTGGGCTCCACAGAAAAAAGGAGAGTGAGCAAGATGGCACCCTTGGCTGGGAAGAGGACTGCGCATGCGTGATGCAATCCCAAAGGCTTTCTTAGAAAGCTGGAGATTTGCTCTGCATGGGGGCTCCGTCGGCGCAGACTTCACCCATATGTGAGGACTGACTTCCTGCTTGTTCCTGGAGAAAGATCAAAGTCTGGAGTTGGCAGTCAGGTTTTCAGGTTATCCACCATGAGCATATGTACGAGTTAGATTAGCTTACAATGGAGGAGTTCATTTCAATCTCTCATCCTGTATGCATGTTTTCACTGTGGATATTGTGAGAACCCGATTGGCTGGGCGGGTCTCCAATGACTGGGTTAAGAACCACCAATCTAAGGGGTCAATGTTAAAAGCCTGTTTTCTAATACCTGAGCTAAAAATGTTTTACTTTCAATGTAGTAAACTAATGGCATGCAAATGATTATGGTGTTTAAAAAATGGACAGAAAGAAACACTACACATGCTGCTGCAGTAGCATACCATATTTCTGTATTGTTAGGAAAAGTAAAAGAAAGTAGTTCCCCCCCCCAATCCCCCCTCCCCCATTAAGGAGACTGTAAGACCCAAAGCACCTCAAGGCTGGGTATCCTGGAGCAGGGAGGCCCAAAGCTGCAGAACCCCCATGGACAAGAATACTTACCTGGTCAAAGGAAAGAGTTACATGGCGTTCTCTCCCTCTCTGCCATTTTGGAAAATGGCACCACCTGACCCCTAGTGGTACGTCAGAAGTTATCATTAGTGGTCAACCTGCCAAACACTGTAAGGGGGCATCCCTTACTTCACAGGCTGAGCCTTTGAATTTCATTTTCGAAGATGGTGGTGGTGGAGGAGGCAGAATTGAGTGGGCATTTTTCCTTTCTTCAAGGGGGAGTGAAATATGGAAACATGAAAGTAGAAAAAGACCATATGGCCTGTCTAGTCTGCCCTTCCATATCAACTACTATAATCCCCTTTTTTCCTTTAGAGATCTTCTGGGTCTGTCCATGCTTTCTTGAATTCAGATGCTATCCTCGTCTCTACTACCTCCATTGGGAGACTATTCCATGCATCCACCACTCTTTCCGCATATTACTTCTGAGTCTGAGTCTATCCCCCCATCCTATGTTCCCCCTTGTTGCAAAGTTTGCTTTCAATAGAAAGAGGCTCTCCTCTTGTGCATTTATGCCACGGAGGTATCTAAACGTCTCTATTATATCTACTTTATCCCGCCTTTCCTCTAACGCAGAGGTTCCCAAAGTCGGTCCTCGGGGAACCCCAGGCCAGTCAGGTTTTCAGAGTACCCACAATGAATATGCATGAGATAGATCTGAATTCAATGGAAGCAGTGCATGCAGATCTATCTCATGCATATTCATTGTGGGTACTCTGAAAACCTGACTGGCCTGGGGTTTCCTGAGGACTGGGTTGGGAACCACTGCTCTAACGTATATATGTTGTAATGGGGAAAAGATATCCTGTGATAGGAAAGCAGAGGAACCTATGAGTAATAGGGCTGTTTCTAGCAGGAAGGAAGATATCAGGACACCCAGTTGCCAAGAGCAACATAAACATTCCCAGCCACGAGGGAAGGAACCCTGCACAGCTGATAGGCATTCCCCAGCTCTTAGCTCTAATAGCTTTCACCTGGGAGGGGGAAGGGCTGGAGTAGAGCCTCAGCAAACGTATAAGGGACGTTCATTAGGCAATAGTGGCAGTAGTAGGAGCAGCAATAGCAGGAGCTGGAGAAGGAGTTCTGACTTTGGCTTTGGTAGCTCCGGTAACTCCAGAGAAAGCATTGTGGAAGATTCAGTGAAACCAGTAACTGGAAGCAGGAGAGACGTGCTGAATGAGAACCAGCTAGACACTGAGTGCAAGCTGAGGTTTGAATCTGGGAAGCAACGTCTGCTTTGGGCTGGTAGGAAAACTGATGTGAATGACTTTGATTCTGAATGTGAAAGAGAAAGGCAGATAACAGCTGATAGTCTTATTTGGAGGAGAAAGGCTCAAAAACCTTTTAACCAAGCCTCCAAACATATACCTTATCGTGAAGGCATTTATAAGGAGAAAGTACCAGTCAGAATAACTGGAAAGCAATTACAGGCTTCAGGAAGGAAAGAATATACGGTGCAAGACATCTGTATGTTGGAAGAGGGTGACAAACAGCCTAAGCATAGAGAAAAGCCTCTGAGGTTTAAACCCCGACTGAATGAAGCTGTGCATAGCTTTTCTCCTGCCTCAAACCCAGAAGGTGGCCTAATTAACCAAGGTAAAGCTGCTTACAAGTCTTTTTCACCTAGAAGTTATAAAGGACATAAGTCTTATTGGAATTGCATGCCAAGATATGGTGACTCTGACCCTTACCTGTTGGAGCAAATAGTAGGGAGGTCAAGGGAGCTGGCAGAGGAGAATAATCTGCCAACACACTATAGGCAACAATGTTATGCAGATGATAGATTGAATCAATGATAATTGATCCGCCAGAGCCTGAATTATCTGACTACCAGATGGACTGTACACTGGCTGTGATAAACGATAGGTTTTCATTGTGCTGAAGATATACGATGCTGGAAGTGATTTAACTGCCTGTTTAAAAGCACCAGACTTTACTTTATCCTTTTTGCCAGAGTGTATGGCTTTTGTTCTTTTGTTACCTGTGTTATAATCCAAACCCCGGGAGGGGAAATAAAACCTTGATTTGACCTTACCACTCGGGTCTCAACTATCTTATTGCAAAGGAGCCCAACTACAATCCTTTCAATAAAAGGTCCCCCTGTAGCCCAACCAGTATACTACACTGCTGGCCGAGCAGGGTGTGACAATGTACATGGGTGTGGGTAGAGGGGTGTGTGTGTATGTGTGTGTGTGTGTGTGGTGGTGGTGGTGGTGGTGGTGGTGGTGAGGGGGGGGGGGAACACGGCCCACATAGTCTACTAGGTGTTTTTTAAGGGGCATACTTTGATGCCTACTGGGGACACCATGGACTTTTTTTCATGCAGATTATTTAGATGACCCCCCCCAACTACCGCACTAGAATCATTACTTCAGCCCCACACCATCCCAACATTCAGACACACCCACTCACCCCATACATGCACACTCCCGATACACTGACAGATACCCATCACTGATGCATACCCATCACATATATACATACATCTCCCCACCTTGGGCATTGGCTTGAGCTAAAGGCTTGCCATATCCCACCCCTATGATGCAAGTTCCCTCTATGAGGGGGGCAGGAGGCATCATGGTCTGAGGGTGGCTTATGCTGAAAAGTCCCATGCAACACTGACAGCAGCTTTTAAGGTCTGCTGTCCTGCCAGTCTGGTGCCACACAACTGCCCCTATAATTCTGCCACCCTAGACAGATGTCTAGTTTGCCTAGTGGAAGGTCTTGTCCTGCCTTGTGTAACTCAAAGAAACTCAAGTGCAGAGGTGAATCAAGTTTTGACTTACACCACTTTTAGTGATGATCTAGTAAATGATCCTATGAGGAGTGTCCTAGTTGATTGTGTTTGACCATGTTCTGCTTGTCTTGATGTAAGGATGATTTTAAGAGTATTAATATTTGAAAGGTATTAGATTAAAAAAAATTCTTTACAAAAGGAAGAGAATCTGTAGAACTAAAGGACATGATACAATGTGGCAGACTCAAAAGCAACATCAGAAAATATTTTTTCACAAAAAGGGTGGTAGATGCATAAAATGCTCTCCCAGAAGAGCTGGCAACAGAAAGAGTAGTTACTCACCTGTAACAGGTGTTCTCCAGGAGCAGCAGGAATCAGTCCTCACATATGGGTGACGTCAGCACCGACGGAGCCCACGTGCGGAGCATTCCCCAGCTTTCAAAGAAAGCCTTTGGGAATGCAGCACGCATGCGTGGTCCCCTTCCCGCCCAAGGGTGTCATCTTGCTCAGTCAAAGGACATAGCTAAAAAACTGTAAAAAATAAAATGAAGTATATGACTGCAACTCCAGGGGAGGAGGGTGGGTCGTGAGGACTGATTCCTGCTGCTCCTGGAGAACACCTGTTACAGGTGAGTAACTACTCTTTCTCCAGGACCAAGCAGGAAGTCAGTCCTCACACATGGGACTCCCCAGCTCTAGGTTACCGGGAACCCAAAGCTGAAAAAAGGCTCCCTCTCAAGAGCCTCAGCATCCGTGATCAGAATATCCTCTGAGAACACCTCCGTATGGTAGCCCAAAACAAGGGCCGGAGGGTAGGAGTTGCCTAAACCTCAAAGAGATAACGGAGTACCGCCTGTCCGAAAGCACTGTCCCTTCTGGACTCTCTCTCGAGGCAGTAGTGGACTGCAAAAGTCTGGCTTGAAGACCATGTAGCGGCCCGGCAGATGTCTGCCAACGGAACAGAGCGGAGATGAGCTACTGACGCGGCTTTCACCCCGACACGGTGGGCCGTGACTCGACCCTGCAAGGAGAGGTCGGCTGCCTTGTACGCCCAGGCAATACAATCTGTTACCCAAGTGGACAACGTATGCTTACAGACAGGTAACCCCAGTTTATTAGGGTCAAAGGAGACAAAGAGTTGAGTAGCCCTTCAATGCCCCCGCGTACGTTCTATGTAAAAAGACAACGCCCTCTTACAGTCCAGGGTATGCAAGACTGTTTCAGCCCGGCTGGTATGCGGCCTGGGAAAGAAGGTCGGAAGAACCACCTCCTGGTTGAGGTGGAAAGAGGAGATGACTTTTGGAAGGAACTTCGGGTGGGTCCTATAGAACCATGTGTACAGTCTATCAGAAACCAGAGCTTGTAGTTCACTCACACGTCTGGCCAAGGTAAGAGCTACCAGGAAGAGCGCTTTCCAAGAAAGGAAGCGCAAATGTCAAGTAGCCATCAGCTCAAACGGTGGGCGAGTAAGTTGCTGCAAGATCACATTCAAATCCCACTCAGTTGCCGGTGGACGAACCGGAGGCTTGAGAAGAAGCAGACCTCTGAGGAAGCGGGACACCAAGGGGTGAACCGACAGACTGTCCCTCCACCGGTGAGTGGTGCGCTGATAGAGCACTGAGGTGGACCCAAACAGAGTTAGAATTAAGGCCTAGGTCTGACAGGTGAAGTAGATACTGCAGTACTACTGGCACAAGGCAGGAGAAAGGATCTTCACTGCGCTGAGCACACCATATTGTGAACCTACCCCACTTGAGGGCATAGAACATTCTGGTGGACTGCCTCCTAAAGGCCAAAACCACCTCTTCAACCTCCTTAGGTAGAAGCAAGGGAGCTAGCACTATCCTTTCAGCAGTCAGGCCATCAGATTGAGGGACCTGAGATTGGGGTGCAGAAGGGAACCTTGATCTTGAGACAGGAGATTGTGTTGCAACCCCAGAGGGAAAGGAGTTTCCACCGCCAACTGTAGCAGAAGTGGAAACCACGGTTGCCTCGGCCATCTGGGGGCTACCAGAATCACCGAGGCCTTGTCCCGGAGAATCTTGAACAGAGTTCGGGCCACCAGGGGAGTGTGAGGAAACACATACAGGGGGCCCCGTAGACCAAGAGATCAGAAAAGCATCTGCTGCCATTCTCAGGGGATGCGGCTGTCTGGAGCAAAACCTGGGCAGCTGACGGTTCAGTGGACTTGCAAAGAAATTGATGGATAGAAGTCCCCATCGTAGAAAGATCTGCTGGACCATCAGTGGATTCAACTGCCATTCGTGGGGCTGGAGAATCCTGCTTAGCTTGTCTGCTAAGACGTTCTCCTGACCAGGTAGATAAACTGCTTTGAGAAACATGCCTTGTTTGACTGCAAAAGAGCAAAGGGCCTGTGCCTCCTGACATAGGAGCCTGGACCCTGTGCCCCCTTGCTTGTTCACACAGAACATTGCTACCTGATTGTCTGTCTGAACTAAGGCAGACTGGTGAGAGAGGGCATGAGAAAAAGTTGGTAGAGCCAAGTGGATTGCTCGCAGCTCCAAAAGATTGATCTGCTGTGTGGCCTCCCGAGGAGACCAGAGGCCTTGAGTGCACGTGCCCTGGCAATGTGCACCCCAGCCCTTCAAGGAAGCATCGGTCGTCAGCACCCTTGTGTGTGCTGGGGCCTGAAAAGGTACCCCCCCCCCCCCAAGAAGGTTTGGGAGATGTAGCCACCACTGCAAGGAGTCCAAAAGTGTTTTGGACACCTTTACTCTGTCTCGGAGGTTGCCTGTGGCCTGCGCCCACTGAGCTCTGAGGCACCACTGAGCAGCCCGCATGTGCAAACGGGCATTCAGCGTCACATGTACCGTGGATGCCATGTGGCCCAGGAGCCGCAGAAAGTGTCTGGCAGAGACCTGAGAATTGCTGTGGAACTGGTTGGCCAAGTCTGTGGGCCCTGTCCTTAGGCAAGTAAGCTCTTGCCTGCAGGGTGTCTAATCTTGCCCCTATAAACTCTAGGTTCTGTGAGGGGAGCAAAGTGGACGTTGCGTAGTTTATGACAAAGCCCAGATGCTGAAGAAGAGAGACAGTGCGAAGAGTGGCTTGTCTGGCCTCCTGGATAGACTGGCCCCTGATGAGCCAGTCGTCCAGGTATGGGAAGACAAAAATTCCCTGATTCCTGAGATAGGCCACCACCACCGCCAGGCATTTGGTGAAAACCCTGGGGGTGGAAGTTAGGCCAAAGGGAAGTACTCTGTACTGACAATGGTTTCCTCCCACCACAAATCTGAGATATTGTCGGTGGTCTGGACGAATGTCCAAACATGTCCACCAAGCACCAAGACCCCCACACCAGCACACCAGAGAGCAGCCAGTCCCAAAGCTGCAACCTCAAGTAAGCTTCACTGCGCACAGTACAGTTACTAATGTATATAATGTAAATAAGTTATAGACAGTTACCCCAGTTTCTAGCCAAGTTATATTTCCTGTTTTATTGTAAATACAATACAGTCACGTCTGCATTGTATAAGATAAAGTTAAATGTACACCACACTGATATTGAATAGCGTGGTATAGAAGAGAAATTAAATAAATAAATGAGGATGTGAGTATACGCATCCTTTAGGTCTAAGGAGCATAGCCAGTCTCCCTGCTGGAGGTAGGGCAGCAGTATTCCAAGGGTAGGCATCTTGAACTTTTCCCTCTCCAGAAACTTGTTTAGGTTTCGCAAGTCTAGGATAGGCCGGAGGCCTCCTGTCCTTTTTTGTACCAGGAAGTACCTGGAGTGGAAGCCTTGCCCTTCCAGGTGGTGAGGCACCGGTTCCACTGCCTGTTCCTTTAGAAGACTTGCCAACTCCTGAAGGAGGTGGTTTCTGTGCAGAGGGAGTCTTGAGGCTCCCCTGGAAAGTAGGAAGGGGGGTAGCTGGTGGAAGTGGAGTATGTAGCCCTTCTGGACTATGCTGAGGACCCAGGTATCCCGTGATGGCTGGCCACCTGTAGGTGTGGACTGACCTACAGGTGGCCAGCCATCACAGGGGATACTGACCCCCTGTGTTGAGTGGAGCCAGCTGTGATGAGGCTATGCTGTGGGAGTCAAAACCCCGCTCCCTGCTGTGCAGGAGCTGGAGGCTTGGGGGTCCTTCTGCCTTCGGGGCCTATGCCCCTGCCCCTTGGCCTGCTGGCCCTGTTGGGGAGCTGGAGAGGCCTGATATTGAGGGTAGGATTTATTTTTTATTTATTTTTATTTTATTTAACAAACATTTATATACCGCATCTTCCTGAGATCAGTTGCGGTTCACAATAAACAACCAATTAACAAAGCAGCGTTTGTTTTACATGTAACATCAAATAACGAAGAATATTATAAGTAAACAACAATGTTAAGCTTGAGCAGAACATAACAGTAAAAACTATATACATTATATACAGATACAGTTTTTAGGGCTTTAGCATTGGGGTAGTACAGTTTCAGCTGGGATGCGATGTCTGTTTAGATCGTGGTCAACTAAGGTCAATACTGGTTAGCCTTTATCCAAATCAAGTGAAGGATGATCTATATTGTTGTAATGTAAGGTGAATAGATAGGTTTTCAATTTTTTACGAAACTCAATGATCTCAGTTATCGTTCTTAGGTCGTCAGGGAGGGAGTTCCAGATTGTTGGGGCTGCGTGTGAGAACGCTCTGTTGTTTGTTAATTTGTTTGCTTTTATGAAGTCTATGGGAAATTTTAGTTTGTTTAATTGACCTTTCCGTTGGGTAGCTTTTGCATGTTCTTTACTGATTAAATTACTTAGCGTGACTGGGGCCAAATCATTTGTAGGCAGCACCCTTCCTCGGGAAAAAGGGCTTCTTTCCTGAGTCCTACTTTTTCTGAGAAGGGGCAGAAGTCTTCCTGGACAGCCTTGTCCTGGTGAGAGTCTCAGTCTTGATTTCCGCAGCCTTTTCAGTCATGGGCTTACCGAAAAGGTTTTCACCTCAGCAGGGGACATCGACCAACTTGTCTTGCACCCATGACTCCAGGTCTGATGACTGTAGCCAGGCCTGACGGCGTGCACCGATGCCAGCCGCGGCTACCCGGGCCGAAGCCATCATAGGCTGCTCGAGAGACTTCGAGCACTCTCGAATCCCTGTTGACAAAGCCTTGAACCTCTGCAAAGGTTCCTCGGAAAGGCCAGCTGAGAACCCGACAATCTCCTTTGCCAGGTCTCGTAGGTAATGCCCATGTACAGCTGGTAGGTCTGGACACGGCAAGATAACATAGAATCCTGGAAGCACTTTCTACCGAGGGCACCCAGGTTCCGGGCCTCCCGACCGGGAGGCACCGAGGAGTGCATCTTCTGACTCTTCAGGCGGTGCATGGCCGATTCCACAACCATGGAGTTGTGCGGTACCTGCGCCTTTTGGAATCCAGGGCTCTTACGGACTCGATAAATGGAATTGACCCGTTTGCTAAGAACCAGTGCTGAGGCCGTTGCCTCCCACATACAGAAGAGCAGCCGTTCCAGCATCAGAGGAACCGGTACAGTAAAGGCTTCCTTTGGAGGAAAGTCATACTGGACGGCATCGAGCTCTTCGGCTCAAGGCTCCTCCTCGGCGTCCGCAGGGAAGGCCAAGGCTTTGGCCATATCCCTCACGAAGTCTGAGAACTGGGTATCTTCCATGGGGGGGGGGGGGGGGACTGTCTCCGAGGCTCGGACTCCAGTGAGTCCGAAGGGACACACCGGGTCCAGAAGGTATCCGAGGACTCCTCATCCTCCGTCTCCCACGCCGACTCCTCTGAGGAGGAATCGAGCGGATCCGGCCGTGTGGGCCTCGGTGCCACCCGCCCCAATGCTGAGGGTATCGGTGTCAACGACCTCGGCCCCGCAGGGAGGTCGAGGGGGACCTTGACCGAGGATCGACTCGAGACTTCATTGACTCGAGGATCGGCTCAGTCTCCGGGGTCGACTTGGACGTCGAGATCCCGGTGGTTGGGGCAGATGCACCGGTCAGACTGGCGATCAGCACCCGCTGCTGTTCCATGAAGGCAGCCACGCTGCTCTCCAAGGCCATCAACCTGAGTCCAAGCTCAGGAGACTCAGCAGCCCCCGACTCGGGCCCCGACGGCGGCTCCCCGGAGAAGAGTCCACAAGGACAACTGCACTTACGTGACTCGGGGACTCCGGCTCCACACGAGGAAACTTGGACGGCCTCTCCGACTCCGAGAGCACGGGGCGGCGGTCAGGGCTATGCGACCTGGCCCTCGAGGATCCAGGAGCCTCCACCGATGCCGCCCTCACGAGCTTCTTCTTCCTTCTGTGCTCCCGGGTGGGAGACTCCCTCTCAGAGGAACCCCGACGGCGCTCGGGGTCAGACTCCCGAGATGTCGAGGCCTCTGACGAAGTCCGGGCCCGGCCGGACGCAGAGTCAGAGTAAATTCTCTCATGTTGATGCTGATGGCTCCGAAGCGCCTTCGACGACATTTTGCCACACGGGCCACAGGCCAGCAGATCATGGTCGGGCCCGAGGCAATGGAGGCAGCAGTCATGTGTGTCGGTGAGAGACATAAGTTTCTTGCACCAATCACACTTTTTGAACCCACTGGCAGCCATCTGGGGAAAAAGGGCCCCTGCAAGGTCAAAAGACCGGGCTGCCAGTGAAAACACAAAAAGAGCACGAACGCTAGTCACGAAGGACAAAAACCGAAAATCAAAACTCTGGACTTGATACCGGTGTACCGAGCCCAGGCGGGAAGGGGAACCAGCGTCGGAACCAGAACAGAAAAAGCCAAAATAACTGAAAAAAATCTACTTTTCCCGGGTGACACGAACTCATGTCCGTTGGGCTCTGCGGAAAAAGAAAGACTGAACAAGATGGCACCCTTGGGCGGGAAGGGGACCAAGCATGCGCGCTGCATTCCCAAAGGCTTTCTTTGAAAGCTGGGGAAATGCTCTGCACGGGGGCTCCGTAGGCGTCGACATCACCCATATGTGAGAACTGACTTCCTGCTTGGTTCTGGAGAAGAAACTGTAGTGGAACTCAAAATGGAGTGGAATATACATAGTGGATCCGAAAGGGAAAAAGGATGGAAATGAATCATAGAGTACATCAGCATAAAACAGCAATAAAATGACTTTTCCTCTTCTTTGAGGGCATAGGGGAGACAACTTGCAAAGCAGGTGTTACAACCCTAACCACATTATTGGACAGACTGTATGGGCCACACCGATCTTTACCTACTGTCATTTATGTCACTCACTCGATAAAAATCCAAGTAATGGGGTCAACCATTCCAATATTTAAGCCACAATATTGAGTTCATAATCGTAAGTTACTAATTTCGCAAAATATTTAACTGGTTTTATATACCATTTTTATGTAAGGCAAAACGGTTTACATAGAACATGAAAGAATGTTTACATAGAACAATTGGAACTATGTACAAGTAACTTGATCTAAAAAAATGTTTTGCTGGACCGAATTTTACTGCAAGCAATAAATGCTTCACGCTTTTTGCTAGTCCTTTTTAATGGTAATCTACCTATTACTGAATTTATATAAAAAGTGTTCCTGCTTAATTATTAAAATCATATATCATGTCACTGAGACCTTGACTCAGAGCTATATTTCAAATTCTTGCTCTATAGCCAGGGAAATTCTACTAAATACTTATCTGCAATATCCGCTTCTTGAATCTTTTCCGCTATCACCCTAAGCAATTAGCTGTTCTCTGCCAAGCTGTTAGCTACTTACTCCACCT
The DNA here is from genome assembly GCA_033557465.1 of Ichthyophis bannanicus. NCBI lineage: Eukaryota > Metazoa > Chordata > Amphibia > Gymnophiona > Ichthyophiidae > Ichthyophis > Ichthyophis bannanicus. Next base: position 473,332,487 of record CM066032.1, read on the forward strand.
ACAGCTAACAGTTTGGGGGGGAGCAAGCAATGAATAGCTAATAGTTTAGAATGATAGCTGAAGAAGCGGCTATTGCAGATGAGTATGACTTACTTAGTAGAACTTCCCTGAAGCCGAACAAGGCTAAAGAGCAAGAATTTGAAGCACAGCACCATATTTATTTATTATTTATTTATTTACATTCTCTTATATACCGCGCTATTCTGCATCAGTGCGGTTTACATTGAACAAACTGGAATTACATTGAACAGGGCATTATAACTTGGAGATAATTATTTTACAGGGAACATGGGCTTAATGATGTAATATGATTTTACAAATTAATTTCAAACACTTTATATAAATTTGATCACGAGGTAGATTACCATTAAAAGGGACTAGCAAAAAGTTTGGAGCATTTATTGCTTCCTGTTAAATTTGGTCAAACAAAAAAAAATGTTGCAAAATCAGTTACTTATGATTGTTGACTCAATATTGTGGTTTAGGTATCATTTATGTCACCACTGGGTCCACTCTCAGAGAACACCAGGGACCCACAAAGTGTATATTCACCTATAACAGTCCCCCTTCCCTTAGAGTTGAGGCTCCAACAAGGGGCACGACACCACGTACCAGAGCAGTCCAACAAAAAGACGTGGATGGCAAAGGACGACGTATAATACCTTTATTAACCAACATCAGCCAAAGGCCCAACACAGGCCGTGTTTCGGATTACCCTTCTTCAGGGGCTAAATGGCTAAAACAACACATAAAAATAGAACAAAGATAATTAATTAAAAACAATTAAAACTTAATACAAATTGGCATAACCGGTGGACATAAAGAATGTATAAATAATAAAATATATATTTTTTACGGTAAACTTATATATAAAAAATATATATAAAATGGGAACAAATAAGTATGGCTAACATGAAAAAACAGGAATAAAACAGAACCTAAATGTCACATCAAAACACAGTTAAAGTGAATAAAACATGTTGTTTGTAATATATAAAAAAAAATTTTATAATATATAAAAAATAAATAGATAATAATTAATTAATACAACATTAAAATCAATAAGTAAGTGAATGCATGCGAAGGAACATATAAATAACACATACCTGAATGAAAAGTGTGTAACTGGATCAATAAAGAACTAAAACAATTTATATCTTCACAGATATGCTAAACAAAAACAAACATTACAATGATGAACCTGCCTTAAATAAACAACAACTTGATATCAACATAACAAATGGCCAACTATAATAAACTTGGAACTCAATAAAAAACTTTTTGTATATGAATATTTATAATGAAACAATTTTATGCCTTCATAGATGTACTGAACAACTTTACTCAAGCAAAGAACGTAAAAAATGGCGGTCTATAATGGACTTGAAACTCAATAAAATCTTTTATGTTTACATATAAATGTTGATAAATAAATAAATGAATTATTAAAATAATAAATAAACTGTGAAACAATAAAAAAGTAATGACATGTGACTAAAAATAAATAAATTAAGTTTTAAAATAAATTTTAAATTAAATTAAATTATTGAAATAAATTTTAAGAGAGATGAAGAAAACTTGTGTCAACATTTTGGTAAATAAAACTGTTACCTGATTTGGAATAAATCTTCCTATCAGTGTAATTGTGCAATCTATAGAATGTAAATAAAATGACAAATAAATGTACAACAATAGCAATGGACATTGTGGTACAAAATAAAGTTTGCTAAAAACCTTTAACAAGTTAGTGAAAAGGGACACGATGAAACTCTTGAGGCAAATTGTGATATGAAAAGTAGACCTCACTGAATAATTTCAAATAATGTGCCTAAAATATATAAAAAATGAAATAATCAAAAAATGAAATGAAAATCGAAAAGGTACAGTCGTGCTAATCTATGACAAAACAAGGTGAGCTAGTGAACACCTATGAATATGAAACAAAATAAAAAAGATTATAAGTGAGAAAAAAACTCAAAAACGTGCCGAAGATTATGTAAGTGGGTATCTAAACCCACGCTGTGCAAAATCAACGTGAAAAAGTTGAGCAATCCAAAAATGTGAAAGCCAAATGTCTCTGCCACACAAAAAATGAAAGATAAAGAAGTGTCTCATTAAAAACATTAAAGAAATCAAACCATACCACTTGTGACATCGTGAATTCTGAAATGAAATTAAAGTGATAAACTGAAATATCTATGACAAACCAGAGTGATCTATGCCATTAAAGATATGCATGCTGAAACACATTGTGGCCGCTGAAATAAAATAAAATAACCAAACTTAAAAGTGAAAATAATAATGAAAATGTCCAATGAACAGATTAATGTCAGTAAAATAAAATCATAAAGATCATCAAAATCGCCTTGTGAGGAAAGCATGAGATATTAAAAACGCTACGAGAGTATAATGATCTACAAAAGCCATGTCAAAATGCTACTGCAAACGTGAGAAACCCTAGAGGTATAACATCCTTAATGTCATAAAAAATCAGCCTCCGATGTTCGAGTGTAAAGATCTACAAAAGCCGTGTCTTGTTGGTTTAAAAAAAGAAGAAATAGACGAAGTTATTCAAGAATACTACAACCGTGAAAAACCCCGAAGGGCTATAACAACCTTAATAACTTAAGGAACCAAATAAAGAAGGGGGGCCTCCGATATTTAAGGATGACTAAAATATATACAAACACTTACTGCCAAAGGGATTGATGCAGCAACCTGCAGTGTTCGCGCCAAAACCAGCAAACTCTTTGCAAACTGAAAACGCCCGCAGCTGCGCGGTGCAGGATTGAAATAGAAACGAGGACATTGACGTCATCCTTATTATGCATACACAAAACTAACCACAATGAATGCATCCCAATTGGGACAGATATTATTAGAACTGCCTTACAAACACGATTTTGAGATTTTACCCACAAAATTAAATAAATGTAGCATAAACAGAAAGTCTGATTCATTGAATCAGTATATGTAAAATCACCCTGAATAAAATCTGCAAGACAGAAAAGGATGTATATAAGCAGGTCCATGTGAAAGAGGGACGATCTGAAAGGGTGGAATATTCAATGGTATTGTGTTCTAAAAGTGTCAGTGTTCAGACCTGCAGAGCCATGGCTAGTATATATAATTCAGTCCTTGCAAACTCATGAATAGTTAAAAAGACAAAGTATACTCAATTGAATTTCCATTAAAAAATAAATAAACACAATAAATAAAAATATAAAAAATGTTTGAATATATGAAAAAACATAATAAAATAAAAAATATAATAAAAAATATAATGAAATAATATTGTAATAATATAATAAATATAAATATAAATAATACATAAATATGAATTAAATAGCAGCAAACCAGGGGATAAAGATAAATAATTATCTAATATATCCAAGCTGCGCATGCAGATGAACATCAAGGGGCCATCAAAAATAAAAGTGCATGTAAAACCCTAAAAAATCGTGTAAATAAAATGTGTGAATTAAAAAGTAAATAAAAATCATAAAAAGCACGTAATCTTATATAAAACCGTATGAGAAAACGCATTATAATGTTATCAATAACTATGTGTAAGGTAAAAAAAGGGGGGAAATTTTATGTTGCACCAAAGGACTGATCCAGTATAAACGAGAGGCAGCGAATCAATTATACACAATGAATGCAAAAAACTGAATCAAAAATAAATAAATAAATAATTAAAATGTAAATTGTTAAAGGAAAACTGAAAGATCACTTTCCATATTAAGACCCTCAGGATGGAGGCTATGTAAATTAAAAATATAGCGTTGTTCTAAACGCAACAGAGTGTTATCGACATTACCACCGCGCCAATTAAATTTAAGTTTTTTAATAATGAAAAATTTCAAATCCGATACTTTGTGTGCTGCTGTATGCCAATGCATGACAAGTGGTTTATCCATTGCGGCTCTTTTGATACTGCTTCTATGTTCTATCATTCTGATCTTATTTATTTTATTTATTTATTTATTTATTTAACAGTATTTCTAAACCGCCTTATCTTAATAATCAAGGTGGTATCACAGCAAGCAATCAGGTAAAGTGTGTGTTGTACATGCAGTGAGGATAAAACTTAGTTGTGTGAGGGATGTGTTGGGTGCTTGATTTGTTTGAGCTATATACAGGGTGGGCTATTTACAGTGGTGCTAGAATCATATTTTATATATATTCAGTTGTTTGGGAGGATTGGAGTGCTGTTATCCATTCTCTTAGGTTATGTGATGTGACCATAGTGCTCTATGAACAGCATGGTTTTCAGTTGTTTTCTGAAGTCTTTGAGGTCTGGAGTTGCCCTTAGATCGTCCGGTAGATTGTTCCATATTGTTGGAGCAGCCATGGAGAGAGCTCTGTCTGTTGTGTCCTTGCGTGTGTGCTTGTACTCATTTGGGGTGCTGACTCGGTTGCGTGTTTGACTTCTTCTGGGACGTGCGCTGGTTTCCGGTTGTATGAGCAGGTGGAGGCTGTTGGCTGATGTGTGTTCTTTTATCTTAAATAGGTTTATGATAGTCTTGTATCTGATGCGAGCAATGATTGGGAGCCAGTGTAAGTCCTTTAGTGTAGGTGTGATGTGCTCCTGCCTTGCGGCTCCGGATATGATTCGAGCTGCAGTGTTTTGTGCCAGCTGTAGTGGTTTGAGAGCTTGTTTTGGTAGTCCGAGGTATATCGGATTGCAGAAGTTCAGTATTGGGGTTATCAGTGCTTGACAGACTGTACGGAAGTGTTCTGGAGCGAGGAGTGGTTTCAGTCTCCTGATGATTCGCATCCTGTAATATGCTTTTTGGATTGTTTTGTCTATGTGTGGTTTGAGGTTGAGTTTGATCTTAATAGGGCGTGTAGTTTTTCCTACATAAAGTTTATTGCAGGGGCATTTCACTACATAAATAACGTGACTAGTCAGACAATTTGAAAAATCATCTAGAAAAAATTTTTGATTAGTGGATGGATGCAAGAAAAAATCTTTAATAGGCAACACATGAGTATATACGGAGCATCGGCCACACTGGAAGTGTCCTTTATATTTTGATAAGAACCGTCGCTCCGTGAAAGCGGAAGGGACCAAAAGATTCCGAAGATTAATATTGCGTTTATGCGCAATGGTCAATGGTGTTTCTTCGAAACCCGGAATGGCCTGCACTAGATACCAATATTTTTTCAAACATTTACTGATAGTAATAGAATGGTGTGAGTACAGCAATGGACAGACTATGCCAACCTTGGACTTTTTTTCTCGTAAAGTCAACAAATCGGATCTTTTTGCATTAGAAGCTCTGAAATATGCTTTAGTGATTTGAGACTGCGGATATCCTCTCTCCTTGAACCTCTCCTTCATGATGGTAGCATGTGTTTGAAAGGTAGAGTCTGTGGTACAAACGCGTTTAGTACGTAAAAATTGTCCAATAGGCAGGTTATTTCTTAATGTAGCATTATGAAAGCTCGAATAATGTAATAGATGATTACGGTCTGTTGGCTTTCTATATAAAGAAGTGGTAAGACAGTCACCGGATTTAGTAATCAAGAGATCCAAAAAAAGAGATCTGTATAGGATCATAGGTAAGTTGAAACCGCAGATGGACATCACAACTATTGATCCAATCGTTGAATTCTCTTAGTGTGTCAACCGAACCCTGCCAAAGGATAAAAATGCCGTCTATATACCTTATCCACAGTTTTAAATGTGCTTTAAAACAACTGTCTTTTATAAATTTCTCCTCAAAATTAGCCACATACAGGTTGGCCACATCTGGGGCCACATACAGGTTGGCCACATCTGGGGCCATAGAGTTGAGGCTGCCAGGACTTGAGGCGCAGGTCAAAAAGATTTCTAAAGGAAGGGTAAACATCAGGCAGAACCAAATCGAAATCAGAAGGAAGAAGCAAGGTCCAGAAATGAGCACAAGTCAATTTTTAATTGACAAACTAGGAGAAGCCAAACACCAAAAACCAACCACCAACAAGGTGCACTCAGACTCATACAAGAGACTAATCTGAGAACAGGATGGACTGGGAGCTTCTAGGTTAAAAAGGCACAAGGAGCCAATCATCAGAGATACATTTACAGGGACCAATCAACTCAGGATGCATCCAGAGAGGACCAAGAAGAGACTAGTCAGTATAAAAGACAAGAAGATGCCTGAGCTCATTTCCTATGTTGGGTCTGCCTCCTGGGGGGTAAGCTTATGGCAATTCACTATACTATTATGTTATACTGTCTGCTTCTTATGGACCCAATTGACAGATGCTTTACCAGGATAAAGACTTGGATGGAAGAACACCTTCTAAGGCTTAACCTGGAAAAGGCAGCGTTTTTCTGGGAGGGTGGTATGGGATGTTCAAGGCCTATGGAAAGCCCAGTAATAGGTGGGTTCAGATATCATTAAACATTCAGATTGATTCTAACAATGGAACAAGTAGGTCTTGAGGTGCATAAATCGTTTGCTCTGCTTAGACTAAATCATCAAACGTGTGCTATTGTGTCTGAAAATCATTTGCATTAAAGCAATTCAGGCAAATTGCCTTCTCCCGCTCTTAACTAGGAAGATCAAGATATACAGTGTTGCAGTATGGCACGGTTCTAGTTGCTGCGAGGACAACAACAACAATAACAACAAGTTGGGACAGTTTCCACACTCCTTCAACCAAACAGATTTCGGATATCATCTCTGCTCTCAATACTAGCACTGCCCCTACTGATCCTTGCCCAGTTCAATGGCTCAAAGCAACCAAGCATAACTTCCTCAGTTATATACACAATATCGTATCCATATCCCTATCTCAAGCAATAATACCCGAACAACTTAAACTAGCCTCAATAAGGCCTATCCTCAAAAAAACAAACCTGGATAAGAACAATCCAGCGGCTTATAGGCCAATCTCTAGCATACCATTCCTAGCCAAAGTAATAGAAAAAGCAGTACAGCTACAACTCCAAGACCATGTTGACGACCATGCCCCACTCGATCTACATCAACATGGCTTTCGCCCCAACCATGGAGTTGAAACACTGCTGCTATATCTGTTCAATGATATCACCCAGACCATAGACAATTACAGGCAAGGATCTTTATTGATCTTCTTAGATATTTCAGCGGCTTTCGACACAGTTGACCACACTATCCTCCTATCAAGATTGGAAAGTATCGGTATCTCTGGTACTGTCCTTAGTTGGTTTAACTCTTATTTAACAAACAGGCAGTTTCAGGTTAAAATTGGAAACAACACTTCACAGCCTACAAATATCAAGCAAGGAGTACCTCAGGGATCTGCGCTTTCTTCCCTTCTATTCAACATTTTTATTCAGCCAATTTGTCAAATTATGGCAGCCCATCAAATAAGTTATACGATTTATGCAGATGACATCATGATTTATACACCGATTGATCTCATTAACCCCGACTACAGCAAGATCACAAATTGCCTTGACAACATGTCTTCCTGGCTCACATGCAATAACCTTGCCTTAAACTACAATAAAACAGAGGCGCTTATTGTCACTCGAAACACCGACTTCAACCCCCCACCTTTCATTAAATACAACAACATTACAATACCCGTTAAGGATGAAGTTAGATATCTTGGAATTACCCTCGATAAAGGTCTAACCCTCCAGTCACACATCAGAAAAACTGTGAGGTCTGCATACTACAGAATGAAAGTGATTAGACGCCTCAAGCCCTTACTCTCATATGACCACTTCCGGTCTGTCTGCCAAGCCTTAATAACTCCTATTCTGGACTTTTGTAATCCTATCTACTACGGTCTTTCAAAACACTCACTTAAACCTCTTCAGATGGCTCAGAACACGGCAGCCAGAATTATTGCTGGCTCAGCATCTCAAGATCACATTACCCCTACTCTCAAAGAGCTCCACTGGCTTCCAATAAGCCAGCGCGTCAAATACAAGATAGTAATTAATATATTCAAGATCAGACATAAATGCTCTGCTTTTAGCCTTCATAACCTCTTACTCCAGAATAACAACAGGCCAAGACGAATAACTACATCAAACACCCTCAGCACCCCAAGTAGTTTCAGAAAAGCGTGTAAATGTACTACACAAAGGGCAATTTCCTTATCGGCCCCACTTATATGGAACTCTCTCCCTCCCGATGTGCGATCCATGGATGATTTAAAGGAGTTCAGAAAACAACTGAAATTTGTACTCTTCACTGAGTACTATGGCACAGACATCTAACAGTCTCTATTATTATAGCCTGCATATAACTTGTTTTACTGTAACGGTTCCTTGATGTTGCGTATCCCAATTTTACCTTCACTCTTTAGTTTAGTCAGTGTATGCCCCCCTGTCTCTGTTCTCCCTTCTTGTGTCTGGTAACCGCTTTGATTTAAGGAAAAGGCGGTATAGAAAACCTGTTAAATAAATAAATAAATAAATAAACTAAACTTGTTGTGTATTTCAAAATAAATATACACACACTCTGACATTCAAACTTAAATGGTCTGGCTCCTGCCTACCTCATTAGTCTGGTGGTGATTCATTCTCCTGTTAGGATCTTAAGATCATTCCTTGAGATGAAGATGAAATTACCTTCAACATCCGAGTACAAGATGCTAGAGCCCCTTAAGGTGACATTTCACTTACCAGTTAATGTCCTTTCCTTGAGTCCTGCTAGACCAGTCCAGACAAGGGGGTTGCGTTCCCCTACCAGTAGGATTAGTGGAGATAAAGAACCAATGAAAAGTCTAGATTTCGATGACATCACTCCCATGCCTCTATTCACCTCAGCCATCAGAGGTCCCTTTAATATTTGCTCCAAAGCATATGGGAGAAACACGTAAGTCTCACACAACCTCCACTGTAGGCAACAATGAACGATCAACGAGAACTATGTGCAGGAAAGCATAAAACATAATGCTGACCGTAGACGATGAACCTGCAGATCCAAGTATAAAAAAATCAGAGCAGACCCTAAGGGTACTGCAGCAGAACAGAGCAATACAGCTCCAGAAGCGGGCCCTGGATTGGTCTAGCAGGACTCAAGGAAAGGACATTAACTGATAAGTAAAATGTCATCTTCCATATCGACCTGCAAGACCAGTCCAGACAAGTAGGATGTACCAAAACTACAACTCCACTGGGTGGGAAGAAGACACAGCAGCTCTGAAAACCCTTGAGCCAAAGGCCGTGTCTGCCTGCATGTGGACATCCAAAGCAGTAATGCTTGTCAAGAGTGGAAGTGATGCCCACGTTGCTGCCAGACATGTCTGCAGAGGCTACCGAGCTCTGCTGTGCCCACAAGAACGCCTGTGCTCAAGCAGAATGGGCACAAAAGCCCTCCAGAACCAGCCAGTTCCATAGCAGATATGCCAAGGCAAAAGTTTTCTTAATCCAGCGCCCGAAAGTTGACTTAGCTGTCGCATCACCCATGTGCGGGGCAGCAAACAGCACAGAAAGATGGTCAAACTTATGAATGGAATTTGTAACCTCCAAAGTATCGGAGAAGCACCCTCTGGACAACCACAAGGTGAAGATCCTTATCCTTCCCCTGACACTACTTCTTAGAGAAGGAGGGCAGGCATACCACCTGGTTCACGTGAAAGGGAGAAAGCACCTTAGGCAAGAAGGAAGGTACAGGCCGAATGGAAACGGCCTCCTTGAAAAAGACAGATAAGGATCTCAGCAAGACAGAGCCCGTTGCTTGGAAATTTGCCTTGCAGAACGAATTGTGACCAAGAAGACAATCTTTAGTGTCAAATCCTTTAAAGTACTTCAATGGTTCAAAAGGTGCCGCCAAAAGGGCTCTGAGCACCAGACACAGATTCAACGAAGGGATCACAGACTGGAAGGGAGGACACTGACGCCAAACCTCCTGTACAAATCACAAGACGTCCGGGTGCAAGGCTAGAGACTTACCAGCCACTAGATCTTGAAAACAGGCCAAAGCTGCTATGTGAACAATCAGGGAGCCAAGGGAAAGGTCCTTCTCCAGGCCATCTTGTAGAAAGACCAACAAAGATGTCAGTTGGCCGCCTCAGGAGCCAATTGCCAAGTGCTGCACCATCGCTCAAAAGAGGCATCAGATCCACACATATGCTAGCTTGGTGAACCTCACCTCTGGGCTCCGAGCACAGTGGAGACCACTACTGGAGAGTAACTCTTACGTGCTAGCCATCTCCTTTCAAGAGCCAAGCCATAAAGCAAGAAGAGAACCAGGTTTTCCAGAATGATCAGTCCCTGCCATAACAAGCCATGAGATGGAGGCAACTGAAGAGGAGAAGCCTCCAGAAGCTTCATCATGTCTCCAAACCACACTCTCCTTGGCTAATCTGGTGCCACCAGAACAATCCTGTCAGGGTGGCGTTCTATACACCTAACCATATGCCCCACCAGGGGCCACAAAGGAAAGATGTGCAGTCGATGTTGACTTGGCCAAGGCTGGGTAAGGGCACTGACGCCCTCTGACCCTGTCACCGTGTGGTGAATGAAGAGGCGGGAAACTTCAGTACTGGAGCAGGTCGCTATCAGATCCATTTTGAGGCAACCCCTATTTCAAATGATATTCACAGATAATATCACCCGATGCCCCCGTCTACATCCCCTAACACACAGCCAAGATAATATCACTTACTGTCATCCCCTCTCCCCGTGTATCCGAAACACCCTGTAACACCTAAGACTATGTCACCTCCTGTCACAACAAGCCCAATTTGTCCTAATCTCCAATACTGGACTCTGTTATAATGTAAGTTCTACTTTGAGTTACAATGTAAACCACTTTGAATTTATGATAAGGTGGTGTAGAAAACCCTTCAAATAAATAAACCAACTCCAGTGGCGCAGAATCAACTGAAATGCCTCCTGACTCAACTCCCATTCTCCAGGATCCAGAGTGCTGACTGAGGAAGTCCGCTTCTACACTGTCCACCCCAATAATGTGCTGAGTCAGCAAGGTTAGTTGGTTCTTCTCCGCCCAAACAGGAGAGCCATCTCCAGAGCTAATCCAGAGCTGCTCGTGCAGCCTTGCCATGGCGTCTAAAAACACACCGCCCGACTCTTGATCAGAGGCCAAAAATGCAGAAGAGCCAACCTGATGGCCCTCGCTTCGAGGTGGTTGATGGACCACACCACTTCCTTGTGGTTTCAACGGCCCTAGGCTATATGGTCTTGGCAATGGGCTCCCCAGCCTTAGAGACTGGTATCCTTTGTCAGTCTAATCCAGAAAAAAATCATCCAGTGGCATGCCCTTCCTCAGATGACAGAGCTGCTACCACCACTGCAGGCTAAACTTCACCATCAACGGGAGCGGAAGCCTGTCCTCGAAGCCTGAGAACTAGGGGACCACAGAATCAACAGAAACTGCTGGAGCGGTCGCATGTGAGCACGTGCCAGTGGCACCATCTTTATGGCCGCTGCCATCAATCCGAGGAGATGGAGAATCCCAGACTCTAGGAGCCTGCCGCCAAGCAATCCAACAGCTTTTGGCGTTTTCCTCTGGCAGGAAACTTCTGCCCATTCAAGAGATAAAACGTGCTCCCAGAAACTCCAGGGACTGGGAGTGTCACAGCTGGCTCTTCCCCAATTGATCACCCAGCTGAGGTTTTCTAAAAAGGACGCAGATCCCTTGGCACCACAGTGCCGCAGTCGCCAGAACCATGACCCGGAAGAATATCTTCAGGGCGGTGGAAAGCCCAAAAGGGAGAGTAGTGAACTGAAAGTAAAAGCCAAGCACAGCAACAAGCAGATATATGTTTGCTGATCCACCCATATCGGGATATGAATATACACCTTGGCCAGATCCAAAGAAGCCAAGAACACCCCTCGGCACACTGCTTGAATCAAGGAGTACAAGGATTCCATCCGGAAGCGCAGGACACGCAAGTGCTCATTGACCCCCCTTGAGGTCCAAAATGGGCCAGAAGGAACCATCCATTTGGGCATCACAAAATAGATGCAGTATTTGCCCTAGCCCCACTCATCCGGGTGAAAGGGCATCACAGCCTTTAGGTGCAGCAACTCGGCCAAAGTGATCCACAAAGTGGCACTTTTGATTGCAGACCCACAAGGGGAGCTTACAAAGGCATTCGGAATCGGCTCTTTGCATTCCAGGACATAGCCGAATTGAATGGTGTCTAGTACCCGGTGATCCTTGTTAACAAGGGCCCATTCCTGAAAGAAAAGGCGAAACCTGCCTCCAACTGAAGGAACCAGGGAATGGTCCCAAAAACTTTCATTGTGCAGCCTGGGAGGATCCTCCTCTGGAGAGGACCCTGGGCCCACACGCTCAACAAAAGGACTGAGAAGGAACCCAAAGCCCAGAAGCAGAGGGGAAGAAAGGTTTTCCAGGTTGGTAACTAAGAGAATCCCGAGGCCTCCGGGGATCTGGTCAGTATGCCCTTGGTGGATGAGCAGAGGCGGACGAGAAGGGGCACCAGCCTCTTCACAGGCCCCTTGGACCCATCTTCTAGAAGGCAGAAGATTTTGATTCACCAGGTCCTTCACCAGCTTCTCCAAATTGGCTCCAAAAAGAAGCTTCCCTTTAAAAACCAATTAAGCCAACCGGGCTTTGGAAGATGTGTCCACTACCCAGTGTCAGAGGCAAATCCAATGCCATGACATCGCTATAAAGGCACCATCCGTGGCCACCAAATGTACCACATCATATATGGCATCAGAAAGGAAGGCCATAGCCAACTCCAAAAGAGGGCTAGTATCATCCAGCAGGAGACTGAATCCACTGGAGTAGGGCTCGAGATGGCAGGCTCATACATATCATCAGCTGCAGAATAGCCACCAGCATGGCAAAGCTGGCTCTTCAACTACGAATCCACCTAACAGTCTAGAAAATCCTTTCAGGCCGATCCACCTTCCAGAGAAATGGTGGTCCGTCTGATAACTGCTGTGATCTGCGCATCTGCCTTGGGAATGCCAAACCACTCACACACTCCTCTTCTGGAGAGCAGAGATAGCACAGTTACTTACCTGTAACAGGTGATCTCTGGGAACAGCAGGAATTAGTCCTCACATACGGGTACGTCGGTACCGACGGAGCCCGTGCGGGAAAGCTCCCCAGCTTCTTAGAATAGAAGCTTTTGGGACCTCCCACTGCACATGCGCACTGCCTTCCCGCCTTCCTGAACAGCTCTCCTCAGTTTCGAGTTTATAGCTGAGTCAACAGAGAGAGGACAGGAAGATAGATAGATAAAAGATACAACTCCTAGGGGAGGTGGGTGGGTTGTGAGGACTAATTCCTGCTGTTCCCAGAGATCACCTGTTACAGGTAAGTAACTGTGCTATCTCCAGGAACAAGCAGGAATAAGTCCTCACATATGGGGACTCCCTAGCTTAGATGCATGGGATCCCCTGTAAAGGTTCGCCATCTTCGTATGGATCTCAGGCATCCATTCTGGGAAGGTGGGCAGGAGTTGTTTAGGAATGGAACAGGTGCTTGAGGACAGCCTGGCCAAACAAGGCATCCCGGCGGGAGTCCTTGTCCAAACAGTAATGGGCTGTGAAGGTATGAACCGAGGCCCAGGTAGCGGCTCGACAGATCTGATCTATGGAAACAGAGTGCAGATGAGCCATAGAAGTTGCCATGGCCCTCACATTGTGAGCAGTGACATGGCCTTCCAGAGAAATGTTTTTGCTCTGGTAAGCAAAAGAAATACACTGAGCAATCCAATTGGAAAGTGTACGCTTGGAGACTGGAAGTCCCAAATGGGAAGGATCAAAGGCCACAAAAAGTTGAGAAGACTTTCGATGTGGCTGAGTCCTATTAAGGTAAAAAGCGAGAGCTCTTTTACAATCCAGAGTATGAAGGTTCCTCTCTGCATTGGATGCATGAGGAGCTGGAAAAAAGACAGGTAGATATACCTCTTGATTAAGATGAAAAGGCGAGACCACTTTAGGCATAAAGTGGGGATTCGTCCTAAGGACCACCTTATCATGATGAAATCTTGTGTAAGGTGGATTAGCCACTAAAGCCTGCAGCTCACTGATGCGGCGAGCCGAAGTGACTGCAATGAGGAAGATGACCTTCCAGGAAAGAAATTTCAAGGAGGTGGAAAACATTGGCTCAAAAGGTGGCTTCATAAGTTGACCGAGCACTAGATTCAAATCCCATGCGACCGGGGGTGGTCTGATGGGAGGTTTAGTGAGAGTCAGGCCTCTCATGAATCTTGCAACAAGAGGATGAGAGGAGATAGGTTGTCCATTTATATGTTTCAAGGATGCTGCAATAGCACTTAAATGGACTCTTACCGAATTCGTCTTGAGGCCTGCATTGGATAGATGCAGGAGATAATCAAGAAGAGAATTCAAAGGAAGTGCCAGAGGGTCAAGACCCTGCTGAGCACACCAAATGGAAAAACGTTTCCATTTGAAAGCATAGGAACGCCTGGTAGAGGGTTTCCTAGAGGCAGAAAGGATATCTTTCACTGGTTGGGAAAGAGGAAAGTCTTGAAGGCTTAAGCCTTCAGTAACCAAGCACTGAGGTGAAGGGATTTGGGGTTTGGGTGCCACAAAGTCCCCTCCTCCTGAGACAGGAGGTCTGGCGCAGCTCCCAGATCCAAGTAGGATCCCTGGGAGAGCTGTAGAAGTAGAGGGAACCACACTTGGCGTGGCCAGCGTGGAGCTATGAGGATCATAGTTCCATGATCCCTCTGGAGTTTGAACAGAGTCTTGGGAATCAAAGGAATGGGTGGAAAGGCATATAGGAATGCCTGATTCCAATTCAGGAGAAAGGCGTCCGTAGCCTGAGCTCCCTGACACGGAGTTCTGGAACAGAACCGGGGAAGTTTGGCATTCCACGGACTTGCAAAGAGGTCTATGTCCGGGGTCCCCCATTCCTGAAAGATTCGGTTTATTTGGTCCAAATGTAGGGACCATTCGTGTGGCAGCAGAACTCGACTGAGCCTGTCTGCCCGAGAGTTTTGAACTCCTGGGAGATACACTGCTAGCAGGTGAATCTGATGCTCTCTGGCGAAGGCCCATAGTCTTAGAGCTTCGTTGCAAAGCGACAGAGAGCCCGTCCCTCCTTGTTTGTTTATGTAAAACATGGCCACCTGATTGTCCGTCTGAACTAGGACAGTGAGGTTGGCTAGGAGGGAGTGGAAGACCTTGAGGGCAAGGTAAATTGCTCGCAGTTCCAGAAGATTGATATGAAGGGTGGTCTCCTGTAGAGACCAAGTGCCCTGAGTGGAGAGAGTTTGCAGATGGGCTCCCCACCCTGTTTGGGAGGCATCTGTTGTGAGGGTTGCTTGGGGTAGCAATGGTTGAAATGGAGCCCCCAACAACAGATTCTTGGTGGAAGTCCACCAGTGGAGGGACCAAAACAGACGATCGGAGGTTTGTATTTGGTCTGAGAGCGCTCCTGACGCCTGAGTCCACTGAGTGGCCAGGGTCCATTGAGCTGCTCTCATATGAAGACGAGCATAGGGCACCACATGCACTGTGGAGGCCATATGACCCAGTAGGCGTAGCATTTCCCTGGCTGTCAAGTGAGTGCTGGACTGAGCTTGGGAGGCCAAACTCAGGAGGCGCTGGCCTCGAACATGTGGAAGGTAGGCCCTTGCAGTGATGGTGTCCAACTGGGCCCCTATGAATTCTAGAGATTGAGTAGGGATGAGTTGGGACTTGGGAAGGTTTACTACCAGTCCCAGATACTGCAAAAGGCTCCTTGTGTGGTCCAGGGAAATCTGGGCCTGTGACTGAGTTGGAGCTCGGATGAGCCAGTCGTCCAGATATGGGAAGACAAAGATTCCCATGCCTCTTAGAAATGCGGCTACGACTGCCATGCATTTTGTGAATACTCTTGGAGCAGAGGCTAGACCGAAGGGGAGTACTCTGTATTGGAAATGTTTTCCCTGAAACAGAAAGCGAAGATACTTTCTGTGGGATGGATGGATGAGTATATGTGTATACGCATCCTGTAGGTCTAGAGAACAAAGCCAGTCCTGACCCTGGAGGTAAGGAAGGAGAATGCCGAGAGACAGCATTTTGAATTTCTCCTTGAAGAGAAATTGGTTCAATTCTCTCAGATCTAGGATTGGTCTGAATCCCCCTGTCTTCTTTGGAATGAGAAAATAAGGGGAGTAGAAACCGGACCCTTGTTGAGGAAGAGGAACCTCTTCTATGGCCCCTTGGGCAAGAAGAGAGGAAACCTCTTGACCCAACAGGGTTAGGAGAGATGGGGGAGAATTGAATGGTCTCACCATATGATGGGGAGGAAGGCTGGAGAAATGAAGTTTGTAACCCTCTCGAATGATAGAGAGGGTCCATTGTTCTGTTGTGATTTGTTCCCATCTGGGAGCAAAGTGAACCAACCTTCCGGGTATGGTGAGAGGTTCTGGTTGTGTTAGAACCAGAAGTGGCAAGTTCCCTAGGAGCAAGTCAAAACCCCTGAGGGGTTGGAGCCTGCTGAGCTACAGTAGCTGCTGCAGGCTTAGCTCGTGCTTGTTTGGATTGCTGACGCTTAGCAGTATAGCGAGGTTGAGAAGACTGCTGGCCAGTATTTGAAGCAACTCTGGCCTTCTTATAGTAAGGCCTTTTAAAAGACTTTTTCTTAGTAGGAATTGAAGTGGAC
This sequence comes from Ichthyophis bannanicus, assembly GCA_033557465.1. Classification (NCBI taxonomy): domain Eukaryota; kingdom Metazoa; phylum Chordata; class Amphibia; order Gymnophiona; family Ichthyophiidae; genus Ichthyophis; species Ichthyophis bannanicus. The sequence goes on from CM066032.1 coordinate 473,349,043, forward strand.
TTTGAAAGTCTTTCCAAGGTGGCATTTTCAGCATCCATCTGGGTGGCTTTGATTTGCCACTCTTCCCCAAATAAGTTCTCACCTGTACAGGGCAGATTCCGTAAGCCATCTAGAACCCAAGGTTCCAGATCAGAGGCCTGGAGCCAAGCAAGACGTCGGGCTGCAATAGCAATGCCCGAAGCCCTACTGGCTCCCTCAAAGGAATCATATGCTGCCCTATTAGAGAACTTAGAAACCTCTAAGAGTTGTTTCACTAGGGAAAGGAATCCCTGCTTTTTATCCTCAGGGATAAAGGGGGCAAAATGCCGCACCTTTTTGGCAAGTTCCTCCAGGAACATGCCCATATAGAGACTGTAGGAATTAATCCTGGCTATAAGCATACTAGCCTGGAAAATTTTCCTACCAAAAGAGTCCAAAGTCTTACATTCCCGTCCTGGAGGGGTGGAAGAGTGCCTTTTGGTACTCCTAATCTTCTTCATTGCAGACTTCACCACAATAGAGTGGTGGGGCAATTGAGTCTTTTGGAAACCAGGAGAAGGAGGGACCCTATACATGGTGTCCAACCTACGGGAATAAGGAGACAAAGTCAAAGGATTTTCCCAGAAATCCATCAGTTGTTCTTGAAGGATTTCATGGATAGGCAGGGTAACTGCCTCCTTAGGGGCCTTTGAGTATCCCAAAATATCCAGTTTTTTGGATCTGGGTTCCTTTTCAGAGGATGTGGTAATAGAAAGGGCTGTAGCCATATCTAAAACAAAGTCCTGGAAGGACAAATCCTCTGGAGGGGACATTCTCCTTTTAGGAGAAGAGGGCTCCTCAGGTAAGTTGAGTGAAAACTCAGCAGAATCATCAGAGGAGTGAAAATCCTCAGAGGAATCGGTGCTTTCCTCTAACGCACGATACGCGTACCGATCGGTATCGATATCGGGCGTATCGGGTATGGAACCGGTATGGAGCGAAAGCCCATACGGTACCGACTTGCGTTTAGAGGTGGACGGCCTCGATACCGGCATGGCGGACGATACCGGTATCGGGCCCGGAAACCGCTGAAAGCGGAACCGATGGCGTTGCAGCTTTAATGAAAGCCATGACGGCCTGCTGCATGGACTGTACAGTATCGCCCATGGACGCCATAGCTGCCTGGATGTCGGTACCGGAGTGACCCGGTACCCCAGAGCAGGCTAACAGGTGATCTGTCGAGGCCGTAGCATCGATATCAACCTGAGACCCCTGAATTGGCGTTTTTGGAAGTTGGACTTCCCGCCGGGGTTGTTTGGCTGGGGCAGGGTCCTCAAGTTCTAAGCTAAGAGCCTCTCGATGCTTTGAAGGAGATTTGCTCTTTGAGGACTTGCCCACAGAAGGTTTGGTTACCTGAGATCCATCCGGAGAAGAAGACCTGGATGACTGTGATGCTGTATTCTCTGAAGCAAACAGCACATGGAATTTGTTGGCCCGGTTCTGCAGCCCACGTTTAGACATGTGGGAGCAAGATGGGCAGTCCGGTATGGAATGGTCAGGCCCCAAACATTTCAGACACCAGTCATGGGTGTCTGTGACTGAAATAACAGCATTACATTTGGTACACTTCTTAAATCCAGGGGCTGGCTTCTCCATGAGGAGAAATTGAGTAGGCCGAGAGGCCTCTCTGAAGTGACCAAAAAGCTAAAAAATAAGAAAAAAGAATTATAATTTTTTAAAGAAAGAAAGAAAAGACCGGCGATACCGGTATCGGTATGGGGAAGGCAGGTACGCGGTCTAAAGAAACAAATAAAATAACAATTTCTTCAGCGGTGACAGGAACACGACCTGCTGGCTCCGCGGAAAAAGAGAAACTGAGGAGAGCTGTTCAGGAAGGCGGGAAGGCAGTGCGCATGTGCAGTGGGAGGTCCCAAAAGCTTCTATTCTAAGAAGCTGGGGAGCTTTCCCGCACGGGCTCCGTCGGTACCGACGTACCCGTATGTGAGGACTTATTCCTGCTTGTTCCTGGAGATCTTCTTACACACCCTTAACTCTTTAGGCATGGAGGCAGGAGAATCCCACTCTGACTGGATCATATCCTTGATCATATCCAGAAACAGGAAGACAGTAGTGGATTTTCGCATCCCTTGAAGGAGTGGGTGTACCTTTGGCTCCTTCTTCATGCTGGACACATCTGTTAAGTTCAAGGTGAATGAGACCCTGGCAACCAACGCTGCCAGCTCCTTCTTCTGGAATAGGCAGATCATACCGGTCTCCTCACAATCTTTTGAAGGAGAGAGTACTTCTACATCCACAACACAGCCCAGCACTAAGCCATCTGAATCCACATCATAGTCAAAACCTCAGAAAGGTTCCAGCTGTTCCCCATCTCCAGGGGGTGCCCCATGCCGGCGATGTTTAGACAAAGGAACAGAGCTTCCACTCTCTGCCTGCCCTGCATGAGACTGCGCTCGGGGGCACCCAGAGGCCGCAGGGTCTGAATTTCCACACCAGGGCGGACCAGGCCTGTTGCAAAAAAGAATTTTAGAGAGGACAATCCAGACTCCGGAAGCTCTCCTCTCAGAAATGACCACCCAACACCAGGGGGGCACAGCCACTAGAGACCACCTAGAAGACGATAAGCAGCTCACAGCACTAGATATCCTTACTTATAGTGCCATGCATCACCTCTTGTCCTGAAGCAGGAAAGGCCGGACCAAACGCATCCCCCGGCTGGACGAGGGGGAGCAGGCCCTCCAGGGATAACTCAGAAGTTGCCATGCAAAAAGAGCAGAGTCCAGAATCTGGAGGTGAGGTACCTCACTTGCCACAGATCAAACATTTCCTTGAAACCAGCGAAGAGTTAAGGCAAGTATTACAACAGCGTGTGTGCTAAGGCTGCGGCAGCCGGAAGGCACACGTTAAGTGCGCTTTACTGTGGGCATGCATTGACTGAGCTTTTACAGCAACGTGTGTTACAGGCATTAGGGTAAGAACGCGCATTGGAGCCGTGGCCCCATTGAATTCAATGGGGCCACGGCTCCAATATAGAGCGGAAGCCGCTACCGTGGCTTTGTAAACAAGCCCCTCAGTTTTGTGTTTACTCACCAAAAACTCATTGATCCAAAGCAAATTTAATTTTTTCAGAATTATCTCAAACAAGTCTTTTTTTTTGTTTTAGAAATAATTATTTTATTTAAGGACATTAAAATGACTGAAACAATACCAAATGCATAATTTGTATTTTATTTAAGTATTTTTGTGCTCCACCTTGAGCCCTTGCAGGTAAAGCAGAATAGAAATGCTGGATGAAATGAAATGAAATAAATGAAATGAAATAAAATAAATGCTGCTGCCAAGGTCATCTCTGGCTGCTGCAAAAAAGGAAAAAGTGCAAGCCCATCCTTGCTTGGGCTACTTTGGCTGCCACTAAAAGAATGGATTCAATTTAAGATCCAGTACTGACTGGCATTCAAAGTTCTCTAAGTAAATGTAGCAGTTTTCTGGTGTGATAGTTTAGTGTGGTATAATTCAGACAGAGCACCGACATTTAATCAAGAATGTCAGTGGCCCCTTCTAGATTGATCTGTTGGGTAGAACCAAGATACTCGGCCTGTTTGATAGCTGCTCCATAGTTGGGAACAGTCTACCAATTGAATTGCATCGCTGACTTTTAGAAAAGCTGAAAACGGTTTTTCTATTTCCTTCATGATTTTCTATTATTCTATATCAGGTTTTAGATGTGGGATAAATATATTTTTTTACATTTTCATATTCTATATTGCTAAGACTTTTGTTGCAATTTTAGTTTTTGATTATATTGTTCTGTATGAATCCATTATTTGTCTTATATCACTTTGAAATTATATATAAATGATTAATTTGACTTATCAGAAATTGAAGAGTCTCTGATCTTATACAGGTCAAAAGAGATTGCTGAAGGAAAGTAATTTATTAAAAAACTCACCATACTTCGTCTGATATAGTCAATGGATTTCTTCATATTCATGCCGGACCAACTGTTGAGTATGTAGCAAATACATGAGGCACAATACACAAACCTCATATCATTCTCACTACCTTCAGGTACTGCACAAAAACTGTAAAAAAAATGTGGGCATATCATTTTCAATAGAAGAGACATTCAAATGCTATTAACCAATGGGCATTTATTTAACTAGTCTTATTAGATGCCTCAAGGAGATTTAATACTACTACATAAGAAAGCAAACATACAGACATAAAACCACACCCTATACTGCTCTAAAATTTAATCTCACATCGTTTTAGGTTCAAACTAAATAATTAACTGGAGTGGGACGGATAAATGGGATCAATTGTTTCTCTTTCAAAGAGTACAAAGACTAGGGACACACCACAAAGTTACTACCAGTAAGTAGTACATTTAAAACAGGAGAAAAGCATAGTTACTCACCTGTAACAGGTGATCTCCGGGAACAGCAGGAATTTAGTCTTCACATATGGGTATCGTTGGTACCGACGGAGCCTGCGTGGGAACGCTCCCCAGCGTCCAATTAGAAAGCTTTTGGAAGCATCCCACAGCGCCTGCGTGCTGCCTTCCCGCCTTTCCCAACTTTTGATGCCTTGCTCCAGTTGAGTTTAAAGATGAGACAAAGAGAGAGAGAGAGATGGAAAGAGAAATAGATAGACAGAGAGATACAACTCCTAGGGGAGGTGGGTGGGTTGTGAAGACTAAATTCCTGCTGTTCCCGGAGATCATCTGTTACAGGTGAGTAACTATGCTATCTCCAGGAACAAGCAGGAATGTAGTCTTCACATATGGAGACTCCCTAGCTTTAGATGCTAGGGAGAGACCCCAGAAGTTGTGTGCCCCTGAAAAAAGGACTCCACTTCCTCCCATGGATCTCTGGCATCCAAACATGGATGGTGGGTAGGAGTTGATTAGGTATGGAACAGGTGTTGGAAACAGCCTTACCAAACAAGGCATCCCGGCGGGAGTCCTTGTCCAAGCAGTAATGGGCTGTGAAGGTATGAACCGAGGCCCAGGTGGCTGCTCGACAGATGTCGTCGATAGACACAGAGTGTAGATGAGCCATTGAAGCTGCCATGGCTCTCACATTGTGAGCTGTGACATGGCCCTCCAGAGGAAGGTTCTTACTCTGATAGCAAAGGAAATACACTGAGCAATCCAGTTAGATAGTGTTCTCCTGGAGACTGGAACTCCCAAATGAGAAGGATCAAAAGCAACAAAAAGTTGAGAGGACTTTCTATATTGCTGTGTTCTTTTTAAGTAAAAGGCTAAAGCTCTTTTACAGTCCAAAGTATGAAGATTCCTTTCTGCATTTGATGCATGAGGCCTTGGAAAGAACACAGGTAGGTAGACCGCTTGGTTTAGATGAAAAGGCAAGACCACCTTTGGCATAAAGTGTGGATGAGTCCTAAGGACTACCTTGTCATGATGGAACCTTGTATAAGGTGGATCAGCCACTAGTGCCTGCAACTCAAAGATGCAACGTGCTGATGTGATTACAATGAGAAAGATAACCTTCCAAGAAAGGAATTTCAAGAAGGTAGTAGCTAAGGGTTCGAAAGGTGGCTTCATGAGCTGACCAAGAACCAAGTTTAAGTCCCAAGCCACAGGTGGTGGCTTAACGGGAGGCTTAGTTAGCAGAAGGCCTCTCATAAATCTTGCTATAAGAGAATGGGAGGAAATAGGTTGTCCATTTAGGGGCTTGAAGGAAGCTGCAATAGCACTCAAATGGACCCTCACTGAGTTAGTCTTAAGCCCTGCATTGGATAAATGAAGGAGATACTCCAGTAATGATTCCAGAGGTACAGCAATGGGGTTAAGACCCTTCCGCGAACACCATATGGTAAACCTTTTCCACTTGAAAGCATAAGTGTCTTGTGGAAGGCTTCCTGGAAGCATAAAGGATATCCTTTACCTGCTGAGGGAGGTTAAGATCATGGAGATCTAGGCCTTCAGCAACCAAGCCCTGAGATGCAGAGACTGGGGATTGGGATGCCATAACATTCCGTCCTCCTGAGATAGGAGATCTGGAGCAGACCCTAACTCCAGGAAGGGAGCTTGAGAGAGATGTAGAAGCAGAGGGTACCACACTTGCCATGGCCAATGTGGAGCTATGAGAATCATACGGCCTCTGTCTCTCTGAAGCTTGAACAGGGTTTTGGGAATTAGGGGAATGGGTGGAAAGGCATACAGGAAGTCTTGACCCCAATGAAGGAGGAAAGCATCCCTGGCCTGAGCCCCCTGAGCCGGAATTCTGGAACAGAACCGGGGAAGTTTGGCATTCCACGGACTTGCAAAGAGGTCTATGTCCAGGGTTCCCCAAATTTGAAAAATCTTGGTCACCTGGTCTACATGCAGAGACCACTCGTGTGGAAGCAGAACTCGACTGAGTCTGTCTGCCCAAGCGTTTTGTATGCCTGGAAGATACACTGCCAGGAGATGAATCTGATGCTCCCTGGCGAGGGCCCACAGTCGCAAAGCTTCGTTGCAAAGCGACAGAGCCTGTTCCCCCCTGCTTGTTCACGTAGAACATGGCTACTTGATTGTCCGTATGAATGAGGACTGTCTTGTAGCTGAGCAGGGTGTGGAACACTCGAAGAGCAAGGAAGATTGCTCTGAGCTCCAAGAGACTGATATGTAGATGAGTCTCCTGTGGAGTCCAGGTACCTTGGGTGGAGAGGTCTTGCAGATGAGCTCCTCAACCCATCGGAGAAGCATCTGTTGAGAGAGTTGTCTGGGGTTGCTGGGGTTGTTGAAAAGGGGACCCCAGCAACAGGTTTTGAGTGGACTGCCACCATTGGAGGGACAAAATAAGGTGATTTGTGTTTGCTATCTTGTATGAAAGGCATCCTGATGCCTGGGTCCATTGAGTGGATAAAGTTCACTGGGCTGCTCTCATATGTGAGGCGAGCATAGGGGACCACATGCACGGTAGATGCCATGTGGCCTAATAGTTGTAGCATTTCTCGGGCAGTGAGATGAGGCTTTAGCACTGCTTGAGAAGCAAGCTGCACCATGCGAAGGCAATGGGCCTGGGGGAGATAGGCCCTTGCTTTTCTGGTATCCAGCAAAGCTCCTATGAACTCTAGAGACTGAGTGGGAGTTAGACTGGATTTTGGGATGTTTATGACCAGACCCAAATACTGAAGGATATGCATTGTGCAGGATAGAGAAGTCCTGGCCTCTGACTCTGTTGGGGCTCGAATGAGCCAGTCATCTAAGTAGGGGAAGACGAATATCCCTAGAGTGCGGAGAAATGCTGCTACCACAGCCATGCATTTCGTGAACACTCTTGGTGCTGAGGCCAGGCCAAAAGGAAGCATCCTGTATTGGTAGTGCTTTCCTTGAAAAAGGAACCGAAGGAACTTTCTGTGAGTTGGATGGATGAGAACATGGGTGTACGCATCCTTGAGATCTAGAGAACAAAGCCAATCCTGACTCTGAAGGTATGGCAGCAGAGTTCCCAGAGAAAGCGTAGTTACTCACCTGTAACAGGTGTTCTCCAGGAGCAGCAGGAATCAGTCCTCACATATGGGTGACGTCGGCGCCGACGGAGCCCTCGCGGAGCAATTTTCCCCAGCTTTCAAAGAAAGCCTTTGGGAATTGCAGCGCGCATGCGCGGTCGCCTTCCCGCCCAAGGGTGCCATCTTAGCCAGTCAGATGACATAGCTAAAAAAGACAGCATAAAAATTTGCAAAAAAACTAAAGCAGATGATTGCAACTCCAAGGGGAGGAGGGAGGGTTGTGAGGACTGATTCCTGCTGCTCCTGGAGAACACCTGTTACAGGTGAGTAACTACGCTTTCTCCAGGACCAAGCAGGAAGTCAGTCCTCACATATGGGACTCCCAAGCTTAAGGCTACCGGAGACCCTAAGCACAAAAATGAGCTCCCTCTAGCTCAGCAGCACAGAAGGAAGGAATCTTCGCTGAATTATTACCCACCGGTAGCCCACATCCGGGATGGAGGGTAGGAGTTGCTCAAACCTCAAAGAGATTACGGAGGACTGCCTGTCCGAAAGCACTGTCCCTGCGGGACTCCCTCTCGAGACAGTAATGGACCGCAAAAGTCTGGCTCGAAGACCAAGTAGCGGCCCGGCAGATGTCTGCCAGCAGAACAGAGCGGAGGTAAGCCACTGACGTAGCCTTTGCCCGAACGCAATGAGCCGTGACTCGACCTTCCAAGGAGAGTCCGGCTGCCCCATAAGCCCAAGTGATACAGTCCGCAACCCAGATGGACAGAGTACGCTTGGAGACCAGGAGCCCCAATTTATTGGGGTCAAAAGACACAAAAAGCTGAGCAGCTTTACGGTGCTCCCGCGTACGGTCAAGGTAGAAGTTAAATGCCCTTCTACAGTCCAGGGTATGGAGGACCGTTTCAGCTCGGCTGGAGTGTGGTCTGGGAAAGAAGGTCGGAAGTACCACCTCCTGATTGATGTGAAAAGGGGAGACCACTTTTGGAAGAAATTTTGGGTGAGTCCGTAGGACTACCCTATTTTTGTAGAACCGAGTGTAAGGGGGATCAGACACGAGGGCCTGCAATTCACTTATGCGTCTAGCGGAAGTGAGGGCTATCAAGAACAATGTTTTCCAAGAAAGAAAACGGAGAGAACAGGTAGCCATAGGTTCAAAAGGCGGACAGGTGATCCGCTGTAAAACCACATTCAGATCCCAGTCAGGCGCTGGCGGGCGCAGAGGTGGTTTGAGCAGAAGGAGACCTCGGAGAAACCTCGCTACAAGGGGGTCGCTGGAAAGAGGTCTGCCGTCCACCGGCCCATGATGTGCTGAAAGAGCACTGAGGTGAACTTTGACGGAGTTGGACTTAAGTCCCAGATTAGAGAGGTATAGCAAGTACTGCAGGATCACCGACACCGGGCAGGAGAAGGGATCCTGAGACTGTTGGGTACACCAAACGGAAAAGCGACGCCATTTAAGGGCGTAGCATTTGCGGGTAGAAGGTCGCCGAGAAGCTAGGACGACCTCTTCCACCTCTGCCGGCAGAAGAAGGGGAGCAAGGACTACCCTCTCAGCAGCCAGGCCATTAGATTGAGAGATCTGAGGTTGGGGTGTAGCAGAGACCCCTGATCCTGAGTGAGGAGATCCGGTTGTAACCCCAGAGGGAATGGATCCTCTACCGCTAATTGCAGCAGGAGTGGAAACCACGGCTGTCTGGGCCAGCGAGGGGCCACCAGGATCATGAAGGCTTTGTCTCGGAGAACCTTGAACAGAGTCCGAGAGACTAGCGGGATGGGAGGGAAAGCGTACAGAAGGCTCTCCGACCATGAGAGTAGAAAAGCGTCTGCCGCAACTCGAAGGGGATGTGGCTGACGAGAGCAGAAGCGAGGAAGTTGCCGGTTGAGAGGGCTGGCAAAGAGATCCATCGTGGGGAGGCTCCACTTTAGAAAGAGCTTCTGAACTACCAAGGGATCCAGGCGCCACTCGTGCGGCTGGAGGATCCTGCTGAGTTTGTCCACCAGGCAATTTTCTTGGCCTGGGAGATAAACTGCCTTGAGAAGAACGCCGTGACTGACGGCCCAAGAGCAGAGCTTCTGTGCTTCCCGACAGAGAAGGAAGGAGCCCGTGCCCCCCTGCTTGTTCACGTAGAACATGGCAACTTGATTGTCCGTCTGGACAAGGACGGACTGGTGAGAGGTCAGGTGGGAGAAGGCCTTGAGAGCCAGGCGGATCGCTCTGAGCTCCAGGAAGTTGATCTGCTGAGCAGACTCCCACGTGGTCCAGAGGCCCTGAGTACGTGCCCCTTGGCAATGTGCTCCTCAGCCCAGGAGGGATGCATCTGTCGTCAGCACCCGGGTCGGCTGAGGTGACTGGAAAGGCATGCCGAGTACCAGGTTCGGCCGATGAAGCCACCACTGGAGAGACGAGATCAGCGGCTCGGAGACGCGCACTAGGTCTGCTAGGCCGCCTGTGGCTTGTTGCCACTGCTTGCGGAGACACCATTGAGCAGGCCGCATATTCAGGCGGGCATTGGGGGTCACATGGACGGTGGAAGCCATATGGCCGAGTAGTCTCAGGAAGCGCCTGGCGGAGACCAGGGACTGGCTGCGAAAACGGTTGGCTAGGTCCATGAGCCGTTGAGCCCTGTCGAGCGGTAGGAACGCTCGTGCCTGAGGAGTGTGCAGCCTTGCGCCGATGAACTCGAGATCCTGTGAGGGGAGCAAAGTGGACTTTGCGAAGTTTATAACAAAGCCCAAGTACTGCAGAAGAGTCACCGTGCGGCGTGTGGCGTTGGTGACCTCCGGAGCGGACGCTGCTCTGATGAGCCAGTCGTCGAGGTACGGAAAGACATAGAGGCCGTGAAGCCGGAGATGGGCCGCCACCACCGCGAGACATTTTGTGAAAACTCGCGGTGCGGAGGACAGGCCAAAGGGCAGTACTCTGTACTGGTAATGATTTCCTGCCACCACAAACCTTAGGTATTGGCGGTGGCTTGGGTGGATGAGGATGTGCGTGTAGGCATCCTTTAGATCCAAGGAGCATAGCCAATCTCCCTGCTGGAGGTAGGGCAGAAGGATTCCAAGGGTAAGCATCTTGAACTTTTCCCGCACGAGGAATTTGTTGAGGTTGCGCAAGTCCAGGATGGGTCTGAGGCCTCCTGTCCTTTTTGGTACTAGAAAATACCTGGAATAAAAGCCTTGACCTCTCAGGTGGTGGGGCACCGGTTCCACCGCCTGTTCCTGTAGAAGACCTGCTAACTCCTGAAGGAGTAATTCCCTGTGCAGAGGGAGTCGTGGAGGTTCTCCCGGAAAATAGGAGGGAGGGACCTGTTGGAAGTGGAGAAGATAGCCTTCTCTCACGACTTGAAGCACCCAGGCATCTGAGGTGATGCTGGACCACCTGTGGGCGAAGTGAACCAGCCGGCCTCCGGTGCTGGGAGGAACCAGCGGAGGGGGAGAGGCTATGCTTAAGGAGTCAAAAACCCCCACCCTGCTGAGCAGGGGCTGGTGGTGCAGGCTTGGGGGCTTGCTGCCTACGGGACCCGTTACCCCGTCCCTTGGCCTGCTGGCCCTGTTGGGGAGCTGCAGGGGCCTGATATTGGGGGTATTGTTTGTAGGCAGCCGCCTTTCTCGGGTAAAAGGACTTCTTTCCCGAGCCCTTCTTTTTCTGGGAAGGGGCGGAGGTCTTCCTAGAAAGCCTAGTCCTGGTGAGAGTCTCCGTCTCGATTTGTGCAGCCTTTTCAGCCATGGGCTTGCCAAAGAGGTTTTCGCCTCGGCAGGGGACATCGACCAACTTGTCCTGCACCCAGGGCTCAAGGTCAGACGACTGAAGCCAAGCCTGTCGGCGGGCACCGATGCCGGCTGCGGCCACTCGAGCCGATGCTTCAAAGCCATCATAGGCTGCTCGGGATATGAATTTTGAGCATTCCCGAATGCCAGAGGACAAGGCCAGGAACCTCCGCAAGGGTTCCTCGGACAAACCAGCGGAGAATCCGGCTAGCTCTTTAGACAGGTCTCGGAGATACATGCCCATGTATAGCTGGTAGGTCTGGACACGACACGCAAGCATAGAGCCCTGGAAACACTTCTTACCAAGGCCATCCAGGTTACGGGCCTCCCTGCCAGGAGGCACCGAGGAGTGCATCTTCTGGCTCTTAAGACGATGCATGGCCGATTCCACTACCATGGAATGGTGTGGAAGCTGTGCTTTTTGGAAGCCAGGGCTCTTGCGGACTCGATAGATAGAATCGACCCGCTTGCTCAGGACCGGCGAGGAGGCCGGACTCTCCCACATGCGGAAGAGTAGTCGTTCCAGCATGGGAGGAACCGGTACAGTAAAGTGTTCCCTGGCGGGAGAGTCATACTGGAGGGCGTCGAGCTCTTCGGCTCGAGGCTCCTCCTCGGGATCCGCAGGGAAGGCCAAAGCCTTGGCCATATCCCTGACGAAGTCCGAGAACCGGGCATCCTCCGGGGGGGACTGCTTCCGAGGTTCGGACTCAGGTGAGTCCGAGGGGACACACCGAGTCCGAAAAGAATCAGGTGACTCTTCCTCTTCAGACTCCCAGACCGACTCCGACGAGGAATCGGTGGGGTCGGCCCGGGCAGGGCGCGGCGCCTGCCGCCCCGACGCCGAGGGAGTCGGCGTCGGCGACCTCGGTCCCGAACGGGAGGCCGAGGGTGACCTCGACCGAGGATCGACTCGAGTTCGCATGGACTCGAGGATCGGCTCGGTCTCCGGGGTCGACTTAGACGTCGACGTCCCGGCGGTCGGGGCAGCGGCGCTAGCGAAGCCAGCGAGCAGTGCCCGCTGCTGGTCCATGAAGGCAGACAGTCTGCTCTCCAAGGCCGTCAACCTGAGTCCGAGCTCAGGTGACCCAGCAGCCCCCGACTCGGGCCCCGACGGCGTCGGGCCCGACGTCGGCGGTCTCGGAGGCGAGTCCAGGAGGACCACAGGACTTACCCGAGCAGGCAGCTCCGACTCCAGGCGAGGTCGCTTCGAGAGGTGCTCCTTCTCCAAGGACCCGGGACGGCTATCGGGGCTATGCGACCTGGCCCTCGCGGAGCCAGGAGCGTCCACCGACGCCGCCCTCGCGGGTTTCACCTTCCGTCGATGGTCCCCGGAGGGAGAACCCCTGTCGGAGGAACTCCGGCGACGGTCCGAGCTGGAACCTCTGGACGCGGAGGCCTCCGACGAGGTCCGGGTACGGCTGGGGTCAGCGAAGATCCTATCCCGCTGATGCCGCCGACTTCTCAACGCTTTGGAGGACATTTTGCCGCAGGGCCCACAGATCATTTCTTCATGATCCGGGCCCAGGCAGCGGAGGCAATTGTCGTGTGTGTCAGTTAGTGACATATTTCGGTCACACTGACCACACCGCTTGAAACCACTGGCAGCCATCGGGGGAAAAAGGGCCCCGGCGAGGTCAAAGGACCGGACTGCCAGGGAAAAACCGAAAACGAAACTGACTAAGTCAGAAAAAACGAAAAAGAAGAAGAGGACTCGTGACCGGCGTCGCGAGTCCGGGCGGGAAAAAGACCGGCGTCGAACCGAAGGAAAAAAGAGAAAATTATGAGGAAAAATCAACTTTTTCGCGGGGACACAACGGGTACGTCTGTAGGGCTCCGCGGAAAAAAGAAGACTGGCTAAGATGGCACCCTTGGGCGGGAAGGCGAAAGCGCATGCGCGCTGCAATTCCCAAAGGCTTTCTTTGAAAGCTGGGGAAAATTGCTCCGCGAGGGCTCCGTCGGCGCCGACGTCACCCATATGTGAGGACTGACTTCCTGCTTGGTCCTGGAGAAAGCACAGTTACTTACCTGTAACAGGTGATCTCTGGGAACAGCAGGAATAAGTCTTCACATATGGGTATGTCGGTACCGACGGAGTCCGCGCGGGAACGCTTCCCAGCGCCCAATCAGAAAGCTTTTGGAAGCATCTCAACATGCCTGCGTGCTGCCTTCCCGCCTTCCCAACTGCCTTTCCTCAGTTAAGTTTTACAGCTGAGACAACGAGAGAGAGAGAGAGCAAGGAAGGGAAAGATAGAGATAGAGAAATGCAACAAAGATAGAGATAGAGAAATGCAACTCCTAGGGGAGGTGGGTGGGTTGTGAAGACTTATTCTTGCTGTTCCCAGAGATCACCTGTTACAGGTAAGTAACTGTGCTATCTCCAGGAACAAGCAGGAATGAGTCTTCACATATGGGGACTCCCAAGCTCATATGCCCGGAGGGAGTCCAAGCATGTTGCAAGTCTAGAACGAGCCATGCTATTCCTCAGGACCTCAGGCATCCTGGGGATGGAGGGTAGGAGTTGAATACAGAAAAGGAGCTGTGGAACAGCTGGACAGAACAGGGCTTCAGAAGGGGAAGACCCTGTATCGAGGGCATTTAGTAATAAAATACTGTAATCTGGGCATCCCTTGTTGCCATTGCACAAGTGCACTGAGGTACATATGGATCTGATAGAAGAGTCAGTGAATGTGCTCAAGGGGTACCTACTGAAAAGTAGAGGTAATAAAGTAGAACAAAAACAAGTGGAGGTCAGAACCCTTTAGGGTGAGAAATAGCCCCAGGGGAAAAACTGGGGTAGTTTAAGAGGTAGAGCTTCAGCGGAGACGCAGAAGGTACTATTAGAGAAAGCTTAAGCTGCTTTGGTCCAAAAACAGTACAAATTTAGGAACAAGAGAAAAATGGGGTCAATTAGGAAAGATAGGTACATGGAGAGCTTCAGGAGTACCTAACCTGAAAAGGTTAATTACCACAGGAGTGGTTATAGGTGTAGTCCACTAGGTATGCTGGTACAACATTGATAGGGTTAGTGCCCATTTATTTATTTATTTATGCTTTTCTTCTATACCGCTTTTTCCAAAGATCAAAGGCGGTTTACATTTAACATATAATGAACATGGTTTTACATGGAACAGTGTTTTTCATAACTATGTACATTTAACTTTTCATGAACTTTTCATAACTATGTACAATTAACGTTTCATGAACAATAACATGGAACAGTGTTGTTTTTTTTTTTTTCCCATAACTATATACAATTAACATTGGCTAGTAATGTTGTAACTATTTACATTAATCATTCATTATTAATCATAGTTTGTAAGGATTGCTTTTTCTTAAGTGTATTGAGGTTTGAGGCTTTTTGATCTGTGGTTAAGGAGGATTGTTATGGAGGATCTGTCAGGATCATAAAGGAATGTCAGGATATCTGAACCTAACAGACAGAAAGATAAATAGATGGATACAGATCTATCTAAAAATATATCTCATATCTATTAAGATATATATATATATACACACACACATATAGGGTATGTATGCATATATCTATAAAGAGATATGTATGGGCAGAAGACACACAGATATATATATATATATATATATATACTTATTTATATCTATATATATATATATATATATATATATATATACCTAGATGAATAGGCAGGCATATAGCGACATGTCTCCAGCTATATGGATGGAGAGATGTCCAGAGAACCCCATCCCCCCTTATAGGGAGAGAGAAAGATTTATCTAACAGCAAGAAGGTTGATACCTGCTTGAATAGATAAATAGAAAAAAAATCCTCTTCTCCTGGTTATAACTGGTATAGTCAGAGGAAAGGTGTCCCTGACAAGAAGGCGGCTTAATTCTTTGCTGAATTTGAGCTCTTGAGTAACCAGGATGGCCTACGTGAAAATGGCAGAGGATAACGGCAGTCTGCAGACAGGAAGTCCAGATATCTCCAGAATTGTAGTATGGAGATTGGATAGAGGAGGCCTCTGGAGGAAGATACCCTAGTGATCCGCCTATGAGGGCAAGATGGGTATTAGGTGTCATCTAGCTGCCAGTGAAGAATTTATCTCTGACGGGAGACCCAAGAAGATATGGGCCAAGCCAGGGAATTGGCCCTTCTTTAGGCTTTCACGTAATGAAAGGCCTGAGGCTTATGCCTCAAAAGAGATTTAAGAGAAGATGGAAAGGGTAGAGAATACCTGCCAGGCATGAAACATGACTGGGGGAACCCCTTTTAACCATCTGGGGTTATCTGCTAGACAAGATACTAATGCTCTCTAGCAAAGGCCCATAGTGCAAAGCTACTCTGTAGAGCTGCAGAGAGCATGCTGCAGGTTGGTTAGAAGAAAAAACTGGCTGTGGACGATCCTTGGTGAGGAATGTGGAAAGCCAGCGGGTAAAGCACAGTTACTTACCTGTAACAGGTGATCTCTGGGAACAACAGGAATAAGTCTTCACATATGGGTATCGTCAGTACCGACGGAGCCTGCGTGGGAACGCTCCCCAGCGTCCAAAAGGAAAGCTTTTGGGAGCATCCCACAGCGCCTGTGCGCTGCCTTCCCGCCTTTCCTAACCGCCTCTCTCCAGTTCGAGTTTTAAGCTGAAACAAAGAGAGAGAGAGAGGAAAGGAAAGATAGAGAGATACAACTCCTAGGGGAGGTGGCTGGGTTGTGAAGACTTATTCCTGCTGTTCCCAGAGATCACCTGTTACAGGTAAGTAACTGTGCTATCTCCAGGAACAAGCAGAAATGAGTCTTCACATATGGGGACTCCCCAGCTAGAGATGCCAGGGAGATCCCCAAGGTTGTGAGTCCCTGAGAAGGGCTCTACCTCCCTCCATGGATCTCGGGCATCCAACCAGGGATGGGGGGTAGGAGTTGATTAGGTATGGAACAGGTGTTGGAGAACAGCCTGACCAAACAAGGCATCCCGACGGGAGGCCTTGTCCAACAGTAATGGGCTGTAAAGGTATGAACCGAGGCCCAGGTGGCCGCTCGACAGATTTGGTCGATGGACACAGAATTTAGATGAGCCATAGAGGCTGCCATGGCCCTCACATTGTGAGCTGTGACATGACCCTCCAGAGAAATGTTCTTACTCTGGTAGGCGAAAGAAATACATTGAGCAATCCAACTGGACAGAGTTCTCTTAGAGACTGGAAGTCCTAAATGAGAGGGATCAAAAGCAACAAAGAGTTGAGAGGACTTTCTATGTTGCTGTGTCCTTTGTAAGTAAAAAGCAAGAGCTCTCTTACAATCCAGGGTATGAAGATTCCTCTCTGCACTTGATGCATGAGGTTCTGGAAAAAAGACAGGTAAATAAACTTCCTGGTTCAGATGAAAAGGTGAGACCACTTTAGGCATAAAGTGTGGATTAGTCCTGAGGACTACCTTGTCATGATGGAACCTTGTATAAGGAGGATTAGCCACCAAGGCTTGCAGCTCACTGATGCGGCAAGCTGAAGTGACTGCAATGAGAAAAATAACCTTCCAGGAAAGAAATTTCAAGGAGGTAGTGGCTAAGGGTTCAAAGGGTGGCTTCATAAGCTGGCCAAGAACCAGATTCAAGTCCCATGCCACTGGAGGTGGTCTAATGGGAGGTTTAGTCAAAAGAAGGCCTCTCATGAATCTTGCTATAAGAGGGCCGTAGCAGTCCTAGCAGTCTTAGGCTTGGCCTGTTTCGGTTGTTGCTGTCTTTGTAGCAAAACGACCTGCAGAAGATGACTGCTGACCATAAGCAGAATAATATTTCCCTTTTTTGGGAAAAAATCCCTTTTTGAACAACCTTTTCTTAAAAGGAGCAGAAGTAGACTTTGAAAGTCTATCTAAAGCAGAATTTTCAGCATCCATCTAGGTGGCCTTTGCTTGCCAATCTTTGCCAAAAAGGTTTTCACCTGTACAAGGAAGGTTTCCTAGTCCATCCTGAACCCAGGGTTCCAAATCAGAAGCTTGTAACCAAGCAACTCTGCGTGCACCTATGGCAATAGCCGAGGCTCTGCTGGCACCTTCAAAAGAGTCAAAGGCTGCACGGTTGGAAAACTTGGAAACATCCTGGGCATGTTTGAGCCAGGTGAGGAACTCTTCCCTTTTATCTTCTGAAATAAAAGGAGATAAAGTTTGCAGGTGATCTGTAACTTCTTTTAGAAACATCCCCATATAGAGACTATAGGAGTTGATTCTGGCAACAAGCATATTGGCCTGGAAAATTCTCCTGCCAAAAGCATCTAAGGTTCTGCATTCTTTTCCTGGAGGAGCAGAAGAGTGCCTTTTGTACTCTTTATCTTCTTCATAGCGGACTCCACCACAATGGAGTGGCGAGGAAGCTGAGTCTTATGAAAGCCAGGACAAGGAGGAACACGATACATGGTGTCCAACCTACGAGAATGAGGGGAAGTGGTGAGAGGAGTCTCCCATATGCCCAACATGTGATCATAAAGAATCTCATGCATTGGTAAAGTGGCTGCCTCTTTAGGAGCCTTAGGATATTGTAAAATATCTAATTTTTTGGCTCTAGGCTCTGTCTCAGGGGCCACTGAGATGGAAAGGCCCCTGGCCCCTTCCCTAATGAAGTCTTGAAAAGACAAGTCTTCTGGAGGAGACATTCTCCTTTTTGGAGAAGAGGGCTCCTGAGGATGGATCACCGATGCTTCGACAGAGGCCTCTGATTCATCAGAGTCTTCAGAGGAATCGAAGTATCGCCTGTCTGGATGCTCCTGCAAAGCCCGATACGCGTACCGGGTGGTATCGACATCGGGAGTGATTGGTACCGATGGGCATCACAGAACAGTGTACCGCTGCAGTCGACACCGAAGGCGATGTCGATGATATCGGTACCGGTGCCGGTACCGGCAACGGAGTTTGTTGCGGTACCGAAGGCATCGCAGCTTTTATGAATGCCGTGATGGCACGCTGCATGGTCGGGATATTCTGATCCATCGACGCAACCAATGTCTGGATGTCTGTATCAGTGGAAACCACCGGTACCCCAGAATATGGCAACAGGTGATCGGTCGAGGCCGAGCCATCGATGTCAACCTGTGACCCCATAGATAAAGCTTTGGAAGCCGGAGCCTCCCGCCGGGGTAATTTTGCCGGTGCGGATTCCTCGAGAGGAAGCCCGAAGGCATTTCGATACTTAGAGGGAGATTTACCCTTCGAGGACCGGCTGGACTTAAGTTTGGTTACCTGAGATCCATGGGAGGAAGAAGCAGCCCTGGAAGACCTTGATGCAACCGAAGCTGCATCAGAGGGAAACAGGGTACTGAGCTTGGCTGCTCGATTCTGTAGACCTCTTTTAAACATCATGGAACAGGACTCACAATCTGTAATGGAGTGGTCAGGACCTAAACATTTTAGACACCATTCATGGGTGTCGGTGACAGAAATAGTGCTGCTGCACTTAGTGCATTTTTTAAACCCAGAGGCGGGCTTTTCCATGAGGAAAAATTTCCTAGGCCTAAGGCCAAAGAAGAAAAAATGCACTGAAGTGAGAAAAACAGTAGTTTTTTTTTTTTTTTTTAGAAGAAAGAAAGAAAGAAAGACCGGCGGTACCGGTCCAGCGTCGAGAAGGCAGACGCACGACCAAAGAAATAAAATAAAGAAATTCTTCAGCGGTGACAGGAACACGACCTGCTGGCTCCACGGAAAAGAAGAACTGGAGAGAGGCGGTTGGGAAAGGCAGGAAGGCAGTGCGCAGGCGCTGTGGGATGCTCCCAAAAGCTTTCCTTTTGGACGCTGGGGAGCGTTCCCGCGCAGGCTCCGTCGGTACCGACGATACCCATATGTGAAGACTCATTTCCTGCTTGTTCCTGGAGATCCAACTATTCTGCGAAGGACAAGGGGGCAAAGAATAGAAATTAACCAACCAAACTATGATAACAGGGTTTCCCAAACAAGGTTGATAACCTGTTTGGGACTTAGCACTGAGGCTAGGAGGATTGCTAGTGGAGGGGAAGCCCTGGTTGTGTAGTGAACAAAACCAGTGGTTTAACCACTAGGAATTTCTGCATCTGCAGCAACTATCAGGGCAGTATGGAGAATTTCTCTTCCCTCCTCCTTTTTTTTTTTTTTTTGGGTTGGGAAAAAGAAACAGACATGGTAGGACTTCCTATCGTCTGAGGAGCTGCCCTAAGGTAACAAGGGGGAAGACAACTCCAGAAGGGAGAATCCCCCGGTAGAACAGGTAGAGGACCATAGAGGCCTACCTGTGTAAAAAGTCACTCTTACAAATCAAATGTTGTAGTAAGAGGGAGGTAAGACAGAGTTGCAAGAGAGCAACTATGGAGGAAGTCTCTGACAGGTGAGATGATACATGCCAGTACAGGAAAAACAACTGTTTATTGATAGTTGCTACCTCTCTTTCCTCCAAGAGGAAGAGGAAAATCTGTTAAGTATGGGCATGAACATCATAAAGACTCTTAGAGAAAAGATGTTCCATGAAAAGATATCTGGGTGGGTTAGGATAAATTTAGTGCAGATACTGCAAGTGAAAAGAAGCAGACTGCCACCATAACCACCATCCAAGAGGAACAATGATCTACTTGAAACCCTGCGACTGCTGGGTTTGTTGACCCTGTTGAGTGTGGATTCTTCAGACAAGGTCGATGTTTCCCCTGTTTGGGAACATCTGTATGATGGGCAGATGATGGACAAAACCTTCTCCCCCTAGGGGAAGAAAGTTTGGTAGGACATTTCCTACCTACTGGGAAAGAAGGCGGCATAGAAGAGCCTCCGGAAACAGGAAAATCAGTGGATAACTGAGTAACCTGGAGTAAAGACTCCTTGTTGAAGAGATTTTCTCCAGTGCAAGGAGTATTTCCCAGTCTTTCTTGTGCCCATTTGTCCAAGCCTGAAGCTTGGAGCCAGGCTCTACGTCGTGCCCTTATAGCTATAGCAGAAGTCCTGCTAACAGACTCAAAGGAGTCTAGGGAAGCACGAGTAAGAAACCTAGAGATATTATGAGCATGACTAACCAGTAAGGAATAGTCTGCTTGTTTGGGCTCTTGAAGAAAAGGAGTCAAAAGATGTAATTTCCTTGTGACCTCCTCAAGAGATAGACCCATATAAAAAATATATGAGAGAATTCTTGCTGAAAGCATGGATGCCTGGAAGGTTTGACGTCCAAAGGCATCTAGTGTCTTAGACGCACGACCTGGCGGACAAGAAGAGTGCTTTTTATTACTCTTCACTCGCCTCAATGCTGATTCCACTACAATGGAATGATGAGGAAGTTGAGTTCTTTGAAACCCTGGAGAGGGGGGCGCCTGATATAGGAGATCAGTTGCTCTGGAAAGTGGGGGTACCCTTAAAGGAGCTTCCCACATTCGTAGAAGGAGATCCTGCAAAGAATGATGCAAAGGAAGCATTATGTTCTCCTTTGCTTTGCTAGGAACAGAGAGGTATTCTGTATTCCCTTGTGTAGGATCTTGTCCAGGAATAGGAATGGCAAGTGATTTTGCCATATCCAGGAGGAAAATCTGGAAAGGAGGATCCCCAGAGGGAACTTCCCTTGGATAGGCTAGATCTGATGAAGAACTAGCGTTGGCACCGAGGGGTCTATTCCAATACATAGGAATAGAAGATCCTGAATGGTGCAGTATGGGATCCTTAGATGGTGGTCGCTGGTACTGCAGGTCAGAACCAGCGACAGTCGGTAACAGATCGTCCATGCTAGGGATCGACTCCAGACTCGGCATCGAGGGAAGTGAGCCTGAGGAGAGAAGCATGGAAGGTACCGACAGCAATGATACTGTGGATGTTGGTACCGATGTCGGTACCGTATCTGATACCGGTGGAAGACGACCAGCCTGTGGAAACTCTAACGGTGTCGAAGGAACCGAGAGTTGTGGATCTGAAGTATCGGAACCGAGCCTTCGGTACCAACGGGAGTCGGTACCAAGGCGAGTCGGTACCCAGTCCTCCAGACTGGAGATCGATTCCAGACTCGGCATCGAAGGAAGCGAGTCTATCGATGCACGTCTGGAGGGTACCGACGTCGGTACTAGTATTGGTGTCGATACCGATACTGGAAAGTCGATCTGAAGCGTATCCACCGGCCCCACAGGTACCGAGGACGCCAGACGACGATCCTTAATGAGGAATGTTTCATCCAACACCAGTGCCGATGCCAGGGTATCGGTACCGCTCAAAGCGGATGCCACCACCGGGCATGGCTCAGGTATGTTCTGTGAGGGGTGAATCTCAGGAACAACCTGAAACCTCACACAGGCTTTGGAGGCCGAAGACTCCCACCGGGGTTTTGAAACCAGTGGATTCTCGAGGACAAGGCCATAGGCATCTCTATGCAGTGCATGAGAAGTGCCGCTCGAGGACTGGCTAGTCTTAACAGACTGTTTTTGGGTTACCTGAACCTGTGTAGAAGAAGATATGGTCGGTGCCCTGAAGTTGGAAGGGGACCACGTGTCGAGGGGAACTCGATGTTGAAAACTTCTTCTCACAATACTGGTGCCCGAGGGCTCCGGAGGAAAATGGTCAGGACCCAAGCAGGTTAGACACCAATTGTGAGTGTCTAAAAATAAAGTTGTACCGCCACAATTTGTACATTTCTTGGGGAAAGTGGCTGGCGGTTCCATGAGGAAAAATGGAGAGGCCTAGAAGGCCTGAGAACCGTGAGACACTAAGAAATAAAATATATTCCTTAAAGGAAAACATTTTACAAGAAAAGAAAAAAGAAACACCGGCGGTACCGGTGGCGTCGGGTAAGGCAGCCGCGACCACAAGAAAGCACAGTTACTTACCTGTAACAGGTGATCTCTGGGAACAGCAGGAATAAGTCTTCACATATGGGTACGTCGGTACTGACGGAGCCTGCGCGGGAACGATCCCCAGCGTCCAATCAGAAAGCTTTTGGGAGCATCCCTCAGCGCCTGCGTGCTGCCTTCCCGCCTTTCCAACTGTCTCTCCTCAGTTGAGTTTTATAGCTGAGACAAAGAGAGAGAGAAAGAGGAAAGGAAGATAAAGAGATACAACACCTAGGGGAGGTGGGTGGGTTGTGAAGACTTATTCCTGCTGTTCCCAGAGATCACCTGTTACAGGTAAGTAACTGTGCTATCTCCAGGAACAAGCAGGAATGCGTCTTCACATATGGGTACTCCCAAGCTAAGATGCCTGGAGCCCTAGCATGGTGGGGATTGGGACATGCTACACCTCATATGGCCAGGCATCCTGAGGATGGAGGGTAGGAGTTGAAAGAGAGGAGCTGTAGAAAAACAGCTAACCTAAAAAAGGACTACAGGTAAGGAGTCCTTGTATGTATGATAATTATCATGAAGATATTGAAATGAACAATCACAATATGTACCTCACCTACTGGATTGCAGGAAGTAGAGAGGCTGATGGAGTCTACTGGGGATCCAGTAGAGGAATCTTCAAGGTGACCTCACTGAAGTGAAGGTGAAGGTCCAAATCTGGAAGTGACAGGTGGACCCAGGTGTCAACTGGGGTAGTACAAAAACGGTAGGTCTTTAGTGGAAAGCTTTATGGAAAAAGCTGGGAACTCTTTTGGCTATAGAGTTACTCACAGTTAGGAGCAAAAGTGGAAGACTGACCGATTTGGACAAACTAGCCCAGTCCTGGAGGGAAGAAGGGGCATGGGAAAAAAGCCCGTATTCCCAAGAAGGACAGATGTCTGAAGGGTTGAAAACCTCAGATCTACTGAAGATCCACCCAGTCTTTCCTAACTGGTGAGAGATAGGAAATATATTGGAGTATGGAGCTTCAGGAATACCTAAACCTAGGGTTAAGGTAAGAGCTGGCAGTACCACAATAGTGGTTGTGTGCATAATATCCCAGACATACTGTGGGACAGTATGAACATATGCAAGCCCACTGTCTGGAACCTATAGGAAGGTAAAAACCTTTATAAGCATAGACAGTTAGAGAGATAAGTATGTAAATACATATCTACCTATAAGGGAGCATCTGGACAGATACACACACACATATATATGTATATGTATATATGTATATATATATATATATACATATATATATATACATACACATATATATATATATATACACATGTATATATATATATACACATGTATATATATATATATATATATATATATATGTATATATGTATATATATATATATATAAATATATATGGGTATATATATATATGTCTATAGTGAGATCTGGAGGGCATAACATATGCACACGCAGCTTACAGACATATGTATCTATAGAGAAGTATATAGAGATATATACATACATGAATATATATGTCTAAAGATAAATGTCTGCAATTAAGCAGATAGAGATATGTCCATAAGAACATTCACCTGGGAGATGTGAAGAGGATTCATCTAATAACAAGAAGGTGGAACCTACTTGAGAAGATATATAGAGAATCTATTCCCCCTGGCTAAAATGGTGCAGGAATGCTATCCAGTGAAATAACCAGGAAGGTTGTGTGAAAAAACAGTGGATAATATCAGTCTGTAAACAGCAAGTCCTGAGTCCTGTAGAACTCTCTCATGGTAAATGGACAGAAAACGCATAGGATGAGATATCAGGTTGACCACTGGAGAGATACATAGTGGTATCACGCATTATGAGTTAAATATGTGCTGTCCATGAAGGAGTAGGATACCATGAGGACAAGCTGCAAGGAAAAAAGAGCATATTCCTTGTAGGAATTGGAGAACTCTTTAGACGTTCACGCAGAAAAGGCTTATGTCCTGTATTATAAAAGGAGATAGTAGGGTGTGGAGAACCCTCACAGTCATGGAAAATGACTGAGGAAGCCTTTTCCAACCATATAGAATAGTCATTAGAAACAAAACCCCATGCTCTCTAGCAAGGGCCCATAGTAGAAAGCTTCTCTGTAAGATTGCAGAGAGCATTATGCAGGAGAATTGGGAGATAAAACTGGCTGTTGGAAGATAACCAGCTGCCACGTTAACTATGCTGCCAACTCCAAAGGAGTTGGGGATGGCAAGAAAAGAAGATAGTGTGATAAGCCTGAAGTGATAAGGATTATCCAAGACAGATGAAAGCACTATCTTGGAATCACTACTAAGGCCAGACTGGAAGTAGTGGAAGACAAGACTGGAAACTTGTGGAAAAGTACCAGTAGTCCAATCACTGGAACTCCTGCATGGGCAGCTGCTGAATAAGACAGCAGAGAGAATCTTTCTGTGTAAAACAGAGAGAACAGACAGAATAAGAGGAGAAATTCCTGTCCCTGTCTGATGAGCTGCCCAGAGAAAAGAAGGGAGTTTATTCAAGAGAAAAAACTCCACACTGGAATGAAAGAAATGACTAGAAAGGCTAAAGAGGCCCTGCAGTGGTATGGTACGTCCCTTTCAGGGGAAACCCTGGATAAAAGGGTAGAGACAGGAGCTGAAGGGTGACTTACCATATGGTAAGTCTGTGGAAGGAAAATATTCATGTTGGAACAGAAACTATCATGGGATAGTTGTTAAACCTCTCTTCTCGGTAGGAAGAAGAGGAGAAAACTGTGACCCATAGACATGAATATCCTGACAGCTCAGCATACCTAGGAGCAACTGGATGTCCTGAGAAAAGGAATCCATGTGTAGAGTTTTGAATGAAAAAACAGTGAAAAAACTTCTACTGGAAAGAAGTCAACTGTAGGTTGTAAACTTCAGGACCCTATGGTTGCTGGGTTTGTTCAGCCTGGCTAGAGTTTGAATTCTTCAGACCAGGGCAAGGTTTCCCCTGCTTGGGAACATCTGTATGATGGGCAGGAGAAGAGTGAAACCTTCTTCTCCTAGGGAAAGAAGGTTTGGTAGGGCATTTCCTACCTACTGGGGAAGGAGAAGGCTTAGAATAGCCCCCAGAAACAGGGAAGTCAGTGGACCACTGAGCAACCTGATGTAAAGACTCCTTATTGAAGAGATTTTCCCCAGTGCAAGGAGTATTACCTAGTCTTTGTTGTGCCCATCTGCTTAAGTCTGAAGCTTGGAGCCAGGCTCTACGTCGTGCCCCTATGGCTATAGCAAAAGTTCTGCTAACAGACTCAAAGGAGTCCAGGGAAGCACGAGTAAGAAAGCAAGAGATGCTTTGAATATGACTAAGTAGTAAGGAATAGTCTGCAGTCTTGGGCTCTGAAAGAAAAGGAGTCAAAAGATATAATTTCTTTGTGACCTCCTGAAGTGATAGACTCATATAAAAAATATATGAGAGAATCCTTGTTGACAGCATAGATGTCTGGAAGGTTTGACGTCCAAAGGCATCTAGTGTCCTAGACTCACGACCTGGTGGGTAAGAAGAGTGCTTCTTCTTACTTTTCACCTTCCTCATTGCTGATTCCACCACAATGGAATGATGGGGAAGTTGAGTCTTTTGAAATCCTGGAGAGGGGGGTACCTGATACAGAAGATCAGTTGCTCTGGAAGGTGAGGGAACCCCTAAAGGTGCTTCCCACATTCTTAGAAGAAGATCCTGCAAGGAATGATGTAAAGGAAGCATTATATTTTCCTTTTCTCCAGTAGAAAGAGAGCCTTGTGTAGGATCATAGCCAGGGATAGGAATAGCAAGAAATGTTGCCATATTCAGGAGAAAATTCTGAAAAGAAGGATCTCCAAAGGGAACCGTCCCTGGACAGGCTAGACCTGAAGAACTAGCCTGGGCACTGGAGGATCTACTTGAGAATATAGGAATATAAGATCCTGCACGGTGCAAGAAAGGATCCTTAAGGGATGGATGCTGGTACTGGAGGTCATGTCCTGAGACAGTCAGCTCTGCATCGTCCATGCCAGGTATCGACTCCAAACTTGGTATAGAAAGGAGCGAACCTGGTGAAAGAAGCATGGAAGGAGCTGGCCCCGATGTTACTGCAGATACCGGCACCGATACCGATACCGGTAGCTGTGTCGGAATCGGAAGCGACACCGACATCGAAACAGTCATCGGTGGCTGCTCAATCGGTACCGAGGTAACCGAAGGCTTTTGGTAATCACCCTCGGTACCGAGCATGCAGAACCGGTAAGCGTCGGTACCGAGACGTGTCGGTACCCAGTCTTCTAGACTAGAGATCGATTCTGGACTCGGCATCGAAGGAAGCGAGTCTATCGATATATGTCTAGAGGGTACCGACGTCGGTGGTAGTATCGGCGTAGATGCCGATACTGGAATGTCAATCTGGGGCTGAGACAAAGAGAGAGAGAGAGAGCAAGGAAGGGAAAGATAGAGATAGAGAAATGCAACAAAGATAGAGATAGAGAAATGCAACTCCTAGGGGAGGTGGGTGGGTTGTGAAGACTTATTCTTGCTGTTCCCAGAGATCACCTGTTACAGGTAAGTAACTGGGCTATCTCCAGGAACAAGCAGGAATAAGTCCTCACATATGGGGACTCCCTAGCTGAGATGCCCGGGAGATCCCTGAAGGGTATGAGACCCTGAAAGGTTCCTCATCTTCCTATGGATCTCAGGCATCCATTCAGGGAAGGTGGGCTGGAGTTGTTCAAGAATGGAACAGGTGTCTGAGGACAGCCTGACCAAACAAGGCATCCCGGCGGGAGTCCTTGTCCAAACAGTAATGGGCTGTAAAGGTATGAACCGAGGCCCAGGTGGCTGCTCGACAGATCTGATCAATGGACACAGAGTTTAGATGAGCCATAGAGGTGGCCATGGCCCTCACATTGTGAGCGGTGACATGGCCCTCCAGAGAAAGGTTCTTACTCTGGTAAGCAAAAGAGATACACTGAGCAATCCAATTGGACAGTGTTCTTTTAGAGACTGGAAGTCCTAAATGAGAAGGATCAAAAGCAACAAAAAGCTGAGAAGACTTTCGATGTTGCTGTGTCCTGTGGAGGTAAAAGGCAAGAGCTCTTTTACAATCTAGAGCAGGGGTCTCAAACTCAAATTGCTTTGAGGGCCAAATGAGGACTTGTAAAGTAACCTGGGGGCCGCATAAGACGCGGGGACTCATTTGCATAAGGGACCTCATTTGCATAAATATTTGCATAATGTTACCATACACTAACTTTTAGTAAACATGCCTCTTTAATGAGTATGGATAAAGAAAGACTAAAAGATTTAGAAACAAGAAGACAATAATTAAACTGGGAACCCCAAAAGCCAAACTTGGAATGTACAACAACACTGTAGAAATAAAACTATAAATTAATTTCCTCTTGTACTAAACAAAGCGCAAACATTAATGATGCACATTTCCCAGAGCTGACATATTCCAGTTAATAAATTCAAAATAAAGAGATATTTTTCTACCTTTTGTGCATTTTTTTCAGTTGCAATTGTTCCAGCCACTTTCTTCTGGTTTCTTCATGTCTTCTGCTAACTCTCCATCGTCTGCTTCCATTTGCCCTTTCTTCTCTCCTAGTTTTTTTTCCATTCTCTCTCTACATCTGCTTTAACATACTAATCTTTCTCCTTTTTCTCTTTCCTCATTCCTATTTCATCCACTCAAATTTTACCCCTCCATCCTCAATCCCCACTTACTCTCACAATACCTGGCCAATTGTAGATTTGTCTTCTCTCCCAGACAAAATATTTTTCCCCTCTCCATTTCACTTTCCCAGCTCCATCCCATTCTAATCCTCCCCCCAACATCAGCTCCCTTCTAGTTCCAGCCCCACCCAGCAACCGCTCCCTTCTAGTCCCTGCATCAGTCCATTTCCAGTCCTATCCTAGCCTCACCATCAGCCCATTTCCAATCCTAGCCCCCCATCAGCCCATTTCCAATCCTAGCTCCCTCCCCTCACAGCCCATTTCCATTCCAAGCCCCCCTCCCCATCAGCCATTTGCAGTTCAAGCCCCCTTCCACTCAGCCCATTTCCAGTCCTAGCAACCCCCCCAGCACATTACCAGTCCTAGACCCCCCATAGCCCATTACCAGTCATAACCCCCCCTGCCAATAGCCCACTTCCAGCCCTAACCCCCATTACCCCATTTCAGTCAGCCCCTCCATAGCTCATTACCAGTCCTAACTCCCCCCATCAGCCCACCTCCAGTCCTTCCTAACCCCCACCTGCCCATTTCCAGTCCTAGCCCCCACCATAGCCCATTTCCAGTCATAACCCCCCCCTGCCAATAGCCCATTTCCAGTCCTACACCCCCCCTGCCAATAGCCCATTTCCAGTCATAACCCCCCCCTGCCAATAGCCCATTTCCAGTCATAACCCCCCCTGCCAATAGCCCATTTCCAGTCCTACACCCCCCCTGCCAATAGCCCATTTCCAGTCATAACCCCCCCCTGCCAATACCCCCTTTCCTGCCATAACCCCCCCCCCCCCCCAATACCCCTTTTACTGTCATACCCCCCCCGGCCAATAGCCCTTTTCCAGTCATACCCCC
This sequence comes from Ichthyophis bannanicus, assembly GCA_033557465.1. NCBI lineage: Eukaryota > Metazoa > Chordata > Amphibia > Gymnophiona > Ichthyophiidae > Ichthyophis > Ichthyophis bannanicus. Next base: position 473,377,574 of record CM066032.1, read on the forward strand.
CCTGCCAATAGCCCTTTTCCACTAATACCCCCCCCCCTTCCAGTAGACCATTTCCAGTCATACCCCCCTGCCAATAGCCCATTTCCAGTCATACCCCCCCCTGCCAATAGCCCATTTCCAGTCATACCCCCCCTGCCAATAGCCCATTTCCAGTCATAACCCCCCCTGCCAATAGCCCATTTCCAGTCATCCCCCCCCTGCCAATAGCCCATTTCCAGTCCTCCCCCCCCCCCCAGGTAAATCAACCAACCACCTGGCGTCTGCTGCTGGCTTCTGCTGCAGCAGAAAATCCGCTGTCCCGCGGCCCCTGTCCCTCTGCGCGAGAGCCCTGAGTGTGCTTCCTCTGCGGCATGCTTTTAAGCCGCGAAGAGAGTATTTCCCTCTCGCGCGGCTTAAGCCTATTCACTTTTCAAGCCTCGCGAGAGGGAAATACTCCCTTTGCGGCTTGAAAAGCACACCGCAGAGGAAGCACATTCAGGGCTCTCGCGCAGAGGGGAACGGGCCGCAGGACAGAGCAGCAGAAGCCAGTTTTTAATTTTTTTTAAATTGACCGTCGATTCTGCCGTTGCCACGGCGGCAACGGCAGCAGCAGAAGCCATCGCGGGCCGCACAACCTTCTCCTGCGGGCCGCGTGTTTGAGACCCCTGATCTAGAGTATGAAGGTTCCTCTCTGCACTGGATGCATGAGGAGCTGGAAAAAAGACAGGTAAATATACCTCTTGATTAAGATGAAAAGGGGAGACCACTTTAGGCATAAAGTGGGGATTGGTCCTAAGGACCACCTTATCATGATAGAACCTTGTATAAGGTGGATTAGCCACTAGAGCTTGCAGTTCACTGATACGGCGAGCTGAGGTGACTGCAATAAGGAAAATAACCTTCCAGGAAAGAAATTTCAAGGAGGTAGTGGCTAAGGGTTCAAAGGGTGGCTTCATAAGCTGACCAAGAACCAAGTTTAAGTCCCATGCCACCGGAGGAGGTCGAATGGGAGGTTTAGTTAAGGTTAGGCCTCTCATGAATCTTGCAATAAGAGGATGAGAGGAAACAGGTTGTCCATTGATGGGTTTAAGGGATGCTGCAATAGCACTCAAATGGACTCTTACTGAATTCGTTTTGAGTCCTGCATTGGAGAGATGCAGGAGATATTCCAAAAGAGAATTCAAGGGAAGTGCTAGAGGGTTAAGACCCTGTTGAGCACACCAAATGGAAAATCTTTTCCATTTAAAAGTGTAAGAACGCCTAGTGGAAGGTTTCCTAGAGGCATGGAGGATATCCTTCACTTGCTGCGAAAGATTGAAGTGTTGAAAGTCTAGGCCTTCAGTAACCAAGCTCTGAGGTGAAGGGACTTGGAGTTTGGGTGCCACAAAGTCCCCTCCTCCTGAGACAGAAGGTCTGGAGCCGCTCCCAAGTCCAGGGAGGGGGCTTGGGAGAGATGCAGAAGTAGAGGGTACCACACTTGGCGTGGCCAGTGTGGAGCTATGAGGATCATGGACCCTTGATCCCTTTGAAGTTTGAACAGAGTCTTGGGAATCAAAGGAATGGGAGGAAAGGCATACAGGAAGCCCTGACCCCAATGCAGGAGGAAGGCATCCTTGGCCTGAACTCCCTGACACGGAATTCTGGAACAGAACCGGGGAAGTTTGGCATTCCACGGACTTGCAAAGAGGTCTATGTCCGGGGTTCCCCATTTCTGGAAGATTCTGAGTACCTGATCCATGTGCAGGGACCATTCGTGTGGAAGCAGAACTCGACTGAGTCTGTCTGCCCAAGAGTTTTGGATTCCTGGAAGATATACTGCCAGGAGATGGATTTGATGCTCTCTGGCGAAGGCCCATAATCTTAGAGCTTCGTTGCAAAGTGACAGAGAGCCAGTCCCTCCTTGTTTGTTTATGTAAAACATGGCTACTTGATTGTCCGTGTGATTAAGGACTGTCATGTTGCTGAGGAGGGTATGAAAAACTTTGAGAGCCAGAAAGATTGCTCGAAGTTCCAAGTGGTTGATATGAAGGGTGGTCTCCTGTGGAGACCAAGTGCCCTGAGTGGAGAGATCTTGGAGATGAGCCCCCCAACCTGTTTGGGAGGCATCTGTTGTGAGGGTTGCTTGGGGCAACAATGGTTGAAAGGGGGCCCCCAACATTTTTCAAAATTTGCATTCATATAATACAATAAGGAAAATCAAGACTGATTAACTACATCGGATGTCTGATTTTCCTGAGTATGACCTGACTTTAATGTTCAGTTGAGTTCCTTGATGTGGGCTATATCAATGTTTTTGATTTATTTGTTTGATGTTTATACATCCGATGTAGTTAATCAGTCTTGATTTTCCTTATTGTATTATATGAATGCAAATTTTGAAACTAATAAAAAAAAAAAGGGGGCCCCCAACAGATTTTGAGTGGATATCCACCATTGGAGAGACCAAAAGAGACGATTGGAGTTTGCTATTTGGTCTGAGAGAGCTCCTGATGCTTGAGTCCACTGGGTGGATAAGATCCATTGAGCTGCTCTCATATGTAGGCGAGCATAAGGCACCACATGCACTGTGGAGGCCATGTGGCCTAATAGTTGTAGCATCTCTCTGGCAGTCAAGTAAGTGGCTTCTGGACTGAGTCTGAGAGGCTAAGTGCACTAGACGTTGGCAACGGGCCTGAGGTAGATAGGCCTTTGCAGTGGTGGTATCCAACCAGGTCCCTATGAACTCCAGGGATTGCGTAGGGGTGAGTTGAGACTTTGGCAGATTGATCACAAGTCCCAGATACTGCAGGATGCGTCTGGTGCGATCCAGGGACGTCTGAGCCTCGGACTGAGATGGAGCTCGGATGAGCCAGTCGTCCAGGTATGGGAAGACAAAAATTCCCAGGGTGCGTAGAAATGCAGCTACTATTGCCATGCATTTGGTAAATACCCTTGGAGCAGAGGCTAGACCGAAGGGAAGTACTCTGTACTGGAAATGTTTTCCCTGGAACAGAAACCGTAGGAATTTTCTGTGTGATGGATGGATGAGTATATGTGTGTACGCATCCTTGAGATCTAGAGAACAAAGCCAATCCTGACTCTGTAGGTATGGAAGGAGAGTACCTAGAGAAAGCATCTTGAATTTCTCCTTGTATAGAAATTTGTTCAATTCTCTGAGATCCAGAATGGGTCTGTACCCCCCTGTTTTCTTGGGAATGAGAAAATAAGGGGAGTAAAAACCTGATCCCTGTTGAGGAAGAGGAACCTCTTCTATTGCCTTTTGGGCGAGAAGAGTGGTCACCTCCTGACTCAACAGGTCTAGGAGAGATGGGGGAGAATTGAAACTTCTCACCATGGTATGGAGAGGAAGGTTGGAGAAATGTAGTTTGTAGCCCTCTCTGATGATAGAGAGGGTCCATTGTTCTGATGTGATTTGCTCCCATCTGGGAGCAAAATGAGTTAACCTTCCTGGAATGGTGAGAGGTTCTGGTTTTAGAGCCAGAAAGGTTAAGTTCTCTAGATTTAAGTCAAAAACCCTGAGGGGGTTGGGACTGTTGGGCTGTAGCAGCCCCTGCAGGTTTTGCCCTGGCCTATTTAGGCTGCTGATGCTTAGGAGCAAAGCGAGCTGCAGAAGATTGTTGGCCAGTATTTGTGGCAAATCTGGCCTTCTTGTAGAAAGGCTTTTTGAAAGATTTTTTCTTGACAGGGGTAGAGGTAGACTTAGAAAGTCTATCTAATGCAGCATTTTCTGCATCCATTTGAGTGGCTTTGATTTGCCACTCCTTACCAAACAGATTCTCACCTGTACAGGGCAAATTTCCCAACCCATCTTGGACCCAGGGTTCTAGGTCAGAGGCCTGGAGCCAAGCAATTCTGCGAGCCGCAATGGCAATACCTGAGGCTCTGCTAGCACCCTCAAAGGAGTCAAAGGCTGCTCTGTTGGAGAACTTTGAAATATCTTGGGTATGCTTTAGCAAAAGAAGGAACTCCTCCTTTCTATCCTCTGGGATAAAGGGGAGAAAATGGCGTATCTTTAATGCAATCTCCTTCAGAAACATGCCCATATAGAGGCTGTATGAGTTGATTCTGCCAATAAGCATACTTGCTTGGAAGATTTTTCTTCCAAAAGCATCCAGAGTCCTACATTCTCTTCCTGGGGGAGTAGAAGAATGTCTTTTAGTACTCTTTATCCTTTTCATAGCTGACTGCACCACAATGGAGTGGTGAGGGAGCCGAGTTTTTTGAAACCCAGGAGAAGGGGGGACACGATACATGGTGTCCAGACGACGAGAATGTGGAGATAGGGTGAGAGGAGTCTCCCATAAGTCCATCATGTGTTCTTGAAGAATTTCATGGATGGGCAAGGTGACTGCCTCTTTAGGAACCTTAGAGTATCCTAAAATGTCTAACTTTTTTGCTCTAGGTTCTTTTTCAGAGGATACAGAAATAGAAAGACCTTTAGCTACTTCAATGATGAAGTCTTGAAAGGATAAATCCTCTGGAGGAGACATTCTCCTCTTTGGAGAAGAGGGCTCCTCAGGTAGAGTAAGGGATACTTCAGCAGAGTCATCTGATGAATCAGAATCATCAGAAGACTCAAAGTATCGTCTGTTTGCTTCCAGGGATCAATAAGCGTATCGACCGGTATCGACATCGGGGGTACCCGGAACCGGATCGGTATCGGGAAAAACCCCGGAACCGGGAACCGGAATCGGTATCCTGGTCGATGTGGATGGCCTGGGTACCTGTATCGGTTGTGGTACCGGAACCGGAGTCGGTACCGCAGGGTGCGGTACCGAGGGCGTCGCAGCCTTAATGAAAGCGAAAATGGCCTGCTGCATGGATTGAACTGTTTGATCCATGGACGCCACGACTGTCTGGATGTCGGTACCGGATGAATGAGTCGGTACCCCAGAACAGTCTAACAGGTGATCGGTCAAGGCCGTGCCATCGATGTCAACCTGTAACCCCATAGGAGGAGCTTTGGAAGCCGGAGCTTCCCGCCAAGGTTGTTTGGCTGGGGCAGGGTCCTCAGGGTCAAGCCCAGGAGTATCTCGATACTTAGAGGGAGATTTGCCCTTTGAGGACCTGCCAGAGGAATGTTTGGTTACCTGAGATCCATCAGGAGAGGAAGACCTGGAAGATGTCGATGCTGGAGTATCTGTAGAAAACAGCATGTGAAACTTGGCTGCCCGGTTCTGTAAGCCACGTTTAGACATCAAAGAACAGGATGGGCAATCCGGAATGGAATGGTCAGGCCCCAAACATTTAAGACACCATTCATGGGTGTCTGTGACTGAAATAGTACCGCTGCACTTGGTGCATTTTTTAAACCCAGAGGCTTGTTTCTCCATGAGGGAGAATTTGTGAAGGCCTAAAGGCCTCACAAAACAAACACACCAAGTGAGGAAAAAAAGAAGATTTTGTTTTTTTTTAGAAATAAAGGAAAAAAGACCGGCGGTACCGGTCTGGAATTGGGGAAGGCAGACACGCGGCCAAAGAAATAAATTAAAATAACAACTTCTTTAGCGGTGACAGGAACACGACCTGCTGGCTCCGCGGAAAAAGAAGAACTGAGGAGAGTTGGTCAGGAAGGTGGGAAGGCAGCCCGCATGCGCAGTGGGAGGCCCCAAAAGCTTTCCTTTTGGGAAGCTGGGGAGCTTTCCCACGCAGGCTCCGTCGGTACCGACGTACCCATATGTGAGGACTTATTCCTGCTTGTTCCTGGAGATGCGATTAATTCGGGCACAATTACATTGTTCTTCTATGACACAGTATCTTAAATCCAGGATTATTCCTCGGGGTTTGCGTATGCCCAGGGTGCCTAAATGTTTTTGGGTGATACCACTTTTTTAAACAAATGGAATGCTATACTTAACAAATGTAGCTTTGACATTATTGCCCTTTTGGTGGAACGCACAATCCAGGAGGAAGACCTCCTGCAGAAACAAGTCACTGAAACCACTGACAACATTAGAGCTAGTCACGATACACCTAGCATTGTACCTTTGTTGGAGGATTTGGACCATCAGATGTCAAAATTCCATGATTATTTGCGTGGCCTCTAAATTAATAAATTCAAACAGAATCAACAGGATTTTGCTGACAATCATGTTTACAAGTGGATGTATCCTTCAAATTTGCCTACTGCATGATCGGTCACCTATGACAGATCTAGTGACGATACAGCTGATAGCAATAACTCCCATGCACTCAATCATAGACCAGTCGGACACCACACTGGGTGCCACCAGGAAGTTTGGGGAGGTTCCCACCGATGCCGTCGACCCAAGCGAGGGTATGTTCAGAACCAATGAAGCGGTCCCATGACCAAGTCCAAAACTACACCTCGGCAGTTGTCAATCTCTCCGGATCAGCATTAATCACAGAACAAGAACGGATTTTGAATCTTGATCTTTATAAACATAAAAAAATGACAGAAAAAGAACACATGGCCTATCTAGTCTGTCCTTCCATATCAACAACTACAATAGTCCCCTTTTTTCCTTTAGAGATCCTCTGTGTTTGTCCCATGCTTTTTTGAATTCAGATACAGTCCTCATCTCTACCACCTCCACTGGGAGAATATTCCATGGATCTACCACTCCTTCCATAAAGAAATATTTCCGCGTATCACTCCTGAATCTGTCCCCTTTCATTCTCATCCCATGTCCCCTCGTAGCAGAACTTGCTTTCAATCAAAAGAGGCTCTCCCCCTGTGCATTTATGCCACGGAGGTATTTAAACGTCTCAATCATATCACCTCTATCCCGCCTTTCCTCTGAGGTGTACATATTAAGATCCTTAAGTCTGTCCTTATATGCTTTATAATGAAGACCACTAACCATTTTAGTAGCCACCTTCTGTACTGACTCCATCCTGTTTATATCCTTTTGAAGGTGCGGTCTCCAGAATTGCACACAATACTCCAAATGAGGTCGCACCAAGGACTTATACAGAGGCACTATCACCTCCTTTTTTCTGCTAGCCATTCCTCTCCGTATGCACCCAAGCATCCTTCTAGCTTATGCTGTTGCCTTTTCTACCTGTTTAGCTACTTTAAGATCATCATAATCAACCACGCCTAGGTCCCGCTCTTCTTTAGTGGACAAAAGTACTTCACACCCTATACTATATTGCTCCCTTGGATTGCTGCAGCCCAAATGCATGACCTTGCATTTTTTAACATTAAATCTCAGCTGCCAAATTCCAGACCATTCTTCAAGCTTAGCTAGATCCCTCTTCATGTTATCTACACCTTCCTGGGTGTCTACTCTATTGCAGATTTTGGTATCATCCGCAAAGAGGCAAACCTTACCAGACAGCCCTTCAGCTATATCACTAACAAAGATGTTAAAAAGAATTGGACCAAGGACAGATCCCTGGGCGCACCACTGGTAACTTCCTTCTCCTCACAGTGAGCTCCATTTACCTGTACCCTTTGTCGCCTCCCACTCAACCAATTTCTAACCCAAGCAGTAACTTTAGCATCCATCCCTAGGGTGCTCAGTTTGTTTATAAGTCACCTGTGAGGAACGGTATCAAAGGCTTTACTGAAATCTAAATATACCACATCTAGGGCTCTCCCTCGGTCCAACTCCCTGGTCACCCAATCAAAGAAATCAATGAGATTTTTTCTGACAAGACCTGCCTCTGGTGAATCCATGCTGCCTTGGATCCTGTAATCTGCTGGACCAGGAGCTCTCCGGAGATGGAGGCCTCGGAAACATCCTAGGACCACGCTAAGGCTTTGGAGGGAAGGTCCTCCCGCCGGGGTTGTTTGGCTGATGTATCCCTCTCCGAGGCATCTTGATGCTTAGGAGGTCTACCCTTGGAGGGCCGGCCAGCCTTCGATAAGGATTTAGGTTTCAATACCTGAGATCCTTGGGAAGAAGATGAAGCTCTCAATGACATTGATGCTAAAGATACTCTATCAGAGGCAAAGAGGGTGCCCAGCTTTGCAGCTCGATTCTGTAGGCCTCTCTTTGTCATCTTCCTACATACGAGTAGAGGACATTCTGATGGCTGATGATCCGGCTTAAGCATTTGAGATACCAGTCATAGGTGACAGTGGCTGAAATTGTACCGCCATATTTGGAACCACTGGATGGTTTTTCCATTTTGTCTATAACAAAAAGGAAGGCCTAAGATAGCGTCAGTGTGCCCGAAGGACAGAATAATTCTTTCCCTCACTGAAAAATTTTTTTTTTTAAAAAAGGAGGAAAGAAAGAACCAACGGGCGTCGGTACCAGCTTCAACGGGAAGGCAGATGCAAACACAAAAAAATAGGGAAAAGATACATTTTCTGCGGTGACAGGAATTGCTTCTTGTCGGCTCCACGGAAAACGAAGAACTGAGGGGGAAGAATTGGAAAGGCGGAAAGGCAGCTACGCAGGTGCAGTGGGATGCTCCCAAAAGCTCTCCTATTGGACACTGGGGAGTGTTCCCACGTGGGCTCCATCAGTACCGACGTCACCCATATGTGAAGACTACATTCTTGCTTGTTCCTGGAGATACAACAATATCCAGAGAAGCGAAGATAGGCTGGTAAGACAGTCAAAGCAAAGATGCAAACGGAAGGGAAAAAAGCCCATACAGTAAAATATGGGAACAAGACTTTTTAGGTATGTGAGTAACAAGAGGAAATGCAAAGGTAGCACTGTGAAACTCAAGGATGAAGGGGAGGAATAAGTAGGGGTCGGTGAGGATAAAGCAGAATTTCTTAACAAAAATTTCTATGTTGTGTTCATAAATGAAGACCTGGAAATGGGATCTCTGAGGAAAAAAAAGGAAATGGAAGCGAGGTAGACATCAAACAGTTTTCAGACGACTGTGTTTGTTAGGAGCTAGTTAAAACTAAAAGTGGACAAAGTGAAGGGGCCGAACGGGATTCATCCAAGCAAGTTAAAGGAACTTAGAGAAGTACTGGCAGCTCTGCTGTTTTACTTTTTCAATGCTTCTTTAGAGTTTGGAATGATCTCAGAGAACTGGAGATGGGTGGATGCGATTCCTGTTCACAAAAGCAGAGGTAAGGAAGAGTTTGGGCACTACAGATCAGTTAGTCTGTCCTCTTTGGTAAATAAGTTAATGGAAATGCTCCTATAGCAAAGTATGGTGCAGTTTCTGGAATCCAGGGGATTAAAGGATCTGAGACAGCATGGTCTTACTAGAAGTACCAAATAAACAAAACTGCAGAGATCATTCAGACCTCTGGAACTGTTTCGTTACAAGGCCAGAGACATCAGCTCCCTCATCGTAAGTCTTGTCAGACAAATCTGATTTCTTTAACTGGGTGACCAGAGAATTGGATCAAGACCGCTAGATGTGGTATACTTAGATTTCAGAAACCTATAAATAAACTGAGAGCCCTAAAGTGATTGACCGGGTAAGACACTGGTCAAGCGGAAGGCAACAGTAGTAGTAAATGGAGTTGATGCTGATGACAGGATCGTTACACCAGTGGTACGCCACAGAAAGTAGTCCTGGATCCTGTTCTTAACATCTTCTGTAAGCGATACTGCAGACATCTGTTGGGCAAAGTTTGTCTCTTTGCAGATAACAGCAACAGACAACCTGGAAGAATAGATAAGATCTAGCAAAACCTGAAGAATGGCTGAGAATTTGGGAGTTAAATTTAAATATTAAAAAATGCAAGGCCATGCATTCGGAATGCAAAAGCTGAAGGAAACAGTACAATATAGGGGTGAAGTACTTCAGTGCAGCCTCAGTATAGGGGGTGATCATATCAGATCTTCAAGTGTCCAAACAGGTATAGTGTAGTTATTCACCTGTAATAGGTGTTCTCCAGGGACAGCAGGAATCAGTCCTCACTTATGGGTGACGTCAGCGCCGACGGAGCCCCATGCGGAGCAAATCCTCAGCTTTCAAAGAAAGCCTTTGGGAATTGCTACCACGCATGCGCGGTCCCTTTCCTGCCCAAGAGTGCCATCTTGTTCAGATGACCTAGCTAAAAGATGGCAAAAACAAAAATGAAATAAGAGCTGCAACTCCAAGGGGAGGAGGGAGGGTAGTGAGGACCAATTCCTGCTGTCCCTGGAGAACACCTGTTACAGGTGAGTAACTATGCTTTCTCCAGGAACAAGCAGGAAGTCAGTCCTCAATTATGGAACTCCCCAGCTACAGGCTACCTGGAATCCACAGCCAAAAAAAAGCTCCCTCAGGAGAACCGCAAGCCACCGCAAGGACAACCCTAACAAGGGAGCGGCACTCCGGTAGCCTGAACACAGAGAGGGTCGGAGGGAAGGAGTTGCCTACGCCTCAAATAAATTCTGGAGTACTGCCTGGCCAAAGGCACTGTCCCGTCAGGCCTCCCTATCCAGGCAGTAATGAGCTGCGAAGGTCTGCCCCGAAGACCAGGTGGCAGCCCGCCAGATGTCTACCAACGGAACAGAGCGGAGGTGAGCCACTGAAGCCGCCATGGCCATGGCCCTGACCCTATGAGCCGTAACCTGGTCCTCCAGTGGAAGACCCACTGCCTCGTAAGCCCGGCCAATGCAGTCCGCCAGCCAGGTGGACAGCGTATGCTTTGTAACAGCCACCCCCCAGCTTACTGGGGTCATAGGAAACAAAGAGCTGAAAAGCTTTCCTGTGACCTTGCGTACGCTGAATGTAAAAGGACAGGGCCCTCTTACAATCCAGGGTATGGCGGACCGCCTCCGCCTGGCTGGCATGCGGTCTTGGAAAGAAGGTGGGAAGCACCACCTCTTGATTGAGGTGAAATGGAGAAACCACCTTTGGAAGGAACTTGGGATGTGTCCGGAGCACCACCCTATTCTGGTAAAACCTCTTAACTCACTGACCCTGCGGCAAGAGGTGAGCGCCACCAAGAACACCACTTTCCAAGAGAGGTAACGAAGATGGCACGTGGCCCTCGGCTCAAAGGGCGGCCAGGTGAGCTGTCCCAAGACAACATTAAGATCCCCCTCAGCTGCCGGTGGACGCACTGGGGGCTTTAAGAGAAGCAAGCCTTTCAAAAACCTGGACACCACTGGGTGAACAGAGAGAGGCCTGTCGTCTACGAGAAAGTGGTTTGCCGCCAGGGCACTAAGATGCACTCTGACAGAGTTAGACTTTAGGCCCTGCTCGGAGAGATGGAGCAGGTATTGCAGAACCACAACCACTGGGCAGGAGAAGGGATCCACCCTCTGCCCAGCACACCAAATAGTGAATCTGCGCCACTTGAAGGCATACGTCCGTCTGGTGGATGGTTTACGAGAAGCCAGTAAGACCACCTCCACTTCCTCTGGGAGGAGAAGTGGGGCAAGAGTCATCCTCTCAGCAGCCACGCTGTCAGCGACAGAGAGCGAAGGTTGGGATGTAGGAGAGAGCCCCCCTCATGGACAGAAGCTGTGGGGATGAGCCCAAAGGAATGGGGGCCTCCACCGCCAGCTGCAAGAGAAGCGGGAACCACGGTTGCCTGGACCAACGTGGCGCTATGAGGATGACCAGGGCTCTGTCGCGAAGAATCTTGTCCGGGCGACCAGAGGGGTCGGCGGAAATGCGTACAGAAGCCCTGCCGACCATGAGACTAGAAAGGCATCAGCGGCCACTCTGGCTGGGTGGGGTTGCTTTGAGCAAAACAGGGGTAACTGGTGGTTGTCTGGACTGGCAAACAAGTCCAGCACTGGCCTCCCCCAGGTCTGAAAGAGCTGGTGGGCCACCTCCCGATCGAGTTGCCACTCGTGCGGTCAGAGGATCCTGCTGAGCCTGTTGGCCAGGTAGTTGTCCTGGCCGGGCAGGTACACCGCTTTCAGAAGAATCCCTTGTTGAATTGCAAAGGAGGCACAAGCTTAGGGCTTCCTGACATAGGATGCGGGACCCCGTGCCCCCTTGTTTGCTCACATAGAACATGGTCACCTGGTTGTCCATTTGGACTAGGACAGCTCTGTGGCTCAGATAGGGTTTGAAGACTGCGAGACAGAGGCGAATGGCGTGCAGCTCTAGCAAGTTGATCTGCTGTGTACTCTCCTCCCGGGACCACACTCCCCGAGTACGGTACCCCTGACAATGAGCTCCCCAACCCAGTAACGAGGCGTCTGTGGTGAGGATCCTTGCGTGGGGAGGGATCTGAAAAGGCATGCCCACTCCCAGATGATGGGGGGGGGGGGACAGCCACCATGACAGGGACTGCACCAGGGCTCCAGTGATCTTGATCCTATCCCTGAGGTGTCCCGGGGCCTGGGATCACTGGTCTCTGAGGCACCACTGTGCAGGTCGCATGTGGAGGCGGCCATGTGGCCCAGAAGACGCAGGAATTGTCTTGCTGGCACTGAGAAACTGCAACTTATCTGGCCTGCCAGGGCCATGAGTCATTCTGCCTTGTCCGTGGGCAAAAAGGCCCTCGACTGGATGGTGTCGAGCCTTGCCCCGATGAATTTGAGCTCCTGAGCCGGTTCCAAATGAGACTTGGGGCAATTAATTACGAACCCCAAGTGCTGCAGGATCTGGATGGTAAGGGCCGTGGCCTGTTGCACTTCGTTGACTGAAGTGCCCCTGATGAGCCAATCGTCCAGATATGGACAGACAGACTCCCTGAAGCCTGATGAAGGCAGTGACCACCGCCAGGCACTTTGTGAATACCCTCAGGACCAAGGCAAGGCCAAAGGGGAGAACTCTGTACTGGTAGTGGTTTCCTTTCACCACAAAGCGGAGGTATTGCCTGTGGTTTGGGTGGATCATAATATGCGTGTAGGCATCCTTCAGATCTAAAGTGCATAGCCAGTCTCCCTGGCGGAGGTAAGGCAGAAATATTCCAAGGGAGAGCATCTTGAACTTCTCCTGTACCAGGAATTTGTCAAGATTGCGCAGGTCTAGGATGGGTCTGAGGCCTCCTGTTCTCTTTGGTACCAGAAAGTACGTGGAGTAGAAACCCCTGCCCCGAAGGGCACCGGTTCCACTGCCTGATCTTCAAGAAGACCTGCCAACTTCTTCAAAAGGAGGTCCTGGTGAAGGGGAGACCTGAAGGCTCTCCTGGAAAGTAATGTGGAGGCACCTGGGCTAGGCGTAGAAGGTAGCCCCCCCTTGACCATCTGTAATGCCAAGAGTCGATGGTGATGGATGTCCACCAGTGGGCAAACAAGGCGAGTCGGCCTCCTGTAGGCTGCCTGGTTCCAGATGGAAAAGAGGTCATGCTGTGGGAGTCAAAAACCCCTGCCAGGCTGGGCAGGAGCCGGGGCCTGGGGGCTTCTGCTTACACGGGCCATACCCCTGTCTCTTGGCCTGCTGCCCTTGTTGGGGAGCCGGGGAGGCCTGATAAGGGGGGTAATTTTGGTAAGCAGCTCCCTTCCTCGGGTAAAAGGACTTTTTACCCAAGCCCTTCTTACGAGAAGGGGCAGAGGTCTTCTTGGAGAGCCATGTCCTCGTCATGTACTCAGTCTCCACATCTGCAGCCTTGTCGGTCATTGGTTTGCCGAAGAGGTTTTCCCCTTGGCATGAGACATCAACCAACTTATCCTGAACTCATTGCTTGAGGTCAGACGACTCCAGCCAGGCTTGGCGGTGTGCACCGATGCCTGCTACGGCTACTCGAGCCGCCGACTCGAAACCGTCATAGGCCACTCGAGACATAAATTTGGAGCACTCATGGATGGCTTTGGACAGGCACTTGAAGTGCTGCAAAGGCTCCTCGCAGAGACCAGCTGAGAACCCGGCGATCTCCTTCCCATATACAGCTGGTATGCCTGGATTTGACAGTTCAGCATTGCACCCTGGAAACATTTTCTGCCGAGGGCATCTATGTTCTGGGCCTCCCTGCCAGGGGGCACCGAGGAGTGTGTCTTCTGACTCTTCAGCCGACGCATGGCCAAATCCACAACCATGGAGTTGTGCGGCAGCTGTGATTTCTGGAATCCAGGGCTCCGAAGGACCCGAAACATCGAGTTGAGTCGTTTTCTGATCACCGGCAACATAAGAACATAAGATATGCCAGACTGGGTCAGACCAAGGTCCATCAAACCCAGTATCCTGTTTCCAACAGTGGTCAATCTAGGTCATACGTACCTAGCAGTTTCCCCAAAAGACACAGGTTCCACAATGCTTGTACTGGGTCAAGCATTGATATCCTGGGTCCCTTCTTAATAATGGTTTATGGACCTTTCCTCCAGGAACTTGTCCAAACCTTTTTTAAACCCAGCTACACTAACAGCCTTTACTACATCCTCCGGTAACAAATTCCAGAGTTTGATTAAACGTTGAGTGAAAAAATATTTTCTCTTATTAGTCTTAAATAGTCTACCCTGTAGCTTCAATGCCTGTCCCCTAGTCTTTTTATATTCTGATATCATAAACAATCGATCTACATTTACTCGTTCCACTCCATTCATTAATTTATAGACTTCTATCATATCTCCCTTCAGCCGTCTCTTTTCCAGGTTAAAGAGCCCTAACCTTTTTAGCCTTTCTTCATAAGGAGTATCCTTCCATCCCCTTTACCATTTTGGTGGCTCTTCTCCGAAACCTTTCTAATAACGCTATATCCTTTTTAAGATACGGCGACCAGAATTGCACACAATATTCAAGATGCGGTCTCACCATGGAACGATATAGAGGCATTATAATATCTTTTGTTTTATTTTCCATTCCTTACCTTATGATACCTAGCATTCTATTTGCTCTCTTGGCCGCCGCTGCACACTGGGCCGAGGGTTTTAACATGTTATCCACAATGATGCCTAAATCTTTTTCCTGGGTGGTGGTTCCTAATGTGGAACCTTGCATTGTGTAACCATAGTTTGGGTTGTTCTTCCCTAGGTGCATAACTTTGCACTTGTCCACATTAAAATTTCATCTGCCATTTTGATGCCAAGTCTTCCAATTCATCAAGATCCTCTTGCAATTTTCTACAATCCTCTTGGGTTTTAACAACTTTAAATAGTTTTGTCTCATCTGCAAATTTGATAACCTCACTCGTTATTCCACTTTCCAGGTCATTTATGAATATGTCAAAAAGCAGTGAACCCAGCACAGATCCCTGGGGTACACCACTATTCACCTTTCTCCATTGGGAAAATTGGCCATTTAGCCCTACCCTCTGCTTTCTATCTTTTAACCAGTTCCTGATCCACAATAGTACACTGCTTCCTATCCAATGACTCTTTAGTTTTACCAAAAGTCTCTGATGAGGGACCTTGTCAAAGGCCTTCTGAAAGTCCAGATACACTATATCAACCGACTCATTTGTCCACCTGTTTATTCACACCTTCAAAAAAACATAACAGATTAGTAAGACAAGATCTTCCTTGTCTAAAGCCATGTTGGCTGTCTCCCATTAGGCCATGACTATCTACATGCTGAGTAAGTTTATTCTTTATGATGTTTCTACCATTTTTCCTGGTACTGACGTCAGGCTCACTGGTCTTTAGTTTCCCGGATCACCCCTTGAACCCTTTTTAAAAATTGACGTTACATTGGCGATCCTCCAATCTTTAGGTATTAGAGATGATGTCAATGATAGTTCACAGATTACTAATAGCAGGTCTGCGATCTCATATTTCAGTTCTTTCAACACCCTTGGATGTATGCCATCTGGCCCAGGTGATTTGCTACTCTTCAGTTTATCTAATAGTTGTAATACATTTTCCCGATGTATCGATATTTCCTTCAATTCTTCCGCACCTTTAAATACCACTTCAGTCATGGGTAACATCCCTACATCTTCCTCAGTAAAGACCGAAGCAAAGAATTCATTCAGTCTCTCCGCTATCGCCTTGTCGCCTCTTAGTGCCCCTATCATCTAATGGACCAACTGGCTCACATGTTTTTTGCTACAAATGTACTTGAAAAAGTCTTTATTTCACGTTTTTGCTTCCGCAGCAAGCTGCTTCTCAAATTCTCCCTTTGCCTGCCTTATCAATGCCTTGCATTTGACTTGCCAGTGCTTGTGCTGTTTCCAGGTTTCGTCGTTTGGCTCTTTTTTCCATTTCCTGAAAGATGCTTTTTTGGCAACATGGCTTTAAACCATGCTGGCAGTTCTTTGGACTTCCTTCCACTTTTCTTAAAGTGTGGAATACAGCTGGTCTGGGCTTCCAAGATAGTATTTTTCAACAACACCCAAGCTTGATAAAAGTCTTTAACCTTTGCAACTGCTCCTTTTAGCTTTTTCTTAACTATTTTCCTCAATTTATCATAGTCTCCCTTTCGAAAGTTAAAAGGTAGTACAGTGTAGTTACTCAGCTGTAACAGGTGATCTCTGGGAACAGCAGGAATTTAGTCCTCACATATGAGTATCGTCAGTACCGACGGAGCCTGCGCGGGAACGCTCCCCAGCGTCCAATAGGAACGCTTTTGGGAGCATCCCTCAGCACATGCGCGCTGCCTTCCCGCCTTTCCAACTGTCCCTCTTCAGTTAAGCTTGTAGCTGAGTGAAAGGATAGAGGGAGAGAGGAAAGAGGAAAGAGACAAAGAGAGAGAGAGAGAGACAACTCCTAGGGGAGGTGGGTGGGTTGTGAGGACTAAATTCCTGCTGTTCCCGGAGATCACCTGTTACAGGTGAGTAACTACGCTATCTCCAGGAAGCAGCAGGAATGTAGTCCTCACATATGGGGGACTCCCTAGCTGAAGATGCCAGGGAGATATCCCCAGGAAGGTGCCACCATTGAAGGTGAGAATCCTTCCTCCCATGTATCTCTGGCATCCCACCAGGGTTGGTGGGTAGGAGTTGGTTTAGGTTTGAAAGAGATTTTGAAGAACAGCTTAGCCAAAGAAGGCATCCCGATGGGAGGCTTTATCTAGGCAGTAGTGGGCTGTGAAGGTGTGTACCGAAGCCCAGGTGGCTTCATGTGTCATCGATAGACACAGAGTGGAGATTAGCCATAGAAGCTGCCATGGCTCTCACATTGTGAGCTGTGACATGGTCCTGAAGAGGAAGACCCTTACTCTCATAAGTAAAGGATATGCATTGGGCAATCCATTTAGATAAAGTTCTTTTGGGGACTGGAAGTCCCAAATGACTAGGGTCAAAAACTACAAAAGTTGCGAGGACTTTCTATGTTGCTGTGTTCTTTGATTGTAAAAGGCTAAGGTCCTCTTACAATCAAAAGTATGAAGGTTTCTTTCTGCATTAGAGGCGTGAGGCCTCGGAAAAAATACAGGAAGGTAAATTGATTGGTTTAAATGAAAAGGCGAAACCACCTTTGGCATAAAGTGTGGGTGAGTTCGAAGAACAACCTTATCATGATGAAATCTAGTATAAGGAGGATCAGCCACTAAAGCTTGCAATTCACTAATGCGACGGGCAGAGGTGATTGCAATCAGGAAGATGACCTTCCAAGTCAAAAATCTAAGGGCTGTAGTGGCTAAAGGTTCAAAAGGCGGCTTCATGAGCTGCCCGAGAACTAGATTTAGATCCCATGCTACCGGTGGTGGCTTGATGGGAGGTTTAGTTAATAAAAGGCCTCTCATAAATCTTGATAGGAGTGGATAAGAGGAAATTGGTTGTCCATTTAGAGGCTTATAAGAAGCTGCAATTGCACTAAGAAGGACTCTTACCGAATTGGTTTTTAACCCAGAATTCGATAAGTGAAGGAGATACTCTAGTATCGATTCTAAGGGTATGACCAGGGGGTTTAATCCCTTCTTGGAGCACCATATAGTAAAACGTTTCCACTTGAAGGCATACAATCTTCTTGTGGAAAGTTTCCTAGAAGCCTGAAGGATATCTTTTACCTACTGGTACAGGTTGAAATCCTAGAGGTCTAAGCCTTCAACAACCAGGCCGTGAGGTGCAGGGACTGAGGATTCGGGTGCTATAGCGTCCCGTTCTCCTGGGAAAGGAGATCTGGAGCATGCCCTAACTCCAGAGGTGCCGCTTGAGAGAGATGCAGAAGCAGGGAATACCAAGTTTGGCGTGGCCATCGTGGTGCTATGAGAATCATGCGACCTCTGACTCTCTGAAGCTTGAAGAGTGTCTTGGGGATGAGGGGGAATGGGTGGGAAGGGATAAAGGAAGTCCTGACCCCAGTGAAGGAGGAAGGCATCCCTTGCCTGACAGTTGTGTGCCGGAATCCTGGAACAGAACCGGGGAAGTTTGGCATTCAGTGGACTTGCAAAGAGGTCTATGTCTGGAGTGCCCCAGAAAGGAAATATCTTTGCCACCTGGTCTAGGTGGAGTGACCACTCGTGAGGTAGCAGTACTCGACTGAGTTTGTGTGCCCAAAGGTTTTGAATGCCTGGAAGATATACCACTAGAAGGTGAATTTGATGCTCTTTGGCGAGGGCCCATAGTCGTAAAGCTTTGTTGCATAACGACAGAGAGCCTGTCCCGCCCTGCTTGTTCACAAAGAACATGGCTACCTGATTGTCCATCTGGACTAGGACTGTCTTTATAGCTGAGCTGGGCATGGAACACTCGAAGAGTTAAATAAATTGCTCTTAACTCCAGGAGGTTTATGTGTAAACCAACCTCCTGTGGAGTCCAGGTGCCCTGGGTAGAGAGATGATTCAGGTGTGCTCCCCAACCCACCTGTGATGCATCTGTTATTAGGGTGGCCTGAAAGAGGGGTTGAAGGAAAGGAGACCCTACTGTCAGATTTTCTAACGATTGCCACCATTGGAGGGACAAAATTAGTCGTTGAGAGACTGTTATTTTGTCCGACAAATGACCCTGGCCTGTGTCCACTGTGTGGAGAGGGTCCACTGAGCTGCTCGCATGTGGAGGCGAACATATGGGACTACATGAACTGTGGATGCCATGTGTCCCAGTAACTGCAGTAGCTCCCGAGCAGTGAGGGAGGATTTGCCTGCTGCTTGGGAAGCTAACTGCATTATGCGAAGACACCGAGCTTGTGGAAGGAAAGCCCTTGCCTGTCTGGTATCCAGACAGGCTCCTATGAATTCTAGGCATTGGGAAGGAACTAGTTGAGATTTCGGGAAGTTTATTACCAATCCCAAGTATTGGAGGATTTATATTGTACGAGACAGTGCAGTGCTGGCCTCTGTCACTGTGGAGGCTCGGATGAGCCAGTCGTCTAAGTAAGGGAAGATAAAAATCCCCAGGGTTCGTAGAAATGCAGCTACTACTGCCATGCATTTCGTGAATACCCTTGGTGCTGAAGCCAGACCAAAAGGAAGAACCCTGTACTGGAAATGTTTTCCCCTGAAAAGGAAACGTAAAACTTTCCTGTGATCTGGATGGATAAGAATGTGAGTGTATGCATCCTTTAAGTCTAGAGAGCAAAGCCAGTCCTGGCTTTGAAGGTATGGCAGAAGAGTTCCCAGAGAAATCATTTTGAATTTCTCTTGAAACAGATATTTGTTCAATTCTCTGAGGTCTAGAATGGGTCTGTGTCCTCCTGTTTTCTTTCGAATAAGAAAATAGGGGGAGTAGAACCCTGCACCCTGTTGAAGAATGGGTACTTCCTCTATTGCCCCTTGGGCAAGAAGTGTGGAGACCTCGTAATCTATCAGATTGTCTGCAGAGGTTTGTGAATTGAACTGCTTTAGAATTGTAGGAGGGGGTAAGTTGTGAAAATGACGTTTGTACCCCTCCCCTACAATGGACAAAGTCCAATCTTCTGCTGTCATCTGATGCCATCTGTTGAAAAAGTGGCATAACCTGCCAGGAATATTGGGGGGTTGAGGACCCCTCAGAGGCAGGAAGGCAAAGCTCTCTAGGAAGAAGATAAAGCCCTTGAGGGGGCTGAACCTGGAGAGCTGGCTGGGCTCTCGGGCCTTTTGGTATCTTTTGTTGTCTAGTTTGTCCCTTTTGGGCAACCTGACCTGGAGTCTGAGTCTGGTGGGTATAGGAAGGATAAAACTTCCTTTTTTTTGCTAAAAGAGGTTTTTTTTATAAGGTTTCCTTTTGGCTGGAGTGGCTGTAGACTTTGACAATCTATCTAAGGTAGAATTGTCAGCATCTAACTCATTAGCCTTCTCCTGCCAGTTCTTGCCGAAGAGATTCTCTCCCGTGCAAGGAATGTTGCCTAACTTGTCCTGTACCCAAGTCTCCAAGTCTGATGCCTGCAGCCAGGCAATCCGTCGTGCGCCAATGGCAATAGCAGAAGTTCTGCTGATGCATTCGAAGCAGTCAAAGGCTGCACGATTGACAAACTTGGAGACATCCTGAGCATGCTTAATCAGAGTAAGAAAGTCTCGTCTCTTATCATCTGGGAGAAATGGGCTCATAAGTTCCAAGTCTCCTGTGATTTCTTTGAGGAACACTTCCATATATAGGATATATGAGCTGATCCTAGCTGAAAGCATGGAAGCTTGAAAAGTTCTGCGTCCAAAAGCATCCAGAGTCCTGCATTCACGACCTGGAGGATCGGATGCATGTCTTTTTGCACTTTTCATTGTACGCATGGCTGACTCCACTACCATTGAATGGTATGGCAGCTGAGTTTTCTGAAATCCAGGACATGGTGGGACTCGATACATAGTATCAAATCTCCTAGAGTGAGGAGAAGTAGTCAGAGGTGTCTCCCACATTCTGAGCATCAAACTATGCAGAATTTCATGGATAGGCTGAGTAGCTACCTCCTTAGGAGCTTTAGGATATTGGAGGATTTCCAATTCCTTTGCTCTGGGTTCCTCTTCAGGAGCTACTGTGATTGAAAGACCTTTAGCCATATCACGGATGAAATCCTGAAATGACATGTCCTCTGGAGGTGACATTCTGCATTGGGGAGAAGAGGGATCTTCTAAGAGAAACCCTCTAGTGCCAGCAGAATTGTCAGTCTCTTCGGAATCGAAGGAATCTAAGTATTCCTGACCCCCGATGCTCCTGCAAAGCACGATCCCGGTACCGAGATGACCCGGTACCACTTTATCCACTCCAGCTGGAGGTGGAATGGGAAGAGTTACCATCGGGGCCGGTACCATCGGTACTGGCATCGTCTGTGTCGGTACCGATGTCCGTACCAGTGTCGGTACCGGCATCGATGTCGATGTCGGCACTGGTGCCCTTGGGACCACTGGTACCACAGCTGAGAGAAGAGCTGCGATACTGCATTCCATAGCAAGAAATCTCTGGTCTATCGACGCTGCCGATGCCTGGGTGTCGGTACCGGTAAGAACGGCCGGAACCCCTGAGCATGGCGCAGGTAGTTCTTGCAAGGTTGAGGCCTCGAGAACATCCTGAAGCCCCATCAATGCTTTGGAAGCCGAAGCCTCCCACCGGGGCTGTTTTGCCGGTGTGGTTCCCTCAAGGGCAATGCCAATGGCCTCTCGATGATTAGCAGGAGAGCTACCCTTTGAGGACCGGCTTGTGTGTTTAGTTACCCGAGATCCATGGGAGGAAGAAGGTGAAATTAGACTTACCTGCTAATTGTTGTTCCTGGAGTGTAGACAGTCTAGTCCCGGACCTCTGGGTTCCATATCTCATCCAGCAGTTTGGAGACTGAGAAACTCCTCCTTTTTATGATGTCACGGTATATCTTCCCTGAATCCGCCTCCTGTCCTCAGTAACCTATTGACAAAGCAGACTCACCGGAGATACAAGTAAGCCTTTAACAGAATTAATAAATGCTTAATCTTCAAAACACCCATCTTGGCAAAACCCCAATGGAACAGATAACTAAACTGTCATGACTTTAACTTAAGCAGGCCACTCCCTCCTCCACCCAAGAGGGAACAACCCCTAACTATACCGAAAATGAGCGGTAAGACCACATTTGTCCCCGCTTCCGCTGTTTTTTTTTTTTCTTTTTTCAGTTGGATACTCTGATACCCCCTGAAGTAATGCTAGGCATCGGAAAGCAACAACGTCCTCTTACCTGTAAATGCTCTCCGGCTCTCAGGCCACGACATAGCGAAAAAAACACTGGGTGGGACACGGGACTAGACTGTCTACACTCCAGGAACAACAATTAGCAGGTAAGTCTAATTTCACCTTCCTGATCGTGCTAGCAAGTCTAGTCCCGGACCTCTGGGTCAGTACTAGAGCAGTGAAAAGCGCTTCAAGCATGGGAGGGACCTGGAAGACCAGCCTGTAGAACTGCCGACCCAAAAGAGGTCTCTTCCGCCCTCTGTACCTCCAGGCGATAATGTTTCACAAAGGAATTCAAGGAGGACCAAGTCGCTGCCTTGCAAATCTCCACCGGCGGAACCAAACGCACCTCCGCCCAGGGGGAAGCCTGCGCTCTCGTGGAATGTGCCCGAAGCCCTTCCGGCACAGCCTTCCCTTTCAAAATGTAAGCCGACGCAATGGCCTCTTTTATCCACCTAGCAATGGAGCCTTTGGACGCCGATTCTCCCTTTCCCGGGCCCGCGAAAAGGATAGCGTGTCTGTCCGACTTGCAGAAACTGGCCGTCCGCCGCAGATATTTTTTCAACGCCCTACGGACATCTAGCAGATGCAACTTTCTCGAGTCCGACGCCCTAGCGTCCTGAGCAAACACCGGCAGGGAAATTTCCTGATTCACGTGAAACGGCAAAACCAATTTAGGAAGAAAACCCGGTACAGTTCTTAAAACCACCTTCGACTCAAAAAACGACAGATAGGGCTCCCTGCAGGACAGCGCTTGCAATTCAGAGACTCTTCTCGCCGAACAGATGGCCACCAAAAACACCACCTTAAGAGTAAGATCTTTGAGTGATGCCCGAGACAACGGTTCGAAGGACTCACGCTCCAACGTGTCTAACACGAACGGCAGATTCCACTTAGGGAAGATCGGACTAGCAGGAGGCCGCGCTAGCGATACCACCCGGAGAAAACGCTTGACATCACACTGACCCCCCAGCGCTAGCCCTCCTACCTTGCCTCTGTAACATGACGCCGCCGCCACCTGCACGCGGAGCGACGCCGCAGCCAGCCCTTTATCAAACCCATCCTGCAGGAAGTCCAAAATCTGAGGGATGGAGGACTTTAACGCCTCACACTTCTTTTCCACGCACCAGGCTTCAAAAACCCTTCAAACACGTACGTATGCTAGCGAAGTGGACCTCTTCCTGGCTCTCAACAGAGTAGATACAACTGCCGCCAAATAGCCCCTAGATTTCAACCTCGCCCTTTCAAGAGCCAAGCCGTAAGAGAGAATCGATCCACATGAGGCATGAAGAGAGGCCCCTGCGACAGCAGATCCGGGCGAGGTGGAAGCCACCAGGGCTTTGCCACCAACAACCTCACCAGATCCCCGTACCAGGGTCTGCGAGACCAGTCGGGGGCTATCAGAATTACCTGCCCTTTGAAACTTACGACTCACTGCAGGACTCTTCCTATCAGGACCCATGGGGGGAACACATACAGTAGATGCCCCACTGGCCACTCCTGAATGAGAGCGTCTAGTCCTTCCGACATCCTTTCTCTTCTCCTGCTGAAAAAGCGGCTGGCCTTTGTCGAAGCGAAGGTCGCCATGAGGATCCATGACCGGTACGCCCCACCTGCGCACCACCATCTCGAAGACCTCTGGATGGAGAACCCATTCTCCTGGGTCCACTCTCACTCGACTGAGAAAATCGGCTTGCACATTGTCCACGCCTGCTATATGTGCTGCCGACAGATCCAGTAGATTCACTTCCGCCCAAGCGCACAGGGCTTCGGCCTCCGACTCTAGCGCAGCGCTGCAGGTTCCTCCTTGCCTGTTGACATACGCTACCGCCGTGGTGTTGTCAGAAAATACTCGAACTGCCTTGCCGGCGACTAACTTTTGAAAGCTCTGCAGAGCTAGGGACATTGCTCTCAATTCTAGCCTGTTGATTGACCATGTCTTCTCTTGGGCGAACCAGCTCCCCTGAGCAAAGCTGCCCTGACAATGCGCTCCCCAGCCCATAAGACTGGCGTCTGTCATTAGCGACACCCAGTCCGGAGTGTCCAAGGCCTTCCCGCTCTCCAATGACTCGGGCCGCAACCACCACTGAAGTGATTGGCGGACCTCCGCTGGGCAGCGCAACTTCTGAGATAACGGGTCCCGTTGGTGCGACCAGCGGCGGAGCAACGCTCTCTGCAACGGCCTCATGTGGGCTCTTGCCCACTGAACTGTCTCTATGGAGGCTGCCATCGTGCCTAACACTTGGAGATAATGCCACGCTGAGGGTGCCTTGCGTCGGAGAAACTGACCTATTAACATTCGAAGGGCTTGCGCTCGCTCCCCCGTGAGGAATACCTTTCCAACCCCCGTATCGAAGCGAGCTCCCAGATATTCTAGATTCTGAGAGGGAACCAGCTGGCTCTTCGAAAGGTTGACTACCCAACCTAGCTCCTCCAGAAAAGACACCACACGGGCAGTAGCTGTCTCGTTCTTGGACCGTGACTTTGCTCAGATCAGCCAATCGTCCAAATAAGGATGCACCAGGATTCCCTCCTTTCTGAGTGCCGCCGCAGCCGCCGCCACCACCACCACCACCACCATGACCTTGGTGAAGGTGTGCGGCACCATCGCTAAGCCGAAAGGTAATGCTCGGAACTGAAAATGCCCGAAGGGAACTGCAAATCTGAGAAACTTGCAATACTCTGGCCTTATTGGAATGTGGAGGTAGGCCTCTGACAGATCTAGAGAGGTAAGAAACTCCCCTCTCCGCACCGCCACTATGACCAATCGCAGAGTCTCCATATGGAAATGCGACACCCGAAGGCAACGATTTACTCCCTTGAGATCCAGAATAGGACGGACGCCTCCATCCTTTTTCGGCACCACGAAATAAATGGAGTATCGACCGGAACCATATTGGCTTGGCGGGATGGGCACTATCGCTCTGAGTTCTAGCAGCCTTCGGACTGTCTACCGCAAAGCCTCGCACTTGGCAACAGACTTGCCGGGGGACTGCACGAAGGCCTCTCGCACTGGTCTCAAAAACTCCAGTGCGTAACCCTCTCGAATGACCTCTAGAACCCACTGATCTGAAGTTACTCGGACCCAGGCAGCATAAAACTCCTGCAACCGCCCCCCCTACTGGCAGCAAGGGTGCCCGGGTCCCCCTTATCTCATCGCTGCTTTTTGTTAGAGAAGGACGAGGAAGAGGAAGAGGAAGGGCCGAAACCCCGCCCCGCTCCTCGAAACCCTTGGAAGCCTTGGTTTCTATTAGGGAAACGACCTCTCTGACTCGCACCGAACCTCTGGAACCGAGAGAGGCGAAAATCGCGTTGCTGCCCCCTACTAGGCGGAAACGCCCGGCTCGACTTGGGTTTGTCCTCTGGCAACTTACCACCTTTAGTTTCCCCTAAGTCCTTAACCAGCTTTTCCAAATCTTCCCCGAACAACAAGCGGCCTTTAAAGGGAAGTTTACTCAACCGAGCCTTGGAAGAACTATCCGCTGCCAAGTTGTGCAGCCACAAGTACCGCCGTGCCGCCACTGCTGACGCCATGCTCTTTGACAGACCACGCATAAGATCATAATGAATGTCCGCTAAGTAGGCCGTGCCAGACTCTAATTTAGCCGCTTCACTAGAATCTGAGCAATCCTGGCTAGTTTGTACCCGTTGCGACCAGCGAAGGCAGGCTCTAGCTACCCAAGCCCCACAAATAGCTGCCTGAAGCGACAGGGCATTCACACCAAACACCTGACGTAACAATACATCCAACTTTCTGTCCTGGGTGTCCTTAAGAGCCGCACTGCCTTCTACCGGAATGGTAGTTTTCTTGGTGACAGCCGACACAGCCGCATCAACTTTGGGTGACTTAAACACTTCCTTATCCTGCTCCAATAAGGGATTCAGCCGACCCATAACTCTGGCCCCTCTAAGGGGAGCTTCTAGCACGTTCCACTCTTCTTGAATCATTTCCCGAAACACCCTATGCACCGGGAATGCCCTTTGATTCCTCCTGAAAACCTGTAACAAGGGATCTTCTAGCGAATCAGCTTCCGTCGTCCCTGGCGCTGGCATATTTAGGACCTTTAACGCCTCAGCTATCAGTGCTGGAAGCTCCTCTCTTCGGAAGAAGCGCACCACTCTAGCCTGATCTTCCTTCTCAGAAAGCTCCCCTTCTTCCAGCTCTTCTTCAA
This sequence comes from Ichthyophis bannanicus, assembly GCA_033557465.1. Taxonomy (NCBI): domain Eukaryota; kingdom Metazoa; phylum Chordata; class Amphibia; order Gymnophiona; family Ichthyophiidae; genus Ichthyophis; species Ichthyophis bannanicus. Next base: position 473,403,425 of record CM066032.1, read on the forward strand.
CCTCCAAACTGTGGTCCTCTTCATCAGACAATAGTCCGTCCAAAGCCACAGAAGTCTCCCCCGTTACACCCTCCAGGCGAGATCTCTTAGACCCTCGGGTAAGATCCTCGGTCATTAAGGTCGGAGCGGGTCTCTTAAGCCCGCCTGAGACCTCAGACCATGCCCGCTGCTGAGCGCTACCAAACACCATATGCTGCAGAAGCGTGACAAAATCCTGAGAAAAAATAGCCGCCAGCTCCTTAGGGAACGGAGCCTGAGGGAGAGGAGTGTCCGGCGCCGAAGACGGCCCAGCCACTGGATCCACCTAAGGCTCCTCAGGAAGCAGTGCAACCGATCTCTCCTTCTCGGCCTCTGGCACTTCTCCTTTTCCATCCCTGGACTGCTCCATCAATGCTGCCTCCCTCACACAGGAATTACACACACCTGAAGCAGAGCCTCTCTTCAAGCCACAAACTAGACAGAGTGGCCTAAAGGGCATGGTAAGCCAGGCTAACTAAGTCCCTTCCAGCCAAGGCAGGCTGCTGACCTGAAAAGGCCCCAAACAGCTTCCAAAGCACTACCAGTCCAGCAGAAACAAGCGTAGATCCTTCCTGTTCTTTTTTTTTTTTTAAACTGAACTGAAGCACAGAGAAAAGCTCTTCTGCCCAAATCGCTGTTCAAAAAAACTCTTATCGAGGCTCCGGCGCTCGCCTACAAGGTAAGCTGACTGCCCAAGCCAGCTGCGTTTACACACGGTCCTGCCATGCAGCTAGGCCCGCTGCCGGCGTCTTCACGCCAAAACGCGCTGCACACACTCAACTTCTAAAATTATGTTGCCTTACCTCAAGCACCGCCGAAACAAGCACTCTGCACCCTGTCCCCAGAGTAGCTTGTCGGCGGCTCCGGAGATCTCTCAAAACGCAGACAGCCTCGTCACAGCTTCACTCTGCACCGCTCAGAATGAAAGGAGAGCAATGGTTGGCTCGGCCCGTTAACAGGCAGACCTCTGTGCGGCGCTGGCTGGGCTCTCCTCCGGCTCTCACCCCCTCAATAAGTGCCGCTATAGCACCGAAGCAATTAGCTGCCGATCCGGGTACCCCTTAGGATCCAGTCACTGTCCCTGCCAGAAGCAAAGGCAGCTGCGGGAGAGAGTGGGGGGTGGGGGGGGGGGTGGGAGGAAGAAACCTGCAGCTAACTTAAAGGCACAGCACCCCAAGTTAAACTGCCTTCTCAAAGGTATCCCAAATTATCATCTTTAATCCTAATACCTATCCAAAGCAAACTTAATTGTTTCTCTAGTGAGCCCGGCCCTCCGGGCTCTATTCCATCCAGCTGCTTGGAGACTGAGATAACCGAGGACAGGAGGCAGATTCAGGGAAGATATACCGGTGACATCATAAAAAGGAGGAGTTTCTCAGTCTCCAAGCTGCTGGATGAGATAGGGAACCCAGAGGTCTGGGACTAGACTGGCTAGCACGATCAGGAAGAGGCCCTTGACGATGTCGATGCAATGGATCTGGCATCTGAAGAAAAGAGGGTACCGAGCTTTGCGGCCCGGTTCTGTCGTCCTCTTTTGGTCATTCCCATGCAGGAGAGACATTCAGTTGGAGAATGATCAGGTCCTAAACATTTTAGACACCAATCATGGGTGTCAGTGACGGAAATGGTACCGCCACACTTAGTACATTTTTTAAAACCACTAGTTGGCTTTTCCATGATTTTGGAAAAATGGGGCCTAATGCCCAAAATGGCACCTAGCACCAAAACAGGAAAGTTTCTGAAAAGAAACAGTGAAAGTCTAGGTTTTTTTTTTTTTTTTTTTAGGAAAAGAAAAGAACTGGCGGTACTGGTAGGCGTCGTGCGGTAGGCAAACGCGACCACAAGAAAGAATTTTAAAGACGGAATTTTCTGCGGTGACAGGGAATAGGTCCTGTTGGCTCCGCGTAAAAAGCACAGTTACTTACCTGTAACAGGTGATCTCTGGGAACAGCAGGAATAAGTCTTCACATATGGGTAAGTCGGTACCGACAGAGCCTGCGCGGGAACGCTCCCCAGCGTCCCAAAAAAGAAAAGCTTTTGGGAGCATCCCACAGCGCCTGCGCGCTGCCTTCTCGCCTTTCCTAACCGCCTCTCTCCAGTTCGAGTTTTAAAGCTGAGACAAAGAGAGAGAGAGGAAAGGAAAGATAGATAGAGAGATACAACTCCTAGAGGAGGTGGGCGGGTTGTGAAGACTTATTCCTGCTGCTCCCAGAGATCACCTGTTACAGGTAAGTAACTGTGCTATCTCCAGGAACAAGCAGGAATGAGTCTTCACATATGGGGACTCCCCAGCTAGAGATGCCTGGGAGATCCCCAAGGTTGTGAGACCCTGAGAAGGGCTCCACCTCCTCCCATGGATCTCAGGCATCCAACCAGGGATGGAGGGTAGGAGTTAAGCATGGAACAGGTGTTTGAGAACAGCCTGACCAAACAAGGCATCCCGGCGGAAGTCCTTGTCCAAGCAGTAATGGGCTGTGAAGGTATGAACTGAGGCCCAGGTGGCCGCTCGACAGATCTGGTCAATGGACACAGAATTTAGATGAGCCATAGAGGTTGCCATGGCCCTCACATTGTGAGCTGTGACATGGCCCTCCAGAGAAAGGTTCTTACTCTGGTAGGCGAAAGAAATACACTGAGCAATCCAATTGGAGTGTCCTCTTAGAGACTGGAAGTCCCAAATGAGAGGGATCAAAGAGTTGGGAAGACTTTTTATGTTGCTGTGTCCTTTGCAAGTAAAAGGCAAGAGCCCTCTTACAATCCAGGGTATGAAGATTCCTCTCTGCACTTGATGCATGAGGACCTGGAAAAAAGACAGGTAAATATACCTCTTGGTTAAGATGAAAGGGCGAGACCACTTTAGGCATAAAGTATGCATTGGTCCTAAGGACTACCTTATCATGATGGAACCTTGTATAAGGTGGATTAGCCACTAAGGCTTGCTGTTCACTGATGCGGCGAGCTGAGGTGACTGCAATAAGAAAGATAACCTTCCAGGAAAGAAATTTCAAGGAGGTAGTGGCTAAGGGTTCAAAGGGTGGCTTCATGAGCTGACCAAGAACCAGATTCAAGTCCCATGCCACTGGAGGTGGTCTAATGGGAGGTTTAGTTAAAAGAAGGCCTCTCATGAATCTTGCAATAAGAGGATGAGAGGAAACAGGTTGTCCATTGAGAGGCTTGAGAGATGCTGCAATAGCACTCAAATGGACCCTTACTGAATTTGTCTTGAGGCCTGCATGGGAAAGATGCAGGAGATACTCTAGTAAGGAATTCAAAGGTATTGCTAGAGGGTTAATACCCTTCTCAGCACACCAAATGGTAAACCTTTTCCATTTAAAAGCATAGGAACGTCTGGTAGAAGGCTTTCTGGAAGCATGAAGGATATCCCTTACTTGCTGAGAAAGATGCCAATCTTGAAGGTCTAAGCCTTCAGCAACCAAGCCCTGAGATGGAGAGATTGGGGGTTTGCGTGCCACAACGTTCCCCCCTCCTGAGACAGGAGATCTGGAGCAGACCCTAAGTCCAGGGAGGGAGCTTGGGAAAGATGCAGAAGTAGAGTACCACATTTGGCGTGGCCAACGTGGAGCTATGAGGATCATAGTCCCTCGATCTCTCTGAAGCTTGAACAGGGTCTTGGGAATTAGGGGAATGGGTGGAAAGGCGTACAGGAAGTCTTGACCCCAACGAAGGAGGAAGGCATCCTTGGCCTGAACTCCCTGACACGGAATTCTGGAACAGAATCGTGGAAGTTTGGCATTCCACGGACTTGCGAAGAGGTCTATGTCCGGGGTTCCCCAAATTCGAAAGATTCTGACTATCTGGTCCATATGAAGGGACCATTCGTGTGGAAGCAGAACTCGACTGAGTCTGTCTGCCCAAGAGTTTTGAACTCCTGGAAGGTATACTGCCAGAAGATGAATTTGATGCTCTCTGGCGAAGGCCCACAATCTCAGCGCTTCGTTGCAAAGCGACAGAGAGCCAGTTCCTCCCTGCTTGTTCACATAGAACATGGCTACTTGGTTGTCCGTGTGAATGAGGACTGTCTTGTAGCTGAGCAGGGTATGGAAGACTCTGAGAGCCAAGAAGATTGCTCTGAGCTCTAAGAAGTTGGTATGTAGGGAGGTCTCCTGTGGGGACCAAATGCCCTGGGTGGAGAGGTCTTGAAGATGAGCTCCCCAACCCTTTGGAGAGGCATCTGTTGTAAGGATTGCTTGGGGTAACAACTGTTGGAAGGGGGACCCCAGCAACAGATTTTGAGTGGACGTCCACCACTGGAGAGACCAAAAGAGGTGCCTGGAGGTTGCTATTTTGTCTGACAGACTTCCAGATGCCTGGGTCCACTGGGTGGACAAAGTCCATTGAGCTGCCAACATGTGAAGGCGAGCATAAGGGACCACATGCACAGTGGATGCCATGTGGCCTAGCAGTTGTAACATCTCTCGAGCAGTTAGGTGGGTTTTTAACTGAATCTGAGAGGCTAACTGCACTAAGCGTAGGCAACGGGCCTGGGGAAGATAGGCCCTTGCAGTTGTGGTATCCAGCAAGGCCCCTATGAACTCTAGAGACTGAGTAGGGGTGAGTAGGGGTGAGTTGGGACTTTGGAATGTTTATAACCAGTCCCAGATACTGCAGGACACGCATGGTGCAGGCTAGGGAAGTCTGGGCCTCTGACTGGGATGCAGCTCGAATGAGCCAGTCGTCCTGATATGGGAATACGAATATTCCTAGAGTGCGTAGAAATGCAGCTATTACTGCCATGCATTTTGTGAACACTCTTGGAGCAGAGGCCAGACCAAAGGGAAGCACCTTGTATTGATAGTGCTTTCCCTGATAAAGGAACCGAAGGAACCTTCTGTGTGTTGGATGGATGAGTATATGGGTATACGCATCCTTGAGATCTAGAGAACAAAGCCAATCCTGACTCTGAAGGAATGGAAGGAGAGTACCTAGAGAAATCATCTTGAATTTCTCCTTGCATAGGAATTTGTTCAATTCTCTGAGATCTAATATGGGTCTGTAACCCCCTGTTTTCTTTGGAATCAGAAAATAGGGGGAGTAGAACCCTGAGCCCTGTTGAAGAAGAGGCACCTCTTCTATTGCCCCTTTGGCAAGAAGCGTAGAAATCTCTTGACCCAGAAGGTCGAGGAGAGATGTTGGAGAATTGAACTGTCTCAGCATGGTGTGAGGAGGAAGGTTTAAGAAATGAAGTTTGTACCCTTCCCTTATAATGGAAAGGGGTCCACTGCTCTGCTGTAATTTGCTCCCATCTGGGAGCAAAGTGAGCTAACCTTCCTGGAATGGTGAGAGGCTCTGGTTCTTTTAGAGCCAGAAAGGCTAAGTTCTCTAGCTGCAAGTTAAAGGCCCTGAGGAGGCTGAGGCTGTTGGGCTACAGTAGGCCTTGCAGCATTAGACTTGGCCTGTTTAGGTTGTTGACGCTTTGCAGCAAAATGACCTGCAGAAGATGTCTGCTGACCATAAACAGGATAATATCTTCCCTTCTTGGGAAAATATGTCTTTTTGAACAACCTCTTCTGGACAGGATTAGAGGTAGACTTTGAAAGCCTATCCAAAGCAGAGTTTTCTGCATCCATCTGGGTGGCCTTTGCTTGACAATCTTTGCCAAACAGGTTTTCACCTGTACAAGGAAGATTGCCTAATCCATCTTGGACCCAGGGTTCCAAATCAGAAGCTTGTAATCAAGCAATTCTGCGTGCACCTATGGCAATGGCCGAGGCTCTGCTGGCCCCCTCAAAAGAGTCAAAAGCTGCACGGTTAGAGAATTTGGAAACATCCTGGGCATGCTTAAGCCAGGTAAGAAAGTCCTCCCTTTTATCTTCTGGAAGAAAAGGGAGGAAAGTTTGCAGATGATCTGTAACTTCCTTCAGAAACATCCCCATATAGAGACTATAGGAGTTGATTCTGGCAACAAGCATACTGGCCTGGAAGATTTTCCTGCCAAAAGCATCTAAGGTTCTACATTCTCTTCCTGGAGGAGCAGATGAGTGCCTCTTTGCACTCTAACCTTTTCATAGCAGACTCCACCACAATAGAATGGTGAGGAAGCTGAGTTTTATGAAATCCAGGACAAGGAGAGACACGATACATGGTGTCCAACCTACGAGAAAGAGAAGAGATGGTGAGAGGAGTCTCCCATATGCCTATCATGTGGTCATAAAGGATCTCATGAATTGGCAAAGTGGCTGCTTCTTTAGGAGCCTTGGGATATTGCAAAATATCCAATTTTTTGGCTCTAGGCTCTGTCTCAGGGGCTACTGAGATAGAAAGCCCCTTGGCCACTTCCCTTATGAAGTCTTGAAAAGACAAGTCTTCTGGAGGGGACATTCTTCTTTTTGGAGAAGAAGGCTCCTGAGGAAGGAGTACCGATGCTTCGACAGAGGCCTCCGATGCATCAGAGTCTTCGGAGGAATCGAAGTATCGCCTGTCTGGATGCTCCTGTAAAGCCCAATACACATACCTTGTTGTATCGACATCGGGAGTCATCGGTACCGAATCGGTACCAATAGGCATCATCGGACAAGGTACCGCTGCAGTCGACACCGAAGCCGATGTCGATGCAACCGGTACCGGCACCGGAATCGATATCGGAGCCGGTGTCGGAGCGGCGGTACCAGCGGCGTCGCAGCTTGTATGAATGCCATGATGGCACGCTGCATGGTCAGAACATTCTGATCCATCGACGCCATGAATGTCTGGAGGTCGGTACCGGCAGATTCCACCGGTACCCCAGAACATTGCAACAGGTGATCGGTCGAGGCCGTGCCATCGATGTCAACCTGTGACCCCATAGGAGGAGCTTTGGAAGCCGGAGCTTCCCGCCGGGGTACTTTTGCAGGTGCAGGATCCTCGAGGGCAAGCCCGGAGGCATCTCGATGCTTAGAGGGAGATCTACCCTTCGAGGACTGGCTGGACTTATGTTTGGTTACCTGAGATCCATAGGAGGAAGAAGCAGCCCTGGACGACGTCGATGCCACCGAAGCTGCATCAGAGGGAAACAGTGTACTGAGCTTGGCTGCTCGGTTCTGTAAACCTCTTTTAGACATCATGGAGCAGGACGCACAATCTGTGATGGAATGGTCAGGACCCAAACACTTAAGACACCAGTCATGGGTGTCGGTAACAGAGATGGTACCACTGCACTTAGTGCATTTTTTAAACCCGGAGGCGGGCTTTTCCATGAGGAATTTTTCTGTTAGGCCCAAGGCCCAAAGAAGAAAAAATACACTGAAGTGGAACGGAGTATTCTTTTTTTTTTTAAAGAAAAGAAAGAAAAGACCGGTGGTACCGGTCTGACGTCGAAGAAGGCAGACGCGCGACTAAAGAAATAAAATAAAATAAAGAACTTCTTCAGCGGTGACAGGAACACGACCTGCTGGCTCCGCGGAAAAGAAGAACTGGAGAGAGGCGGTTAGGAAAGGTGGGAAGGCAGCGGGAAGGCAGCGCGCAGGCGCTGCGGGATGCTCCCAAAAGCTTTCCTTTTTTGGGACGCTGGGGAGCGTTCCCGCGCAGGCTCCGTCGGTACCGACGTACCCATATGTGAAGACTCATTCCTGCTTGTTCCTGGAGATCAAAGAACTGAAGAGGGACAGTTGGAAAGGTGTGAAGGCAGCGCGCATGTGCTGAGGGATGCTCCCAAAAGCGTTCCTACTGGATGCTGGGGAGCGTTCCCGTGCAGGCTCCGTTGGTACCGACGATACCCATATGTGAGGACTACATTCCTGCTTATTCCTGGAGATTGTGGATTACTTTACTATCCCTCCTCCACTAATTAAATCAAATGTGATCATGCTATGATCACTATTACCAAGTGGCCCCAACACCCTTATCTCTTGCATTAAATCTGGTGTTCCACTAAGGACTAGGTCTAATATGGCTTCCCCTCTGGTCGGTTCATGAACCAGTTGCTCCAAGAAGCAGTCATTTATTTCATCTAGGAACTTTATCTCCCTAGCATGTCCTGTCATGACACTGACCCAGTCGATACCGGGGTAATTGAAATCACCCATTATTATTACTGCGCTGTAACTTTTGTTAGCTTCCTTGATTTCTTTGAGCATTTCATCATCCATTTGTTCATTCTGGCCAGGCGGTCGATAGTACATCCCCAATGCCATCGCCTTCCCCTTTTTACATGGAATTTCAATCCATAAAGGCTCTACAGCAAATTTTGTTTCTTGCAAAACTTTAATCCTTTCTGACTCAATGCCCTCTCTAACATAGAGCGCAACCCCTCCACCAATTTGATCAGCTCTATCATTACGATATAGTTTGTACCCAGGTATCAGTGTCCCACTGGTTGTCCTCCTTCCACCATGTCTCTGATATTCCAATCATATCTAACCTCTCATTTAGTGCTATATATTCTAACTCTCCCATCTTATTTTTTAGACTTCTAGCATTTGTATACAAGCATTTTAGAGACTGTATTTTATTCATATTAATTTGGCTATTGGTAGACATGGGTAATTTGGGATCTTTAAGCTCTGTATGCTCCATACTCGAGGGCATTTGGGCTACTTTACTCTTTTTTGGAACCTCTCTGCTTTTGGTAGTATCCTTCAAGGATACATTCTTCCGAACCATTCGCTCTTGGGCAACTGTCGGCTTTCCCCTATTATCTAGTTTAAAAGCTGCTCTAAAATGCATGCACGACGCCGATGCCGCCCACATGCGGAGCATCAGTTGTTCCAGGATCGGAGGAACAGGTACCGTGAGGGTCTCCTGAGGAGGAGCCTCATACTGGAGGGATCTTGAGCTCGTCGGCACGAGAATCCTCCTCAGACTCCATGGGGAAAACCAAAGCCTTGGAGATATCCCGCACAAAGTCCAGGAATCGCATATCCTCAGGTGGGGGACCTTCTCCGAGGTTCGGATACCGGGGAATCAGACGGGATGTCCCTATGCCTGCGGGTATCTGGGGACTCCTAGTCCTCCGTCACCCAAGCCGAGGCCTCCGCAGACGTCGAGGGCATCAGCGCCTTCCGCCCCGACGCCGGCAGACTCGGCGGCAACAACCTCGGTCCCGAACAGGAGGCCAAAGGTGACCTCGAGCCCAAAAGGCCTCGAGGATCGGCTTGGCCTCCGGGGTCGACTTGGACGTCGAAAGTTCAGTGTTCGGGGCAGAGGTACCAGTCATGCCGGACATCAGTGCCCGCTGCTCTGCGATGAAGGCAGTGAAACTGCGTTCCAAAGCCGCCATCCTGGACACGAGTCCAGGAGGCTCCACAGCCTCTGGCTCGGGTGCCGACTCGATCGGCCCCGACACTGGCTTCCCCGAAGGGGAGTCTTAAACAAGGACGGTCTGTACTTGCCTAGACGGGGACGGGTCCGTGTCTCGCCAAGGAACCTTAGCAGGCTGCTCTCTTTCCAATGACCCGGGCAGGCGTTCAGGGCTCCGCGACGGGCCCCGAGAAAGCCTGATGTCGAAGCCATCCAGAGACGCTGCATTTGAGGACTACTTCTTGTGTTCCCGTGAAGGGGACCCCCACTCGACGAGGAACCTTGATGATACTCGGCTCGGAGTATTCCCTCCCCCCTCCCCCCTCCCGAGACTTTGAGGCCTTGGACAAGGTCCTGGCTCTCGGAGGCACGGGGGACTCTGGAAAATATTTCCGTGTTCCTGCTGGCAGCTCCTCAGGGCCTTAAGAGGACATCCTCTTACACGGGCCACAGGCCGTCGGGTCATGATCCGGCCCGAGGCAATGGAGGCAGTAGAACCCAGCTCGATACCGAAGTACCGACGTCGGAGGCAAGAAGGGTACCGGTGTCGACCGGCAAAGGAAAACAGAGAAATAATCACTGTTTCTGGGACAAGGAGGAACTACGTCCAAAGGGCTCAGCGGAAAAAAGGAGATTGAGCAAGATGGCACCCTTGGGCGGGAAGGGGACCGCGCATGCTTGGTAGCAATTCCCAAAGGCTTTCTTTGAAAGCTGGGGATTTGCTCCGCATGTGGCTCCGTCGGCGCCAACGTCGATGTCACCCATAAGTGAGGACTGTTGTTCCTGGAGAAAAAAATGTGAGAGAAAGTCAGAAGGGCATTTGGATGCATAGGGAGAGGAATAGCCAGCAGGAAAAAGAGGTGTTAGTGCCTTTGTACAAGTCTCTGGTGAGACCTCATTTGAAGTAGTATACAACTCTGGAGACTGTACCTTCAACAAAATATAAACACAATGAAGTCTGTCCAGAAATCGGCTACTACAATGGTCAATGATATTCATCAAAAAGCATACGAGGTGTGACAAAAAAGAAACGAGAATGTGGCAGCCATGCCCATGACAATGCCAATTGGCTAACCGCTTATCTCACTGTGTTGTACAATATCTTGCCACGATTCTACTATAATATTTTTCATCTCTCTCACTCTGTTTTTCTTTTTCAGGTTGTTTTGTAGCACACTGCTCCATCGCTTTGTCACACAACTGGAGGTGGCAGAAATATGGAGCAAAGAATAAAACTTGAAATTTCTGGTTAAGCTGGAGAAGGGCCCAACTGTCTCCAACTTCTCCAAAAGGCTTATGGAGAAGATGAAATGTCAAGGCCGCGAGTCTTCGAGTAGCACAAACACTTCAAGACTGGCCGCGAGGAGGTGGAGGATGACCCCCAAGTCAGGACGGCCTTCCACGACAAAGACAACTGAGAACATTGACAGAGTGAACCAGCAGGTGCGGCGTGATCGCAGATTGACGGTGCAGATGATATCTGAGGAGCTCAGCCTGAACAGGGAGTCAGTGCGGACCATCTTGGTGCAGGAGCTGGGGATGCGGAAGGTGTGCGTCAAGATGGTGCCCAGGCTTTTATCGGACGACCAGAAGGAGCACCGGGTCAATGTTTGCTGAGACTTGCTGGAGAAGATCAGAGAAGATCCAGAGTTCATTGACCGAGTCATCACAGGAGATGAGACTTGGGTCTTCCAGTACGACCCTGAAAGCAAGAGAGAGAGCCTGCAGTGGAAGACTCGACTGTCACTCAGACCCAAGAAGGCACGCATGTCCAAATCAAGGATCAAGGTCATGCTGATCGCATTCTTCGATGAGAAGGGAGTGGTCCATCATGAGTTTGTGCCCGAGGGTCAGACAGTCAACCAGCACTTCTACCAGCAGGTCCTCAATCGGCTCCATGACCGGATTCGGCGCAGCAGAAGGGCTCTGTGGAGAGACAAAAGTCATGGCTGCTCTACCACGACAATGCACCTGCACACACCGCACTCAGTGTGAGGCAGTTCTTGGCCAACAAACAGATCACTGCTCTCGACCACCCTCCTTATTCCCCAGATCTCGCACTGTGCGACTTCTGGCTCTTCCCCAGGCTGAAGACTGTGTTCAAAGGAACTCATTTTGCCTCTGTAGAAGAGATCAAGGCCACTGTGACAAGGGAGCTGAGGGACCTCAAGGAGGACAACTTTACCAAGTGCTTCAGTATGGGGCAGAAGCAAATGCAGAAGTGCATTAACTCTGGGGGGGATTACTTTGAAGGGGACAATGCGTAATTTCTCTGTAGATTTTGTAATAAAACATTTATGGGACAGTCTCGTTTCTTTTTTGTCGCATCTCATATGGGTATAAAAGACCTCAATGTCTATATTTTGAAGGAAAGGTGGGAGAAGAAAAACATGATAGAGACTTTTAAATATCTCTATTTATTTATTTAGCTGTATTTATATCCTGCTTTTCACTGGGTCAAAGCGGTTTAACAAAAAAGGGGGGGGGGGAGCGGGACAGTATTCAAGTCGACAGAGAAGGGGGGGCCTGTCACCAGGGGGGGGGGGGGGCAACACTGAAGATCTGAACAGATCTGTGATATAAATGCACAAGAGATGGCTCTCTTCCAGTTGAAAGGAAGTTCTGGAATGAAGAGGGTCATAGGATGAAGGTGAAAGAGGATAGAATCCAAAATAATCTAAGGAAATATTTCTTTATGGAAAGAACGGTGGATGCAAGAAACAGCCTCCCTGTAGAGGTGGTGGGAACTAGCATGGTATCTAAATTCAAGAAAGCATAGGACAAGTATAGAGGATCTTTGAGGGAGAAGGGATGCAGAGCTCGATAGCTCTTATGAACAGATTGGATGGGCCATATGATCTTTATCTGCCATCATTTTCTCTGTTTCTATGCTTTATGTTTCTATACTTCTAAAGCATTCATACTACAGAACACTTGCACTTTCCATGGATCTTAAGAGAATTTTTTTGGAAGCTTGCTTAAAAATATAGGAATTAACTGGTATAGAACTTTCCACCATTTTCTGCAAACTTAACTGCCTTCCAATTCCATACAAAGACTCTGCTCTAAAATAAGGCCAGAGGGGGAGAGGGGCTCAAAAGAAAGGCAAGAAACCACAAAAGTTCCGAGGTTGTATAGACTCTACAGAAGTCATTTACTGATTGCAATTTGTATATGATAACTAACTGGTAAGCTATTCCATATGACTTACTATACAGTTTTGTTGTACATTTATCGAAACCTGCACTGGGAATTAAGTATGACTTTTTATTCTAACCTATATGAAAACAGCAGATATGTGCATGGTAATGAATAGATGCACTGTTTTTCTGCTATTTTGTACTTTTATTAGTCTAAAAAGCAGACTATAAATGACATTAAAATAAATTTCCACAGAGGAAGGGCATAGAACAGGCTTCTAAATGCAAGCAGAGAAGACAAAGAAATTGGATTAAGTATAAACAGTGGTCAGGAGATACCAGCTCTGGACTAACTGCTCACATCGGGAGACATTTGAGCAGAGGTTTTCTACCTACATACCTAGCCGGAACATAGCTCCTCCCTTCTGCAGCGACCACGGAGAAAATCCTAAGAACACCGTGGGAGGTAGTCGCAGTTGTGTCCCCAAAGGGGCGTGACCAAAGGGGCATGAGAGGCCCCTTGGGAGCCCCTTAGGAACACCTAAGAAGCGCCTAGGTCTGCTTCTCCTCTTCTACTACTTGTAAATGGGCAAGAGGCAAGCAAAGAGTAAGGGGCCTGCGGTGCCACAGGTAATAAAAGGCCCAATGGATCATCATGTCGTAAGTACTGCTAGTTCAGGATCATGTTTTGCAGGTTGCGATTGAGGCGGATCTACCGGACGCTTCTTTAAGTTAGGGGGTTTGTACCCCTCCCCCCCAGCCTAGTGTTATTGATTTTGTACATATCTCATCTGGCTCCTCTTTGGAGGGGGGGGGGGCGAGAGTTTTATTTCTGCCTCCACCCTGCTTATCAGTGTGGTTCCGATAGGAACAGACTTTTCCTTTGGCGCAGAGATATGTTATCCTGTTCCTGTGTTAAAACTGTCTAATGCTACGGTGTTAGTTTTGTCCAGCTCTGTTTCAAGAGATATTGATAAAAGAGAGTGGAGAAGTGGCCTAGTGGTTGGGGCAAGGTACTTCAGGCCAGAAGGTCGGGGGTTCAAATCCCACTAGAGGACAGCAACCTTGGGCCGGAAGGACTGGGGTTTCTAGTCCCACAGGTGCTCCTTGTGGTCTTGGGCAAGCCACTTAACCCTGCATAGCCCATGTTCCCTGTAAAATAGTTATCTCCAAGTTATAATGCCCTGTTCAATGTAATTTCAGTTTGTTCAATGTAAACCGCACTGATGCAGAATAGCGCGGTATATAAGAGAATGTAAATAAATAAATAAATATTTCTTTGAAAGATGTCAGATGCGATCCACAGAGTGAAGGGGGTTCTGTGTGATTTTACTCATGACATCGCTATTGTCTTGCGGAGTCATGGGCAGTTTCTGGTGTCTGTAGGCGAGAGAGTTTGGAAGTTAGAGGGGGTATCTGGGAATATTCATGCTGTGAGTTCTTAGAAACAGAAACATGACAGAAAAAGACCACATGGCTTATCTAGTCTGTCCTTTCATATCAAGAACTACAACAGTCCCCTTTTTTCCTTTAGAGATCCTCTGTGTTTGTCCCATGCTTTTTTGAATTCAGATACAGTACTCATCTCTACCACCTCCACTGGGAGACTATTCCATGAATCCACCACTCTTTCCGTAAAGAAATATTTCCGCATATCACGCCTGAATCTATCCCCCTTCACCCTCATCCCATGTCCCCTTGTAGCAGAACTTGCTTTCAATCAAAAGAGGCTCTCCCCCTGTACATTTATGCCACGGAGGTATTTAAACATCTCAATCATATCACCTCTATCCCGCCTTTCCTCTAAGGTGTACATATTAAGATCCTTAAGTCTGTCCTCAAATGCTTTATAATGAAGACCACTAACCATTTTAGTAGCCACCCTCTGTACCAACTCCATCCTGTTTATATCCTTTTGAAGGTGCGGTCTCCAGAATTGCACACTATACTCCAAATGAGGTCGCACCAAAGATTTATTCAGAGGCACTATCACCTCCTTTTTTCTGCTAGCCATTCCTCTCCGTATGCACCCAAGCTTAGAAATAGCTTATTACTTCAAAACAGGATGGAAAAACTGGAGAAAATGTCCAGAGCATGAAACTTGAGGGCTTTGACTTTCCCAGTGGTGTGGCGTCTCTCTCCATTCGAGTTATTTAAAAAGTATGTGCGAGATATTTTGTTATGCACTACGCTTGAAGATTCCTGCATTACTTCTATATATTATATACTTCAAAGTGTGGCTGTTAAAGATTGCTGAGAGAGATGCCGACGATCTGGTTAATGTAGATGATTGGGATCTAATACAATTTCTAGAGACCTCATTGGAGAAGGTATCTAGAAGGGCAACTTTGTTGGTTACCTTTTCTACTGAGCAAGAGAAAGGCGCCATTATGAAGTTATGTTTTGCTAAAAAGGAAACCCCCTTTTTGTGAGTAGCCTTTGATGATGTTTCCTGATGTTGCAAAGGCTCAGATGGAAATCTTTTTTTGCAATTAAAACCGAAGGTTCCTGCTCTGAGTGGTTTGTTTTATCTGAAATTTCCTTGTAAATGTTATGTTACCTACACTGGTAATAGGCATATTTTTTTTTACAGAGGTTTCACAACTAGAATAATTTTTGGTGCATAAGAGCCCATATTAATTGTTTAAAGTCATTTTGGATTGCTAGGCGGGATGTTAATTGGGGTCTTGAGATAATTTTTGGTGTGCTTTGTCCAAACTGTCTCCCCCCATTATGTGGGCTTTTGAGAGCTTTCTTTTTTTATTTTCTGTTTAGTAATTAAGTGATGGAAAATTCTCTTTTCCTCTGCTTACTTGATGTAATCATGAATATTTGAATAAAAAATCGAATAAAAAAAAGTATAAAGAGTGGTACTAGAATTCAAGAAGTTAACAATGCAGCAAGTAGAGAAGAAAAATAGGTAGTTGCTGCCCAAGAAGACCAGAGTTGAGAGTCAGGTAAGTCCACTCTTACACTGTAATGAAATTACAATCTGCACACTATTATATAGCTGCTGTAAAAGACTCCAGGACTGGCCATACTACCAGGCAGACTAAACATCTGCCTAGGGCAGCAGATTTCAAGAGTAAGAACATGTCAGTGTGACAGAAGGACTTTAAGCACTCATGTGCATTTAAGCTCTGCAGCATCCCACTGCTCTCCAAGAGGAAGCTTATATAAGAGGGGATGGAACACAACAGATCTTGACTACATATGTGCTCAATGGCCCCACATTGCACTGCATTTCCTATTGATTTGGGTACGGGTAGAAGACGAAGGCAGCGTGGTGGTGGATGTTGCAAGAAAAGAGGGGGTGATGCTAGACACCAGAATGGGGGCGGGGAGCAGATGTTAGGAAAGAGAAGGGGAGAGGGTGGATACCTGGGGGAGGGGGTAGTAGGAGTGGGTATTCATCGCGCTAAAACCTTTGAAAACTATAATAATTCCTGACGCTATGAATTATTTTTAAGCTGCACCCCTATTCCCCCATCCCCTGGTGGGGCCATCAATTGTTAACTGTTCCATGTACAACAAATGTTACTGTAAAATGTTCTCTTCTCTGTAAACCGCTTTGACCCAGTGAAAAACGGTATATAAGCCTAGCTTAATAAATAAAACCACTCTCCCTCTCCCCCCTTGTGGGTTTATCATCTTTCCCTCCCCCAAAGTGCTTTGGTTCACTTGCCTTAAATGAAGTATCCTTGGCCACTGCAGCAATTCACTAATGCTCCCTTCTGCTAACCCTGAAGATTTCCCTCTGCCGTGCTTCCTGTTACCAGAGGGGCTTGATGTACGACAGAGGGAAGGCTTTGAGACCAGCGAGAAGGCATGTTAGTGAATTGCTGCCGCTGCCAGGGATACTTCATTTAAGGCAAGCAAGTTAAAATACCATGGGGATGAAGAGGAAGATGCTGGACCTATGGGGGGGGAGGGAAGGAGAGTCGAATCTATGGGGGGGTGAGGAAGATATTCTGGACTCACAAGGCAGATGTGGGCAGCGGAGATGCTAGGACCCACAGAGCAAAGGGGGGGGGGGGGGTGAGAGCAGAGATACTAGGACCCACAGGGCAAGGGGGGTGGGGGGGAAGTCGAGATGCTAAGACCCACAGGGAAAAGGTGGCAGCAGAGAAGCTGGACCCAAAGGGGGGTGGGAGCAGAGAGGCTGGACCCAAAGGGGGGTGAGGGAGGAAGAGAGGCTGGACTGATAAGGGAGGAGGGGAAGGGATAGATGGATGCTGGCCCATGGTGGAGATGGGTTAAGAATGGGGATGGGCCTTTTAAATCCATTGCAATTGATGCCCACCACTATAGGGTAGGGAAGGAAAAGAGATGCTGGACATGGGGATGAGGAGTAGGAGAGGAGAGCTGCAGGGTATGGGGGTGGGAGGGGGGAGAAGAGAAGGTAAGGAAAGATGCTGGATATGGGGAGGGGTGTAAGGAAGGGAAGGTGAAATGCTGGACTACAAAAGGAGGGGATGTGCATGGCTGACGCACATCAGATGTATTTGAATCAGTCTGAAAGACACATTAGATTCAGCCATGCACAAGATAATCTGCTCTCCATTGGGCACCTGAAATTTTCACCACCAATCACCACTTATACCCAAACATCAGTTTTAAACAATTTTCCATGACGGATTCTAATATACTGAACACACCAGTGATTATTTTATAGCATCAGATACTACATTTTGATTCAGAGTTAAGAATTGTCATCAAAGATTAAAGGGGGCATTTGCTACTTAAATGGAGAAACAAATGGACTGTACCTTCCATCTTCTAGCTGAAGAGCTCTTAGTCCTGCCAAGCAAGCTTCAACATATACACGACTCAGATCGTCTCCAAGAATAACCAAAGATGACAGAGCAGTATAAGTCATTGCGATGTGTCCACTGTCATAGGGGTGAACTACATCAGGTCCCTAAGAGAAAGCAAAGAGGAGACAATGTATACTAATATTTTTATACTTGGCTCACCACTTTACAGTTGATGTCCCAGCCTCTTGCATCATTCATGGGAACACTAGCAGGATAATGACTTCTTATTTTATGATGCTAAACAAAACTCAATACAAACACACTGCAGGACAAAACTAAATCACTATAAGAAACCTCCAGGGCCTATCCCAATCCTTAGAATGGCTGTAGAAGATACAACCTCACTTGTGGGGGCTTATGTGCAGCTATATAGCATTTTTAAGGAAGAACCCCCCCCCCAAGATTTAAAAAAATCCAAATATTTCCGAATTTATGAAGATTCAGTGTTTAATAAGGAGTGTGAAACTGTATATAAACTCTTGGGGAGTGGTTGAAACTGACTGATAAGCAGAGTTTATGATTTGTGGCATGCTCATCTGACCACTATCTGCTCTGATGGTCTCTCCCTCAGCTTTTCAATATTTTTGACAAGTGAGATGTTTGTGTCTTCTACAGCCATTCTAAAGATTGGGGATAGTCCCTGGAGGTTTTCTTGTAGTGATTCATATTTTATGAAGCAAACAATCCGATTCTGAAATTTAACTTAAAATAGGATAAAATGCTGACTAATGCAGCGTAATTCAAAGCAGAATAGTTGTTAAACTCAATCTCACTTTGGTTTAAATGGAGATAAAAGGAGACAAAAATCAGTAACTGAATTCAAGAAAACATGCAATAAACACACGGGATCCTTAGTTATAGGCACGGCTGAGAAACATTTTGAAAGCTTAGACACCAGCTAAAATATTTATGAGCCAGGGCTGCAGCAATTCTAGCACATTCAGGGCTGACCTTAGAACCCAAGCAGAGTCAGCCTGTGTGGGTCTCCCCCTGTTGCATAACTATCTCCTCTCCCCATTCATATCAATGCTTGACCCAATACAAGCATTGTGGAACCTGTGTCTCTTGGGGAAACTGCGAGGTATGTATGACCTAGATTGGCCACTGTTGGAAACAGGATACTGGGCTTGATGGACCTTGGTCTGACCCAGTATGACATATCTTATGTTCTTATGTTCTTTCAATTTTCTACTTCTTCCCTGCAGCCATGTTCTCCTGAAGGTTGCATGAGATAAAAGGGTGCTGGTGGCTTAGCCATGGGTTGCAAAATGGAAGCTTCCACTGCCCAAATTTGCACCCCTCTCCACTCTGCTCCCAAGAAAGCACAGTTACTTACCTGTAACAGGTGATCTCTGGGAACAGCAGGAATAAGTCTTCACATATGGGTACGTCGGTACCGACGGAGCCTGCGCGGGAACGCTCCCCAGCGTCCAATCAGAAAGCCTTTGGGAGCATCCCACAGCGCCCGCGTGCTGCCTTCCCGCCTTTCCCAACTGTCTCTCCTCAGTTGAGTTTTAGAGCTGAGAGAGAGAGAGAGGGAAAGGAAAGAGAGATAGAGAGATAGAGACAGACAACTCCTAGGGGGGGTGGGTGGGTTGTGAAGACTTAATTCCTGCTGTTCCCAGAGATCACCTGTTACAGGTAAGTAACTGTGCTATCTCCAGGAACAAGCAGGAATGAGTCTTCACATATGGGGACTCCCTAGCTTTAGATGCCAGGGAGAGATCCCATAAGTTGTGTGTCCCTGGGACAGGGCTGCACTTCCCCACATGGATCTCTGGCATCCCATGAGGGATGGTGGGTAGGAGTTGATTAAGTATGGAACAGCCTGACCAAACAAGGCATCCCGGCAGGAGTCCTTCTCCAAGCAGTAATGGGCTGTAAAAGGTATGAACCGAGGCCCAAGTGGCTGCTTGACAGATGTCGTCAATAGACACAGAGTTCAGATGAGCCATTGAGGATGCCATGGCTCTCACATTGTGAGCTGTGACATGGCCCTCCAGAGAAAGGTTCTTGCTCTGATAGGCGAAAGAAATACACTGGGCAATCCAGTTAGATAGTGTTCTCTTTGAGACTGGTAGTCCCAAATGAGAAGGATCAAAGGCAACAAAGAGTTGGGAAGACTTTCTATGTTGCTGTGTCCTTTGTAAGTAAAAAGCCAGAGCTCTTTTACAATCCAGGGTATGAAGATTCCTCTCTGCACTTGATGCATGAGGTCCTGGAAAAAAGACAGGTAGGTAGACCTGGTTGAGGTGAAAAGGCGAGACCACTTTAGGCATAAAGTGTGGATTAGTCCTAAGGACCACCTTGTCATGATGGAACCTTGTATAAGGTGGATTAGCTACGCGTGCTTGCAATTCACTAATACGACGTGCTGATGTGATTGCAATGAGAAAGATAACCTTCCAAGAAAGGTATTTCAAGGAGGTGGTAGCTAAAGGTTCAAAAGGCGGTTTCATAAGCTGACCAAGAACCAAGTTTAAGTCCCCTAATGGGAGGCTTTGTTAAAAGGAGGCCTCTCATGAATCTGGCTACAAGAGGATGAGAGGAAATAGGTTGTCCATTTAGAGGCTTAAGGGAAGCTGCAATAGCACTCAAATGGACCCTTACTGAATTTGTTTTAAGGCCTGCATTAGACAGATGGAGGAGATACTCCAGCAAAGATTCCAGAGGTATGGCAAGGGGGTTAAGACCCTTCTCAGAACACCAGATAGTAAACCTCTTCCACTTGAAAGCATAAGAACGTCTAGTGGAAGGTTTTTCTGGAAGCATGAAGAACATCTTTCACTTGTTGAGAAAGATGAAGATCCTGGAGATCTAGGCCTTCAACAACCAAGCCCTGAGATGCAGAGACTGGGGATTGGGGTGCCACAACATTCCGTCCTCTTGAGAGAGGAGGTCTGGAGCAGACCCTAACTCCAGGGAGGGCGCTTGAGAGAGAGATGTAGAAGCAGAGGGTACCACACTTGCCGTGGCCAATGTGGAGCTATGAGAATCATATGACCTCTGTCACTCTGAAGTTTGAATAGAGTTTTGAGAATTAGGGGAATGGGTGGAAAGGCATAAAGGAAGACTTGACCCCAGTGAAGGAGGAAAGCATCCCTTGCCTGAGCTCCCTGAGCCAGAGTTCTGGAACAGAACTGGGGAAGTTTGGCATTCCACGGACTTCCGGGGTTCCCCAAATTTGAAAATTCCTGGATACCTGGTCCACATGTAGGGACCACTCGTGTGGAAGCAGAACTCGACTGAGCCTGTCTGCCCAAGAGTTTTGAACGCCTGGAAGATAAACTGTCAGAAGATGAATGTGATGCTCTCTGGCGAGAGCCCGCAGTCGCAAAGCTTCGTTGCAAAGCGACAGAGAGCCAGTTCCTCCCTGCTTGTTCACATAGAACATGGCTACCTGATTGTCCATGTGGATAAGGACTGTCTTGTGGCTGAGCAGGGTGTGGAAAACCCGCAGAGCAAGGAAGATTGCTCTGAGTTCCAAGAGATTGATATGTAGACAAGTCTCCTGTGGGGGACCAGATGCCCTGGGTGGAGAGGTCTTGCAGATGAGCTCCCCACCCCATTGGAGAAGCATCTGTTGTAAAAGTTGCTTGGGGTAGAGACTGCTGAAAGGGGGACCCCAGCAACAGGTTTTGAGGGGACTTCCACCACTGGAGGGACAAAATGAGGCGACTTGTGTTTGCTATTTTGTCTGACAGGCAGCCTAATGCATGGGTCCATTGGGTGGATAAAGTCCACTGAGCTGCCCTCATGTGAAGGCGAGCATATGGTACCACATGCACGGTGGATGCCATGTGGCCTAGCAACTGTAACATCTCTCGAGCAGTTAGGAGGGGCTTCAACTCTGCTTGAGAAGCTAACTGCACCAAGCGAAGGCAATGGGCCTGGGGAAGATAGGCCCTTGCCCTTGTGGTATCCAACAACACCCCTATAAACTCCAGGGACTGAGTAGGGGTCAGATTGGATTTTGGGATGTTTATTACCAGCCCTAAATACTGAAGGATATGCATTGTGCAGGTTAGAGAACTCTTGGCCTCTGATTGAGTGGGAGCTCGAATGAGCCAGTCGTCCAGGTAAGGGAAGACGAATATCCCCAGGGTGCGCAGAAAAGCAGCTACCACTGCCATGCATTTCATGAACACCCTTGGTGCAGAGGCCAGACCAAAATGAAGCACTCTGTATTGATAGTGCTTCTCTTGAAAAAGGAACCGAAGGAACCTTCTGTGGGATGGATGGATGAGAACATGAGTGTACGCATCCTTGAGATCTAGAGAACAAAGCCAATCCTGACTCTGAAGGTATGGCAGCAGAGTTCCCAGAGAAACCATCTTGAATTTTTCCTTGACTAGGAATTTGTTCAACTCTCTGAGATCTAAGATGGGTCTGAAGCCCCCTGTTTTCTTTGGAATAAGAAAATAGGGGGAGTAGAACCCTGTGCCCTGTTGTTGAAGAGGCACTTCCTCTATTGCCCCCTGGGCGAGAAGAGTGGCAACCTCCTGCCCCAACAGGTTGAGGAGGGAGGTTGGAGAATTGAACTGGTGCACTCTTGTGAGAGGGGCAAGCTGGAAAAATGAAGTTTGTACCCCTCTCTTATGATGGAGAGTGTCCAATGCTCTGCTGTAATTTGCCCCCACCTGGGAGCAAAGTGACATAACCTTCCTGGAATGGTGGAGGGCTCTAGTCCGTCTAGAGCCAGGAAAGCTAAGTTCTCTAGCGGAAAGTCAAAGGCCCTGAGGGGGCTGAGGTTGCTGGGCTGGAGCAGGCCTAGCAGCCTTTGCTTTGCTCTGTTTGGATGATTGCTGACGTTTGGTAGGGAACTGAGCTGCAGAAGATGCCCGCTGACCATAAGCAGGATAGAATCTTCCCTTTTTAGAAAAAGGAGTTTTCTTGAATAACCTTTTCTTAGCAGGAGCAGCTGTGGATTTGGATAGTCTATCCAAAGCAGAATTTTCAGCATCCATCTGAGTGGCCTTTGCTTGCCAATCTTTACCAAACAGGTTCTCACCTGTACAAGGGATATTACCCAATTCATCTTGAACCCAGATCTCCAAATCAGATGCTTGAAGCCAAGTAATCCTACGTGCACCTATGGCAATAGCTGATGCTCTGCTTACGCATTCAAAGGAGTTGAAAGCTGCACGGTTGGAGAATTTGGAGATATTCTGGACATGTTTGAGCCCAGTGAGAAAGTCTTGCCTTTTATCTTCAGACATAAAAGGACTTAAAGTCTGCAAATGGTCAGTGACTTCTTTTAAGAACATTCCCATGTAGAGACTATAGGAATTAATTCTGGCAGCAAGCATGGAAGCTTGGAAGACTCTTCTTCCAAAAGCATCCAGGGGTCTACATTCACGTCCTGGAGGATTAGAGGCATGTCTTTTGGCACTTCTAATCTTTCTCATTGCAGACTCGACCACAACAGAGTGGTGAGGAAGTTGAGTCTTATGGAAACCAGGACAAGGAGGGACACGATACATGGCATCCAACCTGCGAGAATGAGGAGAGGTGGTTAGAGGTGCTTCCCACATCCTCAACATGAGATCATATAGAATCTCATGAATAGGCAAGGTGGCTGCCTCCTTAGGAGTTTTAGGATATTGTAAAATATCTAACTCCTTGGCTCTGGGCTCTGTCTCAGGGGCCACTGTGATAGAGAGGCCCCGAGCCACCTCCCTGATAAAGTCTTGAAAAGACAAGTCCTCTGGAGGAGACATCCTTCGTTTAGGAGAGGACTCCTCCTGTGGAAGAAGCATCACTGCATCGACCGAATCTTCAGAATCCTCAGAGTCCTCAGAGGAATCGAAGTATCGTCTGTCCAGATGCTCTTGCAAAGCCCGATACCCGTACCGACCGGGATCGATATCGGGAATAACCGGTAAGCGTAGTTACTCACCTGTAACAGGTGTTCTCCAGGAGCAGCAGGAATCAGTCCTCACATATGGGTGACGTCGGCGTCGACGGAGCCCTCGCGGAGCAATTTCCCCAGCTTTCAAAGAAAGCCTTTGGGAATTGCAGCGCGCATGCGCGGTCCTCTTCCCACCCAAGGATGCCATCTTGCTCAGTCAGATGACAGCTAAAAGACAGCAAAAAATTAGCAAAACGAAAGCATATAACTGCAACTCCAAGGGGAGGAGGGAGGGTTGTGAGGACTGATTCCTGCTGCTCCTGGAGAACACCTGTTACAGGTGAGTAACTACGCTTTCTCCAAGACCAAGCAGGAAGTCAGTCCTCACATATGGGACTCCCAAGCTTAAGGCTACCGGAGACCCCAAGCACAAAAATGAGCTCCCTCAAGGTCAGTAGCACAGAAGGAAGGAATCTTCTCTGAATATGTCTCAAACCGGTAGCCCAACATCCGGGACGGAGGGTAGGAGTTGCCTATACCTCGAAGAGGTTACGGAGGACTGCCTGTCCGAAAGCACTGTCCCTGCGGGACTCCCTCTCCAGGCAGTAATGGGCTGCAAAAGTCTGGCTTGAAGACTAAGTAGCGGCCCGGCAGATATCTGCCAATGGAACAGAGCGGAGGTAAGCTACCGACATAGCCTTTGCCCGAACACGATGAGCTGTGACTCTACCTTCCAGCACGAGGCCGGCAGCCTCGTAAGCCCAAGCGATACAGTCCGCAATCCAGATGGACAGAGTACGCTTGGAGACAGGGAGCCCCAACTTGTTGGGGTCATAAGACACGAAGAGCTGAACAGCCCTTCGGTGCTCCCGCGTACGGTCAAGGTAGAAGGTCAACGCCCTCCTACAGTCCAGGGTATGCAGGACCATTTCAGCTCGGCTGGAGTGTGGCCTGGGAAAGTAGGTCGGAAGTACCACCTCCTGGTTGATGTGAAAAGGGGAAACCACTTTAGGAAGAAACTTAGGGTGAGTCCGTAGGACCACCCGGTTCTTGTAGAACCTAGTGTAAGGAGGATCAGAAACCAGGGCCTGCAGCTCACTAACGCGTCTAGCAGAAGTGAGGGCTACCAAGAACAAGGTTTTCCATGAAAGAAAACGTAGCGGACAGGTAGCCATAGGCTCAAAAGGCGGACAGGTAATCCGCTGCAAAACCACATTAAGATCCCAGTCCGGGGCTGGCGGGCGCAAAGGTGGCTTAAGGAGAAGGAGGCCTCTGAGAAACCTAGCCACCAGAGGGTGGCCGGAAAGAGGTCTACCATCCACCGGCCTGTGATGCGCAGAAAAAGCACTGAGGTGGACCTTGACCGAGTTGGACTTAAGTCCAAGGTTAGAGAGAGAGAGCAAGTATTGCAAGACCACTGATGGTGAACAGGAGAAAGGATCTTGAGACTGCTGAGTACACCAGACGGAGAACCGACGCCACTTGAGAGCGTAGGCCTTTCGGGTGCAGGGCCTCCTGGAGGCCAAGACGACCTCCTCCACATCTGGAGGAAGCTGCAGAGGAGCAAGGACTACCCTTTCAGCAGCCAGGCCATCAGATGAAGGGACCGGAGATTGGGGTGTAGGTGAGTCCCCTGATCCTGCGACAGGAGGTCGGGCTGAAATCCCAGTGGAAGAGGAGTGTCTACCGCTAGCTGCATCAGAAGCGGGAACCAAGGTTGTCTCGGCCACCGGGGAGCCACTAGGATCATCGATGCCTTGTCTCTGAGAACCTTGAAGAGCGTCCGAGACACCAGTGGCATGGGAGGAAAGGCATACAAGAGGCCGGTGGACCATGGAATTAGAAACGCATCCGCCGCTACCCGGAGAGGATGCGGCTGTCGAGAGCAGAATCTGGGCAGCTGCCGGTTCAGAGGAATTGCCCTGTTTATCTACAGCCATAAGCTAAGTGTTTCATGATATCAATAGTTCCTCATGTGAAGCATATTAATTATGAGAAAGAATATATATCAACCACAATATGAGGAATGTCGAAATATTGTTCCTCATGTGAAGCATATTAATTATGAGAAAGAATATATATCAACCACAATACGAGGAATGTCGAAATATTTATTAGAAGGAAGATATTTTTAATAGCAACTTCAAAATAAGCGTTAGCAATATATTACAAAAAAATAAGCCAAGCAAGGCAGAAGGTCATTGATGTAAAACTGGCACTGTCAACGAGCGATTAGCTCCTGGTTTACGTGCCGCTGGTTTTTATGAGACCTATTGCCAATTGCCAAGTGCTTGAGTGAAACAAATAAGCTTCCAAGTTGCAGAGTAAGTCATTAAACGGTGTGTGTTTCTGTTTACCTGGAGTTGACCGTTTAAAGAGCAACAGACTACAATCTAGTGGTTCAGAGGACTGGCAAACAGATCCATGGTGGGGAGGCCCCACTTGAGAAAGATCTGCTGAACCACTAGCGGATCCAACCTCCACTCGTGTGGCTGGAGGATCCTGCTGAGCTTGTCGGCCAGGTAATTTTCTTGACCTGGGAGATAGACAGCCCTGAGGAGGATGCCCTGGCGTACTGCCCAAGAGCATAGCCGTTGCGCCTCCCGACAGAGGAGGAAAGAGCCTGTTCCGCCCTGTTTGTTTACGTAGAACATGGCAACCTGGTTGTCCATCTGTATCAGCAGCGACTGGTGGGCCACCAGGTGAGAGAAGGCTTGGAGCGCTAGGCGGATGGCTCTGAGCTCCAGGAAGTTTATCTGTTGAGCAGACTCCCAAGGAGTCCAGAGTCCTTGAGTACATGACCCTTGGCAATGTGCTCCCCAACCCAGGAGAGAAGCATCGGTCGTTAGGACCTGAGAATGCGGAGGGGGCTGAAAAGCCACTCCTAACACTAGGTTTGGTAGATGAAGCCACCATCGCAGAGAGGAGACCAGCTGGTCGGAGATCTGCACTGAGTCCGCTAGGCTCCCCGTGGCCTCATGCCATTGATTGCGAAGGCACCACTGAGCAGGACGCATGTTCAGTCGGGCATTGGGGGTCACATGGACCGTGGAAGCCATATGGCCGAGCAGTCGCAGAAAGTGCCTGGCGGAGACCAGCGCATTGCTGTGAAAGTGGCTGGCAAGATCCATGAGCCGCTTGGCCCTGTCCAGAGGGAGGAAGGCCCGCGCCTGAAGCGTGTCCAACCTGGCGCCGATGAACTCGAGATTTTGAGAGGGGAGCAAAGTGGACTTTGCGAAGTTTATGACAAAACCCAAGTGCTGGAGTAGAGCCACAGTGCGATGAGTGGCTTGAGCGGCCTCTGGTGAAGATGGGGCTCTGATGAGCCAGTCGTCCAGGTATGGGAACACAAACAGACCTTGGAGTCTCAGATAGGCCGCCACCACTGCGAGGCATTTGGTGAACACCCTGGGTGCGGAGGATAGGCCAAAGGGCAGTACTCTGTACTGGTAATGATGTCCTCCCACCACAAACCTGAGATATTGTCTGTGGTCCGGATGAATGAGGATATGAGTATACGCATCTTTCAGATCCAAGGAACATAGCCAGTCTCCCTGCTGGAGGTAGGGCAGCAGGATTCCAAGGGTAAGCATCTTGAACTTTTCCTTTGCAAGGAACTTGTTGAGGTTTCGCAAGTCCAGGATGGGTCTGAGGCCTCCTGTTCTTTTTGGAATCAGGAAGTACCTGGAGTAAAACCCCTGGCCCTTCAGGTGGTGGGGCACCGGTTCCACGGCTTGTTCCTGAACAAGACTTGCTAACTCCTGAAGGAGTAAGTCTCTGTGCAAAGGAAGTCTGGGAGGCTCCCCTGGAAAGTAGGAGGGAGGTACCTGGTGAAAGTGAAGAAGATAGCCCTTTTGAACTATGTGAAGTACCCAGGTATCTGTGGTGATGTTGGACCACCTTTGGGCAAAATGGACTTGCCGGCCTCCTGTGCTGAGAGAAACCAGCTGAGGGGGAGAGGCTATGCTGATGAAGTCAAAAACCCCCAACCTGCTGAGCAGGGGCCGGTGGTGCAGGCTTGGGGGCTTGCTGCCTATGGGACCCATTACCCCGTCCCTTGGCCTGCTTTTCCTGTGGGGGAGCTGCTGAGGCCTGATACTGAGGGTAGTATTTATAGGCAGCACCTTTCCTCGGGTAAAAGGGCTTTTTCCCCGAGGCCTTCTTCTTTTGAGAAGGGGCAGAGGTCTTCCTTGAGAGACGAGTCCTGGTGAGAGTCTCCGTCTCGATTTGTGCAGCCTTCTCATCCATGGGCTTGCCAAAGAGGCTATCACCTCGGCAGGGGACATCGACCAACTTGTCCTGTACCCAGGGCTCGAGGTCGGACGTCTGAAGCCAAGCCTGGCGGCGTCCACCGATGCCGGCCACAGCTACTCGAGCCGAAGCCTCAAAACCATCATAGGCTGCTCGAGATATAAACTTGGAGCACTCCCGAATACCAGTAGACAAGGTTTGGAACCTCTGCAAAGGTTCGTCGGAGAGACCAGCAGAGAACCCAGCTATTTCCTTAGCCAGGTCTCGGAGATACATGCCCATGTAGAGCTGGTAAGTCTGGACTCGACAAGCAAGCATAGAGCCCTGGAAGCACTTCCTACCGAGGGCATCCAGGCTTCAGGTTTCCCTACCAGGGGGCACCGAGGAGTGCATTTTTTGACTCTTAAGTCTATGCATGGCCGATTCCACCACCATGGAATGGTGCGGTAGTTGTGCCTTTTGGAAGCCGGGGCTCTTGCGGACTCAATAAATGGAATCGACCAGCTTGCTTAATACCGGCGACGACGCCGGGCTCTCCCACATGCGGAAGAGAAGTCGTTCCAGCATCGGAGGAACCGGTACAATAAAGGCCTCCTTCGGGGGAGAGTCATATTGGAGGGCATCGAGCTCTTAGACTCGAGGCTCCTCCTCGGGATCCGCGGGGAAGGCCAAGGCCTTGGCCATATCCCTCACGAAGTCCAAGAACCGGGTATCCTCCGGGGGGGGGACCGTCTCCGAGGTTCGGACTCGGGGGAGTCCGAAGGGACACACCGAGTCTGAAAGGAACCAGGTGACTCTTCGTCCTCAGATTCCCAGGCTGACTCCTCGGAGGAGGAGTCGAGCGGCTCCGGTCGGGCAGGCACCGATGCTATCCGCTCCGACGCCGAGGGAGTCGGCGTCAACGACCTCGGTCCCGAACGGGAGGCCGAAGGAGACCTCGACCGAGGATCGACTCGAGCCCTCATGGACTCGAGGATCGGCTCGGTCTCCGGGGTCGATTTGGAGGTCGACGTCCCGGCGGTCAGGGCAGAAACACCGGCGAGGCCAGCGATCAATACCCGCTGCTGGTCCATGAAGGCAGTCAGACTGCTCTCCAAGGCCGTCAACCTGAGTCTGAGCTCAGGAGACCCAGCAGCCCCCGACTCGGGCCCCGACGGCGTCGGGCCCGACGTCGGGTCCTTCGGAGGCGAGTCAACGAGGACAACAGTACTCACGTGAGCGGGCATGTCCACCTCGAGTCGAGGATGTTTTGACGGCCTCTCCATCTCCGAGGACCCAGGACGGGAATCGGGGCTATGCGACCTGGCCCTCGAGGAACCAGGAGCGTCCACCGATCCCGCCCTCGCGGGTTTCTTCTTCCGATGATGTTCCCGGGTAGGAGACCCCCTTTCAGAGGAACTTCGACGATGCTCAGGACCAGAGTCCCGAGACGTCGAAGCCTCTGACGAGGTCCGAGCCCGGCCGGAGTCAGAGAAGATACGCTCCCGCTGATGCTGCCGACTCCTCAATGCTTTTGAGGACATTTTGCCGCATGGCCCACAGATCATGGAGTCATGATCTGGTCCGAGGCAGCGGAGGCAGAAGTCATGAGTGTCTGTAAGAGACATGAGTTTCTTACAGAGATCACACTTTTTAAAGCCGCTGGCAGCCATCGGGGGAAAAAGGGCCCCTGCGAGGTCGAATGACCGGGCTGCCAGGGAAAAAGAAAAAAGGCGTGAAATCTGTCACGAAGGACAAAAAAACGAAAAATAAGGAACGGACTCGCAACCGGCGTCGCGAGTCCGGGCGGGAAAAGAACCGGTGTCGAACCGAAGAAAAAAGAGAAAAATAGAGAAAAAATCAACTTTTCGGCGGGGATTCACAGACAACGTCTGTAGGGCTCCGCGGAAAAAAGAAGACTGAGCAAGATGGCACCCTTGGGCGGGAAGAGGACCGCGCATGCGCGCTGCAATTCCCAAAGGCTTTCTTTGAAAGCTGGGGAAATTGCTCCGCGAGGGCTCCGTCGGCACCGACGTCACCCATATGTGAGGACTGACTTCCTGCTTGGTCCTGGAGAACCGGGGTATCGGTACTGGAGGGCTTCAGAGGACAGAGTACCGGCATAGCAGACACCGATGCCAATGTCGATGCCACCGGTACCGGGATCAGTACCGATGGTGATGCTAGAGCCGGTACCGGCGGAGTAGTCTGTTGCGGTACCATGGGCGTCGATGCCACAAGGAAAGCCGCCAGACTGCGTTCCATGGACAGAATCCTCTGATCCATCGACGCCGCCAATGCTTGGAAATCTGTACCGGTGGAAGCCACCGGTACCCCAGAGCATGTCACCAGGAGATCTGCCGAGGCCACACCATCGAGATCATCCTGGAACCCCGATGATGATGCTTTAGAGGCCGAAGCCTCCCACCGGGGTAATTTTGCCGGTGCAGAATCCTCGAGGGCAACGCCAGAGGCATCTCGATGCTTAGAAGGAGATCTACCCTTCGAGGACCGGCTGGATTTATGTTTAGTTACCCGAGATCCATGTGAGGAAGAAGCCCTGGAAGACGTCAATGCCACCGAAGCAGCATCAGAGGGAAACAGGGTACTGAGCTTGGCAGCTCGGTTCTGCCGACCTCTTTTAGACATCATAGAACAGGACATACAATCTGTTATGGAATGATCAGGAACTAAACATTTTAGACACCAGTCGTGGGTGTCGGTGATGGAAATGGTACTGGCACATTTTGTGCACTTCTTAAATCCTGAGGCAGGCTTTTCCATATTAAGGAAAAGAAGTTTTGGGCCTAAGGCCCAAAACGCAAGTGCACCTGAAGAAAAAGAACGGAAAAAGTTGTTTTTTTTTTTTTTAGAAGAAGAAAAGAACAAAGACCGGCGGTACCAGTACAGCATCGAAGAAGGCAGACGCGACACAAAAGAAATAAAGAAAAAATAAGGAAATACTTCTGTGGTGACAGGAACACGACCTGCTGGCTCCGTGGAAAAAGAAGAACTGAGGAGAGGCAGTTGGGAAAGCCGGGAAGGCAGCACGCAGGCGCTGTGGGATGCTCCCAAAGGCTTTCTGATTGGACGCTGGGGAGCGTTCCCGCGCAGGCTCCGTCGGTACCGACGTACCCATATGTGAAGACCCATTCCTGCTTGTTCCTGGAGATTGACCCTTTCCATGCAACTCTGCAGCAGAGGACTATCCCAGGGTGTAGAAGCCTCTACATAGGCCTGCAGTCTTCACTAAGGTAGAGGTTAAGCTGCTGGAGACAGTTCTTTTCAAGCTTGGAGCAGCACTAGTTGCCATGTGCCAAATTTTAATCATCTGGACAACCAGTATTTTTCCAGCCCTGGTTATGGGAAGCTCAAACTATAATCAGAGATCAAGTACAGCAGTGTTTCCCAATCCGGAATTGGAAGCAAAATTAATCCAACAATGAATATGTGTAAGACAGGTATGTGCATACAACTGATACATATATTGATTCCAGATATCCTGAAAACCAGACCAGTTAGGTGTGCTTCCAGAGCAATATTGAGAACCAGTGAAGCAAGGTATGTAGCATTGCAATTAAAAGTGAAAAAGGCAGAACTGATAGGCACTGCATTCTGTCATCATATTCTACATTTCTAAAACTCAGTTTAGAAAAGCAACATGCCTATTGTTATCTCATCTAAATGCTGGGAAGAATAACCTTGCATTACACAGAGTTGTTCAGCCTATTTGGTCTATTAGTTGTCATCCATATGTTCACAACCTGTTATGATGATAAACAACATCAATAAAATCTGAATATACAGCAAAACAGGGAAAGAGATAATACCATATGGGACCTCAGCAGTTGAGCAGCCTGCCGCATGGCTAGTGCCAGATCCTAGGAACAACTGCCTATTATGTAATGTGTACTCTGCCCTGCTCAAGCATATTTACTATGCCACATACTGAATTTCTGCAAAACTGAAATCATGATATCAGCTTTCAAGAATTATTACCCGGTTTGGGCAGACGGCAGAATATAAACACAATTTTGGAAAGTCTACGATAGTGATGGGGGGGGGGGGATTAGTTAAGTCTGACAGAGCAAAGGTAGTGGTCAAATATCGCTGTCAGAGTCCTGAAGCTTAAGTACTTGGGATACAGTAGTAAGCGTAGTTACTCACCTGTAACAGGTGTTCTCCAGGAGCAGCAGGAATCAGTCCTCACATATGGGTGACGTCGGCGCCGACGGAGCCCTCGCGGAGCAATTTTCCCCAGCTTTCAAAGAAAGCCTTTGGGAATTGCAGCGCGCATGCGCGGTCCCCTTCCCGCCCAAAGGTGCCATCTTGGCCAGTCTGATGACATAGCAAAAAGACAGCAAAAAAATTTGCAAAAAACTAAATCATATGACTGCAACTCCAAGGGGAGGAGGGAGGGCTGTGAGGACTGATTCCTGCTGCTCCTGGAGAATACCTGTTACAGGTGAGTAACTACGCTTTCTCCAGGACCAAGCAGGAAGTCAGTCCTCACATATGGGACTCCCCAGCTTAAGGCTACCGGAGACCCTAAGCACAAAAATGAGCTCCCTCCAGCTCAGCAGCACAGAAGGAAGGAATCTTCTCTGATTTATCTCCAACCGGTAGCCCAACATCCGGGATGGAGGGTAGGAGTTGCCTAAACCTCGAAGAGATTACGGAGGACTGCCTGTCCGAAAGCACTGTCCCTGCGGGACTCCCTCTCGAGGCAGTAATGGGCCGCAAAAGTCTGGCTCGAAGACCAAGTAGCGGCCCGGCAGATGTCTGCCAATGGAACAGAGCGGAGGTAAGCCACTGACGCAGCCTTCGCCCGAACCCGATGAGCGGTGACTCGACTCTCCAACGAGAGGCCTGCCGCCGCATAAGTCCAAGCGATACAGTCAGCTACCCAGATGGACAAAGTGCGCTTCGAGACAGGGAGCCCCAATTTATTAGGGTCGTAAGACAGGAAGAGCTGAGCCATCTTACGGTGCTCCCGCGTACGATCGAGGTAGAAGTTCAGCGCCCTCCTACAGTCCAGGGTATGCAGGACCATTTCAGCTCGGTTGGAGTGTGGCCTGGGAAAGAAGGTCGGAAGCACCACCTCCTGATTGATGTGAAAAGGGGAGACCACTTTTGGAAGAAACTTAGGGTGAGTCCGCAGGACTACCCTATTCTTGTAGAACCGAGTGTAGGGAGGATCAGACACCAGGGCCTGCAGCTCACTAACGCGTCTAGCGGAAGTGAGGGCTACCAGGAATAAGGTTTTCCAAGAGAGAAAACGGAGAGGACAGGTAGCCATGGGTTCAAAAGGCGGGCAGGTGATCCGCTGTAAAACTACGTTCAGGTCCCAGTCAGGGGCTGGGGGGCGCAATGGTGGTTTGAGGAGAAGGAGGCCCCGGGAGAACCGAGCCACGAGGGGGTGGCCGGAAAGAGGCCTGCCTTCCACTGGCACATGATGTGCTGAAATAGCACTGAGGTGAACCTTGACCGAGTTGGACTTGAGCCCAAGATTGGAGAGGGAAAGCAAGTACTGCAAGACCACTGACACCGAGCAGGAGAAGGGATCTTGAGACTGTTGAGCACACCAGTTGGAAAAGCGACGCCATTTAAGGGCGTAGGATTTCCGGGTAGAGGGTCGCCTGGAAGCCAGCACGACTTCCTCCACCTCCGGAGGCAACAGGAGGGGAGCAAGGACTACCCTTTCAGCAGCCAGGCCATCAGATGAAGAGATCTGAGGTTGGGGTGTAGGAGAGAACCCTGATCCTGGGTCAGGAGATCGGGTTGAAACCCCAGAGGCAACGGGGTATCCACCGCCAGCTGCATCAGAAGCGGGAACCACGGTTGCCGGGGCCACCGGGGAGCGATCAGGATCACGGAGGCCTTGTCCTGGAGAACCTTGAAAAGAGTTCGAGACACCAGCGGCATGGGAGGAAAGGCATACAGAAGGCCCGTGGACCATGAGAGCAGAAAAGCATCCGCCGCTACTCGGAGGGGATGCGGTTCCCGAGAGCAGAATCGAGAAAGTTGCCTGTTCAGAGGACTGGCAAAGAGATCCAGTGTGGGGAGGCCCCACCGTAGGAAGATCCGTTGAACCACCAACGGGTCCAATCTCCACTCGTGCGGTTGGAGGATTCTGCTCAGTTTGTCTGCCAGGTGATTTTCTTGACCTGGGAGATAGACAGCTTTGAGGAGGATTCCCCGGCTGACGGCCCAAGCGCAGAGCTTTTGTGCTTCCCGGCAGAGAAGGAAGGAGCCCGTGCCCCCCTGCTTGTTCACGTAGAACATAGCAACTTGATTGTCCGTCTGGACCAGCACAGACTGGTGAGACGTGAGGTGGGAGAAGTCTCTTAGAGCCAGGCGAATGGCCCTGAGCTCCAGGAAGTTGATCTGCTGGGCAGATTCCCACGGGGTCCAGAGACCCTGAGTACATGACCCCTGGCAATGTGCTCCCCAACCCAGGAGAGAAGCGTCGGTCGTCAGAACCTGAACCGGCGGAGGAGACTGGAAAAGCATTCCGAGCACTAGGTTGGGTAGGTGAAGCCACCATCGTAGAGAAGAGACTAGCGGGCTGGAGATGCGTACCGAGTCCGCCAGTCTCCCCGAGGCCTGACGCCATTGAGAGCGAAGGCACCACTGAGCTGGCCGCATGTTCAGGTGGGCATTGGGGGTCACATGGACCGTGGACGCCATATGGCCGAGCAGTTTCAGGAAGAGCCGGGCCGAGACCCAGGGATGGCTGCGAAAACAGCTGGCGAGAGCCATGAGCCGTTGAGCCCTGTCGAGCGGCAGAAAAGCCCGCGCCTGAAGCGTGTCCAATCTGGCGCCGATGAACTCGAGGTCCTGAGAGGGGAGCAAAGTGGACTTTTCGAAGTTTATGACAAAGCCCAAGTACTGGAGCAGAGCCACAGTACGCTGCGTGGCGTGAGTGGCCTCCGTGGCGGACGGGGCCCTGATGAGCCAGTCGTCCAGGTAAGGAAAGACGAAGAGGCCTTGAAGCCAGAGATAAGCCGCTACCACTGCGAGACATTTTGTGAAGACTCGTGGTGCGGAGGATAGGCCAAAGGGCAGTACTCTGTATTGGTAATGATTGCCCGCCACCACAAACCTTAGGTATTGTCGGTGGCTGGGGTGGATGAGGATGTGAGTGTAGGCATCCTTTAGATCCAAGGAGCATAGCCAATCTCCCTGCCGGAGGTAGGGCAGCAGGATTCCAAGGGTAAGCATCTTGAACTTTTCCCTCTCCAGGAACTTGCTGAGGTTCCGCAAGTCAAGGATGGGTCTGAGGCCTCCAGTTCGCTTTGGTACCAGGAAGTACCTGGAATAAAAGCCATGACCCCTCAGGTGGTGGGGCACCGGTTCCACTGCCTGTTCCCGAATAAGACTTGCCAACTCCTGAAGGAGTAAGTCCTGGTGAAGAGGGGGTCGCAGAGGCTCCCCTGGAAAGTATGGGGGAGGTACCTGGTGGAAGTGTAGAAGATAGCCCTCTCGGACTATGTGGAGCACCCAGGTATCTGACGTGATGTTGGACCACCTGTGGGCAAAGTGGACCAGCCGGCCTCCCGTGCTGAGAGAAACCAGCGGAGGGGGAGAGGCTATGCTGAAAGAGTCAAAAGCCCCCACCCTGCGGAGCAGGGGCCGGTGGCGCAGGCTTGGGGGCTTGCTGCCTACGGGACCCGTTACCCCGTCCCTTGGCCTGCTGACCCTGATGGGGAGCTGCGGAGGCCTGATAATGAGGGTAGTGTTTATAGGCAGCCGCCTTCCTCGGGTAAAAGGGCTTTTTCCCCGAGCCCTTCTTCTTCTGGGAAGGGGCAGAGGTTTTCCTGGAGAGCCGAGTCCTGGTGAGAGTCTCTGTCTCGAGCTGTGCAGCCTTCTCGTCCATAGGCTTACCAAAGAGGTTTTCACCTCTGCAGGGGACATCGACCAACTTGTCCTGCACCCAGGGCTCGAGGTCGGATGACTGGAGCCAAGCCTGGTGGCGGGCTCCGATGCCGGCTGCGGCCACTCGAGCCGATGCCTCGAAGCCATCATAGGCTGCTCGAGAAATGAACTTGGAGCACTCACGAATACCAGTGGACAAGGCCAGGAACCTCCGCAAAGGTTCCTCGGAGAGACCAGCCGAGAATCCGGCTATTTCTTTAGCCAGGTCCCGGAGATACATGCCCATGTAGAGCTGGTAAGTCTGGACCCGACAAGCAAGCATAGAGCCCTGAAAACACTTCTTACCGATGCCATCCAGGCTGCGGGCTTCCCTGCCGGGAGGCACCGAGGAGTGCATCTTCTGGCTCTTGAGCCGATGCATGGCCGATTCCACCACCATGGAATGGTGCGGCAGCTGTGCTTTCTGGAAGCCAGGGCTCTTGCGGACTCGATATATGGCATCGACCCGCTTGCTTAAGACCGGCGACGACGCCGGACTCTCCCACATGCGGAAGAGAAGTCGTTCCAGCATCGGAGGAACCGGTACAGTAAAGTGCTCCTTCGCAGGAGAGTCATACTGGAGGGCATCGAGCTCCTCGGCTCGAGGCTCCTCCTCGGGATCCGCAGGGAAGGCCAAGGCCTTGGCCATATCCCTTACGAAGTCCGAGAACCGGGCATCCTCCGGGGGGGACTGTCTCCGAGGTTCGGACTCGGGGGAGTCAGAAGGGACACACCGAGTCCGAAAAGAACCAGGCGACTCATCCACCTCGGATTCCCAGGCGGACTCCTCGGAGGAGGAGTCGAGCGGCTCTGGTCGGGCGGGCACAGACGCCGTCCGCCCCGACGCCGAGGGGGTCGGCGTCGACGACCTCGGCCCCGAACGGGAGGCCGAAGGCGACCTCGACCGAGGATCGACTCGAGCCCGCATGGACTCGAGGATCGGCTCGGTCTCCGGGGTCGACTTAGACGTCGACGTCCCGGCAGTCAGGGCAGAAGCGCCAGCGAGGCCAGCGATCAATGCCCGCTGCTGGTCCATGAAGGCAGTCAAGCTGTGCTCCAAGGCCGTCAACCTGAGTCCAAACTCAGGAGACCCAGCAGCCCCCGACTCGGGCCCCGACGGCGTCGGGCCCGACGTCGGACCACTCAGAGGCGAGTCTACGAAGACAACAGCACTTACGTGAGCAGAGGAGTCCATCTCCAGGCGAGGCTGTTTGGACGGCCGCTCCAGCTCCAAAGACCCGGGACGGCTGTCGGGGCTATGCGACCTGGCCCTCGAGGAGCCAGGAGCGTCCACCGACGCCGCCCTCGCGGGTTTCTTCTTCCGCTGATGTTCCCGGTTAGGGGACCCCCTCTCAGAAGAGCTCCGGCGGTGTTCAGAGCCAGATTCTCTGGACACCGAAGCTTCTGACGAGGTCCGGGTACGGCTGGGGTCAGAGAAGATTCTCTCCCGCTGATGCTGCCGACTCCGCAAAGATTTCGCGGACATTTTGCTACAGGGCCCACAGATCATTTCTTCATGATCAGGGCCCAGGCAACGGAGGCAGCAATCATGTGTGTCGGTAAGAGACATCAGTTTCTTACACTTAACACACTTTTTAAAACCACTGGCGGCCATCGGGGGAAAAAGGGCCCCTGCGAGGTCGAACGAGCGGGCCGCCAGGGAAAAATGAAAAAAGGCGCGAAGTTGTCGCGAAGGACAGAAAAAAACGAAAAAGAAGGGGAGGCCTCGCAACCGACGTCGCGAGGCCGGACGGAAAAAGGACCGGCGTCGAACCGAAGAAATACTGAAAATAATAAGGAAAAATCAACTTTTCAGCGGTGACTAGTAGACAACGTCTGTAGGGCTCCGCGGAAAAAAGAAGACTGGCCAAGATGGCACCTTTGGGCGGGAAGGGGACCGCGCATGCGCGCTGCAATTCCCAAAGGCTTTCTTTGAAAGCTGGGGAAAATTGCTCCGCGAGGGCTCCGTCGGCGCCGACGTCACCCATATGTGAGGACTGACTTCCTGCTTGGTCCTGGAGAATCTAAAGATCTTTCTTTCCTATTTTCTTTGAACTATGATAAAGTAATAAAACAAATCCGGTATGATGTGACACTTGGGCGGAACCTTACGATTTCATGGCTAGGGAGAATCAAGGTAGGAAAAATATACATTTTAACGAAGCTCCATTTTCTAGTTTCTAGCTTGCCCATAGCTTTACTGAGGCTGTTCTTTGCAGGCCTGTGTGGTGTATTAGATTTTGTTTGGAATGGAAAGAAATCCTGAATAATTTATTTTCTTTTATACATACCTAGGAAATCAGGACCCTTTGGTTTTCCCAATATTAAAACTCTTTATTGGCGAGTATGTTGAAAGGTGGTCAAACAGTGGGGTGCAACAAGGGGCATGCCTTTCTGGGCAGAACTAGAGAATTGTTTGGTCCAACCGTAAACCCTCTGTCATGTTTTATTTCATGAAGATTTGCATAGTTCTAAAATTCAAAGGGCACCCTTTGTTAGCTAAAGTTTATTCAAGAGATGGACAGCCAAACAGTGCAACAAGCGAGAGTCAGATTGCTTAACTTCAAATTATTTGCAAAAGGAGTCTTTAGATCTATGCGCAATCAGAAGCCGACTTTGGACCTTGCATGGCGTCCCTTCCAGCTTTTCCAGCTCCATTTTTGCGGGTTAGCAGATAAGAGTTAGATAGATAGACCACCATATAACTATGCCACCACTTCTTTCAGAAGCCTGGGAATAAAGCATTTTCAGGATGTATTATGCTTTAATGGATATTCAAGTGTATATTCTGGAAGAAAGGAAGGAAAGGAGAGATGATATAGAGAAAGCATAGTTACTCACCTGTAACAGGTGATCTCTGGGAACAGCAGGAATTAAGTCTTCACATATGGGTATCGTCGGTACTGACGGAGCCTGCGCGGGAACGCTCCCCAGCATCCAAAAGGAAAGCTTTTGGGAGCATCCCACAGTGCATGCATGCTGCCTTCCCACCTCACTGCCTCTCTCACTTCAGTTGAGTTTAAAGCTAAGCCAAGGAGAGAGACAGAGAGAGAGAGAGAGAGACAACTCCTAGGGGAGGTGGGTGAGTTGTGAAGACTTAATTCCTGCTGTTCCCGGAGATCACCTGTTACAGGTGAGCAACTACGCTATCTCCAGGAACAAGCAGGAATGTAGTCTTCACATATGGGGGACTCCCCAGCTGAAAGATGCCAGAGGAATGACCCCAGCAAGCTGTGAACCCATGTGAACAGGGTCATACTTCCTCCCATGGACCCCTGACATCCTACTGGGATGGAGGGTAGGAGTTGCATTAAGTCTGAAAGAGATGCTGTAGGACAGCCTGGCCAAACGAGGCATCCCGACGGGAGTCCTTGTCCAGACAGTGAGCTGTGAAGGTATGTACCGAAGCTCAAGTAGCCGCTCTACCGATATCATCTATAGACATAGAGCGGAGATTAGCAACCGAGGCTGCCATTGCTCTGACATTATCAGCTGTAACGTGGCCCTCGAGGGAAAGACCTTTAGTATCGTAAGTGAAGGATATGCAGTTTGCAATCCACTTAGATAGGGTTCGTTTGGAAACTGGAAGTCCCAAATGACTAGAATCAAAAGCAACAAAGAGTTGAGAAAACTTCCTATGTTGTTCAGTTCTTTGAAGGTAAAAGGGTAAAGCTCTTTTACAACCTAAGGTATGAAGGTTCCTTTCTGCACTGGAGGCATGAGGCCTAGGGAAGAATATAGGAAGGTAAACAGACTGCTTTAAATAAAAAGACGAAACCACCTTTGGCATAAAGTGTGGATGAGTCCTGAGGACTACTTTATCATGGTGGAACCTTGTATAAGAAGGGTCTGCCACTAAAGCTTGCAGTTCACTAATGCGCCTAGCAGAAGTTATTGCAATTAGGAAAATGACCTTCCAGGAAAGGAATTTTAAAGTCGTAGTGGCTAAAGGTTCAAAAGGCGGCTTCATAAGCTGCCCAAGAACAAGATTCAGGTCCCATGCCACCAGTGGCGGCTTTATGGAGGGCTGTGTCAAAAGTAGATATCTCATGAATCTTGACACAAGTGCATGAGAAGAGATTGGTTGTCCATCTTGGGGCTTGTGAAAAGCTGCAATAGCACTGAGATGGACTTGCACTGAATTTGTTTTAAGACCAGAATTTGAAAGATGGAGGAGATACTCCAAAAGTGACTCCATGGGCACGGAAAGGGGGTTAAGCCCTCTTTTTGAACACCATATAGAAAACCTTTTCCATTTGAAAGCGTAGGAACGCCTTGTGGAAGGGTTTCTCGAAGCCTGAAGGATATCTTTCACTTGCTCAGAGAGGTGGATATCTAAAAGTTCTATGCCGTCAGCAGCCAGGCCCAGAGGTGCTGGGACTGAGGATTGGGATGCATAAGCTTCCCGTTCTCCTGAGAAAGGAGATCTGGAGCATATCCCATCTCTAGAGGAGTTGCTTGAGAGAGACGCAGAAGCAAAGGGTACCCACAATTACCTTGGCCATAGTGGAGTTATGAGGATAGTATAACCCCTGTCTCTCTGAAGCTTGAAAAGAGTTTTGGGAATTAGGGGAAAGGGTGGGAAGGCATAGAGGAAGTTCTGATCCCAATGGAGCTGGAAAGCATCGTTTGCTAGACAGTATTGAGCCGGAATTCTGGAACAGAACCGGGGAAGTTTGGCATTCTGTGGACTTGCAAAGAGGTCTATATCTGGTGTTTCCCAGGTTTGGAACACTCAAACCAGTTGGTCTGACTGGAGAGACCACTTGTGTGGCAGCAGTATTCGACTGAGCTTGTCTGCCCACAAGTTTTGAATGGCTGGAAGGTATACCGCTAGAAGGTGAATTTGGAGCTCTCTGGCGAGGGCCCATAGTCGCAAAGCTTCGTTGCATATCAACAGAGAGCCCGTTCCACCTTGTTTATGTAAAACATGGCAACCTGATTGTCGGTTTGGACCAGAACTGTCTTTTGACTGAGCTGGGCCTGAAATGCTATTATAGCATTGTAAATGGCTCTTAGCTCTTAGAGGTTTATTTGAAGAGAGGCCTCTTGTGAGGTCCAGAGACCCTGAGTGGAAAGATCGTGCAAGTGGGCTCCCCAACCCAGCTTGGACGTATCCATCGTCAGGGTGAGTTGGGGCAGTGGTTGCTGGAAGGGGAAACCTACCAGGAGGTTTGAGGGACTGCCACCACTGCAGGGACAAAATGAGACATGTCGAATTCTTGATTTTGTCCGTTAAGTGACCTGTGGCTTGTGTCCACTGTGAAGAGCGGGTCCACTGAGCCGCTCGCATGTGTAGGCGGGCATAAGGGACCACATGTACA
Organism: Ichthyophis bannanicus; assembly: GCA_033557465.1. NCBI lineage: Eukaryota > Metazoa > Chordata > Amphibia > Gymnophiona > Ichthyophiidae > Ichthyophis > Ichthyophis bannanicus. Next base: position 473,443,956 of record CM066032.1, read on the forward strand.
GTGGATGCCATATACCCCAGCAGTTGAAGCATTTCCCGAGCAGTTAGGAGGGTTTTCTTTACTGCTTGGGAAGCCAAATCTATTATTCGTAGACAGAGCGGCTGTGGCAGGAATGCCTTTGATTGCTGCGTGTCTAAGCGAGCCCCTATGAACTCTAGGGATTGAGAAGGGGTGAGGTGAGACTTTGGATGGTTGATTACCAGACCCAAATATTAGGAGAATTCTCATGGCACGAGAAACCGCTCGTTCTGTTTCTGGAGCTGTTGGTGCTCTGATGAGCCAGTCGTCTAAGTAGGGGAAAACTAATATCCCCAGAGTTCTCAGGAATGCTGCTACTACAGCCATGCATTTTGTTAAGACTCTTGGGGCAGAAGCCAGCCCGAATGGAAGGACTCTGTATTGGAAGTGGTTTCCTTGAAAGAGAAAACGAAGGTACTTCTTGTGATCTACATGGATGAGGATATGCATGTACGCATCTCTTAGATCTAGAGAACATAACCAATCCTGATTCTGAAGGTATGGTAAAAGTTTTACGAGGGAGATCTTGAACTTTTCTCGGAACAGATATTTGTTCAATTCTCTGAGGTCCAGGATAGGTCTGTATCCCCCTCTCTTCTTTGGGATAATAGGAGGGAGTAGAACCCCCTCCCCTGTTGGGATATGGGTACCTCTTCTATTGCTCCTTGAACAAGAAGTGAAGAGACCTCCTGACACAGAATGTCGATGACAGGGCCTTGAGAATTGAATTGTTTTATGACTGTAGGCGGGGGCATGCTGAGAAAGTGAAGTTTGTACCCCTGTCCTACAATGGACAGAGTCCAGTTAAGATTTTTTCTTTTTGTTAAAGAAAAACTTCCTGCCTGTTTTTTTTCTTTGATGGGTTGGCTGTAGACTTTGATAGTCTATTCAAGGTGGTATTGTCAGATTCAATCGGATTAGCCTTGGTCTGCCAACACTTCCCAAATACGTTTTCACCTGTGCAAGGAATGTTCCCTTACTTCTCTTGCACTCACTCCTCTAGATCTGATGCTTGGAGCCAGGCAATGCGCCGTGCTCCAATAGCAATTAGCAGAGGTTCCGCTAATAGCTTCAAAGCAGTCAAAAGCTGCATGGTTCACAAATTTGGAGACATTTTGAGCGTGCTTGAGCAGAGTGAGGTACTGAACACATTTATCTTAGATGAGAGAAGAGGGCTCATGCGTTCCAGATCCGCTGTAACCTCCTCTAGAAACATTCCCCTGTAAAGGGAATATGAGCTAATCCTAGCTGCTAGCATGGAGGATTGAAAGCATCGACGCCCAAAGGCATCGAGTGTCCTCGATTCACAGCCTAGCGGGTTGGAAGAATGCGTTTTAGCACTCTTTATTCTCGCATGGCTGATTCCACTACCATGTACTGGTATGGTAACCGAGTCTTCTGAAACCCTGGAGAAGGTGGGACTCGGTACATGGTATCGAGGCATTGAGAATGCGGTGACACCGTTAAGGGAGTTTCCCACATTCTGAACATAAGATCTTGAAGGATCTGATGAATGGGCAGCATTGCTGCCTCTTTAGGAGCCATAGGGTATTGCAGAATTCTTAGTTCTTTTGCCCTAGGTTCCTTCTCAGGAGTAACCATGATTGAAAGCCCTTTAGCTACATCACGTATAAAATCCTGAAAAGACATGTCTTCTGGAGAAGACATTCTGCGCTCAGGAGAAGGAGATAGATCCTTCAACAGCACTGCTCTTGTATCGGTAGAGTCATCGGAATCGGAAGACTCATCGGAGCTTTGCATCGATCGATGCTGGTACCGATGAATATCGGTACCGTGGCGTTTCGGTTCCAACCCCTCAATGCCGGAGAAACTCTCGAGGCTCGGCATGGGAGGAAGCCGTCCCACCTGAGTGGGTGCCACTGGAGCCGGTACCGGTGTCGGTACCGAGCTCATTTGAACCGTCTGTAGCGGTCTTAGCGGTACCGAGGCAGCTAAGAGGGATGCTAGACTGCGTTCCAAAGCAAGGATTCTCTTATCCATTGCTATTGCTAATGCTGATGCCTGGTCGGTACCGGTGGAAGCGGATACGACCCCAGAACATGGCAACAGAAGTTCTGCAGAGGTGGAGGCCTCTGAAACATTCTGAGACCCTGTTTGTGCTTTGGAGACCGAAGACTTCCGCCGGGGCAATTTTGCCGGTGTACTTTCCTCAAGGGTAGTGCCAGTGGCATCCCGATGTTTTGCAGGATATTTACCCTTCAAGGACCAGCTAGTCTTTACGGACTTTTGTTTTGTTACCTGAGATCCATGAGAGGAAAATGAAGCCCTGGAGGACTTTGATGCAACTGACATCGTATCGACAGTGAAGAGAGAACCCGCCTTTGCAGCTCTATTCTGCAGGCCCCTTTTGGTCATCTTTCTACAGGAGAGGCAATCCGCTGGACAATGTTCAGGCCCTAAACATTTGAGACACCATTCGTGGGTGTCAGTGACGGAAATAGTACCGCCACAGTTTGAACATTTTTTAAAACCACTAGTTGGCTTCTCCATGTCTAGAGAATTTTGGGCCTAGTGCCCAAAATGGCGCCTAACCCCAGGAGGGGTGAGGCACCGAAGAAAAGAAGAAAAGTTCATCTCTTTTTTTTTTTAAAGAAAATAAGAGAAGAGAACCGGCGGTACCGGTAGGCGTCGAATGAAGGCAGTGACAGGAGAGACGTCTGCGGTGACAGGAGAGACGTCCTGTCAGCTCCGCGGAAAACAAAGAACTGAAGCGAGAGAGGCGGTGAGGCAGGAAGAGAGCACGCATGCACTGTGGGATGCTCCCAAAAGCTTTCCTTTTGGACGCTGGGCAGCGTTCCCATGCAGGCTCCGTCGGTACCGACGATACCCATATGTGAAGACTACATTACTGCTTGTTCCTGGAGATAAGTAAATACCTCTGTGGCATAAATGCACAGTAGAGCCTTTTTCAAGTGAACAAAAGCTCTGCAATGAGAGAGCATAGGATAAAGGTGAAAGGGGATAAACTCAGGAGTAACATGAGAGCATTTCTTTACGGAAAGAGGTAGATGGACAGCCTCCCAGTAGAGGTGGTAGACTGGGCATCCAAATGGCAGATGAAATTTAATGTGGAAAGTGCAAAGTTATGCACCTAGGAAAGAACAACCCAAAGGTGAAATTAGACTTACCTGCTAATTGTTGTTCCTTGAGGAACTCCAATCTAGTTCCGAACCTCTGGGTTGAGCACCTCCTCCAGCAGCTTGGAGACTGAGCACGTCATCCTTTTGATGACTCTGGCATAAATAGCCAAGGGACCGCCCATCTGCTCCAGTAATCTATTGACAAAGACTCACAGGAGCAACAAATAAGTAGCTAACATGCATCACAAAACCGAATACTCTAACCTTAAGTTATGCTATCCCTTAGTGGAGAAGGAATGAACATCCCCTCCTCCACCCCGTGGTAACCTACCAGCCACTCTTTCGCTCGAGTCTGTCCTCATCTCCGCTCAATGAATAGACCCTCCGCAATTCCCCATTCTAACTCCAACTCCCCCACCGAACACCAACTCCTGAAGCCCAGCGTTATTCTTATTTAAATCTGCTTCAGGTCTCAGCTCAAAACTGCCACGAGGGAGGGATCTGGGACTGGCGTGAAGTTCCTCAAGGAACAACAATTAGCAGGTAAGTCTAATTTCACCTTCCTTATTGTTCCTCCAATCCAGTCCCGTCCCGAACCTCTGGGGATGTAACAGAGCAGTAAATGTCAACAGGAGGGACCTGCCAGACTAGCCTGAAGCACTGCCAATCCAAACCAGGCATCCTGTGCTGCCTGGACATCCAGGCAATAATGCTTGACAAAAGAATGCAAAGACAACCAAGTAGCCGCCTTACAAATCTCAACAGGCGGCACCAAGCTATACTCTGTCCACGAAGCCGTCTGAGCCTTGGTCTAATGAGCCTATAGCCCCGCCGGAACGGGCTTATCTTTCAAAATGTATGCTGACGCTATAGCTTCTCTGATCCACCTGGAAATGGAAGCCTTCGCCGCTGCTTCTCCCTTGTGGGGCCCTTCAAACAACATTAACAACTGATCTGACTTGCAGAAATGAGCTGTCCTGTTTAGATACTTCCTCAGCGTCCACCGAACATCCAGGAGATGCAACTGCCCTCCAGCCGCATCCTTCTCGCCGCCGAAGACTGGAAAAGAAACAGCCTGATTCATATGAAACACCAATACCACCTTGTGTAAAAAGGAGGGGACCAGCCTCAATACTACCTTCTGCTCAGAGAATAACAGAAACGGTTTCCAGCAAGACAAAGCCTGTAATTCAGATATCCACCGAGCGGAGCATATGGCCACAAGGAAAAACATCTTGAGTGTAAGATCCTTGAGCGAAGCATTGCCCAATAGCTCAAAGGGTTCCCGCAGCAACGCCTCTAAAACCAAATTGAGGTCCCACGTCGGTATTGTTGCCCTACTTGGCGGTCGCAAAAGAGACACCGCTCTTAAGAACATTCTTACATCCGGGTGCGCTCCCAGCGCCACCCCTTGGACCTTTCCTCAATAACAGGAAATCGCCGCCAACAGCACTCTCAAGGAGCTAGCCGCCAGGCCCTTCTCGAAACCATTCTGCAGAAAAGCCAGAACCTGTGACACTGACGCCCTAGATGGCTGAACCTGTCGTACACACTCCACGCCTCGAAGATGCGCCAGACACAGACATACACCAGCGAGGAAGACCTTCACCTGGCCTTCAACAAGATGGAAATCACCCCCGCTGAGTATCCCTTCTTCATTAGTCGTGCCCTCTCAAGAGCCATGCCATAAGCGAGAATCGATCCATCTGCGGCACGCACAGCAGACCCTGCAACAACAGGTCCTCCTGTACTGGCAGCCGCCATGGAGCGCCTTCTGAAGCCGAACAAGATCTGCGTACCACGGCCTTTCTTGGACAATCCAGAGCAATCAGAACCACCAGACCTCTGTGGGCCTCTATCCTCTGCATGACCCAACCTATTAGGGCCCATGGCGGGAAAACGTACAGGAGTCCTTCCTCGGGCCACCTCTGAATTAGGATGTTGAGGCCCTCCAACATTCTCTCTCATTGCCTGCTGAAGAAACGGCTGGCCTTTGCCGACTCAAAGGTTGCCATCAGGTCCATAACGGGAACACCCCAGTGGCGTACAACCAGGGAGAACACCTCCGGATTGAGTAACCATTCTCCAGGATCCACTCGGACCAGACTTAGAAAGTCAGCTGTCACATTGTAGACCCTTGCCACATACGCTGCCGACAGAACTAAAAGGTTTTCCTCAGCCTAACCTAACAACCGATCAGCCACCTCCTCCAAGGATACACTGCTCATGCCCCCCTGGCGACTGATGTAGGCCACTGTGATTGCGCTGTCTGAGAGCGCCTGAACCACCAGGGCCGAAAGGTTCGGAGTGCCAAGATCACCGCCCGCATCTCCAGCCTGTTGATCGACCAACTCTTCTCCAGCTCATTCCACTGCCCCTTGGGGCAAAGCGCCCTTCACAATGGGATCCCCAGACAGACAGACAGACAGACTGGCATCCGTCATCAACGCAATCCATGATGGTGACTCCAGAGGCATCCCCTTTTCCAAGCTCCCTGGATGCAGCCACTACTGGAGGGCCCGCCTGGTCTTCGGCGGGCAGGGGAGTCTCTGTGAACGAGAGCTTGTCTGGTGTGACCACCTCAAGAGCAGGGCCCTCTGCAACAGCCTTATGTGCGCCCTCGCCCATGGCACTAGGTCGAGCGTGGCCGCCATGGTCCCTAGGAGCTGAAGATAATGCCAGGCTGTGGGGGCCGTCCTGTCCAGAAACCTGTGTACCAGCCTGCGGCGCCCCTGTGCCTGCAGTCACGGAAGAAAGACCTTTCCCTCACGCATATCGAACCGTGCTCCCAGGTACTCGAGGACCTGAGAAGGGGTCAGCCGGCTTTTGGCCATATTGACAACCCAGTCAAAACTCTGAAGAAACTGCACCACCTGGGCAGTGGCTGACTCGCTTTTGCCCTCTGACTTTGCTTGAATTAGCCAGTCGTCAAGGTAGGGATGAACCAGTATCCCTTCCTTGCGCAACACTGCTGCCGCCGCCGCCACCACCACCAGTCCAAAAGGTAACACCCGGAACTGAAAATGCCCCATAGGTATCGTAAACCTGAGGAACTGCTGATAGTCCTGTCGAATCAGAATGTGCAGGTAAGCCTCCAACAGGTCGAGGGAAGTAAGGAACTCTCCCTTTCTGACCACCACTATAACCGACCACAGAGTTTCCATGTGAAAATGCGACACTCACAGATAGCGGTTTACCCACTTGAGATCTAAGATCGGGTTAACACCCCAAAAGACTTCACCAAGACCCGCAAAGACACCGCACAACGAGCAATCTCCCTGGCTGCTCCATCCATATGGAACTCCCTCCCAGATGATCTGAGACTAACCACAGAAATCAAGGACTTCCGAAAACAGCTGAAGACAACCCTGTTCATCGATTACTATGGACATACCCCCTGAACCAGCATAGAAGTCAGATCATCAACCCCCCCCACCTCCCCAAGACTGTATAATAGCTCATGATGTATAATAGCGCACTATGTAGATAAACCAAATCTAATCACATCCCCGCCAACACATACACACCACTCTGTACACTGCATGAAAACATTTGCCCCCTTGATTGTTTGCCGTGGAAACCGCTTTGATTGAATGATAAGGCGGTATATAAATACCATTAAATAAAATAAATAAGAACAGTATTAAGTTCTACAGTCCTTCCCTCTCCATCAGAGATCCTCTGTACTTGTCCCATGCTTTCAATTCTCATCTCCACCACTGCAACTGCAAGGCTGTTCCATGCACCCACCACCCTTTCTGTAAAGAAATATTTCCTTTGATTACTTCTGAGTCTATCCCCTTCCACCTTTATCCTATGACCCCTAGTTCCAAAGCTTCCTTTCAACTGGAATAGGACCATCTCCTGTGCATTTATATCACGGAGGTGTTTAAATGCCTCTACTGTATCACCCCCCCACACCCCTTTCATTCATACATATTGAGATTTTTAAGTCTATCCCCATATGCCTTATGATGATCACTGACCATCTTAGTAGCTACCCTCTGGGCAGATTCCATTCTGTTTATAACTTTCTGAAGGTGTGGTCTCCAGAACTGCATAAAGTACTCCACCTGAGGTTTCACTACAGACTTCTGCTAAGGTGCCATTGCCTTTTTTTCCTCCTGGCCACTCCTCTTCCCTATGCCATCAAGCATCCTTTTGGCTTTTGCTGTTGCCTTTTCTACCTGTTCAGCCATGTTAAGATCATCCAATATGATCATCTCCCTGTCCGCTCTTTTATACACTGAAGTACTTCACCTTCTATATTGTACTGTTCTGTTGAATTTTTGCAGTCCAAACGCATGACCTTGCATTTTTTAGCATTAAATCTTAACGGCCAAATTCTCAACCATTCTTCAAGCTTTGCTAGATCCCCCCCTCATATTATTCATACCTTCCAGGGTGTCTACCTTGTTACAGATTTTGTTATCATCCGCATAGAGGCATACCTTTCCTGACAGACCTTCCGCAATATCACTTACAAAAATGTTAAAAAAGAAAAAACAGAGGAGCGAGCCGGATTCATGGCCACTGATAATGAATGCCCTTATCTCCAGTGTGAACTCCATTTACTATTACCCTCTGTCCCCTCCCACTCATCTAGTTTTTTACCCAGTCAGTCAAGTCAGTCATTTTGGGGTCCATCCCAAGAGCACTCAGTTTATAAGTCATTGATGCAGAACAGTGTCAAGGCCTTGCTGAAATCTAAATATATCACATCTAGCTCACTCCCCGATCCAATTTGCTAGTCACAGTCAAATAAATCAATCTGTCATCTGACAAGAACTACCTCTAGTAAAGCCATGCTGTCTTGGATCCTGCAATCCCTTGCATCCGGAAACCACACCACTCTCTGCTTTAATAGCATTTTCGTTAATTTACTCATCACACAGGTCAGACTAACCATATATCATTAGCAATCTCTTCCTTATCTCAGCTTTTGTGTGCAGGAACCACATCCACCCATTTCCAGTCCTTCACGATCACTCCAGACTCTAAAGAAGCCAGCGGAACCACCATTACTTCCAAGTTCAATACCCTCTGATAAATCCCATCCAGCTCCATTGCTTTGTCCACTTTTAGTTTTGTTAGCGCCTCACAACACAAGTTCTACCTTACTTTCATTCTTATTAGTGTTAGTTTTCTGAGGTCCCATTCCCAACCCTTCATCTGTGAATATAGAACAGAAATATTTGTTAAGCAAGTCCACTTTATCCTCATCAGCCTCTACATATTCCTCCCGTTCATCCTTGAGTCTCCCAATGCCATCCTTGCAATTCCTCCTGCAATGAACATACCTAAAAAAAAGTCTAGTCCTCATGTTCTGATATATAGGCTATTATTTATTTCATTAACCTTTTTAGCTTTCCCAACTACTTTACCAGTTTCCCCCTTAGCTTCTTCAGATATTGCTGTTTGTCTTCCTCTTTCTGCGATCTCACATACTGTTTACCTGCCTGGCAGCTTTGACTGGCATCAATGCCTTTCTTTCTCTGGGTCTGATTAGTTTCCATCATTTTCTGCTTCTTGTGCCAGCAGCTATCTTGGGAAGCAAGTGTATTTGTTCTCCCAGAGGCAGAAATATCTAACACTCATAAAGCTAGACACGTCTTCCCTAGCATATGAAAAATAGGGAACCCTGCCTTACAGGGTATATTTTCATTGCCCACAACCTCCCCTTAAGTCCAGTCCTTATTAGGTGAAATATTTAAGAAATCCGTTTATGCCCCATGCAGCAGCTCAACTTAGCCAGCAAAAGCATTGCTCAAGTTGAAACTTTCAGAAGTGGTATGTATAACCTCTGGAAAAAAATAACTTCATAGCACCAGTTAATACTATTATGCATGTCCATGGAAGGATGATACTTTATGAAAAACTGAAAAGTCTAAACAGTGCTGCAAGAAAAGCAGAATGCACTGCACACCACCACCATGCAGGATAGCTGGGCTGACTCTCAAATATTGTTCCTATTTCTCAAACTAGCCAGACTGGTGATGCTGCGAAGGTGGCATTTACCACCACTGCGAAAGAGGGGGCTTCCCGCTATTACTCAATGGAGATACATATTGGGGTTTAGGGGACGCTGACCAAGGACTGACCCTACAAAGCTTTGGCTAGACTAGAGGAAGGAAGAGGAAATAGGTTCACAGCATTAGAACACACCAGAGCCTAAATAAAATCTGTAAACTCAGAGAAAAAAAAACATGTTTAAGCTGGTGAAATAAAAAGAAAAAAATTGACTGTGTTCCCCCTATCAGCCAACAGTCCTTGGATGCAGCAAGAACCAACCCTTGGACTGCACACGGAGAAAGATTAAATCATGCTGTGCTTACTCTAATTTAAAACTTATATTCCAAGTCTTTTCACTTCACAGAAATACTTAAAGCGTACTACAACCACTTTAAACCAATCAAGCTAAAATGCCAATATTCATTAAAAAAATGTACTTTCACTCTTACTAAGCCATTTACTGTAGCACAACAGAACTAGTCAGCTTCACTGTCAGTGCTAGAGGAGCAACAGCTGCACAATAGGAGAGACTCATTCTGGCTAATAGAATGCTGTAGAGCTCTCCTCTCAGACCTGATCCTCATCTTACTCCCTCAAGTACAGGAGTATACAGGAGACACAAAGGAAAGAATGGTGGGCAAGAATGAAATGACAAGAAAATGAAAAAGCCAGAGAAAGAGCTAGAGATAAGATAACTGCCAGGATTTGCAGAAGGCTCTTGTGAGACTAGGAGAATGGGCATCTACATGGCAGCTGACATTTAAGGTGGACAAGTGCAAAGTGATGCACATGGGGAAAATTCTCTCAACTACAGGTACAAAATGTTGGGTTCTGTGTAAGTCACCCTCTTAGGAGGGGATCCTGAAGCCACTGTAGACAATACATTGACATTTTCAACCCTGTGGGCCACAGCTGCCAAAGAAAAGACTGACCACAAGACTTCTCTTTCCTTGGAAAGCACTAAAAAGGGCTCCCTACAGGATAAAGCTTGCAGTTTGGAGATCCTCCGAGCTGGTTACTAGAAAAACTGCCTTCAAAGTGAGATCTTTGATAGTAGCAGCCAAAAATGGTTTGAAAGGAGGACCGGTCAGTGCCAACACCAAATTCAGATCCCAAGAAGGAAAGAGTAGCCAAAGTGGAGGATGAACTTGCTTGACTGCCCATAGAAACCGCACCACATCCGGATGTCAGGCCAAAGATGTCAGGCCAAAGAATGTCAAGTACATTCGTAGCAAAAGGCCTGTGAGAGAGTCAATTGGACCATTAGATGATAGAGGGGTAAAAGGGGCAGTAAGAGGAAACAAGGCTATAGCAGAGAGACTGAATGAATTCTTTGCTTCGATCTTTACTGAGGAAGATGTAGGGATGTTACCCAAGACTGAAGTGGTATTTAAAGGTGATACTGCAGAGGAATTGAGAGAAATATCGCTACACCAGGAAGATATATTACAACTATTTGATAAATTGAATAGTAGCAAATCACCTGGACCGGATGGTATACATCCCAGAGTGTTGAAAGAACTGAAATATGAGATTGCAGACCTGCTATTGGTAATCTGTGAACTTTCATTAAAATCATCTGTAATACCTGAAGATTGGAGGGTCGCCAACGTAACACCAATTTTTAAAAAGGGTTCCAGGGGTGACCCAGGAAATTACAGACCGGTGAGCCTGACGTCAGTACCAGGGAAAATGGTAGAAACCATCATAAAGAACAAAATTACGCAGCATGTAGATAGTCATGGCCTAATGGGAGACAGCCAATAATATGTCTTTAGACAAGGAAGATCTTGTCTTACTAATCTGATATGTTTTTTTGAAGGTGTGCATAAACAGGTAGAAAAAGGTGAGTCGGTTGATATAGTGTATCTGGACTTTCAGAAAGCTTTTGACAAAGTCCCCCATCAGAGACTTTTGGCGAAGCTAAAAAGTCATGGGATAGGAGGCAGTGTACTATTGTGGATCGGGAACTGGTTAAAAGATAGAAAGCAGAGGGTAGGGCTAAATGGCCAATATTCCCAATGGAAAAAGGTGAATAGTGGAGTACCCCAGGGATCTGTACTGGGTCCGCTGCTTTTTGACATATTCATAAATGACCTGGAAAAGGGAATAACTAGTGAGATTATCAAATTTGCAGATGACACAAAACTGTTTAAAGTTGTTAAAACCCAAGAGGATTGTGGAAAACTGCAGGAGGATCTGGATAAATTGGAAGACTGGGCATCCAAATGGCAGATGAAATTTAATGTGGACAAGTGCAAAGTTATGCACCTAGGAAAGAACAACCCACACTATAGTTACACAATGCAAGGCTCCACATTAGAAACCACCACCCAGGAAAAAGATTTAGGAGTCATTGTGGATAACATGTTAAAACCCTCGGCCCAGTGTGCAGCGGCGGCCAAGAAAGCAAATAGAATGCTAGGTATCATAAGGAAAGGGATGGAGAACAAAACAAAGGATATTATAATGCCTCTGTATCGCTCCATGGTACGACCGCACCTTGAATATTGTGTGCAACTCTGGTCACCGTATCTTAAAAAGGACATAGCGTTTATTAGAAAAAGTACAGAGAAGAGCCACCAAATTGGTGAAGGGGATGGAAGGCTACTCCTATGAAGAGAGGCTAAGAAGGTTAGGGCTCTTTAGCCTGGAGAAGAGACGGCTGAGGGGAGATATGATAGAGGTCTATAAATTAATGAATGGAGTGGAACGGATAAACGTGGATCAATTGTTTACGCTATCAGAGTATAGAAAGACTAGGGGACATGTAATGAAGCTACAGGGTAAACTATTTAAGACAAATAAGAGAAAATATTTTTCACTCAACGTGTAATCAAACTCTGGAATCTGTTACCGGAGGATGTAGTAAGGGCTGTTAGTATAGCTGGGTTTAAAAAAGGTTTGGACAAGTTCCTGGAGGAAAGGTCCATAAACCACTATTAAAAAGGGACCCAGGATATCAATGCTTGACCCAGTACAAGCATTGTGGAACCTGTGTCTTTTGGGGATATTGCTAGGTACGTATAACCTAGATTGGCCACTGTTGGAAACAGGATACTGGGCTTGATGGACCTCGGTCTGACCCAGTATGGCATGTCTTATGTTCTTATGATTGGCCAAGCACCCGAATGCAATAACATGCCAGGGCTGCCACTTGTACTTGCAAAGAATTCAGAGCGAGGTCTTTGTCAAGACCGGCCTGTAGAAAAGCCAGAACCTGTGGCACAGAAGCTGATAAGGCTTGATGTCCGCCTTCTATGATCAAGCTTCAAAAAATCCGCTACACACAAATGTACGATATCGATATGGACTGCTTCCTTGCATGTAAGATGGCAGAAATCACTGCGGCTGAATTACCTTTTTTCAACAACCAGGCCCTTTCAAGAGCCAAGCCGTAAGCGAGAATTGATCCACCTGTGGCACTAGAAAGAGAAGGTTTTTCCATGCTAGAAGCCACCATGAATCCACCACCGTCAGTCGGATGAGATCTGCATACCAAGGTCTCCACAGCCAATCTGGTGCCACAAAGATTACATGCCCCTGATGAGCTTCTATCCGCTGAAGCAGTCTCCCTATCAACGGACACAGAGGAAAAGCATAGAGGAGACCATCCCGAGGCCACGGTTGTGCTAGGGTGTCTAGCCCTTCGGACATCCTTACCAGTTGACTGCTGAAGAACTTTGCATTTTGTGGCAGACGCAATCAGATCCATGGTAGGTATGCCCCACCGATGAGTAATGTTCTGAAACATTGAGTCCTCGAGAGTCCATTCGCCCAGATCCAACCGATGACGATTGAGTAAGTCTGCATGCATGTTTTCTTTTCCTACCACATGCGTCGCCAACCATGCCTGAATATGGGATTCCGCCCAGTTTAGAAGTGGGGCCACATCCTCTGACAACGGCACACTCCTGGTGCCTCCCTGATGATTGATGTACGCCACCGTGGTGGCACTGTCGAAGCACACTCTCACTATCTTGCCCCGCAAAAGGGGAAGAAAGAATTGCAGCACCAAAAAGACCGCCCTCAACTTGATGTGATTGATAGACCACCCCCTCTCCTCCTGGGATCAACAACTCTGGGCTACTTGGACAGACAATGGGCTCCCCATCCAGAGTGACGGGCATCTCTGGTCACTATTATCCAGTTGGGTAGCTCCAGCAGCATCCCTGCCAAGAGATTTGCAGACGTCAGCCACCAAAGCAAACTCAGTCTTGTCTGCATCAGGCAAGGTAGCCGCTTCGAAAGAGGGTGGTACTGTGGAGATCAGCGTGATAGGAGAACTTGCTGAAGTGGTCACATCAGGGCTCTGGCCTATGGCACAAGATTAAAGGTCGCTGCCATGGAATTGAGATGTTGAAGGTAATGCCAGGCTGAGGGTGCTTGCATCTGCGGGAACTAATGAATTGTAAATGCATTTTACCCACTTGCTCCAGCGGGAGAGATACCAGACCATTAAGCATGTTGAAATGGGCACTGAGATTAACCAAATCCTGAGTGGGAATCAGCTTGCTTTTGGTAAAGTTGATCACCCATCCCAGATCTTGGAGAAACTGTATGACCTGCTGCGTTACCTTGCAGCTTTCTTCCACCAACTTTGCGCGGATCAACCAATCATTCAGATAAGGATGAACTTGAACCCCTTCCTAAAGAAGGGCCGCTGCTACCATCACCATGATATTCGTAAAGGTCCGTGGGGCTATTGCCAAGCCGAATGGCATTATTTGAAACTGAAAATGGCCTAGCGGTATCACAAACCTGAGAAAGCGCTGGTGACCCGGCCAGATGGGAATATGCAAGTAGGCATTGGCGAGGTCGAGAGCAGAGAAAATTATTGCTTTCGCACCACTACAATCACAGATCGCAGTTCCTCCATATGAAAATGAGGCACTCGATGGGCCCTATTTACCAACTTTTAAATCCAGAATTGGCCGGAAGAAGCCCTCTTTTTTGGGAACTACAAAGTAAAAGGAGTACTGAACTTGACCTAACTGATCTGGAGGGACCTGGACCACTGCTTCCAACTGAATCAGCCTGTGTAGAGTATTTGAGACTGCTTGCACTTTTCATCGAAACATTGAAACATGATGGCAGAAAAAGACCATATGGCCTATCTAGTCTGCTCTTCCATATCAACTATAATAGTTCTTTTTTCCTTTCCTGGCATCTTGCAGGACGATGCATGAGCTCTAGAGCATAACCTTCTTGTACTACCTCTAAAACCCACTGGTCCGAGGTGATCTGGACTCGGGCAAAATAAAAGTTTTGAAGCCGACCTACTGGCACCACTCCCTCCTGGGCCCCCCCCCCCTCGCTTCATGTTTTTTTGGAGCCAGCACTGGCCCCCTGGATAATAGCCTCTACCTGCTCCCCTACTCCCTCAAAAGGAATGACCCCCTTCAGGGATAGCAAGAATGCTGATGGGGGGCAAAACACACCCTGCAAAAAAGGGCAGAAATCCTTGACTTGTCCATGCCCTGCTGTAGACTATTTAGAAGATTTAGGCTTATCGTCTGGCAGCTGAGCTTCTTTAGATTCACTAGGTCCTCAACCAACTTGTCTAATGCCTCTCCAAAGAGCAAATTCCCTTTAAAAGGAAGTTTACTAAGACAGGATTTGGAAGAAACGTCCGCTGACCAATTGCATAATCACAGAAAATGGCAAGTTGCAATAACTTAAGCCATGCCCTTAGAACAAGCACTGACAAGATCATAAAAGGCATCTGCCAAATAAGCTGAACCCGATTCCAACCTAGCAGTCTCCAAACCCACTTGATGGGGCTCTGATCCAGACTCAGACAAAGTCTGCAACCATCTTAAACAGGCTTGGGCAACATAGGCTCCACATATGGGAACCTGCAGTGCAAACGCATTAATTTCAAAGGCCCGTGTAAGCAAAGAGTCCAACTTCCTATCCTGAACATCCTTCAATGCTGCTCTTCCTTCCACAGGGATGGCAATCTTTTTAGTAACCGCCGTAACCAGAGCATCCACTCTAGGCAACATCAGAATATCCTTTTCCACCTGCAGAATAGGGTAAAGATGGGCCATGGCTCTTCTACCCTGAAGTCCCACCTCCGGACTCTCCCATTCCGCCTCTATCATCTGCTTAATGGCTCTATGAACTAGAAAGATAGTCTGAGATGTACGAATGCTCTGCAAGAGAGGATCTTCCAGCAGGATCTCCAAAACTGATGCCTCCTGGGGAATGTTAAGTGCTGCTAAAGACTGAGCAATTAACACCAACAATTCCTCTCACCTAAACACTCTCACAATATTAGGATCATCTCTTGGTGGGATCTCTCCCTCCTCCAGGTCCGCTGGCGAAAACTCATCCCAGAGTCCCGCGGGACCTTTTGAACGATCCTCAGAAACCCCAGATAACACCATCTCTAAACATCTTATCTCAGGTCGAGATTCCAACATATACAGCTCGGACTCCAAAGGAGCCCTAAGCCCATCTTCCTTCTGAGAAGCACCTTGAGTTTTGCCAGCAGAAAGTGCTAGCAAGCCCTGCTTCATGCAGTAGGCTTGGTGAAGCAAAAGCACAAAATTGGGAGAGAAATGAGCTGAAGATGAAGATACAAGAGTCCCTGTAGTCCCCGTCTGTTAAAATGGCCACAGCTCCCACCAAAACTATAGGAAGCAGCTGAGAAAGAACCCTCTCCGAGTGAGAGGGCTGCTTTCCCAATGTTGGAACAGCCTCCCCTGCTGAAATTTGAGATCCCCTGATCTCCTGCTCCGCAGTCCAACCCTCCATTTCACAAGGCCGACAAAATCCCAGAGGAAAATGAGCCTCTCTGTGAACTGCAGGCCACAAAGATATGCTTATTTGCCGGCATACTAAGAACAAAGAAAAACTCTGATACGGGAACCAAAAACTGCAACACAAAAACCACCTGCAGAAGGAAGAAAACAAACCTAAAGTAAAACAGCTTTACCGTTTGCGAAGGGAAGGCAGAAATCGGCAGCTGCGGTGAATGAGAGAGTTCCCTGTCAGCCCCACTGAAAAACACTCTCTCCAGAAAACAACACACACTCAAAGATTTAAAGTGGCAGACAACTGCTAAATCCAGTAGGAAATGTAATCACTACTTACAGATTACTCCAGCAGTCCCCGCCCAAGAAGCAAGTGAACCTCACAAAGAGGCCTGTCCAGAGTTCAGTTGTGAAACCAGTTAAAGTTTTTGGTCCAATGGATTTACATGTGCAAGCCCTCTCTACGTTATCTAAGCCTTCTCTTCGGGTTTAATGGATTCCTCTTCAACTGCAAGTACCCCTTCCGTGCCCGATCAAATAGTTGTTGCAATGGGGGACTTTGCTGCTCCTGAGGAGGGGCGGCATTCTCCTGAGCTGCTTTCTGTGCAGAAGTCTTCAGCTTCCATTTGTGGTTTTACATTTGATACACGTACCGGTCCGCTGCCCAATCCTGTGGAATTTACCTCTTGTTTCACCGTCTGATATTTCTTTCTGGGATATCTGGGAAGCTACTGTTCATATGGATCATTCTTTTCAGTTTTCTTTGAAACAATTCTCTGATTTTTCTAAAGAAACAGTGGTCAAACTTGCTGAACATGATCAAAAGTTAGATGAAGTATTTCATTTCTCACAGAAGGTTGATTCTCAGTTAGATGAACTTCACACTTCAGTATCAAAAGTTGCTTTAGATTCCAATGCCTTGTCTCATCAGATGGAATTTCTGGATAATATTTCTAGATCTAAAAATTTACATTTTCTAAATTTCCCCAGAACTCACTTTTCTCTCGCCACAAATATTATTTGTCAAATATCTTAAGGAAATCCTTCAGCATCTGGATGTAGATACAGTACGGATTTCAAAAATTATATTCCTATGACGTCGGATAAATTGGTGAAGGGGACTGGGCTTTTCCCGGCAGGTAGTGTAGATCTATCTGCCTTTTTGGAATCTCCTATAGATGAAATTCCATCACGAGCTACGCTGTTGGTTTCTTTTGTTTCAGAGATGGATAAAGATCTTATTTTTCGGTTGTATTTTGCTAAACGTTATGAGAAATTTTGTGGGAAGGTAAACCAGGTTTTCCCAGACGTTACTAGGAATACACAGAAATGAACGAAAGCATTCTTAGAGCTGCGGCCTAAGGTCCTAGCACTGGGTGCCTCCTTCACACTCCGTTTTTCAAACAAGTGTCTTGTTTCTTATCAGGGTAGTAGATATGTATTTATTGAGGTTAACCAGTTGGAGACTTTTTTACAAGGGAAGAGTGTAAAATTTCTAATTGTATTTCTCCTATTTGATGTAGTACAATGGGTTTAGGAATGTTTATGCAGTGAGCCTGTTTTTGTTGTGTCCATCTTATTTTAGTTTATTATGTTTATATTTTTTTTCTTTTGTAAAAAAATTTATATTCAAATATACATAAAAAAGTGGCAGACAACTGCTAAACCAAGTAGGAAATGTAATCACTACCTACAGATTACTCCAGCAGTCCCAAGCCAAGAAGCAAGTGAACCTCACGAAAATTACACCACTGGAGAGGTGAGAGTATGAGGGCAGGATCTGGCACCACTAGGTTTAACATCCCCATAACAGAACTGGAGCTGATTAAACAGTCTAGGTTCACAGAAGGCATTTCCAAATCTCCATCCTCTGTCAATTCTTTTTCTTTTAAATTAGTCAAGTCTCTTCAGTAGAGTCCACACTTCCCTGGAGTTCATCACCATCTGCTGGAGACTGAGAATACTGATTTGAGGCGGACTGCACGGGATTCTTATGGCATATCACCACCAAAAACCTGACATGCTCGATCTCTATCTGTTTGCAATGGGAGACAACCCACACGTCTGGACTGGAGGGACGATATAGAATAAAGGTTTCACTTTTTGGTACATATTTAATTGGATTTCAATCCCATATATTTGTTTTTTTTTTTGTTTTTTTTACTATTTAAGGATTCTTTTTTAACTGGCATTGCCTATTCTCCATGCACACTGGATAGCAGGACTTTTACAATTATTACCTGAACGACTTCAGTGTAGTCCAGTCCTAAATATCTACTCTCTTATCTTCCCTTTTTAACACTTCACTGTGAAAATCATTGAGAAATCCGAACTTCCAGATTTCTATTTATGGAAGCTCTGACAAGGTCAGCTGATGTCTTTATCTCCTGACTTTGCCATTTGCATATACAGAACACCAGTGTGACACTAAAGTTATGTAAAGAAACAGGACCTTAAAAACAAGTGTTTCGCAGTTTCTTTGCTACCTCTTGCTTCTGTCTGTTGGTTAAAGACAGTAGTACTCTCAATTAGGCTTTCCTGGTCAGCAGTCTCAGAATTACAATTCAATCTGCCATAGTAACAAGCCCTGCAAGCCAGAGGATATGTAATTAACTATTGTGACATAGTAACATAACATAGTATATGACGGCAGATAAAGACCAGTATGCTCCATCTAGACTGCCCAGCAAGACGGCAAGAGTAGGTGCCCCTCCCCATGCCTTTGTTTAGGGGTTTTGTTTTCTCTTAATATGCATCATCACTAAAATAGTCTAAATTTCTGCCAAATTAAAATCTGTTTCAAGCTACATTTAAAAACTATTGTTCAAGCATCAAGCTATGCTGCATCAAATGCATTCATGCAATAATTACTCAGCCAACAAAACTACATCAATAACCTCAGCACTAACATATGTTTACATTATATACATAGAATAGCAGGCTGTACTAGAACTAACCTTGGATGGATTAAATGGTATTCCCAGATATGAAGAGCCTCGGAACCCGCAGCGACTTAAATTTGAATCTGAGAGAAAAATAAAATTAAAAATAAATAAATGAACCTTCTGCAGCACATAACCCATGAAGCAAAACCAATATAATCAGGAGGCAGCCTGACATGAGAGACAATATCTTTATTTAATCTAAAAATGACAGCAGTAACACCAAAAGATGACAATATACCACTTTAGTATTCCCTGAACAGACGTTTTGTTCGTAGACTATTTACTCAACAAGAAAAGTATGATGGCTTGCACCTTCTGCTATCCATTCTTTTACTTTTTCCTCTTCCAGAATATGGACATAATGATTACAGTACAGCCAATGAGTTTACTTGCCTATGTTATAGACAGCATCCCCCGGAAGAAAGGTCTGGGATAAATTGGTGATTAATAGTTCAGAGCAGACTTTAAACCAATATTCTCCCTCTGCCACCATTTTAAACTGCTGAAATGCAAGTGCAGAAAACCTACATTCAGGATGACTGTATGCATCACAAAGGTGATATTCTTATGTATGAAGACAAAAAAAACTAATCTCATGCTTGGACACTCCTTAATGGCTGAGACTCAAGAACCAGGTGCCCACCCAGCCATCTAACTGCCCCCCTCCCCCCAACAACCCATCGAGCCGCATGCAGGAACTCACACTGCTGTCAGGCTTCTGGGAAGTTTAATGATTACAACAGTGCCTCTTCTCTACTTGCACTCCCTTGGAATGGCCCTGATGGCAAGCTTTGAAAAAGGCTTCTTTTCCAGCCACCCTGCTTAGACTCCCCCTATGGCCAGAAGATAGCTTGAGGGCCCACTGTTATCAAAGAAAAACAAGTGTTAATATCCCCTTCCCCCAGTCTATGAATTATCTTAATATTTAGATTAGGAAAAAAATCCCAAAGCAAGGTAGCTTGATGTTTCATGCCATTTTTGACGTTTGAGGGAGAGAAATTCAGGGGGAGGGAGGCAAATTACAGCTCTGGTTCTTATCTTTGTCTTTAGGCCAATGAGCAAGTATTATGCTTCAACTGGCAAAGTATTAACATTACAAAATAATTCAGTTATCCTGATAAACATGGCTCTGCCATTTTCCTCTTTCACTTTCTCTTGCCTCTGGCAACCTTTCCGCAGTGATTGAGGGAGGGAGAGAGGGTTTGTTTTAGCTTAAAACCTCCAGAGTACTTTTCTTTTAAATCTCAAAATATGTTGCTCAAATGTCTTCTGAGGTGAAAGATCAGAGTATTATCCCCCTGTTTTACTGACATTTCAGCCTCCTGTTCATCCTTTTTCCTTTTGGTGTGTTCCTGTTCTGCTGAAAAAGGATTTGAGAGGTCCAGACCGTTCTCGTAAAGGGACTTCATGGTAGCTGCTGCAAAGCTCTGCACACAGCACTGTTTTGCTTTTAAAAGTAAATCTTTTGGAACACATGACACCTTTAGTCGTTATGTGCACAATAATTAAAAAAAATTCAGAATGAGTTCAGCACAACAACCCTCTAAGAGGCATTTTATGTACGGATTAACCCAAGAAGGTATGCTCTATACAAACCAATTCACAAGCACCTGATTCATCTAAATACATAGTGCTGCGAGAGACATTGGGGGGGGGGGGGAATTTAAAAAAAAAATCTAAACCTCAAGAATGAAATGGAACCAAAATGAAAAGAACCATCAATTAATTTGGCAGTTGAACAAAATAATTAACTATAAACTCTTTGTATCTACTTAGCTAAGGAAAGTGGTGTGTGCCATCACAAATGCACCTCTTCCCCTTCAAGGTGCAAGGACCCCGGATAGCCAGAGGGAGACCAAGGAGGGCCCCTGGTATAGAGTCCCAGGTCTTATGAAGCCCCCATCAGAAAAACAGAGCAAGTCCCAGCACAATGGGAAGTCCCAGGGTAGAACCAGAGGTCCTGCCCCATAAAGTTGAGGGAAACCAAGGCCCCTTCCCCTAGGCATCCTGGGGTTACAAGGAAGAATTGGAAAGATCTAGAGGCCCTAACCCCAGAGACTGGAGATTACATGGAATGGAACTAAAGGAGAAAATGAGGATTTAATGTGCATATTGTTCACCTAATTTGCATACTGTTTGAAGTTTTGCTCAGAAGGACCCTTGTGAAGGCTAATATTGGTGAGGGGTGGGGGACTTTGCTTGGTTCACCCTAAGGAAAAGAGGGACTGTATACACAGACCTCTCTACCAGGGAGGCCCCTAAAGAGTGGTATTCTGCCTCTTCTTGGAGTTGGCTGCGGTTGGAGGAGTGCAGGAGGAGCTTGGAAGGACCACTGGATGACCTACAACCTGGACATGGCGAGCAAACAGCATGAGACCTGACCGGATGAGGAGCAACATAGCTTCTGTGGCAAACAAGATGAGGAGGTTTTTGCACTGAATCACAAAAGACAGCAGGTGATCAGCAGTTCAGTCCGTAGTGGTCAGAGGACTGATTGGTTGGTCTGGTGATTAGCATTTGAAAATATTTCTTTGAAATGTACATCATAAGTAAGTGAGGACTATGGGAGGATTGGTATTAATGTATAACCCTTCCTTTAGTTTCTTGGATTTTGAGCCTCAATGCACATAAGGGTATTCCAACTGCATTTTTTTAAAAAAGTAGTTCTCTCAAATACAACCCCATCCCATGCAAACCAAATTCACATCCACCCAACAATTTGTTCAGCTTCAGCACTATTTCTCAAGCAGATCCTTCTGTACTCCTTAGCCAGTCTGGTTTTCAGGATATCCACAATGAATAGGTAGACGACAGATTTGCAGGCACTGCCTTCATTGCATGAAAATCTGCCATGCACATTCACTATCCTAAAAACCAGACTGGCTAGGGGGTATACACTAGGACTGGCTTGAGAAACCTGACCTATAGAGATGGAGGTGGTAGTGACGACGACAGTATCTGAATTCAAAAAAAGCATGTGACAAACAGAGGATCTCTAAAGGGAAAAAGGGGACTGTTGCAGTGGTCGATATGGAAAGGCAGACTAGATAGGCCATGTGGTCTTTTTCTGCCATTATGTTTCTATGTAAAATTCTCAAGAAAATGCCTTTTTGCAGATGAATGCTGCTTAGCCATTTGTAATCTAAGTATAAGAACATAAGAGATGCTTTACTGGGTCAGACCATGGTCCATCAAGCCCAATATCCTGTTTTCAGTAGTGGCCAATCCAGGTCACAAGTACCTAGCAGTTTCCCAAAAAGACACACAGGTTCCATAATGCTTGTATTGGGGCAAGCAGGGATTTCCTGGGTCCAATTTATAATGGTTTATGGACCTTTCCTCCAGAACTTGTTCAAACCTTTTTTAAACCCAGCTATACTAATTGCTTTTACTACATCCTCTGATAATGAATTCCAGAGTGACTATGCATTGACTGAAAAAATATTTTCTCTTATTAGTCTTAAACAAATTACACTGTAGCTTCATTGCATGTCCCCTAGTCTCTACGTTTTGATGGCGTAAAGAATCTATCTACATTTACCCGTTCCACTCTATTAATTTATAGACCTCTATCATATCTCCCCTCAGCCATCTCTTTTCCAGGTTGAAGAGCCCTAACTTTTTAAGCCTCTCCTCTAGGATTATCCTTCCATCTTTTCTGTACCTTTTCTAATTTGGCTATATCCTTTTTAAGATATGGCAATCAGAATTGCACATAATATTCAAGGCATGGTTGCATCATGGAACAATACAGAGGCATTATAAACATCCTTTGTTTTATTCTCCATTCCTTTCCTTATGATTCCTAGCATTCTATTTGTCTTCTTGGCCACCGATGTACACCGGGCAGAGGGTTTCAACATGTTATCCACGATGACGCCTAAATCTTTTTCCTGGGTGGTGGAGTTCCTAAAGTGGAACCTTGTATCATGTAACCGTAGTTTGGGTTGTTCTTTCCTAGGTGCACAACTTTGCACTTATCCATATTAAATTTCATCTGTCATTTGAAAGTCCAGTCTTCCAATTTATCAAGGTCCTCTTGCAATTTTTCACAATCCTCATGGGTTTTAACAACTTTGAATAATTTTGCATCATCTGCAAATATGATTATCTCATGCGGTATTCCCCTTTCCAGGTCATTTATGAATACATTAAAAAGCAGAGGACCCAGCACAGATCCCTATTCACCTTTCTCCATTGGGAAAATTGGCCATTCAAGGCCCCTGTCTTGAAAGACTAGAAAAAGGGACTGTTACTTCTGGAGAGAGATCTGCAACTGTGAGTATATACTTCTGGTAATTTTCTAAAAGGAATTCTTTGTATTAAAGCTAATTAATCTGTGAACCCACTATTTTCTGTTAAATCAGTCAGGGCCTAGTAGCAGCAGTTTAAGTTTAAATTTAAAACACAGAGGAGAACTTTCTGGTTACATTTCATACCCAGCAGAGAGCTTGTAGTTTAAATTTAATAGTCACACAGGGCCTAGTAACAGCAAAGTACTTTTAGTTTAAATTTAAAACACAGAAGAGAGCATTCTGGTTACATTTGGAACCCAGCAGAGAGCTTGTAGTTTACATTTAAAAGTCACTCAGGGCCGAGCATCAGAAAAGTACTTTTAGTTTTAAAACACAGAGGAGAACTTTCTGGTTACATTTCATACCCAGCAGAGAGCTTGTAGTTTAAATTTAATAGTCACTCAGGGCCTAGCATCAGCAAAGTACTTTTAGCTTAAATTTAAAACACAGAAGAGAGCTTTCTGGTTAAATTAGAACCCAGCAGAGAGCTTGTAGTTTAAATTTCATAAGAAGTTAGAGCCTAGCAACAGCTAAGAGCTATAATTTAAATCAAATCAGAATATAGCTTACCTCAGAAGCACAAGACAGGGTATTGTGTAGCAGCCCTCTTTTAATAAGTGTTATTAAGACTTTCAGAAAGCCTTTGATAAGGTCACTCATGAGAGACCTTTGGCAAAACTAAAGAGTCATGGGATAGCAGGCAGTGTACTATTGTGGATCAGGAACCGGTTAAAAGATAGAAAGCAGAGGGTAGGGCTAAATGGCCAATTTTCCCAATGGAGAAAGGTGAATAGTGGTGTACCCCAGGGATCTGTTCTGGGTCCGCTGCTTTTTGACATATTCATAAATGACCTGGAAAGTGGAATAACGAGTGAGGTTATCAAATTTGCAGATGACACAAAACTATTTAAAGATGTTAAAACCCAAGAGGATTGGGGAAAATTGCAAGAGGATCTTGATAAATTGGAAGACTGGGCATCAAAATGGCAGATGAAATTTAATGTGGACAAGTGCAAGGTTATGCACCTAGGGAAGAACAACCCAAACTATGGTTACACGATGCAAGGTTCCACATTAGGAACTACCACCCAGGAAAAAGATTTAGGCGTCATTGTGGATAACATGTTAAAATCCTCGGCCCAGTGTGCAGCGGCGGCCAAGAGAGCAAACAGAATGCTAGGTATGATAAGGAAAGGAATGGAAAATAAAACAAAAGATATTATAATGCCTCTATATCGTTCCATGGTGAGACCGCACCTTGAATATTGTGTGCAATTCTGGTCACCGTATCTTAAAAAGGATATAGCGATTTTAGAAAAGGTTCAGAGAAGAGCCACCAAAATGGTAAAGGGGATGGAAGGATACTCCTATGAAGAAAGGCTAAAAAGGTTGGGGCTCTTTAACCTGGAAAAGAGACGGCTGAGGGGAGATATGATAGAAGTCTATAAATTAATGAACGGAGTGGAACGGGTAAACATAGATCGATTGTTTATCAGAATATAGAAAGACTAGGGGACATGCAATGAAGCTACAGGGTAAACTATTTAAGACTAATAAAAGAAAATATTTTTTCACTCAATGTGTAATCAAACTCTGGAATTTGTTACTGGAGGATGTAGTAAAGGCTGTTAGTGTAGCTGGGTTTAAAAAAGGTTTGGACAAGTTCCTGGAGGAAAGGTCCATAAACCATTATTAAGAAGGGACCCCGGATATCAATGCTTGACCCAGTACAAGCATTGCAGAACCTGTGTCTTTTGGGGAAACTGCTAGGTACGTATGACCTAGATTGGCCACTGTTGGAAACAGAATACTGGGCTTGATGGACCTTGGTCTGACCCAGTATGGCATATCTTATGTTCTTATGTTCTTATGAGGTGAGTAAATGTGATGCATACGCCCCACAGTATAATTTGTTTTATTTTTTAAAAGATGACTGAATAATGAATGCATATGAATTGAAAAATATTCAGTAACAAAGCCTTGACGGCTGGGAATACCACTTACAAGCTTCAAATTTGTGCAAATCCAATCTTTAAGTATGTTTTGCATTAGGCGAAATTGCCTATAGTTAAAGGTCAATCCGCCTTGTTTGTCCATATGCATAGCTTTGCATATGTGCTAAGAAAGCTATGCCTACAAAAACAGAATGCAATGGGCCACACACCCCACTCGCAAACCTCTCTCCTGACTATCTCAAGATAGACACCACCAGTCATAAAAATGCCTCATGCAGTCCCACGACCCCTGCTAACCTAAGGAAACACTTTATCATGTCTCTTTGCTCCCTCCAGGCATGTATGGCAGGAATGGAAAACACGCTGTTTTGTCACACTATAAGTTCACTAATCCTCTTGCAAGTCTTAAGTACTCCATCTCCTCATTCACATATTGCAATCATGCACTCTATCAATGAAACGCACCTTTTTGCAATATTGTCTTAAGGAATACACTTTCAACTTGTTTTTATTTGTAAACTATTCTCTAAGCATGTTAAACAGCACCATCTAGTGGTTAATAGTATCAAAGAGCATGCAATAAAAGTCAACAGCGGTATCATACAAAGGTGCAAGACCAGTTAAACAGCAACTAAGGGGGGTGTTTACTAAACGGCGGTAGCGGATTCCTTGTGATATCGGAGCCGCGGCCCCCAATGGCACGGAGTCCGCTACCGCCATTTAGTAAACACCCCACTAAGTATCCCCCACTAGAAGTCAGCAAACAACTGTCAAAGTGAAGTAAGGACTGTTGCAGCTTCTCTTGGACATCATCCCCTGACCTATTACTGCCTTAACTGTGGCTAGGACTTGTTCACTGCACTTGCTTTTTTTTTTTTTTTTTTTTATTTTATATTTATGAAATTTTACACACAAAAAACAAGAAAGTTCAGAGAACAATCTTGAAGAAAAAGAGCAAATACAATTAGCAAATAACATAGCAAGAAAATATCTTATCTAATACTTACAGAAAACAAATACAATGTATCAGCTCTACAAGCCCACAATAAGGGAGGTGAAAAAGAAACATTTTAAAACCCAAGTAGCAAAAAGGTTAGGCAACCAAAAAAAAAACCCGGTGTATACATTAACCAAGCTCAGGGGAGGTTCCTATAGAGGATTCCACCCGACGAGCAGAAATAAAGGCTAGCAGTTGAGAGGGGTCATAAAAAATATAGGAAAGAGTGATATTTCACTAAACATTTACATGGGTGTTTCAAGAAAAACAGGTCCCCCAACTGTAGAACTCCAGATCGCAACAACAAAAATTCCCTACGCCGCCTCTGAATTTCTCTAGAAAGGTCTGGATAAATCCGGACCAGCATACCCTTGAAAGACAACCTCCGCTTCCGAAAAAAAAGCCTCAATAACCACTCTTTATCCGACAGTAATGCAAACACTGCACTTGCTTTTTAACTAAATCAGACCCATTCTGCATATCATACCCAGCTGAAATCATCAAGGATGGACTCAGTAGGGAGTTCAAGCGCCATATCCTTTGTGTAGAACAGTTAGGTGATATTTATTTATTTAGACAGATTTATATACCACCTTATCCTTCAATCAAAGTGATCACATCACAATTGGAGGGTTACACTTAACATGAGGGTACTTAACAACATTTAGACAGCACAAATGGGGTTACATTTACCATTGTACAATGAACTCGTATGTCTAGTTGGCGGAGGCAGTTGAATTACCGTTCAAGTTCACAGTATATTTTCCACTAAATCTTTTATATGGTGGTGGGTCTCCTGATATGGTCTATATACTAATCACTGCCTGATGAATTGGATTATCGGCAGTTAAGATAGTATTTTCTCATGTTATGAGCTTGAATGAGTTAGGAAATAGACTGATTATTTCTGTTATAGGAACAGGATGTTGTAATTCAAGGTTCAGTGATACATACAGAAAACCTATCATTATACAACTGAAATTTCTGGCCCCTGTACCTTTGCAAATATTGGCTCAATTTAATTTTTAGGCACATTTGGCTTAAAATCAACCTGATAAATGCATATTCTGTAAGGTCTAAAAGGAACAATAGCAAATGCTATCAATGATCAGGACCTGCATATTTTGTGCACTACTGATCTTTATGATTCTTTAATTTCTAAGCACGTTTATCCATTAAGGGCATACTTATTATTCTCAACCTTGGAAAGCTGCTTGTTACCATACAAGATACTTTTATGCATAAAAATATTTTCATAATCCAGATTTCAAAAACCGAATGCCTTTTAGATGAGGTAGTAAAATGTTTTTTTTAAACATATTGTCCACAAAACCATGTGCCTTAGCAACAGAGTCTGAGCCAGCTTATTTTAACGTTTCTAGATTTACACTATAGCATTATATCCTATCAAGCCCAAGGATTCCTAATTACTATGTGATCACAGGGCTTTATACAACTGCTTACAGAATCTACCCATATACAGGGACATGTTCAACCTTTCTTTTTTAGGCACATTTTGCATAAGGAACAGCGCCTACTGTCAAGGCTCCAGTCTGCGTGTAAATCTAAATCTGAATGTCCGTACGCATCTGTTTATTACTGCATGCGCCAAGAGACGAATAGTCAACAGGAGCAACATTAAACATCAAAAGCTGACGACTGATTTAACAAAACCACTGGGTTCACAGATTAATTAGCGTTAATCTAAAGAATTCCTTTTTCCCCCAAGATGTAGAAAAATTCCCAGAAGTAAATATTTACAATTGCAGATCTCTCTCCAGAAGTAGCAGTTCCCTTTTGTAGTCCCTTACAACAACAACAACAACAAAACGATGCCTGTGTAACTTAAGATGCAGTAATTTCTGAGAAAAATCAAAATATGACATGGGGAGGATTAATGACACCCTTCATTAATATTTGGTTGCACAAACTTGGCAGCGATGACAGCCTCCAAATGTTTCTTGTAACCATCTATACGTTTCATACATCTGTTTGTTGGTAGATTCTCCCACGCTTCAACTGTGATTTGTTCCAGCTCATGAAAGTTTCCAGGATTCCTTTTACCAATGACAGATTTCAGCTCTTTCCAAAGGTTCTCGTTTGGATTGAGATCAGGACTCATTGCTGGCCAGTTTAAAACAGTTTATTTGTTCCTTTTTAACCATTCTTCTGTACTTTGGATGTACTGTATGTTTTGGGTCACGGTCCTGCTGGAGGACCCATGATCTTCGACCCAGACCTAGTTTTCTCACACTAGGTAGTACATTTCGCTCCAAAATACCTTGGTAGTCCCCCAACTTCATCATTCCTTTAATATGTTCCAGGACTCCAGTTCCTGAGGCAACAAAAGCCCCACAACATTATGGAACCTCCATCGTATTTAATTGTAAGAAGGGAGTGGGTTTTTTTTTTTTACCTTATAAGCTTCATTTCTTTGCCTGTAAATGTATCACTGGTCTGAATTGCCAAAGAGCTCAAGTTTGGTTTCATCTATCCCCAGAAGGATTGTGATTTATCAAGGTGGGCTTGGGCAAAGATCAGGCGTGCCTTTTTATGTGTCTGTCTTTGGGCAGTGGGGTCCTCTCCTTGGCTTTCACCCATGAAGTCCTTTGTTTAGTACGTGGTGTATGGTGCAGGTTGAAACCACCACTCCATATTGCCCCAGGTCAACCTTAATCCCTTTGGATGTTGTACGTGGTATTTTTCCCAATAGTTCCCACTAACCTTCAAAGACTTCTTGGATTAATTTTCCTCTTCCCACCAAGTCCTAGGAGGTTCTTGACAGTTCCATGAGCAGAAAACTTCTGAATACCACTGCAAACTGTAGACACAGAATCCCAAGGTCTTTGGAGATGGCCTTGTACCCCTTTGAAGTTTGATGTTT
Organism: Ichthyophis bannanicus; assembly: GCA_033557465.1. Classification (NCBI taxonomy): domain Eukaryota; kingdom Metazoa; phylum Chordata; class Amphibia; order Gymnophiona; family Ichthyophiidae; genus Ichthyophis; species Ichthyophis bannanicus. The sequence continues at coordinate 473,472,924 of CM066032.1, forward strand.
GGTGATAACAGGGGTCTCTCCATTTCAAAGCAAAGTAAGAGTGTGTGGCTTTTAATTACTAGAGCTCTGCCTGAGAGCTATTAAAAAGGTTTTGATATATATTTTTAGAAAGAGAGAGTCTTTTTTGGTACAGGTGTAGATAACATGAGGAGAGATCTAGCTAAGCTTGAAGAATGGTCCAGAATTTGGCAGCTGAGATTTAATGCTAAAAAATGTAGGGTCATGCATTTGGGCTGCAACAATCCAAGGGCGCCGTACAGTATAAGTGGTGACGTACTTCTGTTCACGAAAGAAGAATGGGACCTAGGCACGACGGTGTCTGATGATCTCAAAGTAGCTAAACAGGTAGAAGAATGCTGGGGTGCACGGGGAGAGGAATGGCCAGCAGGAGGTGATAGTGCCTCTGTATAAGTCTCTGGTGCAACCTTATTTGGAGTATTGTGTGCAATTCTGGAGACTGCACAGTCTATAGGATATAAACAGGTTGGAATACGTGCAGAGAGTAGCTACTAAAATGCTTAGTGGTCTTCCTTTTAAAGCATATGAGGACAGACATAAGGACCTTGATATGTATAACTTTAGAGCAATGGCAGGACAAAGGTGATATGACTGAGACGTTTAAATACCTTCATGGCATAAATGCACAGAAGGAGCATCTTTTTCCATTGAAAGAAAGCTCTGCTACGAGGGGACATAAGATGAGGGTGAAAGGGGATAGACTCAGGAGTAATTTGCGGAAATATTTCTTTACGGAAAGAGAGGTAGATGCGTGGAATAGTCTCCCAGTGGAGGAGGTAGAGATGAGGACAGTATCTAAATTCAATTAAAAAAAAACATGGGACAAACACAGAGGCTCTCTAAAGGAAAAAAGGGGACTCCTGTAGTGGTTGATATGAAAGGGCAGACTAGATAGAAACATGATGGCAGAAAAAGACCATATGACCTATGTTTCTATAATGGCTTTTCTGATGGTCTCAGGCAGCTCTCATCTTCAGCATTATAAAAATGGAACATGGAATGAATGTGCTCATTTTAAGCATTAGAGCCATCATTTATTGGTTGATTCAAATCATGTGAGTACCGACAATTGATCACAAGTGCATCTAATTTTACTGCAATGGGAATGTGATTCTTCTGTTCAAAGTGATTTGAATTGCTTATAAGGGTGCAAATAATCATGTCCTATTTAACTACTCCAAACCTGAAAACTATATACCACAGAGTATTCAACCAATTCTAAAGAGTGTGGCAAGGTCAGCCATCCAGAACATGGGGGAGGTGAAAAGCATAAGGAATTCACCTTAATCAAGGGACCTCTGTTAGGTGTGCAGTGTCAGAAGGCCTGAGCCACGTTTAAAAAGCAGAAAAACCCCAGCTGGAATGGGTTTCAGGAAATGCTTGATAGAGTAAGGGGGGAGATTGCAAGCATGAGGACCAAAGCCCTTACTCTAACAAGTGCACTGATTATTCTAAGTTCAGAAGGCAGGGAGATTACAAACACCTGAGAGAGAAAGAGGTGGGGTTGGATCCCAGTGAGTATAAACCCTGGTTAGATTATGGGCAGAGGAGGAGCAGCAGAGGAAGCCAGAGGAACGGCAGAGGAAGCCAAAGGAGCAGCGGAGGAAGCAAGAGAAGCAGCAGATGCAGCAGATGGGGAGAGGAACAGAGTCCAGAGCAGCAAGCACTATGGAATGCTGGAGAAGCCAGAGCAGGTGCTAACTCCTGGAGAAGGGCTGAGCTACCCAGAGCTGTGAGAGCTGTTTTCCCTGAATCAGGTTGGCAACAGGGGTGGAAGCCAGGAATTGGAGAAGCTTTCAGACCACCAGAGAGATTGTCAGCTGAGCAGTCTGATCAAGTGAGTGAGTCAGAGCCCATGCAATTGGGAGAACCAGAGCCAGAGGTGGGGGAAGAAGATGGGTATGGATTGTTCTTTATGTCAAGCTTTAGAATTGAAATGTTGAAGAAAAGCCAGCCTTGAAAGAATTGTTCCTCTTGCAAAGGTAACCTTAAAGCGTAAGCAGAAAGGAAGTAAATTCCTGTGTGTTTTGGAAAAGAATTTACTGCCCCATAAGCTTGTGACCTGGCCCTAGAGCCAAGAGCGTCCACCGACACCGCCCTCGTGGGTTTCTTCTTCCTTCGGTGCTCCCTCGAGGGAGACTCCCTCTCAGAGGAGCCCCGACGATGCTCGGGGTCAGACTCCTGAGACGTCGAGGCCTCTGACGAAGTCCGGACCCGTCCAGAGGCAGACTCGGAGAAGATCCTCTCACGTTGGTGCTGACGGCTCCGCAATGCCTTGGACGACATTTTGCCACAGGGGCTACAGACCGTGGAATCATGGTCTGGCCCCAGGCACCGGAGGCAGCAGTCGTGTGTGTCGGTGAGAGACATCAGTTTCTTACACCGATCACACTTCTTAAAGCCACTGGCAGCTATTGGGGGAAAAAGGGCCCCTGCAAGATAAAAAAAATTGGGCTGCCAGGGAAAAGAAAAAAGGCGCGAACGCAGTCTCTAAGGACAAAAACCGAAAACAGAGATCCGGGCGCGGCACCGGTGTACCGCGTCCAGGCGGGAAAAGAACAGACGTCGAACCGAAGAAAAAAACTCGACCCAACGCAGATCAACTTTTTCCACGGGTGACAAGGACAGGCATCCGTAGGGCTCCGCGGAGAAAAAGAGACTGAGCAAGATGGCACCTTTGGGCGGGAAGGGGACCGCGCATGCGTGCCTGCATTCCCAAAGGCTTTCTTTGAAAGCTGGGGAAATGCTCCGCATGGGGGCTCCGTCGGCGCCGTCACCCATATGTGAGGACCGACTTCCTGCTTGGTCCTGGAGAAACAAAAAATCCTCAGGGTATAATCAATTTAGTGTAGGAAATGAATCCAAGTAGGACTAAAAGACCCTAAACTCTAAATGGACACATGCTTTTACATTTTTATTTATCAGTTTTACTGTCTTACTGTTTTGCTCTCTCTTTATTCTCTGCTATTTCTTTTGCTGTTCTATTATTTTTTGGCGTTCTTTTCTCCTTCCTTGCTCAGCAGCTGTCACATTTTATGATTGTACACCGCCCTGATGCTTCGGCCTGGGCGGTCTATCAAGTGTTTTAATAAAGATAAAAAAAAGATAAAGACACCAGTGCTGTCCTAAAATCAACCAATAGTCTACCTCAAAAGATACTATGTCTTATCTTGCTACCGCACACTGGCTTAATCAGCAACATATATTGTGTAGCTTAACATTCGATCCTCATACTTATAAAGCCACTAAATCGCCACTTAGCTTCCCAAAGAGATCCAAGCTCCTGGATCGATGCTTGAAAAAAAGCTGAATCCTCCAGTAACGAAGAATGCCGAAGCAGGCATCACGGGTCTTCTGAAACAGATCTTTGTAGTCCGCATTTAAATTTGCAAATCAAATGTAATTAAAGTTAACCTAACGTTGTGTTTCGGGCTATAGATCCTCCGAGCCCTTTTTCAAAACTTCGTTGCAGATGTGAAGAGGCCAAGGGCTCGCCGGGACTCACGATCACCACCCCTTATTTTTTCTGGAACATAATCCAGGATGCGCCAGTGCAAATCCTGGAAAGAATGTTGATGATCATCACAGTGTTGGGCCACAGGAGCAGATAAAACTTTCTTAAGGATAGACACAATTTCCTTAGATTCTTTTTGTAGGTATTTTACCTTATATGCCCTAATCTAAGGAAATTGTGTCTATCCTTAAGAAACATTGGACTGTGCTTTCACTATATCTGTTTTGATAAGCCTTTAATGTTGGCTTTTAGAAGGGGCCGCAATATTACTGGCTGGATTGTACACACTATGGAAGACATCCCCTTACCGCAAGATAAGGGCCATTTTAAATGTCACAAGTGTGATTTTTGCGCTTTAACATTGGAAGGCCCTATCTGGGAACATCCAAGGGAGTCATTGATTGTTCTACAGCAAATTTTATACCACTTGTTTGACCACTTTTGTGGTCTATATGTTGATATGCCCATGTAATAAAATTTACGTTGGAAAAACTACATGGATGATGAAAAAAAAGATTACAGGAACATCGGTCCAGAATCACTACTAAAGTTTTATCTGCTCCTGTGGCCCAACACTAATGATCATCAACATTCTTTCCAGGAGTTGCGCTGGCGCATCCTGGATTATGTTCCAGAAAAAATAAGGGGCTGTGATCGTGAGTCCCGTCTCCTTTACCGGGAGCAATATTGGATTTACCTTTTGAATTTGTTAATGCCTGAAGGTTTAAACTCTTCTTTGGATTGGTAGAGTATCCTATGAATGATCATGAGAACTTAAGGGGTGGGATTTATGTAAAAGCAGGTTATCTTATTGGTTGTCGATTAGTCACGTGATGTCGGACCGGGGCTTGAAAGTGATGGGCGAGCCCTTGGCCTGTTCACATCTGCAACGAAGTTTTGAAAAAGGGCTAGGAGGATCTATAGCCCAAACACAACGCTGGGCTAACTTTAATTACATTCGAGTTGCAAACTGAAATGCGGACTACAAAGATCTGTTTCAGAAGACCCATGACGCCTGCTTCAGCATTCTTCGTTACTGGAGGATTCAGCTTTTTTTCAAGCATCGATCCGGGAGCTTGGATCCCTTTGGGAAGCTAAGTGGCGATTTAATGGCTTTATAAGTATGAGGATTGAATATTAAGCTACACAATATATGTTGCTGATTAAGCCAGTGTGCGGTAGCAGGATAAGACATAGCGTCTTTTGAGGTAGACTATTCGTTGAGTTTAGGACAGCACTGGTGTGTGTCCATTTAGAAGTTTAGGGTCTTTTAGTCCTACTTGGATTCGTTTCCTACGCTAAATCGATTATACCCTGAGGATTTTGTGTATCCCTTGGGTAATTCTTTTTGGGGTTGTGTCCCTACACAAATAATAAAAAAGAAAAAAAGGAACGTTATGCTACGAGAGGATTTTTTATCTTCAAGGCATTAGTTCCGTCAAAAATTTAATTTTTACAGGTATCTCTCTAGAATTGGTTGAATAATCATGTCCTAGCAAGGTCCCAGTTTTTAAATGATTTCCTACTATTTTCTTTTTAATTGGTCTTGTTTTATTTGATACTTCTATGTGACAAATATATGCATATATAATCTAAAGCCATTTCTGTCCTCTAGTGGGATTTGAACCACCGACCACAGGCCGGAAGGTCAGTGGTTCAAATCCCACTAGAGGACAGCAACCATGGGCTGGAAGAACTGGGGTTTCCAGTCCCACAGGTGCTCGTTGTGGTCTTGGGTAAGCCACTTAACCCTCCATTGCCCATGTTCCCTGTAAGTATTAGTGTATGTGTCTCATATCCACTCGTGTTAAATGTATCCCCCAATTGTGTTGTGACCACTGATTGAAGGTTAAGGTGGTATACAAAACTGTCAAAATAAATAAATTTCACTGGTCACATTTTTTTTTTATAGTAGATATTAGACATTAAGAGGTTGAACTGCAAGGGTGCCAATAATGTTCACCTCAAATGCAAGAAGAAAGCCATGGAGGCAGGATCAACACTATATGATGATCTCTCCGCTTCAGCGACACTCTTGGAGGGAAGGGGAAGCTTCAGAGTTGCTGAGAATGATACTGGGAAGATGGAGTATCATCATGTGGGACACATGGGTGAAGCAGTGCATTAGGAGCAACAGCAAGTGGGACTCTTCAAGTAACAAAGTGAGTTTGTTAGATCCTTTGCCTTTATGTCTTATGGAGTGAAAGAGTAGCTTAGTGGTTAGAGCAACTGCCTAGTGCCCTGAAGATCAAGGGTTCACTTCCCACTCGCACTCCTTGTGATCTCGGGCAAGTCACTTTACCCTCCACTGCCTCGGAAGAAAAGGCTTTGCAATTTACTTCCAATGATACATTGCCAAGAAAACGCAGAGGCAGTTGGGTCACCAGGAGTCAGTACTAACTTAACAGCACTAACAAAACAAAACGCCCTTAAACTAGCACTGAATCAGTATAACTACTGTGTCCTCCAGTTTTCAATTTTGAAACCTTATGGACCGCGATCCACAATTTACAGAGGTCTGTCTCCAGGTAAAGCACAGTTACTTACCTGTAACAGGTGATCTCTGGGAACAGCAGGAATAAGTCTTCACATATGGGTACGTCGGTACCGACGGAGCCTGCGCGGGAATGCTCCCTAGCGTCCAATCAGAAAGCTTTTGGGAGCATCCCTCAGCCTGCGTGCTGCCTTCCCGCCTTTCCAACTGTCTCTCCTCAGTTGAGTTTTATAGCTGAGACAAAGAAAGAGAGAGAGGAAAGGAAAGGAAAGATAGAGAGATACAACTCCTAGGGGAGGTGGGTGGGTTGTGAAGACTTATTCCTGCTGTTCCCAGAGATCACCTGTTACAGGTAAGTAACTGTGCTATCTCCAGGAACAAGCAGGAATGAGTCTTCACATATAGGGACTCCCCAGCTAGAGATGCCTGGGAGATCCCCAAGGTTGTGAGACCCTGAGAAGGGCTCTACCTCCTCCCATGGATCTCAGGCATCCAACTAGGGATGGAGGGTAGGAGTTGATTAAGCATGGAACAGGTGTTTGAGAACAGCCTGACCAAACAAGGCATCCCGGCGGGAGTCCTTCTCCAAACAGTAATGGGCTGTGAAGGTATGAACCAAGGCCCAGGTGGGCGCTCGACAGATCTGGTCGATGGACACAGAATTTAGATGAGCCATAGAGGGACACCCAAGCTAAGATGCCTGGAGCCCTAGCATGTTGAAGATTGAAACATGCTACACCTCATATGGCCAGGCATCCTGAGGATGGAGGGTAGGAGTTGAAAAAGAGAGGAGCTGTAGAAAACAGCTAACCTAAGATAGGACTACAGGCAAGGAGTCCTTGTATGTATGATAATTATCATGAAAAATATTGAAATGAACAATCACAATATGGATCTCACCTACTGGATTGCAGGAAGTAGAGAGACTGATGGAGTCTACTGGGGATCCAGTAGAGGAATCTCCAAGGTGACCTCACTGAAGTGAAGGTGAAGGAAAATCTGGAAGTGACAGGTGACACCAGGATTCAACTGGGGTAGTACAAAAACGGTAGGTCTTTAGTGGGAAGCTTTATGGAAAAAGCTGAAAACTCTTTTGGCTAGAGCAGGGGTCACCAACCTGCGGCCCGCGAGGTCCCTCCGTGCGGCCCGCGAGGTCCCTCCGTGCGGCCCGCGAGGTCCCTCCGTGCGGCCCGCGAGGTCCCTCCGTGCGGCCCGCGAGGTCCCTCCGTGCGGCCCGCGAGACTCTACCCCGGTGCGGCCCGCCAAGGCAAACTCACCAACTCCTTCTTCTGCAGCCTTTAGAGGCGGGACAATGCTGCACGGAGCCCGTCAAGACAGGAAGGGCTCCGCGATGATTTTACAAGCACAGCCGCGGTTCCCTAAGAGGCAGGGAGCCGCGGCTGCAGAAGAAGGGAGGGAGCTGACATGGAAAAATAAAAGTAAAGGTATGAGCAGTTTTTTTTTTCGCGCGGGGGGGGGGCAGGGGGGTGCGGCCCGCGAGTCTGCCGGTAGTCGGCTGTGCGGCCCGCGGCCCTCTGGAGGTTGGTGACCTCTGGGCTAGAGTTACTCACAGTTAGGAGCAAAAGAGGAAGACTGACCGATTTGGACAAACTGGCCTAGTCCTTGAGGGAAGAAGGGGTATGGGAAAAAATCCCGTATTCCCAAAGGAAGGACAGATGTCTGAGGAGTTGAAACCTCAGATCTACTGAAGATCCACCATGTCTTTCCTAACTGGTGAGAGGTAGGAAGATATTGAAGCATGGAGCTTCAGGGATACCTAAACCTAGGGTTATGGTAGGAGCTGTCAGTACCACAGCAGTGGTTGTGTGCATAATACCCCAAACATACTGTGGAACAGTATGAACATGTGCAAAGCCCACTGTCTGGAACATATAGGAAGGTAAAACCTTTATGAGCATAGACAGTTAGAGAGATAAGTATGTAAATACATATCTACCTATAAGGAAGCATCTCGACAGATACATACATACATATATATATATGGGTATATATATATGTCTATAGTGAGATCTAGAGGGGCATAACATATGCACACGCAGCTGACAGACATATGTATCTATAGAGATGTATATAGATATATATACATATGTGAATATATAGGTCTAAAGATAAATGTCTGCAATTAAGCAGACAGAGATATGCCTATAAGAACATTCACATGGGAGATGTGAAGAGGAAAGATTCATCCAATAACAAGAAGGTGGAACCTACATGAGAAGATATATACAGAATCTATTCCCCCTGGTTATGATGGTGCAGGAATGCTATCCAGTGAAATAGCCAGGATGGTTGCGTGAAAAAACAGAGGATAATATCAGTCTGTAAACAGCAAGTCCTGAGTCCTGTAGGACAGCTTGTTAGTCATACACAAGCTGTCCCCAACCTTCTCTAATTATTACTGTTGTCAGTATTTTACCCTGTAATTACTGCTATCAGTACTTTACCCTGTAATTACTGTTGTCAGTATTTTATCCTGTAATTGCTGCTGTCAGTATTCTGCCTGGTAATTATTGTTATCAATATTGATATCAAATAATTAATTTACCATTAATTACTGTTGTCAGTATTTTACCCTGTAGTTTCTACAGTCAGTACTTTACCCTGTAATTACTACTATCAATACTTTACCCGGTAACTACCGTTGTCAGTATTTTACCCTGTGATTACTGTTGTCAGTATTTTTCCCTGTGATTACTGTTGTCAGTATTTTATCCTGTGATTACTGTTGTCAGTATTTTACCTGCAATTGGTAATTGGTGCAGTACTAACTTGCACCAACTACCCACAGTACACTTACTTCCGACCTTTTATCCTCACCTGCTTAACTAACTATGGATCTAAAAAGATTTCTTACACTCACCTTAAACATTCTTATGCTCACACTATGGGTTCTACTCTCTCACACCCCTCCCATTCACTCTTTAACTCCAACCACAAACATTCTCAAGCCAGCACACATTCCTATCATTCCATACAAGCCCAGACACAACACACAAAAATATACTATTAGTGACCCCTCCATAAACAGTCCACGCACAAACCAACACATTCATGTTCAAAGGCTTATCAAATTGAACCCTTCACCAATAAATAACCCCTTACAAAACACTACACATTCAACACAATTAAATTGCATACTTATAAACGCCAGGTCAATTAGGAATAAAATACCTATCATAATAGATCTCATCTACTCTGCATAACTGAAACCTGGCTAAATGAATCTGACTCAGTTCTCCTTAACCAACTAAGAGTACATGGCTATACCATACTCAACAACAACAGAGAAAGAAAAAGAGGTGGCGGAGTTCTTATAATAGCAAAATCGCATCTCAATCTTTCGTCTACCTTACTAGATAAACATGATGGTATTGATATCCTTAGAGTGGAAAGTCACACCATGGCCATCTGCCTTATCTACAGACCCCCCACAACCGACATACATAGTCTAGACATAATACTTGAGGCTGCATGTAACTCCTCACTGAGAAAGCCCTCTGTTATCTTAGGAGACCTTAACCTTGCCTCATTACCAGATAACCATGCACTATCCTTCCTTGAAGCAATGGAGGAAATGGAATTTAAACAAATAATGACCCACCCCACCCACTCCAAAGGTAATACCCTTGATTTAATATTCATACCATCACACTTCACACTCTCATCGATTCCTATACCACCCACCACAACTCAGGTACCATGGTCAGACCATTTCATGATACACTTCTCTCTCCCTTTCCAACCCACCAACTCTACTCATGGTAACAACAAATTCACAGAACAAAGATTTCGCCAGTTTAACAAGGAAAGTTTTCTGGAATCTATTTCCCCAAAATTAGACAACACCTCAAACAATCTTAACGGTCTTGTTTCTACCTGGAACTCCATTATTGAAGCAGAAGCTAAATACTCAACCTCTAATAAAAGAAAATCTAGATCTAAATTGACTGAGAAATGGTACACCTCTGAGCTTGCTACACTAAAGAAAAACCTTCGGAAATTAGAGTCGAAATGGAGGAAGAAAAAAACCACTGAACTCAGGGTTCAATACTTCACAAGCCTTAAAACCTACAAGGAAGCCATTAACAACACAAAAAGACTATTCCACACTAAAACATTAGCTAATGCCATCAATCGACCCAGAGAACTTTTTGAGATTATTAAATCTCTAACTAAGGTCCCCGATAACACTCCCAACAAAACACCAATAGATCCACAACTCCTTGCAAACCATTTTGCTAATAAACTTAAACTAAGCGCCCGTCCAAGCATTATCTTGACTTCTCCCACACCAAAATCCATCACGGACTGGAGCTCATTCCATACAATTTCCAACAAACAACTGATAGAGATTATATCAAACCTTAATACTACCACGTCATTACTTGACCCTTGCCCGGTGTCTTGGGTTAAAGCAACAAAATCTGAACTAGCCCCATACATTTTGAAGCTGGTAAACCAATCTCTACTTCAAGGATTCATGCCGGATGATCTGAAATACTCGGCTATTCGCCCTTTACTAAAAAATAAAACCCTTAACAGTTCTGACCCTTCCTCATACCGCCCCATTGCAAGCATACCTTTCTTAGCTAAAATTATTGAAAAGGTAGCTCAGACACAACTTCAGGATCATATTGATATGAACTTCCCATTAGATGAGTACCAATATGGCTTCCGCTCATATCACGGAGTAGAAACCCTACTCATATCCCTTCTTGATTCACTTATCCGAGGTATGGATAATATAAAGCAGACCTTCTTGCTCATTTTCCTTGACATTTCTTCAGCCTTCGACAGCGTTGATCATATTACGCTCTTATCTAGACTATCCCAACTAGGTTTAAAAGATACTACTCTTAACTGGTTTAAGTCCTACATTTCTAATCGCTTCCAATATGTCCATTTAGACCATTCCCCCTCACTACCATTCCCCCAAGAGCGTGGTATCCCTCAAGGATCCTCACTCTCTGCACTACTCTTTAACCTTTACATACAACCTATTTGCACAATCTTTCAACGCCACAATCTAAAATATTTCATCTATGCAGATGACATCATGCTATTCGCCCCGTTAGACATAGCTAACCTTAATTTCAACAAAATCGCCACCTGCCTCCTTGAAGCTGAAAAATGGCTTCACTCAATCCATATGGATATCAATTTCAAAAAGACCGAAGCACTCTTCGTAACCAGAAATACCACCTTCACTCCTCCAACTTCCATCAACCTTATGAACATTACTCTCCCAGTCAAGTCTGAGATTAAATACCTTGGAGTTACACTAGACAAGACCCTAAGCATGACTAACCACATAAAACAGACTGCCAAAACTATATTTTTCAAACTGAGAACTATACAGCAACTCAGACCCCTCATCGACATCAATGACTTCAGAACAGTTGTCCAGGCTCTTATTATGCCACATTTAGACTTCTGCAATGGCATACTCCAAGGAACATCCAAAAAGAATTTACACATCCTTCAAAGAGCTCAGAATGTCACTGCTCGAATAATTATGAAAGCTAAAATATTCGATCACATCTCTCCTATCCTATACTCTCTCCACTGGCTTCCTATCTATAGTAGGATTCAATATAAAACACTTGTCACCACTTTTAAACTCATTAATGACCTAGCCCCATCACAGTTGGCCACTCTACTCCAAACCCCACAAGAAAACAGAACCAGAAGAAAAACTAACCTCAACATGCTATTAATTCCCATTGCAGTGACAAAATCAAAGCAAATAACCACCAACACTGCTTTTTCATATTATGCTCCCAGCCAATGGAATAAACTCCCACTATACCTCAGAGAGATTAAAGACCTTACATCTTTCAGGAAGGAACTTAAAACCTACCTATTTAGTCAACACTATAGCAACCTACAACCTGGAACCAAATTTACTACACAAAAACATGCAACAAACCAAACACAGGTCTACCCCACCTAATGCCGGACTTCATTTCTCATCCACCCAAGTTAATCTACTCCCAATACTTTATTTATGATCACAAATAACTATTATAGTCTCTTACTAACCATGTAAATCTACCCTTCTGGTTCCTTGTAACATAGTTTTATGACTCCTTGTAACATAGTTTTATATTTCCTTTTATGTTAATAACCCTCACATTGTTTTCCATTTAACCTAGTTATTATGTAACCTAGTTTATGTTCACCTAATATTTAATGTAATTCAGTATTGCACTGTTCTGCTATATTGTTGTTTAAGTTCCTTGTTTTTGCTCAACTAATGTTTAATGTAATTCAATATTGCAATGTTCTGCTATATTGTTGTTTAAGTTCCTTGTAAACCGCCCCTGATCTCTGGAAGGGGCGGTATAAAAAAGCACTGAAATAAATAAATAAATAAAATAAAGTAAATGGACAGAAAATGCATAGGATGAGATACCAGGTTGACCCACTTGAGGGACAAGAAGGGGTATCATGCGTTTTTTAGTTAAATATGTGCTGTCCATGAAGGATTAGGATACTATGAGTACAAGCTGTAAGGAAAAAAGAGCATATTCCCTGTAGGAATTAGACAACTCTTTAGACTTTCACGTAGAGAAGGCTTATGTCCTTTATTTTAAAAGGAGATAGTAGGGTGTGAAGAACCCTCACAGTCATGGGGAATGACTGAGGAAGCCTTTTTCAACCATATAGGATAGTCATTAGAGAAAAAACCCCATGCTCTCTAGCAAGGGCCCATAGTGGAAAGCTTCTCTGTAGGATTGCAGAGAGCATTATGCAGGAGAATTGGGAGATAGAACTGGCTGTTGGAAAAACCCAGCAGCCACATCAACTATGTTGCCAAACCCAAAGGAATTGGAAATGGCAAGAATAGAAGATAGTGTGATAAGCCTGAAGTGATAAGGATTATCCAAGAAAGATGTATGCACTGTCTTGGAATCACTACTAAGGCCAGACAGAAAGTAGTGGAGGACAAGACTGGAAACTTGTGGAAAAGTACCAGTAGTCCAATCACTGGAACTCCTGCATGGGCAGCTGCTGAATAAGACAGCAGAGAGAATCTTTCTGTGTAAAACAGAAAGAACAGACAGAAAAAGAGAAGAAATTCCTGCCCCTGTCTGATAAGCTGCCCAGGCAAAAGGAGGGAGTTTACTCAAGAGAAAAAACTCCACACTGGACTGAAAAGAAAGACTAGAAAGGCTAAAGAAGCCCTCCAGTGGTATGGTAGCACTCGTACAGGGGAAACCCTGGATAAGAGGGTAGAGAAACAGGAGCTGAAGGGTGACTTACCATATGGTAAGTCTGTGGAAGGAAAAAATTCATGTTGGTACAGAAAACTATCATGGGATAGTTGTTAAACCTCTCTTCTTGGCAGGAAGAAGAGGAGAAACCTGTGACCTATAGACGTGAATATCCTGACAGCTCAGCATACCTAGGAGCAACTGGATGTCCTGAGGAAAGGAATCCATGTGTAGAGTTTTGAATGAAAAACAGTGAAAAACCTCTGCTGAGAAGAAGTCAACTGTAGGTTGTAAACTCCAAGAGGCAGAAAACAGATTAACCAGAACCCTATGGTTGCTGGGTTTGTTTAGCCTGGCGAGAGTTTGGATTCTTCAGACCAGGGCGATGTGTCCCCTGCTTGGGAACATCTGTATGATGGGCAGGAGAAGAGTAAAACCTTCTCCTCCTAGGAAAAGAAGGTTTGGTAGGGCATTTCCTACCTACTGGGGAAGGAGAAGGCTTAGGATAGCCCTCAGAAACAGGGAAGTCAGTGGACCACTGAGCAACCTGATGTAAAAACTCCTTATTGAAGAGATTTTCTCCAGAGCAAGGAGTATTACCCAGTCTTTGTTGTGCCCATCTGTTTAAGTCTGAAGCTTGAAGCCAGGCTCTACATCGTGCCCTTATGGCTATAGCAGAAGTTCTGCTAACAGACTCAAGAGAGTCTAGGGAAGCACGAGCAAGAAACCAAGAGATACTTTGAATATGACTAAGTAGTAAGGAATAGTCTGTAGTCTTGGGCTCTGAAAGAAAAGGAGTCAAAAGATATAATTTCTTTGTGACCTCCTGAAGAGATAGACTCATAAAAAATATATGAGAGAATCCTTGCTGACAGCATGGATGTATGGAAGGTTTGACGTCCAAAGGCATCTAGTGTCCTAGACTCACGACCTGGTGGGTAAGAAGAGTGCTTCTTCTTACTTTTCACCTTCCTCATTGCTGATTCCACCACAATGGAATGATGGGGAAGTTGAGTCTTTTGAAACCCTGGAGAGGGGGGGCACCTGATACAGAAGATCAGTTGCTCTAGAAGGTGAGGGTACCTTTAAAGGTGCTTCCCACATTCTTAGAAGAAGATCCTGCAAGGAATGATGTAAAGGAAGCATTATGTTTTCCTTTTCCTCAGTAGAAACAGAGCCTTGTGTAGGATCATGGCCAGGGATAGGAATAGCAAGAGATCTTGCCATATCCAGGAGGAAATTCTGAAAAGAAAAATCTCCAAAGGGAACCGTCCCTGGACAGGCTAGACCTGAAGAACTAGCCTGGGCACCGAAGGATCTACTTGAGAATATAGGAATATAAGATCCTGCACGGTGCAAAAAAGGATCCTTAAGGGATGGATGCTGGTACTGGAGGTCAGGAGCTGTGACAGTCAGTACTGCATCGTCCATGCCAGGTATCGACTCCAAACTTGGTATAGAAAGGAGCGACCCTGGTGAAAGAAGCATGGAAGGAGCTGGCCCCGATGCTACTGCGAAGGAAGCGAGTCTATCGATGCATGTCCAGAGGATACCGACGTCGGTGGTAGTATCGGCGTTGATGCCGATACTGGAAAGTCAATCTGGAGCGTATCCATCGGTCCCGAAGGTACCGAGAAAGCCAGATGATGATCCCTGGTGAGGAGTGTATCCAACACCAGTGCCGATGCCGGGGTATCGGTACCGCTCGAAGCGGATGCCACCACCGAGCATGGCTCAGGTATGTTCATTTTTGCTGTTTTAGGGGAATCTGTACTTGAGCACAGTAGTATTGCTGAACTCTGTAACCCCCTCCAGGTTCAGGAACGGCTAACACCTAATCAGGTGTTAGTTCCCTCCCTACCCACCCCGACTCCCACCCACCCCTAGTGAGCAGTCTTGCTTTATAGGGCACCTCCCCCTTTATCAAATCACAGTGAATTGGACCAGCACATTTTGAATATAATTAAAGAGATTTAACTGCTTTTTCTCTGAAAGGACAGCTGCGAAACCAGCTGGTACTTCGTAGATCTCTCTCTTTTGCTTTAACAGATACCTAAGCTCCACAAACAGAACAATGGCTGGGAAAAATCGTATTGCTAAAGCTGTTGCCCCCGTTACAGCTTCTGCCTCGGTCCAGACAGAGGCCCTATTGCCAGTTGAAGAACCAGTTCCATGTGCAGGGTGCCTGCATGCTGAAGCTCTGAGGAAACAAGTGGAGGAACTCAGAGAGGAGGTGGCGAGGCTGAGGAGCATTCAAGACAGTGAGAAGTACATTGATGAGATGCTGCTTGCAGCAACCAGGTTCTCCAGCACAGGAGAAGATGGGTGTCAACAGAATGTCGATGGTTGGACAAAAGTCACCAGAGCCTGCAAAATCACCAATCCAACTTCTCCAGCCCTTGAATTGAAGAACCATTATGCAGCCCTGGAAGTGGAGGAGGTGAAAGCATCCCTGGAAAGGGAAGAACCAGAGTTCAAGTACCCCATAGTTGCAGAATCAGTGACCAGAAGGAAACGAAGGGTAGTGGTGGTTGGAGACTCTCTTCTGAGGGGTACTGAGGCGTCCATCTGCCGACCAGACTTGATGTCCAGAGAGGTATGCTGTCTGCCTGGTGCCAAGATCCAAAATGTTACGGAGAATTTGCCGAGACTCATCAAGCCCACTGACTATTACCCAATGTTGCTAATCCATGTTGGAACAAATGATACTGCCAGGTATACCTCGGAACGTATCAAAAGTGACTTCATGGCTCTGGGACAGAGGGTGAAGCAGGTAGGTGCACAGGTGGTGTTCTCTTCAATCCTCCCTGTTGAGGGTAAAGGCCAAGGCAGAGAGGCTCGCATCCTGGAGATTAATGCATGGCTGCGTGGATGGCGTCTTCGAGAGCGTTTTGGTTTCCTAGACCATGGGATGCTGTTCCAAGGGTTGCAGAGCAGAGATGGCATCCATCTGTCCAAGAAAGGTCAACACATCTTTGGTAGTAGACTGGCTAATCTACTGAAGAGGGCTTTAAACTAGATTCGTTGGGGATGGGTGAAGAAAGCCCCCAGGTAAGTGAAAGCCCCCAGGTAAGTGATACATTAAATACCTTTATGGAAATGGGTAACAGGGGTAACATATGGAAAGCAGTGTGTATTAATGCCCGTAGCATGGGAAATAAGATCTCTGAAGTTGAAGCTTTGGTGGGAGTGGCTGACTTAGATTTAGTGGCAGTTACAGAAACATGGTTCACAGAAAACCATGACTGGGATGTAACTATACCTGGCTATACTTTATTCAGAAAGGACAGGGTAGGAAGAAGGGGAGGAGGAGTAGCACTATATGTAAAAACTACTATTAAAGCTTTGGAATTACAGAGCTTAAAAGGGAGAGAGGAGGCATTGTGGGTTAAACTAGAAAGAGGGAAAGAGAAATCTATTTGCATTGGTGTGATATACAGACCTCCCTCACAAGAGGAAGAGGTGGACAGAGAGTTAATTGAAGACATACGCAGCATTGCTAGGAAAGGGGAAGTGCTACTGCTAGGAGATTTCAATATGCCAGATGTTGATTGGCACATTCCTGCTGCAGTATCATCTAGGAGTAAGGAGATCCTGGATTCTCTACAGGGAGAACTATTCAGGCAATTGGTAACAGACCCCACACGTGAAGGGGCCATACTGGACTTGGTGCTTACCAATGGTGAAAGTGTTTCTGATGTTGTAGTGGGAGATCATTTTGCATCCAGTGATCACCAGATGGTGTGGTTCAGTATTAGGACTAGGGCTGTTAGAATCCATTCCAAGGTGAAGATCTTAGACTTTAGGAAGACTAACTTTGCGAAGATGGGCCAATACCTCAGGGAGTCGTTAGTGGGATGGGAGCAGCTGGGGGATGAAGAACAACAGTGGGCAAAACTGAAAGGGGGTATTTTAAAGGCAACCAACCTTTTTGTTAAAATGGTAAATAAAGGCAAAAGGAACAGGAGACCGCTATGGTTTTCGAAGGAAGTAGCTGAAAAAGTGAAGAAAAAGAGGGAGGCCTTCATGAAATACAAGAGATCACAGAGAAAGGAAGACAGGCATCTGTATTTGGAAAAACTTAGAGAAGCTAGCAAAGTAGTCAAGAAGGCAAAGATTCAAAAGGAGGAGGAAATAGCCAATGCAATAAAATGGGGAGATAAGACATTTTTCAGATATATTAGTGAGAAGAGGAAGGGCAAAAGTGGTATTGTCAGACTCAAGGGTACAGGGGGGGGAATATGTAGAAGCTGATAAGGATAAAGCGGAATTGCTTAACAAATATTTTTGTTCTGTGTTCACAGATGAAGAACCAGGAGCAGGACCTCAGAAAACACCCACAAATAAGAACAGAAGCGAGGGACATCTTGAACAATTTTCAGAAGACTGTGTTCGTGAGAAACTAGCTCAACTTAAAGTAGACAAAGCGATGGGACCGGATGGGATACACCCTAGAATACTGAGGGAACTTGGGGACGTTCTAGCAACTCCACTGACTGACCTTTTCAATGCCTCGTTGGAGTCGGGAGTGGTGCCAAAGGACTGGAGAGAGGCTCATGTGGTGCCTTTACACAAAAGCGGAAGTAAGGATGTGGTTGAAAACTACAGGCCGGTTAGTTTAACTTCGGTGGTGAGTAAATTAATGGAAACGCTGTTGAAAGAGAAAATAGTGAGGTTTCTGGAGTCCAGCGGATTACAGGATCCGAGGCAGCATGGATTCACCAGAGGCAGGTCTTGTCAGACAAATCTGATTGATTTCTTTGACTGGGTGACCAGGGAGTTGGACCGAGGGAGAGCTCTAGATGTGGTGTATTTAGATTTCAGTAAAGCCTTTGACACTGTTCCTCACAGGCGACTTATAAACAAACTGAGCACCCTAGGGATGGACCCTAAAGTTACTGCTTGGGTTAGAAATTGGTTGGGTGGGAGGCGACAAAGAGTACAAGTAAATGGAGCTCACTCTGAGGAGAAGGATGTTACCAGTGGTGTGCCCCAGGGATCTGTCCTTGGTCCGATTCTTTTTAACATCTTTGTTAGTGATATAGCGGAAGGGCTGTCTGGTAAGGTTTGCCTCTTTGCGGATGATACCAAAATCTGCAATAAAGTAGACACCCAGGAAGGTGTAGATAACATGAGGAGGGATCTAGCTAAGCTTGAAGAATGGTCTAGAATTTGGCAGCTGGGATTTAATGTTAAAAAATGTAAGGTCATGCATTTGGGCTGCAGCAATCCAAGGGAGCAATACAGCATAGGAGGTGAAGTACTTTTGTCCACTAAAGAAGAGCGGGACCTAGGCGTAGTTGTGTCCGATGATCTTAAAGTAGCTAAACAGGTAGAAAAGGCGACGGCAAAAGCTAGAAGGATGCTTGGGTGCATACGGAGAGGAATGGCTAGCAGAAAAAAGGAGGTGATAATGCCTCTGTATAAGTCTTTGGTGCGACCTCATTTGGAGTATGGTGTGCAATTCTGGAGACCGCACCTTCAAAAGGATGTGAACAGGATGGAGTCGGTGCAGAGGGTTGCTACTAAGATGATTAGTAGTCTTCATTATAAAGCATATGAGGACAGACTTAAGGATCTTAATATGTACACCTTAGAGGAAAGGCGGGATAGAGGTGATATGATTGAGATGTTTAAATACCTCCGTGGCATAAATGTTCAGGGAGAGAGCCTCTTTCAATTGAAAGCAAGTTCTGCGACGAGGGGACATGGGATGAGGGTGAAGGGAGATAGATTCAGGAGTGATATGCGGAAATATTTCTTTACGGAAAGAGTAGTGGATCCGTGGAATAGTCTCCCAGTGGAGGTGGTAGAGATGAGGACAGTAACTGAATTCAAAAAAGCATGGGACCAACACAGAGGATCTCTAAAGGTAAAAAGTGGACTGTTGTAGTTGTTGTTATGGAAGGACAGACTAGATGGGCCTTGTGGTCTTTTTCTGTCATCATGTTTCTATGTTTCTATGTTCTGTGAGGGGTGAGCCCCAGGAACAACCTGAAACCCCTTATAGGCTTTGGAGGCCGAAGACTCTTGCCGGGGGTTTGAAGCCAAAGGACCCTCGAGGGCAAGGCCGGAGCCGTCATCATGCTGAGCATGAGACCTACCAATCGAGAGAGTTGGCTAGTCTTAACAGACTGTTTGTGGGTTACCTGATCCTGTGGAGAAGAAGAAATGGTCGGTGCCCTGACGCTGGAAAGGGACCCGGTATCGAGGGAAACTCGAAATGGAGAATCTCTTCTCACAATACTGCAGCCTAATGGCTCCGGAGGAAAACGGTCAGGACCCAAACAGATTAGACACCAGTTTTTGGAGTCTAAAAATAAAACTGTACCGCCACAGCTTAGACATTTCTTAGGAAAAGAGGTTGGCGGCTCCATGATGTAGAGGCCTAGATGGCCCAAAAAATTTAGACAAAAAACTGAGGGAAAAAATTCCCTGAATTTAAGAAAAAGAAAAACACCGGCGGTACCGGTGGAGTCGGGGAGACAGCCGCGACCACAAGAAAACAAAAGAATTAAAGAAAAATTTTCTGCGGTGACAGGAGGACGCCCTGCCGGCTCCGCGGAAAAACGAAAACTGAGGAGAGACAGTTGGAAAGGCGGGAAGGCAACACGCAGGCGCTGAGGGATGCTCCCAAAAGCTTTCTGATTGGACGCTGGGGAGCGTTCCCGCGCAGGCTCCGTCAGTACCGACGTACCCATATGTGAAGACTCATTCCTGCTTGTTCCTGGAGATAGCGTAGTTACTGACCTGTAACATGTGTTCTCCATGGACAGCAGGAATCAGTCCTCACATATGGGTGACGTCGGCGCCGACAGAGCCCTCGTGCGGAGCAATTCCCCAGCTTTCAAAGAAAGCCTTTGGGATTGCATCTTGCATGCGTGGTCCCCTTCCCACCCAAGGGTGCCATCTTGCTCAGTGAAATGACATAGCTAAAGAGACGGCAAAATGAACAAAATATAAGACTAAGACTGCAAATCCAGGGGAGGAGGGAGGGTCGTGAGGACCGATTCCTGCTGTCCTTGGAGAACACCTGTTACAGGTGAGTAACTATGCTTTCTCCAGGAACAAGCAGGAAGTTAGTCCTCACATATGGGACTCCCTAGCTATAGGCTACCGAGAACCCATAGATGAAAAATGGCTACCTCTAGAAGAGCCACAGAAGCTGTGATAGGAATTCAGTGGAGAACGCAACACCTCTGGTAGCCTGACACCAAAGGGTTGGAGGGTAGGAGTTGCCTAAACCTCAAATAAGTTACGGAGTACCACCTGGCTGAAAGCACGGTCCCGTCGGGACTCCCTATCTAAGCAGTAATGGGCGGCAAAAGTCTGGCCCGAAGACCAGGTGGCGGCCCGGCAGATGTCTGCCAGCGGAACAGAGCGGAAGTGAGCCACTGATGCGGCCTTAGCCCTGACACGGTGGGCTATGATTCGACCCTGTAACGGGAGGTCGGCCGCCCTGTACGCCCAGGCAATGCAGTCTGCCACCCAGGTGGACAACGTGCGCTTGGAGACAGGTAGCACCAGCTTGCTGGGGTCATAAGAGATGAAGAGCTGGGTAGCCCTTCGATGTCCCTGCGTACGCTCTAGGTAGAAGGTCAATGCCCTCCTACAATCCAGGGTATGCAGGACCGCCTCTGCCCAGCTGGCATGCGGTCTGGGAAAGAAGGTTGGAAGAACCACCTCTTGGTTGAGGTGGGACGAAGAGACCGCTTTCAGAAGGAACTTTGGGTGGGTGCGAAGGACCACCCTATTCCTATAAAACAGTGTGTAAGGCCTATCCGAAACTAGAGCCTGCAGCTCACTCACTCGTCTGGCAGATGTGAGTGCCACCAGGAAGAGCACCTTCCAGGAGAGGAAGCGCAGATGGCAAGTGGACATTGGCTCAAAGGGTGGGCGAGTAAGCTGCTCCAAGACCACATTCAAATCCCACTTGGTAGCTGGGGACGAACCGGGGTTTTAGTAGAAGTAGACCTTGGAGGAATCTGGACACCAAGGGGTAAGCCGAAAGAGGTTACCCTTCCACTGGAGAGTGGTGTGCTGACAAAGCACTCAGGTGGACCCTGACAGAGTTAGACTTAAGACCTAATTCTGAGAGGTGAAGCAGGTACTGCAGCACCTCTGGTACAAGGCACGAGAAAGAGTTTTCATTGTGCTGGGTACACCACACCTCAAACCTGCGCCACTTGAAGGCATAGGTTCTCCTAGTGGACTGTCTTCTTGAGGCCAGTAACACTTTTTACATTCTTAGGAAGAAGGAGAGGAGAGGAGAGGAGCCAGCACTACCCTTTCAGCAGCCAGGCCATCAGGTTGAGGGACCTGAGGTTGGGATGTAAGAGAGAGCTCTGCTCTGGGACAGAAAGTAGGGCTGTGTCCCCGGAGGGAGTGGGGCTTCCACTGGCAGCTGGAAGAGAAGCGGAAACCAAGGCTGTCTTGGCCATCTGGGGGCTACCAGAATGACAGAGGCCTTGTCCCGAAGGATTTTGAACAGAATCCGGGCCACCAGAGATGTGGGAGGAAACGCATACAGGAGGCTCACTGAACAGGAGATCAGAAAAGCATCTGCAGTCACCATCTGAGGATGTGGCTGTCTAGAGCAAAAGCTGGGCAACTGGTGATTTTGCGGACTGGCAAAGAAATCTATGGACGGATGCCCCCAGCAGTGGAAGATCTGCTGGGCCACTTCCTGATTCAGTTGCCACTCGTGAGGTTGAAGAATCCTGCTTAGCTTGTCTGCTAGGAAGTTCTCCTGATCTGGCAAGTAAACTGCCTTGAGGGACATACCCTGCCTGATTGCAAAGGAGCAGAGGTTGAGTGTCTCCTGACATAGGAGACGGGACCCTGTACCTCCCTGTTTGTTCCCTGCACCAAGACAGACTGATATGAGAGAACATGACAGAAGGTTTGAAGAGCTAGGCGAATCGCCCGAAGCTCTAAGAGGTTGATTTGTTGTGTACTCTCCTGAGGAGACCACAACCCCCGAGTGCATGATCCCTGGCAATGGGCTCCCCAGCCCAGCAAGGATGCATCTGTAGTCAGCACTCTTGTGTGCAAGGGAGGCTGAAAAGGCACTCCCTCGAGTAGGTTGGGTGGCTGAAGCCACAACGCCAACGACTTCATCAGTTGTTTGGACACTCTGATCTGTCTCGGAGTCGTCCTGTGGCTTGTGTCCACTGATCTCTGAGGCACCACTGAGCTATCCTCATGTGGAGACAGGCACTTGGGGTTACATGTACCGTGGAGGCCATGTGGCCTAGGAGGCGTAGAAAGTGTCTCGCTGAGATCTAAGACTTGTGGCTGACTTGGTGCACCAGCGCCAGAAGCCTCTGTGCCCTGTCCTCTGGCAAGTAAGCCCTTGCCCGAAGGGTGTCTAGCCGTGCTCCTATGAACTCTAAGTTTTGAGTGGGGAGCAAGGTGGACTTTGCTTGATTTATGACAAAGCCTAGATGCTGTAGCATGTTGATAATGTGAGCTGTGGCCTGTTGGGCCTCCTGAGGCGACTGTCATCCAGGTAAGGGAAGACAAAAATCCCTTGGTTCCTGAGGAAGGTCGCCACTACTGCCAGGCATTTGGTAAACACTCTAGGAGCAGAGGCTAGGCCAAATGGAACTACTCTGTACTGAAAGTGGTTTCCTCTCACTACAAATCTGAGATATTGTCTGTGGTCTGGATGTGTGAATAGGCATCCTTCAGGTCTAAAGAGCATAGCCAATCTCCCTGGTGGCGGTAAGGCAGCAACATTCCAAGGCAAAGCATCTTTTTTTTTTTTTTTTTTTTATTTGCATTCTCTTATATACCGCGCTATTCTGCATCAGTGCGGTTTACATTGAACAAACTGAAATTACATTGAACAGGGCATTATAACTTGGAGATAACTATTTTACAGGGAACATGGGCTATGGAGGGTTAAGTGGCTTGCCCAAGACCACAAGGAGCACCTGTGGAACTAGAAAACCCAGTCCTTCCGGCCCAAGGTTGCTGTCCTCTAATGGGATTTGAACCCCCGACCTTCCGGCCTGAAGTACCTTGCCCCAACCACTAGGCCACTCCTCCACTCCATCTTGAACTTTTCCCTCACCAGGAACTTGTTCAAATCTGATGGCCCCTGTTTTCTTTGGTATCAGGAAATACCTGGAGTAGAAGCCCTGTCCCTGCAGGTGGTGGGGCACCGGTTCCACCGCCTCATCTTCTAGAAGACCTGCTAACTCCTGCAAGAGGAGGTTCCTGTGTAGAGGGGGTCTGAGAGGCTCTCCTGGAAAGAAGGAGGAAGGTACCTGGTTGAAGTGGAGCAAATAGCCCCTGTGGACTATTTGAAGGACCCAGATACCTGTGGTGATTGTTGGCCACCTCTGGGCGTGCAGGCTCAGTCTGCCTCCTGTGCAGGATCTCACCACTGATTGGAGAGAGACAATGCTTTAGCAGTCAAAAACCCCCTCGCAGCTGGGTCGGAACCGGGGACTGAGGCTTGGGGGTCTTCTGCTTACGTGGGCCATGCCCCTGTTCCTTGGTTTGCTGCCCCTGTGGGCAAGCTGGGGCGGCCCGGTGAGTGGGGTAGTTGTGGTAAGCAGCACCCTTCCTTGGGAAAAAGGGCTTTTTACCCAAGCCCTTCTTTTTAGAAGAGGCAGAGGTCATCTTGGAGAGTCTTGTCCAAGTCAAGTACTCGGACTTGATTTCAGCAGCCTTCTCAGTCATGGGTTTGCCAAAGAGGTTGTCACCCCGGCAAGGGACATCGATCAACTTGTCCTGAACCCATGGCTCCAGGTCCAACTACATTAGCCACGCCTGGCGGCAGGCACCGATGCTGGCTGCGGCTACTCGGGCCGAGGCCTTGAAGCCGTCAAAGGCTGCTCGAGACAAACTTCGAGCACTCCCGAATCCCAGTGGACAAGTTCGTGAAGCGCTGCAAGGGTTCCTCGGAGAGGCCAGCTGAGAACCCGGCAATCTCCTTCGCCAGGTCCTGCAAGTACATGCCCATGTACAGCTGGTATGATTGGACTCGGCATGACAGCATAGAGCCCTGGTAGCACTTTCTGCCGAGGGCATCCAGGTTCCGGGCTTCCCTGCCAGGAGGCACCAAGGAGTGCGTTTTTTGGCTCTTGAGCCTGTGCATAGCCGATTCCACAACCATGGAGTTGTGCGGTAGCTGTGCTTTTTGGAACCTAGGGCTCTTGCGGACTCGATAGATGGAATCGACCCGCTTGCTGAGAAAGCACAGTTACTTACCTGTAACAGGTGATCTCTGGGAACAGCAGGAATAAGTCTTCACATATGGGTACGTCGGTACTGACGGAGCCTGCGCGGGAACGCTCCCCAGCGTCCCAAAAAAGGAAAGCTTTTGGGAGCATCCCACAGCGCCTGCGCGCTGCCTTCCCTCCTTTCCTAATCGCCTCTCTCCAGTTCGAGTTTTAAAGCTGAGACAAAGAGAGAGAGAGAGGAAAGGAAAGATAGATAGAGAGATACAACTCCTAGGGGAGGTGGGTGGGTTGTGAAGACTTATTCCTGCTGTTCCCAGAGATCACCTGTTACAGGTAAGTAACTGTGCTATCTCCAGGAACAAGCAAGAATGAGTCTTCACATATAGGGACTCCCCAGCTAGAGATGCCTGGGAGATCCCCAAGGTTGTGAGACCCTGAGAAGGGCTCTACCTCCTCCCATGGATCTCAGGCATCCAACTAGGGATGGAGGGTAGGAGTTGATTAAGCATGGAACAGGTGTTTGAGAACAGCCTGACCAAACAAGGCATCCCGGCGGGAGTCCTTGTCCCAAACAGTAATGGGCTGTGAAGGTATGAACCAAGGCCCAGGTGGCCGCTCGACAGATCTGGTCGATGGACACAGAATTTAATGAGCCATAGAGGTGGCCATGGCCCTCACATAATGAGCTGTGACATGGCCCTCCAGAGAAAGGTTCTTACTCTGGTAGGCGAAAGAAATACACTGAGCAATCCAATTGGACAGTGTCCTCTTAGAGACGGGAAGTCCCAAATGAGAGGGATCAAAAGCAACAAAGAGTTGAGAAGACTTTCTATGTTGCTGTGTCCTTTATAAGTAAAAAGCAAAAGCTCTCTTACAATCCAGGGTATGAAGATTCCTCTCTGCACTTGATGCATGAGGACCTGGAAAAAAGACAGGTAAATACACCTCTTGATTAAGATGAAAAGGTGAGACCACTTTAGGCATAAAGTGTGGATTGGTCCTAAGGACTACCTTATCATGATGGAACCTTGTATAAGGTGGATTAGCCACTAAGGCCTGCAGTTCACTGATGCGGCGAGCTGAGGTGACTGCAATAAGAAAGATAACCTTCCAGGAAAGAAATTTCAAGGAGGTAGTGGCTAAGGGTTCAAAGGGTGGCTTCATGAGCTGACCAAGAACGAGATTCAAGTCCCATGCCACTGGAGGTGATCTAATGGGAGGTTTAGTTAAAAGAAGGCCTCTCATGAATCTTGCAATAAGAGGATGAGAGGAGACAGGTTGTCCATTGAGAGGCTTGAGGGATGCTGCAATAGCACTCAAATGGACCCTTACAGAATTCGTTTTGAGGCCTGCATGGGAAAGATGCAGGAGATATTCTAGTAAAGAATTCAAAGGTACTGCTAGAGGGTTAATACCCTTCTCAGCACACCAAATGGTAAACCTTTTCCATTTAAAAGCGTAGGAACGTCTAGTAGAAGGCTTTCTGGAAGCATGAAGGATATCCTTTACTTGCTGAGAAAGATGTCAATCTTGAAGGTCTAAGCCTTCAGCAACCAAGCCCTGAGATGGAGAGATTGGGGGTTTGGGTGCCATAACGTTCCCCCCCTCCTGAGACAGGAGATCTGGAGCAGACCCCAAGTCCAGGGAGGGAGCTTGAGAGAGATGCAGAAGTAGAGGGTACCACACTTGGCGTGGCCAACGTGGAGTTATGAGGACCATGGTTCCTCGATCTCTCTGAAGCTTGAACAGGGTCTTGGGAATTAGGGGAATGGGTGGAAAGGCGTATAGGAAGTCTTGACCCCAGTGAAGGAGGAAGTCTTCCCTAGCCTGAACTCTCTGACCGGAATTCTGGAACAGAATCGGGGAAGTTTGGCATTCCACGGACTTCAAAGAGGTCTATGTCCGGGGTTCCCCAAATTCGAAAGATTCTGACTATCTAGTCCATATGAAGGGACCATTCGTGTGGAAGCAGAACTCGACTGAGTCTGTCTGCCCAAGAGTTTTGAACTCCTGGAAGGTATACTGCCAGAAAATGAATTTGATGCTCTCTGGCGAAGGCCCACAATCTCAGAGCTTCGTTGCAAAGCGACAGAGAGCCAGTTCCTCCCTGCTTGTTCACATAGAACATGGCTACTTGGTTGTCCGTGTGGATGAGGACTGTCTTGTAGCTGAGCAGGGTATGGAAGACTCTGAGAGCCAAGAAGATTGCTCTGAGCTCTAAGATGTTGATATGTAGGGAGGTCTCCTGTGGAGACCAAATGCCCTGGGTGGAGTGGTTTTGAAGATGAGCTCCCCAACCCTTTGGAGAGGCATCTGTTGTAAGGATTGCTTGGGGTAACAATTGTTGGAAGGGGGACCCCAGCAACAGATTTTGAGTGGACTTCCACCACTGGAGAGACCAAAAGAGGCGCCTGGAGGTTGCTATTGTGTCTGACAGACCCCCTGATGCCTGGGTCCACTGGGTGGACAAAGTCCATTGAGCTGCCCTCATGTGAAGGCGAGCATAGGGGACCACATGCACAGTGGATGCCATGTGGCCTAGCAGTTGTAACATCTCTCAAGCAGTTAGATGGGTTTTTAACTGAATCTGAGAGGCTAACTGCACTAAACGTAGGCAACGGGCCTGGGGAAGATAGGCCCTTGCAGTTGTGCTATCCAACAAGGCCCCTATGAACTCTAGAGACTGAGTAGGGGTGAGTTGGGACTTTGGAATGTTTATCACCAGTCCCAGATACTGCAGAACACGCATTGTGCAGGCTAGGGAAGTCTGGGCCTCTGATTTGGAGGATGCTCGGATGAGCCGGTCGTCCAGATATGGGAATACGAATATTCCCAGAGTGCGTAGAAATGCAGCTATTACTGCCATGCATTTTGAGAACACTCTTGGAGCAGAGGCCAGACCAAAAGGAAGCACCCTGTATTGGTAGTGCTTTCCTAGATGAAGGAACCGAAGGAACCTTCTGTGTGCTGGATGGATGAGTATATGGGTATACGCATCCTTGAGATCTAGAGAACAAAGCCAATCCAGACTCTGAAGGAATGGAAGGAGAGTACCTAGAGAAATCATCTTGAATTTCTCCTTGCATAGGAATTTGATCAATTCTCTGAGATCTAAGATGGGTCTGTAGCCCCCTGTTTTCTTTGGAATTAGGAAGTAGGGGGAGTAGAACCCTGAGCCCTGTTGAAGAGGCACTTCTTCTATTGCCCCTTGGGCAAGAAGGGTAGAAATCTCCTGACCCAGAAGGTCGAGAAGAGATGTTGGAGAATTGAACTGTCTCACCATGGTGTAAGGAAGAAGGTTTGAAAAATGAAGTTTGTACCCTTCCCTTATGATGGAAAGGATCCAGTGCTCTGCTGTGATTTGCTCCCATCTGGGAGCAAAGTGAGCTAACCTTCTTGGAATGGTGAGAGGCTCTGGGTCTTTTAGAGCCAGAAAGGCTAAGTTCTCTAGCTGCAAGTCAAAGGCCCTGAGGAGGCTAAGGCTGTTGGGCTACAGTAGTCCTTGCAGCCTTAGGCTTGGCCTGTTTAGGTTGTTGACGCTTTGCAGCAAAACGACCTGCAGATGACGTCTGTTGACCATAAACAGGATAATATCTTCCCTTCTTGGGAAAATATGCCTTTTTGAACAACCTCTTCTTGACAGGATTAGAGGTAGACTTTGAAAGCTTATCCAAAGCAGAATTTTCTGCATCCATTTGAGTGGCCTTTGCTTGCCAATCTTTGCCAAACAGGTTTTCACCTGTACAAGGAAGATTTCCTAATCCATCTTGGATCCAGGGTTCCCAATCAGAAGCTTGTAGCCAAGCAATTCTGCGTGCACCTATGGCAATGGCCGAGGCTCTGCTGGCCCCCTCAAAAGAGTCAAAGGCTGCACGGTTAGAAAATTTGGAAACATCCTGGGCATGCTTAAGCCAGGTAAGAAAGTCTTCCCTTTTATCTTCTGGAAGAAAAGGGAGGAAAGTTTGCAGATGATCTGTAACTTCCTTCAGAAACATCCCCATATAGAGACTATTGAAGTTGATTCTGGCAACAAGCATACTGGCCTGGAAATTTTTCTGCCTAAAGCATCTAAGGTTCTACATTCTCTTCCTGGAGGAGCAGATGAGTGCCTCTTTGCACTCTTTAACTTTTTCATAGCAGACTCTACCACGATAGAATGGTGAGGAAGCTGAGTTTTATGAAATCCAGGACAAGGAGGGACACGATACATGGTATCCAACCTACGAGACTGAGAAGAGATGGTGAGAGGAGTCTCCCATATGCCTATCATGTGGTCATAAAGGATCTCATGAACTGGCAAAGTGGCTGCTTCTTTAGGAGCTTTGGGATATTGCAAAATATCCAATTTTTTGGCTCTAGGCTCTGTCTCAGGGGCCACTGAGATAGAAAGCCCTTTGGCCACTTCCCTTATGAAGTCTTGAAAAGACAAGTCTTCTGGAGGGGACATTCTTCTTTTTGGAGAAGAAGGCTCCTGAGGAAGAAGTACCGATGCTTCGACAGAGGCCTCCGATGCATCAGAGTCTTCGGAGGAATCGAAATATCGCCTGTCTGGATGCTCTTGTAAAGCCCGATACGCATACCGGGTGGTATCGACATCGGGAGTCATCGGTACCGGATCGGTACCGATAGGCATCATTGGACAGGATACCGCTGCAGTCTACACCGAAGCCGATGTCGATGCAACCGGTACCGGCACTGGAACCGATATCGGAGCCGGTACCGACAACTAAGGTTGTTGCGGTACCAGCGGTGTCGCAGCTTGTATGAATGCCGTAATGGCACGCTGCATGGTCAGGACATTCTGATCCATCGACGCCATGAATGTCTGGAGGTCGGTACCGGCAGATTCCACCAGTACCCCAGAACATTGCAACAGGTGATCGGTCGAGGCCGTGCCATCGATGTCAACCTGTGACCCCATAGGAGGAGCTTTGGAAGCCGGAGCTTCCCGCCGGGGTACTTTTGCCGGTGCAGGATCCTCAAAGGCAAGCCCGGAGGCATCTCGATGCTTGGAGGGAGATCTACCCTTCGAGGACCGGCTGGACTTATGTTTGGTTACCTGAGATCCATAGGAGGAAGAAGAAGCCCTGGAAGACGTCGATGCCACCGAAGCTGCATCAGAGGGAAACAGTGTACTGAGCTTGGTTGCTCGGTTCTGTAAACCTCTTTTAGACATCATGGTGCAGGACGGACAATCCGTGATGGAATGGTCAGGACCCAAACACTTAAGACACCAGTCATGGGTGTCGGTAACAGAGATGGTACCGCTGCACTTAGTGCATTTTTTAAACCCGGCGGCGGGTTTTTCCATGAGGAATTTTCTGTTAGGCCTAAGGCCCAACGAAGAAAAAATACACTGAAGTGGAACGGAAGTATCTTTTTTTTTTTTTTTGGAAGAAAAAGAAAGAAAAGACCGACGGTACCGGTCCGACGTCGAAGAAGGCAGACGCGCGACCAAAGAAATAAAATAAAATAAAGAACTTCTTCAGCGGTGACAGGAACACGACCTGCTGGCTCCGCGGAAAAGAAGAACTGGAGAGAGGCAGTTAGGAAAGGCGGGAAGGCAGCACGCAGGCGCTGCGGGATGCTCCCAAAAGCTTTCCTTTTTTGGGACGCTGGGGAGCGTTCCCGCGCAGGCTCCGTCGGTACAGACGTACCCATATGTGAAGACTCATTCC
This sequence comes from Ichthyophis bannanicus, assembly GCA_033557465.1. Classification (NCBI taxonomy): domain Eukaryota; kingdom Metazoa; phylum Chordata; class Amphibia; order Gymnophiona; family Ichthyophiidae; genus Ichthyophis; species Ichthyophis bannanicus. The sequence goes on from CM066032.1 coordinate 473,503,061, forward strand.
TGCTTGTTCCTGGAGATCTGGCATCGAGGCCGGTGACTCCCACATGCAAAGTATCAGCCATTCCACCATCGGAGAAACCGGTAACGTAAGCGTTTCCTGAGGGGGAAAGTCATACTGGAGGGCTTTGAGATCCTCGGCTTGAGGCTCCTCCTCAGTGTCCGCCGGGAATGCCAAAGCCTTGGCCATGTCCCTGACAAGTCTGAGAACCGGTTATCCTCCGGTGGGGACCTTCTCCGAGGCTCAGAACCCAGCGAATCCGAAGGGACATACCGTGTCCGGTGGGGGTGTCCGTGGACTCATCTTCCATTTCCCATGCCGAGTTCTCTGAGGAGGAATCGATGGGCTCCGGCCGTGAGGGCTTCGGTCTCGACCATCCCGGCGTCGAGGGTACCGGCGTCGACGACCTCGGTCCCGAACGGGAGGTCGAGGGAAACCTTGGCCTAGGATCGAGTCGAGTCTGAAGACTCTCGAGGATCGGCTTGACCTCCGGGGTCGACTTGGACGTCGAGGTCCCAGTGATCGGGGCGGATGGAACGGTGAGACCGGCCATCAGCACCCGCTGCTACTCCATGAAGGCAGACATACTGCGCTCCAGGGCTGCCATTCTGAGACCGAGCTCAGAAGGCTCTGCAGCTTCGGGGCTAGGTCCCGACGCCGGTTCTCCCAGAGGAGAATCAACGAGGAGAACAGCAGTTACCTTCCTCGGCATCTCCGGCTCCGTGTGAGGCACCTTTGCAGGTTTCTTCTTCCTCCGGTGTTCCCGTGAGGGAGACCCCCGCTCAGAAGATCCCCGACGATGCTTGGAGTCAAATAGCTCCCGAGACGTCGAGGCTTCTGAAGAGGTCCGGACCTGGGTGGATGCGGACTCAGAGAAAATCCTTTCACGCTGCTGTTGCCTACTTCAAAGTGCCTTGAAGGACATCTTGCCACACAGGCCACAGACCACCGGGTCATGGTCATGGTCAGGCCCGAGGCAGCGGAGACAGCAGTCATGTGTCGGTGAGTGACATTAATTTTTTACACCGATCACACTTTTTAAACCCACTGGCAGCCATCGGGGGAAAAAGGGCCCCTGCAAGGTCAAATGAGCGGGCTGCCAGTGAAAAAGAAAAAAAAAGCACGAATGCTAGTCCTAAGGACAAAAACCGAAAAAGAGTGACCGGACTTCATAACGGTGTACCGAATCAAGGTGGGAAGGGGAACCGGCATTAAACCGGGCCGAAGAAGAGAATCTTCAGTAGTTTTGATGCACTTTTCTGCGGAAAAAGGGAGATTGAGCAAGATGGCACCTTGGGCAGGAAGGGGACCGCGCATGCGTGATGCAATCCCAAAGGATTTCTTTGCAAGCTGGGGAATTGCTCCGCACGAAGGCTCCGTCGGCACCCATATGTGAGGACTGACTTCCTGCTTGTTCCTGGAGAAATGAAGGGTTTATCCCATCAACCATCTCATACTGTGTCCAAATCAAAATCAGACCAAGGTTGATATAAGTAACAAAGAATAAACTTTGTTAGAAGAGAAAGCTACAAAGTTGAAGGCGGTGAGGCTATGTTTATTAATTATTTTTTATATACCACTTTGTCATGTAATCAAAGTGATTTACATATAACATTTAAACTACTGCAGTCAGTTTACAAGGAACAATTGTAGAATAGTTTACAAGCAACAATTGCACAAGTAACAAACAAAGTTCAAAAAATATCTGACAACAACATAGTAGTATTGAACTAATTTACAGGAGAATTGAACATAAGTGGTTTGGGCGGTGATTTAGAGTTGTGTGTGTGTCTCAAGAGTGTGGGATTGGAGGAATTGTATATTGTGATTAGGTTTTGATACGGAAGTGGAAGAGGTCTATGGTGGCTGCTCACATTAATAGTATTCCGTAAAGATGAATGTTTTTGAGTTGCTTTCTGAATCAAGTTAAATCTTTGATTTCTCTTGGTGAATTAGGAAGACTATTCCTATAGGGTATGAGCATAGAGGGAGACTGCTCTATTTGTTGTAGATTGGTTTGGTTTTCCTACCTTATTAGGGGTGGATAGCTTGTTTTTTAGGCTGTCTCTTTATTCTTGTGTGTTGTTGCATATTTATTAGTGTGTTGAGGTATGCTGGACTTGCTGGTGCAATGTTTATTGTTTTGAAAATGATCACGAGAGCCTTGAATTTGACTCTTTGAAATACAGGGAGCCAGTGGAGCTGAAAGAGGATGGGAGATATGTGATCTGACTTATCAGCTTTCATGATTGTGCGTGCAACTGTATTTTGGGCCATCTGAAGAGGCTTTAGGGTTTTCTTTGAAAGACCAAGGAGTATACTGTGGCTGTAGTCGTAATGCGGGGTTATTAGTGTATGGGCTACGGTACGGAAGTCCATGAGGAGAGGAGAGGTCTCAGATGTTGAATCATTCTAGTTTTATTGTAAATTGCGTGAGTAATCATGTGAATGTGTTTGGTGAAATCCAGGTTTTGATGAAGGTGTATCTCAAGGTATTTTATTTCTTTTCTTTTTTTCATGTGAGGCGTTTACATGCAGCAAGCTAGGAGGGTTGAAAGTTTTATTCCTAGTGATAATGAGTGCTTTTGTTTTCTTAATGATAATCTGCAGCTGCATAGGAAGACAGAAATCACAGAAAATGTAACTTGCAAGAAGAATTTGCGGTTATTAATTTTCTTAAAGCCATGGCTGCCTCTGGCTAGGATATGTTTGAGCTCTATCTCCCAGAGGTGTTATAGGTACTGGAAGACACTTTTCCACCTATTATCAAAAATGTATTGTTTGACTCAGGCAAAGAGGCAAGCAGCTGAAGAGGATTCTCCTTCGTAACTGCCCCTTGATAGTCTCAAGTTAGCAAATTTTCTCAAGAGGTCTGAAGAAGAGACTGCTCTATCTTCCACCATGATAATTCAGTTTGCTTTAGAATGACAAACTTGTTAATGAAGCTTTTCTTATAGAACAGAGAAGTTATATTCCAGGACTGCAAAACTAGAATGTTCCCCGTTTCTTCAGAGAACGGTGTTCTTCAGACTTGCGCTGCATTTGTGTTGCATTTGTATTTGCGTGTGTTGCATTTGTATTTGCATGGACGAGACGATGGTGCAAGGATGAGAGTTCTGGATTTGTTAGGAACTGGGGAACATTCTGGGGAAAGGAGGGGCTCTTCCGAAGGGATGGGCTTCACCTTAACCGGGATGAAACCAGGCTGTTGGCATTAACCTATAAAAAGGAGATAGAGCAGCTTTTAACCTAGATAATATATGGGAAAGCCGACAGTCGCCCAAGAGCGCTTGGTTCGGAAGAAGGTATCCTTGAAGGATACTACCAAAAGAAGAAAGGTTCCAAAAAGAGTAAAGTAGCCCAAATGCCCTTGAGTATGGTACAGACAGATCTTAAAGATTCCAAATTACCCATGCCTACTAATAGCCAGATTAATATTAATAAATTACAGTCTCTAAAATGCTTGTATGCAAATGCTAGAAGTCTAAAAAATAAGATGGGAGAGTTAGAATATATAGCACTAAATGAGAGGTTAGATATGATAGGAATCTCAGAAAAATGGTGGAAGGAGGACAACCAGTGGGACACTGTGATAGCTGGGTACAAACTATATCATAATGACAGAACTGATCAAATTGGTGGAGGGGTTGCGTTTTATGTTAGAGAGGGCATTGAGTCAGAAAGGATTAAAGTTTTGCAGGAAACAAAATTTGCTGTAGAATCTCTATGGATTGAAATTCCATGTAAGAAGGGGAAGGCAATGGCAGTGGGGGTGTACTATCGACCACCTGGCCAGAATGACCAAATGGATGATGAAATGCTCAAATAAATCAAGGAAGCTAACAAAAGTTACAACACAGTAATAATAATGGATGATTTCAATTACCCCGGTATCGACTGGGTCAGTGTCACGGTAGGACACACTAGGGAGATAAAGTTCCTAGATGAAATAAATGACTGCTTCTTGGAGCAGCTGGTTCATGAACTGACCAGAGGGGAAGCCATATTGGACCTAGTCCTTAGTGGAACACCAGATCTGGTGCAAGAGATAAAGGTGTTGGGGCCACTTGGCAATAGTAATCATAGCATGATCGCATTTGATTTAATTAGTACTGGAGGGATTGTAAGGAAATCCACAGTACTACCTTTTAACTTTTGAAAGGGAGACTATGAAAAAATGAAGAAAATAGTTAAGAAAAAACTAAAAGGAGCAGTTGCGAAGGTTAAAGACTTACATCAAGCTTGGGTGTTGTTTAAAAATACCATCTTGGAAGCCCAGACCAGCTGTATTCCACGCTTTAAGAAAAGTGGAAGTAAGTCCAAAAAACTGCCAGCATGGTTTAAAGGTGAGGTCAGAGAGGCTGTTGTTGCCAAAAAAGCATCTTTCAGGAAATGGAAAAAAGAGCCAAACGACGAAACCTGGAAACAGCACAAGCACTGGCAAGTCAAATGCAAGGATTGATAAGGCAGGCAAAGAGAGAATTTGAGAAGAAGCTTGCTGCGGAAGCAAAAACGTGAAATAAAAAAGGCCTTTTCAAGTACATTCGTAGCAAAAAACCTGTGAGAGAGTCAGTTGGTCCATTAGATGATAAAGGGGTTAAAGGAGCACTAAGAGGCGACAAGGCGATAGCGGAGAGACTGAATGAATTATTTGCTTCGGTCTTTACTGAGGAAGATGTAGGGATGTTACCCATGACTGAAGTGGTATTTAAAGGTGCGGAAGAATTGAAGGAAATATCGATACATCGGGAAGATGTCTTACAACTATTAGATAAACTGAAGAGTAGCAAATCACCTGGGCCGGATGGTATACATCCAAGGGTGTTGAAAGAACTGAAATATGAGATTGCAGAACTGCTATCAGTAATCTGTGAACTATCATTAAAATCATCTCTAATACCTGAAGATTGGAGGATCGCCAATGTAACACCAATTTTTAAAAAGGGTTCCAGGGGTGATCCGGGAAACTACAGACCGGTGAGCCTGACGTCAGTACCGGGAAAAATGGTAGAAACCATCATAAAGAATAAAATTACTCAGCATGTAGAGATAGTCACAACCTAATGGGAAACAGCCAACATGGCTTTAGACAAGGAAGATCTTGTCTTACTAATCTGTTATGTTTTTTTTGAAGGAGTGAATAAACAGGTGGACAAAGGTGAGTCGGTTGATATTGTGTATCTGGACTTTCAGAAAGCCTTTGACAAGGTCCCTCATCAGAGACTTTTGGCAAAACTAAAGAGTCATGGGATAGGAGGCAGTGTACTATTGTGGATCAGGAACTGGTTAAAAGATAGAAAGCAGAGGGTAGGGCTAAATGGCCAATTTTCCCAATGGAGAAAGGTGAATAGTGGTGTACCCCAGGGATCTGTGCTGGGTCCGCTGCTTTTTGACATATTCATAAATGACCTGGAAAGTGGAATAACGAGTGAGGTGATCAAATTTGCAGATGACACAAAACTATTTAAAGTTGTTAAAACCCAAGAGGATTGTGAAAAATTGCAAGAGGATCTTGATAAATTGGAAGACTGGGCATCAAAATGGCAGATGAAATTTAATGTGGACAAGTGCAAGGTTATGCACCTAGGGAAGAACAACCCAAACTATGGTTACACGATGCGAGGTTCCACATTAGGAACCACCACCCAGGAAAAAGATTTAGGCGTCATTGTGGATACCATGTTAAAACCCTCGGCCCAGTGTGCAGCGGCGGCCAAGAGAGCAAACAGAATGCTAGGTATGATAAGGAAAGGAATGGAAAATAAAACAAAAGATATTATAATGCCTCTATATCGTTCCATGGTGAGACCGCACCTTGAATATTGTGTGCAATTCTGGTCGCCGTATCTTAAAAAGGATATAGCGATTTTAGAAAAGGTACAGAGAAGAGCCACCAAAATGGTAAAGGGGATGGAAAGATACTCCTATGAAGAAAGGCCAAAAAGGTTAGGGCTCTTTAACTTGGAAAAGAGACGGCTGAGGGGAGATATGATAGAAGTCTATAAATTAATGAACGGAGTGGAACGGGTAAACGTAGATCGATTGTTTACCTTATCAGAATATAGAAAGACTAGGGGACATGCAATGAAGCTACAGGGTAAACTATTTAAGACTAATAAAAGAAAATATTTTTTCACTCAACGTGTAATCAAACTCTGGAATTTGTTACCGGAGGATGTAGTAAAGGCTGTTAGTGTAGCTGGGTTTAAAAAAGGTTTGGACAAGTTCCTGGAGGAAAGGTCCATAAACCATTATTAAGAAGTGACCGAAGATATCAATGCTTGACCCAGTACAAGCATTGTGGAACTTGTGTCTCTTGGGGAAACTGCTAGGTACATATGACCTAGATTGGCCACTGTTGGAAACAGAATACTGGGCTTGATGGACCTTGGTCTGACCCAGTATGGCATATCTTATGTTCTTATGTACTGTGCCCTGCTGTTCTTCTACAGCCGCGGCTCCCTGTCTCTTAGGGAACCACGGCTGTGCCTGTAAAATCGTTGCAGAGCCTGTCTCTCAATGGGCAGGCTCTGTGCAGCATTGCCCCGCCTCCAAAGGAAATGGTAAACAACTTCCTTTGGAGGCGGGACAATGCTGCACAGAGCCTGCCCGTCGAAAGACAGAAAGGCTCCACAATGGTTTTACAGGCACAGCCGCGGTTCCCTAAGAGACAGGGAGCCGCGGCTGTAGAGGAACAGGAGGGCACAGTAGCAGGCAGGCAACGGTTTCGCAGGCACAGCTGCCGTTTCCTAAGAGACAGGGAGCCGCAGCTGCATTAGAAGGGATGCGGTGAGTTTGCCGCTGCCGAGAAGCGGACTCGGCAGTGGCAGCAACTTGAGCGCTTTTTTTTTTTCCCCCTTCTTTTTACGGTGGAGCGAGGCAACCCCCGCTAAATCCTGTTGCGACTCCCATGGGGGTCGCAACCCACAGGTTGAGAACCGCTGCTCTAGAATTTGTTGCCAAATATGCAAGACGTAAAAGAAATATTTTCTTTATCTTAAAATATACTAATTAGAAATTTCATGGTGTGGCTCGTAATCTGTGTTCGTTTTATTCACTCAGCAGTTTACATTAAACAAAAACTTAAACAAGGGAGTACATCGCAATGTTGACTGCTACATTAAAACAGAGTTGATAACATAGAACGTAAAACTTATGAAACTTATAAAACAAAAGCTATACACAAAGTAGAGGACAGGTATGGGTAAGCAATAACTCAGCTTAGATAGCGGAGGTGGTCTGATTGGATGTCTTGTATTTAGGTGCAGTGACAACCATATTCTTGTTTTAGTTCTCCTGGGGTGGGTGCTGGTTTCTTACTTGATCAGTTCCTGTAGGATATTTGCAAAAGATCCGTGTAGGATCTTGAAGATTGAGTAATGTTTTGAACTTGGACCAAGAGTGCATTGGGAGCCAGTGTAATTGGTTAAGTGTAGGGGTAACGTGATCTTGATTGGAGCTACCAGCGAGTATACGGGTGGCTGCGTTTTGTGCCAGTTGTAGGAGGTGGATGGAGCATTTAGATAAGCCCTGGTATAAAGAGTTGCAGTAATACAAAATCTGTGTGACAATGGCTTGAAATAGAGTGCAAAAGTGATCCTGGTTGAGTACTGGTTTTATATTCTTGAGGAGTTTCATCTTATAGTAGGCATTTGCAGTGATTTTCTTTATGTGAGGCTGTAGTGTGAGATTTTGGTCTAAGTTGACAACAAGATACTCAACTTCCTTTTGTACCTTAATGGTGTGGTATAAAGAACAGATTTTTTTGTGGGGGTGTGAATGATGGGTCTCAAGTGAAGAATAATGCCCTCTGTTTTGTTGAGGTTTACTGCTAGGTTATTGGGGCCTAGCCAGCCGATCATTTCTTCCATACAATCAGTTATGGGCAGGAGGTCAGGGTTGCTAATATTGATTGGAGTGAAAACCATATCATTGGCGTATATCCTGTTAAATGTTATGTGCTGGATTATGTTCCATACGCGTTGTATGTATCGATGAGCCTTGAGGAATGTCCTGGGTTAGGGTGAAGGGGGAGGATTTGCGCTTGCTACATTTTAGTTGCAGTTGCCTGTTGCTGAAATAGGACTGGAACCATTTTAGTGTTGTGCCATGTAGGCCGATTTCCTGTAGATGTCGCAGCAAGGTACTATGGGATACTGTATCAAAAGCAGCTGATATGTCCATAAATATGAGAATGAAACTGGATTTGATGGTGAAATTAGACCTTACCTGCTAATTTGCTTTCATGGAGCCCCTCCACTCCAGTCCAGACAGACGGGTTGTGCTCATGCACCAGCAGCTGGAGACTGAATTATGCAAATTTTCTTTGTGATGTCACCTCATATTAGCTCAGGAGTACTCTTCCCTCCTCAGTATCCTACTGTCAAAGCAGCAAACACTAGTACAATAGAAACAAAAATAACTCTCATGGAACAAGCAGAAACTCTCTCTCTCTCTTCCACCCCCGGACCAGCAAGAAACAACTGAACTTCAAATAAACTGGTCCAGGAGCACCAGAAGCGACTACTGCTAAGACCAGCCTCATTTGGCCATTTTCCTTTCCTTCTCTCTGTTTTTTTTAAAATTATTTTTATGCTGCTTCCCTTACAGCTCTTATAGATATCGATTGGCAATCTCCAAGCCATACGGTCCGTGAGGGTAAAACAACTCAGAAGAACAGGCACCTTAACCCACTCAAGAGTCCAAGAGTGCCTATTGGATCTTATTGAATAGACGGCTCGTGAACCTAACGCAGAAGAACGGGAGGGTTCTGGAGGGACTCCATGAAAGAAAATTAGCAGATAAGGTCTTATTTCACCTTCATCCACATCCCTCCAGTCCAGTCCAGACAGACGGGATGTACCACAGCAGTACTCTAGAGCCAGGTAGGCCCTCATGAGCCACGCTTGCAAAACCAGAGCTCCAAAACACACCTCTTGTTCCACCTGGACATCCAACCGATAATGCTTAGCAAAGGTATGCAGAGATGACCAAGTCGCTGCCTGACAAATGCCTACAGGAGGCACTAGGCTAAATTCAGCACAGGAAGCCGTCTGAGCTCTCGTGGAATGTGCTTCTCAGTCCCTGTGGAATCGTCCGACCCCTGAGAAGATATGCCGATGCAATTGCCTCTTTTATCCATCTTGATATAGAGGCCTTGGAGGCCGCCTCCCCTTTTCGTGGTCCACAAAAAAACCGGATGAGTTGGTCAGATTTCCGAAAAGATTGCGTGCATTTGAGATAACACTGTAGTGCCTCTGAACATCCAACTTGTGCAACTGGCGGTCCTACGCCTCTGTGCCCGCTGCAAACACTGGCAGCGACTCCACCTGATTGAGATGAAACGTCATATAAGAACATAAGATATGCCATACTGGGTCAGACCAAGGTCCATCAAGCCCAGTATTCTGTTTCCAACAGTGGCCAATCTAGGTCATATGTACCTAGCAGTTTCCCCAAGTTTCTGCCCAAAGTCAAAACGACTTTGGGCAGAAAGGATGGCATGGGATGTAAAATGACTCTCTCCTTGGAAAAAATAAAAAATGGTCCCTGACATGATAAGGCCTGCAACTCCAAGATGCGCCGAGCCCAGCAAATAGCCACCAAGAAGACAACAGGTGGAGCTTAACCTCTCTTTAACAGCCTTGCCTGTTCAAGAGCCAAGCCGTAAGCGAGAAGCGATTCACTTGAGGCATCCAGATGGGACTCTGCAACAGAAGGTCCCGCCTGTTCGACAGTCGCCAAGGCTGGCCCACTGTCAACCTGACCAGATCTGCATACCAAGGTCTCCGAGGCCAATCGGGAGCCACCATGATCACTCGACCTCTGTGCCGAGCTATCCTGTGTAAGAGGCGCCCGATCAAGCCCTATGGTGGAAAAACATACAGAAGTCCTTCCCTCAGCCAAGGTTGAGCGAGGGCATTGAGACCTTCCGACATTCGCTCTCTTCTCCTGCTGAAGAAGCGACTTGCCTTGACAATGTGCCATGAAGCCATCAGATCCATCACCGGCTACCCCCACCGACTCACTAATTGGTCAAACATCGCATTGTTTAAAGACCACTCCCCCGCATCGAGCCAATGGCGGCTGAGGTAGTCAGAGAGAATCGGCGCAATCTCATCGGCTAGAGCTACACTGCCCATGCCACCCTGCCTGTTCACATAAGCTACTGCTGCCACGTTGTCTGAGAACACCCATACTGCCTTGCTCTCCAAGAATGCCTGGAACCGTCTCAGTGCCAGCCCAATTGCTCTGATCGCCAGACGATTGATGGGCCAGGAGCTCTCCTGCTCCGACCATTGCCCTTGCGCCACCTTGGCACAACAATGCGCCCCCCCAACCGTATAAGCTGGCATCCATTGTCACGAGCACCCAATCCGGCCTCGTCAAAGGCACTCCCCTTGGTCAAGTTGTTGGTGCTCAGCCACCACTGCAAGGCAACTTTCGTATCTCACAGATACTGAAGTCGGCGAGACATAGGATGCCGATGCGGAGACCACCAGGAGCGAAGTGCCCACTGAAGTGGACACATATGTGCTCTGGGCCATGGCACTAGATCCGCCATGAGCCCCAATACCTGCAGGTAATGCCAGGCTGAGGGCTTCACCATCCATAAAAACTGTCGCAACACCTTCTGCAATCTGTTGACCCAGTCCTCTGGGAGCGACACTCAACACGCCTCCGTGTCTAACAACGCCCCCAAATACGCCTCTGCACTGAGCGGAATTTGCTTTTTGCCGAGTTGATGACCCAACCCAGCTCCTGCAGAAAGGATATGACCTGCTGAGTCATGTGCGCACTCTCCTCCCTCGACTTTGCCCTTATTAACCAATCGTCGAGGTACAGATGCACCAAAATGCCCTGCTTGTGAAGCGCTGCAGCCGCCACCACTATCACCTTGGTGAATGTCCTGGGGATGGTCGCCAACCAAAACGGCAGAGCCTGGAACTGAAAGTGTTCTCCAGCCACTGCGAAGCGCAGGAACTTCTGATGTTCCTTCTGAATGGGAATATGGAGATAGGCCTCGGTAAGTTCTAGTGCCGTAAGGAACTCTCCGCTTTGCACAACTACCATCACAGAATGAAGAGAGTCTCCATGTGGAAATGCGGAACCTGGAACACTCTGTTCACAACTTTGAAGTCGAGAATGGGCCAAAAGGATCCCTCCTTTTTCGGCACCACAAAATAAATGGAATATCGACCTAAGCCGAAATCACTGCTTCCAACTGCAGAAGACTTGCCAGCGTCGCCCTTACTGTCCGAGCCTTTGTCAGAGTTCCGCAGGGGGATACCATAAATGCATCGGGCAGAGGATGAAGAAATTCTAAGGAGTAACCACAGCAGATGATTTCCAGCACCCAGTGAACTGATGTTATGTGGACCCAGGAATGGTGGAAACGCTGGAGTCGCCCCCATGATGCATTCTGCATTCTCCTGGGCCAGCCTCACTTCATTGAAGTTTGTGGGCTGCGGCCTTGTCCTTGAAAGGACTGTCTCCTGTACGGGAACCTCCCCTGCTGAGGCGGCACAGAGCGAGCCATCCTAAAGTGCCGGAAATCACGCGGCCCCCCACGATATGGTAGGGGCTGCCCCCGGCCAACTTTAGGTTTGCCCTCCGGTAATTTACCTCTTTTGGAGTCTCCCAAATCCTTGACCAGCTCCTTAAGGGCCTCGCCAAACAACATTTTCCCTTTGAAAGGAAGTTTACTCAATCGAACCTTAGAGGCGACATCTGCTGCCCAGTTATGGAGCCAAAAGAGACGCTGCAAAGCTACCACTAAGGCCATTGCCTTGGAAGACACTCGTACCAGGTCATAACAAAACTCTGACAAGTAAGTCGCAGCGGACTCCAGCTTGGGCAGTTCCGCTGACTCTGTAGGCTCTTCACTACTGCTGCCCGGAAGCGCCTGTACCCACTGCATACAAGCTCGGGCGACATAAGCCCCACAGATGGAAGACTTCAGAGAAAGTGCATTGACTTCAAATGCTTGCTTCAAAAAGCGATCCTGAGGATCCTTAAGTGCAGTGCCCCCTTCCACCAGAATGGTGGTCTTCTTGGTCACCGCCGTGACCAACGCATCCACCTTAGGTATACGGAGGAGATCTTTCTCCGCTGATAGCAGCTGATCGAGGCGGGCCGTTGCATGACCTCTCCATTCCGCTTCAATCAGCTACATAATAGCCTTATGCACTGGGAATGAGTCCTGAGGGGTTCGCATGCCCTGTAGAAGGGGATCCTCCAAAGGAAAATCTGCCTCTGCCGGCCTAAATGGCAGATTTAGTACTGCTAAGGAGTGTGAAATAAGCATTACCAGCTCCTCCTTACGGAAGGCCCATACTATTGAAGGGTCCTCTCCTGGGGGGGGGGGAGGTTCTCTCCTTGAGGAAATTCCCCCCCCCCCACCCTTCAAGCCCCAAACCCTCCAGATCCTCTGCAGACCCCGAGGGGCCTTCTCCCAGGTCTTCCCAATCTCCTGAGATCTCTGACCCCAGGTCTGCTTCATAAAAACTCAGAGTCTCAAACACTTGGCTACAGTCCCTTCCAGGACCGTGGAGGAGAGTCACTTATCAGGTGCTGACTTTGTGGCAGAGGCACTCTTAAAAGGCTCCTGCTCTCTTTCTAAGTGGTGCGCATGGTGCAACAACAAAATAAACTCCAGAGAGAAAAGGGAACCACCTTTCAAGGCGCTAGCTTGAGAGGGCCTTTCTACAATGGTGGGCGTCGTTCCTGTATCCCCCATGGTAACAGGAGCCGCTGGCTGCAGGCCACAGGACAAAATGGCCACCAGAGATGGCGCGGGAAGTTTCCCGCCTCAACAACAACAGACTCCTGCTGCGACCTTCCTCCGTTTCCCAATCCTGCAACCCCCCCCCCCCCGGGTAGTGAGCCTTGCTCATCCCTATGCTGTTCCAACACCCTACTTTTTCTTTCACAGACTTTGGCAGCATCCGGCCTGAGAAAGCGAACTGTGCCACATGCCACACACACTGGCTTCGTTGATGGCATCGATTGCTTTCTCCATTTACCAGACAAAGACTTACCGTGGAAAGAAACAGACGGCGGTCAACACCCAGGATCCTCACACTGCTGCTCATGCTGTTGAGAGTCACCAATGCCAACGGCTTACGGTGCTCCCTCCCACCGAAGGGCTCCGGAGGTGAATGCCAATACCGCTGGGCAAACTCCCTTTCTTTTTTCTTTTTTTGCAGTCGACCTCTGCCCAACAGATCTGCTTGTTCTCCAAAACAATAATCAGAAAACTAAGTCTTTCAGGGTGACCTGAGCTACTCAGTCAATCCAGACAGAAATGGTCTGAACCAACCCCAGCTGCTGAAGACTGAATTACTGAGGAGGGAAGAATACTCCTGAGCTAATATGGGGTGATGTCACAAAGAAAATTTGCATAATTCAGTCTCCAGCTGCTGGTGCATGAGCACAATCCGTCTATCTGGACCGGACTGCAGGGACATGAATGAAGTTGTCGATTTCACTGATGATGGTGTCCAGAAGTGAGGTTAATAGTCTCTTAACGTTATGGTTTGGTTTAAAACCATGCTGATGTTAGTCCAGAGCGGGGCGGGGGCGGGGGGGGGGGGGGGGTTGGTCTAGATGGTCCTGAACCTGAAGCCGTCTTTGTACCACTTTTTCAATAATCTTCTGTAAATACAGTAATGTTCTGTAAAGAGTAAATAGCCAACCTGCATTTACCTTAAACTCTTTAGCCATTCATCATAGTGGAGTTGTTCCACAGTGAAGGTGTTCCATCCTCTATTATTCTGGTCACTCTTCTCTGCACCTTGTCTAATTCAACTGTATATCTTTTGAGATGTGGCAACCAGAAGTACACAAACACTCAAGGTGCAATTGCACCATGGAGTGATAAAGAGACATGATGATTGTTTTATTCTCTACTCCTTTCTTAATAATCCTAAGACTAACATTCTGCTTGCTTTTTTAGCTGCTGCCCAACACTGAACAGAAGATTTTAACATACTGTCCATGACAACACCTAGATCTTCTTGGGTGATGACACCTAATGTGGAATCTAACATCATATAGCTGTAATTTGGGATTATTTTTCATATGTGCATCACTCTGCACTTGTCCACATTAAATTTCACATGCCATTTGGATGCCGCCTCCCAAGGTGGTCCTGCAATTTTTCACAATCAGCATGTGATTTAACTACACTGAATAAATTTGTATTTGCCATTTCTAGATCATTTATAAATATGTTAAAAAGCACTGGTTCCAGTATAGATCCCTGGGGTATTTCATTATTAAACTTTTTTCACTGAGAAAATTGACCATTTAACCCTAATCTATCTTTTAACCTGGTCCCAGTCCACACAGGACATTACCTCAGATCCCATCACTTTGTATTTCTTTAGTATCATCAACTGCTTCACCTTTATTTATTTATTTATTCATATCCCCAAAAAATGTAGTAGACTGAGGCAAGATATATGTGCATTCAGTAATTCTACTCTTTAGAAACACAGAAACATGACAGCAGATAGACCATATGGCCTATCTAGTCTGCCCTTCCATATCAACTACTAGAGTCCCTTTTTTACCTTTCGTGATCTTCTGTGTTTGTCCCATGCTTCCTTGAATTCAGATACAGTCCTCATGTCTACTACATCCACTTGGAAACTATTCCATGCATCTACCACTCTTTCCTTAAAGAAATATTTCCACATTTCTTTTGTTTATAATAGCTTTTTTATCATTTTACCTACCACAGATGTAAGGCTCTCCTGTCTGTAGTTTCCCAAGTACCCTAGGATCCTTTTTAACAAGTGGTATTGCCTTTGGCTACCCTCCAATCTTCAAGTACTGTAGATAATTTTAGCGATAGATTATAAAATACTAGTAGCAGGTTTCATTTTTTAGTTCTTTCAATACTCTGGTGTGTATACCATCCAGTTCATGTGATCTGCTACTCTGCAGTGTGTCAATTTACTCTATTACATCTTCCAAGATCACTGAGATTTGTTTCAGTCCCTCCAATTCATCATCATTAAATATTTTTCTGGCATGGGTAGCTCACTTACATCTTCCTCAAAGACAGAAGCAAAGAATTCATTTAGTCTGTTATGACCTTGTCCTCCCTTAGTGCCCCTTTTACCCCTCGATCATCTAATGGTCCAACAGGCTTCTTACACCAAATGTTAACCTGAAAAGATTTTGTTAAGTGTTTCTGCCTCTATGCCAAGCTTCTTTTCAAATTCTTTTTTTTGCTTTCCTTATCAATGCTTTGCATATAACTTGCCAGTGCTTATGCTGGCCATTATTTTCTTCAGTTGGATTTTCTTCAGACTAAAATAGCCTCACCATTTAAACCATGTCAACTGTCATCTGGCCTGCCTTCTGCCTTTTCTATAATTGGAGAAAAACTGGTCTAGGCCTCCAAAACAATATTTTTAAACATTCATGCCTGGAGAAAGTCCATAAAAAATTAGCCAGGTAGCCTCTGGAGAATCATTGCTCATACCTAAAAATGAGCTATGAGAAACAGTTCCGTTTTTTGGGGATTTGCCATGGTACTGTTGCTCAGATTGTCCACTTTTGGAGACAGGATGTTAGGTCTAATGGCTTTGGTCTGACTCAACATGCCTCTTCTTTTATTCTTATGCTAAATACCATGAGATGTGGGGGTACACTTTTGGGGAAGAGGGGGCAGTGAAGCAAAATACTAGATGTGTGAGGCAACTTATGGTAAGAAGGGACTCAATGTAGAATTTAATAACTGTTTGCTCTATTGATCTGCAGGCTAAATAATACATGTCACAGATAGTAAGACATCTTGTATTATGGATAAAAATGGTCAAACGTTTGAGAATACTCTATAAAAGGTTTTGTTTTAAGGAAAATCATTTTTATTGATGGAACATGAACCAACAAAAGGAAAACAGCACACATTGAGTACAACAGTACAACGCACTGCAAGAACAACCCCCAGGCAAAAACACCGACACACTCCCTGAGGCCAAAGGGGGGAGCGATTCGTAACAGCTACTAAGCTATATGGGCAACAACAACACTGCAGAGAGCGGCCAAAGCCCCGTCCCGTTGAAGGCCGAGACATCCCCCTCCCCAGGCTCAACCTAACACCTCAACAGCATCCCCAACCCGACCCCACCCTCCCCACCCCTCCCCCCCACCCAACTCACCCCCCCTCCCTCCAACTACCCCCAGAACCAGACCTACTTAGCCAGGCACCCAACCCACCACTGCAGGCCACAGCATCCCACCTCAAGGATCTGCAAATAAGGACCACATTTCTTGACACCCCTCCAGTCTCCTCCCCCCCAGAAGACGCGCTGTACGGAGTTCCATGCTCCTTAACTCCCCCATCGAGCCCTCCCACCCCTTAATCTCGGGGGGCTCATCGGACAACCACTGTCGCAGAATGCATAATTTCGCGAGCATGAATCCCCTCTCACAGAGCATCCGCTGTGGCTGTCTCATGGCGACCCTCCCACTCGCCATGCCCAACAGTCTCCATTCCGGGGAGAGGGCATCCCAGCTCTGACTCCCACCCCCCAACCTCAACCAAACAGCCTTCCAGAAAGGTCTTATCTGGGGGCAGAACCAGAATCTATGTGACAGCGTCCCCCGCACCACCTTACAGAGCCTACAAGCATCTGTCCGAGCCAGACCAGCGCGCGCAGCCCACACATCAGGTACATAAGCCCGCCATAACAACTTAAATTGGAGTTCCTGTAACCGAACTGACTCCGAGACCAATTTAATGGCCTGAAAGGCTCGTTGCAACTTCTCCGCCGTCACTCCCGGCAGTTGGTCTTGTTGCCACCGCCGAGCCAGTGCCTCAAATTGTTGCGCCCTGTCTGGAACCGCCATAACCCCCATCAACCAAGACACCGTAATCTTCCCTGTAACATTCTGCCACAAATTCAACATCCCACCTTGGGCATCAAACCCCGAACCGTCCCTCTGTAACTGCTGAGCATAGTGGCGCGACTGCAGATAAAAAAGGTTTTGTTTTAAAGCATACGTTTCCTAGTGACCCTACACAAAGATAGATTTCCATGAAAAATATTCTAATTGCAGAATGGCTATTCCTGCAAAGAAAGACAACACATACCACAGTTCAATAAGATGACTTCAAGGCATCCATGCACTAATCACAACAAACAGAATTAAATTTCAGTACAGGACTGTTAACAGTATATACTTGTATGAGAGAGTAATTAAATGAACGTTCTCTTGAGGCCAACACTGAATTGCTCATCACAGCATTAGCTACAGATGACATTTTCTTTCATTTAGGATTTATAGATATTTGGTATGGCTACTAATGGGAATTTTTATATCAAACAGAAACAGACTTTGACTTAACTGGGCTGGTCTAGCAGGATGATATGTCCCCTTGCCAACAGGTGGAGGCAGACTTAAGCAACCTTTAGTGGCAGGGAGACATAATCCACTCGTCTGGACGGGGTTAGCAGGATTCAAGTAGAGAAGATTATCAGGTATGTTAAAACCTCTCCTTGATGTACACAAATGATCATTGCCTGCCTTTGAAAAGACACTGCTAATGTTCAAAAGTGGATGAGGAATCCAGGTATCAATTTGTGTAAACATGAGAGTGAGAAATTTCCAGGTACAGCACCAATGATGACTAGACATCTCAGTTGGTAAATAGCTCACTGTGCCGATATCGCACTATTGACAGAAATGCACCTCTCCAAAGCTTCCAGCCTCCTACTCCCATGGTTTTTTGGGTTATCAGCAGAAATGCTCATAACCAAAAGGTTACAGGAGGAACAGTTCTAAGGAGAAGTACTTCCTGCCTTCACAGGCAGGTCTAGGAAGATAAGAACATATGTCATACTAGGTCAGACCAAAGGTCCATCAAGCCCAGTATCCTGTTTCCAACAGTGCCAATCCAGGTCACAAGTACTTATCAGGTTCTCAAAAAGTAGACAGATTCCATGCTGCTTATCCCAGGAATAAGCAGGAGATTCCCCCAGTCCACTTTATTTTTATGGATTTTTCCTCCAGGAAGTTGTCCAAACCTCTTTTAACAGCTTTTACTACATCCTCCGACAACAAATTCCAGAGTTTGATTACACCATGAGTGAAAAACATTTTTCTCCGATTAGTCTTAAATGTGCTACATTTACACATGGGGGAATTCTGTGCAAAACTAAAAAAAGCCCTAAAATTCTGCAAGCACCATTTGAAAATTCTGCAGAATATGGCAACTCTATTTTTCAAAATTATGCAACATGATTAGTGTCCTTGAGACATAATGAATTAAACTACAATACAGAAAAAAAATCTTATTTCTTAGGGATACAGAATAGCTTTAAAGGAATGATTACAACAGCGGGGTTACCCCCATTCAACTATACGTCAAGCATACCTACGTGCACTCTGTCAACCGAGATCTTTTATTACAGGATACAACTAAGATGCTACTGGACAGACAAGTTTGTGTCCTATATTATTCAAAGTTAGCTTCTAAAATAGCAGCTGCTAATAAGAAACATTGGCATATAGTAGCAATGCACAGGGTGTTTGCCGAAAGCCCTTGTATCCTATAAGGAGGGATTCAACATCCGTGACAAAGTGGTCCTTACTCATTCTATTAAACAGACCAGTGGTAGGCAACACTGGGTTATCAACTGTGCCATACTTGTATTTTTTTTGCAACCAAACATCATGGTGGATATACAAACTGGCAGAATATATTGACTGAAGTACAATACTGACTGCAATTCAACCTATGTGGTATATCTCATTCAAACATTGTCCAATTGAATAATCATCAGATACCACTCACTTTTTTGGATTTGTTGGCTGAATTAATTTTGTTGGAAAACTAATTCTGCCATGAGAATCAATTTTATTTATAAATCCACGGGATTGCCATGGCCTCAGCAATGGCCCCAGTTTGAAGATACGTTTCTGATTTTGTCCGAAGATATACATAGATAAGACAACCCGTAGATTTAGAACTCAATTGACAGAACACAATAGCTGTTTACAAAATAAAATTAAAGCAGCTCCAATGGTGGCTTATTGTTTGGCCTACAAAAATACCTTTTCAGACTTGAACTGGAGGGTCACTGACCATGCACCTGAACCACAGTGAGGAGGGGATCGGAGGGCTTTAACAACTAGTAGAGAACAATACTGGATTTTCCATTTGCACAGTGAAAAAACACAGGGTTTAAATTACACCACTGAATGGCATACTCTCATATGATCTGCTGCAACTGGTCTGCTGCATACATCACCATGCTTTTTGAATTAGCAAGTGAAGCTCTTTTACTACCGTGCCATTTAAACCGGGATGAAGCATAGAGAAGTCCCATGCTGAGCTTTAGTTGCTTTTAATGATGGAGAAGCCATGCACTGCAAAGTGATAAATAAGCTAGCTTTTTTATAATTGTTTTGAAAAGACTAATATGTTTATTTTAATTTAACAGCTTTTATATACCGCCTTTTCATTGAATCAAAGTGGTTTACACTGTAACTCACACTTTTATATAGAACTCGTTATGAAACTCTAAGGGGGGGGAGTGTGACATGCAAGAGATGCTCTGAAGCATAACTTATTTACAATGCAAAGCAATGTGTGCCTTCAAGTCAGTCCTGACTCCTGGCGACCCAGAAGCTCCTGGGTTTTCTTGGCAGTATTACCGGAAGTAGATTGCCAGGCCTTTCTTCTGAGGCAATGGAGGGTTAAGTGACTTGCCCAAGGCCACAAGGAGTGCTAGTGGGAATCGAACCCTGGTTGCTTGGTTACCAAGCCAGTGTTCTAACCACTAGGCTACTCCTCCACTCCTCCATTTACAATAAGCATAAGTATATACAGGATGTGATGGGAGTTCTGCTGTTCGAGAGTTCAGTGAGTTCATTGAATTGGTCAGTGAAGAGGAAGGTTTTTAGTTGTGTACTGGAGTCCTTCATGTCAATGGTGGACCTTAATTTCGCAGGGAGAGAGTTCCAGATGTCAGGTGCGGCAAGCGAGAATGCTCTCCTCGTAGTGGAATTATTTGCTCTTCTGTATGTGCAGGGTATAGGAATGGTGTCAATCGTGCTGTCTCTTAGGTCTGTTGCTGTGACTAATGTGAAACATCTCAAACTCCAGCTGACATGTTGTTTCTTATCTTGAAAACTGTCAGAGCAGATTTGTATCTAGCACGGGCGGTGACTGGAAGCCAATGGAGTTGTTGTAATAGAGGTATTACATGGTCTTATTGCTGCGTTTCTTATGAATATGTTTTATCCCCAGAAATACTAAGCCCCTGAAGCAGTGAAATGAAACCTGCAGGCAGGTCAGAAGAAAAGTTGGCATTTTCTGATCGTTAAAGTCAACTCAGCAGCACAGCACAGCACAGCATTGATTGTGGGAATGAATGAATGATGACAGGAGAAATGTTGGTAAACTGGGCCGTGCTTCCAATGAGCCAAGCAGTGTTTTTCTTTTTTGTTACAATGACAAAATACAATCTTTGAAGCTTTGTGCTTGAAGCAGTCCTACTTTCTTTTGTTATATGGCTAAGGATTCATGTGGTGATACATAGCAAAAGATGAAAATGCACACTTTTTGGAATTTTTTGATGTGATATTTTTAATGACAAAGTATAATAAAAAGAAAAGCAGACAAAATATATTAGTGAGAGATTGATAAATAAGATACAGACATTTCGTGAGTGAAATAGAACCAATGATTGATAAGGGGAACTACTGGTAGAATACGATAGACACAAGAAATTGTGTCTTCAGTTCTCTTCCAGCCCTATTATGATCGCTCTTTCACTTCTTTATGTGTGTGTTGATACTTGATAATTATCCTTTTTTTAGGGAATGTTTTTGTAATTTAGATATAGCTGTTTTCCTTCACCTCTATATGGTTTTTTTTATTGCTCACGTAACAAGAAGCAGTAGGATTGGGAGATTACGCTTCTGAGAGGGGAGGCAGTGCAATGTCAAAGGGAACACGAGTGAACGGGCTCAAGGGTGACCTGGAAGCATTTGGTAGCTGTGGGAGCCCAATTGGATCAATGGCACAGTGTGCTTGAGTTTCAGTGCAGCCAGCTATGCCTGGCCTATGAAGAAGGTAATAAAGTGAGTAAGCTGCTCACGTTTAGACTGTGTAGGCAGCAGGCCGCACAAATGGTGAATAAAGTGCAGGGGAGTAGTGGCAAGCATCTGTGTAAATCAGGGGAAATACGGGAGATATTTGTTTCCTACTTGAAGTATTGTAAGAGACGGAGCCAGTGGCTCCAGACCACATTAATCTGTTTCTGGAGGGAGCAGGAATTGTAGCCGTGTCTCTCCTGGAGGTAGAGATGCTATAGAAAGAGATTACAGCCTTGGAGGTACAGCAGGCAATCCACATGCTCGCGGCTAATAAGGTGCTGGGAAATGATGGTGATATGCCAGAATATTATAAGACATTCCAGGTTCTTTTGGCTCCTATGCTGACAGAGATTTTAATATAGTTGTGAAGGGTGATCTCTTGCCTCCTCCTTAGAAGGGAACTATGTCTCGGTGGTTCTGAGGCCAGAAAAGGACATATTGGAGGTGGCCTCTTACAAGCCTATCTCCCTTCTAAACTTGGATATAAAAATTCTGGCAAAACTATTGGCGACCTGGTTAAATAGGGTGTTGCCATGAGTGGTGGAAGAGATCAGATGGATTTTGTAGAAGAAAGGCAAGCAGCCAATAACATTTGGCGGACCCTGCAACTGATGCATGTAGCAAGAACAAATGATCAGCCCTCTTATTATGTTATCAATTGATGCAGAAAAAGCCTTTGATTTGGTCAATTGAGAGTTTTTACATAAAAAGTGTTAGCCAAGATGGGATTCGGCCTTAATTTCCTAGGGTGGGTGCAGAATCTATATCAGGATCCAAAGACTTGTTTGCAGATTAATGGGGGAGTGCTTGGAGATGTTACCACTAAAGCATGGGGGACATGGTAGAACTGTTGCTTGTCTCTGCTATTATTTTCCCTGGTGATGGAGTCCCTCGTTCAGCTTATTAGGGACTCGGTAGGTGTAACTGGAATTAGGGTGGGCCATCAGGAATACAAAATAGCTGTATTTTCTGATGATATACTGCTGACATCAACATTGCACCTCAGCATGCTCTCCAACTTGATGCTCTAAACCAAAATAGAGTAAAAAAAATTTTTGTGTGAGCTAACGTGTAAATATGTTTTTTGTTGGAAGATCAGCCCCAAGGATCAACTTAGCCTCTCGAAGCTGTGACTTCCATTTTACTCGGTTTTATTTAAACCACTCAATAGACCCTCCACGGAGCCGCTAGTAAGGTAAACACACCACAGTGAGATGTCACCTATACCAAAATCAAAAATTTAAAAGAATTTGTTGATATGTAGAAAACAAAAAGTGGTACTTATTTGAACCGTCATCTCCCCGCCTTTAATACATCTTCACGGGAGAACAGTCAGTGACCACGAAACGTCCAGTCCCACTTTTCATGAGATAGTCAACAGCAGCAGTTATTAAAGTACACAGCACTGCGTTTCGGGCGAGTATACAATTTCCACGCCCTGTATCAATGCTTGAAAGAACTGCCAAGAAATGTGTAACCCAGCCTCTCCACTTCTCAGAGACGCCGACGCATGCTCATTAATGATCCAAGCCAAACAGCAAGTCCCAAAGATTAAATAACAGCAGGAACCAATAGCCTTAAACTAAAAATAGTCCCAAAAGAAAATCAAAGGATACTATTCCAGTCCAGTTCTTTGTTGAGACACGATGGTTCAATAGTGTCCCAAAGAAAAATCCATGTTTGTTCGAGCTTTTGGAGTGATTGTTCACGATCACCACCCCGAGGATGCACAGGAATCATGTCCAATATTTTTACTTTACAGCTATAGGTTCCTGCTGTTATTTAATCTTTGGGACTTGCTGTTTGGCTTGGATCATTAATGAGCATGCGTCGGCGTCTCGGAGAAGTGGAGAGGCTGGGTTACACATTTCTTGGCAGTTCTTTCAAGCATTGATACAGGGCGTGGAAATTGTATACTCGCCCGAAACGCAGTGCTGTGTACTTTAATAACTGCTGCTGTTGACCATCTCATGAAAAGTGGGACTGGACGTTTCGTGGTCACTGACTGTTCTCCCGTGAAGATGTATTAAAGGCGGGGAGATGACGGTTCAGATAAGTACCACTTTTTGTTTTCTACATATCAACAAATTCTTTTAAATTTTTGATTTTGGTATAGGTGACATCTCACTGTGGTGTTTTTACCTTACTAGCGGCTCCGTGGAGGGTCTATTGAGTGGTTTAAATAAAACCGAGTAAAATGGAAGTCACAGCTTCGAGAGTCTAATTTGATCCTCAGGGCTGATCTTCCGACAAAAAACATACTTACACATTAGCTCACACAAAAATTTTTTTTACTCTATTTTGGTTTAGGGTTTATTTGAGTAGAGTAGGGTTATTTTGTTATTTTTTGGTTCTCCAACTTGATGCGGCTGCTGGAGGTTATTTTCAGGCCTTGGCGAATATTTTAAACTATTCTAAGTCACAGATCCTGAATGCTATCATGGAGACTGAGCTCTATATAAGGCTACATTCCTATTTTCCATGTAAGTGGGAATCTACTTCTTTGTGGTGCTTGGGTGTGAATGTCCCAGTGAGTCTTAGATAGTGCTGGGGAGGAGTCTGCTGTCTTGGTACATGTCGAAACCAATGACATAGGAAAATGTGGTAGGGAGGTTCTGGAGGCTAAATTTAGGCTTTTAGGTAGGAAGTTGAAATCCAGAACTTCCAGGGTAGCGTTCTCCGAAATGCTTCCCGTTCCACATGCAGGACCCAAAAGGCAGTCAGAGCTCCGGAGTCTCAATGCGTGGATGAGACAATGGTGCAGAGATGAGGGTTTTGGATTTGTTAGGAACTGGGAAACATTCTGGGGAAAGGAGGGGCTCTTCCGAAGGGATGGGCTTCACCTTAACCGGGATGGAACCAGGCTGCTAGCATTAAACTTTAAAAAGGAGATAGAGCAGCTTTTAAACTAGATAATAGGGGAAAGCCGACAGTCGCCCAAGAGCAGATGGTTCGAAAGAATGTATCCTTGAAGGATACTACCAAAAGCAGAGAGGTTCCAAAAAAAGAGTAAAGTAGCCCAAATGCCCTCGAGTATGGAGCAGACAGAGCTTAAAGATCCCAAATTACCCATGTCTAACAATAGCCAAATTAATATGAATAAAATACAGTCTCTAAAATGTTTGTATGCAAATGCTAGAAGTCTAAAAAATAAGATGGGAGAGTTAGACTATATAGCACTAAATGAGAGGTTAGATATGATTGGAATATCAGAGACATGGTGGAAGGAGGACAACCAGTGGGACACTGTGATACCTGGGTACAAACCATATCGTAATGATAGAGCTGGTCAAATTGGTGGAGGGGTTGCGCTCTATGTTAGAGAGGGCATTGAGTCAGAAAGGATTAAAGTTTTGCAGGAAACAAAATTTGTTGTAGAATCACTATGGATTGAAATTCCATGTAAAAAGGGGAAGGCAATGGCAGTGGGGGTGTACTATCAACCACCGGGCCAGAATGAACAGCTGGATGATGAAATGCTCAAAGAAATCAAGGAAGCTAATAAAAGTTACAGCACAGTAATAATAATGGGTGATTTCAATTACCCTGGTATCAACTGGGTCAGTGTCACGGCAGGACATGCTAGGGAAATAAAGTTCCTAGATGACATAAATGACTGCTTCTTGGAGCAGCTGGTTCATGAACCGACCAGAGGGGAAGCCATATTAGACCTAGTCCTTAGTGGAACACCAGATCTAGTGCAAGAAATAAGGGTGTTGGGGCCACTTGGCAATAGTGATCATAGCATGATAGACTTTGATTTAATTAGTGGAGGAGGGATAGTACGGAAATCCACAGTACTACCTTTTAACTTTCGAAAGGGAGACTATGATAAAATGAGGAAAATAGTTAAGAAAAAACTAAAAGGAGCAGTTGCAAAAGGTAAAAGGCTTACATCGAGCTTGGGTGTTGTTGAAAAATACTATCTTGAAAGCCCAGACCAGCTGTACGCTTTAAGAAAAGTGGAAGGAAGTCCAAAAAACTGCCAGCATGGTTTAAAGGTGAGGTCAGAGAGGCTGCTGTTGCCAAAAAAGCATCTTTCAGGAAATGGAAAAAAGAGCGAAACGACGAAACCTAGAAACAGCACAAGCATTGGCAAGTCAAATGCAAGGCATTGATAAAGCAGGCAAAGGAAGAATTTGAGAAGAAGCTTGCTGTGGAAGCAAAAACGCAAAATAAAGATTTTTTCAAGTACATTCGTAGCAAAAAACCTGTGAGTCAGTTGATCCATTAGATGATAGAGGAGTTAAACGGGCACTAAAAGGCGACAAGGTGACAGCAGAGAGACTGAATGAATTCTTTGCTTCGGTCTTTACTGAGGAAGATGTAGGGATGTTACCTATGACTGAAGTGGTATTTAAAGGTGCGGAAGAATTGAAAGAAATATCGATACATCGGGAAGATGTATTACAACTATTAGATAAGCTGAAGAGCAGCAAATCACCTGGGCCGGATGGTATACATCCAAGGGTGTTGAAAGAACTGAAATATGAGACTGCAGACCTGCTAGTAGTAATCTGTGAACTATCATTAAAATCATCTCTAATACCTGAAGATTGGAGGATCACCAATGTAACACCAATTTTTAAAAAGGGTTCCAGGGGTGAGCCTCACGTCAGTACCGGGAAAAATAGTAGAAACCATCATAAAGAATAAAATTACTCAGCATATAGATAGTCATGGCCTAATGGGAGACAGCCAACATGGCTTTAGACAAGGAAGATCTTGTCTTACTAATCTGTTATGTTTTTTTGAAAGTGTGAATAAACAGGTGGACAAAGGTAAGTCGGTTGATATAGTGTATCTGGACTTTCAGAAAGCCTTTGACAAGGTCCCTCATCAGAGACTTTTGGCAAAACTAAAGAGTTATGGGATAGGAGGCAGTGTACTACTGTGGATCAAGAACTGGTTAAAAGATAGAAAGCAGAGGGTTGGGCTAAATGGCCAATTTTCCCAATGGAGAAAGGTGAATAGTGGTGTACCCCAGGGATCTGTGCTGGGTCCGCTGCTTTTTGACATATTCATAAATGACCTGGAAAGTGGAACAACAAGTGAGGTTATCAAATTTGCAAATGACACAAAACTAAAGTTGTTAAAACCCAAGAGGATTGTGGAAAATTGCAAGAGGATCTTGATAAATTAGAAGACTGGGCATCAAAATGGCAGATGAAATTTAATGTGGACAAGTGCAAAGTTATGCACCTAGGGAAGAACAGCCCAAACTATGGTTACACAATTCAAAGTTCCACATTATCATTGTGGATAAAATGTTAAAACCCTCGGCCCTGTAAGCAGTGGCAGCCAAGAGAGCAAATAGAATGCTAGGTATCATAAGGAAAGGAATGGAAAATAAAACAAAAGATATTATAATGCCTCTATACCGTTCCATGGTGAGACCGCACCTTGAATATTGTGTGCAATTCTGGTTGCCGTATCTTAAAAAGGATATAGAGTTATTAGAAAAGGTTCAGAGAAGAGCCACCAAAATGGTAAAGGGGATGGAAGGATACTCCTATGAAGAAAGGCTAAAAAGGTTAGGGCTCTTTAACTTGGAAAAGAGACGGCTGAGGGGAGATATAAGTCTATAAATTAATGAACGGAGTGGAACGGGTAAACGTAGATCGATTGTTTACGTTATCAGAATATAGAAAGACTAGGGGACATGCAATGAAGCTACAGGGTAAACTATTTGACTAATAAAAGAAAATATTTTTTCACTCAACGTGTAATCAAACTCTGGAATTTGTTACCAAAGGATGTAGTAAAGGCTGTTAGTGTAGCTGGGTTTAAAAAAAGGTTTGGACAAGTTCCTGGAGGAACAGTCCATAAACCATTATTAAGAAGGGACCCAGGATCTCAATGCTTGACCCAGTACAAGCATTGCGGAACCTGTGTCTTTTGGGGAAACTGCTAGGTACGTATGACCTAGATTGGCCACTGTTGGAAACAGGATACTGGGCTTGATGGACCTTGGTCTGACTCAGTATGGCATATCTTATGTTCTTATGTTCTATTGTCTTGTACAGGGCGATCCTCTATTGTTCCGTCAAACAGCCAGAGACCTCGAAATATAGTCTGGGTTAACATCATCTTGGTTCAGATGGATAGCCACTATTAAGATGATGGTCCTTCCTAGACTATTATATCTTTTCCAGGTTTTGCTTAAGGTATTAGAGCTGTTACAGTGGCAAATAATTTGTTTGGAAGTATGGGAAGCTCAGATTAGTATGCCATATTCTCCATGCTCACAGGAAAAAGGGTGGCACATGACGGTATTAGACGGCTGCACAGGCTTGGATTGTTGTGGAATGAATAAATGAGAAGAGCACTAAATCTTGGGCTGCTGCTGCTTGGAAGAATTCTGCACTTGTAAGTATTGACCTCCTGAGAAGTTCCCTAAATCTTGGGGAAAAAGGAAATTCTTTGTGTTAAAACTGATAAAATCTGTGTATTTTAAAATTCAACATTTTATTAAGCCATCTAGGGATGAGCCTACTCTCTTGGTACATGTCAGTCCCAATGACATAGGAAAGTGTGAGGAGGTACTGTAGGTTCTGGAAGGCAAATTTAGGCTTTTAGGTAGAAAGTTGAAATCCGGAACTTCCAGGGTAGCATTATCAGAAATACTTCCCATTCTAGGCACAGGACCCAAGAAGCAGGCAGAGCTCCAGGGTCTCAATGCGTGGATGAGACAATGGTGCCATGAAGGTGGTTTGGGATTTATTAGGAACTGGGCAAAATTCTGGGGAAAGGGGGAGGGTTTTTCTGAAGGAATGGACTCCTCCTTAACCAGGGTGGAACAGCATTAATCTTTAAAAAGGAGAAAGAGAAGCTATTATATTAGATAATGGGGGAAAGCAGACAATCACCCACGAGCGCATGATTTGAAATGATGTATCTTTGAAGGATACTAGCAAAACAGGGGAAGTCAGGGTATCCCGATAGAGAGGTTTAAAAAAAAAAAAAAAAAGGGGGGTAAAAGTAACCCAGGTACCTTTAATTAAAAATCAGAGTTGAAAAATTAAAAATTAACCTTGTCATCAAATAGCAAGACTGTTAATATGAGCAAAAAATTAACGTTGAAATGCTTGTATGCAAATTCTAGAAGCTTAAAAATAAGATGGGAGAGTTAGAATACATAACAGTGAATGAAAGATTAGATATAAATTGGTATCTCAGACCTGGAGGAGTAGCCTAGCTTGGAACCAGAAAGATCAGGGTTCAAATTCCACTGGTACTCTATGTGGCCTTGGGGAAGTCACTGAACCCTCCACTGCCTCAGGTACAAACTTACAGGCCGATGCAGAAAGCTGGTGCTGAAGTTGTGTGCTATTAGCTGTTTACACATTTCATAACGCACCGATAGTGCAACACTTCAGTGCCAGTATGCAGCAAAGGACATGTATGCAAATGAGGTGTGCACAAAACATGCGCAAACGAGAGACGTGCTACAAGTGGCCGTATACACATGCATGTACATGCAGGTTCGTTTGGCACTCACTCCATAATAACCAATACTACTTTACCCAAAAACCTTTTTTTTATGAAATCACAACAAAAAGACCTAAAATAATATATAAATAATATAAATGAACGCAAAATACACACAACGATAAGAAGCACAAAAACATTTCTTGAACACCGAACTTTTGCTTATAAGCTGAAAAAGTCCATGCCGAAAATTTTCATGTCTAAGGTAACTGTTCATTGGTACATAACCTGAAAGTCTTTCCCTACACACGTAAGACGTTTAAGTCATCTCAGACAAGGCGCTAGAGATAATCGGCACTCCTGCTGGTTAAATAATCTTTTATGCACTTCTCTGCATCGGGCACAGACATTATTAGCAGGCCAACTTAATATATGCAGCTCATTTGTATATTATTTAAACACGCTTGGCATTATTGTGTGCGCATACTTTTCCTTTGCTGTTTACGTGTGCAATCAATCTCTTTTTTGCATTTGGCATGGCAGTACTTTGTGTATACGTTGCATTATCTGCACACAAAGGGTGTGTTAATCTTTCTACATTGGCCCATTAGACTGTAAGCCCTCTGGGGACAGGGAAATGCATATTGTACCTGAATGTAAAGAGAAATTAGACTTACCTGCTAATTGTTGTTCCTTGAGGAACTCCAGTCCTGTCCTGCACCTCTGGGTAGTGTACCTTTTCCAGCAACTTTGAGACTGAGTATGGCATCTTGATGGAACAAGCAGGCTGGAGCCAGCCTGATCCAGCCGAGCAGCACCTCCCTCTGCCCAATCAGGGCACAAAGCAGCCTAAAAACTCGGAGCGCTATCGGGCGCGCACACGCCTGTCGGGCCCGCACCTGAGGGCCTCACCAGAGGGCCCTTTGGCGTGGCCCTTAGGCAGGGTCCTATATGGAAATCACCCCAGCTCCGGAGAACCACAGTCCATGGTAAAGAAAAACAACCAAGCAACCCAAAGACAAGCTGCAGAACCACGGAACCATACCAGCAGTACTGACTGCAGAGCTCCCCACAAAAACGTATGTAAGCCTGCAGGTCTGGCTAATGTTAATTACTGACATACTTGTAAGATCTAAATAACTCAGGATGCCGTTAGTTTTGTTTGCGAACAACCCTATAGCCGTTGAAAAGGACATTGTTGTGTAACTAACTACCCTAGTCAGGTAGCAACTGTTACTCCCGAAAGACTCCCTTGTAGGCTAGCCATTTCCAATGTATGTAAGGTAATCGTTTAAAAGGTACACTAAAAGTACTCAAAATCAACTGCATAGTCTCATTGGGGGGGGGGGGGGGGCAAGTATCTACTATTAAACAAACCAGCATCATTGCAGTATAAATTACCTATCTATGTGCACAATCTAGCCCCACCGCAGTGTAAAGTAGATAGCCTCATTGCACTGTAAAGTATTTTTCTATTGTTGTACAAAAACTTGCTTCATTGCAGTGCAAGATAGCCAGTATTGCTAACCCAGCTATCACCCATACAAGCAGTCTCTGCTCCCTCAATATTGTCAACCTAGACGTCTCCTACACCAGCACCCAGCAGCAACCTAGACATCTCCTTCACCAGTGCCCAGCATCAACCTAGACATTTCCTACACCAGTGCCCAGCCCCAGTGCCCAGCGGCACTCGTCAACCCAACATGGCCATATCCATCCTATCACTAACCACTTTGTATCTCCTTAGCATCACACTCACTGGTCCCCTCACCTCGGCCTCCAACTTCAACCTCATTCCAATCCTTCATGCCGGAGGAAAAAGGTATCAAAGTAGCACACATTATAAGCCACCAGGACCACATCCACACCTAATCTACATACCAATCATTCACTCAGTGAAACCCAAAGCGGCCCAGCCCCAAAGCCAGCGAAACCTGAAATGTGCCCTCATAAACACACGTTCAGTACGCAGCAAATGGCCAGCCATCACTGACCTGATAACGAATCTTGACTAGACATCCTTCTGATCACTGAATCATGGCTCGACGACTCAGATGCAGTCCTCTTGAGCCAACTCATTCCCCCAACTTCTCAAGCCACACTTGCCACAGACCCAACCGCAGAGGAGGTGGCACCCTCATCTTATCAAAAGCAGAGCTCCAATATCAACTGGTCAGCTCCTGCAGCACAACACACCTTGATACACTCACCATAACCAACAACCACAGCACCATCAACCTAATATATAGAGCACCATCTTCCCCACCGGACGACCTTGCAAGCATAGTTGACCTCGCATGTAACCCCAAGAACCCCCACAAGTGAAACCTGATACTGGGAGACTTTAACCTCCCAGCCCTCCAAGATACACACTCTAAAACCTTCCTTGAAGCTCTCAACGAGCTGGGCTACGAGCAGATAGTCGAAACACCTACCCACAGGAAAGGAAACATACTAGACCTCATCTTCATTCCATGACCTGACATATGCTCAAACCACAACTTTGATCTAGATATCGCCCCAGTCCCATGGTCCGACCACAGCTTAATTAAGTTCCAGATACCCATGCGCCAGGACAGCAACCTGCATAGGAAAGTAGCCGAAAACCCATCCCTACCCAAAAGCAGGTTCAGACAATTCGACAAGGAGGCTATCCTCAACAAAGTCCTTCCAAATCTCGAGCTAGACTCTCCTGACCTGGACGAACTGATGGCCGCCTGGAACAGCCTGAATACTACCGCTGCATGCCGACCTGCTACAATCAAAACCTCGCACAAAACACCTAGAGTCAGGAAAGCGGCACAATGGTACTCACCAGAGCTCCGGACCTCATTACTTCTCCTCAGGAAACTAGATTAATGGCGGCGCTCCCAGTCCTCAACCGACCAGACAGCCTATTCAGCCCACCTGAAGGCACACCGCAACTCTATATCAGAGAAGATGAAAGAATACTACTCCGAACTCCTACACCGCTCGTTGAACAAACCTCACGATCTTTTCAACCTAGTGAAGTCCATGACAAAAGAATCATCGCCCACCCAGAATACAATATTGCACCCTCAAGAATACGCAGACTATATATTAGCCAAAACCAGCAATATCAGCTTACCCACGAAACCCACCCCCGATCACGACCCACACCAACCACTATCACTTAACATGCTTACAACCCCATCAGTTAGAAGCATCGAGGACATTATTGCTACTATCAACGCCACCACTGCTCCAAACGACCCCTGCCCTGCCCACTGGATAAGATCTCTGCGCAAAGAACTCAGCCTAGCCCTAGCCAGGATCATTGAGAGGTCCTTCTCCTCAGGAACGTTCCCAGCATGCCTTAAACAGACGTCGATTAGGCCTCTTCTGAAAAACAACAAGCTTAACCCACAGAAAGCTGAATCTTACCGACCGATCTCTAGCATTCCGCTGCTAGCAAAGATTATCGAGAAGGTAGTTCAACGGCAAATCCAAGAGCACACTGACTCATCAGGCCCTCTTGACCCATGCCAACATGGTTTCAGGGAAGCACATGGTATCGAGGCGCTTCTTGCAATACTTTTTAACACTCTAATAACAGGGATTAACAACAGGCAAGGATATGCCCTGATCTTTTTAAGACATCTCCGCAGCCTTCAACTCGGTCAACCACGAACTGCTCCTAATACGTCTCCAGAAAAAGGGAATTCAGGGCCCAGCCTGGAACTGGTGCAAGTCGTACCTGACAGATAGATGGCAGCAGGTACGAACAGGAACTGTAACCTCCGAGCCTTTTCAACAGAAACATGGCATCCCTCAAGGCTCCTCGCTATCTGCCTTACTATTCAATATTTATATACAGCCCATATGTTCAATCATCCGATCATTCAACATATCCTGCCTGATCTATGCAGATGATGTACTTCTCTTCACCCCATTCACCATCGATAAACCTGACCTCTCCTCACTAGTAAGATGCTTTGACGCTGTCACGGACTGGCTACACTCACAGTGTCTCAAGATAAACGTCAGCAAGACTGAAGTGCTGTTCATCACGAGAAATCAGTCCTTCTCCCCCCCCCCCAGCAACACTGAAGACAAGAGATGCTGAACTCCCAAGCCGTCACAC
Source organism: Ichthyophis bannanicus (assembly GCA_033557465.1). Taxonomy (NCBI): domain Eukaryota; kingdom Metazoa; phylum Chordata; class Amphibia; order Gymnophiona; family Ichthyophiidae; genus Ichthyophis; species Ichthyophis bannanicus. The sequence goes on from CM066032.1 coordinate 473,535,717, forward strand.
CATCCGCTACCTAGGAGTCTTGTTGGATCAGCGTCTCGATATGAAAGCTCACATAAGCAACACTGTAAAGAAGGGCTACCATAAGATGAGGACAATCCAACATCTCCAACCCTTGCTGCAACCAACAGACTTCCGAACAGTTTTCCAGGCACTGATAACCCCCCACCTTGATTATGCCAACGTAATCCTTCATGGACGCCCTAAGAACGCACTCAACCCACTACAGCTAGCCATGAATGCTGCTGCCCATTTCCTATATAGGACCTCTAGAAGGGAGCACATTACCCCAATCCTGAAGGACCTACACTGGCTACCAATTTACTGCCGGATCATATACAAAGTTGCCCTCTTAACCTTCAAGGCCATTAACAAGCGAACAGCCAGCTCCTTGACAAACCTTATCCTCCCCACACCTGCATCCAGAACAAGAAGGTCCGCCACCACCAACACCCTAGTAACCCCTAGTGAAGTAACAAAATGCACTAACACCACAATGAACAGAGCATTCAGGTTCTACGCACCCACCTGCTGGAACAAACTCCCAGTGGCCATCCTCATGATCACTGACCTCACACAATTTAGAAAGGCACTAAAGCACCACCTCTTTCTCTTACACTATGCTCAGGCCAATAACACATCCTCACCTGGTCCAACCTCACATTCATCCCAATAAATAATCCACATCCTTACACATAGTAATCACAACAAGCCATGCCACTATAGCTGAGCAGCCACCAACACCTGTATATAGTATGTATATAGCCATATATGTTTTCCCCTGTTATCATTCCAAGTTGTACTACCTGTTCACTGTAAGCGCAAAGTAGGCTCTTCCTACCTTGCTCAAAATTGTCATCTATAAACCGCGCTGATTTTAAAGAGCACGGTATATAAAAGCATTTAATAAATAAATAAATACAATTTTTGATGACACCAGTGTACTTATGCAGCTGGCACAGTCTACCAGCCCCAGTACTTATTGACAAAGCAGACTCACAGGAGCAATAAATAAGTAATTAAACATGCAACAAACACCTCTATGCCTAAACAAACTAGTACCCCCTCCATCCCCTGGGAAGGATACCCCCCACCCTCCAGGATGAAGAGGCCTACCTGTTGAGTGCCTTTGCATCATCAACCAGAAGGGAACAAGTGACCGACAGCTCTTCCGGTCCATCCGTCCCCAAACGCAGATTACACCCTTCGTCTCTGCTACTCCTGGCCACTTCCTCCACCAAGAGAACCAACTTCAGGAGCAGGGTGCGCACCGATCATCACAGAAAGCATTCAGGGAGGGTTCCAGGACTGGACAGGAGTTCCTCAAGGAACAACAATTAGCAGGTAAGTCTAATTTCTCTTTCCTTATCATCCCTCCCGTCCAGTCCCACACCTCTGGGATGCATCAGAGCAGTTAAACTAACAGGAGGGACCCGCACAACCGGCCTGAAGCACTGCCGATCCAAAATGAGCAACCCCGTGGACTGGACATCAAGGCAATAATGCTTAGAGAAAGTATGCATCAACAACCACGTTGCCACCCTACAGATCTCCACTGGCAGAACTATACTCTGCCCAGCAGGCTGCCTGAGCCCTCATGGAATGCGCCCGCAACCCCACTGGCACTGTTTTACCCTTCAAGATGTACGCTGATGCGATTGTCTCCCTGATCCATCTGGAAACAGAGGCCTTAGCTGCCACCTCACCTTTGCGTGGCCCACCAAACAGAACAGATAATCCAATGTCCTTTTCACATACCTTCACAGGGCTCTTAACATCCAAGTGGCACAGCTGCAGAGTGGCAGGGCCCACATCCGCACTCACCAGAGCTGATAAGGAAATGGCCTGATTTACATGAAATGCTGACATCACCTTGAGCAAAAGTGAAGGAACTGGGCAAAGGACCACTTTCTCCTTAGAGAAGGAAAGGAATGGCTCCTGGCACGACAGGGCCCAAAGCTCCGAAATCCTGCATGCCAAGAAAATCGCCACCAGGAATACCGTTTTTAAAGTTAAATCCTTCAGGGAAGCTTGACTCAATGGCTCAAAGGGTTCCCCAGACAGCGCCGTCAGCTCCAGATTAAGATCTCAAGGCGGTACCACCGCCCTCCTCGGCGGATGGAGGTGGGTCACCGCCTTTAGAAATCTCAGTACATCTAGGCGTGTATCCAATGGCACCTCATTGACTTTCCCACGATAACAGGAAATCGATACTAGTTGCACCCTCAAGGAACTGACAGCTAGGCCTTTATCAAAACCGGATTGCACGAATACCAAGATGTCTGGGATGGAGGCATGGAAGGGCACGCCTGTCTTTCTCCGCACCATGATCCAAAAGATGCGCCACACGTGGATATACACCATGTTCTTAGACCTCTTCCAGGCCTGTAGCAAGATCGTTATCACTGAGCCCGAATATCCTTTCTTCTTCAATCTCGCCCTTTCCAGAGCCATGCCGTAAATGAGAATGGAACCACCTGGGGCATGTGGAGGAGTAGCCTAGTGGTTAGACCACTGGCTTGGTAACCAAGCAACCAGGGTACGATTCTCACTAGCACTCCTTGTGGCCTTGGGCAAGTCACTTAACCATCCATTGCCTCGGAAAAAAGGCCTGGCAATCTACTTCCGGTGACACTGTCAAGAAAACTCAGGAGCTTCTGGGTCACCAGGACTCGAAGGCACACACTGCATTTTTGGGGCATGCAAATCAGCCCCTGCATCAAGAAATCCTTCTGAATCGGAAGCCGCCATGGTCGATCCGCCAAATCAGGTCAGCATACCACGGGCGCCTCAGCCAGTCCGGTGCTATCAGAATTACTAATCCCCTGTGTGCCTCTATCCGTTGCACTACCCGGCCTATGAGCGCCCACGGGGGGGGAAAAAAACAGAGAAGACCCTCTTCGGGCCACCACTGAATTACAGCATCCAGGCCCTCGGACATCCTCTCTCAACTTCTGCTGGAAAAAAAAGAACAAACAAACAAAAAAAAAAAAACAAAAAAAAAACTTACAGGCCTTGGCCGACTCGAACGCTGCCATTAGGTCCATGACCAATGAGTCCCACTGGTGGACCACCTGCTCGAACAACCCCCGGATGAGCTGCCACTCTCCGGTGTCCATGTGCACTCGGCCGAGGTAGGCTGCCGTCACACTGTCGACTCCCGTTACATGCGTTTCTGATAACGCCTGGAGACGTCCTCTGGCGTCCTCCTCAAGGGCAGCACTGCCCGTGCCTCCTTGCCAGTTGATATAAGCCACTGTGGTCGCATTGTCCAAGAGGACTCAGACTGCCTTCCCCTGCAACCATGGCTTGAAACCTTTTAGCGCCAAGGTCACCGCTCGCATCTTGAGCCTGTTGATAGATTACAGGGCTTCCTACGGACTCCACTGTCCCTGAGCAAAACGTCCTTCACAAAGGGCTCCCCAGCCTGACAGACTAGCATCGGTCATCAGCGGAACCCACACCAGGGACTCGAGTGGCATGCCCCCTTCCAGGCTCTCAGGATGCAGCCACCACCTGAGGGCTCTCCTGGTGTTCCATGGGCAGGAGAGTACTTGGGACAGGGGTCGACTCTAATGGACCACCACCAGTGCAGAGCCATCTGCAGCAGTCGCATGGGTGTCCTTGCCTATGGGATTAGCTAGAGTGTGAAGGCCATGGTCCCCAGAACATGGAGATAATGCCATGCCGACGATCTCACAGTCTTCAGAAACTGCTGTATCAACTGTCATAGCTCCTGTGCCCGGCAATCCAGCAGGAAATCCCTGCACACGCGGGTATCTAAGCATGCTCCAAAATACTCTAGCTCCTAGGCCAGCTGTAACTGACTCTTGGCCAGGTTGACCACCCAACCAAGAATATGAAGGAACTCCATCAAGCGCACTGTTGCTCTTTCGCTGTCGTCCCTGGACATCTCCCGGATCAGCCAATCGTCTAGGTATGGGTGGACAAAAATCTCCTTCCTTGCGGAGAGAGCTGCTGCTGCTAACACCACCAAGACCTTGGTGAAGGTACAAGGGCCAGTCGCCAGACCGAAGGGCAATGCTCAAAACTGGAAATGGCCCTTTGGCACCACAAAACGGAGAAACTGCTGATGTTCTGGATGGATGGGAATGTGCAGATACGCCTCCGTGAGGTCGAGAGATGTCAAGAACTCTACGCTCCTCACCGCCTCTACTACTGATCTCAGCGTTTCCAAGTGGAAATGCAGTACCCGGTGACGGCGGTTCATGCTGTTGAGGTCGAGAATCGGGTGAAAGGAACCTTCCTTTTTGAGCACCATAAAATAAATGGAGTATCAACTGCAGCCGTACTGGTCTCGCAGAACCGGTTCCACAGCTCTTAACTGCAGGAGATGAGTTAAGGTCCCCTCTACTGCCGCTGACACATCTGCATCCACTTTGGGCGATCAAAGGAGCTCTCGTTCTTGCTCCAGTGGCAGGTACAGGTGCATCATGGATCACACTCCTTTAAGATCAGCCTCCGGCAAATCCCACTCATCCTGGATCATCTGTCATACTACTCTAAGCGCTGGGAAGACTTTCCGCAATTTCCGCACCGCCTGCAGCAGCGGATCCTCCAGCGCCTCTTCCTCTGCTGGGAGATTAGCGGGCATATTCAGAGCCTTAAGGAACTCCAAAATTAGCGCTGGCAGCTCCTTCTGGCGGAACACCTGAACAATCTGAGCCTGATCCTCCTGTTCTGGGATCTCTCTTTCTTCCAACTCCTTCTGCGGATCCAGCCTCTCTGACAATGGTGATTGCTGCCACTCCTCTAAGCCTCTAGCCTACTTAGTCGCCACTGCCCCCGACTCATGCTCTTTTACGTCCAATGCCCTCTTAACCCCGCATTCCAGGGCTGAGGAGCCACTTGCCAAGCCCTGTTGACAGAGCAAAACACTTTATGCAAAAGTAAGACAAACCTCTGGTGAGAACTCCCCCAGAAGCCTTATTGCTCCCTGGGCTTGAGGGGTGGATGGTCTGGGCATCGCGCAGAGACCGGGGGGCCAGATCCGTTGGAGGTAACATGGCGCCCTCCCCCCCTGCCTCCAGGGTCTCTTGCGACCGGGAGGGACTCTCCTGCCTCGTCTCATCCTGCAGGCCCTGCTCCAATGACCTAACCTCTTGCGTGCAATCTAGGCAGACGTCTGCCTCCAAGACCGCTCCCCATCGAGTCCAGCATATCTTGAGGATTTTTAGACTGCGTTGCCGTGTTGTACCTCCAAGATATGAAATGGACCACGCACTGATTCAATCTGACTCTGACACTTTCTCCGAGTAAACGTTTATGTTTTTATTATAAGTAATACCAATGGCTATAAGAAGTACAGCTTTCTTTACAAGCAATATCGCAAATTTAGTAGAGTCTGGGCTGAGACAAAAGATGATCATGTCAGGTTACTCACTGACCATAGACAGATGGAAGGATTTCATTTGTCTCCTATCCACTGACTGTCTCTGTCTTTCCAATTATATACATTTCTTGTATGCAGGTGCTTTCTGTTTCACAGCACTTTTTCCTGCTTATCTTTCATTTATTTCTGTCTGACATTTTTGCCTGATCCTTCTCAGGAAAAAACTCACAATATTTCAACAAACTGTCACTTACATCTCCTGAACTACCTGACTAGACAACGGCTCTCTGAAATCTGCCCAGCAACAAGACAATGGTACATTTAGTTAGGCTTTTGCCACGGGTCACTGTGCACTGAATAAGTTTTGAGCTTTATAACACAAGGAATGTTTAAGGATGTGGTATGAGGTGGGATGCACCCACCTTGATACCATCACATACCAGGCACTGTGGTCTGGCTGGCATGGTGGGAAGGGCTGCAGGTACTCCCCAGGACCGCCCTCAATCTGTACTTGGGTACGTAGATGGATCCCTAGCACAGTGCACCTTCACAGGCTCAGGCACGGAGCACTAGAATACCTGAACTAAAATAAAATCGAACAAACCGAAACTGAAAGGAAATGACCCCCTAGGAAGAAGCTGCTCTGTCCTGCTTTATTCTCTGGTGGCTGCCTCTCCCGACACCCAAAACACAACCCAACAGGGGTTAAAACACATGCGGGCCTGAAGAAGAAGAAGAAATCGTGCCTAACACAGAGGGGGGGGGGGGGTAGGGAGGTTCCCCCACTGCTGCAGGCTCCCAAACACGCGACTGCAGGCCACTCTTGTCTCCTTGTGTTCTGGCGGTTGCTAGGGGCTCCTGCTGTCCTCCCCCCCTTGCCACTCTTACCTTGGAGCCTCTTTGCCGCGTGGCTTTTCTACCTTTTGCGCTCAATCTTCCTTCCCAACTTCGGCACTGAGGGGGCGACTCGGAGCTGTCAGCTTTCACTCCCGTCAATCCACTGCTGCCCCCACGGCGGCTCCTCACCAGATAATGGGTTCGGGAGCTGCCAGAAGTCTCTGAATGAGGAAGGCCTCCACAGAACTCCTGCCCCAAAATCCTGGGGGGATGGGGAGAAGGAATATCCTCCCCACAGCCCTGTTGTCCCCTGGGTTCTTTTTGATCAATCTGGTTTTGTTTTTTTTCTGCCTTTACAAACAAAGAAACCCACACTTAAGCAGGAAACTAACTAAACCTTTCTTCTTAGTTGTCTCTTCAGTAAGTCCAGCACCCTGGCTCACTACCTCCTTCAGCTGCTTGGAGACTGAGCATACTGGGGCCGGTAGGTGGTGCCAGCTGCATATGTACAGCATTGGTAGTCACCAAGGAGAACCTGCTAAGGGTGAATAACTACCTTTTCTCCATGGACAGCAGGAATAAGTCCCAACAACCCTCCCACCTCCCCGAGGTGTTGTGTTCTGCTTCAGTTTTGTTATTAGAATGGAGAAGATGGCACTGCAGCAGACGGGAAGACAGACACACAACTGTGGTAGAGCCATCCAAAAGAAGCTGAGGAGCATTTCCATGCAGGGCTCCTTTGGTGATGTCACCCATTCGTAAGAACTTATTCCTGCTGTCCAAGGAGAACACCTACTACAGGTGAGTAACTACCTTATCTTTAAACTTTTTCTATTTTGCATATTTTACCCCTCCCATTATCCGCTATTCCACTGTAACAGATAAGGCTAAAGGCCCTCTAATAGTGGCTTATATCATCCCAACAGTCTTCCCGTTGCAGAAGGACTAGACCTCATTAGCATATCAATAAACGGTAAGAAAAACAATTCCATGGAATGAAGTCCTCACGTATGGGACTCCCAAGCTACAGGCTACCAAAAACCGAGAAGCTCAACAGGAGCAAACTAAACTAAGAACTGGATTATCAACTATGTACAGCACTGGTATTCCCCAAGGAGAACTCATTCAATTCAGCTTCTTCACCATGCAGTTTTTATTCATTATCATTCATGCTCCTTGGGGGGTTTTTTTGGTAGCCTGGATGGACAGTAGGACTCTGGGGGGATGGAGATGGATTCTAATCCCCAAACAGAAGCCGGAGTACAGATTGGCCTAAATTGCTGTCATGTCATGAATTCCCATCCAGACAGTAATGACATGTGATTGTGTGGACAGAACACCACACTGCAACCCTGCATATCTCTTCCATGGAGAACGAGCACAAGTCGGCCACCAACACAGCCATGGCTCTGATGTTTGTGAGCTGTGACATGACCATTAAGGCTCAGGCCAGCTTGGATATAAGTGAAAGAGATGAAGTCTGCCAGCCAAATTGAAAGAGTGTATTTGGAAACGGCAGCCTCTAGCTTGCTGGGGTCAAAAGAGACAAACAGCTGGGTGGACTTTCGGTGGACCTTTGGCCACTCTAGGTAGAAAGGCCAAGGCTCGCCTGCAGTCCAGCATGTGCAACACCGCTTCCCCTCTATGGGTGTGAAGCCTTGGAAAGAAATTTGACTGTCCGATTAAGATGGAAAGCAGATACCGCCTTTTGGAGGAATCGAGGATGAGTGCGCAAGGTCACTCTATTATGATGGAATCTGGTATATGGTAGATGAGCCTCTAGAGCCTGGAGCTCACTAACACGGTGTGCTGAGGTAACTGCCACGAGTAATAAGACCTTCCAAGTCAAGAAGTTCAAAGGGCAGGAATTGAGCAGCTCAAAGGGAGTTAATATGAGCTGTGACAGAATCACATTAAGGTCCCAAGCCACCGCCGTAGGCTTGAAGAAAGGTTTCGAGAGGAGCAAGCCTCGCAAGAAGCATACCATTAAATGCTAAGTCGATATGGGCACTCTCTCCAAACCACAATGGTAAGCCCCTGACAGAGTTGGACTTGAGGCCCAACTCAGAGAGGTGCAGGAGGTACACGAGTAATCTGCCGATGGAACAATTAAAGGGATCCAACATCTGTTCTGCACACCAGAAAGCAAATCTCTTCCATCTGAAAGCATAAGACCGTCTCATCGAGGCACTCCTAGAGACCAACAGAACATTTGTTACACCATCAGGCAGGTTAAGCTCTGACAGGAATAGCCTCTCAATATCCATGCAGTGAGCGCCAAGGATGATGTTGGGGTGGAGCAGCCTCCTATCGTCCAGTGATATAAAGTCTGGGGCACAGCCCAACCACAGAGGATCCCACTGGGAGAGTTGAAGCAGAAGGGGAAAACCATGGCTGCCTGGAGTTTCAGCAGAGTCTTCTCTAATAGAGGTATGGGATACGCATATAGTAGGCCCTTCCCCCAGTGCAGGAGGAAGGCATCTGGAGCCAGCCTGCTGCACGAGGCGACCCTGGAGCAGAACTGATCCACTTGGACACTGTGCTGAGTGGCGAACAGATCTACTGAAAGATCAGGGCTGCGACATCCCTGTCCAGAGTCCACTCATGCGGCTGGAGGACATGGCTCAGCTGGTCGACCAGGGTATTCTGCTCCCCTGGCAAATATGTGGCCCTTACCACCATACCATGAGTGATGGCAAACTTCTACAACCTGACCACCTCCCAGCATAGGAATTACCCTGCTTGTTTATGTTGTACATTGCAACCTGATTGTTTTGATTCAGACCAACAATGAGGTTGGCTAGGTGACCCTGGAAAGCCTTGAGGGCATTTGCTAAGGCTCGTAATTCCAAGAAATTGTTCTGGTGCAGGCCCTCCTGTTCAGACCAGAAGCTTTGAGTGTGGAGGTCATCCATATGTGCTTCCCAACCCAGCTTGGATACGTCTGTTGTCAGTGTCTTCTGGGGTAGCACCTTCTGAAAAGGGAGAACCCTGAGCAGGTTCTGATGATCTAATCACCAGTGCAGAGACTGGACAAGAGGTACGATGACTGCCACCTGGTCCCAAATGTGGCCGGTGGCTTGTTTCCACTGAGTATCCAGTGTCCATTGAGCTTGTTTCATCAACAGACGGGCCATGGGTAAGACATGCACCAGGGAGGCCATCTGGCCGAGCATGGTCACTATCCCACGAACCACTGCCTGATTACTCCGCTGGGTATCGCGGACCAAAGTCGTCAGTCTCTGGAGTAGGTCCAGTGGGAAAAAGGCCTTTGCTTGAGTCATGAGGAGAACCCCTATGAGCTCCAGTTGTTGGTTGGTCTAAAAGTGGGATTGGGTAAATTACTACAAAACCCTCAATACCTCCTGTGTGCACCTCAAAAGCCTGGTAAGAGTAATGTGCTGTTTCTCTATAATGCCAGCTTTCTCCTCCACCGAAGAGGTTCTCTCACTGACATGGCACGTTCAACAAGTTATTTTGCACAGACTGCTCCAGGTTGGAAGACTGAAGCCAGGTGAGCCTGCAGGCTCCAATACCCACTGTCACTGCTTGAAGACTGTCTCAAAGGTATTGTACATCATCCTGACCAGGAACTTCGAGCAGTCCTTGCCACGGTCCATTATTGTGCCCAGTTTACTACTGGGGAAACTGAAGCACGATAATGCTCCAGTTTCCCTAGTGGGAGGAATGGGCAGAAGTTGGCAAGATCATGCATGTTGTCTTTCAGGAACATGCTCACGTACAGTAGGTAAGAGTATACTCTAGCTGCAAGCATGATCTTTCTCCCCGAAGTATTACACAAGCTTTTCAACTCTGATTCACTTGAAAGCATCCCAATCCCGTGGTCAGACCACTATCTAATCAAATTCCAGCTCATCATCAATGATACAAAAGAAAATAGTTATCTCCAAGTTATAATGCCCTGTTCAATGTAATTTCAGTTTGTTCAATGTAAACCGCACTGATGCAGAATAGCGCGGTATATAAGAGAATTTAAATAAAATAAATAAATAAATAAATTTAAGCCATAGATTTAAAAAATACAATGAAGAGGAATTCCTAGATCTAATAATTCCCCACTTATCACCATCACCTTCAGATTTAGATGAAGCGATCACAAACTGGCATAGGACAATCAAAAATGCTGCAACTAACAAACATGTGAATAAAATGAACAGTCACCCTAGAACTGGAAATGAGCCTTGGTTTAACACCACACTAAAACAAATGAAAAAAGAATTAAGGAAAACAGAATGCAAGTGGCGCAAAAATAAAGATACTACATATTATGAGTCCTATCACAACCAACTCAAAAAGTATAAAGAAGCAATAGATACCTCTAAAAAGAACTACCATGCAACAATACTTGATAATTCACTAAACAGACCTAGAGAATTATTCTCTATTGTACAAAAACTCACGAACAACAATCATAGCTCTTGCATGGAAATCACAGAAATTTCCCCTCAGACTCTGGCAAATCACTACATAAATAAAACTAAACACCTCCTGAACCTGCCAAAAACAACGAACACATCTCAACATATTTACCCAGATAACTGGTCTAACTTCTACCCCATAACTAAAGATATACTCAAGAACATAATACTAAACCTAAACACCACTACGTCTTATCTTGACCCATGTCCAGTAACCTGGATAAAGAAATCTCTACCAATCCTATCACCATTCATTCTCCCAATAATCAACCTATCCTTAACCAAAGGATACCTATCACCAGCTCTAAAGCATGCACAGATTCGCCCACTGCTTAAAAACAACACCCTTGACAAATCTTCACCAAATTCATACAGACCTATTTCAAGCATACCATTCATGGCAAAACTAATTGAAAAGACGGTTCAAATTCAAACGCAGGAATATATAGACAACTCAGCACCCCTGGATGATCAACAATATGGTTTCCGCCCTCGCCATGGAGACACTTCTAACTGTCCTAATTGACACACTCGTAAGAGGGATAGATAACCCAAAGCAAGTGTTCTTACTCCTATTAATAGACATATCTGCGGCTTTTGATAGTGTTCACCCATACCATAATGCTCAATAATCTTAAACAAATAGGGATAAAATCAACAGTGCTAAACTGGTTTACCTCATATCTAGGCAATAGAACTCAAACTGTCAGAATAGGAAACAACACATCTAACACACACAATCAGGAAATTGGCCTACCCCAAGGTTCTGCTCTATCAGCCCTCCTATTTAATATTATATAAAACAGGTCTGTAACATTTTCAAAAAATTCAAGGTATACTATCATTTGTACGCAGACGACATAATGATGTATATCCCATTCACGATCCCCAATCTACCACTTAAATTACTCACTGAATGTTTCAACGAAATTACCACCTGGCTAAATAACAATAACCTCGCCATCAATCACTCCAAAACCGAAGCACTAATTGTAACCAAAAACCAATCATACTCTCCCCCACCACATATTATACTTCAGGACCACGAAATCAAAATAAAGAATGAAGTGCGATATTTAGGCGTCATACTGGATACACATCTCAATATGAATATGCACATAAGAAACACAACAAAGAAAATTTACTTCAAGCTCAGAATCTTAAAACAACTACGTCCTCTAATACATTTACAAGATTTCACGAAAATAATACATGCAATAATAACCCCTCACTTCAACTTCGCCAACCTAACTCTATTAGGGGTAACGAAACAAATCATCAAAAGACTCCAACTTGCTCAAAACGCAGCGGCCAGAACCATCATGAATGTCCCACCATTTCATCACATAACACCTATACTGGCAAATCTTCATTGGCTACCAATACAAAGCAGAATAACTATACAAAACACTAACAACCACCTTCAAGGCTCTAAACAATATGGTCCCACCGACCCTAAAAAATCTCATATCTAAAGAATCAACCAATAATCTACATAGAAGAGACCAAACAAACAAATTAAGGACCCCAAAAGAATACATAAAAGCTAAAAAGACAACTAACAAAAAAGCATTTTCCCATGTGGCCCCCATTATCTGGAATGACCTCCCAGAGGAAATCAGATCAATAAATGAGATCAAAGAGATCCGTAAGAGTCTAAAAACACATCTGTTTAAGGCACACTACGGGCTATCAACAAACTCCCTCTCCCAACAAGAAAACGGATAATAACACTGTTTGACTGAGTGACACAAAATTGACATGATCCAACACCTTCGACTCCTAAGATTTTACACTAGTTTAGAAATTTATAATATATTTTTACGTCTTATGTAATGCACTCATACCCCAATTGTATATAGTTACCAAAATGTTATTTGTTTTTGCACAATTTTCCTTTGTTTTAAGATGTTCCTTGTAAATGATTACTGACTGTTTTGTTGTATAATAGTTACACTGTTTCAGACGTTCATTGTAAAACAGACATCAGCCTGTTATATTGTTGTTAAATGTAAACCGCACCTGATCTCTGGAAGGTGCGGTATATAAGCGACTGTTAATTAAATTAAATTAAAGCATGGAACTCTGGAAGCACCTCCTTCCGAAGGAGTCCAATGTCTGAGCCTCTTTACCCGGAGGCGTCTAGGAATGAGTGTCTTGGTGAATCCCACCACTAAGGAGTAGTGCGAAAGTGTGGAGGCTTCTCAAATCAAGAGGCAATGAACTCTCTCATTGTGCCTACTGACTGATGGCACAATGAGAGAGTTCTCCCACATTCTCATTTGCAGCCTTTATAGGATTCAGTGTACCAGCACAGTCACTGCTTTCTTAGGAGCCGAGGAGTACTAGAGGATCTCCAACTCCTCTGCCTGGGGCTCATCCTCCTTCTCCAGCGAAAATGAGAGGGCCTTGGCTATATCACTCACAAAGTTCTGGAAGAAAACATCCTCTGGAAGAGACTTCCACTGTTCATGTGGAGGGTAGGGGTCTAATGGAAGCTCAGGAGACCTGCCCTTCGACAGGTTTTCCCCCGATTCCACATCGGTCACCCATTCATCAGAGTTAGACTTCAAAAGGAAGTTTAAGTACCTCTAAGCTCTGCCTGGAGCTGCCTCCAGCTTTGAGGGGAGCGGGAGCATCGACAGGACATCGAAGACAGATACACTCAAGAGAGAGATGGCCCCACTGGGAACCAGCATCTGATCTCTTTGATGCCCCAATGTCAACGCCTACATAGGCAGATCATGCGCCTTGAGGATCAGCTGCACAACGTTCGACGACGATGCCCTAGGCACTGTATCGATGTGATGCAGGCCTCAAGCACCTGAAAGCGTTCCTCTATGGCTGCTGATTCTGAAGGCCTTAGGGCCTAAGCAGCTTCGATCAATGTTTCTGGCATCCGACATGGCCTCAGTTGTCAGGAGATGGTCGGTGCCATTCCAGAATTCTGGGAGTAGACTCCCCTCTCCAGGCCACATTTGTCAAGCCATTCACGGCCATCACTCTCATCATCAAGTTGGAAAGGGCTCTTATGCTGATGCACATTGGGCTTAGCCCAGTGCTCAGATAAGTCTCCCTTTAACGCCAATGGAGTTGAGGTTGAGTCCTTTTTCGATTCCATGTGGAGACCGATCAACGGCCTATGCTCCGGGGGGGACTATGGGTACTTGGCTCCAAATATGCTTAAGAACCTCTCGATGTCAATGCACCTTCGGTAGATCCTAGGAGAGCCATCAAGACAGATACCGGTGCCGAAGACACTGAATGAGACCTCTGGCCAAAGAGGGATTCCCTCTGCTTTTCTAGACCCCTCAGGCCTCTCCCTTGTCATCTGCAAGCACAAATTGCAAGAAGGCTAATGATCGGGACACAGACAATGAAGGCACCAATTGCGCTCATCGGTGACAGAGATGGTCCTGGCACATTTGGTGCATTTCTTGAACCCACTGGTCAATTTCTGGGACGTCTGTGAAAATGGCCATGGCTAAATAAAATGGCTCAATGGTAACCAGAGGCTCAGCTGGGCTGCGGGAAAACGAGAAAATAAAAGTTACCAAAAAAGAGGCAGAACTGAAAGAGGAACTGCGAGCAATGGACTCAATGCTACCGATGGCAGGCAGAAAGTGAAACAAGCACAAAAAGAGACCCCTGAAGGGGAAAAAGCAAAACATTTACTGGCAGACGACAGATTCATGTCAGTGGAGCTCCATGGAAAATGAAGACTGGAGAAAATGGCGCCGCAGCAGGCGGGCAGACTGCTTTGATGGAAATAAACAGTCTCACATATTTTTGGCTGGCATTTGATCATTCTCTACACCAGCACCCCTCAGTATTTAGCAGACCTCATTCACTTGCACTCTCCTAGGTACAACCCACGTTCCTTCCACCTTAACCGCCTCACCCTTCCTTCCCCTTCATCTGCTCACCTACAATCCACTCGCTCCTCTGCCTTTTTCTTCGCCGGCCCTGCTCTATGGAATGCTCTCCCCTCCTCCTTGCGTTTAGAAACCAACCACACCACTTTCAAGCAAAACCTGAAGACCCACCTGTTTTCCCTGGCATATGACCTTCTCTCCCCCTTCATCTGATCTCTCTCGCCTTTCCTACTGTTTCTACCCTGGAGTAGATGTCCTCCTGTCTCGTCTTACCCGTCCTCTCCCTCTTTCTTTTCTGTCGAAATATTGTAATTTCTTTTCCTATTTCTTTGGGCCTTGGCCTTGATTTTCCTTTGTTTTTTGAAAATTGTACACCGCCTTGATTCCAGTAGAAAGGCGGTTATATCAAATTTAATAAACATAAACATAAACATTGCTTTACCATATATGGATGTGTTTACAGATTTAATAAAGTCTCTAAAAGCTAAAAGAAAATTGAACAAAAAACTAACTAGGGTACCTAGGAAAGAGCAGTAAAGGAGGTCTGACATGACAGCGAGAGAAGAAGAAAAAAAAAAAAGGGTGACATTTTACTTATCAGTTAATGTCTTTTCTTTGAGCCCTGCTAGACCAGTCCAGACAAAAGGGCTGTGCTCCCCTACCAGCAGACTGGTGGAGACAAAGAACCAATGAAAAGCCCAGGTTTCAACGACAACACTCTATGCCTCTAACCACCTCAACCACCAGAGGTCCCTTCAGTATTCGTCCCAAAGAATATGGGAGAAACATGGCAAGCCTCACACAACTTCAACCATGGGCAACAATGAGTGATCAACAGTAGAGAACACTATGTACAGGAAAGCATAAACAGAAGGGTGCCAGTTGAAGATGAACCTGCAAAGCCAATTGAAGTAGTAGCCTAGTGGTTAGAGCACTGGCTTGCTAACCAAGAGATCAGGGTTTGATTCTCACTAGCACCCTTTGTGGCTTTGGCCAAGTCACCTAACCCTCCACTGCTTCAGAAAAAAGGCCTGGCAATCTACTTCGTTACACTGCCAAGAAAACCCAGGTGCTTCTGGATTATCAGGAGCCAGCATTGACTTAAAAGCACACATTGTTTGCATTTCTTAATTTACATGAAGTAATGCTACTGTCTTTCAGGCTGATGCAGAAAGCTAGCATGGCCTTTAAGACCCATAACGCCATGTTTAATCACACTTTACAAAACTTTTAAATGCAGAAAATAGACAAACACCGACGGAAAAACTAGCACCCAATTAACACCATACATATTTAAATGTATTTTAATCAGCTGCACATAATGGTCTGGTATGCACATCATGGCTACAGACAATTTCACAACCAGCCATAGTGCCAAACGTTTTACTGCAGTGTCTGAGCTGACTTAAACCTCTTAAGCATGCCCCTGACAGTTTTCTGATGGCACCTGGTGCTTTCCCCAATGCCTAGATCATCAGATGATCAGACTTTGTGAAAAGCCCCCAATGCCATCAAAATACTGTCGGGGGCTGGTGCCCGACAAAATAGAATCCCTGGTGGCCCAGAATCTCTGTTTTTCCCCCCAACAGTATTTTGATGGCACCAGGAATGATCGCAACATCGGGAAAAGCCCCCAATGTCAACAACATACTGTTGGGGCCAGTGCCCCAACAGAAAGTAAGTATCTATTGGCCTAGTGGCTCCTGTACCCCCCACTAAAAGAATATAACCTGGTACTTTACAAAAGACAGGAGTGCTGACGCTGCACTCCCGCTCTGGTCCACCATCTTGAAAAATCATGACACCTGGTCCCATGCAGTGCATCCTGCCATATAAGGCATAGTCTACCTTATATGGCAGTCTGACCCGGTACATCCCAAGATGCATTGCGTGGGGCCAGGCGTCGCCATTTTACAAGATAGCAATAGCTTAGGAAAAAGTAATTAGACCTTACCTGCTAGTTAGCGTTCCTGAAAGAACTCCAGTCCAGTATCCTATTGACAAAGCAGACTTAATGGAGAGACAAATTAAAGTAGACCAAACTAACACACACCTCAGCAGAAACCAAATCCATGAACACTTCCTCCACTTGAAGAGGGATACCCCATCCCCCCCCAAAGAGGCGGCAGCTTACCTGTGAAAAAACGATTCACTGCCAAACTCACACAGCAAGGGGACAGACAGTGCGTTCATTCCGCTGCACTACTACTTCTCTCTGAGACTTGCGCCAAATGTGACCTTCAAGTCCCTGAACCTCAACCTACGGGCCGGACTCGCCTCCACAATATACCATACAGACACACTGGGCAGGATCAGGGACTGGACTGGAGTTCCTTCAGGAACGCTAATTAGCGGATAAGGTCTAATTACTCTTTCCTAAGCATCTCTCCAGTCCAGTCCCTCACCTCTGGTATGTAGCAGAGCAGTACTAAGTCCGGGAGGGGCCTGCGAGACTGGTCCAAAGGACCGCCCTGCCGAAAACAGCATCCACTGCAGCCTGGACATCCAAACGATAATGCCTAGTAATGGTGTCCAAGAGGTCGCTGCCCTACAGATATCCAAAGGCAACACCAGACTGTACTCGGCCCAAGAGGCCACCTGAGCTCGCGTGGAATGCGCCCATATCCCCAACAGAACAGGCTTGTTTTTCAAAATGTACGCCGAAGCAATGCCATCCCTGATCCATCTGGAAATGGAAGCCTTGGCTGCTGCCTCTTTGCGTGGTCCACCGAATACAAACAGGCGATCTGATCTGCGGAAGGACTCCGTCCTCTTCAGATAGCGCTTCAACCCTCTACGAATGTCCACATGGAGCAAACGCACATCCACGGTCTCATCACCCACCCTCATCAAGGATGGCAGGGAGACCGGCTGATTCATATGAAATGCCGAAACCACCTTAGAGAAAAAAAGATGGCACTGCCCGCAGGACCACCTTCTCTTTGGAAAAGGAAAGGAATAGAGGTCGACAAGAAAGAGCCTGTAGCTCCAAAATCTACCTAGCCGAACAGACAGCCACCAGAAACACCGTCTTGATGATCAAGTCCTTCAGAGAAGATCGTCCCATCGGCTCATAGAGCTTACCTGCCAAGGACTCCAGTACCAGATTGAGATCCCAGGACAGGACCGCTGACCTTTGAGGCGGAGGAAGATGACTCACTGCCCTCAGAAACCGGCCCATGTCTGGATGCTCACCGAGCAACTTCCCTTGGACCTTCCTCCGGTAAAAGGAAATCGCTGCCAATTGCACTCTCAGCCAGGCTCTTCTCGATGCACCAGAAGGTGAGCCTCCACCTACTCCAACAGACTCCTCGCTTCCTCCTCCAAGGAAGGGTTACCTGTGCCCCCCTGGTGATTGATATAGGCCACCGTGGTCACACTGTCTGAGAGCACCCGGATGGCCTTTCCGAGAACCCAGTGCTCGAAGGCTATGAGTGATAAGGCAACTGCCCGCATCTCCAGTCGGTTGATTGACCACCGGGTTTCCAGCATGCTCTAGCATCCTTGGGCAATATGTCCTTCGCAGTGGGCTCCCCAACCGGCCAGGCTGGCATCCGTCGTCAGATGGATCCACTGGAGGGACTCACGGGGCATGCCCTGCTCCAAGTTTCCCAGATGGAGCCACCACCTGAGAGCTCTTCTGGTCACAGGCAGACGGGGAGCCTCCTTGACAAGGGCTGATGCTGATGAGACCAGCGACGGAGAAAGGACCGCTGCAATAGCCTCATGTGGGCACTTGCCCAGGGAACAAGCTCGAGCGTTGCCATGGTCCCCAGCACCTGAAGATAGTGCCAGGCGGAGGGCTCCCTCATAGCCAAAAACCTCTACACTAGCATCCAAAGCTCCCGTGCCCGTTGAACCAGCAAAAAAACCTTGTTGCTGCAAGTGTCGAACCTTGCCCCGAGGTACTCGATCTCCTGGAGTAGGAATCAACCTGCTCTTGGCTAGGTTGATTACCTAACCTAAATTTCTCTATGAGGGGAGCCGTTGCCAGGTCAAATGGCAATGCCTGAAACTGAAAATGACCCATTGGTACCGCAAACCACAAAAACTGCTGATGGGTCGGCTGGATGGGAATATGCATGAGCGCTTCGGTGAGGTCGAAAGACATTAAAAACTCTCCAGTACGAACTGCCACTATCACCGACCTGAGCGTTTCCATGCAAAAATGTGGCACCCTTAGACAACGGTTGACCCACTTGAGGTCGAGTATCAGTCGAAAGGACCCCTCCTTTTTGGGGACCACGAAGTAAATGGTGTAGTGACCGCAACCGCACTGGTCTGTGGGTACCAGGACTACCACCCCTAGACGTAGAAGCCGCAACAATGTCTCCTTCACTGCTGTGGCCTTGGCTGGGGCCCTACAGGGAGACTGGATAAACGATGGGGGAATTGGCCATGCTAGCTTGAGAACATAACCGTCTCGGATGACCTCCAGGACCCACTGATCGGACATGACCCAGGCCAGGAGGAGTAAAACTGCCACAGATGACCCCCTACCGGCAGCCCCCCCCCCCCTCACTTCATTGCAATTTCCTCGGGCCAGAGGAGGCAGCAGCACCAAATCCCCTACCTGCTCCTTGAAACCCTCAAAACCCCTGATCCTTCGAGGGAAAACACCCCCTCTGGTAAGGTGCCAAGAGGGATGTCCGAAACCTCTGGAACGCCAGTGGCTAGGTCTGAGCGGAAGCGGAGTTACGACTCTGCTTCAATTTATCCTCTGGGAGTCTGCCACCCTTAGACTCCCGCAGCTCCTTTACCAACTTGTCTAGGTCCTCCCCGAATAGTAGCTTCCCCTTAAAAGGGAGGCTACTGAGCCGGGCCTTGGAGGAACCATCAGCTGCCCAGTTCTGAAGCCAGAGGTAGCGAAGGGCCGCTACCACTGAGGACATACTCTTCGAGAGGGCCCTGATAAGATCATAGTGTGTATCCGCGAGGTAGGCTGCTCCTGACTCTATCCTCACAGCTTCCCCTGACGAATCCCCGGGCAGGTCGCCCGACTGTTGGATCCGCTGTGACCAATGGAGATAGGCCCTGGCCACCCAGGCTCCATACACCGACACTTGGAGAGTGAGGACATTGATATCAAAGGCTTGCTTCAAACAAGGTATCTAAGCTTCCTATCCTGGGTATCCTTAAGAGCGGCACTGCCCTCGACTGGGATCGTGGTCTTCTTAGTTACCGTAGACACTGCCGCGTCCACCCTCGGGGTCCAGAGCAATTTTGTCCTGTTCTGGCCATGGATACAAGCCTGCCATTGACCACACACCCCGAAGACCGGCCTCTGGCTGGTTCCACTCATCTTGGACCATCTGCTTGACTACCCGGTGGACTGAGAAGACCTTCTGAGTCTTTCGTACCGCCTGGATGAGCAGATCCTCCAGAGACAACTCCTCCACCAGGAGGCCCAGGAGATGTTAAGGGCCTTAAGGGACTCGCTGATCAGAGCCGGTAGCTCTTCCCTGTGGAAGACCCGAATAATCAGAGCCTGCTCCTCCTCCAGGATCTCTTCTTCTAGCTCCTCATCTTCTTCATATTCCAGGTCTGGAGACTCCCCGCCCTGGACCTCCGACTGAGGAGAAGCCTGTCCCTCATCGCCCGTAAGCCTGGCTCGTTTTTCCACCTCTTCCACGAGCCCTGGCTCCTTCGGGCCTGCAGCCCTGCTTTCCAGGGCGCCCCTGCCCTGACACTCAGCCCTGCGCTCCTTGCTGTCGCAGACAGAATGCCTTGTGCAAAAGCAAGTCGAATTCTGGAGAAAAATCTCCCCAGCCACCCCCCTCCTCCAGACCCGGGAAGTAGAGGGACCGAGGAGGGGCTGGGGCAGGCAAGAGGTTCTGACCTAGGGGAAGGAAGGGCCCCCTGCACCAACCCCCGCTTCTGTAGAGTCTCCCAAGTCCAGGGAGAGGGATAGAGGAGGCTCCTGGCTTATACTTGCCTGAATGCCCTGCTCCAAGGTCGTGGCCTCCATAGCGCATCCTCTGCACACGCCAGCGTCCGAAACTATTCCTCACCAGGTCTTGCTTACCAAGCATTGTGGTTTCGTCGGCATGGCACCCCGTAGTGTTCTATTAGCCTCTCCTTTAGCTGAAATGCAATAGGAGGAAAACTGCAAGGCAATTAAACAAGAATATATCCTCGAGTTATAAACTACTTTTTTTTTTTTTTTTTTTACTCAAAAACAGTAAGAAATGAAAACGATTGTCTAAAGGCATCAATGCACCCAACTAATCGCAAACACGTGCGAAAACACGCCAAAAAGCAAAGCCAAAAACCTTATGTCTCTACTCCTCCCTGTCGCTCCCCAGAAGGTCTCAATCACACGGACAGCAGCCGTGTGGTCTGCGTACCTCCACCCACGGGCTGCCACCGCGCTCAAGCGCCGCCAGTCTTTCCTGCTTCAAAAACAGCCGCCATCCCACTCCCGTACTCAGCTGCCTTCAAGAGCTTCGGCAGCGAGGCAGAACGGCGCGAAATGACTGTCCCACAGGTGCTGTATCTTCCGGTCAGCGGCTCCTCACCCGCCCAGGTAACCAAGGCCTCGTTCAGCACTCTCCCCTGAAGCCTCCTCTTGAATGGCACAACAGGGATGAATGGGGGGAGGGGGAGGGTAGTTCTTCAGCAGCCCCTGCACAGAATTACCACCACAGAAGAACCAATAGCAAAAAGTAGAAACTAAAGGAAATTAAATAGAAACCAAATTGAAGGAGAAATCCAAAATAAAACAAGGACCCTACACTCTCCTTAACAGTCTCCATCAGAAAGCCTAACACCCTGGCTTACTGATACCCTCAGCTGCTTGGAGACCGAGCATACTGGAGCTGGTGGGAGGTGCCAGCGGTATATATACCCTAGGGTCATCAAGAAGATAACAAGCTCAGTCTCCAAGCTGCTGGAAGGGGAGCACAACCCAAAGGTGAGGGATTGGACTGGAGAGACACTTAGGAAAGTGAGGTTTCTGGAGAATCGGAGGCAGCATGGGTTTACTAGAGGCAGGACTTGTCAGACAAATCTGATTAATTTCTTTGACTTGGTAACCAGGGAGTTGGACAGAGGAAGAGCTCTAGATGTGGTGTCCCTAGATTTCAGTAAAGCCTTTGACACCATGCCACACAGGTGATTTATAAACAAACTGAGCACCCTAGAGATGGACCCTAAAGTGATTGACTGAGTTAGAAATTGGTTGAGTGGGAGGCGACAGAGTACAGATTAATGGAGCTCGCTCTGAGGAGGAGGTGGTTACCAGTAGTGTGCCGCAGGGATCTGTCCATGGTCCGATTCGTTTTAACATCTTTGTTAGTGATACTGCGGAAGGGCTGATTGGTAAGGTTTGCCTCTTTGCGGATGATACCAAAATCTACAATAGAGTAGACACCCAGGAAGGAGTAGATAACATGAAGAGGAATCTAGCTTAGCTGGAACGGTTAAGAATTTGGGCAGTTGAGATTTAATGCTAAAAAAATGCAGCTGCAAAAATGGGCTGCAATAATCCAAGGGAGCAGTAGAGTGTAGAGGGCGAAGTACTTCTGTTCACGAAAGAAGAGTGGGACCTGGGCGCAATTGTTTTCGATGATCTTAAGGTGGCTAAACAGGTAGAAAAGGAGACAGTGAAAGCCAGAAGGATGCTTGGGTGCAAAGGTATAGGAATGGACAGCAGAAAAAAGGAGATGATATTGCCTGTGTTTAAGTCTCTGGTGCGACTTCATTTGGAGTATTGTGTGCAATTCTGGAGACCACACCTTCAAAAGGGCTTAAATATGATGGAGTCGGTGCAGTGGGTGGCTACTAAAATGGTTAGTGGTCTTAGTAATAAAGCATAAAAGGAAAGACTTAAATATCTTAATATGTATATGTTAGAGGAAAAACGGGATAGAGGAGAAATGACAGAGATATTGGCAAAAATGCACAAGAGGAGAGCCTCTTTCGGTTAAATGCAAGCTCTGCTATGAGGGGACAGGACTCGGGAGTAATATGAGGAAATATTTCTTTACACAAAAAGAAAGAGTGGTAGATGCATGGAATCGTCTCCCAGTGGAGGGTAGTAGAGACGAGGACAGTATCTGAATTCAAGAACGCATGGGAGAAACATAGAAGCTCTCTAAAGGAAAAGAAGGTACTTTAGTATTTCATATGGAAGGGTAGACTAGATAGAAACATGATGGTAGAAAAAGACCTCTCAAGTGCCATCCAGTCAGTACCAACTCCTGGTGACCAGGTAGCCCTGAGTTTTCTTGGCAAGTTTTGACTGGAAGTAGATTACCAGGCCTTTTCTTCCAAGGCAATGAGGTAAAGTGACTTGCTCAAGGTCACAAGGAATGCTAGTGGGAATCAAATCCTGGTCAAAGGACTATGAGGCTGTTGCTCTAACCACTAGGCTACTCCTCCACACCACATGGCCTATTTCTTCACCTGTAAATGTATTGCTGGTCTACAATGCCAAAGAACTCAAGTCTGGTTTCAACTGTCCACAGAACATTTTCCCAGAAGGATTGTGGTTTTTCAAGATGAGTTTTGGCAAAGATTAGGCGTGCCTTTTTATGTCTGTCTTTGAGCAGTGGGGTCTTCCTTGGTCTACACCCATGAAGTCCTCCTTTGTTTAGTGTGTAGCATATGGTGCGGTTGAAACCACCACTCCAGATTGCTCTAGGTTAGCCTTAAGCACTTTGGATGTTGTACATGGTGTTTTTCCAACAGTTCACACTAGCATTTAAAGACTTCTTGGATTAATTTTCCTCTTCCAACCACGTCCTGGGAGGTTCTTGACAATTCCATGAGCAGAAAACTTCTTAACAACATTGTGAACTGCAGACACAGGAATTCAGAGGTCTTCAGAGATGGCTATGTACCCATTTGAAGTTTGGTGACAATGGCTTTTCTGACCGTCTCAGGCAGCTCTCTTTGTCTTCACCAGTGTGAAAATGGAACAGAGTGAATGTGGCTATGTTAAACATTAAAGCCATCATTCATTGGTCGATTCAAGTCATGTGAGTACTGTCAATTGATCACAAATGTGTCTAATTCTACTGCAGTGGGAATATCATTCTTTTGTTCAAATTGATTTGAACTGTTTATAAGGTTGCTGATAATCATGTCCTAATTATCTAAACATAAAGCCCAAAGGATAATCATGTCCTGGCAATGTCCCACTTTTTATACTATATCCTATTTCCTTTTTTAATAGGTCTTGTTTTATTTGATTCTAGTGCGTCAAATATGTGTGCATATATAGTCCAAAGCCATTTCACTGGCCACTTTTTTTAAAGGAGATATTTGACATTAAGGGATTGAATTGCAAGGGTGCCAATAATATTGACCACAACTGTACATGTGACTTTCGATTGGCCACTGTTGGAAACAGGATACTGGGCTTGCTTGATCTTGGCCCTAACCAGTATGTCATTTCTTATATTCTTATGTAGGAAGTCCGCTTCCACATTGTCCACCCCCCTAAGGTGCTGAACCGATAAGGCTAGGTGGTTCTTTTCTGCCTGGGCAAACAAGAGAACCATCTCCAGAGCTACCTCAGCACTCATTGTGCTGCCTTGCTGATTGACATAAGCCATGGTGCTGTCTGAAAACATTCGACCAGGAGCCAGAAACGCAGGAGCCAACCTGATAGCCCTCTCCAAGGCAGCTGATGAGCCCTACTGCTTTCCCTGTGGTTCCAACGGCCCTGGGCCATATATTCTTGGCAATGGGCTCCGCAGCCCGAGAGAGAAATTGTCCAGTGGTACATCCTTCCTCAGATGACAGGGCTGCTAAGACCACCACAGGCTGGTCTTCACTATCATTGGGAGCAGGGAGCCTGAGCTCGAACTCCTGAGAACTCAGGGACAATAGAGTCAACAAGGACAGCTGGAGAGGCTGCATGCAAGCACATGCACCATCTCTATGGTCGCCAGCATCCAAACTGAGGAGCTGAAGATAATCCCAGACTCACAGAACTGCGCCAGGCATTCCAACATTTTTTTGACTTTCTCCTCTGGCAGGAACAATTCTGTCCATCAAATGTCAAAATGTGATCTCAGGAACTCTAGGAACTAGGAAGGCAACAGCTTGCTCCCCGATTTCAGAAAGCCTTTGATGAGTAATCAAAGGACACCACTAAGGACGCCACCCAAGATGCCTCTGAAAGGGAACGGGCCTGGAGGAGCCAGTCAACCAGATATGAATGGACAGAGATCCCTTGCTCTGTAGCTGCCACCACCATGACCTTGGATAATGTCCTCGGGGTGATGGATAGTCTGAAAGGGAGAACAAACTGATAGTGAAAGCCACGCATGGCAAAACGCAGATATTTTGCAGATTCACCCAGATATGCCTCAGCCAGATACAGTAAAGCCAAGACTTCCCCTCTGCGCACTGCTTGAAGCACAGAGCGCAAGGTTTCCATCTGGAAGAGAAGGACGCAGAAGTGTTCACTGATCCCCTTGAGGTCCAGAATGGGCTGGAATGAGCAGTCTTTTTTTTTTTTTTTTTGACACTACAAAATCGATGGAGTATCTGCACTTGCCCCACTCATCCGGGGGCACAGGCACCACCGCCTTTAGGCACAGCAACTTGTCCAAGGTGGTCCACACAGCAGCACTTTTGATCACAGACCCACAAGGGGAGAAAATGAAAGCATCTGGAATTGGCTCTTTGTATTCCAAGACATAGGAGAACTGATAGGGTCTAGCACCCAGCAAATCCTTGGTAACCTGGATCCATTCCTGAAAGAAAAGGCAAAGCCTGCCTCCAACTGGAGGATCCAGGGAATGTGTCCCCAAACCTTCACTGCACAGCCCGGGAGGAGCCTCCTCTAGAGGGGACAGAGTCCCTGGGCCCATGTGCTCCACAAAAGTACTAAGAATGAGCCTGAAGTCCATAAGGGGGAAGAAGGGCTCTCCAGGCTAATAGCAATGGAATTCCTGAGACGCCCAGGAGTCCGACAAGCACTAGTGCAAGAAACGAGTGGAGGATGATGGAGAAGGAGTTCCTGCTTGCTACACAGGCCCCTCGGACCTCTTCTCCAGAAGGCAGAAGATTTTGTCTTGTCCAGGTCCTTTACCTGCTGCTCCCAATCGGACCCAACAGAAGCGCCTCTCTAAGGCCAGATAAGCAATTGGAAGAGGAGACGTTTTCTGCCCCATGTCAAAGCTAAGTCAATGCCATATCAGTATCAACAAGGACCAATCCCTGGCTGCTAAATGCACCAGGCTGTACATGGCATCAGAAGGAAGGTCATTGCAGACTCCAAAAGAAGGGTCAAATCATCCATTAGAAGAGAGTGAATCCACTGGGACAGAGTCTGAAATGTCCAGTCTGCACATACCACCAAACGAATAATAGCAGCCGCTGCAGCGAATTAATTCAACATAAATTCACCTTTCAGTCCAGAGTATCTTTCAAGGCAAATCCGCCTGCCACAGAATGGTGGTCCATCTGGTAATTGCCGTAACCTGTGCATCCACCTTGGAAATATCAAACCATACAACGCTCCCTCTCCAGGAGAGCGTGCATCTTCTTATGCAACCTTAGGTGGGGAGTTAGCGGAATCCCATTCCAATCGGAAAAGGCCCTTAAGCATCTCTGACAGAAGTCAATTTCCACACCCCTTGCAGGAGTGGATACCTCTTCGGTTCCTACTCCGTGTCTGGAGCATCCATCAAGCTCAAGGTGAATAAGACCCTGGGATCAATGCTTCCTGTTTTTACTCCTGGAACAGGTGGATAAAGTGTAGCTACTCACCTGTCACAGATGTTCTCCAGGGACAGCAGGAATCAGTCCTCACATATGGGTGACGTTGGCGCCAACGGAGCCCGCACAGAAGCATCCCCCCCAGCTTTCAAAGAAAGCCTTTGGGAGATGCCACCATGCATGCGTGGTCCTCTTCCCACCCAAGGGTGCCATCTTGCTCAGTCATATGACATAGCTAAGACAGCAAAAAGCAAATTGGTATAGTTAAGGCAACTCTACAGGGAGGAGGAAAGGTTGTGAGAACCAATACCTGCTGTCCCTGGAACAAGCAGGAAGTCAGTCCTCAAATATGGGACTCCCTAGCTACAAGCTACCAACAACCTGTACAAAAGATATGGTCAAGCCATCAGTGGGAGCTGGTGAGTCAGAAGGACAGACTCTGAAAGGACTCCAGCGTCTAGGGAGAACCATCACTCCGGTAGCTTAAACACAGAAGGGTCAGAGGGCTAGAGTTGCCTAAACCCTGTACCAGGAACTTGTTTAGGTCTCTGCGGTCTAGAATGGTCCTTGTCCTTTTGGGGACAAGGAAGTATCTTGAGAAGAACACCCTGCCCCCTAGTTGATGGGGCACTGGTTCCACAGCCATGTCTTTGAAAAGACCTGCGAGTTCCTGCAATAGCAGGGCCTGATGCAGGGGAGTCCTGGGGGGCTCTCCCGGGAAGAATGGAGGGGGCATCTGGTCCAGGTGGAGAAGATAGCCCTCTAATTACCTGGAGTGTCCAGGTGTCGGTGATGATGGTCAACCACCGGTGGGCACAGTGGATCAGATGTCCCCCCCTCCCCCCGGTGGGCTGATCTCCTGGAGGGGGAGAGGTTATGCCCAGCAAGTCAAAAGCTCGGCTCAGGCTGGGGCCTTTCTGCTTGCAAGGTCATTGTCCAGGTCTTCAAGGACCCTGCTGAGAAGTCTGCAAAGCCAGGTATTGCTGGTAGTTGCAGAATCCCCGGGCTCTTCCTGGAGAAGGTTTCTTGGGGCCAGAGGAAGTTTTCTTCATGTACTCGGCCTCGAGTTCCCCAGCTTTGTCTGCCATGGCCTTGCCAAAGAGATTCTCTGCCAGGCAGGGGACATCCAAGAGCTTTTCCTGGACCCATTGCTCGAGGTCGGAGGATTGGAATCAAGTCTGTCTCCTGGCACCAATATAGGTGCCGGCGACCCGGACCATGACCTCAAAGCCATCATAGGTGGCTCGGGTGATAAATGAGCAGTCTGTGACAGTTTTGGTCGCATTTGGAACCTCCGAAGGGGTTCCCCAGTGAGGCCGGCAGAATAGCCCTTTAATTCTTTCATGGTGTCCCGGAGGAAAAAGACTAAATTAGACTTACCTGCTAATTATTGTTCCTTGAGGAACTCCAGTCCAGTCCTGTACTTCTGGGCAGCGTACTCTTCCAGCAGCTTGGAGACTGAGCATTTTTTGATGACACTAGTACTAATACAGCGGGGGCCGCCCACTATTTCCAGTAACCTATTAACAAAGCAGACTCACAGGAGCAACAAATAAGTAGTTAAAAACACAATACTAAACCTAACAAAACAAACCCCTCCCTTCCTGGAGAAGAGATTCCTCCTCCCCCCCCAGAATGAGGAGACTTACCCAAGGCCCTACTGGGCAACGGTATCCAGGACTGAGCTGAGAAAGACAATCCTTTTGGTCCGACCTCTACACCGCCCTCCCCAGAGTTTGGAGAGCCCCCCTCCCTCCAAGCCATTACCATAGTAATGGAAACTCGCTTCAGGCACCGGTCACCGACAACATGTACTCGGGGTGGGATCCGGGACTGGACTGGAATTCCTCAAGGAACAACAATTAGCAGGTATGTCTAATTTCATCTTCCATATTGTCCCTCCAGTCCAGTCCGCACTTCTGGGAAGTATCAGAGCAGTCAAAATTAATGAGAGGGACCTGCCAAACTGGCCTGAAGCACCGCCGATCCAAAACAGGCTTCTCCCATCACCTGGACGTCCAGGTGATAATGTTTAGTAGAAGTATGAAGCAAAGACCAGGATGCCGCCTTGCAGATTTCGATTTGCAGTACCAACCCATACTCCACTCATGAGCCCGCAACCCCGCCAGCACCTGCTTACCCCTCAGGATGTATGCAGACGAAATCACCTCTCTGATCCACCTAGAAATAGAGGCCTCTCCTCTGCGTGGACCTCCAAATAGGCAATCCGATTTGCGAAAAACCGCCGTCCTCTTCAGACACCCCCTCAGGGTGCAACAAACATCCAATCATCGCAACTGGGGGTTGGTGGAGACGTTCTCCATGTTCCCCAGGACCGGTAAGGAAATGCCAAAACCACCTTGAGAAAAAATGAAGGCACCGGTCGGAGGACCACCTTCTCCCTCGAAAAGGAAAGAAAACTGTTCCTGGCAGCACAAGGCCTGCAGCTCCAAAATTCTGTGCGCAGATCATATCTGCGCCTGGTTCTCCTGTTCTGGGATTTCCTCATCTTCCTGCTCTTCATCCACATCAAACTCAGTGTTGAGGTCCTCCTCCGGACCTTCCAACAATGGAGACTGTCCCTGCCCCTCCTCCACAGGTTGGAGCCTTTTTGCCAGCAGTACTCCTGGCTCGCCCCTATTCAGACCCACTGCCCATTTGGTGCCACGCTCCAACGCCGAGGGACCTCCCACAGATCCCTGCTGGCGCAAGCAGAATGTCTTCTGGAGGAGCAGCACAAATTCTGGGGAAAAGTTATCCGGGACCCCCACATCATCGAGGCTCGGAGCTATGGGCCTGGGGATAGCTGGTGGGCAGGATGTTGTCTCCTTCAGTGTCTGTCTGGCCCCCACTGACTCCTGCGCCATTCGAAATGGAGGGGGAAGACCTCTACTGACCTGATTTGTCTTGTAGAGTTTATTCCATTGAGGTGGCCTCCTACGCACACCCCCTACAGATGTCCTCCTCCGAGACTGCACCTCATCGTGATCCACAGACCAGGCACTGCAGTCTGGCAGGCATAACGGCAATAAATATCAGGGGCCGTCCCTAACTTGCATCTGACCCCTCTGAAGCCATGGAAAAATCCTCCTCTGCTTGCTCCAACCAGCAAAAACTCCAACCAGCAAAAACAGCAGCAAGCCTTAACACAAAGTCGCCTTTTTTTTTTGTTTGTTTGTTTTTAGAGTTGCTAGCCTACTCCTACCCCCTGCACAAATCAAAGAATTCACTCAGGGTACACATGCTCGCACAAAAATGAAAGAATGGAAAGGAAGGAAGACCGAGAGAAAGAAAACAACACCGCCCATTTCCTTCCCACGCAGTACTGAACTGCTCACCACACGGTTGCAGGCCCCAGAGGAATGCAGGCTTTCATAGCAACGCTCTCCTCCAGCTTCCTGCACAGTCCCGGACACCGCAAACCCAAAAATCCCCTCCAGAGAAATCTCACCACCTGTGTACTGCTCCTTCTCTCCTGCACCTCCCGAACTCAGCTGTTAATCGCGGCTTCGGGGAGGGTCTCCAGGGATTGTCTGCTCTGCAGTCCTGTCACAGTCAGATGGCTCCTCACCCGCTTACGAGTTTGGGAGCTGTCAATACCCCGGTTGTTCTCACAGCCTCCACAACCCCACTACTCACCAATAGGGGGGTGGGATCCTTCTCCTTTTATTTTTGTTTTTTTTAATAAAAGGCACTAACTGCTGCTGCTACACAGCAAAGGCAATTGTCAAAATAAAAATAAAGGCAAAAGTAAAGTAAAGTAGCCTAACTTAAACCTAAAGTAAAGCTCCTTATTTGTCCCTTCACTGAGTCCAGCACCCTGGCTCACCACCTCCTCCAGCTGCTTGGAGACTGAGTATACTGGAGATAGTGGGCGATCCCTGCTCTATTAGTACTAGTGTCATCAAAAGATAACATGATCAGTCTCCAAGCTGCTGAAAGAGGTACACTACCCAGTAGTGTGGGACTGGACTGGAGGGATGCTAAGGAACATACCAATGCAGAGGAGGTATGCTTGGACCCAGCAGCCCAGCATGGAGCCCTGGCAGAAGTTTTTGCTGAGGGCGTTGAGGTTCCGGGCCTCCCTGCTGGGGGGTGTCAAGGAATGTCTCTTTTGGCTTTGAAGTTGATGCATGGCTGACTCGACCACCATGGAGATGTGTGATGACTAGCTCCTGTGGAAGCCCGGGTTCGGGAAGAACTTATACATAAGGTCGAGCCGGTGACTGAAAGTGGGTACCATAGTCCATGTCTCCCACATACGTAGGAGCAGCCTCTCGAGGATCGCTGGGACTGGCACCGATAAGGACTCCTTCGGGGGGGGGGGGTCCAAATTGGAGGATCTCAAGATTCTCTGACCGAGGGTCGTCTGCCGACTTGGTGGTGAAGGCTAGAGTTCTGGCCATGTCCCACATGAAATCAAGGAAGGCTTTGTCCTTGGGCAGGGACTGACACTGGGCCCCCGGAGGGGATGGGTCCGGATGAAGGTATTGATGCCTCCAGGTGTCCTTGGAAGGGTCATCCTCAGATTCCCAGTCAAAGTCATCGTAGGTGGACTCGACGATCGACTGGACCAAGGTCGGGGCTGGAGGCTCGTAGGTCTCGGCAGCATGGCCAGAGCCGGGCCACTGGCCAGGAAGTATCCGTGTCCCAAGGAACAGGACCATGAACATGACCTCAGTCTGTGATTGGCCCGGACGAGGGAACTCCGGGGGATCAACTCGATGCTGGGGGAAGTCCTTGAGGTTGAGGTCCCGGTGTTTTTGACAGATGAACCGGCGAAGCTGGACAGCACTCCCTGCTGAGTGGCCAAGGTGGCAAACGTTGTGCTCCAGGGCCTCCATCCTGGTCTCTAGCCAGGATGGGGGTCACAACAATTGGCATGGATGATGAGGGTATCAAGTACGGTGCCGGTGAAAAGAGGAGAGTCCCTAGTGGGGATGGCTGTGGAGATCTGGGGCCGATCGCCATGTTCCATCGAGTCCTTCCAGGGAAGTTTTGGCAGCCATTTCTGCTCCAACACCTTGGTCCTCCTGGGGGGGGGGGGGGGGGCGCAGGGATCTGGCATGGGATTTCCCCACCTTCCCCAAGTCTCGTGAGGAGTTCACCGAGACTTTCTTCTTCAGGATCCAGATCGGGAACACCCAATCGGAGGACTTGCAGCCCCGGCTGGTGGCCATGGAGTCACTGCGTGATCCCGGGGTCTCGGACTGGGCCCTGGAAGGGGTTTCTGAGGCAGAGTCCGGTCGTGCTTCTCCTGCCTGCTTTTGACTGTCTTGGGAGTCCAGCCTCTTGCATGACCTGCAAGTCTCTGGAAAAATTACTGGATCATCAATCACGCTTTTTAAAGCTGCTGACCATCGGGGGGAAAAAGAGCCCCAGCAAGGTCGAAGACCTGAGGAACTGCCAGCAAAAAAAGGGGTGTGAATCGTGCTAATAAGAAAAATTCATCGGCCCAAGGACACAGTGCCAAGGCAGGCGAATTCGGGGGTGGGAAAGGGACCGGCTGCGGCTGGAGATAAGATTACTCTAAGAAAAAAAATAAATAAAAAATCAACTTTTTCTATGGGATCAGACGCATGTCTGCTAGGCACCGCAGAAAAAAAAAAGGAGACTGAGCAAGATGGCACCTTTGAGTGAGAAGGGGACCACGCATGTATGGCGGCATCTCCCAGGGGCTTTCTTTGAAAGCTAGGGAGATGCTTCCGCACGGGCTCCGTTAGCGCAGACGTCACCCATATGTGAGGGCTGACTTCCTGCTTGTTCCTGGAGAACATTGGCCTCCTCACAAGCCTCTGAAGGCGAGCGTACTTCTTCATCCACATCAAACATCTCAATCCAAATCACAGTCCAAATATCAGACAGATACTAGTTGATCCTCATTTCCAGGGGGTGCCCTTTGCTGGGGACGCATAGCCATGAATCGAACAGGGCTTCCACTCTCAGTCTGCCCCTCACAAGAATGCACTCAGGGGAAACCAGAGGCCACAGGGTCTGAATTTCCACGCCAGAATGACTAGGCCTGCTGTAAAAGGAAAAGAATCCCAGGGAAGACAGTCCGGACTCCAGAATCTCTCCTCGCGGAAATGACCCCACACTAGGCTCACAGCACGGTTGTCAGAGCCTCCAGCTGGTTGAATATCTTTACCCCACTGTTCCCTCTAAGCTGTGCACGTGTGCGTGCACACACACCTCGCCGAGCGAGCGCACATACTTTACAACAGAGCGCACAAATGATTCTGATAGAAAACACAGACGTCTTAAAATTTAAAAGTTATGATTGTAATTACTAGAAATTTCCTGCTTCATTTAGTAATCGTCTATTTTCATTTAATTTGATTGAAATCAATGTGGTGTACATACTGTATTCTGACATGTAGTCAAATTTTAAAGTATATAACTCTGAGTGTCGTTAGGTGGCGCACAAAAATTTAACCTTCCTTCAAAAGCTGCACACAGCTGATATTTTATGCGCACACAGCCTACAGAAAATTAGAGGGAACATTGCTTTACCCATAGTGCCATCCGCCACCTCCTGCCCTGAGCCAGGCAAGATCAGACTATCAGACCCTCCAGGGATGACTCAAATAGCCATGCAAGAAGGGCAGAGTCCAGAAGCCAGAGATGAGGCACCTCGCTTGCCACAGGCCAAAATGTTTCCTGGAAGAAGACAGAATTAAGGCAAGTATCACAACAGCAGGCGCAAAGGCTGCAGTGGCCCAAAAAGCGTGCACTAATTGCACTTTTATTGCAACATGCATTATAGGCAATGGGGTAGAATGCATGCTGCAGCCGCTCGGGCGGAAAGTACACAAGCACACTGCGACTGCCAGGCGCACCATATTAAAAATGCTACTAGTGCATGCAGAAAACAGTGAAAAACCCACACACAGTGCCAACAGTCCACTCCAAATTGTGTCCCACATAGACTGAATGGGGAGTTCTTAACAAGGACAATGACGAGTTCAAGCCTTAGTACTCACCCTCTGAGAACCCCAGGCAGAGGATCCGTGCTGGTCTCGGCTCTACTGCCCTGAAACTATTTCTCTGGCTTAGCAGCACTGTGTTTAAGGTAGCTGGCAGGCAGAATCCTCAGAGAGCCTTCTGCAATCTTCGGGAGAGAGAAGGGGGGACAGAGGAGGAGAGAGGGGGCGTTGAGGTTGTGCAAGGCTGCTGAATTCTTCCATCCTTACAATTTTCTGGCTGCTCAACAGGCTCTTATCCAGGGTAAAAGCATGGAGCTGAACCAATTCTCTCTCCTTTGGCTACCGAAAAGGCCGCAGTCTAGTACAACCTCCCACATCACACTCAAGTGAGAGAGATCATCAAAGTCGTCTGTCATGAGCATTTTTTTTTATCAATCTTTTCCTCTTCAGATTTTCTTCAGAGAGGAGAAAATCTATCCACCATCTTCTGGAGACAAAGAAATACCGAAGGGACTTCTGGTAGATGAGGCGATTAGAGGCATGGGAGAGAAGTCATTTAAACCTAGGCTTTCCATTGGTCCTTTGTCTGCACCCAATATGCCGGTAGGGGAACACAACCCACTTTTCTGGACTGGTCTAGCGGAATGATATGGGATATATATATTTTATTCTTGAAGAAATTTAGAAGCTTGTTCAAGGCCTTCCAATCTAGGATGGGGGTGGTATCTTCCTATTTTCTTTGTCACTAGGAAATATCAGAAGTAAAATACTTTGGCAAAAGTAGGGGGGGGGAACCCAACATCTTCACTGCTCGATGGAAAAAGACAACTGAAGGAGTTTGCATGCAACAGTGATAATCATGAAATGGCATACATGCATGGTGAGATTTTTGAAAAGCTTCCAGAGAAATGAGGTGGGGAAACTTACTCTGCAGGTGCTCTCTTGGATGATGTTGCCTATCTGTGAGTGCTTTTATCCTGCATGTTCTCTGAAAAAAGGCACCACATTCTGCAAAGAATAAAATGTTTGACCCTCCAAAGCAGCGCAATTTTAATTTAAGAAAGAGTAAATTAGACTTACCTGCTAATTGTTGTTCCTTAAGGAACTCTAGTCCAGTCCCGGAAACATAGTGTTGTCAACCTCCACCAGCAGCTTTGGAGACTGAAAGATGTCATCGTCGTGATGTCACTGGTACAAATAGGCTAGATCCGCCCCCTTTCACCAGCACCTATTGACAAAGCAGACTCAGCAGAGCAACAAATAAGTAGCTATCTCCAAAAAACCTATATTGAACAGTATATATATATATATATATATATCTAAGGAACAAGACAGGGCAGCAGTGAAAAAACCAAGAACAGTCACTGCTCCATATCGAACTGGGAACGTAAGCAGCGTAGCACGGCGCCCACTAGGACATGCTGCATGCTGCAAACGTCCACAGAGACCCCCCTCTGAGATTGCCTCCCATCCCGGCGCCTCTCAGAGCGCCCTCATACTGAAAAAATCTATTTACGGGAAAGTGCAACACCTGTCCAACCTTACTTCCCTCGCTCCTGAGAACTTCAGGCTGCTTCACAAAAAATAACGGGAGGGATCCGGGACTGGACTAGAGTTCCTTAAGGAACAACAATTAGCAGGTAAGTCTAATTTACTCTTCCTTTGCGTCCCTCTAGTCCAGTCCCGGAAACATAGAGGATGTAACAGAGCAGTAAATATCAACGGGAGGGCCCTGAAAACCCAGCCTGAAGGACCGCTGAACCAAAACGACCATCCCCGCGCGCCTGCACATCCAAGCGATAATGCCGAGCAAAAGAGTGCAACGAGGACCAGGTCGCCGCCCTACAAATATCTGCCGCCGGCACCAGGCCGACTTCCGCCCACGAAGCCACCTGTGCTCTTGTGGAATGCGCCCACAAATCGACCGGCACT
Source organism: Ichthyophis bannanicus (assembly GCA_033557465.1). Classification (NCBI taxonomy): domain Eukaryota; kingdom Metazoa; phylum Chordata; class Amphibia; order Gymnophiona; family Ichthyophiidae; genus Ichthyophis; species Ichthyophis bannanicus. The sequence continues at coordinate 473,570,752 of CM066032.1, forward strand.
TCTTTGCCTCTCAAAATGTAGGCTAAAGCAATCGCCTCCTTCAGCCACCTAGAAATTGAAGATTTCGCCGCTGCCTCGCCCTTCCGCGGGCCACCGAAGGCGACAAAAAGCCTGTCCGACTTCCGGAACGCCGCCGTACGACGGAGATACTTCTTGAGCACTCGCCGCACATCCAACCGATGCAAGCGACCACCCGCCTGAGCCCTCTGCTCTGCGGAAAACACAGGCAGCGACACCACCTGATTAACATGGAAAGCGGACACTACCTTTGGCAAAAAGGCGGGAACCGTACGCAAAACCACCTTGTCCGCAGAAAAAGACAAAAAAGGCTCCTGGCAAGACAGCGCCTGCAGCTCCGAAATTCTCCTGGCGGAACAAATCGCCACCAGGAAAACAGTCTTGAGCGTCAAATCCTTAAGCGAAGCCCTACCCAAGGGCTCGAACGGATCCCCGATCAGGGCGTCCAAGACCACATTGAGATCCCACGGAGGAATAACCGAACGCCTAGGCGGTCTCAGCAGCAACACCGCTCGCAAGAAACGCCGGATATCTACATGCGCCGCTATCACCTGACCGTGAATCTTGCCCCGAAAACAGGAGAGAGCTGCCAATTGCACCCGTAAGGAACTGGCCGAGAGCCCCTTCTCCATTCCAGCCTGCAAAAAGGAAAGGATGTGGGGAACGGAAGTCCTCAAAGGGTTGAGAGACCGATCCGAACACCAAGCCTCAAAGACACGCCAAACGCGTATATACGCCAGGGAAGTCGACGTTCTGCGCGATCGCAGAAGTGTAGCAATAACCGACGCCGAGTATCCCCGGGCAGTCAACCGCGCCCGCTCAAGAGCCAAGCCGTAAGCGAGAATCTACCCACCTGAGGCATTCGCAAGGGTCCTTGAAGCAACAGATCCTCCCGAAGCGGGAGCCTCCACGGTACGTCTGCTAACAGCCGAATCAAATCCGCATACCACGGCCGCCTTGGCCAATCCGGCGCCACCAGCACCACCCGGCCCTTGTGCCGCTCGATGCGTTGTATCACCTTGCCGATGAGCGCCCAGGGAGGGAACACATACAGAAGACCCTCCTCGGACCACCGCTGCGCCAAGGCATCCAGGCCTTCCGCCATCCACTCTTTCCGCCTGCTGAAGAAACGCTCCACTTTCGCCGACTTCAAGGTCGCCATGAGATCCATCGCCGGAATCCCCCAAAGGCTCACAATCATCGCAAAGACGTCCGGGTGTAGAGCCCACTCCCCCGGATCTACTCGGCAGCGGCTCAGAAAATCCGCTTCGACATTGTTGACTCCCGCGACGTGCTGAGCTGACAAGGCCTGCAAGTTCTGTCCTGCCCAGGCCAGCAGTACACTCGCCTCCTCCTCCAGAGACGCACTGCCCATGCCGCCTTGCCAATTGATATACGCCACTGTGGTCGCATTGTCGGACAGCACACGCACCGCCGCTTGTCCTAGCACTGTCTGAAACGCTAGCAGAGCTCGAAACACCGCTCGCATCTCCAATCAGTTGATGGACCATTGCCGCTCCTCCAGCGACCAAGTCCCTTGAGCAAACGATCCTTCGTGATGAGCCCCCCATCCTGCGAGACTCGCATCGGTCGTGAGCAACCGCCAGCACGGAGGCTCCAGAGGCACGCCCTGCTCCAGGCTGTCGGGATGCAACCACCATTGAAGGCTGCCCTTCACCTCCACTGGACAGGGCAGACACTGCGACAACGCATCCCTCTGATGAGACCACCGCCTGAGAAGAGCACTCTGTAACGGCCGCATATGAGCTCTGGCCCACAACACCAAGTCTATCGTAGCTGCCATGGTGCCAAGCAACTGCAGATACTGCCAAGCAGTCGGCGCCCGAAGCCCCAGAAACCGGCGCACCAGATTTCTCAAGGCCTGCGCCCTCGTGCTGGGAAGAAACACCCGGCCTTGCCGAGTCTCGAAGCGCGCCCCCAAGTACTCCAGAGTCTGAGAGGGAGTCAGCCGGCTCTTCGCCACATTGACCACCCAACCGAGGCTTTCCAACAAGTCTACCACCTGATCGGTAGCTACCACGCTCTCCTCTCTCGACTTCGCTCAAATCAACCAATCGTCCAGGTAAGGGTGCACCAGAATCCCCTCTTTGCGAAGAGAGGCCGCCACCACAACCATAATCTTCGTGAACGTCCGAGGAGCGGTCGCCAGACCGAAAGGCAACGCACGGAACTGAAAATGTCCCATCGGCACTGCAAAACGTAGAAAACGTTGATGCTCCTGCCGCACGGGGATATGAAGATAAGCTTCCGTCAGATCTAACAACGTCAGAAATTCTCCCGAGCGAACCGCCGCAATGAAGGAACGCAAGGTTTCCATGCGGAAGTGGGTCACCCGAAGGCAACGATTTACCCTCTTTAGATCCAGAATCGGCCGAAACGTACCCTCCTTTTTGGGGACCACGAAATAAATGGAGTATCGACCGGAGCCGCACTGGTCGACCGGAACGGGCACTATCGCTCCGAGCCGCTGAAGACGCCTCAAGGTGTCTACAACCACTCGCCGCTTCCGAGGGGCCCTGCAGGGGGAAAGAACAAAGGAATCTACTACGGGACGCTGGAACTCTAGGGCATAGCCTTCCCGAATAACCTCTAACACCCACCGGTCTGAGGTAATTTGGACCCCGGCAGGGTAGAACTCCCGCAACCTGCCTCCCACGGGCACCTCCACCACCTGGGCCTGCCTCATCTCATTGGGACTTCTTGGCACCCGAAGACTGGAAGGGACCAAAACCCCTGCCCGCTCCTCTAAACCCTCGAAAGGACTGACCACGCGCTGGAAACCTGCCCCTCTGCGATTGCTGAAAACGAGAGGTGCGAAATCTACGAAAATCCCTCGAGAGGCCTCTAGACCCAGAAGCCCCTCGAGTCTGCTTCGGCCTATCCTCCGGGAGACGCCCCCCTTTGGATTCTCCGAGGTCCTTAACCAACTTTTCAAGATCCTCTCCAAAGAGAAGCTTACCCCGTAAGGGAAGCTTACTGAGCCGCGCCTTGGAAGAACCATCCGCCGACCAGTTACGGAGCCACAAATAACAGCGAGCCGCTACCACCGAAGCCATACATTTTGCCAGACCACGAATAAGATCATAGTGAACATCGGACAGGTAAGCAGTGCCGGACTCCAGCCGGGTCACATCCGCCGCTTGGTCATCCGAGAGGGAGCCCTGCAGACATTGAGACCAGCGCAAACAGCCTCTCGCCACCCACGCCCCCACTATGGAGGCTTGCAGAGAAAGGGCACTCATATCAAACACCTGCTTCAGCAAGGTATCCAACTTCCTATCTTGCCCATCCTTCAATGCTGCGGCTCCCTCAACCGGAATGGTGGTCTTTTTCGTGACCGCCGCCACTGCGGCATCCACCTTCGGAGAACGAAAAATCACTTTATCCTGCTCGGAGAGCGGGTATAAACGGTCCAATGCCCTGGTCCCTTGCAACGCCGACTCCGGAGAGTCCCACTCTTCCTGAATCATATTCCGAAAGACTCTGTGTATAGGGAATACCCGCTGTGATGTTCGCACGGCCTGCAACAGCGGATCCTCCAACGCCTCCTCGGAGGACGTGGACCCCGCGGGCATGTTCAAACCCTTTAGCGTCTCCGAAATCAAAGCAGGCAGCTCCTCCCGCCGAAAAACGCGGACCACCCTGCTCTGCTGCTCCCCTTCCAACAATTCACCGTCTTCCAAGTCTTCGTCCGAGACCTCATCCATCTCCAGATCATGCATCCCCAGGTCCTCCTCTAAAAGAGCCTGCGACGTCGGGTCCAAATCATCCCGTCGCCTTTTGGGCAGAGCCACATCCCCATCGGGGAGACTGGCCGACCGCCTTCTTTTCCTGCTAGGAGGACTCGGAGACCGAACCCCACGCTCCGGCTGCAGCAAGGCGAACGCCTTCTGCATCAAGGTGAAAAATTCTAAAGGGATCCCTGCCACCCCGGCACCATGGGACCCCTCCCCCAACAAAGGAACGCTGAAAGCGGAGGACGGGCCCGTCACCGGCTCCGATGCAGTCAAGGAAGGAGGGCCAGACCCCCTGCCGTCCAGAGAAGCCTCTACCTGATCTTTAGAGCCTTCCCCCAAGGACTTTTCCATGCCCATGGCCTCTAAGGAGCATGCCTTGCAAACGCCAGTGTCTAAGAGCTCCCCGCGCCTCACCCCACAGACGAGGCAGCGTGGTTTGGCAGGCATGGTATCCAAACAGCGCTTTAATGCTTATGAAGGAACCCGGTATGTCACAAGGTGAACTTCTATTTTATATGCGGTTTTTTTTTGTTTGTTTTTTTTGCTGCAGTCCACTAAGGAAGCTCTAACTAGCTGCCCTCTGACAACCGTTTTCAAAAACGAAGCTTCTAACCCCGAGAAACAAACACTGCAGAAAGAAAAACCAGCATTCAAAATGGCCGCCGCAACGTTCGCGGCGCCAAAAATCACGCGGCCAGGCCCCCCGCACTAATGTGGAGCCGCCGGATCCCTGCTCCGATCAAATAAACGCTCCCCCAAGAATCCCCACAGGACTGAGTTACTCACCGCAAAGTCGGGAGGAGAGGGAGGAAGGGCAGCGCTGAACCCCTCAGGAGCACAGCCTTTCAAGCGGCATCAGCTCCTGGAGAGACTGAAAATTACTGTGGACTTCCGGTGACGTCATCCACCTGAATGGCGGCGTAGCGCGGGAGCTCCGCCACCAATGAGCTAATTAAAGCTGCGATAGCCCCTACGGGCATTGTTTTGGACGGAAAGGAGAGCGGGAGAGGCTAAGGGAGAGCTGCCCAACCTCACCGGTGACCCGAGAGAGCGGAACGCTGAACGCGCCGCTGGAGCGGCAGCTAGGCACCGCGTGGGAAGTGCGGCCTAACGGAGGTGAGCTGACCACGAGAAAGCGGAGTTAGCCGGGAGGTGGGCTGAGAGAGCGGCAGAAGCAGAGGAGCACTCCGTCCAGGGAGCAGCCTGCTTTAGTCGGGGAGAGCTGAAGGCAAGGCTAAAATAAAACCTCCCTGCACAACGCTGTGGTGCTTAGCTATATCGGAGGAGTGCAGTCGGCCACGTGGTGGGGGCAGAGCAGTGGCAAAATCCTGAGCCGGGCTGCAACCTACAGGCAGAGGAAAGCAGTGGGAGAAGTGGCACCAGCCAGGTGAGGAGTAGAAGTGGGCCCTCCGGGAGGCTCTTCAAAAGCCAGATATCACCTGGGAAGAGCATCAGCCGTGGTGGAGGTCCGGGTATAACGCCTAGCCGCTCCCCTCATCCAAGAGCAAAAGGAAGGAGGTGAGCCCAGAGTGCAGGCCCGGTAGTCGGCTGGGGGTGCAGGGCTCAGACCTATCATGGAGAAAATAAGTGCCAAAAAAGAGGGCTTGATGAAAAAGAAACTAGCTGAATTCAGGTCCCCCTATGCTACGTCTAAAGGAGGGAAGGAAGGGGAGAAATCTGGCAAACCAGAGAAGGAAACCCCACACAGCCCGGGAGCGAGTGAAAGTGGCGAGGAGTGCTTGACAGCAGCGGAACAGATTAAGCAGTGGCTTCTCGAGTTAAAGGAAGAACTGAAGGTGGAGATGTGTGGGGTGAAAAATGAGATCATGGAGGCCGTGCGGACGATGCGCCAAGACATCCTGGAGCTGGGCGCGAACGAGTGGACGAAGCTGAAACTAGACTGGATAGTCAAGGAGAGACTCTGACGCAGCTCCAGCAGAGCTGGGATGAACTGCAGACGACGCAAGAGGCCCTTAAAGCCAAAGCAGAAGATCTCGAAGATCGCTCCCGGAGATGCAATCTCCGAGTGCGAGGTGTGCCGGAAGAGCTTCAGTACAAGAATAGTGAGGAAGTGGCCTACAAAATATTCCAAAGCCTCCTGGTGGAAGCTGGATATGGGAAGGAAGCGGAGGTATCCCACCTGAACATAGAACGAGCACATAGAGGCCTGGGGCCAATACGAGACAATAGGCCCAGAGACATAGTAGTATGCCTGAGCTCCTACAAAAGCAAGGAACTTCTGCTTGGAGCCAGCCGTAAGTTGAGAAGCTTCCAATGGGAGGGACATAAAGTGGAGTTATATCAAGACCTGTCCCAGGGAACGCTGCAACGACGGAGGGAGATCAGAGAAGTAACGGCCTACCTGCGGAGAGCAGACCTGCGATATAAGTGGCTGTTTCCATTTGGATTATTGATCACGGTGAAAGGGCGATCGCGTACGGTACGATCCAGTGCGGAGGCTTGGAAAGCCTTGAGAGAGCTGGGAGCAGAACAGCTGCCTGAGATGATTGATAACACCGCTACTTCTCCACGCATGGAATCCAGACCAGGAAAGATGGAGAGTGCGAAATGGCAGAGGGCGAGCGGCAGGAGATTGGCCAGGACGTCTAAAGGGGGTCACCGGAGTCCGGCATCAGAGCAAGAGACTGGCTGAGCGGTGATATTCCACCAAAGGACTGGTATCTTTAAATATGCTGGGTTGACAGGCTTGGGGGGAGGGCGAGGATAGGGTAATAGGATACCGGGAGAAGGGAGGGAGCGGTAGGTAATGTACAGGGGGGGAAGAGAGGTGCTTAGAGGGGAGGGAAGCGGTGGGGGATAGGAGGGAGAAGGGATAGCGGGGAGAGCGGGATGAGTACGGGGGGATGGGCGAAGGGGGGCTAAGGGGGGAAGATCTGGTGGGGAGGTGGAAGGAGTCGCTGATATGGAAGTTGAGTCTCCACAGCGGAGATTTCTGAGAGGGGGGGAGGGGGGAGGGGGGAATGGGGGAGGAAGACTGGGGGAAGAGGGGGGAGGAGGGGGGGTAGGGGGGCAGAGGCAGAGTCAGCGGGATGGAAGGGGGGGAAGGGGAGTAGGAGGGGAATTGAAAATACTAACGTTGAATGTTAAAGGATTAAATTCATCATGGAAACGACAGAAATTGTATAAAGAATTAATGAGGCACAATGCTGATATAGTAATGTTGCAGGAGACACATTTACAGAAACAGCACGAGGCACTGGTGCAACCCAGGGGGTATAAGCATCGCCTATTCGCTTCTAATCTTAAAGAGAAAAAGAAAGGCGGGGTCGCAGTCCTCGTTAAGGGGGAGGCACAAACTGAGGTCCAGCTGATATCCCGGGATAAAGGGGGACGATATCTCTTGCTGCGAGTGAAGCAGGGGACGGAATGGTTCTGTGTGGTGAATGTGTATGCCCCTACGGGAGCTCAAACCGAGTTCTGGAAAGATCTGAGAGAGCAGGTAGCGGTAATGGGGGAGGGTGTGATGCTTTGTGGGGGGGATTTCAATCTGGCCTGGGAGGTGGGGAGAGACACGACGGGCCACCGAGAAGGGAGGGGGAAGGATAGGAAGTATTATCAGAAATTTGTGCAGGAGAATGACTTGATTGATGTGTGGAGGATGCTTCATCCGGGCCGAAGGCAATTTACCTTCTACTCAGCAGCACATGGGACGTATTCTAGATTAGATGCAATATGGGTAGGGAAGGAGTTAGCGGGGAGGATCACGGGAGGGGAAATAGAACCGATTACCTGGTCCGATCACGCCCCAGTGGTGGTACAAGTGCGGGTGGCAGGGGAAGATAAGGGACGACAATTTTGGAAATTGAATGAGGGTCTGTTGGAGGATGCGAGGGTAGTAACTGAAGTACGGAGTCTAATTCCAGAGTATTTTGGGCAGAATGGGGGAGGAGAAGTAAAAGAGGGAGTGCTCTGGGATGCCTTTAAGGCAGTGGTAAGGGGGGTGTTCATTAAGTGGGGGGCACGTATTAAGAGGGAGAGGGCAGCACGTGAGGAGCAGTTGCGGCAACAACTTCGCGAGGCGGAGGAGAGAGGTATATGCAAGAGGGGGGAAGACGGCATAGTGGGACAGTCTTGGAACTCAGAGCCAAAGTTAATGCAATAGAGGCAGAAAAGATACAGTTTCGCCTACAATTGATGAAGCAGAGATACTTTGAAGGGGGTAACAAAGTGGGGAGATATCTCGCGAGGCAGTTGCAGAAGAGAAGAGAGTGGAATAGGATCTCTCAGATTAAGAGCAGGGGGGCAGGGGCGCGAGATGTTCGGCGCATTAGAGAGGAATTCGTGGCCTACTATAGCAATTTGTATAAGGCTCGTGAGGTGGGGTCGCGGGAGGATACTTTGGTGTATGTGAGAGGAGCTGGGCTCCCGGTATTGACGGCGGATGAGCAGGAAGGGCTGGATAGAGAAATCCAACCGGAGGAAGTCTTGCAGGCCATTAAGGAGTTAAAGGCCGGCAAAGCCCCGGGGCTTGACGGCCTAACGGCGCGCTTCTATAAACAGTTTAGTAGCCAGATAGTGCAGCCGTTGATTAAGGTGTTTAATGGACCACGCAGGGGGGAGAAATTAGCGGAGACCATGGGATGGGCTGGTATTACCCTCATCCATAAGGAAGGGAAGGATCCTCAGGAGTGTGCGTCATACCGGCCCATTTCATTATTAAATGTAGATGCGAAGTTGTTGGCAAAAGTGCTGGCTACTAGACTTAATAAGCATTTGGGGAAACTGGTACATCCCGACCAGGCGGGGTTTGTGCCGGGCCGACAGGTGGCAGACAACATACGGAAAGTGCTGAATGTGATTTGGTCGGCCCAACAGAAGGGGAGGGAGACTCTGTTGGTCTCATTGGATGCTGAAAAGGCCTTTGACCAAGTGTCTTGGTCATTTTTATACTCCGTATTGGGACAATTGGGGTTTGGGCCAGGGTTTGTGCAATGGATAGGGGCTCTATATTATAGCCCAAAAGCATGTGTACGGGTAAATGGAGGTTATTCCGAGTTCTTTCCACTGGAACGAGGGACTAGGCAGGGATGCCCGCTATCCCCGTTATTATTTGCGCTCTCCCTCGAGCCCTTAGCGGCGAGGTTAAGAGCCAATCCCGAGGTGGCGGGGGTTCGGGTGGGAAGTCAGGAATACAAAATCTCCCTTTTCGCAGATGACATTTTATTGACTATCACGAAACCCAGAGAAACGTTACAGGCAGTGATGAGTGAGATACAGAAATACGGCGAGAAGGCGGGTTTTCGGATTAATTGGGGGAAATCAGAGATATTAAGAATAGTAGGTGAGGAGGGGGAGCAACGGGAGTGGCAACGGTGTTTTCCCTTTAAATGGGCGCAGACGTCGATTCGATACCTTGGAGTACAGCTGGGGAGGAATTTGGAGGCCTTATATGCGTTGAACTATCATAAACTGGTAGCGCGGGTGGAGGAGCGATTACAGGGCTGGAGTCGTGGGTATTATTCGTGGTTTGGGAGGGTGGCGTCGGTGAAGATGATGCTTCTTCCCCAGTTTCTATTCCTCTTTCAAGTATTGCCTATACCGATACCCCGAAGAGCATTACGGCGGGTACAGCAACAGGTAGAGAGATTTATCTGGGGGGGGAAGAGGCCACGGGTGGCGGCCAGAACGACGCAGGTGCCGGTGGGAGAGGGGGGGATGGGGATCCCCAACTTTAGTTTGTATTATGCGGCAGCGCAATTGCGAGCCGTCTATGCGTGGATGCGGGAACCATATAAGCAGTGGGTAAGGATGGAGGTGGACGGGTACCGCCCAGGGGAATTAGAACGGATAGTATGGGAGGGGGGAGGAGACAGAGGTCAGAATCCGATAGTGAGACATACACTGCAGGTGTGGAGAAGGTATAGGCGGCGGTTGGTGGGAGAAAAGAAATGGTCGCCAACCATGTCCCTGCAGGCCTGTTGTGCGGAAGGCATAGGCCCGAAGGCGGCAGTACTCCGGAGATGGGAGGCGCGGGGCCTGACCCAGGCTTCCCAGCTAGTGGTCGGGACACAGTGCAGAGAATTTGAGGGAATGCGTGATTTATACCGCTTAGGAGAGACGGATAGGTTCGCGTATCTGCAGATGTGCTCGGTGATTTGGAAAAAGGGAAGGGAGCAGGTGGGCAGAGGGGGAGGAGAGTGGTTCGAAGGGGCCTGTTTAGGCTCCATGGGGCAACAAGGGATGCTCTCTAGGATTTATAGAGGCCTGATTGCCAGAGGGGAAAGGAAGCTGAAGTATATGGAAGAGTGGGAAAAGGATTTAGGGGTAGAGTGGGGGGTGGATGAATGGGAGGTGATAGTAATGGGTGCAGCTAGGTTTTCTATTGCCACATCCCTGCGAGAGAATGCCTATAAGGTGTTGACTCGCTGGTACCTCACACCGGAGAGATTGTTTAGGGCAGGAGTGCGTCAGACGGATGAGTGCTGGCGGATGTGTGGGGAGCGGGGCTCTTGGTTACATATGTGGTGGACGTGTCCAGTAGTGAGAGAGTATTGGCGCAAAATAGGGGAGTGCATTAATAAAATGGTGGGGGCGAGTATTGTGCTTGGTCCTGAGATGTGTCTTCTGCATAAACCGGATGGGAGGTGGGAAGGAGACTGGAGAATCATTTGGTATTGCGTGACAGCGGCACGGAGTGAAATAGCCTGGTACTGGAAGCGGCCGAATCTGCCTTCCATAGCTAGTTTTGCAGGAAGAGTGTCTTTCCTATATGCCATGTATACAATGACGGGGGAAGAGGGGAACAAGTTGAGAAGCGGTGGGCGGGGGTTTGGAAATGGCTACATGAGGGAGGGTGGGGGGAGGGAGGGTTTGGGGGGGGGGGGAGGTGGGGAGGGAGACTAGGGGGTTAGAGAGGAATGAACCTTGCCAGTTTAAGGGGTGTAAGGGATAGTAAAAAGAAAATTACTGTGGCTCTATATACTGCCTGCTGCTGTCAGTCTCTACAGCCCTCTACCTGCTCCTCACCCCTTCAAGCGGGTTCGGGAGCAGGGAGGCAAATGCAGGCACACTCCTGTGCTTAAGCAATGCTCGTTTAAATGCTGGGGCACCCTTAGAGCCAGAGGAGGGGGGGGGGAGAGGGGGGGAGAAAACGGCCCCAGCAGTACAGGATCTGTCAGCAGCAGCAGGCACCTAACCAAGGAAAAAACAAAAATCCTAAATCAATTCAAAAAAGAACCCAATCAAAGAATTAAGCTCTGCTTATTTGTTCCTCTGAGCCCAGTCCCGGGCTCAGAACCTCCAAGCTGCTTGGAGACTGAAAGTACTGGTGAAAGGGGGCGGATCTAGCCTATTTGTACCAGTGACATCACGATGATGACATCTTTCAGTCTCCAAAGCTGCTGGTGGAGGTTGACAACTCTATGTTTCCGGGACTGGACTAGAGGGACGCAAAGGAAATGGTATATATTTTATTACAAATAGTTTGTACAGAAGCACTAGTATACTAAACAATATATTCACTGAACAAAATTCTATGACATGAGATTATATAAGGATAACATTCAAAAACTGCAACTCATTAAGAATGTTACAGGCAATCCAAATGTGGCAGTTTGTATTTTGCTGCATAAATTCAGATTTCATCATATTTCCCCTGGCCCAAGAGAACTTTGTTGCTCCTTACTGAATTTTGAATTTGTTTTAAGTGATTACTGATGGTTTTTAAAATTAGACATAAGTTGTTATCAGAATGTCTAGCCTCATTAATTCAGTTTTATAAGTTTGAGAGGCCAGTCAGTGTCTGCAACATCTTACATTACCACCACTAGTGAGGGGGAGACAACAGATGCTGAATAGGCAAACTATTCTGTTTAATGCCTCTTGCTTATGGAACCCTCTTCCTATTGATATTAGAAAGATTAACGATACGAGTTCCACAGGAAAACGTAGTCTTATTTATTTGTTCAACCATTTAAACGTATAATATTAATGTATAATTGATAATATTTGATGTCTGTCCTTAGTGTGGTCTTCCTCCCATTCTGGGTCCTGACTGCTTCGGTACGTCCCACACGTCTAGACTGGTCTAGCAAGATAATAAGGATGGATAAATTTTACATACCTGATTTTTCTTTCTTTGAATCTTGCTAGACCAGTACAGGACTTGCCCTGGAAGATTCTTTTCTGCAGGTTTGGGAATCTGGCTGTCATAAAATGCCTAGTCAGTACAGAGGTCTGGTGCAGATTTCATAGTGGTAAGAGTCAAATGCTAGATATTTGTTACAAAGGTGTTTTGTCGGTGAATAAACCTTATGCATCTGAGTTTTTCTGACTAGTTTACTACTTGGCAAGTGTCATACTGACTTCTCTCAGTGCTGTACAGTGAATATACCAAGTGATGTCATCACTACAAGTTGCTCAAGTCTGCCTCACCTACTGGCAAGGGAGCATAACCCACACATATGGACTGGACTAGCAGGATTCAAGGAAAGAAAATTATCAGGTATGTAAAATGTTTCTCCTTTTATAAGGTCTCCCTGCCTGTCAATGTATGACCCATTTCTTGCTCACACCAACAGGAAGGGAGCCATTTTACTCTCGATACAGCAAAAGGCTGCATAGGCATATTATTGCAGGTGTGTGCTGGTATTTCTAACAGAGCATTTTTTAATGCGGAGGTAATTTGCATACCATTAATTTGTTGCACCAGGAGAAGAGCTGCTTTCGATTGAAAGCAAGCTCTGTTATGAGGGGACATAGGATGAGGGTGAAAGGGGATAGACTCGGGGGCGCTCGTGAGACCAACCAAGATGGCCACAGTTCCTTAAAGCTCCTCAACTTCTTCCTCCAATTACCTGGAATTTGCGTTCTAGAAATGCAATTTTGGCATGTAAATGCTCCTCTTACTAAGTGCTAAGCTAACCATATAAGATGCTATCGCCAGATCTTTCAGCCTCCTACCAGATCACTCAAGAATCCTGTTTTCCTTTTGTGGATCCGCCGGAGGGAACCCTCAGCCCATGACTATCATATATTGCAGGCTGAATTTCAGCTGTAGTGCGGCTGCTGGCTAATCTTCCTGAAGATAATGGAGAGATTATTTACTTCGGTCGATTTGCCTAACTGACTATCCTGCCTAAAGATCTATTACCACTGTGAGTACAACAACGTTAGAAACTATGACCTAGGGATTAAGATTTAAAAAGGGTGCCCCCCAGTATGTGTGAGATGTGATCGCAGCGTATTATAGAGTTTCTAAACATTCCTCGAGGCTGGCTCCTAGCGTCTCTGACATCGTACATAAAGTAGTACTGCCACCATGACAGACGTACCTGAGAGAACCACGGTGGAACGCAGAAGGGGATCTATGTAGTGGCGGGAAAGCTGTTCTGTGTTCTTCCTGGAACGCACGGTGATGCTGACGACAACCGCAATCCTGCTGATGTGTGCAGTTCGATGCTGTCTCTCCCTTCAAAATGGCCGCCGCTCCGTGGAACAGAATGCTGGAACGCATGTTAAGAAAAACAAAATGGCCGCCGCAATTTAAAAGGGTTCAGCTGATTATTCCTGTGCCGCCGGAGTGAACAGAGAAACCTCGATTTGCGCGTCGGGACTCAGAGCTGTCATCGGAGCATTGAAACTCACTTCCTCTACTATTGAAAGCTGCTGCTTGTGGCTGACAGGTTCAGTGAAGGACAAATACAGCAATGAATGTCCTCTTCTAACTGTAATGCTGATGCTTTATCCAGGAGCGTTTGCTTGCGTCTCTTGTAAGTACTGCAGGTCAAAGGCAGTATACTTTTGGATTTGCCATTTTTCTTGGTCCAATTCACTCATTCATCACTCTTAGCCTTACAAGGAGAGTCAGTGAGAGGAATCTTCACTTCCACTCGAGGAGCTGAGGATAGTTATGCGTCGACGTCCCTCTAGGAATTTTGAAGGTAAAGACACCTTGGAATAACGGAAGCTGGATCAGGAGTAAGTTCCCTTCATACATCCCTAAACTGAGGCGTTACAACAAACTTTGCCCTCATATCGATGCTCCACTCGCCCTCCGGGATCGACTTAAAGGCATTCTCACTGAAACTGAAGAAGGAGGGCGGCTACTCTGGTCACTGCAGTTCCTAGGTGGTGGTGAAGATCTGACGGATTCTTGCAGAGGTGTGGCAGTCTGATTCGATTACGGTGGTGAGCTTAGGGCACGAGAGCACCTTGGACGAAGAACCAGTAGCTGCCTGACAAACATGGCCACTGCAAAATCTTATGCATCTTCCCTCTCCAAGTTTGCTAGATCTTCAGACTCTCTCAATATACAATCTTCACATGCTTCAGAAGGTATGTCTGTCTCTAAAGTCAATGCCTCCGGTCCGCAGGCTCCGGTTACAAGAGCTGACTTTCTGTAAATCTTGAAGGAGCTCAAGCTCTTCCGCCAGGACTTTACCAAAGCGGTGAGTGATATCTGAGCAGATTTAAAATCAGTGGATGACAGGGTAACGCAGACTAAGAAAAATATAGGGGAACAAATGGACTCGTCTGTGGCCTTCCAGACTAAAATTGTGAAATTAGATCAACTTACGAGAGATTTAAAGGAAAGACAAGATGAACTTGAAAATAGGCAAAGACAGTAACATAAGAATATTTGTCCTTCCAGAACAAACGGGAGGTTCAGAAGACACTGTGGCTCTAGTCCAAGAACTTTATGCCTTCTGTGTGCCAAATGCTCCGAAACCGGTGCGGCTGGAAAGGGCACACTGATCTCTTGAGAAGTCTAAGTGGTAAACGCTCGGTGGTCTTTAAAGGTCAAGAGCTTCAAATATATCAAGACCTTGCTCAGTATACCCTAGAGCGACGATGGAGCTTCAAGCCTTTAACCCAGGCGCTACAGAAACAAGCAATTTCATATAGATGGGGCTTCCCCTTTGCATTGCTGTTCAACTGGAACGACTGTGCTCAAAAAATTATGGATCTGTCGGCAGCGATGGAGTTCTTGGATCTGATGCAACACGGAAAGTGACCAACACATCAGAAAAGCACGAATGGAGAGTGGGAGATGTCTTTACCAAAGAGGCGCAAGGTTCCACGATCCTGAAAGTCATCTAACTCAGATACAGACCCCAACCTGCAGAAGGAGATGGACACTTCTGCTCCTACATGATCTTATTGTGATTGTTAATTGCCTGGTGGGAATTTGTGTCTGGGGATGTTCTCATTTTCCCTCTTCCCAATCTGATGTTGAATAGGCTGGTCTTCAAGATTCTGATTCAGGCATAGAGGCCATACTGAGGAAGCAGGAGGAAAGGAGAAGGGTGGGGGTGGAGATTGGTGGTGGAGGAGAAACAGTGAGGAGAGGTAGGAGGCTGGGAAGAATCTAGATTAAGAAACACAATACGTAATAGGAATGCATTTTAAAGGGTTTTTTTTTTTCTCTACAATTTGCCAGAATGCAGGTGGGGAGGACTTGTGGAGGTTATGTGTCACACACGTATTCACAATGCCTTCCCTGGAGACACTAGAAGTGTCACCAATGTTGCGACGTTTACCTGTTTGGTCTACTTCCTGCAAACATAGGAATGTGGGGGGGGGGCAGGGATGAGAGGGAGGGGGGAATGGGTGGTGGAGGCTCTTCTGATCAGGGCACTGGACAGTCTCTACTGAGTACTCGACTCACACTTTATTTTCAACTACAGAGTGGGGTAAGATTTGTTAGGGGTTTTAGGGGAAGGAAGATTGCTGTTCAAGGACTGGGGAGAGGAAAGAAGGAGATCCTGCTAAGGACAAAAGTTTACAAGTGGCTTTTTTCTAGGATCAGGAATGGTTAAGGCTATTTCTTGGAATGTGCACAGCTTAAATAATCCGTGCAAACGCCGGAGGGTGTTGGATCAGCTGTACAGAGAGAAAGCTGAGAATCTTTCTTCAAGAAACTCACTTTTCCAAGCATGATCACTTTGATTCTGCCAAAAGTAGGTTCCCACAAATACACCTGGCTAACTATTCTACCAGGAAACGGGGGGGGAGGGGGGGGTCGCTATTCTGTTTCCTTCTACGTACCCCTTTTCAGCTGATTAATAAAGTCAATGACCCGGAGGGCCGTTTTTTGATTCTGGTAGATTACTTTAACTCTTGTAAATGGGTATCTCCCTCCGGCAGTAGTGGGAAGTTCATTGATTGATCTTTCAAAGGTAATTCAGAAATTTAGTCAAGGGCCATTGATATTAGGAGGGGACTTCAATTGTGTCTGCTCTGAGTTAGACCGTTCAGGGAGTCTGACTTTTGGAAACACTTTGGGGAGGTTACTGGGGGAATGGGCTTCGCAGTTTGATTTATGTGATGTATGGAGGCAACTACATACTTTGGAAAGGGATTATACTTTCTACTCTAAGGCACACCGGTGCCATTCTCGTATAGGTATGTGTTTCTTGTCAAGATCAGGGATTCCATGGCTGAATCAAGCTACTATTGGGACCATGGGTCCATCTGACCATGCAATCATATCTATTGGTCTCGCTTTGGGGGTGGCTGATACTTCAACTCGGAGGTGGCCCTTGCCACGAGGGCTCTTACTTAACCCGGAGTTTGCCTCTGAGGTTCGTAAAAGATGGCGTATTTGAAATTTAATGACTCCTCAGAGGTCTCTAGAGTTCTCTTATGGGATGCGGGGAAAGCGGTTCTGCGGGGACACCTCATTTCCCTGTCGAGTGCTTTTAAGAAACGTTTAGTAGCCCAACAGGAGGACTTGAGGAAAGAGATTGCAGAGTTGGAAAGAAAACACAGGAAAGGGGGGGGGGGGGGGAGAGATAAGGTTTGGAATTTGTTGACTAGACGTAGGGGGGAATTAGCAGCGCTGGAAACCGATCGAGTGGCCTCGCTTTTCCTGCACACTAAGCAACGTCGTTATGAACAGGGAAATAAAGCCGGCAAGTTGTTGATGTGGCAATTAAAATGGCAGCGGCATACGGTTGATGCTATTAAATCCCCGCAGGGACAGATTTTATATGCATCTTGTGACATTGCGTCCACCTTTGCTAAATTTTATGAGCAGCTATATGCTCATGAATCGTCAGCAGCACACACTGATATCTGAGTGGTTGAAGGAGGCTTCTCTCCCTCAGCTGTCTGCGGAAGGAAGTGAACAATTAGACCGCCCATTTACATTGCCAGAGATTCAGCAAGCGATGAAGAACCTCAAGTCTGCTAAGGCGGCAGGACCACATTTCTTGCCGGCGGAACTATATAAGATATTCCCGGATCTGTTCGCGCCAACTCTACTGACAGTCTTTAATAAAATTCTTTCCAAAAAAAATTCTTCCAGAATCCTTTTATCATGCGAATATTGTTGTAATCCCTAAAGCTGGCAAAGACTCTTTACAGTGCTCCAACTATCAACCGATATCTCTACTGAACTTGGATTACAAAATCTTCACCACGATTTTAGCTAACCGCCTAGCCACGTTAATTCCAGACATCGTTCACCCGAACCAAACTGGTTTCATAAAACACAGATATGGGTTTGAGAATGTGCATAGATTAATCAATGTCTTACAGAGAATAAAATGTAAAGCGGGATCATTTAACATTCTATTGCTAGACGCGGAAAAAGCCTTTGATAAACTAGAATGGCCCTACCTCCTACAAGTCCTCCAGGAATTCGGCTTTTGGATCGCTTTTTGTACATGGATTGCTTCGTTATACGCCAACCCCCAGGCAGTGGTGTCTGTCAATGGTGCTAGTTCGTCACCCTTTCGCTTAGGTAGAGGCACAAGACAAGGATTCCCCCTTTCTCCATTATTGTTTGCCCTTGCAATGGAACCTTTAGCAGCTCATATTAGGTTGCAAGTAGAGGACATAGGTATCCATCTGGGCTCTGAATGGCACGCCATTTCTTTATATGCGGATGACACACTGATCTACTTGAGTGAGCCCTCTAGATCTTTACTGATTGTACTAATCATCTTAGAACGCTTCTCTTTGGTGTCTGGGTTTACTGTCAACAGACAGAAGTCCACTCTACTTAGTTGTTTGTCCCGTTCCTCCACCGAAGCTCTCCCTAATGATGGGAATTTCCCGGTGGTGGACAACTTTAGGTACCTGGGCATTGTAATACATTGAGATATATCGAGGTTGTATAGTTTGAATTATCTCCCCTTTTGAAATCGGTTAAGGTTGATATGGAAAGGTGGAGTCTGTGTTCGGTTTCTTGGTTAGGCCGTATTAATACTTATAAGATGTTGGTCTTACCAAAATGACTTTTTATGTTTATGCAATTGCCTATTTCTCTTCCGAGCACGTTTTTTTAAGTCCCTTCGGCAGGCTGTGACGCGGTTTCTGTGGATGGGGAAACGTCCTCTGCTTAGCTGGAGAATACTCACGACCCCCAAAGGTTCTGGAGGGATGGGCCTCTCTGATCCGGAGTTACATTACTCTTGCATATGTCTGAGATCATTACTGTTGTGGAGAATTCACCCAGGGGCAGAATGGGTTTTGTTAGAAGACTGGCTATGCCCGATTCCGTTGGTGGCTGTACCCTTTCTTAGTGATCCCCAAGAGGTAACTCAGGTGCAAGCACATGTGTTTCTCGGCCCCTGCTGGGAGGCGTGGATGAGGATATGTAAGTCAGCTGGGTTTATCTGCTTCCTATTAGTCCTTTACCATTTTGGGGGCCTTGGGGTTTATTCGAACCATGCATAAAGAAATAAACTCAGAACTTCTAAGGACAAAAAACTTATATGAGAACGCGTGTCCGGCCTCTAAGAAGAGGCTCGAGGAGAATCTGGGTCTCCAACTCTGTGTTCCAGTATTTGCGAATATCCCATTGTTTGAGGACCCAGTTTTCAGTAGATGACGTATCTCGGAAACCTAGGTGTTGGGAGCACGACCTTTTTGTGTCCAGGAAACTCACCGCTTTCGTGGCTCGGTTGTACAGGCATATGGCGGCTGACTTGCCTGTTCTTCCTACTTTGAAACTTCCTCATCAGAGATGGGAGGCGACTTTACCAGAGAACGAACAGGAGTTCTGGCTCGAAGTTTATTCGTATTCACATTCATGTTCTTTATCGTTGGGGTTAATCCACATACAACTTAGGATACTTTATCATCTATCTATAACGCCGGAGAAGGGCTGATGATCCACTTTGTTGGCGACTGTGTGGACGCCAAGGATCTTTTGATCATATGTGGTGGCAATGCCCTCACATTCAACGTTATTGGAGGCTGGTGGTGGGACATGTTACTGAGAGGTTGCAGGTTACCCTCCCCTTTGATATGGAGTCTTGTGTATTAGGGGTTTTTCCTGAATCCGCTTTTAAGAGTCCTCTTCAGAATCTGGTCCAATCGCTCCTTCTGGCAGCCAGATCAGTGATTGCTCATTTCTGGAAGCGCAGTAGGGCACCATCTCTTACAGAATGGCGTTCTAAATGTTGGGAAATCTATCGGTTGGAGAAGATTACTGCTACGGTTCGAGGACGGTCCTTTATGGAAGAGGACCTTTGGAGCTTAGTGTTTCAGGTCTCTTGAGGGTTAACGAATCCGAGCTGGTCATTGGAATGCTGTTTGTCCCTCACTAGAATGTTTTCTCCCTCTTTTCTTCTTCCCTGCTTTTTGGGGTAGATGGGTAAGAAGGGTTGGGGGGGAGGGGGGGGAACTGGGTGGGAACAGTGGGGGGCGAGGGGATAAATGAGTAGAGTCTACTGCACACCTTGGTTCTATTATTTATAAGCTTTGTTACTTGTATTGACTGTTTAATAGTGGTCGATATCCTGTCCTGTCCCTCGATGGATGGTTGACAAAGATGTAAGAACGGGGGGGATGTCGTACCTCATTGTTCTGGATTGTTGTGTTGGAATGTAAGTTACTGACTCTGCTTAATAAAAATTTATTACATAAAAAAAAGAAAGGGGATAGACTCAGGATAATATGTGGAAATATTTCTTTACGGAAAGAGTGGTAGATGCGTGGAAAAGTCTCCCGGTGAAAGTGGTAGAGATGAGGACAGTATTTAAATTCAAAAAAAGCATGGGACAAACACAGAGAATCTCTAAAGGAAAAAAGGCGACTCTTGTAGTGGTTGATATGGAAGGGCAGACCAGATAGGCCATATGGTCTTTTTCTGCCATCATGTTTCTATGATTTATTTAGCACGTGTGTTTGAACACTGTGCAATGAGTGCTGAACAATGTGTGCTGCACTCTGATGCAACACTTACTGCATAACGTTTAGAATGGGTAGTCTGCTTGCTAAAATTACTCTAACCAGGAAAATTATTTCTTACTGACTAACAGGAAAATTGGCAAGTGAAATTGATTCAAGCATTATCTGGGAAAAAATAAAATTGGAAAAAAAAATTGACAAACAAAAAACCCAAACTCACTCACTGTCTTCTGTGGGAAGGACCTGCAGTGAATAAATCCACTCTATTATATCAGCTTTGTTCACTACATCCAAGGCATCCAGCATATCCAGGCCAGAGAGGGCAAAAAACGCAATTGTCAGTCTAATGAAAAAAAAACACAAAACATGTATTAAGGATACTGTTTTAAAATGGCCAGAAAACCCTGCACAACTATGAACAAGCTATGCTAAGCATATTCCCCATAGATACAAAATGGAAAAAAAACCCCACAACATCAGGGCAAAAAAGTGCCAAACAGAATAATATTCATAAATTCAGAACACAATTTATTTATTTATTTTATTTAACACTTATTTATATACCGCATCTTCCAGCGATCAGTTGCGGTGTACAATTAACAACAGTTAACAATGCAGAGCTTGTTTTACATAGAACATTATAACTTTTTACATAGAACATCTTAACATGCACACATAGGGTTTAAAAACTGAGCAGAATAATTCAACTAACACAGATTGTGTAACAATTTAAACAAAAGTACTGACTCTACCGCATAGGCAGATCATATCAGTTGCAACTATATACAAGTAGGGTATCAGTGAATAGGAGTGGAGTGTTCATTCAGTTAAGTTTTGTATGTTATCCCTTGTAGAAGGGAGTATATGCTTGGTGTGGGCAGGTTCATGTTTAGCCTTTATCTAAGTTGAGTGGAAGGTTTTCCATGGTATTATAGTGTTTAGTGAATAGATATGTTTTCAATTTTTTCTGAATTCCGTTATCTCTGTTAGTGATCGTAAGTCCTCTGGTAACGAGTTCCAGACTGTTGGAGCTATGTGGGAAAAGGCTCTATTATTTGTAATTTTGTGAGTTCTTATATATTCTTTTGGAATCTTTAGTTTATTTGATTGTCCTTTTCTATGTGTGGGCTTAGGTGGTTCTTTGCTTATTAAATTACATAGTGTCTTCGGGGCCATGTCATTTAGGGCTTTGAATGTAGTTATTATTGTTTTGTAAGTTATCCTGCTTTGTATTGGTAACCAGTGCAGGGATGCTAGTATTGGTGTAATGTGTTGGAGTGAGTTTATCTTTAATATAATTCTAGCTGTTGCATTTTGCGCAAGTTGGATTCTTTTGATGTTTTGTTTTGAAATGCCTATAAGTATTAAGTTGGCGAAATCGAAGTGGGGAGTTATGGTAGCCTGTGTTATATTGATAAAATCTTGCATAAATACAAGGGGGCGTAATTGTTTGAGGATTTTAAGTTTGAAGTAGATTTTCTTTAAGGTATTTCTAATGTGCGTTTCCATAGTAAGGTGTGTATCTAAAATGACACCTAGATATCTTATTTCATTTTTTATTTTAATTTCTTGGTTTTGTAGTGTTATGTGGGTTGGAGGAATAAATGATTGGTTTTTTGTTACGATTAAGACTTCGGTTTTAGCATGGTTTATATGGAGGTTTTGGGTTTTTAGCCAGTATGTAATTTCATTGTAGCAGTCTGATAGAAGTTGAATCGGTAGGTTAGGGATCGTAAAAGGTAAGTACATCATAATATCATCCGCATAAAGGTGATATTGTACTCCAAATTTTTTAAAGATGTTGCAGACCGGTTTTATATAGATATTGAAAAGTAGGGCTGAAAGCGCTGAACCCTGTGGTAAACCTATTTCTTGTTTGTATGTGTTGGATGTTTGATTACCTGTTCTTACATTTTGTGTTCTGTTATTTAAATATGAGGTGAACCATTTATGTACGGTAGAGTTTATCCCTAACTGTCGTAGGTTGTTGAGCAAAATTGAGTGATGCACGCTATCAAAAGCTGCTGATATGTCAATGAAAAGGAGGATGAACGCCTGTTTATGATTGTCAATTCCTTTTAGGAGTGTATCTATTAATACTGTTAGAAGTGTTTCTACTCCATGTCGGGGTCGGAATCCATATTGTTGATCATCTAGTGGGTAAGATAAGTCTATAAATTCCTGTGTCTGTAGTTGCACTACCTTTTCAATTATTTTGGCCAAGAATGGTATGCTAGAGATGGGCCTATATGATGTAGGAGATGTTTTATCTAGTTTGCAGTTCTTTAAAATTGGGCGTATTTGTGCATGTTTGAGCGGGGATGGAAGGTATCCTTGGGTAAGTGAGAGGTTTACTATTGGGAGAATAAAGGATAGTAGAGTTGGTAGTGTGTTTTTTATCCATGATACTGGGCATGGATCTAAATATGAAGTTGTGGTATTTAGGCCGGAGATGATTGTTTTTAATGACACTTTTGAAATGGGGTAAAATTCTGACCATTCATCTACAGGTTGATAAGAGATGTTGATATTTTCTGAGGGCATGGCGGGTTTTTTCTTTGATTTGTTTTGATAGTGATTAGCTAGGGTTTGAACTGAGATGTCTGTGATTTCATTGCTAGAAGTTTGCTCGTTATTAGTTAATTTTCTGACTATGGAAAATAGCTCTCTAGGTCTATTGTATGATTTTGCTAAGGTTGCTGCGTAATAAGTTTTCTTCGTGCTGTCTATTGTTTCCTTATATTTTGTTAGATAGTTATTGTATATTTCCTTGTGTACGGACAACTTGGATTTCCTCCATTTCGTTTCAAGTTTTCTTAGTTCTTTTTTCATTTGTCTTAGAGTGCTATTAAACCAAGGTGAACTATTTGTTTTGGTGTATATGGTTTTATTTTTATTTGGTTGGTTATTTTTAGCTGCATTATTAATAGTATCATTCCAGTTGTTAACAGCGTCATCCAAATTAGTTGTTGATAAGAAGTAGGGGATTGTAGAATCAAGGAAGTCTGTTTCATTAAATTTTTTGAATTTTGAAGTGGGGGTACTTTTTATGTAATTATTAGCGCTAGGGATGGGATATGTGAGATTTATTTTGATGATAGAATAATCAGACCAAGGTGTCTTAGTGCATTCAATGGAATTTGAGTTAACTAGTTTGAAGAGTATCTCAGGAAGAAGAACCAAATCTAGTGTTCCTCCTTTGATATGTGTTGCTGTTTTAATTATTTGATGGTACTCTGTCTGCTATGGTGTCCAGGAATAGTTTAGAGTCTAGTGTTGGTAGTGACGGAAGGTTAAAATCGCCTAGCATGATTACAGGGTTTTGATCAGTAGATGAGCTGAGGAGTTCAATAAGAGAATCCAGGCCATCTGTTTTATTGTCTGGGGGTCTATAAATTAAGCAAATTTTTATGAGGCCGATTTTTATTAATAATGTGTCCATGTTATTATTGATATTTGAATGGATTGGCTTGGCGTTTAATGTTTTTTTTGTCATCATTAGAACACCACCACCTTTTTTATTGGATCTATGTTTGTAAAATGTGTCGTAGTTCTCTTTATCAAGTTGATTAAGATAGACTGTATCTGTTTCAGAAAGCCATGTCTCTGTGACACATAATATGTCAGGTTTTAAGTCCGTTATCAGGTCATTAAATATGGGTAATTTATTTTTCATTGATCGTGCATTAATGAGGATACATGATAGGGAGGATGAGTAATTAGAACAGATTTTCTTGTCCGTTTGTTGTGTATTTGTTTGTTGTATGTGTATTAGTCTATGATAATTAATTTTTGGGTGGTATTCATGAGTGTGTCCCATATGGCAGACATTTCGAGTATGTGTGTGTATTATAGGTATAGTCATGTGATTTTTGTGGTTTAAACATAAGGATAGGTCAATTATTATTATTGCTAATAATATACAGGTGTATGATATTCGTATGAGCATGTTGCTAGGGTGAAGCATTTTCTGTATTTAGCTTAACGGACTGTTGAATAGGGTCGTAATAATGTAGGTGTATGTCAGCAGTGTATGTCAGCAGTGGTAAAATCTGATAAGAGTTAGGTGGCAATATTGAATGTAGTTATTCAAAGTGAGTTACTGTCAACAGTAAGTCCAGATAAGTTACTGACGACAGTAAATCCAATGTAAATACTGACAACAGTAAAACCAAAGTACTTCACTATCTACACTAGATCAACAGTAAGTTACTTACAACAGTAAAATCAAAGTAAGTTACTAACAACATTAGATCAGGACAGGATATTGGTAGCAGTAAAGAGTCTGTGAATTACTGACAACAGTACTATGAAGTGAATTATTGACAACAGTACATTCAAGGTAAAATTACTGACAACAGTAAGTCAAAGTGAGTTATTGATAATGGTTATGAATCTACAGTGCCTAAATGGCAATATGACATCTGAAATTAAGTTAGCCAACAATTAATCTGGGTTGAAATACTGACAACAGTAATGATTCAGAGATAGATCAGGGACAGTAGCAAAAGATCTGGTGTGAATTAACAAAAATACTGGACTGCTAATGACTAAAGTTTATATACGATACCAGTTTAGGAAAATAAACTAAACCAAATCTGCTTGTTAAAAATGTAAACCTATCTTCCCATCTGGGAAAGCAAAGCCGCTTACTCATAACAGGTATTTTCTGCAGATGGCAGGAAGACTCAACCACACCAATGGTTGACATCATTTGATAGTACTGAGAGAGAATTCATGAAAAACTAGAAAAGATATCAGCATGTGTGGAAGTTATCCCACAGTGTATCCTTGCACATACCCTTCAGTTAGCTAGTAAGTTTAGGGGAGATGAGATGGAGTGTGTGACAGATTTATTTGCTTTTTACAGAGAACACCTGCTACAAGTAAACAACAGGACAAGCAAGAAGAATTAGCCAACACCTTCTGCACTATATGCCTGAACAGGACTACCTGAGTCAGTGCATCAGGCTCCATCTCTGGTCCTAGTCCAATCCAGGCTAAAAAGCTGCTTTTGGATTCTGACTCTATTGATTATTACCGATGTGTGTCAAGACCATCTCTGTCTTGCCTAGATTGTAACCTGTATTGAGCACGAGCTGTATTGTCAGACTCAAGGGTGCAGGGGAGAAATATGTAGAAGCTGATAAGGATAAAGCGGAATTGCTTAACAAATATTTCTGTTCTGTGTTCACAGATGAAGAACCAGGAGCAGGACCTCAGAAAACACCCACAAGCAGGAACAGAAGCGAGGGACATCTTGAACAATTTTCAGAAGACTGTTAGTGAGAAACTAGCTCAACTTAAAGTAGACAAAGCGACGGCACCGGATGGGATACACCCTAGAATACTGAGGGAACTTGGGGACGTTCTAGCAGCTCCACTGATTGACCTTTTCAATGCCTCGTTGGAGTCGGGAGTGGTGCCAAAGGACTGGAGAGAGGCTCATGTGGTGCCTTTACACAAAAGCGGAAGTAAGGATGTGGTTGAAAACTACAGGCCGGTTAGTTTAACTTCAGTGGTGAGCAAATTATTGAAAACGCTTCTGAAAGAGAAAATAGTGAGGTTTCTGGAGTCCAGCGGATTACAGGATCCGAGGCAGCATAGATTCACCAGAAGCAGGTCTTGTCAGACAAATCTGATTGATTTCTTTGACTGGGTGACCAGGGAGTTGGACCGAGGGAGAGCCCTAGATGTGGTGTATTTAGATTTCAGTAAAGCCTTTGACGACACTGTTCCTCACAGGTGATTTATAAACAAACTGAGCACTCTAGGGATGGATCTTAAAGTTACTGCTTGGGTTAGAAATTGGTTGGGTGGGAGGCGACAAAAGAGTACAAGTAAATGGAGCTCACTCTGAGGAGAAGGATGTTACCAATGGTGTGCCCCAGGGAACTGTCCTTGGTCCAATTCTTTTTAACATCTTTGTTAGTGATATAGCGGAAGGGCTGTCGGGTAAGGTTTGCCTCTTTGCAGATGATACCAAAATCTGCAATAGAGTAGACACCCAGGAAGGTGTAGATAACATGAGCTAAGCTTGAAGAATGGTCTAGAATCTGGCAGCTGGGATTTAATGTTAAAAAATGTAAGGTCATGCATTTGGGCTGCAGCAATCCAAGGGAGCAATATAGTATAGGGGTGAAGTACTTTTGTGCACTAAAGAAGAGCGGGACCTAGGCGTGGTTGTGTCTGATGATCTTAAAGTAGCTAAACAGGTAGAAAAGGTGACGGGCGACGGCAAAAGCTAGAAGGATGCTTGGGTGCATACGGAGAGGAATGGCTAGCAGAAAAAAGGAGGTGATAATGCCTCTGTATAAGTCTTTGGTGCGACCTCATTTGGAGTATAGTGTGCAATTCTGGAGACCGCACCTTCAAAAGGATGTGAACAGGATGGAGTCGGTGCAGAGGGTGGCTACTAAGATGATTAGTGGTCTTCATTATAAAGCATATGAGGACAGACTTAGGGATCTTAATATGTACACTTTAGAGGAAAGGCGGGATAGAGGTGATATGATTGAGATGTTTAAATACCTCCATGGCATAAATGTTCAGGGAGAGAGCCTCTTTCAATTGAATGCAAGTTCTGCTACGAGGGGACATGGGATGAGGGTGAAGGGAGACAGATTCAGGAATGATATGCGGAAATATTTCTTTACGGAAAGAGTAGTGGATCCGTGGAATAGTCTCCCAGTGGAGGTGGTAGAGATGAGGACAGTAACTGAATTCAAAAAAGCATGGGACAAACACAGAGGATCTCTAAAGGTAAAAAGGGGACTGTTGTAGTTGTTGATATGGAAGGACAGACTAGACAGAAATATGACGACAGAAAAAGACCACATGGCCTATGTTTCTATATGCAGCACTATACAAATGATAAGTAGTAGTAGTTGCTAAGCACAAGTGAGAAGTGGAGGGAGGAGTAAAACAGCATCATGTGATATACTGCTTATGTCAGGCCTTGACAAAGTCTAAGAATTTAGGAGCCAGCTGAACCCCCTTGTTGATTTCTACACTGAAGTTCAGGAATTTTGGGGGGGGGGGGGGGGGGAGATCCCACCAGAGGTCTACCACAGCTTCTTTAGGGCCTGATTTTTGAAGACCGTATTTCGCAAAGGATATAAAAAGGCTGGAAGCGGTTCAGAGGAAGGCGACCAAAATGATTTGGAGCCTGCGTCAGAAGACTTATGAGAAGATACTTGAAGACCTAAATATGTACACTCTGGAGGAGAGGAGGGACAGGGGAGATATGATTCAGATCTTTAAATACTTAGAGTATTAATGGACAAACAAACCTCTTCCAAAGACGGGGAAGCTATAAAACTAGAGGGCATAACATGAAGCTGCAAGGGGGTAAACCGAAAGGTAATGTCAGGAACTATTTTTTTTACTGATAGGGGGGTGGATGCTTGGAATGCCCCCCGATGGAAATGGTGGGGGCAAATACAGTGACATAATTCAAACTAGCACGGGACAGGTTCAGTGGATTCCTTTATAGCAACAGGATAAAATCAAAAACAAACATAACTATCTCTTATATCTCAACAAATAGGGGTGACCTATACAAAGCGGTGGGTACACCCCTAAACAAAGGCATGGGGAGGGGTGACCTCCATGGAGCAGCAGGTGTACCTATTCCTGCCGCCTTGCTGGGCAGACTAGATGGACCATACTGGTCTTTATCTGCGGTCATATACTATATTACTATGGACCAGAGGAGCCGGAGGTAGTCCCAGGCCTGTGGGGCTGACTGAGCGCAAAATGCCCCAACTTGGTTCTGAAGCTTGAAGGACGTGTCTAACATGAGGAAAAAACTCATCCCAGGTGAGTGTTGAATCGAGTCCCAAAGTATTTCAAGCCCTGTAAAAGATACAGGCTACTCTTGGGATAGTCTATCGCCAACCCTAATCTTTCAAGCCAGTAAATAATCAGGGATGTATCATCCCTGGACTTAAAGTTATCAAAGTATGGGTGAACCTGGATTCCCTGCTTGCATAGAAACACCACTACCACCACTATGACCTTTGAGAAAGTGTGAGGGGCCATGGCCAGGTTAAAGGGCAGAGCCTTGAACTAGAAGTGATGGCCCAGGATGCAGAAGTGGAGAAACTGCTCTCTCATCACCTCCCACTTAAACTACTGCAACCTGCTCCTTATGTCTCCCACTGAACCATCTTTCTCCCCTTTAATCTGTTCAAAACTCAGCTGCAGGACTAATCTTCCACCAAGGTTGCTACACTCACATAACCTCTCTTCTCAAGTCACTTCATTGGTTCCTTATCTATCTGTTTCTGCACAGTCTTATTGACCTAAAGTGCATTCATTCTTCAGTTTCTCATTAATGCTTCATATACCCCCCCCCCACCCTTGGGAATGCCATCAACAGGTAAATCAGTGCCTCTCTCCTCCATCGCCCAACTCCAGACTCCATCAACCTTGATGCGCCATGCACCTGGAATAGACTTCCTAAATCAGTATGCCAGGCTCTGATCTTATTCAAATCCAGGCTAAAAAACCACCTTCTTCAGTTCAATATTTTATTAAATATCAAATGAGACATAAATAAGAAACAGAAGAGTTACAGACAAACAGTTGTGTCTGTGTAACGTGGGAGTGGGATACATCATGATCAGACCAATTCAGATATCACAGCAGCAATGTTTACCTGCCCCTTTGAAAAGTATTCCTTAACTGGAGCCCAGACTGTCACGAATGATGCAAGGTTCCCTTTCCTTTCTGCCACTACTGATTCATATTTATAAGCGAGACAGACAGAATTCCACCAAAATGACATGCTGATCAATGAATTATTCTTCCAACATCTCAAAACCATTTGTATAGCAACCAAAAGCAGCAAATCCAAGAACATTCTGTGCCTTAGCCCTAAAGAGTGCAGACAAGACTGATCGCATAGATCAGGGGTTCCTGAAAGTGAGATGCATCCTGAATTTTGCCCCACACCTGTTGCCAAGCACTTGAACATTACTACAATAAAAAAGATGCTCTAAATGTCTCAATTTCAGCTAAATAAGACCAACTCATGTTGGATGTTTTGATCGATTCTATGCTGTTTCAATAGTGTCCATATTACCCTGTACGCTAGGAAATATAGTAATTGTAACATTAAGGCTGAAGGAGAACGTCAAACGGTCATCTTCCAAAAATCACACCAAACCTCTACTGGTATCTGTCTGCCAAGGTCTTCCTTCCAAACTAATTGGTGCTTTTATTGTTAGCTGATGCTCTATTTAGTGTCGTCTTGTAGAAAGCAGTCCTTGCATGGTCCTCAGTAGAGATCCAAGGACACAACACATCTAAGGAGGAAATAGCCAGTAGATCCGGGTAAAAGTCTTACCATTTATTCAAGACATGAAACAACTGCAACCACTGTGAAAAGAGGAGAGCATATTTATGGGGAAGCTCTTGGAAGGACATCTCCCACTGACCATATTCCCTGCTGCATTCAGTAGGAACACACAAGCTTTTGCTTATTCATTTTAAAAGTGAAATTAGACCTTACCTGCTAATTTTCTTTCCTGAAGTCTCTCCAGTCCAGACAAGTGAGTTATGCTCCTCTACCAGCAGGTGGAGACTCAGCTTGAAGTGAGCTATAAGCAGCTTTTGCTAGCCGAGCAAGTCAATATGACCATCACAAAGCAGCAAAGAAAAGGAACAAAACCCCAATTCTCCCACAGCATAACGCTCCTTAAGTTAGCACAAAAAGAAGGGGGGGGGGGGTATCTGCCAGGAAAAAAAAAAAACCCCAAAGAGCTCAGGACCGCCAAACCTTATAAAGGTTTGGCAATCAAGATACACTACCTCTACGTCTTTAACAATGTCACATTTGCTGGTGTCATCTGCCTGTGCCTCCTCTTTAAAACAGACTTCTCCCAGTGCTGTTGGGAGTAGAGGGTGCATGCTTGGAGCCTGAGGACGTTGCAGCTAAGCAGTGGGTGTCGGCCTAGCCTGCCTGAGGCCTGGAGATCAGTGTGAGAGTTGCAGCTCTGCCCATTTGCTGGCGTCATCTGCCTGTGCCTTCTCTTTAAAATCCAGGGCTTTTTTTGTGCAGCCACGGACAATTCAATGAAGGGACACGAAACAAAGGGACTGCCCCTTTGTTGTTAGTTCAGTGTTAGGAAGCTGACTTGGAGAGATGTCACATAAAAGGAAGAACAAGGGCCAGGTGTCTTCTGGGAGTTCAGCAACTATGAGTAAAATCGTGGGCCCTATGGATAGACATGTTTCTTCTTCTGTTGTAACAATCCAGGCAAGTTCTCCCACGCAGCTATCTTCATCCTCTGAGTTGGGGGCTACTTTAAACCCCTTGCTCGAACTCCACCTCCATGGCCTTTAGCTGCCCTGGATCCACTGGGTGAGAGGGTGATAGCACTGGGAGCTACTTTTTATTTGAGATTTCCTTGCAAATATGTGATATCTCTGTTGGGTGTCCGTTATGTTTATACAGACCCTCAACAGTTAGAGGGTTTTTTGAAGAGCAGGGAAGGTGGGGTACGTAGTGATACCTAATGGGTAGGTTTCTTATGTATATTATATGTGATTTTGTTTTGTTATTGGGATTTGGGAATTTAGAGCTTGACAAAGTAATTTGCCCTAGGTCATTGTTGCCCTTTGCACTCCTGGATGTAGTCTAATTGCAGTACATATTTTTTTCTTTTTGGTAATCCTTTGGGGATATTGTTCCCCTTGTTTTTTCCTTCTTTGATGTATTTCGCATATTTCTTTGTATATGTTTCTGTTGTATTAAATAGAAATTCTTAATTTAAAAAAAAAGAAACCCACACACACAATGTCACAAATCACCTCCATTATATGTCTCCTCATCTTTCCATTACTCCTCTTTTTTTTTCTTTAACCAGGTAAGTCATAAGAACCCAAAAAAAAAAAAATAATCGCACAGCCCAGAGGCCAAGCTAGCCGGACACATACTCAAAAGATTGCACGTCACTCCTTACGCGTCTTGCCAAAAAATCTCTGCAAAACAAGATGCAAGAGAGACGTCCACAGCCACCATTCTCCAAGTGGGACTTGGACTGGAATGGAGTGGAGTGGAGAGGACTGACTCCAGGAAAGAAAATTAGCAAGTAAGGCCTAATTTCATCTTCCAATACGTTCCTCCAGTCCAGTCCAGATAAGTGGCAAAGCAGTACTAATGACAGGAGAGCGCCAAAACCCACACCTGCAAAACCTTGGCCCCAAACTCCATGTCCTGCTGGACCAGAACATCCAGGCGATAGTGCCGTGTGAAGGAATGACCAGATTATCGCCCTACAAATATTCTAAGGGGCCATCAAACTGAACTGCCCAGGACGAGGGCTGCATGCACGTGGAATGAGCCCGCAGGCCCAAAAGGTACTAGATGACCTTTCTAAAGATACGCCAACACAATGGCCTCCTGGATCCATCTGGAAATGGAGGCCTTGGAAACCACCTCGCCTCTATTAGGGCCACAAAAGAATACAAAGACCTGTTTGGACCTCCGAAAAGGCTGGGTGACCTTGAGATACTGCTTATTTGCCCTATGGACATCCAACTTACAAAGGAGATAGCCCTCCTCAGAGTCACACACCTCTGAGAAGGAAGACAAGGCCACCACCTGATTGAAGTGGAAATTGGACACCACCTTGTGGAGAAAGGAAGTAACTGGACACAGGACCATCTTCTCCCTAGAGATAAGTAAGTACGGCTCCCTGAACAACAAGGCCTGGAGCTCAGAAATGTGTCGTGTGGAGCGGATGGCCACCAAGAAGACCATCTTCAAGGTCAAATCCTTCATCGTGGCACCTGAAAGGGGCTCAAAAGGGAGACGCCTCAGAGTAAATAGACTCAGATTCAGAACCCATGCGGGGACCTCTGAATGGCATGGGAGACTGAGTAGCTTCACCCCGTGCAAGAAACAAAATCACATCAACGTGGGTTGCCTAGAACTGCCCTTGGATTTGGTCCCAGAAACATGCCAATGCCACCTCCTAGACTCTCAAAGAGCCCAGAGCCAGTTCTTTCTCAAGGCCCGCCTGCAGAAAGGACAGGATGTCAGAAGTGAGGCTCCTAGAGCGCAAATACTGCCCCCACACAGTCTTCAAACACATGCCAAACTCGCATGTAGGCCAAGGAGGTGGACTTCCTGCGGGACTGTAGCAAGGTATCAATAACCTGGGGAAAGTAACCTCTGCACCTCAATTGAGCCCTTTAAAGAGCAAAGCTATAAGTAAGAATTGACCCACATCAGGCATCCACCCTGGCCCCTGGGTGAGCAGGTCCATTTCCACCAGCAGGCAAAGCGGCTCTGCCACTAACAGCCTCATGAGGTCTGCGTACCTGGGACATCAAGGCCTGTCTCGAGCAATGAGTACCACCTTCCCCTGGTGAGCCTCTATCCGCTGAAGGACACATTCTATCAGCAGCCAGGATGGAAAGACCTACAGCAGGCCACCTCTGACATGTGCTCTGTGCCGGCTGAAGCAGCGTTCGGCTTTGGCATTCACCTGAGTAGCCATCAAATCCATCACCGGCTGTCCCCATCAAGCCACTTCTTGCTGGAATGCAGTCTGTGACAACGAACACTCTCCAGGATTCAGAGAGATGCAATTGAGATAATCCACTTTGACATTGTCCTTCCAGGCCACATGGGATGCCAAGAGTGCCTTCAAGTGGGCCTCCGCCTACTGTAGCGGTAGGATCGCCTCTGCTGTCACCGCTGCACTCCAGGTGCCACCTTGCCAGTTTATAAGCGCCACTGTCAGGGCATTGTCCGACAGCACTCTTTACAGCCCCTGCCACACATCAAGGGCAGAAACGTCAACAATGCCAGTGCATTGCTTGTGTTTCCAGGCAATTGATGGACCAGTGGCTCTCCTCCACAGTCCACAGACCCTGAACTACCCTGGCCAAACAGTGTCTGTCCCAGCTTGCCAGGCTGGTGCGTGTGGCTATCACCACTCGATCTGGGTTTTCAAGGAGCATGCCTATGGCGAGCTTTTCCGAGACAGTCACTAACTCAGGCTCTGCTGAGCCGACCCAATGAAGGAAAAGTGAACCTCCATAGACTGCCACTGTGGGAACCACTGTGAGAGAATTCCTATTGCAAGGTTCTCATGTGCAGCCATGCCCAGAGCATGAGCTCCAACATGGCCGCCATCGAGCACAGCACCTAGAGGTAGACCCACACCCGAGGGAGAGAAACCCTCCACAGCTCCTGGATCTGAGCTTGCAACTTCACAATCCTGCCTTCAAAGAGGAAGACGACCCCCCCCCCCCCACCCAAGGGTATCAAACCATGCTCCCAGGAATTCCAGGGACTGAAATGGTTTCAGCCTGCTCTTGACCATGTTGATTGGAGTGGAGGAGTGGCCTAGTGGTTGGGGCAAGGTACTTCAGGCTGGAAGGTCGGGGGTTCAAATCCCACTAGAGGACAGCAACCTTGGGCCGGAAGGACTGGGGTTTCTAGTCCCACAGGTGCTCCTTGTGGTTTTGGGCAAGCCACTTAACCCTCCATAGTCCATGTTCCCTGTAAAATAGTTATCTCCAAGTTCAATGCCCTGTTCAATGTAATTTCAGTTTGTTCAATGTAAACCGCACTGATGCAGAATAGCGCGGTATATAAGAGAATGTAAATAAAAATAAATAAAATTATCCAGCTCAGGTCCTGGAGGCAACAAATCACTCGTTCCATTGTCTCGAGACTCTCCCACTATGACTTGGCCCGGATCAACCAAACATCCAGGTATGGATGAACAAGGATACCCTGCCTGCGTTACTTCATCGCTACCGCCACTATAACCTTGGTGAAAACCCAAGGCGTTGTGGCGAGACCGAAAGGCAGGGCCTGGAACTGAAAGTGACCCCTGGGCACCATGAACCACAGAAATCTTTGGTGGGTGGGCCAAACGGGGATATGTAAATAGACCTTGCTCAGATCCAGGGAGATCAAACTCTCCCTGATGCAATGTGACTATAAGCAAGCATAGGGCCTCCATGCGGAAACGGGGCACCTTCAGGGTTCTGTTGACGCCTTTCATATCAAGGATGGGGTACCAGGAACCTTCTGTTTTGGGAACCACAAACTAGATGGAATACCAACCCAAGCCCCAGTCTGCATGTGGGAACAGGATGATAGCCTCCAGGCTCACCAAGAGGCCGAGCATCTCCTCAATCACACAGGCCTTCATGGGAGCATAGCAGGAGGACAACATAAAGGCCTCCTGAAATAGCCTTGCAAACTCAAGGGCATACCCCTCTTGGATCACCTCAAGTACACAGGCATCCGATGTAAGTTGGGCCCACATGGGAAGGAAACGCCACATGCAGCCACCCCCAGCCAGAGCCCCTGCATGTTCATGGTGGGGGGGGGGGGGAGGGAGCGCTAAGAGGCAATGGAGGCCTCAAGGGCTTTTCTATAGCTTCCTTGGAGGCCTCCCCAAAAGGAAGAACCCCACTGTAGAAAGCGTGACCTTTGAGGGTTGAAGGCGCGGGAAGGCCTAAAGTGATGGAAATTGCAACCCTGACCCTTAAGTGGGACCCATCACCCTACTCCCTTGGGTTTGTCTTCCAGCAACTTCAGACCTTGGAGTCTCCCAGGTCCTTGACCAGCTTCTCCAGGCCCTCCCCGAACAGCAATTTCCCTGTGAAGGGGAGCCTGCTAAGCCACATCTTGGAAGCCACGTTAGCCAGCCAACTGCACAGCCGGAGCAGCCTACATGCAGAAACCGTCGCACCATGCCCTTGGCAGCAAATCATACAGCTGGTCTGCCAGGAAGGTCAACCCTGACTCCAGACAAGCTGCTGAGATTGTCTGTCTCTGCCTTTCTGGAATCAGATGAGACCTCTGGAGGCAGACCCGGGCCACAAAGGCCCTACAGATGACTCCCTGAAGACCCAGTGCAGACACCTGAAATGGCTGCTTAGAAGGACTTCTATTCTCCTGTGGGTCCTTCAAGGCTGCACCCCCTTCTACCTGGATAATGGTTTTAAGTGTCACTGTCATTACCAGTGCATCCACCTACAGCAAGCACAGCTTCAGCTTCTCCTCTGGGGGATTGGATAGAGCTGAACCATGCTCCTGCTCACTCAAGCCCACATTTGGGGAGTTCCATTCTTCTGTGATCATAGTCTTTAAGGTCCTATGAATGGAAAAGGAGCATGGGGGCCTATGAATGCCCTCCAACAGCTGGTCCTCCTGTGGATCTGCTGGCTCCAGTCCCGGCTCCTCGCAATATGCAGAAACACCAGGGACTCGGCAATCAGAGAGAAGAACTCATCCCAGTGGAAGATCTGCACCACTGTGGGATCCTTACCTATCAAGGGCTCTTCCTCTGTCTCTTCCAAAGAATCCACCGTGCCCTCCAGGTGGTCCAAAGAATCTAAGAACCCTAGGGAGCCTACATCCAGGTCCTCTTCCGACCTGTCCCAGCGGTCCCTGAACCCTTATCCACCGGGGGCTTGGGTGATCCCGAGGAGATCTCCCCCAGACCATACTCCAATAGGAAGGCCTGGTGAAGTAACAACACAAATTCGGGGGAGAAAGGGAGAGCCCTTGGCTCTCTAGGATCCCCCCCATCCCCAGTATAGTTGATGCTCCTGGAAAAAAAAACAGCCATAGGCTGTGAAAGAATGCTCTGGAGACTCCCGGGCAGCTGCCCCTGTGGAAATCAAAATGGTGGCAGTTCCCACCAAAACCATGGCCCCATCGCTATCCCCAGAACTCCAGACTGCTCACTGCCATCCAATGCACTCCTCTCCAGCCCTCAAGTACCACCACCTAGATCATCAACAGCGGTGGAGTGCTCCCTCAGGCAGCTTTGACACAGCCTGACCTCTGAGAGCTCAGCCCTGCGGCTGCCACATGCAATGCAACTGATACACTCCATGGGCCCTGTGGGACTCCCCCAAGAGAAGGGCACCCTCCCCGGAGCCGAAAAAGGACTTACCCAGTGATGCAGCAACCAATCTGAGTGCTTTTTGTGCGCTTTTCTTTTTTTGTTTAAAACAATATCAGGAAACTGCTCCACTCCCGATATCCTCCCAAGAGCTGGGAAGGATGACAGGAGGAGCCCACCAGAGGGAGCGGCTGAGGGAGAAGTGGGAGAGTGGCCCACCGGGTTCTGGATCCTGGGGCAGACAACTGGCACAGCAAAAGGGAAAAAACAGCAGAGGTTGTGCTCCTCTTTCCACCTACTGGAGACTGAGAATACTGGCTTGCTCGGCTAGCACAGGCTGCTTATGGCTCACTTCAAGCTGTGCTCAGTCTCCACCTGCTGGTAGAGTAGCATAACAAACTTGTCTGGACTGGTCTGGAGGGATGTACAGTTGTGGTCAGCATTATTGGCACCCTTGCATTTTAGGTATGCTGTGTACAATATCGTGAGAAATAAGTAGAAATATTCCAACTGTATGTCATCATAATATTTTAATAGTATGTTCAAAGGTGTACAACAACAAAAAAAATGTCTGTGCAACTTAGATGTAATAATTTCTGAGAAACACACAAAATATGACCTGGACAGGATTAATGACACCCTTCACTATTATTTGGTTGCACAACTTTTGGCAGTGATGACAGCCTCCATACATTTCTTGTAGCCATCTATGTTTCGTATATCTGTCTTCTGGTAGTTTCTCCCAGCTCATGAATGTTTCCAGGATTCCTTTTACCAATGGCAGATTTCAGCTCTTTCCAAAGGTTCTCGAGTGGATTGAGATCAGGACTCACTGCTGGCCAGTTTAAAACAGTCCATTTGTTCCTTTTTAACCACTCTTTTATACTTTTGGATATATGTTTTGGGTCATTGTCCTGCTGAAGGAACCAGGACCTCCCACCAAGACCTAGCTTTCTGACACTGGACAGCACATTTCACTCCAAAATAAACTTGGTAGTCTCCAACTTCATGATTCCTTTGATATATTCCAGGCCTCTAGTTCCTGGAGGCAGCAAAACAACCCAATAACATTATGGAACCTCCATCATGTTTAACTGTATGAGGGGTGTTTCTTTTCCTTATAAGCTTCATTTCTTCACCTGTAAATGTATTGTTGGTCTGCATTGTCAAAGAGCTCAAGTTTGGTTTCATCTGTCCACAGAACATTTTCCCAGAAGGATTGTGGTTTCTCAAGCTGGGTTTAGGGAAATATCAGGTGTGCCTTTTTATGTATGTCTTTGAGCAGTGGGGTCCTCCGTGGCCTTCGCCCATGAAGTCCTTTCTTTAGTGCGCGGCATATGGTACGGATTGAAACCACTATTCCAGATTGCTCCAGGTCAGCCCTTTGGATGTTGTACATGGTGTTTATCCAACAGTTCACACTAACGTTTGAAGACTTCTTGGATTAATTTTCCTCTTCCCACCACATCCTGGGAGGTTCTTGAGCAGAAAACGTAACACATTGCGAACTATAGATTCAGAAGTCGTAAGATCTTTGGAGATGGCTTTATATCTACCCCTTTAAAGTTTGATGATAATGGCTTTTCTGACAGTCTCAGGCAGCTCTCTTGTCTTCACCATTGTAAAAATGCAATAGGGAGTGAACGTGGCCATTTTAAACATTAGAGCCATCATTCATTGGTCAATTCAAATTATGTGAATATGGACAATTTATCAGAGGTGTGCCTAATTTTACTGCAATGGGAATGTGGTTCTTCTGTTCAAACTGATTTGAATTGTTTATAAAGATGCCAATAATCATGTCCTGGCAATGTCCCAGTTTTTATAGTATTTCCAGCTATTTCCTTTTTTAATTGGTCTTGTTTTATTTGATTCTTTTGTGTGTCAAGTATGTGTGCATATATAGCCCAAAGCCATTTCACTGGCCACTTTTATTTATTTATTTTTAGGAGATATTGGACATCAAGGGGTTGAACTGCAATGGTGCCAAAAATGTTAACCACAACTGTATTGGAAGCATGGATTATTCCAAATTGGGAAACACCACAGTCAGGAAACATGGTAGGAAAGACCAAGGAAGATGATTAAATAAAGGTTACGGTACAATTTGCCAATGCAACCCGACACAGGCCATGTTTCGTTTAGACTTCTCCTCAAGGGTGAAATGGCAAACTCAGAAGCAAGATAAAACACTTGCACTTAAAAGTCGATAAACCACATCCAAGATTGAGACCGTTGTGTGAATCCTTTCACAACAAAAGTTATAAACAGCAGCCGACTGTATAGAAAAAGCAGTATCAACGTTGCAACAGAAAATGCTAACCAACTTCTCTAGTTAGTCAAAAAAGATTATTCCAAATTGGGGAATGTCGCAAGTTTTCCACCTTTATTGGGAGACACTCACAGGGTTATGCCGAGCTGCGCACATTGGAGCATCCACCCCTGCTATTCAGCCTCCTCTGCCAACCCGACTAACTTTCCTGTTCATTACATGGGGAGGTTAGTCTGAGGTAGAATAAGTTCCCCTAGTCGACAGGGGATGGCAGGAGGTGGTGGAGGAGATTCCCCGCAGCCCGACCCTGGCCTTAGGAGGCCAGATCGGGGGGTCAGGCTGCAGGGAATGAAAAATCTGGTCAGCGGCCGGGGATTGCGGCTCCTAAATGGAGCGACAGTGTCATGGCAACTGGACACCATGGCGCTGTGGCTCCATTTAGGAGCCTTGACTGAATTAGCCAGACTTGGCATGTATGTGCAGGCCGACCGGGAATGGGGTCCCAGCCTACACATACAGGCCTGGATGGGATTCTGATCTCACGGGACTAGACGTGCCTTGTGGGATCAGAATCCAGTCTAACTCTGTGCGTCCAGGATGGAATCGGGCCCTTATTCAGTAATCTCAAGATCTGCAGTGTTGAAGAGATGATTGAATGCATTTGTAGCTGCTGTGAAGGTTGCCCCACTAAAGAAGACAGAGACAAAGAATCTGATCTGGTAGAGCCTAACTGAATACAACTTGGAGAGGGCTCATCAGGAGTGCTAGAAACCCAGAACATCCCCTGGTAAAAAATGAAAGCGTAATGATATTGGCAAAAAAATTGGAAAATTAACCCCTCCAAAATTCCCTAGACATCTGCAAATTGCTAAATTGCAATTCTCCATAGAAAGCCAGTCAGAATTCTAAGTATAAAATTGCTTTGAGAACTGTAGTGGAATCGTATCAAAACGATAGAGGATCACCTGAACAATTGACTTCACTGCATCAATCAAACTCATTTTGCTAATAAACTAAAAAATAATTCATCTAGCACAACCATAACTACGCTCACAGACATAGAAACAAAAAATACATGGACAACCTTCCAAAACATTGATCACAAACACCTGATCAATGTAATATCAATGATCAACACCACTACCTCCCCCCTTGATCCATGCCCCGTATCATGGATAAAGAACACCAAAGCTGATCTTGCTATCCATATACTAAATATAGTGAACCAATCACTATCACAAGGTATCATGCCTGAAGCACTAAAACTTACCTCCTTACGCCCAATAGTAAAAAATAATAAACTCAATCCGAAAGACCCGAACTCCTACAGACCAATAGCCAGCATACCATTTATTGCCAAAATAATAGAAAAAATAATACAGATACAACTACAAGACTTTATTGACACTCATGCTCCACTTGACTCACACCAATTCGGCTTCAGACCATCCCACGGAGTCGAGACCCTACTAATAACACTTATGAACGACCTCATCAAAGGCACTGACTCACACAACCAAGGATACATCCTCATATTCATTGATATAACTGGAGCCTTTGACAATGTACACCACAACACACTCATTAATAGACTCCTAAACCTAGGAATAGGTGGAACAATTCTGCAATGGTTCACATCATATATCACAAACAGATCGATACGCGTTAAATTAGGCCAAACCACCTCAGAGCCCTTCACACAAGGACAAGGTATCCCACAAGGCTCGGCACTATCTGCCCTTCTTTTCAACCTGTATCTTCAACCCATCACAAATATATTTAAAAAATATAAAGTAAACCACTACATATATGCTGACGATATCATGCTCACCCTACCGATAAACACAAATAATCCCACATACCAGAAATTACTAGACTGTATCAGTGAAGCAAATACTTGGTTAGAAAACAATAATCTCAGCATCAACCTAAAAAAACCGAAGCAATGATAGTATCAAGAAAACCAGACTCTAATCTCCCTGAAACTATAACAATTAACAACACAATAATCCCAGTTAAAAAAGAAGTAAAATACCTAGGCATTATAATAGACCACACACTTAGTATGCTTCC
Source organism: Ichthyophis bannanicus (assembly GCA_033557465.1). NCBI lineage: Eukaryota > Metazoa > Chordata > Amphibia > Gymnophiona > Ichthyophiidae > Ichthyophis > Ichthyophis bannanicus. Next base: position 473,610,867 of record CM066032.1, read on the forward strand.
TCATATAAAACAAACAGTGAAAACCATATTCTATAAACTTAGGATCACCCAACACTTAAGACCACTACTTGACACACATGACTTCAGATCTGTCATCAGCACACTTATCACTCCTCATTTCGACTATTGCAATAGCATACTTATTGGCCTCCCTCTTACAAGCACCAACCTACTCCAAAGAGCTCAAAACATCTGTGCTCGAGTAACAGCACAAGCCCGCCTCGCTGACCACATAACTCCCGTATTAGCCGAACTACACTGGCTTCCCATAAATAGTAGAATAACATACAAAATACTCCTAACCACATTTAAAATAACAAACGGCATCTCACCCTCACATTTAACCACTCTGATTCAAGCTCCAAAAGAAATCAGAACCCGCAGACAAAATGCAACCTACTCACTAGAAATAAAAAAATCCATGCGGAAAACAAAGAAGACCACAAGCTCAAGAGCCTTCTCTTATGCAGCCCCCACCCTATGGAACAAACTCCCGCTAGAACTCCGCAAAATAAAAGATCTTCAAACATTTCGGAAAGAACTGAAGACATTTCTATTTAAAGAACACTTCACAAATTTAAATGAATCCTATCCACCCAACACACCACACAATCATAACAATCCTCCTTAACTACAGCTCAACAAGCCTCAACACTCACTACATTTAAGAAACAAAGCTTAATTTAACAAAGAATCAATGTAAATAGCCAAAGCATTACTAGCTAATGTTAAAATGTATATAGTTCTGTAACAATAATCCATGTTAAACTGTATTTAGTTCTGTAACAATGTTCCATGTTATCGTTTATCATGTTAACTGTACATAGTTATGAAAAAAAACGATGTTCTATGTAAAACCATGTTCACTAAATGTTACCTGTAAACCGCCTTTGATCTTTGGAAAAAGCGGTATAGAAATAAGCATAAATAAATAAATAAATAAATAAATCCTTCCCCACCAAGAGAAATATAAGGGTGACCATTTTGCGCACGTACTACGGATAGACTGAAGCACTCACATCTTATTTTCACTGCTAACCTAATTTAATTGAAAATAAAATATGATATAATGTTTCTGTTATTGTACACATTTAACAGCCTAACTTCATATTTTGTCCAATTAAACTTGTATCCTGCAAATGTACCGAATTCATCAATGGTACGCATTACTACTTCAAAGGTAGACTCTGGCTTAGTGAGATAGAGCAATATGTCAACAGCATAAGGTGATATTTTATATGTTCTAACCCTTATAGGGATACCCACGATTGCCTCTAACTGGCGCAGTGCAAGCAACAAAGGCACCAAAGCCAAAAACAAAGAAGGGGGAAAGCAAACAACTCTGACTTGTACCACGTCTTAATTCAAAAGAATTTCTAAAGGGGCTGTTTAAATACAGACAGGCCAAAGGCTGACTATAAAGTACAGTGAACATACACTGAAAGTTTTGTCCAAAAGCCAGATCATTCCAACACCCGAAACATGCTGCTGCTGTTGCTGCTGCTGTTGTTGTTAAGTGCCGTCAAGTATGTGTCAGCTCATGGTAATCCTCTGGATAGTTGTCCTAAACTGTGTTCGGTCTTCAGTCAGGTGGCTCACTGTTGACAGAGTGACACCCATAGCTGCTGTTATTGTATCGCTGCATCTCATTGCTAGCTTTCCTTTTGGTTTGACCTTCACCTTGCCAAGCATGATGTCTTTCTCTAATGATCTCTCTCTTTGCATGATTTGTCCAAAGTATGAAAGTCAAAGTCTTATAGGGCCACTCAATTCTATCAAATGCTTTTTCTGCATCTAAAGACACAAAGGTAGGCTGGTTCCTTCAACTGATTATCCATCTGTATCAAAGAGAAAGAGAGCTGAGTATTATTTGTCGATAACTTATAGGGAACAAAGCTTGTTTGATCAGGATGCACTAAGGATGATATTACTCGACTCAACTGAGTGGCCAATATCTTTGCGCACACCTTGCAGTCTATGTTAATTAAGGAAATAGGTATGTAGACAGACACCTCTAAGGGGTCCATAAAAGGCTTTGAAATTACCACTACTAGTACCTATGCAAATGTTCCCTCCATAACACTAGAGTCCTGAAAAAACTCATACAAATCTTGTAGTCTCATAGTTCGAGAAGAACTAAACGTTAAAGAACTCCACCATTAAACTATTCATACTAAGGGTCTTTTGCTGGTTAAGAGAAAGGATGGCCTCCTTGATCTCATCTTCATGTTCAACCTCTCGACATCCTGCACTGCTAAATTTAGGATCTTGTAGCAGGCACCAGAAATCCTCACAGGCACACTGGCCACCCTGCACACTCGAAGCATACAAACATTCCTAATAATTTAACAGCGGTTTTTAAAGTAACTTCTGCCTAGAAATCAAATTACCATGTTCACTCTGTACAGAAAAGATATGCTTCCTGTTTTTCTGACCTTGAAAATGAACAACCAGCATTCTTCCCACTTTATTACCAGATATATTACAGCTTGCCTTTTGCATGTATATTTCCCCTCTTGCTCTTTTACCGAGTAGATTATTATACTGAAATTTTATTCAGAATATTATCCCAGCAGTTCTCAAGATACTTTTCCCAAGTCCAGAATTTCCCCCTACAAATGATCAATTTCTGTGTAACGTTTATTGTTTTGCCTCACAGAGATTGCACCACGAAGATATGCCTTAGAGGCATCCCACTTGGTGGCTCTCCCCAATATAAAAACGATATTCCTCAATTACTTTTCATATGCTCTACAAATTTTTAATAATATGCTTCTGCTGGATTCAATCTCCACAAAGAACTCTGACTCCTATTCACCATCCCACTCAGTGACAAAGACATACCAGCGTGGTCAGAAATTAAAATACTTTCTTCATCATCACAGAGGTCATCAGACACTTGGAAATAAGTAATCTATCCTAGAGAAAAAGACATGTGCGGATGGGAATAAGAAGTAAAGTTCTGTCCTGCAGGACTCTCTATTTGACAGGGCATCAAGCAAGCCACCTAATAAACCAAGGGAGATTATAATCTTTCCCCTTGGCTGGTGATCCAACAGAGGATCTAAAACCTGAATGAAATCCCCTGCCATCATCACAGGAGTATTTCCAAATTCTGCCACTTGCAAAGCAATCACCTGAAAAAATTTGCTTGTATCCCATGTGGGAGCATAAAGATGAAACAAAATCAAATCACACTGGCCTACTTTCACATTGAGTTGTATCCATGCAAATACAATGCGTGCCTTCGAGTCAATGTTGACTCCTGGCGACCCAGCTGCTCCTGGTAGTGTGACCGGAAGTAGATTGCCAGGCCTTTCTTCCGAGGCAATGGAGAGTTAAGTGACTTGCCGAAGGTCACAAGCAGTACCAATGGGACTCAAACCTTAAGTCTCTTGGTTACCAAGCCAGTGCTCTAACCTCTAGGCTATTCCTCCACTCCAAGTTGTAACCAAATCCCCTCCAAATCAGTTTCCTAAGAAATTACCAAAAGCCCAGCTGACATGCCAGTCAGTATGGCCACTCCTCCTCCATTGCCAACAGCCAGAGAACAACAGTCCTTTACCCATCCACCTATAGGTTTTTGAGACTCCGCAAAGGACAAATGTGTCTCTTGCAATAAACAGATGTCTGAACACATTCTCCTCAAATGAGCCAGAGTCTTTTCATGCTTAATAGGATGATAAACACACTAGCGGGAACAGTACACCACATACTATCAACAGCAACCTCATTCTACATCCCCTCCCCCCTTCAACCCTAAAATCCTCTCTCCCTACACCAATACAACCTGCAACCAAACACATTGATCATACTAGCAGCAGGGGCACACCTACAGGCTAAACCCAGAGCCACTCCTATCAGTTATGGCGTTATTTTAGAAGCTCTATTTGTGCTTTGGATATCTGAAAATGGATGTAGAGCTATGCAAGGCATGAAGGCATCTCCAGAGCTATTTTAGAAGTTGGGTCTATGGATGTCCCCAATGTGAGGCTGTCCAAGTCTAAACGGGGGCGTGGCTGGGGGGGCATTCCCAAGAACTTGGACTCCCCACCTGATCTTAGAAACATCCTGGACGTCCAGAGTCATGGTCTAAGTTTATATCTGTTGCAAGCACAAGCACGCATCTGAAAACTGATTGTTTTGTGCCATTTGCACCCCTACAGCACACACACTCATACTCAAGCACTCTACCTCTTCACCACACACATACATTGCACCACAGCCCCACACCCGACCCAAACAAAGACAAGCAAACCACCACTGCAAACTATATATTTCTGTCTAAAGATGCCTCATACAGCCCTTGTTATCGTAACAAAACACACTTTCTTTTCAAACTCTTCCATCCTCCCCAGACATGTAGGAGTTTGCAAATGGAAAAACATCAGTGGAGATGGAAACAATGTTGGGGCAGGAGAAGAGGAACGCAAGGTGGTCACGGTTCCTATGATTTTTCATACAATTCTCCACATCATACACCTAATGCAACTCCTAAATTTAAGCAAAATTTGTCAAAGGCTGTCTCACATATATGTGTACAGTGCCAAGTATGCCTTGTAGTGTTATAGAAATAAGTAGTAGTAACGAATTAAAAAAAAACACACACAAAAAATAAAAGCAGATGTCCTTTCCTTGAGTCCAGAAAGACAAGTGGGCTGTGTTCACCTACCAGCAAATTGATTGTGACAAAGAACCAATGAGTAGCTCAGGTTTCAATGACATCACTCCCATGACTCTATCTGTCTCAAACACCTGAGGTCTCTTCAGTAACTCTTTCATAGTAACATAGTAGTTGACGGCAGATAAAGACCAGCATGGTCCATCCAGTCTGCCCAGCAAGATGGCAAGAGCAGGTGCACCTGTTGCTCCGCGCAGGCCACCCCTCCCCATATCCTTGTTCAGGGGTAAACCTACCACTCCATGTAGGACACCCCTATTTGTTGAGACGTTATATGGTTCAGAAGTTAGATGGTACTGTTTATTTTGTTTTTATCCTATTGCTGTAAAGGGATCCTCTGTGTTTGTCCCATGCCTTTTTGAATTCCGTCACCGTGTTCACCCCTACCACTTCCATTGGGAGGGCATTCCAAGCATCCACCACCCTTTCAGTGAAAAAATATTTCCTGATATTGCCTTTCAATTTATCCCCTTGCAGCTTCATGTTATGCCCTCTAGTTTTACAGGTTCCCCGTCTTTGGAAGAGGTTTGTTTGTTCATCATTTCTCTTTAAGTATTTAAAGGTCTGAATCATATCTCCCCTGTCCCTCCTTTCCTCCAAAGTGTACATATTTAGGTCTTCAAGTCTCTTCTCATAAGGCTTCTGGCGCAGGCTCCAAATCATTTTGGTCGCCTTCCTCTGAACAGTCTCCAGTCTTTTTACATCCTTTGCAAGATATGGTCTCCAAAACTGAACACAGTATTCCAAATGAGGCCTCACCAGTGACCTATACAGTGGCATAAGTACCTCTTCTTTTCTGCTGGTAATCCCTCTTTGTATGCAACCCAACATCCTCCTGGCTTTTGCCACCGCCTTGTCGCACTGTTTTGCCACCTTGAGATCATCAGAGATAATCACACCAAGGTCTTTCTCCTTAACCGTGCATATCAACCTTTCACCCCCTATCGTGTACATTTCTCTTGGATTTCTGCTACCCAAGTGCATGACACTACACTTTTTTGCATTAAATCGTAGTTGCCAAGCATTAGACCAGTCTTCCAGCTTTTGTAGATCTTTCTTCATGCTAACCACTCCCTCGGGGGAGTCCACTCTGTTGAAAAGATTTTCGTGTCGTCTGCAAAAAGACAGACTTTTCCATTCAGTCCTTCAGCAACATCACTCACAAATACATTGAACAGTGCCGGGCCCAGGACCGAACCCTGGGGCACCCCGCTAATCACCTTCCTCTCATCCGAGTGAGCTCCATGTACAATCACCTTCTGTCGTCTGTCAGTCAACCAATTTCTAATCCAGTTTACTATCTTGGGACCCATCCCCAAGCTACTGAGTTTGTTGACAAGCCTCCGATGAGGAACAGTATCAAAGGCTTTGCTGAAATCCAGGTAGATGACATCCATCGCATGCCCCTGATCTAGTTCCCTGGTCACCCAGTCAAAGAACTCAATCAGATTTGTTTGGCAAGATCGTCCTTCGGTAAAACCATGTTGCCTCGGGTCTTGCAACCTGTTGGTTTTGAGAAAGTTCACTATTCGCTCTTTCAGGAGCGCCTCCATTACTTTTCCCACCACTGAAGTAAGGCTCACGGGCCTGTAGTTTGACACTTCTTCCCTGTCACCACTTTTGTGTAGAGGTACGACATCAGCCATTCTCCAGTCTTGAGGAACCTCTCCTGTTTCCAAGGATCTGTTAAAGACATCCTTTAACGGTCCTGCTAGAACCTCTCTGAGCTCTTTCAGTATCCTGGGATGTATCCCATCCGGTCCCATGGCTTTGTCCACTTTCAGTTTAGCAAGTTGTTCTAACACCTCTTCTTCTGTAAATGGTGTGGTATCTACTTCATTCCCATTTTTATATTTGGGAGTCACAGCTGGTCCATCTCCAGGATCTTCTTTAGTAAACACAGAGCAGAAGTAATTGTTTAGCAATTTCGCTTTTTCAGTGTCACTTTCCACGAGTCCTTTCCCAGCACTTCTGAGTCCTGCAATTCCAACTCTGATCTTTTTCCTTTCCTGAATATACCTGAAGAAAATTTTGTTGCCACCCTTAACATCTTTAGCCATCTTTTCCTCTGCCTTTGATTTTGCTATCCTTATTACTCTTTTAGACTCTTTGAGTTGGATCCTGTATTCATTTCTGTGTTCTTCTGTTTGCAAGCTTTTGAATTTTGCAAAAGTTGTGTTTTTTGCCTTTATATGAGCAGCCACCTCTTTGGAAAACCAAATAGGTTTCCTTCTCCTCCTGCTTTTATTTACTTTTCTTACATATTTATCTGTTGCCCCTTTTATTGCCTCCTTTAGTTTAGCCCATTGCAATTCCACTCCCTTTATCTCCTCCCACCCCGTCATCTCCTCCTTTAAATACTCTGCCATTTTATTAAAGTCAGTGTATTTGAAGTTTAGGACTTTGAGCTTCCTATAATTGGCCTTTACCATGGCTTTTATTTCAAACCACACCGTGTGATGGTCGCTGTTGCTCACAGGGGCACTCACGCAGACATTTGACACACTATCACCGTTGGTGAGCACTACATCCAGCGTTGAGCTTTCCCTGGTTGGTTCCATCACCATTTGTCTAAATAATGCATCTTGGAGAGCATCCACAATTTTTTTGTTTCTTTCCAGATGTGCAGAAGGAGTAATCCAATCCACATCAGGTAGATTAAAGTCACCCAATATGATCGCTTCCCCCTTTGTTGCTATCTTGGCAATATCTATAATAAATTCATTGTCTCTCTCTTCAATTTGAGTCGGAGGTCTGTAGACTACAGCAATATGGATGACAGTGCCATCTCCTCTTTCCAACGCAATCCAGAGCGCTTCTTCTTTTCCCCATGTCCCCTGCATTTCAGTAGCTTTAATATTGCTTTTGACATACAAGGCTACTCCTCCTCCTTTTCCATTTTCTCTGTCTCTTCTGAATAGATTATAGCCAGCTATGGCTATATCCCAATCATGTGATTCATTAAACCATGTTTCTGTAATGGCCACAATGTCCAAATCCGTTTCCACCATTAGGGCTTCCAGGTCTGGAATTTTGTTGGCTAAGCTTCGAGCATTTGTGCTCATTGCTTTCCAGCATTTTCCTGGCTTGTGTATACTTTGCATTGATTTTGTTCTGCCCACTTCCTCCCACATGTTTTTGATGTGTGGTTTAAAAGTGTGGCTGTTTCTGATGTTCTGCTTTCCCAAAGCATATGGGAGAACATGGCAAGCCTCACACAACCTCAACATGGGCAACAATGAATAAACAAACAGTAGAGAACTATGTACAGGAAAGCATAAACAGAAGGTTGTCTGTAGAAGTATGGACCTGCAGAGCCAAGTATACAAATCATAGCAGACCTCAGGGTACCACAGCAGAACCACCGAGCAAACAGATCCTGGGGCGTGCCCTGAACTCATCTAGCAGGACTCAAAGAAAGGACATTGTCTGGTAAGTAAAATGTCACCTTCCATATCAACCTGCTAGACCAGAGAAGTGGGACGTACCAAAGCTATGCCTCCACTGGTGGAAAGAAGACACAGAGGTTCGCAAAACCTAGGAGCCAAAGACTGTGTCCGCCCACGCATGGACATCCAAGCAGAAACGCTTGACAAAAGTGGAAAGCAATGCCCATGTTGCTACTCAAATATCTGCAGGAGTTACCAAGCTCCACTCTGCACATGAGGACGCATGCTCTCGGGTAGAATGGACATGCAAACCCTCCAGAACCAGCAGGAACTGCAAAAGAACCGCCGAGGCAATGACCTCTTTAGTCCAGCGCCCCAAAGCAGACTCAGCCGCCATGTCACCTTGCGCGGGCCAGCAAACAGCACAAAAAGATGGTCTGACTTATGAAAAGAAATTTGTATCTTCCAAAATCAGAGAAGCAGCTTCTGGATATTCACAAGGCGAAGATCCTTACCATTCCCGTGGCACTGTTCCACAGAGGAGGGCAGGCAAACCGCCTGGTTCACATGAAAGGGAGAAATCACCTCAGGAAAGAAGGCAGGCACACACTGAATGCAAATGGCCTCAATTGAAAAAAAGATAGGTAAAGATCTCAGCAAGACAGAGCCGGCAGCTCAGAAATTCTACTTCCGGAGCAAATAGCAACCAAGAAGACTGTCTTGGGCGCTACTCTGAAGGATTTGACACACTCAACGGCTCTGACATCAGGGCCCCAAGCACCAGACACAGACCCCAGAAAGTGACCACAGATTGGAGGGAAGGACGCAGACACTGAAACCCCCTGAAGAAAGCAAGAAACATCCACATGTAAGGCAAGAGACTTACTAGCCAATGGACATCTGAAACAGGCCAAAGCTGCCATCTGAACCTTCTGGGATCTAAGAGAAGGTCCTTCTCCAGAGTGTCCTACAGAAAAGACCAACAGAAATGGGACCGTGGCCTCAGAAGCCAGCTGCCGTGCGCCGCACCAACAATCAAGGCACCAGACCCGCACGTAAGTCAGATTGGTAGACCTCCTCCGGGCTCTGAGCAGAGTGGAAAACCACTGCTGGAGAGTAGCCCATACTCGCTAACCATCTCTTTTCAGGAGCCAAGTCATAAGTGAGAAGGCAGCCAGGTCCTCCCGAAAAAGCGGCCCTGACACAAATAGGTCCAGAGGCAGAGGCAAACAAAGAAGTGTTGACTTAGTCACGGTTGAGTCAGGGCGTCAATGCCCTTGAACTCCATCTCTGAGCAGCAAATGAAGCAGCGAAACGCTTTGGCATTGGGGTAGGTCGTCCTCAGATTCCTCTCGGGGCATCCCAAGCAGCACAGAAAAAACTGAAATACCTCCTGACTCAACTTCCACTCTCCTGGAACCAGTGTACCAGCTGAGAAAAATCTATTTCCATAGTATCCACTCCAACAATGTGCTGAGCCAACGAACTAGAAGGTTATTCTCTACCCAGGCATAGAGGAGAGTCAACTCCAGGGCTACCTTAGCATGATTTGTGCCGCCTTGCCAACTGACATAAGCCATTATTGTAGCATTGTTCTAGAACAATTGAACTGACCGGCCCTCGACTGAGGGCCAGAAACGCAGAAGAGTCAACCTGATGGCCCTTGCTTCAAGGCAGCGAATGGACCACACTTCATCCCTGTGGTTCCAATGGCCCTGGCCATTTTCCTTGGCAATGGGCTCCCCAGCCTGAGAGACTGGGAGTCTGACCAGTGCACCTGTGAGGAGCAGGCAAAGGCAGATGGTAAAGTAACTTCTGCCTGCTTCACAGGTCCCTTGGACCAGTCTTCCAGAAAATAAGAAATGCCTTACTGTGTCAGACCATCAAGCCCAGTATCCTGTTTCTAACAGTGGCCAATCCAGGCCACAAATACTTGGCAGGTTGCAAAAGAGGCACAAAGGTTCCACAATGCTTGCCCAGGGCAAGCAGTGGATTTCCTGGGAACTCTTTAATAATGGTTTACGGACCTTTCCTCCAGGAACTTAACCAAACTTTTTTTAAACCCAGCTACACTAACAGCTTTTACTGCATCCTCCGGTAACAAATTCCAGAGTTTGATTATGTGTTGAGTAAAAAAATATTTTCTCTTATTAGTCTTAAATGGGTTGCATTGTAGCTTCATTGTGTGTCCTCTAGTCTTTATACATTTTAATGGCATAAACAACCAACCTACGTTTACCCGTTCCATTCCATTCATTAATTTATAGACATCTATCATAGCCCCCCCCCCCTCCCCAGCCGTCTCTTTTCCAAGTTGAACAGCCCCAGTCTTTTAAGCCTTTCCTCATAGGAATATCCTTCCATTTCATTTACCATTTTTGTTGCTCTTCTTTGTACCTTTTCTAAATCAGCTATATCCATATCCTTTTTGAAGATATGGTGACCAGAATTGCACACAATATTCAAGGTGCGGTCAAACCATGGAACATTACAGAGGCATAATATCCTTTGTTTTATTCTCCATTCCTTTCCTTATGATTCCTAACACTCTTTTGCTTTCTTGGCCAGTGTTGCACACTGGGCAGAGGGTTCCGGTGCATTTTCCACCATGACACCTAAATCTTTTTCCTGGATGGTGGTTTCTAAGGTGGTACCTTGCATTATGTAACCATAGTTTGGGTTGTTCTTTCCTAGGTGCATAACTTTGCACTTGTCCACATTAAATTTCATCTGCCATTTGGACGTCCAGTCTTCCAATTTTTCAAGGTCCTCTTGCAATTTTTCAAGGTCCTCTTGCAATTTTTCACAACTCTCTTGCGTTTCAACAACTTTGAATGATTTTCTCTCATCTGCAACTTTGATCACCTTACTCGTTATTCCTATTTCCAAGTCAATTATGACTATGTTAAAAAGCAGCAGACCCAGCACAGATCCCTCCACTATTCACCTTTCTCCATTGAGAAAATTGGCCATTTAGTCCTACTCTCTGATTCTATCTTTTAACCAGTTCCTGATCCACAATACTACACTGCCTCCAATCCCATGACCTTTTAATTTCACCAAGTTTCTCATAAGGGACCTTGTCAAAAGCTTTCTGAAAATCCAGATACACTATAACAACCCGCTCACCTTTGTCTACTTGTTTATTCACACCTTCAAAACAATATAACAGATTAGCAAGAAAATACAAGACTCTGGCAAAATCAGGAAGGTGGTAAGATTTCGCTTCGCCCAGGTCCTTCACCAGCTTCTCTAAATCAGACCCAACAGAAGCATCACTCTAAGGCCAGATGGGCAACTGGGCTTAGGAAAGACGAGTCTACAGCCCTATGTCAGAGCAAAGCCAACGCTGTCTCACTGTCGACAGTGCACAATTCCTGGCCAGTAGATGTTCCAGGCATCAGAAAGGAAGGCCATAAACAACTCTAAAAGAGGGACAGAATTGTGGATTTCCACACTCCTTGCACTAGTGGATGCATCTTCGGTTCCTGCTCCATGTCTGGAACATCCACCAAGCTCAGAGTGGATAAGACCTCCATTTCATCTTTCCAGAACAGGCAGATAACACTGGCCTCCTCACAATCCTCTGAAGGTGAGAGTACTTCTTCATCCATATCAGACATCTGAATCCAAGCGACCGTCCAAATCTCGGACAGATCCCAGTTGATCCTCATCTCCAGGGGGCACCCTTAGCCATAGATAATCAAACAGGGTTTCCACTCTCAGTCTACCCCTCATGAGACTGCGCTCGAGGAAACCCAGAGGCCGCAGGGTCTGAATTTCCATGCCAGAATGACCAAGCCTATTGTAAAAAAGAAAAAGAATTCTGGGGGAGGACTGCAGAAACTCTCCTCGCAGAAATGACTCCCCTACAACTGGGGACATAGTCACCATCAATCTCCTAGAGGTTGGGAAGTGGCGCACAGCAAATTTTACAGAACCTCTGGCCGACTGGTTATCTTTACCCATAGTGCCATCTGCCACCTCCTTCCCTAAGGCAGGCAAGGCCAGACTAAGCGCATCCCTAGCATAGAGAGGGAGAGCAATCCCTCTAGGGATGGATCAGAAGCTGCCATGCAAGGACTACAAAAGGAGATTGCTACTTCTGGAAAAAGATCTGCAATTGTAAGTATTTACTTCTGGGAATTTTTCTAAATGTTGGGGAAAAAGGAATTCTTTAGTTTAAAGCTGATTAGTCTGTGAACCCAGTGCATTTGTTAAATCAGTCAGGGCCTAATAGCAGCAAACAGCTTTCAGTTTAAATTTAAAACACAGCAGAGAGCTTTCTGGTTAAATTTAGACCCCAAGACTCCCTCTATCCAAGCAAGGGCTGAGGGATTCTCCTTGGAAATTGGACATAGATCACATTAGAAGCACAGGACAACATACTGTGTAGTAGCCAGCTTTTAATCAGTCTTTTTCCCTCCTCCCTCTCTGACACCCACCCACCCACCCCAGGGATAATCGTAGCTTTATAGTGCTTAAATTTCAAAGGAAAGGAGGTGCCATATTCACTCTCAAGTGTAGCTGTTTATTCTGATCATTAAGCACCTGAGATTAAGCAAGCTTCAGGTGAACAAAGTAGATTAAACGTATTAGGTATAGTTTTATCAGTATAAGTATCCCCAGCAACCCTTAGTAAGTAAAGAACTTAAATATCTAAATACAACCTTAAAACTAAGATGCAGACAGCAGTCCAGCAACAAGATGGGGCTTTCCAGTCTTTTGCATCAAGTGTCACATGTATGATTTTCTCACAGTTGGTGAGGGGTCTTATATGTGCACTAGGTGCAAGGAGCTCTTTGCTCTCAGGGAATGAATCCGATCTCTGGAGGCTAGAGTAGCGTACTTGGAGGACATATGGAAGGCAGAGAGGTACATAGACGAGACCTACAGGGATATAGTCCTGAAGTCCCACCTCCAATCTGGCAGCATCCCTGTTGCCATGAAGGAGAGAGGTCACATGACAGGAGAGCATCACCCTGGTGTGGCAGGAAGTGATCCTGTAGCTAGGACCTGTCCTCCAGGTGATGTAAAACCTTTCACAGCGAGGAGGTTTCTCCAGGGCCATGTGCCCATGAGGGAAGGGTTAGGACAGCTGTTATAGGTGGTGATTTGATCATTAGGCATGTAGATAGCTGAGTGGCTGGTGGACGTGAGGATCGCCTGGTAACATGCCTGCCTGGTGCGAAGGTAGAGGACCTCATGCGCCACCTAGACAAGGTCTTAGATAGTGCAGGGGAGGAGTCTGCTGTCTTGGTACATGTCAGTACCAATGACATAAGAAAATATGGTAAGGAGGTTCTGGAGGCTAAATTTAGGCTTTTAGGTAGAAGTTGAAATCCAGAACTTCCAGGGTAGCATTCTCTGAAATGCTTCCCGTTCCACACGCAGAACCCAAAACAGGCAGAGCTCCGGAGTCTCAATGCGTGGATGAGACTATGGTGCAAGGATGAGAGTTTTGGATTTGTTAGGAACTGGGGAACATTCTGGGGAAAGAAGGGGCTCTTTGGAAGGGATGGGCTCCATCTTAACCGGGATGGAACCAGGCTGCTGGCATTAACCTTTACAAAGAAGATAGAGCAGCTTTTAAACTAGATAATAGGGGAGAGTCGACAGTTGCCCAAGAGCGCATGGTTCAGAACAATGCATGCTTGAAGGATACTACCAAAAGAATGAAGTTAAGGCATATCAGCAGAGAGGTTCCAATAAAGACAAAAGTAGTACAAATGCCTTTGAGTACGGAGCAGATAGAGCTTAAAGATTCCAAATTACCCTGCCTACCAGTAGATTAATATAAATAAAATACAGTCTCTAAAATGCTTGTATACAAATGCTAGAAGTCTAAAAAATAAGATGGGAGAGTTAGAATATATAGCAGCGAGAGGTTAGATATGATTGGTATCTCAGAGACATGGTGGAAGGAGGACAACCAGTAGGACACTGTGATACCTGGGTATAACTATATCGTAATGATAGAGCTGATCAAATTGGTGGAGGGGTTGTGCTCTATTTTAGAGAGGGCATTGAGTCACAAAGTTTTGCAGGAAACAAAATTTGCTGTAAAAATTCTATGGATTGAAAATCCATGTAAAAAGGGGAAGGTGATGGCAGTGGGAGTGTACTATCGACTGCCTGGCCAGAATGAACAAATGGATGATGAAATGCTCAAAGAAATCAAGGAAGCTAACAAACGTTACAGCACAGTAATAATAATGGGTGATTTCAATTACCCTGGTATAGACCTGGTCAGTGTCACGGCAGGACATGCTAGGGAGATAAAGTTTCTGGATGAAATAAATGACTGCTTCTTGGAGCAGCTGGTTCATGAACCGACCAGAGGGGAAGTCATTTTGGACCTAGTCCTTAGTGGAACTCCAGATCTGGTGCAAGAGATAAGGGTGTCGGGGTCACTTGGCAATAGTGATCATAGCATGATCGCATTTGATTTAATTAATGAAGAAGGGATGGTAAGGAAATCCACAGTATTACCTTTTAACTTTCGAAAGAGAGACTATGATAAAATGAGAAAAATAGTTAGGAAAATACTAAAAGGAGCAGTTGCAAACGTTAAAAGACTTACATTAAGCTTGGGAGTTCTTTAAAAATACTATCTTGGAAGCCCAGACTAGCTATATTCTACACTTTAAGAAAAGTGGAAGAAGTCTAAAAAACTGGCAGCATGGTTTAAAGGTGAGGTCAGAGAGGCTGTTACCAAAAAAAGCATCTTTCAGGAAATGGAAAAAAGAGCCAAATGACGAAAACTGGAAACAGCACAAGCACTGGCAAGTTAAATGCAAGGCATTGATAAGGCAGGCAAAGAGAATTTGAGAAGAAGCTTGCTGTGGAAGCAAAAACGCTTAATAAAGATTTTTTCAAGTACATTCGTAGCAAAAAACCTGTGAGAGTCAGTTGGACCATTAGATGATAGAGAGGTAAAAGGGGCACTAAGAGGGGACAAGGCCATAGCAGAGAGACTGAATGAATTATTTGCTTTGGTATTTACTGAGGAAGATGTAGGGATGTTACCCATGACTGACATGGTATTTAAAAGGTAATACTGCGGAAGAATTGAAAGAAATATTAATAACTGGGAAGATGTATTACAACTATTTGATTGTTTGCACTGAATGGTAAACATCCAATGGTGTTGAAAAAACTGAAATATGAGACTGCAGACCTGCTATTAGTAATCCGTGAACTATCATTAAAATCATCTGTAATACCTAAAGATTGGAGGATGGCCAATGTAACGCCAGTTTTTAAAAAGGGTTCCAAGAGTGATCCGGGAAACTACCTGACCGGTGAGCCCGACGCCAGTACCGGGAAAAATGGCAGAAACCATCATAAAGAACAAAATTACTGAACATGTAGATAGTCATGGTTTAATGGGAGACAGCCAACATGGCTTTAGACAAGGAAGATCTTGTCTTACTAATCTGTTATGTTTTTTGAAAGTGTGAATAAACAGGTAGACAAAGGTGAGTCAGGTGAGTCGGTTGATATAGTGTACTGTATTACAAATTAAAGATTTCTTTGAATCAGCAAGGAATATTGAAATTTTGAACCATCCCGTATGTGAGGAATCATGCTGAGCCAGCTGTAACTGAATTGTTTACCAGCCCGCAGACCAAAGGTGTAGGGAATGACTGACCAGAATTGTTTATTAACTCGGAGAACAAACAAAGGCTGGAGAAGGACTGGTCAGAAATTACTGTTTATCAAAGGTGTATGGCGTGGAGAATAATTGTATGGAAAACCTCATGTGAGGAGTCATGCTGTCCAGCTGTGACACATTTGTTACAGCCTATAAAAAGAGCTAGAAAAATCCAGGACAGGCAGAGAGCTGCTGTCTGTCTGGCCAGCGCGTGAGGGATCCGAGACTTTTCTCCAGACTTCACTGTGGCTTTCCCAGCTGATGATAATGGGGCTGTGATGATGTTGGAGTTTGGTGATGCAGCCGTTTGGTGGTGCATTGTTTTATTGTCAGGGAGTTTGGAGATGCAATATCAACTGTTGTGTTGTCATTGCAATATCACTAACTTATTGTTATATTGTCAAGCTAATTGTCATATTAAATAGCTTATTAAATACCATGCACATGTGGCTGTTTGCTCTTGAATTTAATATTTAGCGAGGCAATACATGTATCTGGCCTTTCAGAAAGCCTTTGACAAGGTCCCTCATCACAGACCTTTGGCAAAACTAAAAAGTCATGGGATAGGAGGCAGTGTACTATTGTTTATCAGAAAAGGCAGAGGAAAGGATGGCTAAAGATGTTAAGGGTAAGGAAGAAGATCAGAGTTGGAATTGCAGGACTCAAAAGTGCTGGGAAAGGACTCGTGGAAAGTGACACTGAAAAAGCGAAATTGCTAAACAAATACTTCTGCTCTGTTTTTACCAAAGAAGATCCTGGAGATGGACCAGCTGTGACTCCCAAATATAAAAATGGGAATGAAGTAGATATCACACCATTCACAGAAGACGAGGTGTTAGAACAACTTGCTAAACTGAAAGTGGACAAAGCCATGGGACCGGATGGGATACATCCCAGGATACTGAAAGAGCTCAGAGAGGTTCTTGCAGGACTGTTAAAGGATGTCTTCAACAGATCCTTGGAAACGGGAGTGGTTTCTCAGGACTGGAGAATGGCTGATGTCATACCTCTACACAAAAGTGGCGACAGGGAAGAAGTGTCAAACTACAGGCCCGTGAGCCTTACCTCGGTGGCGGGAAAAATAATGGAGGCGCTCCTAAAAGAGCGAATAGTGAACTTTCTCAAAACCAACAGGATGAAACATCCGAGGCAACATGGTTTTACCAAAGGACGGTCTTGCCAAACAAATCTGATTGAGTTCTTTGACTGGGTGACCAAGGAACTAGATCAGGGGCATACGATGGATGTCATCTACCTGGATTTCAGCAAAGCCTTTGATACTATTCCTCATAGGAGGCTTGTCAACAAACTCAGTAGCTTGGGGATGGGTCCCAAGATGGTAAACTGGATTAAAAATTGGTTGACTGACAGACGACAGACGGTGATTGTACATGGAGCTCACTCGGATGAGAAGAAAGTGATTAGCCGGGCCCAGGGTTCGGTCCTGGGCCCAGCACTGTTCAATGTATTTGTGAGTGATATTGCTGAAGGACTGAATGGAAAAGTCTGTCTTTTTGCAGACACAAAAATTTGCAACAGAGTGGACTCCCCCGAGGGAGTGGTTAACATGAGGAAAGATCTACAAAAGCTGGAAGACTGGTCTAATGCTTGGCAACTACGATTTAATGCGAAAAAGTGCAGTGTCATGCACTTGGGTAGCAGAAATCCAAGGGAAATGTACGCGATAGGGGGCGAGAGGTTGGTATGCACGGTTCAGGAGAAAGACCTTGGTGTGATTATCTCTGATGATCTCAAGGTGGCAAAACAGTGCGACAAGACGGTGGCAAAAGCCAGGAGGATGTTGGGCTGCATACAAAGAGGGATTACCAGCAGAAAGGAAGAGGTACTTATGCCACTGTATAAGTCACTGGTGAGGCCTCACTTGGAATACTGTGTTCAGTTTTGGAGACCGTATCTTGCAAAAGATGTAAAAAGACTGGAAACTGTTCAGAGGAAAGCGACCAAAATGATTTGGAGCCTGCGTCAGAAGCCTTATGAGAAGAGACTTGAAGACCTAAATATGTACACTTTGGAGGAGAGGAGGGACAGGGGAGATATGATTCAGACCTTTAAATACTTAAAGAGAAATGATGAACAAACAAACCTCTTCCAAAGACGGGGAAGCTGTAAAACTAGAGGGCATAACATGAAGCTGCAAGGTGGTAAATTGAAAGGCAATGTCAGGAAATATTTTTTCACTGAAAGGGTGGTGGATGCTTGGAATGCCCTCCCGATGGAAGTGTTGGGGGCAAACACGGTGACGGAATTCAAAAAGGCATGGGACAAACACAGTGGATCCCTTTACAGCAATAGGATAAAAACAAGATAAAACAGTACCATCTAACTTCTGAACCATATAACGTCTCAACAAATAGGGGTGTTCTACATGGAGTGGTGGGTTTACCCCTAAACAAAGACATGGGGAGGGGTGGCCTGCGCAGAGCGACAGGTGCACCTACTCTTGCCATCTTGCTGGGCAGACTAGATGGACCATGCTGGTCTTTATCTGCCGTCATTTACTATGTTACTATGTTAGAAACTGGTTAAAAGATAGAAATCAGAGGGTAGGGCTAAATGGACAATTTTCCCAATGGAGAAAGGTGAATAGTAGAGTATCCCAGGGATCTGTGCTGAGTCCACTGCTTTTTAACATATTCATAAATGACCTGGAAAAGGGAATAACAACGAGTGAGGTTATCAAATTTTCAGAGACAAAAATATTGCAAGCTCTTAAAACCCTTGAGGATTGTGGAAAATTGCAAGAGGATCTTGATAAATTGGAAGACTGGTCATCCAAATAGCAGATGAAATTTAATGTGGACAAGTGCAAAGTTATGCAGCTAGGAAAGAACAACCCAAACTATGGTTACACAATGCAAGGTTCCACATTAAGAACCACCACCCAGGAAAAGGATTTAGGCATCATTGTGGATAACATGTTGAAACCCTACGCCCAATGTGCAGCAGCGGCCAAGAGAGCAAATAGAATGCTAGGTATCACAAGGAAAGGAATGGAAAATAAACCAAAGGATATTATAATGCCTCTGTATCATATCATGGTGTGACCGCACCTTGAATATTGCGTGCAATTCTGGTCGCTGTATCTTAAAATGGATATAGCGTAATTAGAAAAAGTACAGAGAAGAGCCACCAAAATGGTAAAGGGGATGGAAGGATACCCCTATGAAGAGAGGCTACAAAGGTTTGGGCTCTTCAACCTGGAAAAGAGACGGCTGAGGGGCGATATAATAGAGGCCTATAAATTAATGAATGGAGCGAACAGGTAAATGTAGATCGATTGTTTATGTCATCGGAATATAGAAAGACTAGGGGACATACAATGAAGTTACAGGGTAACCTATTTAAGACTAATGAGTGAAAAAATATTTTCTCTTAACGTGTAATCAAACTCTGGAATTTGTTACCGAAGGATGTAGTAAAGGCTGTTAGTGTAGCTGGGTTTAAAAAAGGTTTGGACAAGTTCCTGGAGGGAAGGTCCATAAACCATTATTAGAAGGGACCCAGGATATCACTGCTTGACCCAATACAAGCATTGTGGAACCTGTGTCTTTTGGGGCTACTGCTAAGTACTTGTGACCTGGATTGGCCACTGTTTGAAACAGGATACTGGGCTTGATGGACCTTGGTCTGACCCAGTATGGCAGAGTCCAGAAGCCGGAGATGAGGCACCTTGCTTGCCAAAGGCCAAACAATGTTTCCTGGAAAAAGACAGTGTTAAAGCAAGTATCACAACAGCGCATACTAAGGCTGCAGCGGTCCAGAAGACCTGCATACATTTTGGCAGAATGCGCACAAGGATCATGCGACCACTAGGCACACAATAGTATAAAGACTACTAACGTCTGCAGGAAAGGGCAGGAAACCCCCACACCATGGTCACCAGTAGTCTGCCCCAAATTGCACCCCAGACTGACGGAATCGGGAGCTGTCAACAAGGACCCTGACGAGGTTAAGCCTTGGTACTCATTCTTGAGAGTGCCAGGCTCAGCTCAACTACCCTGAAACGTTTTGTCTAACTTTGCAGACACTGCATATAAGGTGGCTGGCAGGCAGATTCCTCTGAGAGCCTTCTGCAATCTTTGGTAGCAAGCAGGCGGGAATGGAGGAGGGGGGAGGGGGCACTGAGGTTTATTTATTTATTTATTTGTAGTATTTAGCTCACACCTTTCCAGGGTGAGATCAGGCGAGCTACATTCAAGTACAGTATGCATTTGTGTGAGGCTGCTAAATTCTTCCCAATCCTTTCTATTTTCAGGCTCCTTAACAGGCTCTTATCATAGTAAAAAGCGTGGAGCTGGACCAATTTTCTCTCCCCTTAGGAGGAAAGACTGCAGTCTGTTGGAGCCTCCCATGTCACACTCAAGTGGAAGAGTCACCCTCAAGGTGGTCGTTCATGAGCGTTTAAATCAATCTTTTCTTCGCAATTATTCAGATTTTCTTCAGAGTGGAGAAAATCCATCCACCATCAACTAGAATCAAAGGAATACTGAAGAGACTTCTGGTGGCTGAGGTGGATAGAGGCATGGGAGCGATGTCATTGAAAATGATAATTACACTTACCTGGTAACTGTAGTTCCTTGAGTGATGACAGTTCAGTCCTCTACCTCTGGGTTGTGAACCTCCTCCGGCAGCTTGGAGACTGGCATGTCAAAATCATGACATCACTGGATATAGTCTGCTGGTCTCTCCCATCAGCCCCAGTGAACTATTGACAAAGCAGACTTAAAGGAGCAGCAAATAACTACTTAACTATAACTTTGAACATGTACACCTGAGAATTTCCCAGGCAAACCTTTCTTACACCCTTCCCTGCTACACACAGAATCAGCAAATAGGAAGAGTGAAAATAAACAAATTTTAAAGACAGATCTACCTGTAGTCTTCCCTTTCTCGCCAATGATCATCTACCATCCATGAAAGGACCCCGGGTGGGATTGAGGACTGAACTGTCGTCACTCAAGGAACTACAGGTAAGTGCAATTATCATTTCCTTATCGTTCCTCCAGTTCAGGCCTCTACCTCTGGGATGTAACAGAGCAGTAATCATTGGGAAGGGGGGGGGGGAGAAAAGAGACCCTTCCAGCCGACTCGTAACACCTCCGACCCAAAGCAGGCATCATTTGCCACCGCAACATCGAGGCAGTAGTGCCTACTGAAAGTATGCAGAGACGACCAGGTGGCCGCCCTACAAATTTCTCCTGGCGGAAGCAAACTGTGTTCTGCCCAGGACAATGCTTGCGCTCTGGTAGAATGAGCTCGTAAGCCCGTCGGCACCGACCGACCTTGAAGAAGATAGGCTGAAGCAATCCCCTCCCGAAGCCATCTGGCAATGGAAGCCTTCGCCGCCCCTTCCCCTTTGCGGATACCTCTGAACAACACAAACAGCCGGTCCGACTTGCGAAATACTTCAGAAACCTTCAAATATTGCCACAACACCCTCTTCACATCCAAATGACGTAAACTGCGGTCCAAGCTGTCTCCCTCTAGCGACCCCAGCACTAGCAAAGACACTGTCTAATTTAGGTGAAAAGGAGATACCACCTTAGGCAAAAAAGACGGAACGGGTCGCAGAACCACCTTTTCCCTGGAAAAGGACAAGAACGGCTCCCTTCAAGATAATGCTTACAACTCTGAAATGCGTCTAGCCGAACAGATAGCCACCAGAAATACGGTTTTTAACATCAAGTCCTTAACCAAAGCCCGATGCAAGGGCTCAAAGGGAGCTTTGGTTAACGCTCCTAATACCAAATTCAGATCCCATGGTGGGACCATCACCCTACGCGAAGGCCGCATTCTGGATATTGCTTTGAGGAAATGCAACGCATCGGCATGGGTGCCGAGAGCAACGCCTTGTACTTTGCCACGATAACAGGAGAGGGCTGCTAGCAGCACGCGCAAGGAACTGGCTGCAAGGCCCTTATCAAACCCGTCCCGCAGAAAGTTTAATATCGAGGCAACGGAGACCACAGACGCGCGGACTTGCCATCTCGAACACCAGTCCTCAAATACACGCCAGACACGAACATAAGCCAGTGACGTGGACTGTTTCCTCGCTCTAAGCAAAGTCACAATGACTGTAGCCAAATAACCTCTTTTCTTTAACCTGGTCCTTTCAATGGCAATACCGTAAGCGAGAACCGATCCACTTGAGGAATGAAGAGAGGCCCTTGAACCAACAGATCCGCCTTCACCGGCAATCGCCAGGGTTCGCCATCGAGAAGATGTATGAGGTCTGCGTACCACGGACGCCTCGGCCAGTCCGGCGCCACTACGAGAACTCTTCCCGGATGAGCCTCGATCCGCTGAATCACCCGGCCGATTAATGCCCACGGGGGAAAAACATACAGAAGGCCCATTGACGGCCACTGATGCCAACAGTGGCCGTCCGACATTCTTTCCCGCCTCCTGCTGAAGAAACGATTGGCTTTCGTGGACTGGAAGGTCACCATTAGATACATCATCGGCGGACCCCAACGACAAACTATCTGTGCAAAGACGTCCGGATGCAGCTCCCACTCTCCTGTATCTACTCGGACCCTACTGAGGAAAACGGCCATCACATTGTCCTTCTCTGCGATGTGCGCTGCCGAAATTGCCGTTAACCGACTCTCTACCCACACGAATAGAGTGTCCGCCTCTTCCTCCATGGCAGCACTTCCCGTGCCGCCCTGACGATTGATGTAGGCGACTGCCGCTGAGTTGTCTGACAGCACCCACACTGGCTGACCTACAACCGACGCCTCGAAAGCCTGAAGACTGCCCAGAGCTCCAGCCGATTTATCGACCAAGAGCTCTCCAGAGGCAACCAAACTCCTTGTGCGAATCTGTCTCCGCAATGTGTTCCCCAGCCCGTGAGACTCGCGCCCGTTAATAAGGGAAGTCACTCCGGCTGCTCCAGCAGCATTCCGGCTGACAACAAGGTCGGAAGCAGCCACCACTGAAGAGACTGCCAGACCTTGATCAGGCAGGAGAGCCGTTTGCTCAATGAATCGGACTGATGCGACCACCAGTGAAGCAGTGCTCTCTGCAGCGGCCTCATATGAAATTTGGCCCAAGCCACCGTCTCCAGGGTCACCGCCATCGTTCCCAGCATGCGAAGATAAGTCCACGCCGAAGGCACCGGAGTGGCCCTGAACTTGCGTACCAGATGCTGCAGAACTTGGACTCACTGCTCCGGCAAAAACACCTGTCCGCTCTTCGTGTCGAACCGCACCCCCAGATACTCGAGGACCTGGGAGGGCACTAAGCGACTTTTGGCTGGATTGACCACCCAACCAAGACTCTGCAAAAACGTTACCACTCTGTCCGTTACCTGAACGCTCTCAGCCTCGGACTTGGCCCGAATTAACCAATCGTCGAGGTACGGATGCACTAAAATTCCTTCCTTGCGTAACGGGGCCTAGCATCAGCAAAGTACTTTTAGTTTAAATTTAAAACACAGAAGAGAGCTTGTAGTTTAAATTTCATAATAAGTTAGAGCCTAGCAGCAGCAAAGAGCTATAGTTTAAATCAAATAAGAATATAGCTTACCTCAGCAGCACAGGACAGGGTACTGTGTAGCAGCCCTCTTTTAGTAAGTGTTATTTCCCTCCCTCCCTACACCCAGCCACCCCTGGGATAATCGTAGCTTTATAGGTACTTACACATCTTAAAAGACAGTAGGTGCTCTCAGGTGAAGCTTGTTACCCAAATCAGTCATACACTAAGGACCTGAGATTAATTAAGCTTCAGGTGAACAAGGTATATTAAACGTATTAGGTACAGTTTTATTGGTATAAATAAATATCCATAGCAACCCTGAGTAAGTAAAGAACTTAAAGATCTAAACAAAAACTTAAAACTAAGATGCAGACAGCAGTCCAGCAGTGAGATGGGGGCTTTCCAGTCTTTTGCATTGAGTGTCACATGTATGATTTTCTCCCAGTTGGTGAGAGGTCGTACATGTGCACTAGGTGCAAGGAGCTCTTTGTTCTCAGGGAACGAGTCCATTCTCTAGAGGCTAGAGTAGCAGACTTGGAAAACATAAGACAGACAGAGAGGTACATAGACGAGACCTACAGGGATATAGTCCTGAAGTCCCACCTCCAGTCTGGCAGCATCCCTGTTGCCATGGAGAAGAGAGGTCACGTGACAGGACAGCATCACCCTGGCGTGGCAGGAAGTGATCCTGCAACTAGGACCTGTCCTCCAGGTGATGTAAAACCCTCTCACACCGAGGAAGTTTCTCCAGGGCCATGTGCCCATGAGGGAAGGGTTAGGACAGCCGTTATAGTGGGTGATTCGATCATTAGGCATGTAGATAGCTGGGTGGCTGGTGGAAGTGAGGATCGCCTGGTACCATGCCTGCCTGGTGCGAAGGTAGCAGACCTCACGCGCCACCTAGATAAGGTCTTAGATAGTGCTGGGGAGGAGTCTGCTGTCTTGGTACATGTCGGTACCAATGACATAGGAAAATGTGGTAGGAAGGTTCTGGAGGCTAAATTTAGGCTTTTAGGTAGGAAGTTGAAATCCAGAACTTCCAGGGTAGCGTTCTCCGAAATGCTTCCCGTTCCACGTCCCGGACCCAAAAGGCAGGCAGAGCTCCGGAGTCTCAATGCGTGGATGAGACAATGGTGCAGAGATGAGGATTTTGGATTTGTTAGGAACTGGGGAACATTCTGGGGAAAGGAAGGGCTCTTCCGAAGGGATGGGCTTCACCTTAACCGGGATAGAAATAGGCTGCTGGCATTAACCTTTAAAAAGGAGATAGAGCAGCTTTTAAACTAGATAATAGAGGAAAGCCAACAGTCGCCCAAGAGCGGATGGCTCGGAAGAATGTATCCTTGAAGGATACTACCAAAAGCAGAGAGTTTCCAAAAAGAGTAAAGAAGCCCAAATGCCCTCGAGTATGGAGCAGACAGAGCTTAAAGATCCCAAATTACCCATGTCTACCAATAGCCAGATTAATATTAATAAATTACAGTCTCTAAAATGCTTGTATGCAAATGCTAGAAGTCTAAAAAATAAGATGGGAGAGTTAGAATATATAGCACTAAATGACAGGTTAGATATGACTGGAATATCAGAGACATGGTGGAAGGAGGACAACCAGTGGGACACTGATACCTGGGTACAAACTATATCGTAATGATAGAGCTGATCAAATTGGTGGAGGGGTTGCGCTTTATGTTAGAGAGGGCATTGAGTCAGAAAGGATTAAAGTTTTGCAGGAAACAAAAATTTGCTGTAGAATCTATATGGATTGAAATTCCATGTAAAAAGGGGAAGGCGATGGCAGTGGGGGTGTATTATAGACCGCCTGGCCAGAATGAACAAATGGATGATGAAATGCTCAAAGAAATCAAGGAAGCTTACAAAAGTTACAACGCAGTAATAATAATGGGTGATTTCAATTACCCCGGTATCGACTGGGTCAGTGTCACGGAAGGACATGCTAGGGAGATAAAGTTCCTAGATGACATAATTGACTGCTTCTTGGAGCAGCTGGTTCATGAACCGACCAGAGGGGAAGCCATATTAGACCTAGTCCTTAGTGGAACACCAGATCTAGTGCAAGAGATAAGGGCGTTGGGGCCACTTGGCAATAGTGATCATAGCATGATCGCCTTTGATTTAATTAGTGGAGGAGGGATAGTAAGGAAATCCACAGTACACCCTTTGAACTTACGAAAGGGAGACTATGAAAAAATGAAGAAAATAGTTAAGAAAAAACTAAAAGGAGCAGTTGCAAAGGTTAAAGACTTACATCAAGCTTGGGTGTTGTTGAAAAATACGATCTTGGAAGCCCAGACCAGCTGTATTCCACGCTTTAAGAAAAGTGGAAGGAAGTCCAAAAAACTGCCAGCATGGTTTAAAGGTGAGGTCAGAGAGGCTGTTGTTGCCAAAAAAGCATCTTTCAAGAAATGGAAAAAAGAGCCAAACGACGAAATCTGGAAACAGCACAAGCACTGGCAAGTCAAATGCAAGGCAGTGATAAAGCAGGCAAAGGGAGAATTTGAGAAGAAGCTTGCTGCGGAAGCAAAAATGCAAAAAAGTTTTTTTCAAGTACATTCGTAGAAAAAAATCCGTGAGAGAGTTAGTTGGTCCATTAGATGATAGAGGAGTTAAAGGGGCACTAAGAGCCGAAAAGGCGATAGCGGAGAGACTGAATGAATTCTTTGCTTCGGTCTTTACTGAGGAAGATATAGGGATGTTACCCATGACTGAAGTGGTATTTAAAGGTGCGGAAGAATTGAAGGAAATATTGATACATCGGGAAGATGTATTATAACTATTAGATAAACTGAAGAGTAGCAAATCACCTGGACCGGATAGTATACATCCAAGGGTGTTGAAAGAACTGAAATATGAGATTGCAGACCTGCTATTAGTAATCTGTGAACTATCATTAAAATCATCTCTAATACCTGAAGATTGGAGGATCGCCAATGTAACACCAATTTTTAAAAAGGGTTCCAGGGGTGATCTGGCAAACTACAGACCGGTGAGCCTCACGTCAGTACCGAGAAAAATGGTAGAAACCATCATAAAGAATAAAATTACTCAGCATGTAGATAGTCAGGTCCTAATGGGAGACAGCCAACATGGCTTTAGACAAGGAAGATCTTGTCTTACTAATCTGTTATGTTTTTTTGAAAATGTGAATAAACAGGTGGATAAAGGTGAGTTGGTTGATTATAGTGTATCTGGACTTTCAGAAAGCCTTTGACAAGGTCCCTCATCAGAGACTTTTGGCAAAACTAAAGAGTCATGGGATAGGAGGCAGTATACTACTGTGGATCAAGAACTGGTTAAAAGAAAGAAAGCAGAGGGTTGGGCTAAATGGCCAATTTTCCCAATGGAGAAAGGTGAATAGTGGTGTACCCCAGGGATCTGTGCTGGGTCCACTGCTTTTTGACATATTCATAAATGACCTGGAAAGTGGAACAACGAGTGAGGTTATCAAATTTGCAGATGACACAAAACTATTTAAAGTTGTTAAAACCCAAGAGGATTGTTGAAAATTGCAAGAGGATCTTGATAAATTGGAAAACTGGGCATCAAAATGGCAGATGAAATTTAATGTGGACAAGTGCAAAGTTATGCACCTAGGGAAGAACAACCCAAACTATGGTTATACGATGCAAGGTTCCACATTAGGAACCACCACCCAGGAAAAAGATTTAGGCATCATTGTGGATAACATGTTAAAACTCTCGGCCCAGTGTGCAGCGGCAGCCAAGAGAGCAAATAGAATGCTAGGTATCATAAGAAAGGAATGGAAAATAAAACAAAAGATATTATAATGCCTCTATATCGTTCCATGGTGAGACCGCACCTTGAATATTGTGTGCAATTCTGGTCGCCGTATCTTAAAAAGAATATAGCGTTATTAGAAAAGGTTCAGAGAAGAGCAACCAAAATGGTAAAAGGTGATGGAAGGATACTCCTACGAAGAAAATCTAAAAAGGTTAGGGCTCTTTAACCTGGAAAAGAGACGGCTGAGGGGAGATATGATAGAAGTCTATAAATTAATGAACGGAGTGGAACGGGTAAATGTAGATCGATTGTTTATGTTATCAGAATATAGAAAGACTAGGGGACATGCAATGAAGCTACAGGGTAAACTATTTAAGACTAATAAAAGAAAATATTTTTTCACTCAACGTGTAATCAAACTCTGGAATTTGTTACCAGAGAATGTAGTAAAGCAGGGGTCTCAAATGAGGACTTGTAAAGTAACCCGCGGGCCGCATAAGACGCGGGGCCTCATTTGCATAATGTTACCATACGAAGCGCAGACACTAATGATGCACATTTCCCAGAGCTGACATATTCCAGTTAATAAATTCAAAAAAGATATTTTTCTACCTTTTGCGCATTTTTTTCAGTTGCAATTGTTCCAGCCATTTTCTTCTGGTTTCTTCGTGTCTTCTGCTAACTCTCCATCGTCTGCTGTCCATTTGTCCTTTCTTCTCTCTTCGTTTTTTTTCCATTCTCTCTCTACATCTGCTTTAATATACTAAATCTTTCTCCTTTTGCTCCTTTCTCATTCCTATTTCATCCACTCAAATTTTACCCCTCCATCCTCAATCACCACTTACTCTCCCAATACCCGGCCAATTGTAAATTTTTCTGCCCTCCCACACAAAATATTTTTCCCCTCTCCATTTCACTCTCCCAGCCCCATCCCATTCTAATCCTTCCCCAACATCAGCTCCCTTCTAGTTTCAGCCCCACTGAACATTTGCTCCCTTCTAGTCCCCGCATCAGCCCATTTCCAGTAATATCCTAGCCCCACCATCAGCCCATTTCCTGTTCTAGCTCCCCCCACTAAGCCCATTTCCAGTCCTAGCAACCCCCCAGTCCATTACCATTTCTAGCCCCCCCCATAGCCCATTACCAGTCCTAAGCCCCCCAACAGCCCACTTCCAGTCCTCACCCTCCCATCACCCCATTTTCATTCTTAGCCCCCCCATAGCCCATTACCAGTCCTAACCCACCAATCAGCCCACCTCCAGTCCTAACCCCCATCTGCCCATTTCCAGTCCTAGCCCCCACCATAGCCCATTACCAGTCCTAACCCCCCCTGCTGCCATTAGCCCACTTCCAGTCCTAACCCCCCATTACCCCATTTGTCTTAGCCCCTCCATAGCTCATTACCAGTCCTAACTCCCCCCCCATCAGCCCATCTCCAGTACTTCCTAACCCCCCTCCCCCCCCCATCAGCCCAGGTAAATAAAAAAAAAACCCTGGCTTCTGTTGCTGCCGCCGTGGCAGCGGCAGAATCAACTTTCAATTAAAAACAAAAACCTGGCTTCTGCTGCTGCAGCCGTGGCAGCAGCAGAATCAGCTGTCCCGCGGCCCCTTCCCCTCTGCCCGGAAGAGCCCCGAGTCAGCTCCATCAGCGGCGGGCTTTTCAAGCCGCGAAGAGTGTATTTCCCTCTCGCGCGGCTTAAGCCTATTCACTTTTCAAGCCGCGCGAAAGGGAAATACTCTCTTCGCGGCTTGAAAAGCCCGCCACTGATGGAGCAGACTCAGGGCCCTTCCGGGCAGAGAGGAAGGGGCCATGGGACAGTTGATTCTGCCGCGGCGGCGGCAGCAGCAGAAGACAGGGTTTGGGTTTTTTTTTTTGTTTCCCTCCATCGCAGGCCGCACAAAGTTCTCTCGCGGGCCGCGTGTTTGAGACCCCGGTAGTAAAGGCTGTTAGTGTAGCTGGGTTTAAAAAAGGTTTGGACAAGTTCCTGAAGGAAAGGTCCATAAACCATTATTAAGAAGGGACCCAGGATATCAATGCTTGACCCAGTACAAGCATTGCGGAACCTGTGTCTTTTGGGGAAACTGCTAGGTACGTATGACCTAGATTGGCCACTGTTGGAAACAGGATACTGGGCTTGATGGACCTTGGTCTGACCCAGTATGGCATATCTTATGTTCTTATGCTGCCGCCGCCACTACCACCATAATTTTGGTGAAAGTTTGCGGCACCGTTACCAGGCCGAAGGGCAACGCCTGGAACTGATAGTGCCCCCAAGGCAAAGCAAACCTCAGAAACCTTTGATGAGTTGACCTGATGGGAATGTGTAAGTACGCCTCCGTAAGATCGAGGGAAATCAAGTACTCTCCCTGACGCACCGCTACAATGACTGACCGCAACGTTTCCATCTGGAAATGCGGTAACTGAAGGCATCGATTCACCCCTTTCAGGTCTAAAATAGGCTGCAATGCTCTGTCTTTCTTTGGCACCACGAAATAAATGGAGTACCGACCCACGCCGTACTCTGCCACCGGCACCAGCACGACAGCTCCTATTTGCAAAAGTCTGTCTAACGTACTGCGAATCACCAGGGTTTTCTGTTAACCCCTGCAGGGAGACATGACGAAGGAATCCTGCACGGGCCGTGCCAACTCCAGTGCATATCCCTGGCAAATTATCTCCAACACCCACTGGTCGGACGTGATGTGGGTCCAGGCAGGAAGAAACTCCCTTAGACACCCGCCTATCGGTGGACCTCCCGCCGGGACCTGCCTCATCTCAGTGCGGCTTACGAACCGCCGTTGCGGGGCTTGCTGAGAAACCTCTATTTGCTCCCAGAAATCCCTGGCCTCACATCGGGAAGTGCCTTCTCTGGGATCCTCCAAAACGCGATGTATGAAATCTATGAAAATCCCAAAACTGGCCCCGAAAGCCCTAACCAGACTTCCCCTGTTTCGGCTTATCCTCCGGAAGTCTGCCACCCTTTGACTCTGAGGTCATTTACCAACTTATCCAGGTCTTCCCCAAACAGCAACCTCCTCTTAAAGGGCAGTTTACTGAGACGGGACTTGGATGAACCGTCCACCGCCCAATTACGCAACCACAGAGATCTGTGGGCAGCCACCACCAAAGCCATGCTGTTAGCGAGAGTTCTGATCAAGTCGTAGTGGACGTCCACTAAATACGCCGAACCCGACTCCAGACGACCCAGCTCCCTGATTTCTTCTTGGTCTAAGTGCGTCGACTGGCGTAGCCACTGAACCCAGCAAAGACATGCTCATGCCACCCAAGCCCCACAAATGGAGGCCTGCAATGACAGCGCGTCTGCCTCAAATAACTGCTTTAGCAAGCCATCGACCTTACAGTCCTGTGTATTCTTTAAGGCTGCACTGCCTTCCACTGGTATAGTGGCCTTCTTTGTGACCGCCGATACAGCCACATCTACTCGCGGGGAGCGGAACCTCTCCTTATCCTTGTCGGCCAAGGGATAGAGCCTATTCATAGTCCGGATCCCTCTGAGGCCCGCTTCCGGCTGATCCTATTCTTCTTGGATCATCCTGTCGACCACCCGGTGAACGGGAACCACCACCTGTGTTTGTCTCAACGCTTGAATAATAGGGTCTTCGACCTCTTCCTCATTCGTCATCTGTGCAGCGAGATTTAACATCTGCATGGATTCCGTGATCAGCACCGTCAGCTCATCCCTGCGAAAAACTCTTATGATTTTAGCCTGATCCTTGGGTTCTGGGATCGCCCCTTCTTACAGATCCTCCATCCCCTCCTCTCGCTCCCAGTCAGGGTCCTCAGGCTCCGGCCAATCGCCCTCAGTGGACGACAGCGCACAGGTCCTCGCCCTCTTAGGCGTAGAAGGATCCCTGCACTCAGCCTCAGCACTCTCCACCCGCTGTGAAATAGCAGGTAGAGGCAAGGGCCCCGGACCTAACCCTGACACCGCAGGCAGAAGGCCTGGTGCATAATTAATACGAAGTCGAGGCAAAAATCCCCAAGATCCGCACTTGACCCCAGGGCTCGGCAGCGCCCCCGAAGGACCTGCCGCGTCTTCCAAGACGGGCCCTTGTAAAGAAAGACAGCTGCACTGCTTTGCCTACCATCCCTGCCGAAGCCACCAGTCCACACTGGAAAATAGTGCAGCACAGCCTCTCCGGGTGCCACAGACTACACACTGCGGACGTGTTGCCATAATTCTGATCCTTGATCGGTATTTACTATATACATACATAGACAGACAGATTGTATATATGTATATATATATAGACACACACACATATACAATTATTTTTTAAATATAAATCGTGACCAAGATGAGCCCCAGGCTAGCCCTAGAAGGCCCCAAAAACCCCCCCCCCCCCCCCCCCCGGAAATCTACCTGAAATCACAGAAACAAAAACTCAAATCAACATGAAATAAATTAAAACCAAAATAAAGAAAGGACCTATAAGCCCTTCACTGCTAGAACAGGGCCTTCTAAGGAACGAGTCTCTCTCCAGCCTGGCAGCCACGCGGCGCACATGCGTTGCTCAAAATGGCCACCGATAGCTCTGGAGGAGAAAAGGGCGGCAAACGGAGTTACTGAAAGTAGCCCCGACTTCCCGACCAGCCCCACAGCCAGCCGAAGCCTCTCACCGGTCCCCTGTCTTACCCAAAGGTGTCCTGCTGATCGCAGTGAAGCTGCTGTACCGCGCGGCCCCTCCCGATTGAGACGGAAGCGTCCGCTGGTTAAACGATACACCGCAGCACTGCCCTCAGCCCGATCCACCGCAGCTGCAAATACTGCGTGCTCCGCGGGATCGGTGGGGTGAAAGTGACTGTCTAGGAGCTCTCCCCCGTACAGTCCAGGGGGAGAGATCTAACCACCCAGAAAAGCAGGTAAATTTTGACAGCAAGTTTACATACAGACAGGGCCCGGCCAAGAAAGAAATGCCTTTCCCTTTGTCTTTAATTTTCTTTTTTAAAAGAACAGTACCCAATTTTAAAGTCTGAAGAAATGAGACCAAATTAACCTGAGCTACCCTATCCTACAGGCTCCTTATCTGTTCCTCAACTGAGTCCAGACCTAGGCTCACGACGTCCTCCTGCTGCATGGAGACTGGACACACTGGGGCTGATGGGAGAGACCAGCAGGCTATATCCAGTGATGTCATGATTTTGACATGCCAGTCTCCAAGCTGCAGGAGGAGGTTCACAACCCAGAGGTAGAGGACTGAACTGGAGGAACGATAAGGAACCTGGGCTTTTCACTGGTTCTTTGTCTCCATCAACCTGCTGGTAGAGGAACACAACCCACTTGTCTGGACTGGTCTAGCACGAAAATGGAAATGTGTTTTAACCTGTTTGGTTAGAGCATCGCTGAGCCACAATTTCTGCAATAAAATTATTTAAGAAACCCTGCTCTAGAGCTTTTGCACAAGGTTTGTGCATCAAGATGTCTGTCTTACCTCTCTCACTAATCCCCCCCCCTCACCCTGGTGTGTCTGAACCCCTCCAGATATCCCTTTCCCTTATGTTTGTATTCCCACATGATGATAAAGTAAACAGTAAATTAGTCACTATACAACAGATTTACAAAGGATTTTTTTCATCGCCCTAGCTCTAGTGCAGTGGTTCCCAACCCAGTCCGGTTTTCAGGGTATCCATAATGAATATGCATGAGATAGATCTGCATACAATTGAATATAGATCTCATGCATATTCATTGTGGATATCCTCAAAACCTGACTGGTCTGGGGGTACCTGAGGACTGGGTTGGGCACACTGCTCTAGTGCATTGTTCTGCTAATAATTTTCCCATTCTAGTCTTGCTCACTGATGCAAAAAGCAAGCTAGCACAGGAAAATCAAAGCATAGCATAGTGAGCATGCTAATCACATGTAAAAGAATGAATCTTTAATTGCTCCCGATGTAAAAAAACAAAACAAAACTGCACAGACAGCTCATTTTTTACGGTTCTCTTAACTCTGGATATTTGTGCCAAACTTTGGACAGGCGTGAAGAGATAGTAGGGAGCAAAAGGATCATTTGAGGTGAAGTTTGATATTTCACCTCAGATGACCACTGCCAGGCAGACTCAATCCTGACACCACCTAAATAGCACAGGTGGCCCCTGTGGCCCCTACCTCCAGACCTCCAAAAATGTCAAATAGGGCTCCCTGGTGGCCTCTATCCTCTCTAACCTACAAACAGGGTTCTCTGATGGCCGTAACCCCACCCCCTCTGTCCGATTCCTCCCCAGTACCTTAATCGCTGAGAAGCAGGAGCAATGCAAACACACTCGTGTTTCCCAGCTGCCATCTAGGAAAAGGGCAGCACCTATCCATGTGCGGTGCATCGGGCAGTATCTGCTATATAAGGGAAAATAAATGCATTATATGGCAGAATGACACCCCCCTCCCTCCCCCACCAGTGCATCCTGGAACGTATGGTGCCGTGTACATCCGTGGGATCAGTCTACCAAATAAGGCATTTTTTTGCCTTTTATGGCAGACTGATCCACCTGGCGCATCCCAAGGGGTAGGGACCACAAAACCACCAATTATATTTAGGCGGTAGGGATTTGGGAGTGGGGGGTGAGATCAGGGGGATCTGCCTTGCTCATCTGAGGTGAAGTGTCAAACCTCACCTTTGATGACCTTTTCTAATTTTTTTGACAATCCGATACATGCACAGGGTCAGACTGCTAATGCAGACCCATGTACGAGTATGCATGAGTCTAGCTTGCTCTCAATATTTATTGCACGCTTTTTTGCATACGGCTCATTTGCATGCTGTTTGCTTACAGCATGAATGAGCAAAACTTATATACTAACCATGCATTAGGAAACCCTGTTCAATAGCTCATATGCAATTTAGCCACGCATTAGCCATTCGTTAAACTATGAACAAATGGCAGCATTAAACTGAGAGAGCAAGCGAAACACATGCGCACAAAACTCGGTGCTAGTTTGCCATGCTCTCCGAGAGAAACAGAGGTACCATGTGGCTAATTTACATATGAGCCCCTACAGTATTTTTAATGGCATCAGGGGCTTTCTCCGATGCCTGGATCATCTGAGGGGAAACGACAAACTCCCCTCAGATGATCCAAGCATCAGGAAAAGCCCCCGATGTCATCAAAATATCCCTGGTGGTTCAGCAGCCCCAAACCCCCACCTAACTAAAAATATACCTGGTATCCCTGTAGCCCTAAACTCCCCACCCTCCTCCCAGTACCTTTATAAATGAGCGAGAGCACAGCCCACGCGCTCCCACTCTTGCCCCGCCACCTTGAAAACTGGCACCACCTGGCCCCGTGCAGTGCATCCTGGGATGCACCAGGTAAGGACAGATGCCATATAAGGTACAATATTTATTTATTTAACCAGTTTTGTATACCACCTTATCCTTCAATCATAGTGGTTGACAAGACAACAAAGGCTAACATACTGAGGGTATGGGAAAACAAAAACGATACATTACAATATAAATACAAAACAAAACAGTATGTTATACTACTATATCATAGTGAAATTAAATATACATAATGGTTAATTTAAGTAATTTCACCAAATAATTCTATAAATAAGTAAGTCTTTAAAAATTTGCGAAAGTCCATAAGGTCTTCCTGAGTTCTTAAGTCTTCAGGAATAGAATTCCATAACTTTGGTGCCATAAAGGAAAACGCTCTAATATGCACCGCGTGGGTCCAGACAGTCATTTTTCACGTTGGTGGGGCAAGAGCAGGAGTGCATGGGCAGTGCTCCCGCTTGTTTGTAAAGCTACTGGAAGGGGAGAGGGAGGTGGGGGGTTCAGAGCCACTAGGCCACCAGGTATATTTTTATTTGGGGGGGGGGGGAATCAGGGCTGCTGGGCCACTAGGAATTCGTTTTCTGTCGGGGCCACTGGCCCCAAACAGTATTTCGATGGCATCAGGGGCTTTTCCAGATGCCTGGATCATCTTTGACATTTCTCAGCAGATGATCCAGGCATCGAGAAAAGCACCCAATGCTATCAAAATACTGTTGGGGGCACACGCTAGATGTTTAAGACACCTCAGACCCAGACATAGAGATACTGGCACTAAGGCTGGCTGCGGAATCCGCATCGGGCACAGCCAATATTTGCATACCATCTTAGTATTTACAGCACATTTGCCTCTAATTTAAATACATTTAAATACTCTTGGTGCTGTGCGCTAGTTTTTCCTTTGCTGTTTACGCAAGCATCCTTCTCTTTTCTGCATTTTGTGGTAGCAGTTAGTGTGCTTAAATGTGGCGCTATCTGTGCTTTAAGGCCACGCTAGTTTTCTGCATCAGTCCATATGTACCTTTTTGGGAACCTGACAGGTACTTGTGACCTGGATTGGCCACTGTAGGAAACAGGATATTGTGCTTGATGGACCTTGGTCTGACCCACTATGGCATTTCTTATGTTCTTATGACATTTAATGTGGAGAGTGCAAAGCTTTGCACTTAGGGAAGAACAATCCAAACTACAGTTACACGATGCAAGGTTCCACATTAGGAACCACCACCCAGGAAAAGGATTTAGGCATCATCGTGGATAATACATTGAAATCCTCCGCCCAGCATGCAGTGGCATCAAGAAAGCAAATAGAATATTAGGAATCATAAGGAAAGGAATGGAGAATAAAACCAAGGCTATTATAATTCTTCTATATCGCTCCATGGTGCAACCACACCTTGAATATTGTCTGCAGTTCTGGTCACCATATCTTAAAAAGGACATAGCAGAATTTAAAAAAAAAAAAATGTTTTTTCCATAAAAGATCCTCTCTTTTTTTTTTTTTTTTTTTTTTTTTTTAAGGGTTTTGGTATTTGTGTGTTTCCGGATCTCTGTCGAGAAACCCAGAGTAGGAGGCGTGAATTCCTCCTCCTCTGGCCCAGGATTCAGCAGATGGGGGGGGGGGGGTCAGTTTTTCTCTAAGTCTCCATGTACTGTTGTTACAGTCTGTTTCGTACATTTTCTTTGACCCCTCGCAATTGCTAGCTTTTCTGAGTGCCCGTACATCTGCTGTAACTGACGAGACTACCATTACATAGGTATAATCTGGACTGTTAGTCTGCCAATGTTTCCTTTGATATTTTTGGTAATTTTGCACTTTTTTCTATTGTCTCTCGCCCCCTGTTTTGGACTGTAGAGGGAACTCCCGATTTGGCCATTTTTATGGTCTATATCTTACTTGTTTATCCTATATTGTTGCCTTATTTACGGTATAGTTCTTTTTTCCTGATGAGTATATTGTATATCCTTGTTTTGTATTGTAAAAATCATAAATATAAAATTTTAAAAAAGTACAGAGAAGAGTGACAAAAATAATAAAGGGGATGAAAGGATACCCCTATGAGGAAAGGCTTAAAAGGTTAGGGCTCTTCAACTTAGAAAAAAAAGACAGATGAGGGAAGATATCATATAAGTCTTTAAATTAATGAATGGCGTGGAACAAATAAACATAGATTGGTTGTTTACTCCATCAAAAAGCAGGAAGACTAGGGAACATGCAATAAAGCTACAATACAATGTAACCAATTTAAGACTAATAAGAAAAAATATTTTTTCACAAATGCATCACTCTGGAATTCATTGCCAGAGAATGTGATAAAAACCGTTAGTTTAACTGGGTTTAAAAAAAGGTTTGGACAATTTCCTGGAGGAAAAGTCCACAAACCATTATTGAAGAGGACCAGGGAAACCCACTACCTACCCCAAGATAAGCTTTGTGGAATGTGTGTACCTTTTTGGGAACCTGAGAGGTACTTGTGACCTGGATTGGCCACTATTGGAAACAGAATACTGGGCTTGATGGACCTTGGTCTGACCCAGTATGGCATTTCTTATGTACTGGCAGGTTGGTAACCCTGGGTCCCACGAAGAGAATTAGTCAATCTTATAGAAAACCGATCAAATAGCATGCATTCACACACAACAGTCAGGAATAAAAAATCTTCAGTTCAGAACTTCCTTAAACTAATAATTTCTGGAAAGTTAAAACGTATGTGGGGTTGTCAACTCGTGCAGCACAACTTTTCTTTCCGTTATTTAAGAGATCACGACCAGCCGCCACCTTCCGAAGAAACCAATAGGGTTACTTGGTGTCAGGGCAAACACTTAAAGCTAGTGACATTAATGTTTGCAAGGAAAACTAGTCGTAAACCTAAAGTCGGCATATGCGTTCAGAATCATGCAGGTTTTCCGTCTAATCAGTCTAAAAATTTAGGGAGCTCATTAACATTGTCTCAAATTCTTCTTGGTGAGCATCCCAGAAACAGCTAACTTGCTTACACTCTTGCCAGTAGAACACTTAAACCCAAAGCTGGCAAAACAGCAGGAATGAAGTCGGGCCGGTGGGTCCACCGCACGCCCACGTCCTATGATTACCTGCTGGTCTCCAGCGAGGAGTAGCGCTCGGGCAGCACCTGCAGACATCGCTGGAAAAAACGCACGTGTCGCTCCGGCAAGAAGTCCAACCGCTCTTCGCACTCCGCCTCCACCTCCTCGTCCGCCATCGCACCGCCTCTTCGCACTTCCGGCGCGGACCTTCCACGTCACTGCGCTCCGAGGAAGCTATTTGCTGCCCTAGGCGACCGCCAAGTTTGATGGTCGTGCCGGCTCTGACTGCTACTGCAGAAAATGCAAGGGTTAACTATATCAAAAGATAAGACCCTTTTTTTTTTATCCTGGCTGCAAGTCTAAAAGATTGAAACGTCGTCCCATTGCTTCCCAAATGAAAGCTACAGCAAGGTTGGCTTAAATGATGGTGGTGCTCTGAGGCAACATTTGCTTTTTGCAACTCCATCTTAGGGCCAATCTTGCAGTATGAGTCAGTCAAAGAAAGGTACGTTTTCAGCTGGCAGAGTCACTGCATCAAGTTAAATGTCATTTAATTTAATCCATATATTTACCATTATCTATATAGTTAGCAACGTCAAATATATGGGCAGTATAGTGATAGCAGTGTCAGTTTACTTAAGGCCTACTATTCAAACCTAAACTAAACGTATTTATTTTGAAAAATCAGTCCGACAGAGTTCATTCATATACATTCCCAGACTGATAAAACTCTCTCAACAGGTGCAGGATGTTCCAATTTCCAACTAGAAAGCATGACTTGCGAAATTCTTTCCAATACCTCTGCATACCTGTCCATTTGTATCTGTGGTGCCTGTGTGTTGATATCTCTATATGTTCATCTATTTTTGTATGTGGGTGTATATTTCTATTTTATGCATGTTTGTGTATCTTTGTGGGTTGATAATGTCTGTGTGCAGGCAATCGCTCTCCTCCTGAAACTGACCGTCCTTCAGAGGAAACCAGTACGCTTATAAGCGCCCTTTTCTCCTACTAGCTTCTGTAACAGAGACACTGATAAATTTAAAGTGACTGCTGCTGCCCTCTTGCCATTCTCAAAATGCTGACCTTCCCTTGTTGTCTTTGACAATTATATATGGTCTCTTCCTTGAAACGTAACTGAGGGTAATGTCGCCCTATTTTGATAGTATGAGTTCCTAGTGGCATTCATTTATTGTTTTGATTTTGTAGAATGACACGTTTTTGAAAACAACCCCTGAAGAAACGTTTAGTGAAACACGGAAGCAGTACTACTTGTTGGCGTTGGGAGATATTTAATCACATTGGCTATATTTTGGAAGATTTATGAGAACATTTTGATATATTTCAGTATTATGAAACATCCATGCCTTTTAAAACAAGGGAAGGTCGTTGATGCAAAAAGAGCACGAAAGTTTGGATAACTCTGCTTAGTGCTATAGAGTCTGAGACCTTCCCTTTAAGAAAAATTAAATAAAGAAAGGGATAAAGAGAAGAGGAGAGAGAGTACCACCTGAACAAAAATAGGGCGACATTACCCTCAGTTAAGTTTTGAGTGAATACCAGTATTTTTATTACGATTCTCAAAATGCTGGCACTCTAGACAATTATCTAGTTCACCTAATGGAAGCATTAGATCTGCCAATGAGGTCTGGTGCAAACCGATAAAATAAATATTTATTTATTTATGAAACATTTATAAACCGCCCTATGCACCAGCATTCAAGGCAATGTACAACAATAAAACTGAAATACAAAAAGAACATAGTTAACCCCCCCATACAAAAACAATAACAAAAAAAAAGGAAGAGGCCTGCACATCCATCACTAAAGACACTGACAGCTGCAAACCACCACTCACTAACACCTAGCAGGAGAAAAGAAAGGTCTTCAGAGCCTTTCGGAATGCAAATAAGTCCACCTCCTTCCGGAGGGCCTCTGGCAGAGCATTCCACCAGACAGACTGCCACTAAGAAAATACGTGCCCTCCACCAGAGCAATCGACCCTGTTTAATCCCAGAAAAGGCCAGCAACTAAGCCTGCCCAGATTGTAAAGCCCTCCTGGGCTGATACCAAGATACCATCCCTTGCAAATAGTGTGGACCCAAACCTCTCACCACCATAAAGGTAAAGACATGCAATTTAAATAAGTTCTGCTGCTGGGTGGCAGCCAATGCTCATCTGCTATCAGATCCTGTTTGCGCAACCCCCACAACAACCACAATGCTGAATTCTGGACTACTTGTAACTTACGAACCAGATAAGACAAAAGCCCCACATACAAAGCATTACAATAGTCCAGAGTAGACAAAACAAAACCCTGGATCAGAAGGCGCAAGGTCTCCCCATCCAGAAATAGATGAAGCTGCCTGACCAAGCACAGCTTACCACAGGCCAGGCAGACCACCCACAACACCTGCACTCGCAGAGATAAATTACCATCAAGGATAACCCCTAGATCCCGGATCTCCGACTTCCATACCAGATGATCCCCTGCAAATGATAACCATGTCCGGAGGGTGGCCTCCGATAGCACCCCATACAACACCACTTCAGACTTCAATGTAGTCAGCACCATATGATTAGCCTGCAGCCAAGCTGCGACCTCAACCAAACAACAGGCCGCCTGCTGCAGAACCCTCACGTCATCATTGTCAAACACAATGACCGCCTGAATGTCGTTGGCATATAAGTACCCATGGTACCCATATTTACAAAACATGGCCCCTACCAGGCTCATAAAAACATTAAAGAGGACTGGAGACAGGGTCAATATTTGATAGGCCAATCTCATTAAAAAGCTCAAGGCAAGTTACATTAAAATATAGAACACATCTGTTCATCAATCCTCCTTCTCCAACCCCCTCAGCACTTCTACCTCCCCTTCCAATCATCAATATAAAATCTGCTCATGTAACCTTACTCAATCTGTTGGCCAAACATCCATGCCTAACTCATCTTTAAGAGCTCCAATATGGACATTCTTGCCAGCAATAACAAAACTCAGCACAAGCTGGAGAAAGCAAATCACAAAGCCAGGAGGCTAAAACCTCTCATCAGTCAAGAACACTTCCGCACAGTATGTCAGTCCATCATAACGCCATCTCTGGACTACTGTAATGCTCTCTTACAAGGACTGCCGAAACAAACTACCCGACCCTTGCAACTGGCCCAAAGCACCGCTGCCTGAACCATCATGGGATCATCTCGGCGAGAACACATAACGCCCCTCCTGCACCAACTTCATTGGTTGCTAATTACACTACGTGCCAAATACAAATCTGCCCTGACCATCTTCAAGATCAAAGTCAACCTGACATCCAGAAGTCTCCAGGACCTCATCTGCACCAAATCTAACAGATCTGAGAGAAACAGCAACATCAATACCATACCAACACCCAACCTGTTCACAAAAACCAAACAAACTACTTCCCTCTCGCTTGCCACTCCCTCTATCTGGAACAGTCTCCCAGAGAAAATGAGAACCACCACAGATATAAAACAGCTCAAGACCCTTCTTTTCATCGAGAACTTCAATGAAACATGAGTTCCCCCCTCATGAACACTTACACACACATTTGTACATAAGTTTAACGTTAACACTCCCAGTTCTCCCATCCCTTTTTTGATTACTAATGAAGTTATTCTGTAATCGGTTAAGCGTTAATTATTCCCATTGTAAGTTCTCTGTAAATTGAAGTTTTATTGTAAACCGCCTTGATTCAAGATATGGCGGTATAGAAAAATTGTTAAATAAATAAATAATCAACCAAAGGACATCCATATTTCCAGGAATGGGTAAATTTCCCTAATCTGAGTGGCAACTGCACTCTGAGTGATTCTACTGATATTTGCGAAATGTTGACAGACTGATGACATATAGAAAGGAACCATATACCACCAAACCAAGGATGCAAGAAGTAAAATGAGGATAGCTCACAGTCACAGTGTATATAGGGATGAGTTTACTGTATCATATCCACTCTACATGGCCGTGTTTCGGCTTGTGACTTCATCCTTCCACCATCCCTCTTCGCCCCTCACGCTCCCGCCTTATATATTTATACATTTATTTTTACTTCTTTGTATTATTTATTACCTTTATATTTGTAGCCTTTTTATCTTAGTTACATATGAACACTTAGTAGTTTTGTTTTTACTGTCGTATACATCTTTTATTCTTTACTTTTTATATCTTGCTGCCTGTTCACAATTGTTTCCATATAATCAAATTTATAGTATAGGCACAATATATCCATATGATCACCTGGCTCTTTTAATATGGTTCCTTCTTTTTACTTATGTTTGAATACAGTCTTCATATAACCATGGGTGACTGGAACGCAAAAGTTGGCAACAAAGAAGAAGGCAAAGTGGTTGGAAAATATGGACTTGGCAACAGAAATGAAGCTGGAGAAAAACTGATAGAATTCTGCAAAACCAACAATCTATTCATCTCAAACACCTTCTTCCAGCAACACAAGCTGCGACTGTACTCATGGACTTCACCCAATGGATTGTACAAAAATCAAATTGACTACATCTGTGGAAGTCAATGATGGAAAAGCTCTATAACATTAACAAAGACAAAATCTGGAACTGACTGTAGTACAGATTACCAACTACTAGTATGCAAACTCAAGCTAAAGTTGAAAAAGAGCAAGCCACTCATGAATGTAGCAAAATATACCACCAGAATTTAAAGACTGCCTGCAAAATCGATTTGCTGTTTAGATACAAATGACAGAGTTCCAGAAGAGTTATGGGATGACATCAAGAAGGTTGTGTTGAAAGAAAATGAGAAATCTATACCAAAGGTGAAAAAGCAAAAACGGCCAAAATGAATGACAAAATAAACTCTGAAAATTGCCCAGAAACACAGAGAAGCTAAAGCCAGAGGAGAAAGAGCGTAGATATGCGTCGGGAGTATCGGGAACATCTTCTAGAATGAGAATCTTGGCTTCTTACCAAAACCAACAGATAAATACAGATAAGCAAAGTTTTTCCATAAGCAAAGTTTTTCCGTTATAAGGAAGTTTGAATTATATGGTTTTTGGATATCCTAAAAGACTGTGAATATGGTATTCAGGACTGTGGAGTGAATTTAAAGATTTTATATTGCTTTAAGATAACAAAAGAAGAAAACAGAAGAAAAAAATATAAAAGTAAAGTTGAAAAATAATTATATGTCTAAAAAATAATAACAAAAAATGGTTAAAAACCCCCTAAATGCAACAGTGTTAAGGCTCGTTGATGTGGAAGAAGGCAGGTTCAATCCAGCAAGTCTGGCTGAATAAAGGCC
The DNA here is from genome assembly GCA_033557465.1 of Ichthyophis bannanicus. Taxonomy (NCBI): domain Eukaryota; kingdom Metazoa; phylum Chordata; class Amphibia; order Gymnophiona; family Ichthyophiidae; genus Ichthyophis; species Ichthyophis bannanicus. Next base: position 473,653,494 of record CM066032.1, read on the forward strand.
TCATGGAATGCTGAGACCCAGTTGCATTAGGAAGGATTTTCCATTTTTATGCAGGAGAATAAATTAATTGAACTCAAGGTAAAAGATTGAGCTGAAAAATTAATTTTAGGCTATATAGCTATATAGGCTCTATAAGATGACCATATTTATTTTTTGAGAGGAGAAAGAGAGGCAATGACAGAACTCAACAGAGATTTCCAATGTGCAGCAAGACGAGGAGAAGTACCACAATGATACATGCAAGGAAATAGAAACAGAAACTATTAGAGGAAGAACAATATCGGCTTTTCTATAGCTATGAGAGTTCAAGAAAAAATTCCAGTCTCGAATTGGAATGCTACAAGATGCTCAAGGATCCATGTTGAATGATGCTGAGAAGATCAAGAAAAGGTGGAAAGAATATATAGAGTTATTATATGATAAAGATCAAGTGGATCAACAGCCATTTCAACCTGTGCCTTATGATCAGGAACTACTGGTGATGAAAGAAGAAGTCGAAGCAGCATTGAAAGCCTTATCAAAGAACAAAGTGCCAGGCATTGATGGCATTCCCATTGAAGTATTACAGCAATCTGTTGCAGCTGTTACCATACTTACAAAGCTCTGCCAGGAAATTTGGAAGACAATATCATGGCCAACTGATTGGAAAAGATCTGTGTTTATACCAATACTAAAGAGAGGTGATCCAACTGACTGTGAAAATTATCGCACTGATTGCTCTGATCCCACATGCCAGCAAGATTGTACTGAAGATTATTCAGCAGAGACTACAACCATACTTGGAATGAGAACTTCCTGAAGTGCATGCAGGATTCAGGAAAGGGTGAGGAATGAGAGACATCATCGTGGATGTGAGTTGGATCCTCAAAAAGACTAAAGAGCACCCAAAGGATATCTATATGTGTTTTATTGACTAAAGTAGGGCTTTTGACTGTTGTCAGACGGCTGCCTAGGGTGAGAACTTACACAATCTTGACGATGCATATATTCATATGATTCTTGCAAGGTATTGTGGGTAATGTAGTTCTTTCACTCCCAAACACAGCTGAAGACAATAATTGAGTTGTGAAACCAGTGGTAAGGTCAATAAAATACTTCTTTTATTGATGGGGTTTAATTCACCCAGCACAAGTATGCTTGTTAGCAATATAAATGAGGTTACTTGCTTGCAGTGTTTAAATGGATAACATAAAGTCACAAAGCAAATCAGAAAACAACCTTCAGCTTGTCAGGCAATTAGCTAATGTTTTCTTAGCAAATAATTACCAAAGGAAAAAGGCACAAAGAAATAAATAAACTTTGCTTGTTAGGTTAACTTCTGCTTATTTTCCACGCAGATCCCAGCAGTGATTCTCCCTTGCTCACACACACAATCAGGTGCAGCTTTAATTACTATCAATTGACCAGCTGAAACCCTTTAGCTGGCTGGCTGCTACTGTGTGAACCCAAATCCTGCTTTAAGAGCTGTTTGCAGTGGAAATAAAGAACAAAGTTAGGTTTCTTTGTGATGGCTGAGGTGTTTGATCACAGAAAGCTAGCAATAGCATTTAGATAGAGAACAGTCCATGTAATGAATAGTTTCATCTGCTGTATCTCCCCCTTCATCAATCAGCATAGGGTCACTATCATACATTGGCACAGACGAGTCTTTCATTAAGGCACTATCATGAGAATGCTTATTCCCTTGCTGCCATTCTCTATTATAGATAGGGTCTGGATCAGTGTTCATACCTGAGCCTCTCCTGCTATCATAATTCCTCTCTGTATAGCCTGGCCAGTATGTAATCCAGTTCTGATGTCCAGCCTTCCAATCTTGATCCCTGGACACTGGATCTTTCCTCACATACCTTCTGGCATAGGTCTGAAAGTCCTTTCCACGTGCAGTCTTCTCTCTTCCAGGTAGCCACTGGTGATTCCTATCTCTGCCATTCCATTCCTCTGGCTGACTCCAGTCCAGTGGACTCGGCTGGCATTTGGAATACCTCCCAGTATGGGTACTGCCTTGGACTCTCCCAGACCTTCCAATGGGCTTTCTTCTCTTCCTTCCAGAGAGTTTCCTTCTCTCTCTATCCGCTTGGCTTGGCTTCTGTTTCTCCAAGTGATGTTGGTGCTTGTAGCCGTATCTCTTCCTGAAGCTGTTATCTGAAGAATAAGCTCTATTCTTATTCTATCCTAATGTGTGCTCCTCCCTAACACAGCGCAGCTGTGTTGAATCAGGCCCTGCCCTTTGAGATGAGTGCTTAGGGATTACCTCATAGCTCTCTTGATTGCACACACGTTTTCTCACTTCAGCCCCTCTCATGGCTGCTGGAAACCTGGTGCATTCTGGGACTGGTAGTCTTTTATGTGAAAACTCTGTTTTCTTACTTCTACCAGAACTGACAGGTTGCTTGTTCAGAGTCACATCATCCTTTCTATAGCTCTTACCTGAGCTATGATAAGCTTCCTTATCACACTGTGTAAATCATGAGAAACTCTGGGCCACATTAAGAAGTATGGGTATACTAGAACACCTGATCGTTCTCTTGCACAACCTTTACATTGATCAAGAAGCAACAGTTTGAATGGAACAAGGAGAAACAGAATGGTTTAAAATCAGCAAAGGTCTACGACAAGGCTGCATACTTTCCCCCTACCTGTTTAATTTATATGCAGAACAAATCGTCAGAGAAGCAGGACTGTATGAAGACAACAGAGGTGTGAAGATTGGTGGGAGAGTCATCAACAGCCTTCGCTATACTGATGATACCTGTTGAGGTTTTTCTGGGATTCCCCTAAGATTATTTGGGGAATTTTCTATTTTCATTTGGCTGCTTATGTTCACCCCAACATATTCAGGACCTTAAACAAATTGCTCATGCAACCATAAAAGCATGGAAAAAAATTTATTTATCTTGCCAGGTCTGTAACATCACAAGCTTTACTTTTGATTTATAAGGTACACATTTCAATATCAATCCATAGCATCAATACATCTATAATAAGCAAAGCACCTGACTTAAAAAGGTTCTGGAGACAGAGATAGCCTTACTCCAATGAGATCAGCTAATTTCTGTCTGTCTATCAGAATTTCTCCTCTATATTTATTTTCATTTTTAGGCTCAAATTGCTGATACATAGATTTCCTTTCTTTTCTCATTCAAGCAAATCTGCTTCTTAATCTTTAACCCTCTGTTTTCTCTGTAGCATCCTGTCTCTCCATTCTCATTCGCTTTGTGATAGTCATGTTTCCTGCAGATAAACTGTAGATACTGATGTTCGTCTTCCTTGTTTACGTTCCCCTTTGTTCGTTCAAGAAGCCCAGGTGACAGCCTTTTCATTAGCTGTATAGCGTTCAGAGCCTCTCATTGTGTCAGCTCTCTGGGACAAGATATTAGCTCATTTCATTGCTCAATCTTGCTGATTTTGCAGTTTCAGTGTGAAAAAGTCAGAGCAAGCTGTTTCTTAGGCCTGAGCTATAGACGTTAGCACAAGATGGATTCAACCTGTAACAAAGGTACCCGAAGGGGGGATTCATTTTTCTTCCCTTCATTCCCTTCTTGAATCCCACTTCAGGTCCCTCCTGTTGTTCCCATAGTGTGCCCTTCTACACTCGGTCATCCGGAACCTCCAGTGACACTCACTGAAGAGATGGAGACATGACGAGACCAAGTTGCCACATGAGATCTCAATCCCATTAATTCTATACCTAACATAGGGAACTTGAAAAGAGAGAAAATCTATATAGGGTTACTTGTTACCTGAATATTGGATCGCTACCAACTGGAACCCCTCTGGAATAAGAGGATGGGCATCAGACAGGTTACCATTTACATTAGTAATTCTAGGTCTACAGGCTAGGTAAGTATATTCATTGACCTGATTTTGGGAAGTAAGAATTAAAGTTGTGGTAGACACCTTAGTCAAACACCTTCTACAGAAAGCTAGAATAAATGAAAAAACACAGCAGCTAACTCATAAAGCAATGAGCAGACCAAACAAGGCTACAAGTAAGCCACGTAGGCCAGAGCCTAGGCCTGTAAACCAAGAAGCAGCAACATTCCACCATGCTCCAACCTGAATCCCACCCTTGAAATCATCCAGATGTAATTCTGACACGTGTCTAATTCTGTCCATTGCATTAAGTACAAAAGTTGTATGGTTTGCTATAACTGTGCAACAATTTATTTCATTAATGAATTTACATGCTCCTCCCTCAGCTGCTAACAATAGATCTAAAGCTCGTCTATTTTGCAGAGTCATTTGATTGTTTTGCTCAAGGGATTTGACTAGGAGAGTAATGGAATCAGTGACAGAACACATTTGGACATGAAGCAGCCATACCTTGTTCAGCAGTAATTGCAGGGGTCTGAAATATAAGAATCCAAGAGGTCTAGCTCAGAGCATCAAACCGTGTTTTTGTCAGCGGATATGTGGAATTAATATATTCATAAGAGGCCATGAGAGCAGCATCTTTGGATTTATCATACCAGGGGGAGGTGTCTCTTTTGTGTCTGTGGGCGTTTGTGTGATAGTGACTGACATTGAGAGGGATTAACACTGAATAGGCCTCAGCCCTAACCAGAGCACAAGGAAGATGATTCAGGCCTATAGCCTGATACAGGAAACCCTGACAATACCAATAATGGCCTGCAAGAGCCAGGAATTGAATATTTTTGGTCCAGGTCCAGTTCATTTTGTGTCCCTATGCAATTGAAGTATGCCTTATGATTGATTGATCATTACGGGGAAAATAACAGGAGGAATAAGGGGTACCAGTTCTGCGTCCAGGTGTCTGGACTGCTGAACCATTTTTATAAATAGGACCCACTGTGTATGTGTTGTACCAATAAGCAGGGGTAACATTCAAAGATGCATTAGTGATAACAAACCAATTGTCCAAGCTATAAGGAGCCGAGAAGCTACAAGGAATTATGGACCTGGGGGAAACAGTAAATCGCTGTTGTGTAGGATGGTAGGTGATATTACACTTCAGTGAAGGGCGTGAGTCAGAATGGACTAGTCCCCCATTATCAATACAATATGGATATATCAAATGAGAAGGGGCATGGACTTGGACTGGGACCGGGTCAGATAAATTGAAATGCTCCCATGTATGGGAGCAGTTAGAGGGGGCCCAGCATGAAGTAGTGTAGTATTCGGTAGGGTCCTGGCAAGCCAAGTTCCCAGAGTACTCCACTGGTTGTACTGGTACTATATTGACTGGTGCATACCCAACTCCCTTTGGCAGTGGGGTGCATATGATACAGTCTGAGATATTCATTAATTAGACAACCTCGAGAACTGTAGATTTCCATAGATTAGGTCCTGGTGTGGACCTTCGGGATCGTAAGGGACTACCCTGGGAAATATTAAAGGAACTATTGAAAAAACTAGTCAGTTTCTGTGTAGAGAAGTTCAGAGGAGCAGGTCGAGGAATATATAAGTATGGAAGGAAAAGAACTAGAAGTGATCCTACCAATGCTCCAAAAAGAATTACCCATACCATGAAAGGGGAGATATTCAATGGGGACTGGTGGGCCTTATGCATTATAAAAGCAATCTAAAAAGCAGCAATACTAAGCAAAGTACAACAAATATGATTACTAACAGAATGAAAATTACAGGAGGTGGATCTAACACAGAGGGACTGACAGGAGATAAATAGGCTTCAGATAGTATACACATTAATCAGTTATACTAATATCTTAAACAGGTACTAGGTAAATGTCTTTATATTGGGTCCAAGTGGAGCTTCTCTTTTTCCAGGTCTCTCGGAGAAGTGTCCGTCACGAATGATATCACTGTTCTGTACCTACAGCTTGTTGAAAACTACTGATGGTAGGGGCTGGAAACATATCTTTGCTGTGTATCCACGAAGTGCCGTTATCAAGCTGAACAGCGGTTGGAGTTACAGCTGTAACAGTGTGTGGTCCAGAGTAGATAGGATGGTACCACTTGTCCCTCACCTGGATCCGGCGGTAGACAAGATCACACAATTCAAAAGCATATGGGACTAACGCTGTTGGTGGTATGCGGGAAGCCAACTTCTGTTGAATCAAGGATACACTGGTCTGAAGTCCTGTAAGATAAGCAGAAAACAAGTCGGGCAAATTTTGGGTACCTGACTTCATAACTGGGCACATGCTCCTTCTTCCAGTTATGATTTCATGAGGAGTTAGACCTAACCGCTTGATAGGATTATTCCTCAATTGATACAGACAAAGAGGTAATGCTTGCAGCCAGGTCTGGCCACTCCCAGTCATTAACTTTCTTAACTGTGTTTTAATAAGACCATTGCGCCTTTCTACAAGGCCATTTGAGGTTGGAGAATAGACAGCAACATAGCGCCATCTAATGGGCAATTCTTCAGAAAATTCTTTGACTAATTGATTTTTAAAATGGGACCCATTATCTGATAAGATTTGGGCAGGGATCCCATACCGGGGAATTATATGTTCCTAATCGCTTCTCCGGGCCAGTCCAGGGACAGGTAGGGTTGTCAATCCCCTATAGCTACTGAGGACTGAAGACTTCAAGTTTTGATGAGATGTGAAGCCACTCCCCCTGAGGGTTACCCAGCAGTCTTTCAGTCCTCAGCAGCTACAGAGGATCGAATCTATAGTTCTCCCTCCTTTTGTTCTTTTCTGCTTTTAATTTGCCTGATTATTTTTAATCTATATTGGCTCTGGCAGAGCTGATGGATTTTTACAGTCCTTGTACTCACCTTTTGGGGGTGCTGTTACTTTAAGGAAATTGGAGACAGCGTGTGAGTCAGTCCCCCGGTGAGAGGCAGAGCCTGTCTCCCTTCACCAATTCTGTCTCCGTCGGCAGAGGGTCTTCTGGGAGCCCCAGTTGTGCCTCTGCCGACTCGGTTACTCAGGCAGGCTGTTTCTCGCTGGCTGCGGGACTGCCTGCTCTGACCCGTGGGTGCGAGCGGTTCTTTGGGTAAGTCCCTGCTTCTCCTGTTCTTTCTCCGTTTCGTTTTTTCTCCCGCCTCCGGTTAGCGCGTTTCCTTGCTAGTTGGTTTCGGTTTGCACCGGCATCATTTTTGTTTTTCCCCAGGGGTGGTTTAGCGTGTTTTGTGCGTTTCGGCATGTCTGAGCTACAAGGGAAGCCATTACAGGAGCCTTCTTTGCCCTCCGAAAAGGCGGGAAAGTCGGCCATTTTGGCGGCGCCGGTCTCCTCTCCCTCGGAGCAGTCGCGGCCGCACAAACGGAAGGCCAAAACTTCTAAAGACTCTGTGCCTGTTATTCAGCCTCCGCTTCCCATTATGAGCTCTCCGGGGGATATTCCTTCATTTTTTTCGCCCGAGTTCATCTTAGCAATGCACCGGGCGTTCCTTTTAAAGTCTGCTCAGCCTGAGCAGGCTACAGTGTTTTCCACATCAGAGACGCTCTCTTCTAGAGTGCAGAGCGCAGAGGACCCTGGTGAGGGGCCTTCTAAGCCTACAGAGGGTCTTGCAGATCCCTTAGGTCCTGTTTTCTCCCAGGATTCTATGCTCTTCGGTCAGGGGGATTCAGAGGCTCTAGCAGATCCTTTCTTAGAGCAGGACACTGAGGAGTTGGAGGAAGGTGAGATTGCCCCCGGAGAGGATCCCAATGTTTTCCGGGTTTTCCGTAAAGAGGAGCTAGCAGCCCTCATCGCTCAGTCTTTAGCGGCTCTCCATCTGCTTCCTCCTTCGGCGTCTCAAGAACCCTTGGAGGATCCCTTGTTACAGGGTTTTAAAGCTCAGCAACGCTGTTTTCCCATGCATCGGGTGATTAAACAGATGATAGAGTCGGAGTGGGAGTGTCCCGAGGCTACCCTGCGGGGAGGACGCGCCTTAGCGCGCCTGTACCCTCTCCCGCAGGACGAACGGGAGTTATTTCGCATGCCTAAGGTGGATGCTCTAGTGTCCGCGGTCACAAAGAAAACTACCATACCTGTGGAAGGCGCAGCGGCGCTTAAGGATCTACAAGATCGAAAGTTAGAGGTTCTGCTCAAACAGGCTTTTGATTCTAGCGCTTTGGCGTTGCAGGCGGCAGTTTGTGGAGCCTATGTGTCGCGGGCATCCATTCGCTGGCTACAAGGGGACGCAGCGGGAGAGTCCGCTTCGGAGGTTCCAGATTCAGCTAAATTAGAGTCAGCGGCCGCTTATGCGGCGGATGCCTTTTATGACTTGGTACGAATTGCGGCGAAAACCATGGCCTCTATGGTGGCGGCCCGGCGTTTTCTCTGGTTACGTAACTGGTCGGCAGATGTTTCCTCCAAGGTCCGACTTAGTAAGTTGCCTTTCAAAGGAAAGTTGCTTTTTGGAGAAGCCTTGGAGAAACTTGTGAAAGATTTAGGCGACACCAAAGGTGTGCGTTTGCCTGAGGATAGGCCTAAGCCGCTGCGTGCTTCTGGACCTGCTCGAGGTTCCGCTCGGGATTCCCGCCGATTTCGGGGGGCACGTTTTGCGCCCTATTCTAGGGGGCGGTCCAGTTTTCGTGGTCAGTCCTTTCGAGGAGCCCGAGGTTTTGGCCGATCGTACGGAACAGCCTCTCAACCTTCCATTAAAAAACCACAATGAAGGTTGGCTGGTCCAGCCGTTGGTTCCTGTGGGCGGTCGTCTACAGTCCTTTCTATCGGCTTGGACCACAGTCACGTCGGACAGATGGGTTTTGGAAGTAATTCAGAAAGGTTATGCCCTAGACTTCGCCTGCCCCTTACCGCCAGCCTTTGTGATGTCCCCTTGCTCGAGCAGGGTGAAGCTTCAAGCCATTTCCGACACGCTCATTCGTCTGTTGCAGCTGCAAGCCATTGTTCCCGTGCCGTTGGACCAGTACGGCTCCGGTCGATACTCGATCTACTTTGTGGTTCCCAAAATGGACGATTCTTTTCGTCCTGTACTAGATCTCAAAGGTGTAAACCGTACCTTGCGGGTTCCACACTTTCGCATGGAAACCTTGCGCAGCGTGATTCGGGCGGTGCAGCCGGGAGAATTTCTCTCATCCATCGATCTCACGGAGGCGTATCTTCATATACCCATCAGACCATCTCATCAGCGCTATTTACGTTTCGCCCTGCCAATGGGACATTTCCAGTTTCGCGCATTGCCGTTCGGTCTCGCGACGGCTCCCCGTATATTCACGAAACTGATGGTGGTAGTAGCGGCGGCGCTTCGAAAAGAGGGCATTCGGGTCCATCCATATCTCGACGATTGGTTGATCCGGGCCGATTCTCGGGAGGCGTCGGTGGCGGCGACAGCTCGCGTGGTTCGGCTCCTCGAACAGCTCGGTTGGGTGATCAATCATTCCAAAAGTCATTTGGAGCCAAGCCAGCAGCTCACTTATCTCGGGGTTTGCTTCGACACCGAGCAGGGGACAGTATTTTTGCCCGACCGGCGGGTGGAGAAGCTTGTGCAACAGGTTCAGGCTTTCCTGTGTCTTTCGGCTCCGTCGGCATGGACCTATTTACAGCTTTTGGGATCCATGGCGGCGGCTCTGGATCTGGTTCCGTGGGCAAAGGCCCACATGCGGCCGTTGCAGCAGGCACTTCTCTCCCGTTGGTCGCCGCAACTTCACCCTCTCTCTCAGCGTCTTCCCTGTCCAGATCTGGTGCGTCTCAGTCTGCAGTGGTGGTTACTTCCGGAACATCTTACGGCAGGAGTCCCTTTAGAGGAGCCCTCATGGGTCTTGGTTTCCACCGATGCCAGTCTCTCGGGCTGGGGAGCTCATTGTCAGACGCTAGTGACTCAGGGCGCCTGGTCTCCCGAAGAGAGTACGTGGTCGATCAATCGGCTGGAACTCCGCGCAGCTCGGCTTGCCCTGCTTTACTTCGAGAACTTGCTCAAGGGCACTGCAGTCAAGATTTTCTCCGACAATGCGGTGACAGTTGCTTATATCAATCGTCAAGGCGGCACCAAATCACTTCCCCTCCTGTCCGAGTGTCAAGAGTTAATGGCTTGGGCGGAATCTCATCTCAAAGCGATATCAGCAGCGCATGTTGCTGGCAAAGACAATGTCCAAGCCGATTATCTCAGCCGCCATATCCTCGATCCCGGGGAATGGGAGCTGAACGCGGCAGTTTTTCACGAACTGACTCTACGTTGGGGATCTCCAGTGATGGATTTGATGGCGACATTTGCCAGTGCCAAAGCCAGTCGTTTTTTCAGCAGGCGCAAGGAGCACATGTCCGAGGGGCTCGATGTTCTCGTTCAACCGTGGCCGCAAGACTCCCTCTTGTACGTTTTCCCTCCTTGGCCAATGCTGACTCGAGTCGTTCAACGGATTGCACATCATCGCGGCACAGTGATTCTCATTGCACCGGATTGGCCTCGTCGGCCCTGGTATGCCGATCTAGTTCGGCTTCTCATAGCGCCACCTTGGCCTCTTCCAGTTCGTCTCAATCTGTTGCATCAGGGTCCGATTCTCATGCCCAAGGTAGATCGATTCTTGCTTACGGCTTGGCTCTTGAAAGGGCTCGCTTAAAACGCAGGGGTTATGCTGATTCTGTCGTAAGCACCTTGCTTCAGTCTAAAAGGCCTACGACTTCTCTGGCTTATGTGCGCATATGGCGTCTCTTTGAGTTTTGGTGTGGACAGCATAATTTCCGGCCTATGTCGTCTACTTTGCCTCAGCTTCTACTTTTCCTTCAGCATGGCCTCGACAAGGGTCTAGCTCTCAGTACCCTTAAGGTTCATGTAGCCGCACTCGCTTGTTTTCGGGGGTTCGTTCAGCATCGCCGTCTTTCAGCGCTTCCCGATGTGCAACGCTTTTTTCGAGCGGCTCGACTTCTCCGTCCCCCGGTGCCTCCTATAGTTCCTCACTGGGATCTGAACGTGGTTTTGGAAGCTTTTTCTCAGTCTTCTTTAGCTTCTCTTGGCTCCCGGGAAATTCGCGAATGTTCATGGAAAACGGCCTTGTTGGTTGCTTTATGTTCGGCTCGCCGGATTTCCGACTTACAGGCTTTGTCTTGCCGGGAACCTTATCTTCAATTTCTGCCGGAGCGGGTGTTGCTTCGAACGGTGCCTTCCTATCTGCCTAAAGTTCTGTCGGTTTTCCATGTGAATCAAACGGTCGCTTTGCCCGTGTTTCCGGATACTTCCAGTTCCCCCATGGATCGGGCTCTCAAACAGTTGGATCTTGCGCGGGTTCTCCGTACGTACCTACGTCTTCCAAAGCCGTTTCATAAGACAGATAGACTTTTTGTTCAATATGCCGGGGCTCGTAAAGGTCAGCCAGCCTCCAAAGCCACCATAGCGCGTTGGGTTCGCAGCGCTATTCTAGCCGCTTACGCTGCTAAAGGGTTTTCTCCTCCTGTTGGGTTGAGGGCTCATTCTACTCGAGCTCTAGCCACTTCTTGGGCGGAGTTTGCATTTGTACCACCGGTAGATATTTGCAGAGCGGCAACTTGGTCTTCCTTGCATTCTTTTACTAAGCATTATAGATTGGATGTTCAGGCTCGGAACGATGCGAAACTGGGGGCCGCGACTCTTATCGCAGGTCTTGTGGGTCCCTCCCAGATTTAGGTACTGCTTTGGTACTGCCCTACCTGTCCTTGGACTGGCCCGGAGAAGCGATTAGGAATAAGAAATTAGTTCTTACCTGCTAATTATCTTTCCTTGAGCTTTCTCCGGGCCAGTCCAGGGTCCCCACCGCTTCTTATTGTTGTACACTTTAGTTGTTCGACTCCTTCTCAGCTACGCGGTTTCAGACTTTAGTCCGTGGCTGAGCTCATAATTGGGGTTTTCAGATATCCTTCAGTGCTGACTAATAATATATAATATTTAAAAAAAAAACCCCACAAACGTTTTGACTATGATAGCGGAGCCCATTTCATGGCTTCTGCATGTTACAAGGACTGTAGGACTGTATCAGTGTTTCAGGGTTTATCTGGGGTTTTGTTAGTTCTTTCTTTTAGTTGCTTTGTCATACGAAGACTGCTGGGTAACCCTCAGGGGGAGTGGCTTCACATCTCATCAAAACTTGAAGTCTTCAGTCCTCAGTAGCTATAGGGGATTGACAACCCTACCTGTCCCTGGACTGGCCCGGAGAAAGCTCAAGGAAAGATAATTAGCAGGTAAGAACTAATTTCTTATTCCATTAATACTTTTAGGACTTGTGGCAAGGAGACCTATCCAGAGCATGAGGGAGGACAAAGAGACAGGGAATTCACCCTAGTAAAGGGCCCCCTTTTACCGAGGCAGAATAGGAAAGACACAGACACAACTAGGAATCAGAAAACTTCCACATGGCCCACATTCCATGCTCCCCCTAGTGGAAGGGAGGGGGGAGGATACAGAGCTCAGAAGCCCTTAGGCAGGGAGTGCTCCAAGTATGCAGGTGCACGAAGTCAGGCTGATTGCCATCACCTGGCTAGGGAGGGGTGGAAGAGAGAGCCCTGGAAGTATAAACTGAAGCCAGAGTGTGAGAGCAGGGTCGTCGTCGTGAGAAGCAGCAAGGACGGAGGTAGCAGCAAGAGGAGCAGCAGGGGAGAAGGAGAAGCAGGAAGCCAAACTGCCACGAGCCGAGGCACAGCTGCAAGCTGGCAAAGCTTGACTGGTGCGGAGCAGAGCAGAGCCCTTGAGCTTCCAAGAGAGGAGAGTGCTAAGTGGAAGATAGCACATCTGCCAGAGGGTTTGAAGCCAGGAACAGAAGAGACTCCAGGATTCCCCGGGAGGCTGGTGGCTGAGGACTGTGAGATGGGAGAGTCTGAGCCTATGCAGCTGGGAGAGCCTGAGGTAAAGCTAAATGGGGAAGAGATTCCTATGGACTGTTCTGTGTGCAAGGCTTTAAACCTGAGGAACAGGGAGAAAACAAGCCAATCCTGAGAGAGAGTTTACCAGGGAAGGGAACCCATAGTCCACAAGCCGGTGGCCCTGATTCCCTCATGTTGGTAAAGGGAAAGGTCACAGAGACTAAGGAGTAACCCTCGAAGCTGTGAAAAGCTTGTTAAGCACCTGCTGCAGGAACAAGGACACTGGGGTAAGAAAGTAGCTTTTGTAACAGAGCTTTCTTGTGCCCTGAATTGTATTTGTTTGAAGGTTTATGCAGCTGAAGAGAAGCTATACTATCACGGACAGTGAATGTGATTTTTGTTTGTGCTTTTGGTCAGCAAGGCTACAAAGGAAGTGAATTATCCATTCTATTAAAAGACTGTATCCTGCAATATGGAAAACCTTTAAACAGACATTTTTAGTTTGTGTTTGTTTTTGGGAGAATACTCTGATTCACAGAGACCTGAACCAATATCCTGTTCGTGGTGAGAATGAACCATTGTGTAAAATAAATTCTGTCATTTGCCATAACCCTTGGAGCCTAACTACAGCTTTTTTGTCTGATGCACACATATAGCCAAGCAAAGACTACCTTTCCCAGAAGGCACTACGGGGAAATAGTTGAAAAGGGCTAAAAAAGCAGACAGCAAAAAGTTCCTATAAAATAACCACGCCCCTCTTAGCTTGAGGCGAGCGGTGGCGGCGTGACAGACTTCAGCAGCAGTCTCTTTCTTACATGGAAATGCTTCAACCCATTGTGAGTAAGGACAAACCAGAACCAATAGGTATCGCCTGCCCTGACATTTCACCTGCATATCAGTGAAATCAATGTGCCAATGCAGAAAAGGTCCCTGTGGTCTTGGTATTGCACCCCCACTTGGTTTAAGACGTGCATGGGGAGTGCTAGTGATACAGGTGTGGCAGCCACTAACTACTGCCTGAACCAACTTACACATATCAGGACACCACAATGTATCCCCAAGATGAGAGACCATGGCTGTCCTACTGCAATGATCTGCATAATGCAGCATAGTTGACAGATTTATCAAAGCAGCAGAGGAAACACACATCTTCCTTGAAGGGTGCATCCATACTTTGTGGATCTTAGTACATCCAGCATTCACTCATCACTGTAATTCATTCTGTAACACATTTTCCTGTAAATCCTCCAGTTTGCAAAAGTCATGCTGGCTACTCTGCTGATGGGTTACTACCATAGTCTCAGGGACTTCAGGATAAGTGTTTTCTTGTGCTAGGCTGTCAGCTATCGAGTTTCCGTACTGCTCCCATGTCTTAACTTCCTGATGTGCTGCAACCCACTCACATGCTGTCAAATAGCCCTGCTCTGCTCTTTCTCTGAGCATTTCAAACACTTCCATTAGGATCTCAGCATGTTGGAGAGGCTGGTCTTTAGCCTACAAATATCCCCTCTTGGCCCAAATGGTACTATATATGTGTACTGAGCTGCTTACAAACTGAGAATCGGTGTAAATTACTAGATGTTTATTTTCATTTTCTCTCATGACTTGTGCTAGTGCTGCAATTTCTGCACTCTGCGCTGTATCCTAGGGGCATCTCATACTATGCTGTGGAAGTAACTACACCCTGTGGGATTACTCTACAGATAGAAAAACCTGCTCTGCCTTCTCTCTGGGATCCATCTATGAACCAACATTCAGCCTCTTGAGGCACATTTGAATGTGGCACTATCCCTAACGTGGGTCTGACATCTTCTCCTACTTGCTGCAGGCAGTCATGTGTAATAGTAGATACCTGGAGGAGATCCTGTAAATCCCTAAAAGGATTCTGCTTTGGTACCAATTGGTGTCTAATATGGCTGCGTAGCTACACACTTATGTACCCTGGCGGGTAAAAATGAATGGTACTGGACTTTAAGCGCATGCAGTGTGTGGTCAGTATATAAGTTTACCTGTAAGGGAGTCATATAACCATACAATTTTTCAATTGTGGCACTGGCGGCCACTACTCCCTGTTCACAATTTGTGAATCCTTGCTCTACTAGAGAAAAAGATCCTGACAAATGTCCCACTACTTTACCATCTCCTTGTGTGGCAACTGCTATCCAGGCAGTGGGGCTGTGAAACACATAGACATCCACTGGGAGGCTGTGATCAGGTAAATAGAGTGATGGCAAATCAATCAGATCCTTCAATAATGTTTGCAAACATAACCTTTCTTCCTCACTGAGAGTTATAGGCTGGGACCCTTTCAGGTTCCCTTTCAAATGTCTCCTGAATGTCTGAGTCCTCACACTATATCCTGGTACCCAGAGACGGCTATAGTTTAACAGTCCCAAGAGTGCCCGTAACTCTTTCACAGTGTGAGGTTCAGTGAACTTGAGCACAGCTTCCTGAAATATGGGTCCTAATAGTTTTTCCTTTTCACTGAGTGTCATTCCAAGGAATGTCACCTGTCATTGACAGCACTGAAGTTTCTCCCTGTTCACTCTGTAACCACCCTTAGCCAATAAAACTAACAATTCTCGGGTATATTGTTTACACAATTCCTCAGTGTCTGATGTCAAAAGTAAATCATCTACATACTGGACAAGCGAAACTGAACCAGGCAGCTGGCATTTGAAAGGAGCTAGATATTTGTCTAGACATCGAGTGAAAATTGAGGGACTATCTGTGTATCCCTGAGGTAATCTAGTCCACTGAAAATGTTGTCCATTATATTAAAATGTCAGCAATGGTCTACTATCAGGATGGACCGGGACCCCAAAAAATGCATTTGATAAATTTAAGACAGTACTATATTTCCTTGGTGGGTTTTGCTGTAACAATGTAGCTGGGTTAGCTACAAGAGGGAACTCTGCCTCCACCACTGAATTAAGACCTCTCAAATCATGGACCACTCTCCACTTACCATTGGGCTTTTTAATAGGAAACAGGGGTGTATTAAATTGAGACGGTCTGGGTTCTATAATACCATTTTGCAATAACATATCAATCTCCTCACTTGCTCCTACTACAGCTTCTGGCTGTAGTGGATATTGAGTAACTTTTGGACCCTGACAATTTTCTTTTAATGTAATTTGGACAGGTGATGCAGACCTTATTAGGCCAAAAGGGTTTTCTGGGGTAGTCCATACTTCAGGTGGGATATTAGCAAAATTTGGCTGACTCTGTCTGCAGGAGCAAAACAGATGGTGTGCTGATAAAGGTCATCTGTACCTCAAAGGCGGATAGTAGATCCCGTCCCATCAAATTAACTGGAGTGTGGGGCATATAATAGGGGTTTACATATCATATTGTGTTGCCCCATGAGTGACCCATCATATTGTGTTGCCCCATGAGTTCTACCTCAATGGGCACTGTCATTTTGGTGGTAATTGGGTCTCCATTAAACCCTGTTGTCACAGTAGTTTGATGAGAGAGGTTTACGCCTGGGGGTAGGGAATTCAGTACTGATGTTGTGGCTCTGGAATCCAACAACATCTGCACTTTATACCCATGTAGACGGACTTCAATTATTGGCTCATGCTCATTGAGCATGGCCCGCATCACCATAGAGAGTCATTGTGGTCCCCCTTGAGGCTGCCATTGGGGAAACCTGCTCTGAGGACCCTGGTAGGCACTGGGTGGCCCTTGTGGTTTTGCTGATCCTCGGGCTGGGGGACTTCAGCATTCATGCTGAAGATGTCCCCTTCTGCCACAGTTCCAGGAACTAAGGGCGCTTCTCTGAAAGCGCTGTGACTGAGGTGGTCCTGACTGTCCCCCTTTCCAAGTACCCCCACTGTTTGGTCCTGTCTGGTTCCAAGCCTGAGCATATAAACCAAAATTCTCCCAGGGAGCTTCTTCAATGTCATACTGTTCCAAATCTCTAATAATTTCATTCTTCTGTTTTATAATGGCCCTAGGTTTTTGCTTTTCTGCGTCATGCTGCTTTTCTCTTTTATTTAATCCTTCTCTTTCTTTTTCCTTCTCATCGTCCTTTTCCTTGTCCTTCTCTTTAACCTTACTTTTATCAAAATCCTCCTGCAACTCTCTTAGTTGTAATACCATTAATTTTGTCTGCAAACTTTTCACACCCTTCTCAGGTTTTATCTGTTATTCTTCGGCTAATTTTACAAAATGATGTATATGTGATTGCTGTCTTGCCCAGGACTCATCTTCTAACCCCACAATTGTGTCAAGTCTTGATTGAACTAATTTAGGCAAAGTATTGCTAAGTGTTTTTGTCAAAATAGGGGCAGGAAACCTGGGTCAGAATAAACCATCCCAGTCTGGGTTTCCCACAAATCTTGAAATCGGGCAATATATGCACTAATATCATCTCCTATCTTAAAACACATTTTCAGTAGTGGCCCTAAATTCTTCTGGGTGGGGTATAGTTCTTTTATAGAATTCCAAACTCTGGGTCAGTGCTCATTAAACTCAGACCCATCATATTGTGTTTCTGCTACAGTAACTTGGGGTAAATTAGCTCTGCCATAAACTTGATTTGTTGCATGAGTTCCCAGGATTTTTGCTAACAGTGCTTTAACATCCCCTAGCCCTAAAGTATACCCTACCGTAACCCGCTCAAACTTTCGAATCCAGGAAGCCCCCCTCTACTAAGAGGAGGTAAGGTACTAGCTATATTATCCATATCAGTAAAATTCCAAGGGACATATCGAATAGGTCCTCCTCCTTGAATGCAAGAGGGGCAAGCACAGTTTTTCTTCATATTTTTCCCATATTTCTAATCCTGTCTTCATGTTATCTAAATCCCATTGTGGGTCTCCCGCTCCCCCATGAATGCAAAGTCTAGCAGTATTCAAATGTGCAGTGTCAAGTGCTCCCTCGGGAGGCCATTGCAACATTTGCGGTTGGTTCTCTAACATCCAGCCATACATATTGTCATTCCATCAGTCAATGAAGTAACGATTTCCCTCACCCTCAGCTACTGAACCTTAGGCATTAGTGAGGTTCCAGCCTGACTTGTTATTTCTTGCAATCCCAATGTGCTTTGTATTACTTTCCTTGTTTTCATAGCTGGATCTCAAAGAGTTCAGTCTTTCTTGAGCTGCATTTAATTTATCCCATTCCTCTTTCATCCTATCTGCTTCTTTTCTGTGATGCTGTTCTCACTCCTCCAGTTCTGACTTCCGCTCCTCCCAATCTTTAATTAGTGACTCTTATAATTTATTTTGTTCCTGTTCTTTACATATATCCTATTCTTCCTTCTCCTTAACTTTCTCTTCCTACTCAGCCTGCTGATTTTCTAGGCTTATTCTAAATTGTTCCTCTTGTTCTTGACGCGTTCTTTTCCATTTCTCACTACTGGTTTCTAACTCTGCTTTCCATTGTGCTAATTCGTTCTCACAAATTGGCTGCTTAAAATATTCTAATTTAACTGTCCCAGATATTTCTGCCCATTCTTCTTTCTCTTTCCCTATATCCTCACACGCTGCCCTCATCTCAGGATCTTCTATCACTCCTGGGGCCATTTGGTTATAAAATCTCCTTTCGGGTGAGGTCTCCTTTTTGTTAGTGTGGAGGGTCCCCTTGGATTGTTTAGGTTCCTGATCTATAGGAATAGGGTCTTGGTATCCTATAGCTGCAACTGCAGTTAAGGTAGGATATAATCCTGTTTCTCCCAGATTATGTGTGGGGTTATAAAGAGGGGGCTCCTCGCCACATTCTTTTGCTACCTCCATCCATAATGTAACATGTTGTAAGTGTTCCACTAATTTCTGTCCTTCTCTATCTTAGTTTGCAAGTCATGTAGCGAACATGGGTCTAGGGTACCGCTTGCTGGCCAGGCAAAAGCGGAGTCTCGTAGTGCCCAGTTATGCCACTTCTTGCAGAACTGTTCTAAAGTTTTAGCAGCAAGTGGATATCTCCTAACTTTCTGTAATGCAGTCTGCTCTTGTACATCCACTTTTCTAGTATCAGAATCAGTTTCTTTTGTCTTTTGCTTAAACATCCTAACTAGTCTATAATATCCTACATGCAAAATTTAATTACTATACCTTTGCAAAGTGGAAAACAACAATATATATAAGAAAAAACGCCTTACCCTCTCAACGTTTCTTCTGCAGGAATTCAAAATCACACTTACCTCCTTCTCGACCTGTGCTTCATCCACCGAACACGGGAGAACACTTCCCGGTGACTTCACTGCGTTCTGAGTCACCAAAATGGCGTCGGGGTCACCAAGATGTTGGGGTTTTTCTGGGCTTCCCCTAAGATTATTTGGGGAATTTTCTATTTTTGTTTGGCTGCTTGTGTTCACCCCAACATATTCAGGACCTTAAACAAATTGCTCATGCCACCATAAAAGCATGGAAAAAGTTTTATTTATCTTGCCAGGTCTGTAACATCACAAGCTTTACTTTTGATTTATAAGGTACACATTTCAATATCAATCCATAGCATCAATACATCTATAATAAGCAAAGCACCTGACTTAAAAAGGTTCTGGAGACAGAGATAGCCTTACTCCAATGAGATCAGCTAATTTCTGTCTGTCTATCAGAATTTCTCCTCTATATTTATTTTCATTTTTAGGCTCAAATTGCTGATACATAGATTTCCTTTCTTTTCTCATTCAAGCAAATCTGCTTCTTAATCTTTAACCCTCTGTTTTCTCTGTAGCATCCTGTCTCTCCATTCTCATTCGCTTTGTGATAGTCATGTTTCCTGCAGATAAACTGTAGATACTGATGTTCGTCTTCCTTGTTTACGTTCCCCTTTGTTCGTTCAAGAAGCCCAGGTGACAGCCTTTTCATTAGCTGTATAGCGTTCAGAGCCTCTCATTGTGTCAGCTCTCTGGGACAAGATATTAGCTCATTTCATTGCTCAATCTTGCTGATTTTGCAGTTTCAGTGTGAAAAAGTCAGAGCAAGCTGTTTCTTAGGCCTGAACTATAGACGTTAGCACAAGATGGATTCAACCTGTAACAAAGGTACCTGAAGGGGGGATTCATTTTTCTTCCCTTCATACCACATCACTGGCTGAAAGTGAAGACAATCTGAAACATTTGCTTCTCAAGATCAAGGAACATAGTCTTAAAATGGGCCTGCACCTTAATGTAAAGAAGACAAAGATCCTGACAATGGGCACAATCAATAAGTTCATCTTGATAGAGAAGAAATTGAAATAGTGGACAACTTTAACCTATTTGGATCAACTATCAATAAAGAAACAACAAGCAGTCAAGAAATCAGACGACGCATTGCTCTTGGCAGAATGGCTATGAAGAACCTAGACAAGATTCTCAAGAGCAGAGATGTCTCTTTCTATACAAAGATTCAACTCGTTCAAGCCATGGTATTTCAATAACGTCATATGGATGCGAAAGTTGGACAATGAAAAGATAGGAAGAAAATTGATGCCTTTGAATCATGGTGCTGGTGACAAATACTGTGTATACCATGGAGTTCCCGAAGAATAAACCAGTCAGTACTAGAGGAGATCAAACCTAAGCTTGGTTCTCACTATCAGTTCACTGCCCTTCCTGTCAGGCTATCCATCGCTCTGAGGAAATTCTCCAGGGTCATGGTGGTGGCAGCTGCGGTGCTGTGGCACTGAGGGATCTGTGTCCATTCTTATCTGGATGACTTTCTCATTTAGGACCATTCCCTTTTGGAGGCACCCCGAGTGGTGTCCTATTTATTTATTTATTTTTATTTCTTTCTTTCAGTGCACTTATATACCATTCCTTCCTGAGATCAGGGGTGGTTTACATTAAACGTAACATTATACATTAAACAATGGTGAACATCAAACTAGGGAGGAGGTAAAAGTGGAGTAAAAATCATATTTAACTATGTACAGGATGTGCAATATACAATACAGCCATTCACTTCCATAAAGGGGAGAGGGGGAGATGGGTTGAGTAATTTTGATATATGGAGTGGGGGGATGTTATGTAGTGTGATTGTTGTTTTTGCCAACATGCTCTATGAATAGGTGGGTTTTGATGTGTTTCCTGAATGATTGAATGTCTTTAATGGATCTTAATGTGTCAGGGAGAGCATTCCAACAATGTGGGGGCTATGTGAGAGAAGGCTATATTACTAGTGGTTTGTTTGGATTTGCATTAGTTATGTGGATATTTGATGGTGTTTAGGTGACATCCTCTTTTATTTCTAGTTTCAGTGTCTAGGAGAATTAGCCTAGAGAGGTGTGAAGGGGAGATATTGTTAATGAGTTTGAAGATGGTCATTAGTATTTTGTATTTAGTTCTGCTAGCGACCGGAAGCCAGTGGAGCATGTGTAATATGAGGGTGATATAATCAGGTAGGGGAGCTTTACATATAATCCTGGTTGTGACATTTTGAGCTATTTGGAGTTGATTAATGACTTTTTTAGGCAATCCTTGGAGTAGACTGTTACAGAAATCAATATGAGGAGTGACCAGTGCCTGTACTACTGATCTGAAGTCATAAGGGTCCAGTAACGGTCTCAGATGTTGTTGGGTTCGGAGTTTATAATATATATTTCTTGTAGTTTGTTTTACTTGGGAGTTCATACTGAGTGTTTGATCTAATGTGATTCGTAAACATTTTACTTCTTTGCTAGTGGGGAGGACCATTTCTCCAATTGAAAGCTTTATTGGGGGAGGGTGAATTTTAGAACTTCTGTTTTATTGAAGTTAATCCCAAGGTTCATTGCAGTTAACCAAGATTGAACTTCTTTGATGCATGCAGTGAGTATGTGCTGGTTAGGGTTGTTGGTGTCGATGGGGACATAAAGCATCTTTATCTTTCTTTATCTTTATTAACACTTGATATACCACCCTAGACTTTAGGGTATCAGAGTGATTTACAATTTCCAAAAACGGCTGTATAGAAAATATCATCTGCGGATATATAATATCCTACTTTAAATTTCGTGAAGATGCTACATACTGATTGAAGATACAAGTTGAATAAAAGTGCTGAGAGAGCAGAGCCCTGAGGGATTCTTTGTTCTTGTTTAATGCAAGGGGATATTTTTGAGCCAACTTGTACAATTTGAATGCAGTTATGGAGGCATGATGCAAACCATTGGAGTGTGGTTCCTGTAATGCCGATGTGTTCCAGTCTTTTGAGTAATATGTGGTGGTTGACACAGTCGAATGCAGAAACAATGGCAAGGAAAAATAGTATAAATGCTTGTTTTGGGTTCTCCATTCCACGTAGGAGTTAGTTAGAGTTAATAGGAGGGTTTCCACACCATGGAAGGGGTGGAACCCATATTGGTGTTGATCAAGAGGGGCATTTAGGTCAATATGGTCTTGCAATTGTGTTGTGTAACATTTTCTATCAGTTTGGCTATATATGGGATATTTGCTAGGGGCCTATATGAGTTGGGGTTCATTTTGTGTAGGGAATTGTGTTTTAGTATTGGGTGGATCATGGTTTATTTATTTATTTATATTCTCTTATATACCGCGCTATTCTGCATCAGTGCGGTTTACATTGAACAAACTGAAATTACATTGAACAGGGCATTATAACTTGGAGATAACTATTTTACAGGGAACATGGGCTATGGACGGTTAAGTGGCTTGCCCAAGACCACAAGGAGCACCTGTGGGACTAGAAACCCCAGTCCTTCCAGCCCAAGGTTGCTGTCCTCTAGTGGGATTTGAACCCCCGACCTTCTGGCCTGAAGTACCTTGCCCCAACCACTAGGCTACTCCTCCACTCCACGTCTCCTCGATACCCTCTCCGCTCCGTACTATCCTGGTTCTCCTCCTACCTCTTCCACCGCTCCTTCAGTGTATACTCTGGTGGCTCCTCCTCTCCTACTCCGCTCCCAGTTGGAGTACCCCAGGGATCCATCCTGCGTCCGCTCCTTTTCTCTCTATATACCCAATCCCTTGGTGTGCTTATCTCCTCCCATGGCTTTCAGTACCATCTCTATGCTGATGACTCCCAAATCTACCTCTCTACGCCTAATATCTCTCCAGCAATCCAGACCAAAACCTCTGCCTGCCTCTCTGACATCGCTGCCTGGATGTCTCACCGCCGCTTGAAATTGAACATGTCCAAGACTGAACTCCTTGTCTTTCCCCCCAAAACCTCCCATCCTCTCCCTCCTTTCTCTGTCTCCGTTGATGGCTCTATGCTCCTTCCTGTTCCTTCGGCCCACAATCTGGGGATTATCTTTGACTTCTCTCTCTCCTTCTCCACACATATCCAGCTCGTAGCTAAGACCTGCCATTTCTTTCTCTACAACATTAGCAAAATCCGCCCCTTCCTTTCTGAGCACACTACTAAAACGCTTGTCCACTCCTTGATCTCCTCTCGCCTCGACTATTGCAACCTACTCCTTGCTGGTCTCCCCGTGAGCCGTCTCCTTCCCCTTCAATCTATTCAAAATTCTGCTGCTCGACTAATCTTCTGCCAGCCTCGCCATGCCCACATTACTCCTCTCCTCAGATCGCTTCACTGGCTCCCTATCCGTTTCCGCATCCAGTTCAAACTTCTCCTCCTGACCTATAAATGCATTCACTCCACGGCCCCTCATTACCTTTCATCTCTTATCTCTCCTTACAACCCCTCTCGGAAACTTCGCTCTTCTGACAAACTACTCATATCTAGGCCCTTCACTCGCACCCCTAACTCCAGACTTCGCTCCTTTCACCTTGCTGTGCCTTACGCCTGGAACAACCTACCTGTCTCTGTACGCCAGGCCCCCTCCCTGGCCCTCTTCAAATCCAGGTTGAAGACCTACCTCTTCACTGTAGCTTTCAGATCCTGACTCCTGTCCTTTGTCTTGCCCCGACTTTTGTCTTGACGAAATTACAAGTGCCTTAATTGCTTTGCCATGAATAGACCTTTGCCCCATGTGTGTTTGTTCCTTATTTGTGTTGCCATGAATAGACATTGGCTCCGTGTTTGTTGCCCTGAATTGACTTTTGTTCCATGTTTTGTCTTGACTAGATTGTAAGCTCTGACGAGCAGGGACTGTCTCTTGCATGTATATCTGTACAGCGCTGCGTGCGTCTGGTAGCGCTATATAAATGCTCAATAAGTGGCTGATGAAGATATTAAGGCTGCTAGGAATGTTATGCATGTCCTTGTTGGGGGGTTGTGTAAGGGATTTGACTATTTCAAATAGCTCCCTTGGCAGTTGAGGGATTTGTTGAGATTATTGGTGTTGTAGTCTTTTTTTTCTTTTGAGTATGGTTTCTTTGTATTTCTGTAGTGATTCCATGTAGCAGGATCTATTGACTGGTGATTTAGTTGTCCTTCATTTATGTTCTTTCTTCCTGAGTTCTTTTTTGAATTGTTTTAATTTGTTTGTGTACCACGCTTGGGTAGATTTGTGAGATTGGTTTATTTTTTGGGGTTTTGTATTAATTGCAATTTCTGATATTGTGGTGTTCCATGTTTTTATTGTAGTGCTAAAATCTGTAGTTGAGTTGTTTAAGTGGGGGAATATGTTGTTTGGGAAGCTGTTTTTTCGAAATGAGAGAATCTTTTTTTGAATTTGGGTTCATTGATTTGATGAAGGTTGTATGTTTCTAGTGATATGGAAAATTCTATAATATAATGGTCTGAACATGGGACTTGGTTTGTTTTGGGGGGAGAGTATAGGGGGTGTGCAGTAAAGTGCTTAGGAATGAAAACAAGGTCTAAAATTTATCTTGAGTGTGTGTAGGCATTGTTACTATTTGTTGGAATCCCATATCAGATAGTGAGCTGATAAATGAGGTGACTTGTGTGTCATGTAGTGACGGGAGATTGAAGTCCCCTAGTAATATGTGAGGTTTTAACGAGGTTAAGCATGTAGTTTCCAGAATGGCCAGGAGGTTGTCCTGGTTGGATGTGGGATGGTCTGTAAACCAGGCATCTGGACAAATTTTTGTTTTCTATTTTAATCATGTCCATGTCATTTATGTTGCTGCATATATTAAGTGTAGATTTTAGTTCTCTTTTACAAAGTATTTTATTTATTTATTTCAGTTTTTTATATACCGCACTTTTTATAATCAGCGCGGTTTACAGATGAACACAAAGACCAGAACAACAGGCTGTTCGGTATTACATATAACAGGAGTATAAACTTGGATAACATGGGAGAACTATATACATAGAATAACTAATCAATTAGTTCAATAGCATGAAAGAACTATTTACATAAAATAGCAGTAGTGCAAGGGGCAGGAGGAGATTGTGGTTAAGTTTGTGGTAAGGCTATTCTATTGAACTTTATGTAGGGTAATATTTGATAAATAGGTTAAATTTGAGGGCCTTTCTGAACTGGGCTAGGTCGGTTAAGGCACGTACGTCAGGTGGTAGGGAGTTCCAGTGTTTTGGGGTGCAGAACATGAAGGCTCTATTCGCTGTTGATCGGCTGCAAGTTGTTATGGCCTTTGGCATTATTAGAGTGTTTAGCGATAATTGTCTTCTGGATCTTGTTGGTGGTACAGTTTGTATGAGATCAGTTAGTGAGTTGGCTGACAAGCCATGGATGGCCTTGTACGTGAGAATCAGTGTTTTGAATATGAGCCTGGCTTGTATTGGGAGCCAGTGAAGCTGCTTGAGGATTGGTGTAACATGATCATTCCTGGACGCTCCTTGTAGAACCCTTGCAGCAGAATTCATAGCAAGTTGTAGAGAACTTAGGGTGGATTGTGGGAGACCTTGTAGAATTGAATTGGCGAAATCGAAATGCGGCAAGATGAGTGCTTGGAAGATGGTTCTGAAATCCTCTGGGTCCAGTAAGGAGCGTAAATGCCTAAGTGTGCGTATCTTGAAGTATACAGCTTTTACAATATTGTTTACGTGTGATTTCATATCGAGACGGTGGTCCAGCGTGACTCCGAGATATCTTATTGTTTCTTTGGTGGATAGATCAGCTCCCTTAACACTTATATGTGATGGTGGAATGAAGTTGGGGTCTCTTGTAACAAAGAGAACCTCAGTTTTCTTGTGCTGGATGCGGAGGTTCTGTGAGAGAAGCCACTCTGAAACTGCATCAAAGCAATTTATTATGGGCAGTAAATCCATTTGTATTGTGGAAAAAGGTAAATAAAGTAGGATATCATCTGCGTATATCATACATTTAACATTGAATGATCTGATGATATTGCAGATAGGCTGCATGTATATGTTGAACATGAGAGATGAAAGAGATGAACCTTGTGGGACGCCTTGTTTTTGATGGAAGAGATTTGATTCTCCTGTTGAAGTTTTTACATATTGCATTCTGGTGTCCAGGTAAGATTTACACCATTCAAGTGCTGAACTACCGATGCCTTTTTCCTTCAGTCGTGTAATGAGTATCTCATGATTTACCGAATCAAACGCTGCTGCTATATCTAAGAAGATTAGCACAACGCCTTGACGGATGTTGTCTATACTGGTGAGTATGTTATTGAAGAGGGTGGTGATGAGTGTTTCAACGCCATGATATTCTCTGAAGCCATGTTGAAAATAGTCCAGAGGGGCTGCGGAATCTATGTGGTCTTGAATTTGACGTTGCACCTCTTTCTCAAAGATTTTTTGCTAGGAGGGGAATGCTGGCAATAGGTCTGTAAGAGTCAGCCCTTTTTGGGTCTAGTTTGGGTTTTTTTAGCAGTGGTCTAATGGATGTGAGCTTTAGAGCAGATGGGAAGGAGCCGGTTGTAAATGAAAGGTTCATGATTCTTGCAATGAACAGGCTAAATGTGCTTCGCAGGTCCTTTATCCAGAATGCTGGGCAAGGATCGGTTTGAGCGGTGGTGGTATTGAGTGAGGTGATTGTGTCTTCAATGAGTTTGACTGATGGAGTGTTAAGTGTAGACAAGGAGTTTTGGCAGGTTGTTTCTTGTACATCTGTTTTCAGTAGCTCATCCGTCTGTATAAGTTTAGATTGCAAGTAATCAGCAAATTCTTGAGGGTGGATATCCTCCTTTTGTTCTGAAGATGGTTCCTTTAATAGTGATTTTACCAGGTTGAAAAGATCACGAGGTTTGTTCAATGATCTTTTTAGCGTATCTGTGTGATATTGCTTCTTCTTGTTTGTGATTGCTTCGCGGTGAGTTGCTAAATAGAGATTGTAAGCTGTGTGGTCATCACTGGCCAGTGATCGTCGCCAGCGTTTTTCGAGTCTCCTTAAATGCATAAGTGAAGACTGCAGCTCAGGAGAGAACCATGGGGCGGAGTTTCTTTTCCTTGATATGTTTTTCTTGTGTGGTATATGAGAAATGGACTTGAGGCTGTTGTTCCAGGCTTCAATTGACTCGTCAAGGTTGAGCGTTGTATTGTTGAGGAGTGGTTGAGTATTTGTCAGTATAAAATCCTTGTTGAAGGGCCGAAAGCTTCTTGGTGTGTTGTCAAGGTTTTTGTTGTTTAGGGAATGAGTGTTACCCAAGGGAATTTGTAGGTTTATGAGTTTGTGGTCTGACCAGGGTACATCAGTGTTAGACTTTATAATGTTGCTGCTTTGTGCAGAAGCAGATTGTGGAGCAAAGACCATGTCAAGAATGTTTCCTTTGATATGTGTGGGTTCCATGATTAATTGTTGATATCCAAGACTTTCAATGGCATTGAGGAGTGAAGAGGACTGATGTTGCTGCAGAGATGGGAGATTGAGATCTCCCATTATCCAATTAGGAGTGTTAAGATTAGTGGTATTGGCAGCTAAGTCTAGAATGGTGGGAAGGTCATCCGGGGAGCTTGAGGGAGCTCTGTAAACCAAGTTTATGAAGCATTGCTTGTTCGCTATGGTGATTATATCCAGATTGTTTGAACTGTAGGAGTTAGTCGTATTGAAAAGGAGTTCAGACTTGGTGAGAATGAGTGATCCTCCTCCCTTCTTGTTTTCTCTGTGGGTTGTATGTATAGAGAAGTTTGGTGGAATGAGTTGGTTAATGAGGACATTATCATCTTTTGATAGCCAAGTTTCAGTGATCAATAGTGCGTCAAGATTGTGATGGGTAACTAAATCTTGGATTACAGGCCACTTTTTCCGAATAGAGCGAGCGTTTATGAGGGCACATTTTAAGCTTTGGGAAGTTGGGGATCCTTGTTGCTTGGGGTTACTGGTTTGTTGTATCACAATGTGTATCAAGTGGGAGTGCCGTATGTGAACTTCCTTAGCTGGATAATGGTAAGAGTTGCTTGACCATTTTTTTCCGTGGTTTTTGTGGATAGGGATGTGATTGATGGAGGGAGAGTAGGCAGAGGATGTACCGAGCCAATTTGTGAGAAGATAAAAACTAAGAAGAGTGACGAGGTGAAGAGACATTTTGGATCCTTATTGAGGAAGTATTGGGTATTCCTAGGCTTGTGTGTCTGATTACAAGTTGTAGTGAAAATTGGTGCGGGCTGTATAGGAGTCACAATGGTTAAAAGGATGTGCGCTGCTGTTAGTTGTATATAATATCAGGTAGAGGTAATACTGAATTATAGTATGGTTAATAGAAGTTATAGCACAATACAGGCAACTGTAGCAATGGAGATATAGCACAATGCAGGCAACTGTAGCAATGGAGTTATAGCACAATACAGGCAACTGTAGCAATGGAGTTATAGCACAATACAGACAACTGTACGAAAGTATGTGTCAGCTGTATGGTGAACGCAGGCGTTTGTATAGAGAGATTCTGAGTATAGGTGATGTAAGTGATCTGGTGTATACTGAATGATCATTGACAATAGTATAGACAGAGAGTATGTACGGCTGTTAGTTAACAGATAGTGGCAAATTGAAGATCATTAGTGGCTACCCCACAGGCACAGGGCTGCCAGAGAGAATACTATCAATGATAATATATGAGGTTATATTGAAAATAGAGCAGAGTTTAGTCTGGTCCTACGGATAGTGTATACTTGCTGTGCATTTCGACGGTGGACTTGCAGGTGGATGAGGAGTGGTTCAGTTGTAAGATTGGAGTGGAGCTGTAGATTCTTGGATGTTTCGTGGGTTCATTTGAGAGGCGCGGAGAGGAATATGAGAACTCCTCCTTTTTTTGTATCTCTAGGACAATTGAAAAGATGATATCCATCTATGTTCAGGAGGTTTAGTAGCATAGTGTCTGTGTTTGAGATCCAGGTCTCTGTAATACAAAGTAGGTGGGAGTTTTCATCTCTAATCATGTAAGTTATGAGTGGGATTTTATTTCCGATGGATCTCATGTTAATAAGTATACATATTATTGGTATGGGGGTTGTTGTGGTTGTTTGAGTGGTGTTAGATTGAAGGATTTTTATGTGTTTGCGTCTGCGTGGAGTGGTATTACCTTTTGTATTGTTTGTTTTAGCGTTTGAACTATAAGATTTGTAAGTTAAGTGGTTGCTTGAGTTTTTAGAGTGATTTATGGGAATGTAAAATTGTTGTGTAGTGTCTGTTTGGAGGGAGGGGTAGGCCGTAGTAGAGGAGGTTAAGTTTAGGAAGAGAAGTGTACACAGTAGCAGCTTTATGTATTCCATGTTGATGGCTCAGTTCAAAGAGATGGGGTTTCTGTACTGTTGTAGCTGTGTTGTCTAGTTGGGTGTCTATCCAGGGGTTGTGCAAAGGATGTCAGGGATAGAGAGGCGTTTGTAGCATAGATTGTTGCAATATTATAACCTTCTGCTGGTAGAATATAACACAGTAAAGAATGCTTTAAATTAACCAAGGTAATATCGATTGATTAAGAGTATTGGATGAATATAGACAGTGTTACAAGGGTACGACAGTTAGTAGTTTCGTTATCTAACAGATGATGGCTGTTACTTACATAGGTATAGTTGCAGCAAGAAATAGCAGTAGGTGGTATCAAGAAGGGTGGATTGGTTTGTTGTAACTTAGGCACTGTTGGGAGAAGGGCGTATTGTTCTTCTGTTTCTTTGTTTTCTCTATTAACAGTAGGGAAGTTGGTATCTTCTATTTGGTGAGTTTCAAGCCTTGGCTCCACGCCTAAGGGCCATGTCAAAGAGCCCTCTGGCGTGGCCCTCAGGCACGGGAGCGCCTGTGCCGCACTGGATTTTATAATATCTCTGTGCCAGTGGAAGGAGTGCTCGGGCGGAGCTGTCTGAGCTGCATGCAAGAGCAGAGAAGATCAGAGCAGCAGGAGGAAGCAGCACATGCAGCACTCTCACCTCTTTTAGGTCTTGTACAGAGAGGATCGTTGGTCTGGTTGTAGTTAGAGAGCTGGTAGCTGAGCAACGAGAGTGAGTTGTGATTCCCTCAGGGGTCCTGATTGCGATCGCAGCCCCAGGTGCTTCCAAAGAGGAAAAGCCTCAGTTTTAGAAAGCCTCAGTTGGGTGATCAATCATGAAAAGTCAAAGACTGTTGGATTGCTTGGCACTGTTCAGTGTGCAGTGGGCTTCCAGAGTTTGGGATTATCTTCAGCTCCTCAGATTGACTGCGGCGACTATAGAGATGGTGCCGTTGCCACATCCTCACATGCAACCGCTCCAGTGGTCCATGCTGGCTCAGTGGTCCCTAGGTTCTCAGGAGTTTGCATGCAGGCTGCCATTCCCATTGATGGTGAAGTCCAGCGTTCGATGGTGGCAGCAGCCCTGTCATCTGAGGAAGGGCGTGCCGCTGAATTTCTACTGGATCCTCCTGATGATGGTTGCCAGTCTCTTGAGCTGGGGAGCCCATTGCCAGGATCGTACGGCTCAGGACAGTTGGAACTGCAGAGAAGTGGTGTGATCCATCAGCCGCCTCGAGTTGAGGGCAATCAGGTTGGCTCTTGTGTGTTTCTGGCCCCTTCTCAAGGGCCAGTCATTTTGAGTGTTTTATGTCAATCAGTAAGGCGGCACAAGGAGTGCTGGGGTAGCTTTGGAGATGGCTTCTCCTATTTACCTGGGTGTAGAATAACTTCCTAGCCTTGTCAGCCCAGCACACTGCCATGGTGGACAATGTGGAAGCGGACTTCCTCAGCCGGCACTCTCTGGCTCCTGGAGCGTGAGAGTTGAATCAGGAGGCGTTTCAGTTGATTCTGTGCTGCTAAGCTCACCCCAAAATGGATCTGATGGCAACCCACCAATGCCAAGCTTTAGCTGAGTCAGCACCTGCTGTACGTGTTTCTTCCATGGCCCCTGGTGGGGCGTGTGTTTTGGCATATAAAATGCCACCCGGGCAGGATTGTTCTGGTGGTGCTAGACTGACTGAATAGAGCATGGTTTGGAGACCTGATTCAGCTCCTGCAGGTGCCTCCTTTTTGATTGCTTCCATCTCATGGCTTGTTGTGGTGAGGACTGATCATCCTAGAGGACCCAGTTCACTTCTTGCTTACGGCTTGGCTCTTGGAAGGAGACGGCTATCATGTAAGGGCTATTCTGCAGTGGTGGTCTCAACTCTGGAGCCCGGAGGAGGTCTACTAAGCTAGCATATATATGGATCTGGTGCCTCTTTGAGCAATGGTGCAATGCTCAGCAGTTGACTCCTTAGGTGCCCTCTCTGTTGGCCTTTTTACAGGATGGCCTGCAGAAAGGCCCTTCCTTTAGCTCCCTGAAAGTTCAAGTGGCAGCTTTGGTCTGTTTCTGAGGTGTGGTGGTTGCTAAGTCTCTAGCCTTGCACCTGGAATTCTCATGCTTTCTCCAGGGGGTTCAGTGCCTGCTTCCTCCTCTCCGGTCTGTGATCCCTTCCTGGGATCTGTGTCTGGTGCTCAGGGTCCTCTGGCAGCGCCTTTTGAGCTGTTGAGGTGCGCTACCTTCAAGGATTTGATGTTCAAGATGGTCTTCTTGTTTGCAATTTGTTCCACAAGGTGGATTTCCGAGCTGCAGGCTCTGTCTTGCCAAGATCCTTATCTGTCTTTTGTAAGGAGGCCGTTTCTATTCGGCCAATGCCTTCCTGCTTGCTTGAGGTGATTTTTCCCCTTCATGAAAACCAGGTGGTCTGCTGGCCCTCCTTCTCTAAGGAGCAGTGTCAGGGGAAGGATAAGGATCTTTGAGGGCAGTTTCTCCAAATGGGGTGAGTTTTGCGCTATAGAAGTGAAAGTGGAGAGGTATTTTGTATCCGACATTGAAGATGTGAGATGATGATATCACTGTTAAAAAACCCTGAAGAAGCCTAGCTGGCGAAACAAAAGCTTTTGTCGGTGATATTATACTTTGTGTCGGGACCGCGTGCTCTTTTTGTAGTTCGGCGTCCGCGACTAGGAAGTTGCAGTAGAAATGGATGTCTGTTTGCTGACATGAACCGGACCCTTGGATTGCTCAGATAAGTGGATAAATTACTATTGAAAGGGGCACAAATTCTGTTGTTTGAAGAGAAAATTCTTTCTTTCTTTTTGTAGGAAAATAATTGAAGAATCTATGTTCCGGTTCGATGTTGATATGCAGACACTTCTAACCTCTTGTGGTTGTTTTTGGGAATCCCAAAAAGTGTTTTTTTGGTTGGTGTAAGTTTGGGTTATAGACGTAGTATAGGTGAATGGTGTAATATTGAAGTTTGAATTAAAAAGTATAAAGGCAGTGACCCATGATCTGAGTGTCTGCTCTTAAACCCTATGGTGACTAGTTCGCCACATGTCGGGATAAGACCATCCTGAGGTCTTTTGTGCCTTATTAAAGAGTAAAAACAGTATTCGGAAAATAGTATTAGAAAAGATAAATTGATTTAAGAAATTGGGGTATTGATAAAGATAAGGTTAAGGGTGTTGGTTTATGTTGTGTGAGTTTTGCGCATACCATGACAGTCATGAACCTCTAAGCCAGGGTATGTGGAGTATGATCTCAGTCTCTCAAATTTACTACTAATGTTTGGCGTAGTACTTGCATTGTGCCAAAGAGAGCCTCCCTCTGGAGCTCGCTAGATGTTATGTGTATATTATCAAGGTGTGCTTGGAAATTCCTCTTAATTAAGTCTATGGCACCCAACACAATGGGAAATAACTCGGTATCTTTTTGCCACATTTTCTTGGTCTCCGACTGCATTTCTTAGTACTTGAAGATTTTCTCCCTCTCAATGCTATTCACAGAGTAGTTGATTGGCAATGACACCTCTATAATCAATGCCATTCTAATGTTTTTCTCCTTTACTACTATATCTGGCTTCCTCGCATCCAGATTTTTATCGGTCATTCTCAGTAATTCTTTTAGGATCATGATCCCAGTGTTTTTCAGGCACAGTGATATTGTAATGTTTCCAGAATGTCCAGTGGATAAGGCGTGCTACTTTATTGTGCCTTTCTGTATAGAAATTTTCTGCCATCAGAACTTCACAGCCAGCTATAAGATGAGTCACTCTTTCCAGCTCTTTCCCACAGAAGCGACATATGTCTGTTTTTGCCAGTGGATGTCCGGAGGGTGCTTCTCCGTTACATGGAAGTTACGAATTCCCTTCTTAAGTCTGACCATTGTTTTGTGCTCTTTACTGGTCCACACAAGGGTGATGCGGTGGCCAAGTCAGTTTTAGGGCATTAGATTAAGAAGGCCTTTGTCTCAGCATATCTGCTGCGGAACCTGCTGATTCTGGAGGGTTTGCACGTCCATTCTACCTGAGCACAAGCGTTCCCTGGGTGGACTGGAGCTCAGTAGCCCCTGAAGACATTTGATTAGGCAGCAACGTGGGCATCACTTTTCACTTTTGTCAAGCACCATCATTTGAATGTCAATGCACAGGTGGACACAATCTTTTGCTCTGGGGTTTTGTGAGCTGCTTTGTAGTTTTGGTACATTCCAGTTGTCTGGACTGGTCTAGCAGGACTCAAGGAAAGGATATAATATGACATTTTACTTACCAGTTAATGTGTGTTTTCTATTTACTTTTTATGTTTATATATTTTTTTTTTTAAGTTTGCATTCATGCAATGATGAAAATTGACACAGTTCATATATGTATACCATCATGTCTTTTTAAAATCAGTTTTTTAAATTTGTCCTTTTTTAAATTTAGTTTTTAAGATTGTCTTTATTATGACAATTATGGATTATTTCATATACATCTCTAAATGTTTGTATTTAATTATTTATATATTAATTATTTATTTAACAGCTCTTATATACCGCACTATTTTTATCAGCGCGGTTTACAAATAACAAAGAATACTCAGATCAGCGAAGACTGATTGGGTTTACATTAAAACAGGGAATAGAACTTGGGGAACATGGGAATTTTCAGAATAACATAATGTTATTAATGTTTTCAGGGTGGCATTTACACAGGAAAACTGCTTTATCTGGGATTTTCGAAAGGCACCTACACGGGTAGTGTCTTTCGAAAATCCTGGATAAATCCTTAAAGCACCCACCTGCTATGCAATTAGCATCCAGGTGTGTTCAGGGCATTCTGGGGCAGAGCATGGGTGGAGGAAAGGCTAAGTGGATAGCATCAAAAATTACTGCTACTCGCATGGCCTCGGTGGCTGCCAGCATGTCCAGCATAACCCAGATTTTCACTTCCGTCGCCATGGGTTCTCCCTCAGTCCAACTCTCTACTCACCCAGTCAAAGAAATCAATCAGATTTGTCTGACAAGACCTGCCTCTGGTAAACCCATGCTGCCTCGGATCCTGCAACCCATTGGACTCCAGAAACCTCACTATTCTTTAAGCAGTGTTTCCAATAATTTACTCACCACAGAGGTTAGACTAACTGTCTGTAGTTTTCAACCTCATCCTTATTTCCGCTTTTGTGTAAAAGAACCACATGTGCCTTTCTTTGGTCCTCTGGGAACACTCCTAACTCTAAAGAAATATTGAAAAGTTCAGTCAGAATGTCCCTAAGTTCCTTCAATATTCTCAAATGTATCCCATCCGGTCCCATCGCTTTGTCTACTTTTAGTTTAGCTAGTTCCTCACGAACACAGTCTTCTGAAAATCATTCAAGATCCCTATCACTTTTGTTCCTATTTGTGGGTGTTTTCTGAGGTCCTGCTCCTGGCCCTTCATCTGTGAACACAGAACAGAAATATTTGTTAAACAATTCCGCTTTATCCTCATCAGCTTCTACATATTCCTCCCCTTCACTCTTATTTATTTATTTTATTTATTTATTTATTTACATTCTCTTAAATACCGCGCTATTCTGCATCAGTGCGGTTTACATTGAACAAACTGAAATTACATTGAACAGGGCATTATAACTTGGAGATAACTATTTTACAGGGAACATGGGCTATGGAGTGTTAAGTGGCTTGCCCAAGACCACAAGGAGCACCTTGTGGTCTTAGTCTGACAATACCACTTTTGCCCTTCCTTTTCTCACTAACATATCTGAAAAATGTCTTATTCCCCCCATTTTATTGCACTGGCTATTTCGTCTTCTTTTTGTATCTTTGCTTTCCTGACTACTTTGCTAGCTTCTCTACGTTTTTCCAAATATAGATACTTGTTTTCCTGTCTCTGTAATCTCTTGTATTTTAGGAAGGCCACCCTCTATTTCTTTGCCTTTTCAGCTACTTCTTTTGAGAATCATAGCGACCTCCTTTTCCTTTTATATTTATTTATTTACCTTTCTAATAAAGTTTTGTTGCCCTTAAAAAAATCCCCTTTCAGTTTTGCCCATTGCTTTTCTACATCCCCCTGCTGTTCCTATCCTGCTAACGACACCATGAGATATTGTCCCATCTTGGAAAAGTTAGTTTTCCTAAAGTCTAAGATCCTCGTTTTTGAATGAATTTTATCAGCCCTAGTCCTAATACTGAACCACACCATTTGGTGATCACTGGATGCGAGATGATCTCCCACTATGACATTAGAAACACTTTCCCCATTGGTAAGCACCAAGTCTAGTGTGGTCCCTTCATGTGTGGATTCTGTTACTAATTGCCTGATGGTCATGTCATGCAACATGGAAAATTTCCAACGACAGAGAGCCTCCCAACAAAGGAGGTAGGACCCCTGCCACCCTGCTTGTTGATGTAGAACATGTCTACCTGGCTGTCTGTCTGGATGAGGACTATCTGGTTGGCGAGATGCTGCCAAAAGGCCTGCAGAACATTGCAAGGAGGACATTGGCTATGGCTTGGAGTTCCAAGAAACTGATCTGCTAGAGGTTCTTCCGAGCTGTCCAGAGTTCTTGCATACATAGGCCATTGAGATGGGCTTCCCAGCCCATCTTGGAGGCATTTGTGGTCAGGAAGCCTTGATGAGGTAGATACTAGAAGAGAAGCCCTGCAAGGAACTTTGAGGGTTGCTGCCACCAGGAGAGGGATTCCTTGAACGGGGGAGTTACTCTGACCCTGGTCCTGAGACAGCCAGTCGCCTGCTGCCATTTAGTGCAGAGTGTTCACTACTCCTGATGCATCTGGAGTCTTGCCATTGGGGTCACATGGCCTGTGGAGGCCAGTATTTGATGAGCTGTGATGAGGGAGGAATTCTGAATCTCATGAAACAGGGCTACCAAGCGCTGTACTCCGGCAGAAAAGCTCGAGCCTGAGTGGTATCTGGTGGAGCCCCAATGAACTTGAGATTTTGCAAGGGCTGTAGATGGGATTTGGCATAGTTGATCACAAAGTAAAGGTGCTCCAGGACCTGGATGGTCAGGTGGGTCAAGTGCTGGACTGCCACTGGTGTTCTGGCCATGATCAACCAGTCAACCAGAAAAGGGAAGACAATGGTCCCTTGAGTGTGGGAAAAAAGCAGCTACTACCACCAGGCACTTAGTGAAGATCCAGGGGGAAGAGGCAAGACCAAAGGGTAGTACTCTGTACTGGTAGTGATGTCTGCTGAGCATGAAGCAGAGATACTGCCTATAGTGGGGGTGAATGAGGATGTGAGCGTATGCATCCTTAAGATCCAGGAAACATAGCCAATCTTGAGGTCAAAGGTAGGGTAATAACGTTCCCAGAGACACCATCTTGAATTTTTCCTCACCAGAAACCAGTTGAGGTTACAGAGGTCCAGAATGGGCCAAAGACCTTTGAAACCAGGAAACAGTGGGAGAAGAAACCTCTGCCCATTTGAGATGGAGGAAATGGCTCCACCGCCTGGTCAACTAGGAGTGAGTGGATCTTTTGCTGGAGCAACGTGCGGTAGTGGGGGTCAAAGGGGTACTCCCCTGGGAAGAATGGAGGAGGAAGCTGATCAAAGTGCAATAGGTAGTGGTCCTGGACTATCTTGAGGGCCCAGGAGTCAGTTGTTATGCTTGGCCACCTGTGGGCAAAGTGGATCAGTCTTCCTCCTACCTGAGACGGAACAGCTTCTGGGAGGGGAAGAAAGGCCATGTCCCTGAAGGAGGAGTCAAAAAATGCCCCCTGGCTGCGGCGCCAGTTGGGGCTTCGGGGCTTTAGGATGGTTGTCCCGGACCCTTCTGCTGTGGCTGCTTGTAGGAGTGGTATAAGTTGTAGGAGCCTTAGGATTTCTTTTTCTTGGGGTAGTAGGACTTCTTCCCCAAGGATTTCTGCTTGAAAGGGTCCTAAGTCTTTCTGGAGAGCTGAGTCATGGTGAGCTGCTTTCTCTCCAGCTGCATCCTTCTCCTCCATCAGTTTGCCAAAGAGGTTTTTGCCCCTACAGGGATGTCCACCAGTTTTCCCTGGACCCCTTGCTTCAGGTCCGAGGTCTGCAGCCACACAAGGCAATGGGCCCCGATGCCCACAGCAGCCACCCGAACCACTGACTTGAAGCCATCATATGCTGCTTGAGTCATGGACTTGGAGCATTCCTTCGTTTTTGAGATCCGAGCCCAGTACCGCTGGGGCTTCTCTGCAGACAGCTCAGTCAAGAACCCAGCAAGTTCGCCAGCCAGATCTCTGAGGTATATACCCATGTACAGTTGGTAGGCCTGGAGACGGGCCACAAGCATCGAGCCTTGGTAGCATTTCCTACCAAAACCATCCAAGTTGTGTGTCTCCTGGCCCAGTGACACTGATGAGTGCATCTTGGTGCTGTTGATGCAGTGCATGGCCGACTCCACCACCTTGGAATTATGGGGAAGGTGAGGTTTCTCAAAGCCAGGCTCTTGCTTACTCTGTACAAAGAATCAAGGCAATGACTCATAGTGGGCACTTTGAGAGGTGTTTCCCACATCCGAAAAGGAGTCTCTCAAGGATCCGGTGTACTGGCACCATGATGGCATCCTTCGGAGGAGTACCGAAGGATTTTGAGCACTTCAGCCCTCAGCTCCTCTTCAGCCTCAATAGTGAAAGGCAAGGCCTTCCCCATATCTCTCACAAGCTCTTGAAAGGACAAGTCCTCCAGCAGGGACTTCCTCCTTTCATAATGCTCTACGGTCTCAAGCGATGCCTTCTCCTCAGTCTTCCAAGCTTTGGAGTCAGACTCTGAGAGGAAGTCAAAGTATCAATGCAATTCCTCCTGGCATCGATGCTGGTTGGGAGGGGTTGAGAGTGTCAGAGGTTCTCGGCAATCTGACCCCGAGATACTTGGAGGAGAAAAACGGGGTGCTGAGAGGGACCTTGAGCGGACCCAGAACCGCTGTCACTGCGGGGGAGGGCATGTACCCCCAAGACAGGTTGCACCTCTGATGGAGAGGCCACCATGATGGATGGGGCCGTCACCAGTGCCAAGGTAGCCGAGGTAAACGGTTCTCTGGTGATCTGCCAGATAAGGAACGCAGACATGCTGCACTTGAGGGAATCAATGCGCTGCATGAGGAGCGTGGTCTCCGATGCTGGAGCTGGAACCAATGTCGGTTCCCTCCCGGCCCTCGCCCTCCCATCGAGGGCTTCAGTGCCATTGCCCATGGCCCTTCGCTCTGGGCTTGGCATCTCCCTTCGATGCCTTTGGGGCTGGAGTCCGGTCCTTCTGGGGGCTCTCCTCATCAAAGGAGAGTCTCTGGTCCAATGCCCCATAACCTTTTGGCTCAGAATAGGCCCGGCCCCCATGCAAGGCCAATACCTTGGGATGAGCCTTCGATGACATCAATGCTGATGTCGGTGCTGACACCGATGACTCCAAAGTTCCAAACAGCGATTCCTGCTGTTTCTCTCAATTCTGAAGCCCCTTGCACATCACCTGGAGACAGAGAGTACAATTGGAGGGCTTACAGTAAGGCCTGAGGCACTGAAGATACCAGATGTGCAGTCCGCACTGAGATGGTCCTGTCACACTGGGTAAATTTTTTAAAGCCACTGGCTGGCTTGGACATGTTGGGGAAGATAGCTTCTGCCAAGTCAAAAGACTAACATTCCAGTCAACTGGGGGGGGGGGGGGCATGAGAGAAAAGACCCTCACACCTCAAAAAGAAACCCAAGAAAAAACATGACACTGAGGCACCAACACTCCCGGGCACGGGCAAGAACATGGCAACCGGAAAAAAGCAAAAAGTTACCGAAAATGATACTGAAGGGTCAAACTCTTTCCGAGTATCAGACAAACGTCTGATGGGCTCCGCAGAAAAAAGAAGACTGAGGTAAATATGGCTCCTTCGGGCGGGAAGACCAGCATGCATGCATGGTGCACTTTCAAAAACTTCCTTTGGAAGCCTTCCCACACAGACTCTGTCGGTGACGTCACCCATATTTGAGGACTGACTTCCTGCTTGGTCACGGAGGAGGCTTTTACTCTTATTCTGTAATTGTTATACTGCACTTATTAGGTGATAATTGTTCGGAACTCAGCTTGGATAAGGCCCATGCTGGAGTTCCATGTAACTCGGGAAAACTCTGGTTGTCTCCATAGGTGGAGAGAAAGCTTATGGTTCTGGTTTCTTGGTTCACTTTTCGGTTTAGGGAGTGACCATGCTGAATTTCCGGTATTTACCTTCTTGGCTGCGTCTGTGGTAAAGGCTGGGCAGTAAAGTTCTCCATGGAGGGAGATTGGTTTATGCAGTTGCTTCCTGTTGCTCAGTTCCCTTTATGTCCGATGCCGAATCTTAATTTCGTCAGTGGTTTCAGTTATCTTGAGATCGCTGTTTCTTGATTCAGTAGATTTGTCCATTTTTTTCTGATGGTTACTTTCATTTAGTGTAAAAGAAAAGAAAGGATGCATGGCAGGCTGGGAGATCTAGGTGCAAATGGCCACCATTTTCGTTATCTGCCATTTCTAAGGTAACTTGCTTCTATTGTGCGTTACGGCTAGAGAAAAAAAATAGAAACAAATGATATTATGGTTTCTCTCCTCTTACCTCTGGGTATTCAGTAGAGGGGGATGCGGCAGGTGCATCTAGCAAGAGAGCTTCCTTCTGCTCATCAGTCTAGTCCTTCTCGGGCTGTTTTTTATTCTGGCTGGGGTTTTTTTCCCTTAGTCGTTTGCTATGGTTTTCCTCTCTAGCATATTTGAAGAATAAAAAATAAGCTTTTAATAGATCTGCCGTTCTCAGTTTTCATGTCTTTGCAACTAACATTTAGACCAGCATCTTAGGGGATGGTCTGGCTGCCTAGAGTTTTGCAACCATCCTGGGTTGTGTTTCAGTGGTTGGAACCACTGTGGTTAACTTTGTTTAGCTTCTTTTAGTCTGCATATTCCCTGGTTCGGTCTGTATCTATGTTATTACGAATTTTGTTTTATCAGGGAGATTAGCATGGGGAAGAAATGAGAGAGAATCTCTGTCCCTGATGGTTCAAGCCATGCAGGAGCCAAGGACTGAGTATTTCTTCTTTGGATTGGTCTTGCTTAATGAATGAAAAAGGCATAACAGCTTGTTGGTTCTTGTTGGTCTTTTCAGTGTTTTTTCAGGGGGTGCATGTGTGCTGGTGTGGCACTCTGTCTTTCTTTCGTATTAGTTGCATGGTTTATTCTGAGTTTTGTTCCAATTATGTTTCTTGCATGGGGACTATGGTTCCAAGCCTTGTCGGTTTGGCTCTTTCAGTCAAGAAGTGGCAATTCACCTTTGTGTAGTAGCATGAGGCCTAGGAGCAGTGTGTCGAGTTGTTCAGGGCTCCTCAGCAGAAGCTAAGTTTTTTTTTTTGTGTAGTGTCTCTCTCCCCATTAGGTTGCCAATCTTCTCAGAGTCTTCTGGTAAAGAGTTAGGGACCACTGATGCAGCACTTCTCTTTGGGGCTGCTGACAGTTTCATGCTAGGTGTATGTGCTATGGACTTCCAGAAGTGGCCTATTGGTATAGGCTACTACAGTGGCCATTATACTGGATAAACTTATTCTGTTGATTATAATTAACTGTGAGGACAAGCCAAGAAGATCTATGAGGCGATTTTCCTTGGTCTTTTACTCGGATCTCTCAGTTCTGATGAGGCAAGGTCAATGCCGAATCTTAGTTTTTGGTGCCTGTTAAGTGTAGCATGCACAGCATGTTTCTTCCCTGGTGTATGACCTAGCAGCTACAGCAATAGCCCAGTATCCAAATCAACAGGGTTCAGTTCCTACTGGCATACCTGGTGACATGGAGCAGGTCACTGCCCATGGCAGGCAGTGAGTGCGCTTGGCTCTGCAGCTGTCCGCACTGCTTTTACTAGGTTTTTGGGGCCAGTGTTCACCTTGACCAGTATAGTAACAGTACCTGTTCTTCCCATCTTTTGGAGTATAGCTTGTCTTTTGGATTTATCTTCTAAGAGAGCTGCCAAGATTCGTGCATGTGGTATGAGTAGCAGTTGCTAAGAGACCACACTTTTTCTAGTTCTCTACTCTGGGTCCAGTTCGGGATAGAGGTACCTTGTTTTCACAGTCGGTCTGTATATGTAGGCCAAGACATTCACAAATTTAAGTGGTTGCTTT
The DNA here is from genome assembly GCA_033557465.1 of Ichthyophis bannanicus. Taxonomy (NCBI): domain Eukaryota; kingdom Metazoa; phylum Chordata; class Amphibia; order Gymnophiona; family Ichthyophiidae; genus Ichthyophis; species Ichthyophis bannanicus. Next base: position 473,694,650 of record CM066032.1, read on the forward strand.
TGGACAGGAGGGAGGTACCTTATGCCTCAGGGGTGATGATGTGTTTGTGTTCATCTGTCTTGTGAGTGGAAAGTTCATGGAGCGGTTCTTAGTCTCTTCTTTTTGTTCCAAGTGAGAGAGTTTTTTCCTGACAGAGAATAAAATGGTGCTAGTGCTCCTTGCCAGTTCTCTGTTTTCTATATCTGTATCGCTGTCATAGATCTCTTGGGCTGCTTGGCAACCCCATTTTTTTTTTAGTGCCATCAAGTCAGTGTTGACTCATAGCGACCCAGTTACCTCTGGGTTTTCTTGGCAATGTATCACCGGAAGTAGATTGCCAGCCTTTTCTTCTGAGGCAATGGAGGGTAAAGTGACTTGCCCAAAGTCACAAGAAGTGCCAGTGGGAATTGAACCCTTGATCTTCTGTGTACTAGGCAGTTGCTCTAACCACTAGGCTACTCCTCCACTTGGCACCCCCATAAATAGATGAATAATTGAATAAATCGATAATTACATAAATGAGTATAGGACTAGAGAAAAGCATATGTCAGTGGATGAAGGGTCACATGTCCCTATGGGATCATCTCCTCTGGATTAAAATTGACTTATAATCAGGTGTGTGAAGTTTGCTGAAAGCCTATGCCAAAGGCATTGAGGTTAAAGGGGCTTTGGGGGCTCTCTCCTGGAGTCCGGGTAGGACATTTGTCCTACAGGGACAGTGGATGTTCTTCCTTTCCAGAAGTGAGATGGTGGGGCACTTGAACTTCTTGATAAGGATCCTATCCTTTAAGGTGGAACCCAGTATTATCCATATTGGGTCTGGAACTCTCAGAACCATGAAGGCAGATTCATCTCATGGGGGAATCTACCTGTCCCAAGGTGGTGAACATGGCTTGGCAGCAATGCTGTTTGGTGTCTGCAATGGGCCAGAGCATCCATAAGTCGCTAGATATGGAGGCCCTGGGTCTCAGATTCACAGGGCAGATCTCTGTGGAACTATTTCTGGGGTGGCTCTCAGACTGTAGTTCGTGAATCCTAGCTTCTCATTCCTGTCAGTTTCATTTCAGAGGGGATGTCTGCCTGATAAGACGACAAACCTCTGGCCCCATAAGCTCTTTTGAACAGTGGCCTTGGACAGGACATCCAGTGGAGTCAGTGTGGAGCCAGATTGGCACTACCCTCTACCATAAAGGTCTGTAAAAAAAAATGGTGCCTTCCAAGCTTACATTCCAGCTGATGGGATGACTGTCTGACGTTTAAGGGTGCCGTTAGATATTTATGTTGTGGTTATCTTTTGCGCCTTCCCGTGGGCTCACTTTAGAGAGGCGTAGCTTGAGTTTCCTTGGGGTTACCAAGTCGTATCAAGCACTATACATATGTTTCTTTAGCTTTGATGGTAGCGAGCGCTATCCTTAGACTTGTCTATTTTAGGTGCAGGGGTTCATCTTGGATGGTTAAGGTGAGTGGCCGGATGCTTGGCTTTAGGATTCCAGTACTTGCTTATTTCAAATGGAATACTATCACTGCAGCTTGGACAGTTGTGAGCTTAGTTCCACTCCTAGGGTGGAAATTGGAATAAAGTCTGCCTTCATCTGTTTTTCAAACAACAACAAAAAAAATTATTGGTACAAAACTTCTAGTTATACTTATTGAACCATATCTTCTGCTGGCCCCTTTTTGGCTTTAGGCAAGGGTTAACTACTTCTTACAATTGCCTTGTTCATGTTGTTTTGCCAGTGTTTACTGTACAGAATTTGGGTTTTCCATGTTCCCATGTTGTTATCTTATTGGCTGTTGTGGCATGGTGTCCTCCAGACTTCAAGTTTTTGTCTTTTTAATCTCCCGCAGGCATGTCTTGTCACAGCCCCTCCTAGTGGCAGTGTGCCAAAGGGTCAGGGTGGACATTTTAATTTTGTTGAAGAAAGAAAAACTTTTAGACCAAGTGCATTCTGGTCCTTGTAGTCCCTCTTCACAAAGGAAATAGATGTGTGAGCCTTGAGCAGGGTGAAACAAAAAGGTTTTTATTCCCTTGTTACGCAAAAGGTTCTTCAGGAAACAAAGTAGAATTTACCTTACTTCAGGTTTAGTGCCAAGAATATTTTCAAAAGGTCAACAACTGTTACAAATGCTTCACAGTTCTCTGTATCCAAGCAAGTTTCTCAAACAGCAAGAAAAACAAGACAAAACTTCTTCCTTCAGTTTTAACAGAAGCAAAAAGGTACTTTAAAACATGTGCTGCTGTTATATCTCGGTAAGAGATTCCAGGCTCTTGGTGATACACAGAGAACAGTCCATTGGTTCAAGCATCAACGGTTCTGGTTCTGCAAACTCAATTTGCATGGGTTCTAGCTCACTCGTGGTGTTTTCTAATCCTGAGCTTTCCCTGGTTAACACAGGTTGCAGTTCAGTATTTCTTTCCCCCACTTTCCATCCTTGCTGGCCTGGGTTTAGCAAATAACTGTTAGGGATTTTCCCTATACCTCTCTGTACAGGGTTACAAACTTCCTCCAGCTTTGTTTCTTCTCAGAATGGCTTTTTAGGTTATCAGCCTTCCTAGGACCTGGCATTCATTTAATAAAGGAAGTATCACTGTACCTTGGATCTCTGTAGCGTTTACTGCTGGTGTTCTCTCCACCAGAGACTCTCCCTTTGTCACCGTCTTCCTTGAGGACTGGCTTCTGGAGCTTTCTAAGCTGGGCTTGTTCTCCCTGGAACTTAGCTCTGCTTTTCCATGTATCCAAGCTTCTCTGCCTTGCAGTGTATGAGGTTCCTTCCTCAGGTCCTTCCTTCATAGATCCTTTCTCTCTCTCTCCCAAAGGTCCTCCCTCGAGTTCCTTCTCAGATCCTCTCTCTCTTCTTCCTTGTGAGCACTGCTTAAAAAGGCGTTCTCCAACTGAGTTTCCTGGCTTTCTACCCAGGTGCCTTTGATTAGGTACTGCCTTGCTACAACCTGGGTGTGTCAGCTTAACTTCTGCAGCCTCGTGCCTGCTCCCTCTAGCTGCACTTCTAGGTAATTGCACCCTCTGTAACTCAGTTGCTTCATAAGAAAGAGAGTTTTTTTCTACATCCATCGCTTCAATGGCTTCAGCTCCATCACAGTTTCTTCCTGGGTTCCAAGTCAGTCTTTACCATCTATTCCTGGGTAGGTCTATTTGCAGCAGCTCCATGCCAGAACAACAAGTGTGCAAGGTATATCTTCTTCTGACAGAATAGTTTATTTTATGTGGGCCTTGCCTCTTGGTTTGTCTATAGCAAGTTTCCAGGGAGGAACTGATGGCTATGGCACGGGGGACTAATGTTTTCTAGCAGGCGTTGCAGCGGCTAAAGCATGGGGGGGTGTTCCTCTATTAGCAGAGCCTGAATCAAAACTAGTTTAGTCTGTCTCAGGCTTTATGGTCATGGCAAGGCTTCAGCTGGGTGGATGGTACACTTTCAAATTCAGGCCGGGCTGTTCTGTTTCCCTCCCTGTTGGACGGTACTGCTTTGGTACATCCTATGCATCTGGACTGGACCGGAGGAACAATGAGGAAGGAAAAATTAGACCTTACCTGCTAATTAGCTTTCCTTGAGTCCCTCCAGTCCAGTCCAGGACCAGCCCTATATTCTTTATTTTGTGTCCGGGGCCTTACGTGTCGGTAGATGTGAGGGTACGGTGGAGCCAAGAGGTTTCTTGGTGTCTTCATCTCACTCATTTTAGGTTTCCAGTGCATTCCTAGACAATGCTGGTGTTTTCTGCTTGCAGTCTTGGAAACCTTGATGATGTGTCCTATTCCGGAAGCTCATTGGAGTGAGGGAAAACTTCTTTGGTAAGTATAATACTTCATGGTCTCCCAAAGAGCACCCTCAACCCTCTACAGTTAGCCATGAACGCAGCAGCCCGCGTACTTTGTGGAGCCTCAAGGAATGACCACATCTCCCCCATCCTAAAAGAACTTCACTGGCTCCCAGTATGCTCCAGAATCCTATTCAAGGCCCTCCTTACTACCGTCAAGGCCTTCAACAAAATCTCACCTGCATCTATCTCCGACCTCATCATCCACACTGCAAACAACAGACCTAGGAGACCACCGGCTGCAGACATGCTACTCATTCCAAGCGAATCCACGAAGTTCAACCAGACCACCATCAATAGGGCATTCCTGAACTACGCTCCCAGATGTTGGAACAAGCTCCCTCCCACCATTAGAGCAATCAAGGATCTTAGACTGTTCAGAAAAGCCCTTAAACACCACCTTTTTCTCTTGTATTTTACACAACGGGATATTCCCCCCCCCCCCCACCCATCCCCAAACTGCAGTGATATGGGACTAAAAATACAGCGAATTGAGACCTAAATATATTGTACTAAGAATGTAAATAGTTTGTAATGTACTAAGAATGTAAATAGTTTCACCCGAGTTACCTCCATGTTAAATCCCTGTTCTATGTAGACGATGGTCTAATGTAATTGACTAAGTGTTATTTGGTTCAATGTAAACTGCACTGATGACAAAGAGCGCGGTATATAAGAAATGTTAATAATAAATAAATAAAATACCGAGTAATGTTTTTTTTATACGTATTGGTTAGTATTTAATAATTTTTAGTTGTGGAGTCTGCTTTTTTATAGAAATATTGATGAGAGAGAGGCTGCACAGGACCCTTATACCATGATGTCAAAATCAAACCAGTGGTTCTCAGTCTCCATCTGCTGGCAGACATGTGTAAACCCACGCATCTGGACTGGAGGGAGTCAAGGAAAGACAATTAGCAGGTAAAGTCTAATTTTGTCATGCTTTTCCTACACACAGATAAGGAAGTCTAAAATAATGTGTGTCCATGCATTCAATCAGTTTTATTTATTAATTTAACATCATTTTTTTTTATCATGTAATCAAAACAGTTTATTGTAACTTAAACTTGGTAATGTATATTAAACAGGGACATTGATAACTTGGATTTTTCTGAGGCAATGGAGGGTTAAGTGACTTGCCCAAAGCCACAAGGAGTGCTAGTGGGACTTGAACTGTTCTTCCTGACAAGTGAGCTAATCGGCAGCAGCAATACCTAATCCATGTCTTCTGATCAAAGCCAAAGCCAAAGGAAACAGCTAAGTGAATAAGAAACTACCTATATTGTTTGGGTAGCTGAACATAGAAAGATGTTTTGTTGTGTGTTATTCTAACCATACCTTTTATGCTAAATATACTAGAAGTTGTTTTATATTTCTATCAGTCCTGCTTGGTTTTCTCTGGTCTCTTGTTTTCCACACAGTTCCCGATAACCTCGTCTTTCACATTCAGAAATCTTGTCATTTACAATAGGTTCTTCTTCTAATCTACTTAGCAATACATGTCATTTTAAAATACTTTACCCCACTGTAAAATCACACCTAGAATTGCTCTCCTGGAAAAAAGCATAGTTACTCACCTGTAACAGGTGATGTCCGGGAACAGCAGGAATTTAGTCTTCACATATGGGTATCGTTGGTACCGTCGCCGATGTCGATGCTGTCGGTGCCGGAACCTGTGTCGATACCGGTTGAATTGTCTGAAGCAGTGCCGAAGGCACCGACGTCGCAAGGAGAGCCACCAGACTGCGTTCAATAGCCAAGAATCTCTGGTCTATTGACGCTGCCAATGCCTGGGTATCGGTACCGGACGAAGCGGCTGGTACCCCAGAGCATGGCACCAGCAGTTCTGCTGAGGTTGAGGCCTTGAGAACATCCTGGAGCCTCGATAGTGCTTTGGAAGCCGAAGCCTCCCGCCGGGGCAATTTTGCCGGTACAAGTCCCTCAAGGGCAACGCCAGAGGCATCTCGATGCTTGGAAGGAGATCTACCCTTTGAGGACCGGCCAGATTTATGTTTAGTTACCTGAGATCCATGGGAGGAAGACGAAGCCCTGGAAGACGTCGATGCCACGGATGCTGCATCGGAGGGAAAAAGGGTGCTAAGCTTAGCAGTTCGGTTTTACTGACCCCTCTTCGACATCATCCCACAGGCAACACACTCCGAGATGGAGTGGTCAGGACCTAAACATTTGAGGCACCACTCGTGAGTGTTGGTGATGGAGATGGTACCGCCACACTTGGAACACTTTTTAAAACCCGAAGCGGGTTTTTCCATTCTGAAGAAACAGTTGAGCCTAGTGCCCAAAATGGCGCATGGCACCCGAAAGAAAAAAGGCTGGAAAGTCCAGAAAAAAAAATACAATTTTTTTTTTTGAAGAAAGAAAGAAAGAACCGGCGGTACCGGTATAGCGTCGAGGAAGGCAGACGCTACCACAAAAAAGATTGAAAAAGATGGGATAATTTCTGCGGTGACAGGAAAAACGACCTGCTGGCTCCACAGAAAACGAAGAACTGGAGAGAGGCAGTTGGGAAAGGCGGGAAGGCAGCACGCAGGTGCTGTGGGATGCTCCCAAAATCTTTCTAATTGGACGCTGGGGAGCGTTCCCGTGCAGGCTCCGTCGGTACCGACGATACCCATATGTGAAGACTACATTCCTGCTTGTTCCTGGAGATAAACAGTAACAATTTCAAAACTATCCCCATTTCAGGAAAAAAGACTTGTTTGCAGATGTTCAGTTTTGACCTTACTACAGGCAAGAAAATTATTGAAAGTTATAGGAAAATGGAGAATAATTCAAGCCATTACAACATCCAGTTTAAAATCATGTATAACGGTTAGTTGTTTGGCGGGGTCAAGAATAAAATGGAATGTAGTCTTCTGGGGGGTGTGGTTTATCCAAGTTGGCTGTGTGAGGGTAGAACTCATTTCCTAAGCCCCATGCTGAAGAGAAAAGGCAAGGCAAAAGCTTACCCTGCCAAGCCAAAACCAGCACTTCTCGGTCCAATGGATCATTTCATGGATGTCTCTGAGACCAGCATGCGGGAGATTTAAGCAGACTTTGCTGTGACGGTTTTGGAAGAACCCACGCAGCATACTGATTTGGACATCACCCTCTCTCCTGATGCACGGCAAACGCCTCCACCTCCAGGATTGACTGTACCCTCATCAGGAGTCTGTGCCCCTGACACATCCAGGGATGGTGCGAGTGGGAAGACATATTGGTTCAGAAAAGTGCAGGTGACCAGTGGCTGCCGGTGGTTCCCCTGGAGTAGTGCCAGTGATGAAAGACCCTAAGCCTGAGGGGACTGGCGCTGATGACAGTTTGGAAGGGCCTATTGCCATTTACCTTTGCTCTTTCTCGTCCGAAGAAAATCACGTTGGATAGTATCTGAAACGCGATTACAAGCTTGTCAGATGCCATTTTTCTACAGATGGCTGGAATCTCTGGGCAAGTTACTCGAATGGCGGAGAAGCTGGAGAACTATGTTGAGTTTGTCTGATAATCTGAAATTAAAAATGGAGGATTGTGACCAGAAACTGAATTCCATGTCTGACGTTACATCGGCTCTGGTTAAAGACAATATTGCACTTCGTGCCAAACTAGAGGTGCTTGAGAATTCAGCTCAGTCTGCAAATTTGCATGTTTTAAATATTCCTATAGTGCAGGGCATGCCACTAGTTGATACATCCAAGAAATATTTTACTGAGGTTCTTGCTGTACCATCAGACTTAATGCCACCACTTGCTAGAGCATATTATTTGCCACATGGAAAGAATGAGCCGAGTCCTGCAAATGTGGATGTTCTTAATGTGTTAGATGATGTAGGGGGTTTTTTTAGCTTTGAAACTAAGTAGTTTTCTGTGCTCTTGGTAACTTGCGCTTTGGTATCTGACAGGGATTGGCTGCTTAAGCTGTACTATAAGAAACAATCTCAGCTCTTTTTTGATATAAAAATTTTGGTTCCCAGATATCGCATGGGAAATGCAAAAAACACCCCAGAAACGGTTCCTTTTGCTTAAATCTAGTGTTCTTCAGTTAGGGGCCACTTACTACTTGCACTTTCCATGCAAGTGTGTAGTGATATTTAAAGCACAGAGGTTTATTATTTTTTTCAACCTAGTGATCTTTCAGGATTTATTAGTGCCAGATTATTAGTGACATTGACTTCTCCTGAACAAGCTGGGGTATCATAGCTGTGTGTATGTATAGATAGGTCTTAGACCCTCTGTAGCCCTCTTGTAGTTTCTTTTTGATTATGTAATATCTTTAGTGTAATCAGCTACGTTTCTTCCAGCTCAGCTGAGTATCTAAACATCCCTTGTTCCCTTTCCCGCCTCCTTTTATTTGTGGACTATAGGTGTTTCACTGATGTTTTTTCTAATAGGGAATATGTTTTCCTTTTTTTCCCCTTTCTTGTTGTATGTTTCTTGGTGATTCACCTTTCTGTACAAGTTTTGCTCGATAAAATGTAAAATTCAATAAATATAAAATTACAAAATATATAAAATCATATCTCCAGGAACAAGCAGGAATGTAGTCATCACATATGGGTATCGTCGGTACCGACGGAGCCCGCACGGGAACGCTCCCCAGTATCCAATCAGAACGCTTTTGGGAGCATCCCACAGCGCCTGCGTGCTGCCTTCCCGCCTTTCCCAACTGCCTCTCTTCAGTTCTTCTTTTTCCATGGAGCCAGCAGGTCGTGTTCCTGTCACCGCAGAAGAATTTCTTTATTTATTTTTGTGGTCGCGTCTGCCTTCCCCGACGCTCTACCGGTACCGCCGGTCTTTCTTTTCTATTTAAAAAAAAAAAAATATATATATATATATATATATGTTTTTCTTTTTCTTCAGGTGCACCCGCCTTTTTGGGCCTTAGGCCCAAAAACTTTCCTTAACATGGAAAAACCTGCCTCAGGTTTTAAAAAGTGCACAAAATGTGGCGGTACCATTTCCGTCACCGACACCCATGAATGGTGTCTATAATGTTTAGGTCCTGACCACTCCATCACAGATTGTGTGTCCTGTGCTATGATGTCTAAGAGAGGTCGACAGAACCGAGCTGCTAAGCTCAGTACCCTGTTTCCCTCTGATGCGGCTTCCATGGCATCGACGTCTTCCAGGGCTTCTTCTTCTTCCTGTGGATCTCAGGTAACTAAACATAAATCCAGCCGGTCCTCGACGGGTAGATCTCCTTCTAAGCATCGAGATGCCTCTGGCGTTGCCCTCGAGGATTCTGCACCGGCAAAATTACCCCGGCGGGAGGCTTCGGCTTCCAAAGCATCATCGGGGTTCCAGGATGTTCTCGATGGCTCGGCCTCGACAGATCTCCTGGTGCCATGCTCTGGGGTACCGGCGGTTCCCAACGATACCGACTTCCAGGCATTGGCAGCGTCTATGGACCAGAGAATTCTGTCCATATAACGCACTCTAGTGGCTTTCCTTGTGGCATCGACGCCCTTGGTACCGCGACAGACAACTCCACCAGTACCAGCACTGGCATCGGTATCGGTATCAGTACCGGTACCGATAGCATTGACATCGGCATCAGTGTCTGCTATGCCGGTACCCTGTCTTCCGATGCCCGCCGGTACCGATTCCCCGGTACCGGTTATTCCCGATACCGATCTTCCTCGGTACGGGTATAGGGCTCTGCAGGAGCATCCGGACAGACGATACTTCAATTCCTCAGAAGAATCTGAGGACTCTGAAAGTTCTGTTGATGCAGCGATGCTTCTTCCACAGGAGTCCTCCTCCCCTAAACGCAGGATGTCTCCTCCAGAGGACATGTCTTTCCAAGACTTCATCAGAGAGGTGGCTCGGGGCCTGCCCATCACTGAGGCCCCTGAGACAGAGCCAAGGGCCAAGGAGTTGGATATTTTACAATATCCCAAAACTCCTAAGGAGGCAGCTACCCTACCCATTCATGAGATTCTATATGATCTCATGTTGAGGATGTGGGAAACACCTCTTACCACCTCTCCTCATTCTCGTAGGTTAGATACTATGTATCGTGTCCCTCTTTGTCCTGGTTTCCATAAAACTCAGCTTCCTCACCACTCTATTGTGGTGGAATCTGCTATGAGAAGGATTAGAAGTGCAAAAAGACATGCCTCTAATCCTCCAGGACGTGAATGCAGAACTCTGGATGCTTTTGGACGTAGAGTCTTTCAAGCTTCCATGTTTGCTGCAAGAATCCGTTCCTATAGTCTCTACATGGGAATGTTCCTAAAGGAAGTTACTGATCATCTACAGACTTTAAGTCCTTTCATCTCTGAGGATAAAAGGCAGGAGTTTCTCACTTGTCTCAAACATGCCCAAGATGTCTCTAAATTCTCCAACCGTGCAGCCTTCGACTGCTTTGAGTGTATAAGCAGAACCTCGGCTATTGCCATAGGTGCACGTAGAATTGCTTGGCTCCAAACATCTGATTTAGAGCTCTGGGTACAAGATAAATTGGGAAATATCCCTTGTACTGGTGAGAACCTGTTTTGTAAAGATTGGCAAGAAAAAGCCAATGAAATGGATGCTGAAAATTCCACTTTGGATAGACTATCCAAGTCTACTGCTGATCCTGTTAGGAAAAAGTTGTTTAAGAAAACACCTTTTTCTAAAAAGAAAAGATTTTATCCTGCTTATGGTCAGCAGGCATCTTCTGCAGGTCAGTTTTCAACCAAACGTCAGCAACCACCCAAACAGAAGAAAGCAAAGGCTGCTAGGCCTCAACCGGCCCAGCAGCCTCAGCCTCCTCAGGGCTTTTGACTTTCAACTAGAGAACTTAGCCTTTCTGGCTCTGGAAGGACCAGAACCGTCCACCATTCCAGGAAGGTTATGTCATTTTGCTCCCAGATGGGGGCAAATAACAGCAGAGCATTGGACACTCTCCATCATAAAAGAGGGGTACAAACTTCATTTTTCAAGCATGCCCCCTCCCACAATAGTGAAGCAGTTCAATTCTCCGACCTCTCTCATCGACCTGTTAGGTCAGGAGATTACCATACTTCTTGCCCAAGGGGCAATAGAGGAAGTACCTCTTCATCAACAGGGCACAGGGTTCTATTCCCCTTATTTTCTTATTCCAAAGAAAACAGGGGGATACAGACCTATCTTAGATCTCAGAGAATTGAACAAATTCCTTGTCCAGGAGAAATTCAAAATGATTTCTCTCGGAGCTCTGCTTCCATAACTTCAGAGTCAGGATTGGCTTTGTTCTCTAGAACTCAAGGATGCGTACACCCATGTTCTCATCCATCCAACCCACAGAAGGTTCCTTCGGTTCCTGTTTCAAGGAAAGCACTACCAATACAGGGTGCTTCCTTTTGGTCTGGCCTCTGCACCAAGGGTGTTCACGAAATGCATGGCTGTGGTAACAGCATTTCTACGCACTCTGGGAATATTCGTCTTCCCTTACTTGGACGACTGGCTCATTCGAGCTGCAACACAGTCAGAGGCCAAGACTTCTCTATCCTGCACAATGCGTATCCTTCAGTATTTAAGGCTGGTAATAAACATCCCAAAATCCAGTCTAACTCCTACTCAGTCTCTAGAGTTCATAGGAGCCTTGCTGGATAACACAAGGGCAAGGGCCTATCTTCCCCAGGCCCATTGCCTTCGCTTGGTGCAGTTAGCTTCTCAAGCAGTGCTAAAGCCTCATCTAACTGCTTGAGAAATGTTGCAATTGCTGGGCCACATGGCATCCACCGTGCATGTGGTACCATATGCTCGCCTTCACATGAGGGCAGCTCAGTGGACTTTATCCACCCAATGGACTCAGACATCAGGCTGCCTGTCAGACAAAATAGCAAACACAAGTCGCCTTATTTTGTCTCTCCAGTGGTGAAGGTCCACTCAAAACCTGTTGCTGGGGTCTCCCTTTCAGCAACCCCTGCCCCAAGCAACTCTTACAACAGATGCTTCTCCAATGGGTTGGGGAGCTCATCTGCAAGACCTCTAAGAACATAAGAACATAAGATATGCCATACTGGGTCAGACCAAGGTCCATCAAGCCCAGTATTCTGTTTCCAACAGTGGCCAATCTAGGTCATACGTACCTAGCAGTTTCCCCAAGGGACACAGGTTCCACAATGCTTGTATTGGTTCAAGCATTGATATCCTGGGTCCCTTCTTAATAATGGTTTATGGACCTTTCCTCCAGGAACTTGTCCAAACCTTTTTTAAACCCAGCTACACTAACAGCCTTTACTACATCCTCCGGTAACAAATTCCAGAGTTTGATTACACGTTGAGTGAAAAAATATTTTCTTTTATTAGTCTTAAATAGTTTACCCTGTAGCTTCATAGCATGTCCCCTAGTCTTTCTATATTCTGATAAGGTAAACAATCGATCTACGTTTACCCGTTCCACTCCGTTCATTAATTTATAGACTTCTATCATATCTCCCCTCAGCCGTCTCTTTTCCAGGTTAAAGAGCCCCAACCTTTTTAGCCTTTCTTCATAGGAGTAGCCTTCCATCCCCTTTACCATTTTGGTGGCTCTTCTCTGAACCTTTTCTAAAATTGCTATATCCTTTTTAAGATATGGCGACCAGAATTGCACACAATATTCAAGGTGCGGTCTCACCATGGAACGATATAGAGGCATTATAATATCTTTTGTTTTATTTTCCATTCCTTTCCTTATCATACCTAGCATTCTATTTGCTCTCTTGGCCGCCGCTGCACACTGGGCCGAGGGTTTTAACATGGTATCCACAAGGACGCCTAAATCTTTTTCTTGGGTGGTGGTTCCTAATGTGGAACCTTGCATCGTGTAACCATAGTTTGGGTTGTTCTTCCCTAGGTGCATAACCTTGCACTTCTCCACATTAAATTTCATCTGCCATTTTGATGCCCAGTCTTCCAATTTATCAAGATCCTCTTGCAATTTTCCACAATCCTCCTGGGTTTTAACAACTTTAAATAGTTTTGTGTCATCAGCAAATTTGATAACCTCACTCGTTATTCCACTTTCCAGGTCATTTATGAATATGTCAAAAAGCAGCGGACCCAGCACAGATCCCTGGGGTACACCACTATTCACCTTTCTCCATTGGGAAAATTGGCCATTTAGCCCTACCCTCTGCTTTCTATCTTTTAACCAGTTCCTGATCCACAGTAGTACACTGCCTCCTATCCCATGACTCTTTAGTTTTGCCAAAAGTCTCTCATGAGGGACCTTGTCAAAGGCTTTCTGAAAGTCCAGATACACAATATCAACCGACTCACCTTTGTCCACCTGTTTATTCACTCCTTCAAAAAAACATAACAGATTAGTAAGACAAGATCTTCCTTGTCTAAAGCCATGTTGGCTGTCTCCCATTAGGTCATGACTATCTATATGCTGAGTAATTTTATTCTTTATGATGGTTTCTACCATTTTTCCCGGTACTGATGTCAGGCTCACCGGTCTGTAGTTTCCCGGATCACCCCTCGAACCCTTTTTAAAAATTGGTGTTACATTGGCGATCCTCCAATCCTCAGGTATTAGAGATGATTTTAATGATAGTTCACAGATTACTGATAGCAGGTCTGCAATCTCAAATTTCAGTTCTTTCAACACCCTTGGATGTATACCATCCGGCCCAGGTGATTTGCTACTCTTCAGTTTATCTAATAGTTGTAGGACATCTTCCCGATGTATCGATATTTCCTTCAATTCTTCCACACCTTTAAATACCACTTCAGTCGTGGGTAACATCCCTACATCTTCCTCAGTAAAGACCGAAGCAAAGAATTCATTCAGTCTCTCCGCTATCGCCTTGTCGCCTCTTAGTGCTCCTTTAACCCCTTTATCATCTAATGGACCAACTGACTCTCTCACGGGTTTTTTGCTACGAATGTACTTGAAAAGGTCTTTATTTCGCGTTTTTGCTTCCGCAGCAAGCTTCTTCTCAAATTCTCTCTTTGCCTGCCTTATCAATGCCTTGTATTTGACTTGCCAGTGCTTGTGCTGTTTCCAGGTTTCATCATTTGGCTCTTTTTTCCATTTCTTGAAAGATGCTTTTTTGGCAACAACAGCCTCTCTGACCTCAGCTTTAAACCATGCTGGCAATTTTTTGGACTTCCTTCCACTTTTCTTAAAGCGTGGAATACAGCTGGTCTGGGCTTCCAAGATAGTATTTTTCAACAACACCCAAGCTTGATGTACGTCTTTAACCTTTGCAACTGCTCCTTTTAGTTTTTTCTTAACTGTTTTCCTCATTCTATCATAGTCTCCCTTTCGAAAGTTAAAGGGTAGTACTGTGGATTTCCTTACTATCCCTCCTCCACTAATTAAATCAAAGGCGATCATGCTATGATCACTATTGCCAAGTGGCCCCAACACCCTTATCTCTTGCACTACATCTGGTGTTCCACTAAGGACTAGGTCTAATATTGCTTCCCCTCTGGTCGGTTCATGAACCAGCTGCTCCAAGAAGCAGTCATTTATTTCATCTAGGAACTTTATCTCCCTAGCATGTCCTGTTGTGACACTGACCCAGTCGATGCCGGGGTAATTGAAATCACCCATTATTATTACTGCACTGTAACTTTTGCTAGCTTCCTTGATTTCTTTGAGCATTTCATCATCCATTTGTTCATTCTGGCCAGGCGGACGATAGTACACCCCCACTGCCATCGCCTTCCCCTTTTTACATGGAATTTCAATCCATAGAGATTCTACAGCAAATTTTGTTTCTTGCAAAACTTTAATCCTTTCTGACTCAATGCCCTCTCTAACATAGAGCGCAACCCCTCCACCAATTTGATCAGCTCTATCATTTCGATATAGTTTGTACCCAGGTATCACAGTGTCCCACTGGTTGTCCTCCTTCCACCATGTCTCTGATATTCCAATCATATCTAACCTCTCGTTTAGTGCTATATATTCTAACTCTCCCATCTTGTTTTGTAGACTTCTAGCATTTGCATACAAGCATTTTAGAGACTGTATTTTATTCATATTAATTTGGCTATTGGTAGACATGGGTAATTTGGGATCTTTAAGTTCTGTCTGCTCCATACTCGAGGGCATTTGCGCTACTTTACTCTTTTTTGGAACCTCTCTGCTTTTTGTAGTATCCTTCAAGGATACATTCTTCCGAACCATGCGCTCTTGGGCGACTGTCGGCTTTCCCCTATTATCTAGTTTAAAAGCTGCTCTATCTCCTTTTTAAAGGTTAATGCCAGCAGCCTGGTTCCATCCCGGTTAAGGTGAAGCCCATCCCTTCGGAAGAGCCCCTCCTTTCCCCAGAATGTTCCCCAGTTCCTAACAAATCCGAACCCCTCATCTCTGCACCATTGTCTCATCCACGCATTGAGACTCCGGAGCTCTGCCTGCCTATTGGGTCCTGCGCATGGAACGGGAAGCATTTCGGAGAACGCTACCCTGGAAGTTCTGGATTTCAACTTCCTACCTAAAAGCCTAAATTTAGCTTCCAGAACCTCCCTACCACATTTTCCTATGTCATTGGTACCAACATGTACCAAGACAGCAGACTCCTCCCCAGCACTATCTAAGACCTTATCTAGGTGGCGTGTGAGGTCCGCTACCTTCGCACCAGGCAGGCATGTTACCAGGCGATCCTCACATTCACCAGCCACCCAGCTATCTACATGCCTAATGATCGAATCACCAACTATAACTGCTGTCCTAACCCTTCCCGCATGGGCACTTGGCCCTGGAGAAACCCCCTCGGTGCGAGAGGGGTTTACATCACCTGGAGGACAGGTCCTAGTTACAGGATCACTTCCTGCCACACCAGGGTGATGCTCTCCTGTCACGTGACCTCTCTCCTCCATGGCAACAGGGATGCTGCCAGACTGGAGGTGGGACTTCAGGACTATATCCCTGTAGGTCTCTCCACCCAAGGCACCTGGTCTCCACAGGAGAGTTGTCTACATATCAATCTCTTGGAGCTCAGAGCAATCTTCCTTGCTCTGCGAGTGTTCCACACCCTGCTTAGCTACAAGACAGTCCTTATTCATATGGACAATCAAGTAGCCATGTTCTATGTGAACAAGCAGGGGGGAACAGGCTCTCTATCGCTTTGCAACGAAGCTCTGCGACTGTGGGCCCTCAGCAGAGAGCATCAGATTCATCTTCTGGCAGTGTATCTTCCAGGCATTCAAAACTCTTGGGCAGACAGACTCAGTCGAGTTCTCCTTCCACACGAGTGGTCTCTGCATGCAGACCAGGTGGCCAGGAATTTTCAACTTTGGGGAACCCCGGACATAGACCTCTTTGCAAGTCCGTGGAATGCCAAACTTCCCCGGTTCTGTTCCAGAACTCCGGCTCAGGGAGCTCAGGCAAAGGATGCTTTCCTCCTTCACTGGGGTCAAGACTTCCTGTATGCCTTTCCACCCATTCCCCTAATTCCCAAAACCTTTTTCAAGCTTCAGAGAGACAGAGGCCACATGATTCTCATAGCACCACATTGGCCACGGCAAGTGTGGTACCCTCTGCTTCTACATCTCTCTCAAGCTCCCTCCCTGGAGTTAGGGTCTGCTCCAGATCTCCTATCTCAGGAGGACGGGATGTTATGGCATCCCAATCCCCAGTCCCTGCATCTCAGAGCTTGGTTGCTGAAGGCCTAGATCTCCAGGATCTTCATCTTTCTCAGCAAGTGAAAGATGTTCTTTATGCTTCCAGAAAACCATCCACTAGACGTTCTTATGGTTTCAAGTGGAAAAGGTTCACTATTTAGTGTTCAGAAAAGGGTCTTAACCCCCTTGCTATACCTCTGGAATCTTTACTGGAGTATCTCCTCCATTTGTCTAATGCAGGCCTTAAGACAAATTCAGTAAGAGTCCATTTGAGTGCTATTGCAGCTCCTCTTAAACCTCTAAATGGGAAACCTATTTCCTCTCATCCTCTTATAGCAAGATTCATGAGAGGCCTCCTTTTAACTAATCCTCCCATTAGACCACCTCCGGTGGCATGGGACTTGAACCTGGTTCTTGGGCAGCTCATGAAGCCACCTTTCGAACCCTTAGCTACCACCTCCTTGAAATTTCTTTCTTGGAAGGTTATCTTTCTCATTGCAATCACATCAGCACGCCGCATTAGTGAATTGCAAGCACTAGTAGCTAATCCACCTTATACAAGGTTCCATCATGACAAGGTAGTCCTTAGGACTCATCCACACTTTATGCCTAAAGTGGTCTCGCCTTTTCACCTCAACCAAGAGGTCTACCTACCTGTCTTTTTTCCAGGACCTCATGCATCAAATGCAGAGAGGAATCTTCATACCTTGGATTGTAAAAGAGCTCTAGCTTTTTAATTACAAAGAACACAGCAGCATAGAAAGTCCTCTCAACTCTTTGTTGCTTTTGATCCTTCTCATTTGGGACTTCCAGTCTCCAAGAGAACACTATCTAACTGGATTGCTCAGTGTATTACTTTTGCCTATCAGAGTAAGAACCTTTCTCTGGAGGGCCATGTCACAGCTCACAATGTGAGAGCCATGGCAGCTTCAATGGCTCATCTAAACTCTGTGTCTATTGACGACATCTGTCGAGCAGCCACTTGGGCCTCGGTTCATACCTTCACAGCCCATTACTGCTTGGACAAGGACTCCCGCCAGGATGCCTTGTTTGGTCAGGCTGTTCTCAAACACCTGTTCCATACCTAATCAACTCCTACCCACCATCCCTGGTAGGATGCCAGAGATCCATGGGGGGAAGTGGAGCCCTTTTCAGGGACACACAACTTCTGGGGTCTCTCCCTGGCACCTAAAGCTAGGGAGTCCCCATATGTGATGACTACATTCCTTCTTGTTCCTGGAGATAGCATGGTTACTCACCTGTAACAGGTGATCTCCGGGAACAGCAGGAATTTAGGACTCACAACCCACCCACTTCCCCTAGGAGTTGTATCTCTCTATCTCTTTTCTTTTCCCTCTCTCTCTCTCTTTGTCTCAGCTGTAAAACTCAACTGAAGAGAGGCAGTTGGGAAAGGCAGGAAGGCAGCATGCAAGCACTGTGGGATGCTCCCAAAAGCGTTCTGATTGGACGCTGGGGAGCGTTCCCGCACGGGCTCCGTCGGTACTGATGATACCCATATGTGAGGACTAAATTCCTGCTGTTCCCGGAGATCACCTGTTACAGGTGAGTAACTATGCTATATAACAGTTTGATTTCATATATATCTACATCAGGGCTTCCCAAATCTTGTCCTTCAAAGCCATCAATGTGTGTGTTTTATTTAATATTTCCATAATTAATATGCATAAAGGCCCATTCCATTTTGTGAGAATCGAAAATTGAGATGCACAGGTCAGGATGTCTTCAGTTCCTCCAGTATTTTAGAAAATGCTCGGCATAACATAAAGCCTTTTGTAAAATACAAATAAGTGCATGTGTATTTGCTGACACAAAGTGGGAACAGCTATTTTACAGTTTACATGTGCACAAGAATGAATTCAATGCAGCAGCTTCCATGTAAAAGCACCAGCATTTAAACATGGAAGCAACAATTTTGCAACTTCCACATGGATGTGCTGTAAGGTTGGCCATTTTACAGACTTAGACATATAAAGTGCCTTCAATTAACAAGTACATCTATAGCTTTTTTTCTCTTTAAAACTTGGAAGGGGAATTTAAAAAAAGGCGGGGCATTATAAAAAATGACCTTAATCCCTCATGTAAAGCTCTAGCTAAAATGAGCAGGTTTTAAAAAACATCTGTGTACACCTCTAAATTGATGGGGAAATGTTTTTAAAATCTTTACATAGATCTGTTTTGCCTATATAAAATAGGAAATGCATGTATAGAATTTTGGCCCGTTTAAATCACATGCCCTGAAAACTCTTTGTGGAGTGGATCTCTCCATGTAAATAGCAGCTTTCTTAAATCACCACTTACATGTATGCAGTCTACACAGGTAAATGCTGCTATCTACATGTGAAGATGTTTTTAAATGACCTCCATGCTGTATCTGTATACAGTGGAGGCAATGCATGCACATTATCTCATGCATATTTACTGGAGTGGAGGAAGTGAGATTCCATGGCTGAGTTTGTACGACATAGGGATTTTTCCCCTATTTTATATACCAAGTCTTCCCTAACCAATTACATAGTCGTGTCTTCCAGAAAAGGCCTCAAAACTCCCTTTAATTCCAGGGAGGGGATGGCGGTGCTTTAAACACTGCCTTCACAGTGTCCCTGGATCTGGACAGCCTAGGAAACAGAGGTTCCTGCCTGGGAACTGAACCATGACTCTTCCACATGGCACTGAACGGCATTTCAACCAAAACCAACAACTTGGGTGTCAAATCAAAAGATATAAAAACAAATCAACAAAAGAAACTTTGGCTATAATACTTTGGACTTTAGTAAATTTATGAAATTTAGGAACATGTTTACTAAAGGTTAATGCACATTAATGAAGTTAACATGCATTAAGTGCAACTGTCCCCATAGAAATAAAAGGGCTCTAGGCATTTAACGCACGTTAACTTTCATTAATGCACATTAAATCCTTTAGCAAACATCCCTTTAGTCTCTGAAGAACATTTCATTTAAGAGGATATAGCATGATTTTTCATGAATTCTCAATATGAACTCTGCATATGGAAGTATAATTTTATCTAAAAAAGGTATTAAATACGACAGTTATGGTGCCATGATGTGGGCTTTATCTTAGTCTTTTTTCCTTTTATGATGTAAGAGTTTATCTCTTTCTCACGTAATGTAAACTTAGTATTGGATTGTCCTTGCTATATTTTTGGTTGTATGGATGACTAAAAATGCAATAAAAAAAGGTATGATTTCTTTTATATTAACTGTCTTTTTGGATATTAATTTTTAAAATAAGAATACAAAATATGGAGTAAAGTTTTAATATAAAAAATGATTTTTTTTTCTGGATCTATGATGGACATGATGAGCCTTACACATGAATAGTGATTGGCTTGGTGACTGAGATCTTTTTTTCTCCCTATATTTATTAAATATATTAAAAAAATATTGATTGTATTTTATATCTCTGAATTTGAAACTCAGGTTATTACGTTTTGGTTTGATTTGATTTTTTGGGGGGACTATAACTTTAAGTATGGATACATGGAAGGTTGTCTATGGTTTTTCGGCTGATAGAGCTAAAGAACAAATCATCAGAGAAGCAGGATTGTATGAAGACAACAGAGGTGTGAAGATTGGTGGAAGACTCATCAACAACCTTCACTGTGCTGTTGATACCACATTACTGGTTGAAAGTGAAGATGATCTGAAACGTTTGCTTCTCACAATCAAAGAACATAGTCTCAAAATGGGCCTGCACCTTAATGTAAAGAAGACAAAGATCCTGACAACTGGCATAATCAACAGGTTCATCGTTGAAGGAGAAGAAAATTGAAATCGTGAACAACTTTAACCTACTTGGATCAACTATCAATAAAGAAGCAACAAGCAGTCAAGAAATCAGACAACGCGTTAATCTTGGCAGAATGGCTATGAAAGACCTAGATAAGATTCTCAAGAGCAGAGATGTCTCTCTCCATACAAATATTCGACTTGTTCAAGCCATGGTATTTTCAATAACATCATATGGATGTGAAAGCTGGACAGTGAAAAAGATAGACAGGAAGAAAATTGATGCCTTTGAATTATGGTGCTGGCGGCGAATACTGTGTATACCATTGACTGCCCGAAGAACAAACCAGTCGGTACTAAAGGAGATCAAACCTAAGCTTTTTTTAGAAGCTCAGATGACAAGACTTCGACTTTCATACTTTGGACACATCATGCGAAGAGAGAGATCATTAGAGAAAGACATCATGCTTGGCAAGATAGAAGGTCAACGCAAAAGAGGAAGGCCAGCAATGAGATGGATCGATACAATAACAGCAGCTACGGGTACCAGTCTGTCAACAATGAGCCGCCTGACTCAAGACCGAACACAATTTAGGATAGCTATCCAGAGGGTCGCCATGAGTTGACTCCGACTCGACGGCACTTAATAACAACAACAGAGCTAAAGAATTATTGTGTTCCCTCATTGGAAGAGAATAGTGTATCTAATTGGATAGATATTCTGGTCTTAATGAAGAGGGCATGTTTGGAATTACAATTAGAATATTGTAAAAGAGAGGTTATTCCTAGAGGTCTCAGAGTATTTAAAGAGCCAAACATTATTTACTGAAGATGAAAGTTTCCTTAAAAAGTGGAACACCATCTTAAATAAATGTGCCCTGGATGTAATTGATTTGAAACATATAAATTTGAAAATTAAAACATTACAGAGAGAAGATAAAGAATCTAAAGAAAAAGCAGTTATTTACTCTTGGAATAATGCAAGGAGTCACTAGTTCCTCCAAGGGCGGGAAAGCAGTGTTTGAAGTTATTTCCGAAAATTCTTTCTCAAGTGAAGATGAAGTGGAAAAGGAAGCTTTTTTTTTTTTTAAGGAAGAAGAGGCGAGACATGACTGTTCCAGGCAGAGGACCATTTACAAGGTCCCAGAGGAAGCTGTATCAGCAGTGATCAATTTGTCATCTAAGGTACTTTCAGACACAAATATCATTGCTAACAAAAGGCCTCTCTTTTGTACCATGGACATTTTATGATACATTTATGTGTAGGGTGGATTTAGCGTAGTTACTCACCTGTAACAGGTGTTCTCCAGGGACAGCAGGAATCAGTCCTCAAATATGGGTGACGTTGGCACCGACGGAGCCCTCATGCGGAGCAATTCACCAGCTTTCAAAGAAAGCCTTTGGGAGTGCATCACGCATGCGCGGTCCCCTTCCCACCCAAGGGTGCCATCTTGCTCAGTCAAATGACATAGCTAAAAAGATGGCAAAAAGAACAAAATCAATAATAGGACTGCAACTACAGGGGAGGAGGGAGGGTCATGAGGACTGATTCCTGCTGTCCCTGGAGAACACCTGTTACAGGTGAGTAAATATGCTTTCTCCAGGAACAAGCAGGAAGTCAGTCCTCATATATGGGACTCCCTAGCTATAGGCTACCGAGAACTCATAGCTGAAAAATGGCTCCCTCTAGAAGAGCCGCAGCAGCTTTGATAATAATCCAGCGGAGACACAACACCCCCAGTAGCCTGACACCAGAGGGCCAGAGGGTAGGAGTTGCCTCATCCTCAAATAAATTGCGGAGTACCGTCTGGCCGAAAGCACTGTCTCGTCGGGACTCTCCATCCAAGCAGTAATGGGCTGCAAAAGTCTGGCTTGAAGACCAGGTGGCGGCCCGGCAGATGTCTGCCAGTGGAACAGAGCGGAAGTGAGCCACTGATGCAGCTTTAGCCTTGACACGGTGGGCCGTGACTCGACCCTATAATGGGAGGTCGGCCGCCCTGTACGCCCAGGCAATGCAGTCTGCCACCCAGGTGGATAACGTGCGCTTGGAGACAGGTAGCCCCAGCTTACTGGAGTCAAAATAGACGAAGAGCTGGGGAGCCCTTCAATGCCCCCGCGTATGCTCCAAGTAGAAGGCTAATGCCCTCTTACAATCAAGGGTATACAGAACCGCCTCTGCCCGACTAGCATGCAGTCTGGGAAAGAATGTCGGAAGAACCACCTCTTGGTTGAGGTGGAACGGAGAGACCACTTTCGGGAGAAACTTGGGGTGGGTGCGCAGGACCACCCTGTTCCTATAAAACCATGTGTACGGTCTTTCTGAAACCAGAGCTTGTTGCTCACTCACTCGCCTGGCAGATGTGAGTGCCACCAGGAAGAGTACCTTCCAGGAGAGGAAGCGCAGATGGCAAGCGAACATCGGCTCAAAAGGTGGGCAAGTAAGCTGTTGCAAGACCACATTCAGATCCCACTTGGTCGCCGGAGGATGAACAGGGGTTTTAGTAGAAGTAGACCTCTGAGGAATCTGGACACCAAGGGGTGAACCGAAAGAGGCTGTTCTTCCACTGGTGAGTGATGTGCTGTCAGAGCACTCAGGTGGACCCTGACAGAGTTAGACTTGAGGCCCAAGTCAGAGAGGTGAAGCAGGTACTGTAACACGACTGGTACAAGGCAAGAGAAAGGGTTTTCACTGTGTTGATTACACCACACCTCAAACCTCCGCCACTTGAAGGCATAGGTTTTCCTAGTGGACTGCCTCTTTGAGGCCAGTAACACTTCTTCTACATTCTTAGGTAGGAGGAGAGGAGCCAGCACTACCCTTTCAGCAGCCATGCCATCAGATTGAGAGACCTGAGGTTGGGATGTAAGATAGAGCCCTGCTCCTGGGACAGGAGGTCGGGCCTCGTCCCCAGAGGGAGTGGTGTCTCTACTGCCAGCTGGAGGAGAAGCGGGAACAAAGGTTGTCTTGGCCATCTGGGGGCTACCAGGATGACCGAGGCCTTGTCCCGTAGGATTTTGAACAGAGTTTGAGCCACCAGAGGCTTGGGGGGAAACACATACAGGAGGCCCACAGACCAGGAGATCCGAAAAGCATCTGCAGCCATCCTTTGGGGATGTGGCTGTCTGGAGCAAAAGTTGGGCAACTGATGATTCTGTGGGCTGGCGAAGAGATCTATGGAGGGATGTCCCCAGCAGAGGAAGATCTGCTGGGCCACTTCTGGATTCAGTTGCCATTCGTGAGGTTGAAGAATTCTGCTGTTTGTCTGCTAGGCCGTTCTCTTGACCTGGCAGGTAAACCGCCTTGAGAGACATACCCTGTCTGATGGTAAAGGAGTAGAGGTCCAGTGTCTCCTGGCACAGGATACGGAACCCTGTTTCTCCCTGCTTGTTCACATAGAACATAGCCACCTGATTTTCTGTCTGCACCAAGACAGACTGATGTGAGAGAATATGGCAGAAGGCTCGAAGAGCTAGGCGTATCGCTCGTAGCTCTAAGAGGTTGATTTGTTGTGTCCACTCTTGAGGAGACCACAACCCATGAGTGCATGAGTCCTGGCAATGGGCTCCCCAGCCCAGCAGGGATGCATCTGTCGTCAGGACTCTTGAGTACGCTGGAGGCTGAAAAGGCACTCCTCCCAGCAGGTTGGGTGGCTGAAGCCACCAGGCCAACGACTTCAGCAGTCGTTTGGACATCCTTATCCTGTCTCAGAGTCGCCCTGTGGCTTGCGTCCACTGATCCCGGAGGCACCACTGAGCTGTTCTTATGATGAGATGGGCATTTGTAGTCACATGCACCGTGGAGGCCATGTGTCCTAGAAGGCACAGAAAATGCCTTGCTGATATCTGAGACTTGTGGCTGATTTGGTGTACCAGCTCCAGAAGCCTCTGTGCCCTGTCCTCTGGCAGGTAAGCCTTTGCTTGAATGGTGTCCAGCCTCGCCCCCATGAACTCTAAGTTCTGTGTGGGGAGCAAGGTGGACTTTGCCTGATTTATGACAAAGCCTAGATGCTGCAGTATGTTGATAGTGTGAGCTGTGGCCTGTTGGACCTCTTTGAGGCAACGGGGCCCTGATGAGTCAGTCGTCCAGGTACGGGAAGACGAAGATTCCCTGGTTTCTGAGAAAGGCCGCCACCACTGCCAGCACTTGGCGAACACTCTGGGGGTGGAGGCTAGGCCAAATGGAAGTACTCTGTACTGAAAATGGTTTCCTCCCACTACAAATCTAAGATATTGTCTGTGGTCTGGATGTATAAGGATGTGAGTGTAGGCATCCTTCAGGTCTAAGGAGCATAGCCAATCTCCCTGTTGGAGGTAAGGCAGCAATATTCCAAGGGAAAGCATCTTGAACTTTTCCCTCACCAGGAACTTGTTTAAGTTTCACAGGTCGAGGATGGGCCTGAGGCCTCCTGTTCTCTTTGGTATCAAAAAATACCTAGAGTAGAAGCCTTGCCCTTGTAGGCTGTGAGGCACCGGCTCCACCGCCTGATCCTCTAGAAGACCGGCCAACTCCTTTAAGAGGAAGTTCCTGTGTAGAGGGGGTCTGAGAGGCTCCCCTGGGAAGTAGGAGGGAGGTACCTGGTTGAAGTGCAGCAAATAGCCCTTCTGGACTATTTGTAGAACCCAGGTATCTGTAGTGATTGCTGGCCACCTGTGGGTGTACAGGACCAGCCTTTCTCCTGTGCCCAAGTCTCACCCCTGGCTGGAGAGAGACTATGCTGTGGCTGTCAAAAAACCCCTACTGGCTGGGAAGGAGCTGGTGCCTGGGGCTTGGGGATCTTCTGCTTACGCGAGCCATGCCCCTGTCCCTTGGCCTGCTGCCACTGGTGGGGAGCCGGGAAGGTCTGTTGAGTGGGGTAGTTGCGGTAAGCAGTACCCTTCTTCGGGAAAAAGGGCTTTTTACCTGAGCCCTTCTTTTTAGAAGCGGCAGAAGTCTTTTTGGAGAGTCTTGTCTGGGTCAAGTACTCGGACTCGATTTCGGCAGCCTTTTCAGTCATGGGTTTGTCAAAGGTTGTCACCTTGGCATGGGACATCGACCAACTTGTCCTGTACCCATGGCTCTAGTCTGACGACATTAGCCAAGCCTGGCGTCGAGCCCCGATGCCGGCTGCGGCTACTCGGGCCAAAGCCTCAAAGCCGTCATAAGCTGCCCGAGACATAAACTTCGAGCACTCTCGAATCCCCATAGACAAGGCCTTAAATCACTGCAAGGGTTCCTCGGAGAGGCCAGCTGAGAACCCGGCAATCTCCTTTGCCAGGTCCCGCAAGTACATGCCCATGTACAGCTGGTATGTTTGGACACGGCAGGACAGCATCGAGCCCTGGTAGCACTTTCTACTGAGGGTGTCCAGGTTCCGGGCTTCCCTGCCAGGAGGCACCGAGGAGTGTGTTTTTTGGCTCTTGAGCCTGTGCATGGCCAATTCCACAACCATGGAGTTGTGCGGCAGCTGTGCCTTCTGAAACCCAGGGCTCTTGCGGACTCGATAGATGGAATCGACCTGCCTGCTGAGAACCGGCATCGAGGCCGGTGACTCCCACATATGGAACATCAGCTGTTTCAACATTGGAGGAACCGGTACCGTAAAGGGTTCCCGAGGGGGAAAATCATACTTGAGGGCCTCGAGCACCTCCTCGGTGTCCACCGGGAATGCCAAAGCCTTGGCCATGTCCCTGACGAACTTCAAGAACCGGGTATCATCTGGGGGGGACCTTCTCTGAGGCTCGGACCCCGGTGAGTCTGATGGGACACACTGGGTCCAGTGGGTGTCCGGGGACTCTTCATCCTCCATTTCACATGCAGAGTCCTCCGAGGAGGAATCGATGGGCTCTGGCCGTGAGGGCTTCGGTCTCCACCGCCCCGACGCCAATGGCACCGGTATCGACAACCTCGTTCCCAAACGGGAGGTCGAGAGAGACCTCGGCCGAGGATTGACCCGAGTCCGAAGAGTCTCTAGGATCGGCTCAGCCTCCGGGGTCAACTTTGACGTCGAGATCCCGGTGGTCGGGGCGGATGGACCGGTGAGACCGGCCATCAGCGCCCACTGCTGCTCCATGAAGGCAGACATGCTGCGCTCCAAGGCCGCCATTCTGAGACCGAGCTCAGAAGGCTCCGCAGCCTCCGGCTCGGGTCCCGACGCCGTCGGGCCCAAAGCCGGTTTTCCCGGAGGAGAGTCAACGAGGACAACAGCAGTTACCTTCCTTGGCGTCTCTGGCTCTGTGCGAGGTACCTTTGCAGGCCGCTCCGACTCCGAGGACCCGGGGTGGCGGTCGGGACTCCGCGACCTGGCCCGCGAGCACCCAGGCCTATCAGAGGCATCCTCTTGAGCTTCTTCTTCCTCCAGTGTTCCCTCGAGGGAGACCCCCGTTCAGAAGACCCCCGGAGTCAGACAGCAATCGAGACGTCGAGGCTTCTGACGAGGTCCGGACACGGGTGGATGCGGACTCGGAGAAAATCCTTTCATGCTGCTGCTGCCTACTTCTGAGTGCCTTAGAAGACATCTTGCCACACGGGCCACAGGCCTTCGGGTCATAGTTGGCCCCGAGGCAGCGGAGACAGCAGTCATGTGTGTTGGTGAGGGACATCAACTTTTTACACCGATCACACTTCTTAAACCCGCTGGCAGCCATGGGGGGAAAAAGGGCCCCTGCGAGGTCAAATCACCGGGCTGCCAGTGAAAAAGAAAAAAGGCGCAAATGCTAGTCACTAAGGACAAAAAACGAAAAATACTGACTGGACTCAATACCGGTGTACCCAACCAAGGCGGGAAGGGGAACCGGTGTCGAACCGGGCCGAAGAAAAGAATCTTCAGGAGATTTGATGCACTTTTTCCGTGAGGGAATTAGGACCACGTCCGTTGAAAAAGGGAGACTAAGCAAGATGGCACCCTTGGGCTGGAAGGGGACCGCACATGCGTGATGCAATCCCAAAGGCTTTCTTTGAAAGCTGGCGAATTGCTCCGCATGAGGGCTCCGTTGGCGCCGACTGCACCTATATATGAGGACTGACTTCCTGCTTGTTCTTGGAGAAAGAGAAATGTATACAAAAGCTGCAGTTATGGGTATTTTTTGGGAAAAAGATTAATTTGGAAGAAACATTTCATGTATTTGAAAGGTCTGTTTGGGTACCCCTAGAGCCCCTGGATCCAGTTATTTTCACATTTAAGAGTTTGGTTATCAAGGATGTGGAAATGATTGAAGCAAGTCATTTTAAGTGGCACAATAATTTGACTTGTTAAGTGTGATAAAAAGAACAGACAAAGGGGGGCAACAGTAGTTCAGGGTGTACAAGATTATGAGGCTGATATTATGTGTTGTCAGAACTTTTATCAAGCTCTGGTTGAAAGTCCAATAAAAGAGATAAAGAAAGATTTGGACTCTTACATATGAAGTCATGAAGGCTGGCTTTTTGACTCTTAAAGAAGACATTTTTGAATCCTTTGTTCCCAAAGACCCCAGTGATACACAACTTACCAAAGATAACATAAAAGCTTGAGGCAGTCCCCTGGACACCCAATCATTTCCAGCAATGATTCATTGTTGGGACGATTAGGGATTTATATTGAGAATTTTTGAAATCTTTTGGGCCCTGTATTAAGTCAGACGTAAAAGACACTACTCATTTTTTTGCATCTGTTACAGAATTATGGCTGTAATGGTAATTTTAATTTTCTAGTGACCATGGATGCAATAGCATTATATATATCAATACCTCAAGAAAGCGAAATTAGACTTACCTGCTTATTGTTGTTCCTTGAGGAACTCCAGTCCAGTCCCGCACCTCTGGGTAGTGCATCTCCTCCAGCAGCTTGGAGACTGAGCATGTCCAAAACTGAAGTCATCAGTAATAATACTGTTGGCACTGCCCACCAGCTCCCAGTACCTATTGACAAAACAGACTCACAGGAGCAACAAATATGTAGATAAACCAGAAATTACTAAACTATAACTCAACCAAAGTGACAAACTCCCTCCCCCAACCCAAGTGGAGGAACCCTTAGCCCCCCCCCCCCCTCAGAAAAGAGGAACAACATACAATGGCTGACCTGAGGAAACCTGAAAGCCGTGAAACTGCCCGGAAGAAAAAACAGAACCCCACGGTCTGCCTTCTCACATCCGAATCTGGGACTGGACTGGAGTTACTCAAGGAACAACAATTAGCAGGTAAATCTAATTTTGCTTTCCTAATTGTCCCTTCAGTCCAGCCCCGCACCTCTGGGATGTAACAAAGTAGTAATGGGAGAGACCCGCCAGACAGGCATGCAAAACTGCCAACCCGAAACAGGCCTCCCTTTTCAATGCCTCCCTTTTCAATGCCTCGTTGGAATCGGGAATGGTGCCAAAGGACTGGAGAGAGGCTCATGTGGTGCCTTTACACAAAAGCGGAAGTAAGAATGTGGTTGCAAACTACAGGCCGGTTAGTTTAACTTCGGTGGTGAGTAAATTATTGGAAACGCTGCTGAAAGAGAAAATAGTGAGGTTTCTGGAGTCCAGCGGATTACAGGATCCAAGGCAGCATGGATTCACCAGAGGCAGGTCTTGTCAGACAAATCTGATTGATTTCTTTGAGTGGGTGACCAGGGAGTTGGACCGAGGGAGAGCCCTAGATGTGGTGTATTTAGATTTCAGTAAAGCCTTTGACACTGTTCCTCACAGGCGACTTATAAACAAACTGAACACCCTAGGGAAGGACCCTAAAGTTACTGCTTGGGTTAGAAATTGGTTGGGTTGGAGGCGACAAAGAGTACAAGTAAATGGAGCTCACTCTGAGGAGAAGGATGTTATCAGTGGTGTGCCCCAGGGATCTGTCCTTGGTCCGATTCTTTTTAACATCTTTGTTAGTGATATAGCGGAAGGGCTTTCAGGTAAGGTCTGCCTCTTTGCGGATGATACCAAAATCTGCAATAGAGTAGACACCCAGGAAGGGGTAGATAACATGAGGAGGGATCTAGCTAAGCTTGAAGAATGGTCTAGAATTTGGCAGCTGGGATTTAATGTTAAAAAATGTAAGGTCATGCATTTGGGCTGCAGCAATCCAAGGGAGCAATATAGTATAGGGGGTGAAGTACTTTTGTCCACTAAAGAAGAGAGGGACCTAGGCGTGGTTGTGTCTGATGATCTTAAAGTAGCTAAACAGGTAGAAAAGGCGACGGCAAAAGCTAGAAGGATGCTTGGGTGCATACGGAGAGGAATGGCTAGCAGAAAAAAGGAGGTGATAATGCCTCTGTATAAGTCTTTGGTGCGACCTCATTTGGAGTATAGTGTGCAATTCTGGACACCGCACCTCCAAAAGAATGTGAACAGGATGGAGTCGGTGCAGAGGGTGGCTACTAAAATGATTAGTGGTCTTCATTATAAAGCATATGAGGACAGACTGAAGGATCTTAATATGTACACCTTAGAGGAAAGGCGGGATAGAGGTGATATGATTGAGATGTTTAAATACCTCCGTGGCATAAATGTTCAGGGAGAGAGTCTCTTTCAATTGAAAGCAAGTTCTTCTACGAGGGGACATGGGATGAGGGTGAAGGGGGATAGATTCAGGAGTGATATGTGGAAATATTTCTTTATGGAAAGAGTAGTGGATCCGTGGAATAGTCTCCCAGTGGAGGTGGTAGAGATGAGGACAGTAACTGAATTCAAAAAAGCATGGGACAAACACAGAGGATCTCTAGAAGTAAAAAGGGGACTGTTGTAGTTGTTATGGAAGGACAGACTAGATAGGCCATGTGGTCTTTTTCTGTCGTCATATTTCTATGTTTCTATGCTGCCTGGACATCCAGGTGATGATGCTTAGTAAATTTATATTTATTTATTTATTTGGCATACATTTATACACCGCTCCTTCCAGCGATCAGAAGCGGTCCATCGTTGTACAAGAGAGGTATGCTGGGAAGACCAAAGGTATGCTGGGAAGACCAAGTGGCCGCCTTGCAAATTTCCACAGGAGGCACTAGACTATACTCTACCCAGGATGCTGCCTGCGCCCTAGTAGAATGAGCGCATAACCCCAAAGGCACCTGACGCCCACCAAAGAGATTCGCAGATGCAATGGCCTCCCGAATCCATCTGGAAATGGAAGCCTTCGCCGCCGCTTCACCTTTCCGCGGACCACCAAAAAGCACCAATAAACGCTCTGATTTGTGAAACGACTTCATCTCCAACAAATAACGCTTAAGGACATCCAACCTATGCAGACTGAAGCTGACATCATCACTTCCCATCTTTTCCAACACCGGTAAGGAGACAAGCTGATTAACGTGAAAAACCGAGACTACCTTGGGAAGAAAGGATGGAACGGGCCTCAATACGACCTTCTCCTGCAAAAGGGAAAGGAACGGTTCCCGGCAAGACAGAGCCTGTAGTTCCGAGATTCAATGAGCTGAGCGAATCGCCACGAGGAAAAGTCTTCAGCATTAAATCCTTAAGCGAAGCTCGAGCCAGTGGCTCAAACTACTCCTTCATCAACGCCCACAAAACCA
Organism: Ichthyophis bannanicus; assembly: GCA_033557465.1. Taxonomy (NCBI): domain Eukaryota; kingdom Metazoa; phylum Chordata; class Amphibia; order Gymnophiona; family Ichthyophiidae; genus Ichthyophis; species Ichthyophis bannanicus. The sequence goes on from CM066032.1 coordinate 473,725,230, forward strand.
GATTGAGATCTCAGGAAGGCACCACTGACGTCCTCGGCGGAAAGAAGCCAAGCCACCGCCCAGAGAAAATGCCCGATGTCCCGATGGGACCCCAGAGGGACTTAGCGGACCTTACCACGATAGCACGCAATCGCCACCAGCTGCACCCGCAGCGAGCTAGCTGCCAGACCTTTCTCAAAGCTATCCTGTAAAAAGGCCAAGACGTCTGGAACGGTAGCTGTGGCGGGTCTAACCCACCTTTCTACACACCAAGCCTCAAATCCCATAGATGACCCCATATGGATTGGATCCCTGCCTGGGTCCCCTGCATTTCATTGGAGCTTTCTAAAACCCGAGTAAGAGGCAGCCGCAAACCCCTGGGCCGCTCCCCGGAAACCCCGAAAGCCCTGCCCTCGGGGAAGAAACCTACCTCTTTGAAAGCCCCCCAGACGGGACATACGAAACTGCCAAAAGTCCCGTGGCTGGCCACGCGAGGATGGGACATTACAGCTCTGCTTGGGCTTATCCTTGGTGAGACGTCCTCCCTTAGACTCTCCCAAATCCTTCACCAACTTGTCCAAATCCTCGCCAAACAATAGCTTTCCTTTAAAGGGAAGCTTGCTAAGCCGTGCTTTGGAAGAGCTTTCTGCCGCCCAATTGCGAAGCCAAAGGTAGCGGCAGGCCATCACTACCGACGCCATTCGCTAGTCCACGAATGAGGTCATAGTCTATGTCAGAAAGATAAGCCGAGGAGGAAGTGATGTCACCGACTGAGATGGCCGCCTGAACACGGAGCTCTCTTTGGGACAAAGAGAAATTTAGCAAAAAGTAAGAGCAGAAGGCGCCCCCACAATACGCAATATATCTGTAGAGGCAGCAATAATACTTGCTACAATGTCAGCCCGCAAAACGTTGGAGAAATATCGATCCTCCTATGCGGCCTTGTCAACTTCTGCAGAATGCAGCGAAAGAGACGAGGCGGAGATGGCGGAGGAGCCCGAGAACGCTACAGAACAGTGCACACGGGGAGACCTGTGGCACTGGTGTCGGGAAATAAAAACAGAGGTGGTCGGGGTAAAGCATGAGATGAAGGACTTACTATCTGAATTTAAGCAGGATTTGCTTGCACTGGGGCAGCGGGTGGATCAACTGGAGGAGCACGTGGACGAAGTGATCGCGGCGGCACAGACTACACGTCGTATGTACAGCACATGGCAAACTGAGAGTGGGGAGCTGCGAGATAAAATAGAAGACCTTGAAAATCGATCACGACGATGTAATATTCGGATACGGGGGGTACCAGAAGGAGATCACTATAAGCAAGCGAATCAAGTAGTCCGAGAGATCTGTGCGGCCCTGTTGGATGAAGGACTTCAGGAGGAGCTCGCAGGAAAACGAGAGATTGGCTTGGAGAGAGCTCACCGGGCCTTAAGATCTCCAGTGGGGAACCGTCCTAGAGATATCATTGCCTGCTTCACTAGTTCACCATTGAAGGAGGAGATAATGCAAAAGGCAGCAAATAAAGGCAAATGGCATTGGCACGGTGAAACCATTGAAATCTTTCAGGATTTGGCCCCCTCAACCTTACTGCGTCGAAAGGGGATGCGGCCAGTGACGGAGTATTTACGGCAGGAAGGAATTAAGTATAAATGGCTATTTCCTTTCGGGCTCCAGTTTGAGATGGGAGGAGAGCTTAAAAGAGTTAAAACCCTATCGGAGGCATGGCTGAGCTTGGAGAAGGCCAAAGCTCCGAATTTACCTTGGACCCGAGTACAGCCGGAAGCACTGGGGCAGGAGAGCGACCAGTCTTTATTGTTAGAGAAATTGAAGTGGCAACGGATCCCGACTGGAGGCTGCTGTCTGCACCGTTTATCTGGACCTCTTCCAGCGGCGTGAGGAGGGAAAGAAAGAGGGACTGGGACTTACAACTTGAACTTGCACTCTGCGTGTTGCCTGTGCTTTAGGATTGTCAGGCAGTATCGCTCAACGTGGAGACGCGAGAAGATTCCTGGCTTTGAGTGACGGAGGCAGCGGAGAAGCTAGCTGGATGGACATTGAGCTTTCCTCCTCCATTATTTATATTGGATAGATTATTTTAAGCATGTGTGTTATAGTTGCAATAAGTAGTTGTGTGGGTGTTAGAGGATAAGTTAGCTGTGTTAGCTGCAGTATTTTGTGGTAGCAGGGACATGGCAGCAGGGAGGGGGTAACTTGGGGTGGGGGAGGGAGAGGATAATAGCGGGGGTCCAAGGGGGGAGGGTAAGTATTGGGTGGCGGGCGGGAGTATGAGTAAGGGGAAGAGTATAGGATGGGAGGAGTTCTACGGAGGGGGGGGCCTTAATCCAAAGGGGTCCCGGGAGGTGCGTTTCTTCCTCAGAAGGAGCCACAGGGGGTGACCTGTGGGAGACCGAAGGGGTAAATAGGGGGAGAAGGGGGAAGGGGAAGAGGGGAATATCATATGGGGAGGGACGGGAAAGGACTGCGATGGGGATGGGGGTGGGGGAGGGTGGGAGGAAAGACACCACGCCACGAGCTAACAATGGAGCCTGGCACTCAATCCCTTTTTGATGGCGGGGCTTAAAGTGGGATCTTTGAATGTGAGAGGGTTAAACACAACGCAAAAGAGGAAGGCAATGTTTAAAGAGGCGCAAAGGGGGGGATGGCAAGTAGTTCTTTTGCAAGAAACTCACTTACTGCCAAAGGATGAATACTTGTTAAGACATGGGATTTACACTCAAGTCTGGTTCAATGCAGAAGGAACACATAAAAAAGCAGGAGTGGCACTGATGATTCAGCGGGATGTCTCCTTTCAACTAGGGGGAGTGGTAAAGGGGGCGAAAGGTTGGGTACTGTTAGTTTGGGGGGAGCTAAATGGGCAGGAAGTTACCTTTCTTAATGTGTATGGTCCAAATGACTCCCAATCTAAGTTTTGGAGTACCTTATCACGGTGGCTGAAAGATAAAGTACATGGGGCACTGTTAATGGGGGGAGATTTCAATGAGGTATTGAACCCACAAAGGGATAGATCACAGTTGGGCCAGAAAGGAGGCACTACAGGGAGGGAACAACTGCTGGATTTGGTGAAGAATTATCAATTATATGATCTATGGCAACAGGTGCACCCTCAGGATGTTGACTATACTTATTATTCACCTGTGCATCACAGTTATAGTAGAATTGATTTTTTTCTGGGGGACAACTATTGGACTCAACGGCTCCTTCGGGCAGAAATAGATCCCATAATTTGGACAGATCATGGCCCGATTTGGGTGGACTTTGGTGGGGAAAGGGATAGAACAGGTAGATCTTTTTGGCGGCTTAATGAAAGCCTTTTGCAGGATAAGGAAGTGCTACAGAGTCTGGAGGAGGAAATTCTTGAATATCTTAGAATAAATGACACAGAGGAGATTGCATATGGGATGCAATGGGACGGATTAAAAGCTGTGTTAAGGGGGAAATTAATACAATGGGCTTCCCGGAAAAAAAAGGAGCGGGAAGGTAAAATAAATCAATTAAAGAGTGATATCACCGATTTGGAACAGCGTCATAAACGAGGGGGAGGAGTACGGGTTAGGGAAAAATTGGAACAGGCAAGAACAAAATTAATTTCTTTACAGATGGAATCCATTAATTACCAATTATGAAGGGTCAATCAACATTACTACGAATTCAATAATAATGCCAGTACACTTTTAGCTAGGAAGCTTAGGGATAGGGAGAGGCGCTCTACTATAATAAAAATTAAAGGGCCCGGAGATCAATTACATTTTCAAATTAAAGAAATTAGAGAACAATTTGTACAGTATTACACTACTTTATATTCTAGTGAAGGGGAGGGTACAGCCGCAAAGGTAGGAGAATATTTGGCGGGGGGGGGGGGGGAGACCTCCCGGAAATATCTGATTCTGAACGGGAAAGATTGAATCGGACTGTGGGGTTGGAAGAAATCCTCCAAGTAATTAAAGGGCTGGGATTAAATAAATCCCCAGGATTGGATGGGCTCTCAGCAGTCTTTTATAAAAAATTTGGGGCACAATTGGCACCGGTTTTACAAAGGATATATAGTGATGTGTTGCAGGGATTCCCTTTGGCTCCGTCGATGCAACAGGCAGGGATCTCGGTCCTGGCAAAACCGGGTCGTGACCCAACATTGTGTGGTTCATACCGACCGATATCTTTGCTGAACACAGATGGGAAAATTTTAGCAAAAACTTTAGCAAACAGATTGAGGAGTGTCCTACCCAATATTATACACCCGGATCAGACCGTGTTTATCCAAGGACGGAGCACGGGGGACAATATTCGGAGAGCATTACAGGCTATCTGGGTTGCCTGGCAGCAAAAACAAGGCTTGTTAGTGTTAGGGGTCGATGCTGAAAAAAGCGTTTGACCGCATAGAGTGGAATTTCATGCTTGAAGTGTTGAATAAAATTGGTATCGGGACCAACATGATGAAATGGATAAAAGCCTTATATGCTAATCCAGTAGCCACGGTTAAAATCAATGGGAAATATTCTGATTTTTTTCAATTACAACGGGGTACCCGACAGGGGTGTCCACTATCCCCTTTATTATTTGCATTAACTATGGAACCGTTGGCGGGGAATTTAAGACGAAACTGTGATGCTAGGGGACTGCGGATAGGTGATACTGAGCACAAATTAGCATTATTTGCGGATGACATGTTACTGTTTATCACACATCCGCTGATATCCTTACCAAATTTTATGATAGAATTGAAGCGGTTTGGGTTAGTTGCAGGTATCAAGATAAATTGGGACAAAACTGAGGCCTTGAACATCAATTTACAAGCAGATCTGGTGCGGCATTTGCAAGAGTGTTACAAATTCCGCTGGGCCTCTAAGTTGGTCAAATATCTGGGGGTGCAACTGACCAGTGATCCAGATGGCCTGTATGGGGCTAATTACCCTTCGTTGATTGGACAGATAGAAAGGGATTTGGGTAGATGGAATAAGGAAGAAATCTCCTGGTTGGGCCGGATAGCAGTAATTAAGATGTCGGTCTTACCGCGACTGTTATACTTTTTTCAAGTATTACCACTTAAAATCCCACGCATTGTATTACAAAAGCTGCAAAGGAAACTATTTCTCTTTGTATGGAGACATCGCCCCCCACGCATAGCTAGAAAGGTTATATATAGTGCAAAGGAAAAGGGAGGCTTGGGGATGCCAGACATTGCAGATTACTATTTGGCTGCACAATTGCGACAGGTTATGGAATGGAGGGAGCCGGTGGATTCTAAGTGCTTTCTCTCTCTTGAACAACATGGGGTGCCTGAATACAAGCTGCATTACATACCGTGGTTGCAAAAGGGCCTTCTTCAAAGGGACTGGACAAAGAATCCCTATACTCGCCACCTATGGTGTGAATGGCAAAGAGGATGGGGTAGGATAAATAAGAAACCGGGGATATCTTTGCTGGCTCCATTTAGGGCCACTCCTGCTTTTGGACCAGGGAGGGATGGTATATTTAGGGCTTGGGAGGCGCGGGGCTTAGATACCTTCGTGAAATTGACGGAGGCAGGCACTATTAAAACATTTGAGCAGTTAAAGAGGGAATATCATTTAGAGAATAGAGACTTCTTTACCTATTTGCAAGTAACCCATTACTTACGTCAGAAGATCCCTAAGGCCAGGCTGCAGGAGGGATTGAATGATATGGAAGCTCTCTGGATGGGCCACTCTCAATCTCGGGGGCTGATCCGTGGGCTATATCTCAGTTTACGCTCGACCAAGGGTACAGAGGATAAGTTTACTTATATGAAGGAATGGGAGAAAGATTTGGCGGTGGAGTGGGATGGGAATTGTTGGAAGAAGATATATGCAATAGCTGCAAAATCATCTATATATACCACGATTCAGGAAAATGCATATAAAATCCTACTGAGATGGTATTACACCCCAGTCCGGTTTCATCAGATGTTCCTGGAGGTGTCAAATTAATGTTGGCGGGGTTGTGGAGCCCGGGGAACGTATCTACACATGTGGTGGGACTGCCCCCCGATAAAACTGTATTGGACAAAGATTCGGGATCAGCTTGGCATGATTTTTGGGTTGACACCCGAATTATGTCCCTAGCTGTTTTTTTGGAGGAGGTGGCCGGATAACCTCTCCAACAAATGGAATAAACCCATGTGGGCATGTTTGATTGCAGCTAGATGTGAAATAGCTTGGAAATGGAAATTAAGCGGGGTGCCTGAATTGTCACACTGGACCCTCAGATTATGCAAGGTGTTGAGTATGGAACGTCTAACGGCCATTAAGAGAAATCAGGGAGAGAAATTTGATAAGCAATGGAAACCTCTATTGCTCCATTTGCACCTAGAGGATAGATAGTAATTATAAGGGGAGGAGGGTAGGATTGAGAATGAGGTGGGGTCTGACTTATATGTAATAATCTTGGGAGGGGGGAAGGGAAATGAGTGGGAGGGGGGAGGGTTAGGGTACTGAGGTCAGCTTAAAGTTTACCCTGCTTGGTTTCTTGGTCCTCTGTATTATGGGTGAAAAGTTGGGGTGAGTACTGCTAAGATTATGTATGTTTAAAAATAACAAAAATTATTAATAAAGATAAAGTTCTAAAAAAAAAAAAAAAGAAAAAAAGAAAGATAAGCCGCTCCTGACTCCAGCTTAGCGACCTCCGCCAACTGCTCCGGAGCAGAGTCTGACGTCTGCTGCGACCACTGAAGACAGGTCCTCGCCACCCAAGACCCACAAATGGAGGCCTGCATGGGCAGGGCATTGATATCAAAGGACTGCTTCAGCAGCATGTCCAGCTTCCTATCCTGCGTGTCCTTCAATGCCGCACTTCCCTCCACCGGGATGGTGGTCTTCTTTGTGACTGCCGAAACCGCCGCATCCACTTATGGAGATCTAAATAGTGTGCTCCTGTTTTGACAGAGGGTAGAGCCACAACATGGCCCTGACCCCTTTCAGGCCTGCCTCAGGCAGGTCCCACTCATCTTGAATCATTTTCTTAACCACTCTGTGGAAACTCCACCCGCCAAAAGACCCGGACTACGTGCGCCTGGCTTTCCAGTTCCGGAATCTCTCCCTTTTCTCGCCCTCAAACTCCGGCTTCAGGTCCCAGTCCCCGGTCTCTGACCGAGGAGACTGATCCGGCCACCCTCCTGAAGACCTGAGCTCCTTAACTGGCACTTCCACTGTGTCCTCTCTTCTCTCAGCTCTCCCACGCTTTGCACCGGCCACTGCGGGACTGGAGATGTCCGCTGTGCCCTGTTGGCGGAAGTGAAAAGCCTGATGCAACAAGAAGACAAACTGTGGGGAGAACTCTCCCATTAGATCTCCCACCGTAAGAGCCTTCGAGGTCGAAGGCCTGGGAAGCGTGGAAGCCATTATCTCCAGGAACAAGCAGGAATGTAGTCTTCACATATGGGTATCGTCGGTACCGACGGAGCCAGTGTGGGAACGCTCCCCAGCGTCCAATAGGAACGCTTTTGGGAGCATCCCTCAGCACATGCGCGCTGCCTTCCCGCCTTTCTAACTGTCCCTCTTCAGTTCTTCTTTTTCCGTGGAGCCGACAGGTCACATACCCTGTCACCGCAGAAAATTTCTTCTTTAAACTTGTTTTTCTTGTGGTCACGCCTGTCTCCGCTTGACGCCTACCGCTACCGCTGGTTCTCTTTTTTTCTTCTTTAAAAAAAAAAAAATATATATAAATATACTTCTGAAGTGTTTCTCTTCAGAAACTTTTTCTTTTTGGTGCTAGGCGCCATTTTGGGCATTAGGCCCCATTTTTCTGAAAAATGGAAAAAACAACTAGTGGTTTTAAAAAATGTACTAAGTGTGGCAGTACCATTTCCGTCACCAACACCCATGACTGGTGTCTCAAATGTTTAGGCCCTGATCATTCTCCATCTGAGTGTCTCTCTTGTATGGGAATGACTAAAAGAGGAAGACAGAACCGGGCTGCAAAGCTCGGTACCCTCTTTTCTTCAGATGCGATGTCCATTGCATCGACGTCTTCCAGAGCCTCGTCTTCCTCCCATGGATCTCAGGTAACTAAACATAAGAGCCAGTCCTCAAAGGGTAGATCTCCTTCCAAACATCGAGAAGCCATTGGCATTGCCCTTGAGGAAACTATACAGACAAAACATACCCGGCGGGAGGCTTCGGCCTCCAAAGCACTAACGGGGCTCCAGGATGTTCTCGAGGCCTCGATCTCGGCAGAACTACTGGTGCCATGCTCAGGTGTTTCGGCCGCTTCTACCAGTACTGACATCCAGGCATCGGCAGCGTCAATAGACCAGAGATTCCTCGCTATCAAACGCAGTCTTGCAGCTCTCCTTACAGCTGCGGTACCATTGACACCACTACCAACGGTTCAACGGGCACTGGTACCAACACTGATACCGGTACCAGCACCGGTACCAGCACTGACGGTGCCAGCCCCGGTGGGAATTCTGCCCATGCCGACTTTTTCAGGCATCGGCAGATCAGTACCGGACCAACTCGGTGCCGATTTCGATCGATACCGATACCGTGCTTTGCATGAACATCGGGATCAGATGCTTCGAATCTTCTGATTCCGATGACTCGGATAACTCGGTTGGTACCAGAGTACTTCTTCCAGAAGACTCCTCTTCTCCTCAACATGTCCTCCGGAGGACATGTCTTTTCAGGATTTTATTCGTGATGTGGCCCGAGGCCTATTAATCATGGTAGCTCCTAAAAAAGAACCTAGAGCAAAGGAATTGGAAATACTCCAATACCCTAAGGCTCCCAAAGAGGCAGCTACCCTGCCCATTCATGAAATTCTTCATAATTTGATGCTCAGAATGTGGGAAACACCTCTGACCACATCTCCTCATTCTAGGAGACTCGATACCATGTATTGCGTTCCACCATGTCCTGGTTTTCAAAAGACTCAGCTGCCACACCATTCAATGGTAGTGGAATCAGCCATGCGTAGGATGAAAAGTGCAAAAAGACATGCATCCAATCCTCCAGGTCGTGAATGCAGGACCCTTGCCGCCTTTGGGCATCGAACATTTCAGGCTTCCATGCTTTCAGCTAGGATCAGCTCATATATTTTATATATGGGAATGTTCCTCAAAGAAGTCACAGGAGACTTGGAGCTTATGAGCCCCCTTCTCCCTGATAACAAACATCAAGACTTCCTTACTCTTGTCAAGCGTACTCAAGACGTTTCCAAGTTTGTAAATTGTGCAGCCTTTGACTGCTTTGAATGCATCAGCAGAACTTCTGCTATTGCCATTGGTGCATGTCGGATTGCCTGGCTTCAGGCATCAGACTTGGAAACTTGGGTACCGGACAAATTGGGAAACATCCCTTGCACAGGAGACAACCTCTTTGGCAAGAATTGGCAGGAAAAGGCTAATGAGATAGATAATGACAATCTCACTTTAGACAGATTGTCAAAATCTACAGCCACTCCAGCCAAAAAGAAACCCTATAAAAAACCATTTTTCAGCAAAAAGAGGAAGTTTTATCCATCCTATACCCAGCAAGGGCAAGCTCATGGTCAAGTTGCCCAAAAGGGACAACGGCAACAATCCAGATAACAAAAGAAGCCAAAAGGCCCGAGAGCTCAACCAGCTCCACAGGCTCAGCCCCCTCAAGGGCTTTGACTCCTTCCTAGAGAGCTTAACTTTCCTGCCTCTGAAGGGTCCAGAACCCCTAAACATTCCAGGCAGGTTGTGTCATTTTGTCAACAGATGGCACATTGTAGGTGAGGGGTACAAGCTTCATTTTCACAGCATGCCCCCTTCTACAATCGTAAGACGGTTCAATTCCCAAACCTCTCCAGACAATTTACTGGATCAAGAGGTCTCAACACTCCTTTCTCAGGAAGCAATAGAGGAAATGCCCATTCCCCAACAGGGTACAGGGTTCTACTCCCCCGATTTTCTTATTCCAAAGAAAACAGGAGGACACAGACCCATTCTAGACCTCAGAGAATGGATCAAATATCTGTTCCGAGAAAAGTTCAAAATGATTTCTCTGGGAACTCTTCTGCCATACCTTCAAAGTCAGGATTGGCTTTGCTCTCTAGATCTAAAGGATGCATATACTCATATTCTGATCCATCCAGATCACAGGAAATTCTTATGATTCCTTTTCAAGGGAAAACACCTCCAATACAGGGTTCTTCCTTTTGGTCTAGCTTCGGCACCAAGAGTATTCATGAAATGCATGGCAGTAGTAGCTGCATTCCTGCGAACCCTAGGGATATTCATCTTCCCTTACTTGGACGACTGTCGAGCCCCCACGATTCCAGAAGCCAGCTCTGCACTGTCTCGCACAATGCGAATTCTCCAATACTTGGGATTGGTCATAAACTTCCCAAAATCCCAACTTGTTGCTTCTCAGACCCTGGAGTTCATAGGAGCTTGTTTAGATACCTGATAGTCAAGGGCTTTCCTCCCACAGCCCCGCTGTCTTCGCATAATGCAACTAGCTTCTCAAGCAGCGGGAAAGTCCTCCCTAACTGCTTGAACTGCTGCAATTACTGGGACATATGGCATCCACAGTTCATGTAGTTCCCTATGCTCACCTCCACATGCGAGCAGCCCAGTGGACACTATCCACCCAGTGGACACAGGCCACAGGACATCTGTCGGACAAGATATCAAACTCATAATGACTGATCTTGTCCCTACAATGGTGGCAATCACTGGAGAATCTTTTAGTGGGGTCTCCTTTCCAACAACCCCCATTCCAGGTCACCCTAACAACAGATGCATCACAGGTGGGATGGGGAGCACACCTGCACCATCTCTCCACTCAGGGTACCTGGACTCCACAGGAGACTTGTCTTCACATAAACCTCCTAGAACTCAGAGCAATCTATCTAGCTCTTCGAGTATTCCATGCCCAGTTCAGCTACAAGATAGTCCTAGTCCAAACGGACAATCAAGTAGCCATCCATCTCATTGCTGGCCTTCCTCTTTTGCGTTGACCTTCTATTTTGCCAAGCATGATGTCTTTCTCTAAGATCCCAGATGTTGAGGCTTTAATGGAAGAGGCTGACTTGGATTTAGTGGCAGTTACGGAGACATGGTTCATGGACAACCATGACTAGGATGTAATTATACCAAGCTATACTTTAGTGAAAATCATTTTTATTCATTTTCAATCAGTACATAACACCATGGAGAGAGTAAACAACAGTCTAGTAACAATGTAAACTATGAGGTCCAAACAGATGGCCTCTCAGATCCACAAACATGAACAGGAGAATTCGCTAACACTAACAATAGAATTCGCTACATCCCCCCCCCCCCCCACCAGAGGAGCAGAGGATATGAAGATTTAGGATATAGACAAAAGCAAACCAGCCCCCAACCCACAGGCAGGTCCCTCTACGCCCCTCCACTCCCCTGCCCAAAATATACCACACTAGTAGAGTCCCGGACCGGGGCGAGGTGGCGGATCTGCCTCCTATTCAACACCGCCACGTCAAACCAACAGTCCTAGACATTGACCGGGTTACCCCACCCCCCCACGCCCTCCCCCCTTCCTCCCCCACCCATTCCCTCCCACCCCCCAAGGGACTGATCGACCTAAGTCACCGCCACTACACAGAATTGACACCTTAGCCTCCCCTCCCATCCAATATCCTAGTCCGCACACGAGACGGGAGACGCCGCAAGTGAGGCCCCCAGCCCACCCTAAAGACTTCCCACCGTTTGGGATGATGGCGGGCATGAAGTCTCTCCATCCACATCTGAGTATGCAGGCGGGTCCGCCATTGTTCAACTAAAGGACCCCTAGGGTCCAACCAACTCCGCAAGATAGTCATACGAGCCACCACAAACACCCGGCGTACCCACGCCCATTCTGTCTGTCCCAAGTCGGCCCCACCATCTCCAGACCCGACGTCCAACACCAAAGGCGCGGGGCTCCTCACCAACGCAGCACCCAAGCAGTCGTCTAAATAATCAACAACCGCCTTCCAAAAAAGCTGCACCACAGGGCAATGCCAAAACATATGTCCCAGCGTAGCATCTCCACTGCCACAGCGCGGGCAGCGACTCGTAGAGGCCACCCCCGCCTGCCAAGCCCTATTGGGTGCAAAATATAAACGACGGACCAACCGATACTGCATGTCCCGATGGTCTATCGAGGCAAACACCAAAGGGATCTGCGCCAGGGCTTGAGAAACTCCTTCACCAGCTACTGACACCCCCAAATCATGAGACCATGCCGCCGCCAACGCCTCCTCAGTCCCGGGAGTCCCAAGGCTCGACAGCACCCGATGTAATCTGGAAACCTTCCGCGCTAACTCTCCCCCCCATCAAAAGTTCCTCCAGCCTAGAACAGATGTCGCCATGTAAAGAAACCACCGGGAGCGTGTGAAGATAACTCCGAATCTGAGCATAGGGAAACACATCTTTACTAGTCCAGCTATAAGAGACACTGAGACGATCCCAGGGCTCAAGGGTGCCATCGCCGGCCAAAAGCCGCTCAATAGTGGAGATTCCCAGTTGCTCCCATCGCACATAATTGGCTTCCGTGAGACCCGGTAAAAAGTCGGGGTTGCCCCGAATTGGTAGGTAGGGTGAATAAAACGCCGATATCCCCAGTTTGCCGCACAAATATCTCCAGGTTCGCACCACCGGACATAGCAGCACAGTCCACACCAGTGGGTCCAGGCCAGTCGCCCGTCTCATATGCAAGATATATCGAACATGTAACGGGGCGACGAGAGCGCCGAGCAGCTCCAGAGGAGTATCATCCCCCAGACCCAATCCCCAACATGCCGCAGCAGACACGCCCGGTTATATAGTCTAAGGTCAGGAAGCCCCATACCGCCCGCGTCCCACGGTCTCTGCAATACCGCCAGACGCACACGAGGTCGCCGACCCCGCCACAACAGTATGTTAATTTGTTTTTCCATTAGCAATAGATCAGACCGTTGCAATAACAATGGTAAAGTCTGTAACGTGTACAACCATTTAGGAAACAGTACCATTTATAGAGGGCAATACGGCCTCCCAGCGACAAAGGCAGGTCCTTCCATTTCTGTACCCTATTAGTTAAGTGCTGCAATAACAAAGTTACATTTAGTCGATAGAGATCGCGCAGATCCCGGGGCAGATAGATACCCAAGTACTTGAACCGATCTCCCGCCCGTTTTAGGGGAAAAGGACCTGACCAATCCCGAGAAATAGCGGTATCGAGCGGTAATGCCTCAGATTTATCCAAATTTAAACGAAATCCGGAAAATTCCCCATAACTATGAAACAACTGAAGTAGGGCAGGTAAGCCGTCCTCTGGATTCTCGATGTGCATCAAGAGATCGTCCACAAAGGCTGCAACCCGAAAGTCGGCCTTGCCTACTGAAATCCCCCGAAAAGCCGGGGAGGTCCTAATATGACACAATAGGGGCTCTAACGTCAGGACAAACAAAAGAGGCGAAAGAGGACACCCCTGCCTAGTGCCTTTCTGAATCCGAAATTCCGGTGACATACGTCCATTAACTAAGATCGCTCCCCTAGGATCAGCATACAACAACCGTACCGCTGCAACGAAAAAGCCGTTAATCCCCACCGCGTCCAACACCTGGTACATGAAGCCCCAATCCACCCTGTCAAAGGCTTTCTCAGCGTCAAAACTTATCAACATCAATCGCTTGTTATCCCTACGACTGGCACACATAGAGGCTAGCACCCTCTGCAAGCTGTAAGCCGCGTGCCGACCTCTTACAAAGCCAACCTGGTCCGTTTGAATTAAACTTGGCAGGAAACCCGCTAGCCGCTCTGCCATGATCTTAGCTAGAATCTTAATATCGACATTCAATAAAGAAATGGGCCGGTAGGAGCTCGGCAAAAGTGGGTCCCTTCCCGGCTTAGGCAAGACGGTGACAAGGGCCTTATTCGCCTCATAGGGAAACGAGCCCCGACGGATCAAATCCTCATAGTACTCGGAAAGAGGGATCACCACCTTATCCGCTAAGATTTTCTAGAATTCGCCTCTATAGCCATCAAAGCCGGGCGCCCGGCCCCTCTTTAAGCCCCGAATCGCTGACTGTACCTCCTGGGGGGAAATGGGCGCGTTCAAAACCGCCAGCTGATCCTCAGCCAGTCGGGGTAAATTGCTGGCCTGCACAAACTCCTCCCCTCCTCCTCTCGAGCCAGAACCTTCCCGAGCATATAGAGTTTGATAATATGCACAAAACACCTGTTCAATCTCCTCCGCCTTAGTTTTCAAAGTACCATCGGCATGCCGTATCGCCCCTACCTGCCGAGGCCCCCCATCAGCCCGTACCAACGAAGCCAATAGTTTACCAGCCCGATTCCCATGCCGGTAGAGCCGGAATCTATGATATAGCAAAGATTTCCGGGTGTGCTGGCAGAGCACAGCCTCCAATTCTAGTTGTAGTTCCTTTAGCTGAGCCTTAGCCTCCCTACTATGGCATCGTGCATGCCAACTGCGGGCCTTAGCCAGCTCCTTTTCTAACTGCAAGATCTGATTGTTAATGGCTTTCCGCCGTCGACTTTGATAACTAATAATCTCACCTCATAGTACAGCCTTCCCTGCCTCCCAAAAGAGGGCCGGGTTATCTCTATGTGGAGCATTATGCAGGGCATATTCCTCCCATTTCTCTCGCAGAAACTGCACGAAACCGGGATCACCCCCGAGATCTAAGGGATACCGCCAGTTCCACCCCCGTCCTTGCTCAGGGTACTGGATCCCCAGGAGCACCATGGCATGGTCCGAGAGAACCGGCGGGCCAATATCTACTCGGTCCACCAACCGAAACAATCCAGCAGAAAGTAGGAAGTAGTCAATTCTCGACCACGTCCCGTGAGCCCAGGACATATGAGTGTATTCACGGTCGCCTGGGTGCATAACCTGCCACACATCCAAAAGGTCATACCCGTCACACCAGCCCCGAATGCACCGAGCACTACGCCGGTCCCTGGAGCCCGACATCGCAGAACGATCCATGGCCTCGTCCATTACTGAGTTAAAGTCACCCCCAGTAGCAAATGATAGTCCCCCAGAGCAGACACCACCCGGGACACTTGCTTATAGAAGCGAGCTTCGTAACTATTAGGCGCATACACCGATCCCAACACCACCCGCATGCCAGCCAACGTTCCCCAGACAAAAACATAGCGTCCCTCAGGGTCAACCTCCACTCTCTCCTCCACCCATCCCACTGATTTTGCAATAAGGATAGCCACCCCTCGCTTTTTCCCAACAGCCGCAGCTCCATACACCTTACTCACCCACCCCTTACTTAACTTACTATGCTCTTCCGAGGATTGGTGCATCTCCTGTAACATGGCTATATCGACCCTTTTAGAGCACAGCTGTTGCAGCACTCTATATCGCTTGATAGGGGAGCCCAAGCCACAAACATTCCAAGAAGCCAGTTGCACACGCTTACCCATATTCAGAGGGCCACCCGTGCAAACTAAGCAGGAAAAAATCTCCCATAGCGAAGCAGCAGCCCCCCCAGCCTAGGGTTCCCACCTCTCCCCCATCGTCCCAGCTCCACCACCAATGCCAAGAACTGAGCAGCAGCAATTCCCCCTGTTTCCAGTCCCCCCCTCCCCCTCCCCAGCCATCCATCCCCAACCTCCCTCCCCCCATCCCCCCCTGCAAGTCTCTACCCTTCCCTTACCCCCCGCCCAGCCCTCCCCAACCCACCACGTCTCCCTCCACGGCCCCTCCGGGCCTCCTTCTACCCAGGACCCCATTCCAGTGGCATTCAGGGTCACCCCTCCCTATATCCAATACCCCTCACGTTCCCCCCCCCATGAAAACGAAATGCACTGCCTCCCACAGTCCTGCAACAAGACAGAATAATAAGACAATCGGGGAGACTAGCCCAACCCCACAAGAAACAGTGAAAACAGAACCCAAAAGAAAAGCCTCAGAAAAGAGAAAAACAGACCCCAACCAGCAGTAAGCATCAAACAGCCAGAGCTATAACGGCTAAGCTATAACGGCTAACAGCCAGCTCTCTCTGGAAGGTCCCACCCATGTGCAAGCAAGAGGTACAGGGTCAGTCAAGGCCGTTACCGGCATTGAGGCCTACCACATGTAACACACACATCACAGGCATGGGGAAGCCAAGGATCCGTCGTGGCGGCCTCAGCTACCGATGCAGTCATCCCTTTGGAGAAGGGCCATCCCAAAGCGGTCAGGCCACCCCCCAGGAGAATGCCATATAGCAGCCGGAAAAATAATAATAATAATAATCCATCCCGGACCCACGATCCCCCCTCCCCCCACCCGCCAGCCCGCACAGTAAAACATTACAGGATTCGCAGTCAGCCAGACCACGAGAGAGATGAAAAAAGAAAGAAAAAAAGAAAACAAAAAATCAAATGAGAAAATCAAGGGAGAGAATTGAGAAGGATAAGGAGGAATTAAGAAGCAAAGGCGGAGAGGTGGAGAAAGGTAACAAGGCAAACCGCCAACATTGCTCAACCCCAGCGCGGAGACATGTCCATGAGGAAATGGCAAATTACACAACGAGAATTAAAGAAAATGAGGCATAGTAACAATTAAGTAGTGTATAGTAAGCAGTAGTAGTAGCAATAATAGCAGCAATAGTAACAGTAATAGTACATTGCCCCGTATAGACGCCCTCCACCCACGCCATCTGCCCACAGGCAGTCCAAAGCTTCACCCCAGCCGCACAGCAACCCATCTTCATGGAGGTGCACCGCCACCAAGCTGCACCAAGAATGTCCGGGCTTCCTCCGGAGTGGCCAGAAACCTCACTCCACCCTGGTGCTCCACGCGGAGTTTGGCAGGATAGAGCAGCGCAAATCGCACATCCCGGTTAGCTAGCTGCCCACAGATAGGTGAAAAGGCCCGCCGCTGCTGACTCACAAGAACAGAGTAATCTTGGAACACCAAGATCTGGTCATCACCGTCGGGTCGCCTCCTCCGAGAGCGGGCCGCCCGCAAAACTTCCTCCTTCTGCCTGAACTCCAGAAACCGCGCAATGACTGCACGTGGCCGTCGGGCTCCTTCCCTCCGCAGGCCCAATCTATGCACCCTCTCAAGCTTTATCGGGCCTGCAACGGCGTCCGGGAAAGTCTGGGTGATCCAGGATTCTAAATGCCCAGCCAGCGCGCGATCCCCCACACTCTCAGGGATGCCGACAAAACGTAAGTTCTTACGCCGACCCCTATTCTCGAGGTCATCGAGTTTGTCATGCTGTTGCTGGACCAGACCTTCCAAGGCCATCACACGCTCCTGCAATGTTCGTTGGGAGTCTTCGACATCCGAGACCCTTGTCTCCACCTGGTCCATGCGGCCCGTGAAGTCTCCGACGCTCCAATTGACCTGAGAGATTTGCTCAGCCAGTGACCGAAACCGGTCATCCAGGGCAGCCACCACAGCCGCACTCACTTCAGCTACCGTCAGTTGTGGTAGGCCGGCGACAGGGCTCGCCGGTGCGTCGTCCACCATCTTTCCCTCCGGCGGCCTGCCTTCTCTTTGCGGGTAATTTTGGAGGTCATAGAGCCGTGCCACTGAGCTCAAAGCTAGAATTCCGCACCTATGCGGGTTCCGCGGGTCGTAGCAAAAACTCCGAGGAGCTTAGTGCACCGCTTGACGGGGTTGTATCGCCGAATATTGGGGTATCCTCTGGAGCTGGCCAACTCACGTCTTACCAGCTCATTGCCACCGGAAGTCTCCCCCCAAGCTATACTTTATTTACGAAGGAAAGAGTAGGAAGAAGGGGAGGAGGAGTAGCACTATATGTAAAAAATAATATTAAAACTATAGAATAACAGAGCCTAAAAGGGAGGGAAGAGGCACTGTGGGTTAAACTAGAAAGAGGGAAATGGAAATCCATTTGCATTGATGTGACATACAGATCTCCCTCACAGGGAGAAGTGAACAGGGATTTAATAGAAGACATATGCAGTATTGCCATGAAAGAATAAAGGTTACTGATGGGTGATTTCAATATGCCAGATGTTGATTGGCACATCCCTGCTGCGGTGTTATCTAGAAGTAAGGAGATCTTAGATTCTCTATGGGGAAAACTATCAGGACAACTGGTAACAGAACCAACATGTGAAGAGGTCATAATGGACTTGGTGCTTAACAATGGGGAAAGTGTTTCTGATGCCATAATGAGATTATCTTGGATTCAGTGATCACCAGATGGTGTGGTTAGTATTAGGACTAGGGCTGATAAGATCCATTCAAAAGCAAGGGTCTTAGACTTTAGGAGAACTAACTTTGCCAAGATGGGACAATACCTCAAAGAGTCATTAGTGAGATGGGAACAGCTGGGGGATGCAGAAAAGCAATGGGCAAAACTGAAAGGGGATATTTTAAGGACAACAAACCTTTTTGTTAGAAAGATAAATAAATGTAAAAGGAAAAGAAGGCCAGTTCTCAAAAGAAGTAACTGAAAAGGTGAAGATAAAGAGGGTGGCTTTTATAAAATACAAAAGATCACAGAGAGAGGAAGACAAGCATCTATATTTGGTAAAACCTGGAGAAGCTAGCAGAGTAGTCAGGAAAGCAAAAATACGAAAAGAAGGGGATTAGATATTTTTTGGATATGTTAGTGAAAGGAGGAAGGGCAAAAGTGGTATTGTCAGACTCAAGGGTTAAGGGGTTGCATATGTAAAAGCTGATGAAAATAAAATGGAATTGCTTACAAATAGTTTTGTTCTGTGTTCATAGAAAAAGGGCCAGGAGCAGGACCTCAGAAAACATCCACAAATAGGAACAGAAGTGACGGGGATCTTGATAGATTTTCAGAAGACTGATTGGAACTAAATAAACTAAAAGTAGACAAAGCAATGAGACCTGATGGAATACATCTGAGAATATTGAAGGAACTTGGGGACATTCTAGTGGCTCCAGTGATTGAACTTTTCAATGCTTCTTTAGAGTCAGACGTTGTCCCAGAGGACTGGAGAAAAGCACACATTGTCCCTTTACACAAAAGCAGAAGTAAGGATTAGGTTGAAAACTACAGGCCGGTTAGTCTAACCTCTGTGGTTTCTAAATTATTGGAAAGGCTGATAAGAGAGAGCATAGTGAGGTTTCTGGAGTCCAGTAAATTGCAGGATCCGAGGCAGCATGGGTTTACCAGAGGCAGCTCTTGTCAGACAAATCTGATTGATTTCTCTGATTGGGCGACCAGGGAGTTGGACCGAGGGAGAGCCCTAGATGTGATGTACTTAGATTTCAGTAAAGCCTTTGACACTGTTCTGCATAGGCGACTTATAAACAAACAGATCATCCTAGGGATAGACTCTGAAGTTACTGCTTGGGTTAGAAACTGGTTGAGTGGGAGGCGACAAAGGGTACAGGTAAATGGAGCTCACTGAGGAGAAGGATGTTACCAGTGGTGTGCCACAGGGATCTGTCCTTGGTCCAATTCTTGTTAATATCTTTGTTATTGATACTGGAGAAGGGCTGGTTTGTCTCTTTGTGGATGATATCAAAAATTGCAATAGAGTAGACACCCAGGAAAGAGTAGATAACATGAGGAGTGATCTAGCTAATCTTGAAGAATGGTCGAGAATTTGGCAGGTGAGATTTAATGCTAAAAAATGCAAGTTCATGCATTTGGGCTGCAAACATCCAATGGAGCAGTAGAGTGTAGGGGATGAAGTACTTCTGTCCATAAAAGAAGAGTGGGGCCTTGGCGTGATTGTTTCTGATGATCTTAAAGTGGCTAAACAGGTTGAAATGGTGACTGTGGAAGCCAGAAGGATGCTTGGGTACATAGGGAGAAGAATGACCAGCAGAAAAAAGGAGGTGATAGTGCCTCTGTATAAGTCTCTGCTGCAACCTCCTTTTAGTATTGTGTGCAATTCTAGAGACCACAACTTCAAAGGGATATAAACAAGATGGAGTAGGTACAGAGGGTAGCTACTACAATGGTTAGTTGTCTTCATTATAAAGCATATGAGGACAGACTTAAAGATATTGAGATGCATATGTTGTAGGAAATGGGGGATAGAGGAGATATGATTGAGATGTTTAAATACCTCCATGGCATAAATGCACAGGAGGAGAGCCTCTTTCAATTGAAAGCAAGCTCTGCTACAAGGGGACATAGGAAGTAGGTGAAAGGGGATAGACTCAGGGGTAATATGCTGAAATATTTCTTTATGGAAAGAGGGGTTGATGTGTGGAATGGTCTTTCAGTAGTAGTATAGATGAGGACAGTATCTGAATTCAAGAAAGCATGGGACAAACACAAGATATCTAAAGGAAAAAAGGGGACTATGTAGTTGACATGGAAGAGCAGGCTAGATAGGCTTTGTGGTCTTTTTCTGCTGCCCTTTCTGTTTCCAACCACCTCCCTTAAGAAAAAAAGCTAAACAGGTTAAGCTCCTCAGTTTGGAGAAAAGATTGTTGTTGTTGTTAAGTGCCGCCGCGTCAAAGTCGACTCATGGCGACCCTCTGGATAGCTATCCTAAATTGTGTTCGGTCTTCATTCAGGAGGCTCATTGTTGACAGGCTGGTACCCATAGCTGCTGCTGTTGTATCGATCCATCTCATTGCTGGCCTTCCTCTTTTGCGTTGACCTTCTATCTTGCCAAGCATGATGTCTTTCTCTAATGATCTCTCTCTTTGCATGATGTGTCCAAAGTATGAAAGTCGAAGTCTTGTCATCTGAGCTTCTAAAGAAAGCTTAGGTTTGACCTCCTCTAGTACCAACTGGTTTGTTCTTCGGGCAGTCCATGGTATACACAGTATTCGCCGCCAGCACCATAATTCAAAGGCATCAATTTTCTTCCTGTCTATCTTTTTCACTGTCCAGCTTTCACATCCATATGATGTTATTGAAAATACCATGGCTTGAACAAGTCAAATCTTTGTATGGAGAGAGACATCTCTGCTCTTGAGAATCTTATCTAGGTCTTTCATAGCCATTCTGCCAAGAGTAACACGTTGTCTGATTTCTTGACTGCTTGTTGCTTCTTTATTGATAGTTGATCCAAGTAGGTTTATTTATTTATTTATTTATTACAAATTCTTATATACCGCGCTATTTAGAATCAGCGCGGTTTACATTGTAACAACATTTGCAATAGGTTAAAGTTGTTCATGATTTCAATTTTCTTCTCCTTCAACGATGAACCTGTTGATTATGCCAGTTGTCATGATCTTTGTCTTCTTTACATTAAGGTGCAGGCCCATTTTGAGACTAGTTCTTTGATCGTGAGAAGCAAATGTTTCAGATAATCTTCACTTAGCAAGATGTAATTGTGATGTACTCATTTGAGCTGAAAGATGCTTAACCCAACAGAGACTTCAATGTGGTGTTCTATCATAGACTTGAGCTCCCGCACATCTTGTAAAACCAAATCCCCTGAAGAATCATTTTTATCTGGTGAAGGAGGACTCTTCTTCTGCCATTTTAAACGATAGAGGAGGCTGTATTGGGCATCTGAAAATTGGGACTTCTTCTCAGCCATCAGTAGATTAATCAAAAATGTGTTTAACACCTTCTAGTCCACTATTGGTATTTTTGAGTATAGTAGTAGTTACATATCCCACAGAGCAGAGGGCTTAAGCAGTCATCTTGCCAGGCTCCTGATACCAGAACCGAGATCTTTGAATCTAATGATTTGGATGAATCAGATATAGGATTAGTAGGTTCAGGGGAAGGAGATATTTCTTGTGATGATAACTGATGTGTAAGATAGTAGAGATATATAGGTCACTCAGCTGGTACATCCCTCCTATATAATTTATTAGATAGTGACAGCTATCTAATAGCTCATTACCATCTCACCTTTCCCCCATCAGCATCAAAGGATCTCACAATAGTATGCAAGGATTCAGAGAGCAATCTAGAAAGATAATATAGATTTGAAGCCACTTCCTGCCAGACCAATGGTTTGCTGAGTGCCTTTACTTTAAGAAGAGTGTCAGCCAGGAGAAGAAAGTGAGGCAATTGTCCAAGATGTTAAAGCTCTACAATTTGTGAAAGCAACATCCTGCAGGCTGGTTTCTGTGCATCTTGTCCTCCAGTAGAAGCAGCAGCAGCAGCAGGAAAACTGCAGTCACTAACCTCCTCCCACAGTGACTCTGCAGGCAGACAGCAGTGGCAAACCACGTTGCAGCAGACTGGGTGGTGGCGGTATCAAAAGTGATGACACAGCACTTTGGGGAACTAATTGTTCTGGATGCCCAGTTGTGAATTTGGGTCTCAGGCGATTGTTCCACCTGTTAACCCTCCATTACAAAGAACTTCGGAGCACACCCAAATAGACTACAGATCAATTGCAGGCTATGGAAACAGTTTTATAGCTGAGCCCATAACTGTATGTAGCCAGCATGAATTTAAGAAGCATGAGTTTTAGAAAGAGAAAATGCTTCTATATTTCTCCTTAATTGCCTCCTATGCATGTAGCCAGCGGCAGTAGGCACATTTGTGTATTTATACCTGCTCAGAAGCAAATGTATGTCTGACAGGTTGTGCATGTCTATTTTTACATTTTGCAAAGAATATGTGCAAACCCCAAATCCTTTCCAACTCTGCCACAAGGAACATCTATAGTGCTGTGTACACTTATAGAAAGTATAAATAGAATCACTCCCTGCATATGCTATAATGCAGTGGTGATGTTTGCGTAGCCTACTTTCTACATATAAAATTGTGTTTTACAGATAGAAAGCCCCAAGGGAAAGATCGGACCTAAATGGTTTTACAAGTTCATAAATGATTTTGAGAAAGAAATGAGTGAGGTCATCAAATTTGCAAATGGCATAAAATTATTTTGAGGACATAAAGGGCCCGATATTCATTTGTGACAGTTATGAGTCTCTAAGGCGCATAGCCGTCGCTGCCAAATTTTAACCCCAGATATTCATTCCGGGGCCATATCCAGCCACCGGCATTGAATATCTGGGGTCGCTGCACAGCCACACATGGCGCAGAAGTAGTTGATATTCTGCTACTGCCCGATTAGCTCTGGCAGTGAAAGTTAGGACAGCTTTTGCTGCACCTAACGTTTGCCACTGAGGGATAACAGGGCATGGGTACCACCCCCGGAATGTCCCTGATACTTCCCAATGTTAAACAGTTAGCATCGGGGAGTATAGCGGCGTTACTCGGGAATATTCAGCAGCACTAACCATGTTAGTGCTGCTGAATATCTGGCTTAGGGGCATTTACATGGTTTGAAGCTCTATAAACCATCTAAATGCCATGTAAATGCCAGAAGATTGATTGTGAGGAATCTTAAAAGGACCTTGTGGTACTAGGAGATGGTATATAAAAGGCAGATGATATTTAATGTGAACAAGTGCAAATGATACACATAGGGAAAAATCCTAACTATGGATACAAATTGCTGGATTCTGAGTCAGGAGTCACCTCCAAAGAGAAAGATTCAGGAGTCATTCTGGATATAACGTTGACATTTTCAGTCTAGTGGACTGTGGCTGACAATAGAATGCAAATAGAATGTTAGGGATTATTTGAAATAAAATGAAAAACAAAACGGATAATATCATAATGCCTTTATATATGTCCATGAGTATTTTTTTGAGTTCTGGTCACCCCTTCTCAAAAAAATATATAGCTGAACTAGAAAAAGTTCAGAGAAATAATACAAAAATGGTAAATGGGATGGAACCCATGGAAGAGGTGGTGAGGCTGAGAAGCATTTGAGACAACAAGAAGTACATTGAGATGCTTTTTGAAACATCCAAGCTCTCTGACAGAGGTGAAGATGGGAGGCTACAGAATGAAGAGAGTTAGACACGAGTCACCAGAACCTGCAGAATCAACAATCCAATTTCTCCAGCCCTTAAATTGAAGAACCAATATGCGGCCCTGGAAGTGGAAGAGGTGAAAGCATCCCAGGAAAGGGAAGAGCTAGAGCTCAAGCACCCCAAAGCTGCGGAATCAGTGACCACAAGGAAGCAAAGGGTAGTGGGGTTGGTGACTCTCTTCTGAGGGGTACTGCGGCATCCATCTGCGGCACCCAGTTACAGCTCCAAGTTACTGATCCTGTTCTATGTAAGCACTAGGCAGTTCTCACTGGTCTCGTGCAAGAATTGTTAATTGTAAACCGCACTGATATTAAAGAGCGCGGTATATAAAAGCTTTTAAATAAATAAAATAAATAAATGTTCTACGTGAACAAGCAGGGTGGAACAGGCTCTCTGTCGTTATGCAATGAAGCTTTACGATTATGGGCCCTCGCCAGAGAGCATCAAATTCACCTTCTCGTGGTATATCTTTCAGGCATTCAAAACCTTTGGGCAGGCACACTCAGCCGAGTACTGCTGCCTCACGAATGGTCTCTCCACCTAGACCAGGTGATAAAGATATTTCACATCTGGAGAACCCCAGACATAGACCTCTTTGCAAGTCCACTGAATGCCAAACTTCCCTGGTTCTGTTCCAGAATTCCGGCTCACAATTTCCAGGCAAGGGACGCCTTCCTCCTTCACTGGGGTCAGGACTTCCTCTATGCCTTCCCACCCATTCCCCTCATCCCCAAAACACTCTTCAAGCTTCAGAGAGACAGAGGTCGTATGATCCTCATAGCGCCACGGTGGCCACGACAAACGTGGTATCCCCTGCTTCTACATCTCTCTCAAGCTGCACCTCTGGAGTTAGGGTGTGCTCCAGACCTTCTCTCCCAAGAGAACGGGATGCTATGGCACCAGAATCCCCAGTCCCTGCATCTCAGGGCCTGGTTGCTGAAAGCCTAGACCTACAGAAACATAACCTTTCCCATCAGGTAAAGGATGTCCTTCAGGCTTCCAGAAAACCTTCCACAAGACGTTCTTACGCCTTCAAGTGGAAACGTTTTACTATATGGTGTTCTCAAAAGGGCTTAAACCCCCTTAAACCTTTGGAATCGGTACTAGAGTACCTACTTCAGTTATCAAATTCTGGTCTAAAGACAAATTCAGTAAGAGTCCATCTTAGTGCAATTGCAGCTTCCTATAAGCCTCTAAATGGACAGCCAATTTACTCTCATCCACTTATAGCAAGATTTATGAGAGGTCTTCTATTAACAAAGCCTTCCATCAGGCTACCACCGGTGGCATAGGATTTAAATCTAGTTCTCGGACAGCTCATGAAACCGCCCTTTGAACCTTTAGCCACTACAATCCTAAAGTTTTTATCCTGGAAGGTCATCTTCCTAATTACAATCGCCTCCGCACGTCACATTAGTGAATTGCAAGCTTTAGTGGCTGATCCCGCTTATACAAGGTTTCACCATGATAAGGTTGTTCTCAGAACTCATCCACATTTTATGCCAAAGGTGGTTTCGCCTTTTCATTTAAATCAATCGATTTACCTTCCTGTATTTTTTCTGAGGCCTCATGCCTCTAATGCAGAAAGGAACCTTCATACTTTGGACTGTAAAAGAGCCTTGACTTTTTACCTACAAAGAACACAGCATCATAGAAGGTCTTCTCAACTTTTTGTTGCTTTTGATTCTAGTCATTTGGGACTTCCAGTCTCCAAAAGGACTCTATCTAAATGGATTGCACAATGTATATTGTTTGCTTATGAGAGTAAGAGTCTTCCTCTTCAAGGCCATGTCATAGCTCATAATGTGAGAGCCATGGCAGCCTCTATGGCTAACCTTCACTCTGTGTCTATCGATGACATCTGTCGAGCAGCCACCTGGGCTTCGGTGCACACCTTCACAGCCCACTACTGCCTAGATAAAGCCTCCAGTCGGGATGCCTTCTTTGGCCAGGCTGTTCTTCAACATTTCTTTCAGATTTAATTCAACTCCTACCCACCAACATTGGTAGGATGCCAGAGATCCATGGGAGGAAGCATGGTCCACCTCACTATAGGTGGCAGCTTCCTGGGGCCATCTCACCGGCATCTTCAGCTAGGGAGTCCCCATATGTGAAGACTACATTCCTGCTTGTTCCTGGAGATAGCGTAGTTACTCACCTGTAACAGGTGATCTCCGGGAACAGCAGGAATTTAGTCTTCACAACCCACCCACCTCCCCTAGGAGTTGTCTCTCTATTTCTCTGTCTCTTTCTTCTCTCCCTCTATCCTTTCACTCAGCTACAAACTTAACTGAAGAGGGACAGTTGGAAAGGCGGGAAGGCACCGCGCATGTGCTGAGGGATGCTGGGGAATGTTCCCACGCAGGCTCCGTCGGTACCGATGATACCCATATGTGAAGACTAAATTCCTGCTGTTCCCGGAGATCATCTGTTACAGGTGAGTAACTATGCTTTCAGAGTGAGGAGTGAAGCAGCAACGGAGGCCTGAACGTCGTGAGCCGTCAAGCCTCCTGAGTCCTGCTGCACATCCTGAGAAGACTGTTCCATACTCTGGGCCTTGACCACACAACCGCGGCAGACCCCTACCTCTAACAATGACCCCGCCAGGCTCCACAGAGTAAATACTGTGGCTGCGCTGGCATGGAGAAGTTTTAACTGCCTTGGATTCTGATCAGGCAAGAGAAGTCAGCCCCTAAAGGCAATGTAAATCTCCCTGGGGAAACAATAGCTGTTGTTTGTTCTCTTATTTCACCTTGTTTCTTTCTTTCTTTTTTTTTTCCCTTGAAGTCCCATTCTGTACAGCTTTTCAAATGGGCACTCCTCGGCCCCTAACTCCACTGTCCTCCCAGGAAATGTGCCATTTGAAAATAGTCAAACTAGTCTCAGTCTCTATTATCTGGGACATATTCCTGTTTGAACACCATAAAGGGTCGTAATCTCCCATGTTCTGTGAGCATCTGTCCAATACACACCAGCCCTTGGGTCTCCCATCTCTGGAAATGTAGTGTAATTCCCCCTCTTCAAACCCCTCACAGAAAGGTATACGTTGAAGGTGAATCCCCCCACTTGGCCCCACTAAATAGGTCCCATTCTTTTCGTCACACTTGAAGTGTTAAGCATCACTTCCCCTCTACCTGCCCCCTTTTTTTGCCAGAGATCTGTGAGTGGTTTGGTTCCTTTCCCCATCTGCTCTATGTGTATTGTCATGAGGCTGGTGCCAATAAAGTTGCAGAGTTGAAAAGAAACTCTGATTTTCACAGAGCTCTAGGTGTGCAATTACCTAAAAGCACAGCTAGAGGGGGCAGGATTGACTCTACAGAAGCTAATGAGGCTAGGAGAGCTAACCAGTTGCACCTGGAAATGAGCCCGGGTGATGCAAGGGGAAGATCCCTTTATAAATGGAAGTTTAATGCTAGCAAAGCAGACACAGATAGAGACGGAGACAGACACAGATGCAGACACAGAAGGAGCTGGAGCAGCAGGAAGAGAAGGAACAAGGATTATGGCTGAAGAAGGAAGGAGAGACCTGAAGGAAGGAATCCTCCTTGAGCGAGCCCACAAGGACAGAATTCACAGAGGTAGAGTTCAGAGGGACCAAGCTACGAGAGCTGCTGTTCATAGGGAGTCTGCTAAGGAAAGCAGTCAGGCTGGAGGGTATGCCACTCCCTGCTTAAGCAACGTTCCTGAGTCCAAAGCTGAAAGACATACACAGAGAGCCAGGCTTGGAGGAAAGCCTGCAGGCATTGGAGTATGCTGAACAAGTTTTACCAGATACCTGAAGGGAAGGAGTTTCTAACAAAGCTACTGTGTCACTGAAGCATAGAGCTGGAGAATCCGCACCAGGTTTTACTAAGCTTTCAGGAAGTCCAGCACTGCCCAGAAGCTACCGACAAAAAACCTGTTGTCACAGAGATGTGCATGAGAGAGAAGGCTCCAGAGCTTCAAGCTACAGAAACTCAAGGTATGAAAGTTTTATTCCTGCTAATGAAAGCTTAACTCCTAAAAGCACTGCTAAAACTAAAACTCTCTTTATAAGAAGAGGAAAGAAACCAGAATGGTTTGAAGAACTACCAAGAGACTTTAAAGCACAGTCTTATTGGAGGCAAGATACCAGAGACAGTCCATATAAAGCTGTAACTGCCAGGGACCGCGTGTGCTCTGAGGGGGAAAGTAGTGAGGCAGAAATATGGAAATAGAAAATGCAAACACTATTCCCATTCCTCAAGAAGAAGCTATGGATTGTAGTTTGTGTATGGCTACTAGCCTGGAATCCATAGCGACATTGTAAATAAGAAGAAGCCTTGTTTAGTTGTTTTACCCAGGAATGAATTGAATTCCTCCATTTATCCCTTGTACCTAATTGTGAAGAGATCAACAATTGGTTTATCTGTTTAGTACTGGAACCTTTATAAAGAAGGACATTCTTTAATTTCCATGGTCTTAATGAACCCTTGCACAGAGGGGAAATAAAAGCCTTGTTTCCCTACACTCATGGCTTAATCATTGTGTTCTCACAAGGAGCTGAAATACCTAAAGACCAATCTCCATTTTGGCCTTAAAATACCCCACGCTCCTTAGAAAATAAGTGTGATGTGTAGCGTGCCCTTACCGCCATTGGCCACCAGGGGCACCACCATGACAGTATCCATTGGGGTCCCTTCTCCCCCATCCGCTAAGATAGCTCTAAGCTGGGCTACATTATAATAATGCAGCACATCTGATACTGCTAGGCCCTCTTCACTCTTCCCTTTAATTAAGATCACCATTTGCACTCTCAGAAGACAGCGCCTCCAGATAAAGGAAAAAATTGTTTTCTGCAAAAGTGCCATCAGTCAGTCAGAGAGTGCTACTGGAAGGAAGATGAACATAAAAAGGAGTCTGGAGAGGACATTCATTTTTTACAATGGCTATTCATCCAAACCAAGAGTAGTAGAGTTTGTTCCACCGCACTAAATCATTCATTACTTTTTCTTTCTTTTCTTTTTTTTTTTTAACTAGTGGCTCATAATTTAGCCTTTGTAAGTCCTGCCACTTATTGCTTATCTGTATCCCCAAATATTTTATATGGTCTTCTGCCTACTGAAACAGAAATGCCCCCTCAACTCCCGTGCCAACTGTGGATCCATACAGAGCTTCATAATTTCCATTTTCCCCATATTTATCTTATAACCTGAGGCCAAGCTGTATTGCTGTATCTCCTGCAGCAAACTCAGTAGTGACAAAGGCAGATCCTCTAGACAGTACATCACATCATCCACGAACAGTGATACTTTATATTCCCAGGGTCCCACCCTTATACCTTAAACCCCCGAGCACTGTCTTACTCTTTCTGCTAAGAGTCCTATAACTAGGGTAAAAAGCTCTGTCGAGTGCCCCTCTCTAATTGAAACTCTTCAGAACATGATCCATTCACTCGTATTCTAGCTGTGGGGTTTGCGAGGCCTGACGGGTATTGCCAACGATAGTGCAGCTTCTCCTTGCAGTCTCAAAGTAAACCTGTGCCATGCTTTCCAGTGCTGTAGAGTAGCCAATGCTAAGTCCGCATATATGGCCACCATGTGGACTTTCAACTGGATTTTCCCTGCTACTCTCATCTTAGCTAAGATCTTTTCTTTTATTTCACAGTCATGTACACATATAATGATGTCCCTGGGCTGCTCACTCATTCTGGGGCCTAATGTCCTGTTTGCCCGATCCAGTTAAATATCACTACCTCCTCCTCATTCCTCCATCTCCCGTAGAGCCTCCTTGCAGATCTTGCGAGCCACTTGCATATAGTCCCGATATTCCTTCTCCTCTGGGACCCCTTTTATGCATAGGTTATTCCATCTGGACCCGTTTTCCAGATCCTCAACTTTCAATTCTAATGCTATCTTTGCCGCCTCTAAATCCTTCAGGGAATTGACTGCTCCTATTGTACCTTGCAGCTCCTTTATATGGCACTCTATTTTCCTCCACTTTCCTTCTGACATCAACTAGTTCTGATGCATTTCTGCTAGTACAACATCCATATCCAATCTTCTACCTGCCATTTCAGACCGAACGTCTTTAAACCAGGATCGCAGTTCTTCCTTAGTAATCTGCACCAGTGCACTAGTTCCCCACCTGGGCTCCTCCAGCCCTGCTGATTCATCCTCCTGGTTTTCTCTGCCTGCCTCTGTGGCCATCTTGTCTGCCTCCTTGTACTCTGTTTTTGAGTCAGTGTAGGAGAACTCTTTCAAATATGTGGTTCTTTTCCTTGCAGCCGCCATTGGATGCCCCAAGAGTGTCACACTGGCAGTATGTTTAGGTTTTACCACTTTGGGGATCAATTTCCACACCTTTAGTGGGGTTGAATGGTAGAGCTGTTGCTCAGTTGTCCATGTGGGTGGGTGACATCACCAGAACTCTCCCTTTTCACAATTTTTAAGGTACCAACAGATCTGTTCGATAAATGCTGAATATACAGGTAAGGCAAAAGATCTGCAGACATACTTTCTCGAAAGGGGGTATTCTATGGGAATTATACAGAAAGAATATAAGAACATAAGATATGCCATACTGGGTCAGCCCAAGGTCCATCAAGCCCAGTATTCTGTTTCTAACAGTGGCCAATCTAGGTCATAAGTACCTAGCAGTTTCCCCAAAAGACACAGGTTCCACAATGCTTGTATTGGGTCAAACAGTGATATCCCGGGTCCCTTGTAATAATGGTTTATGTACCTTTCCTCCAGGAACTTGTCCAAACCTTTTTTAAACCCAGCTACACTAACAGCTTTTACTACATCCTCCAGTAACAAATTCCAGAGTTTGATTACACGTTGAGTGAAAAAATATTTTCTCTTATTAGTCTTAAATAGGTTACATTGTAGCTTTATTGCATGTCCCCTAGTCTTTCTATATTTTGATGGCGTAAACAATTGATCTACATTTACCCGTTCCACTCCATTCATTAATTTATAGACCTCTATCATATCTCCCCTTAGACATCTCTTTTCCAGGCTGAAGAGCCCATAGGGGTATCCTTCCATCCCCTTTACTATTTTGGTGGCTCTTCTCTGTACCTTTTCTAATAACGCTATATCCTTTTTAAGATACAGCAACTAGAATTGCACATGATATTCAAGGTGTGGTCGCACCATGGAATGCTACAGAGGCATTATAATATCCTTTGTTTTATTCTCCATTCCTTATGATTCCTAGCATTCTATTTGCTTTCTTGGCCGCTGCTGCACACTGGGCAAAGGATTTCAACATGTCATCCACGATGATGCCTAAATCTTTTTCCTCGGTGGTGGTTCCTAATGTGGAACCTTGCATCATGTAACAAAAGTTGGGGTTGTTCTTTCCTAGGTGCATAAACTTTGCACTTGTCCACATTAAATTTCATCTGCTATTTGGATGCCCAGTCTTCCAATTTATCAAGGTCTTCTTGCAATTGTTTTTTTATCACAATCCTCTTGGGTTTTAACAACTTTGAATAATTTTATGTCATCTGCAAATTTGATTATCTCACTCGCTATTCCCATTTCCAGGTCATTTATGAATATGTAAAAAAAGCTTGTTCCCAGAGAATAAAAAGCTTTTCTGCATCTATGATGGGAATGATGAGCCTTACACATGAATTGTGGTTGGCTTGGTGACTGGGATCCTTTTTCTCCTTATATGTATTATAGCCACAGTGTTTTTGTTGACTCAACAGCACTTAACATTTGAGCTATCAGGCTGGGCCATCTCCATGCATCCCTCCCCCCCTCCCAAAATTGATTTTCTTTGCATTTGTGCTGCTGGGAGCAGCCTATTGACTTTAAGGTCAAGGTCATTTCCTACTTTCTGGCAGGCCATGTATTATAAGACAGAGTTTCTTTTACAGATGTTTCAATTTGCCAATAAGTTTTAAAGACTGCTTTGAAGACCACAGGAGTGCTGTCATAAAAATGTACTTGTTTTTTCAGAAGTATTTTTTTCACTTTGCTTTCCATTACTTTTGGATTTTTTAAGCAGTAACTAATGCAGGATTTTCCTAGAAGTTCTGCCAAAGTTCTAGACCTAATCATCTTTTACATTTCTTAAGTCTAGGTTTATATAGCTTACAAAAAGGCTATTCAAATCCACCATTGATCCCCATGTGTACTTTAGAGTGAATTAAAAAATTATAAAACCTGTTTGGACTGAATGTTGAAAATACTGAAACTCTTGCAGTTGACTTTCTAAGCCATTTTGCATTAAAGCAGCATAATATTTGAACAGGTCAATCCCTTTTTGCCTCCCCAAAATAGGCTTCTAGGCTGCGCAATTCAGAAGTTGATTCATTGATCTCTGTTGAATAGGGCCAGAGGCCTCCCCAGATGATCCAAATATTTTTTCAGCCTGAAGAAAAATGCTGTGGGTTGTCCTCAAACATTCTGTCACTGATGCCATTCAGGAATTTTGCAGACTCCATTGCAAAGCAAGGTAATACTCTACCTGAAAGCTCTCAAAGGGGTTTTGGTGTTCATTTTTAAAAGCTAAGGGCCCAATTCCATCCCGCACGTCCGGGCCCTCTCTGTGTCCGGCTGAAACCGGACGTACAGAGGGAGTCGCGATTTTGATCCCACGGGGCACGTTTCAGAATCGCGAACAGGCCTGTATGTGCAGGCTGGGGCCCCGATTCTGTCCGGCCTGCACGTGCCTGGCTAGCTCAGTCAGGGCTCTTAAATGGAGTCGCGGTGCCATGGCGTCCGGTTGCCATGGCACTGCTGCTCCATTGAAGTGCCACGATCCCCGGCCGCTAGCTCCGGCATTGATTTCCCCACAGCCCAACCCCTGATCTGGCCTCCAATGGCCAGAGTCTGGCTGCGGGGAATGTCCTCAGCTCCAGGCCTGCCGACCCCGTCAACTAGGAGAACTTATTTCACCTCAGAGTTGGAATAAGTTCCCCGTACAAGTCACCAGCCCCGGATGTACAGGGCCGACATTGGAATTGGCCCTGTACTTCTGGGGCCGATGACCGCCCACTGCCTGCCCTAACGCCACTCCCAATCCACCCTTTCCCCACCCCCCATCTACCTTCTCCGTAAGAATATCCCTCTAGGTCTTTTTTTCTATACTGTAAATGGGGAATTTTTTTTGTTTGCTTGTGGTGCTGGGCAAGGCTCTGTCAAAGTTCATTGTCTTCACAGAAGTCATTGACCTCATTAGGTGTTAGATCCTACCCTACCCACCCTGACACCTCCCCCCACCCCCATGTGAGCATTCTTGCTTTATAGGGCAACTCCCCAATTAGCTACATAGAACAGCACTGTTACAACACACTTAAAATAGGTTAACTGCTTTTTTTTCTTAAAGGGGATAGCTTTACTTCAAGCTTTGGTATCTTTCATCAACTAAACAATGGCTGGGAAAAATCATATTGCTAAAGCTGTTGCCCCCGTTACAGCTTCTGCCTCTGTCCAGACAGATCCCAATGCCACTTGAAGGACCAATTCCATGTACAGAATGCCTGCATGCTGAAGCTCTTAGGAAAGAAGTGGAGTTCAGGGACGAGGTGGCAAGGCCGAGAAGTATTCGAGACAGTGACAAGTACATTGATGAGATGCTTCTTGAAACATCCAAGCTCTCCAATAGAAGTGAAGATGGGAGGCTACAGAAGGAAGAAGGTTGGACAAGTCACCAGAGCCTGTGGTATCAACATTCCAACTCCTCCAGCCCTCGATTTGAAGAACCAGTATGCAGCCCTGGAAGTGGAGGAGGTGAAAGAATTAAGGAAAGGGAAGAACCACAGCTTGAGCACCCCAAAGTTGAAAAACCAGTCACTATGAGGAAGCAAAGAGTAGTTGTGGTTGGTGACTGTTTTCTGAGGCATCCATCTGCCAACCAGATTTGATGTCCAGAGAGGTATGCTGTCTGCCAGGTGCCAAAATCTAAGATGTTACAGAGTTTGCTGAGATTCATGAAGCCTAGTGACTATTATCCAATGTTGCTCATCCATGTCGGCACAAACGATCCTGCTAGGTATCCCTCAAAGCATATCAAAAGTGACTTCATGGCTCTGTGACAGAGGGTGAAGCAGATAGGTGTACAAGTGGTTTTCTCTTCAATACTCCCTGTTGAGGGTAAAGGCAGAGAGGCTTGCATCCTGGAGATTTATGCATTGCTGAGTGGATGGTGTCATTGAGAGCGTTTTGGTTTCCTGGACCATGGGATGGTGTTTCAAGGGCTGCAGAGCAGAGATAGTGTTGATCTATCCAAGAAGGGTCAAAGCGTCTTCAACAGCAGACTGACTAACCTTCTGAAGAGGGCTTTAAACTAGATTTATTGGGGCTGGCTGAAGAAAGCCTCCAGGTTAGTGAAACATTAAATACCTCTGTAGAAATGGGTAATAGGGGCAACATCTGGAAAGCGGTATGTATAAATGGCTGTAGCATGGGAAATAAGATCTCAGATGTTGAGGCTTTAATGGAAGAGGCTGACTTGGATTTAGCGGCAGTTACGGAGACATGGATCAAGGAAAACCATGACTGGGATGTAATTATACCAGGCTATACCTTATTCAGGAAGGACAGGGTGGGAAGAAGGGAAGGTGTAGTGGCACTAAATGTAAAAAATATTAAAGCTACAGAATTGCAGGTTTTAAAAGAATGAAGGGAGGCACTGTGGGTTAACCTAGAATGAGGGGAAATAGAAATCCATTTGCATTGGAGTTATATACAGATGCTCCTCACAGGCATGGAAGTAGACAAAGATTTAATAGAAGACATATACAGTATTGCCATGAAAGGAAACGTGCTACTGATAGGTGATTTCAATATGCCAGATGTGGATTGGCATATTCCTGCTGCAGTGTCATCTAGATCCTGGATTCTCTACAGGGAGAACGATTCAGGCAACTGGTAACAGAACCCACACATGATGGGGGCCATACTGGACTTAGTACTTACCAATGGGGAAAGTGTTTCACATCCAGTGATCATCTCACATCCAGTGATCACCAGATAGTATGGTTCACTATTAGGACTAGGGCTGATAAGATCCATTCAAAAGCGAGGGTCTTAAACTTTAGGAAAACTAACCTTGCCAAGATGGGACAATACCTCAAAATCGTTAGTGGGATGGGAATAGCTGGGGAATGTCGAAAAACAGCAGGCCAAACTGAAAAGGGATATTTTAAGAGCAATAAACATTTTTGCTAGAAAAGTAAATATATGTAAAAAGAAAAGGAGGCTGCTATGGTTCTCAAAAGAAGTAGCTGAAAAGATGAAGAAAAAGAGGGAAGCCTTCATGAAATACAAGAGATCACAGAGAGAGGAAGACAGGCTTCTGTATTTGGGAAAAAATTAGAGAAGCTAGCAAAATAGTCAGGAAAGCAAAGGTACAAAAAGAAGAAGAAGAAGAAAGCATAATTACTCATCTGTAACAGATGTTCTCCAGGGACAGCAGGAATCAGTCCTCACATATGGGTGACATCGGCACCGACAAAGCCCCCATACAGAGCAAATCCCCAGCTTTCAAAGAAAGCCTTTGGGACTGCATCACGCATGTGCGGTCCCCTTCCCGCCCAAGGGTGCCATCTTGCTCAGTCAAATGACATAGCTAAAAAGATGGCAAAATGAATAAAAATTAATAATAGGACTGCAACTCCAGGGGGTGAGGGAGGGTTGTGAGGACTGATTCCTGCTGTCCCTGGAGAACGCCTGTTACAGGTGAGTAACTACGCTTTCTCCAGGAACAAGCAGGAAGTCAGTCCTCACATATGGAACTCCCTAGCTATAGGCTACCGAGAACTCATAACTGAAAAATAGGCTCCCTCTAGAAGAGCTGCAGCAGCCATTATAGGAGTTCACTTGAGACCGTAACACTCCGGTATCCTGACACCAAAGGGTTGGAGTTGCCTAAACCTCAAACAGATTACGGAGTACAGCCTGACCGAAAGCACTGTCCCGTTGAGACTCCCTATCCAGGCAGTAATTGGCTGCAAAGGTCTGGCTTGAAGACCAGGTTGCGGCCCGGCAGATGTCTGCCAGCGGAAGTGAGCCACTGATGCGGCCTTAGCCCTGACCCAGTGGGCCGTAACTCGACCCTGCAACGGGAGATCGGCCACCCTGTATGCCCAGGCGATGCAATCTGCCACCCAAGTGGATAACATACGCTTGGAGACCGGCATCCCCAGTTTACTGGGGTCATAAGAAACGAAGAGCTGAGGAGCCCTTCGATGTCCCCGCGTATGCTCCATGTAGAAGGCTAAAGCCCTCTTACAGTCCAGGGTATGCAGAACTGCTTCTGCCCGGCTAGCAAGGGGCCTGGGAAAGAAGGTCGGAAGTACCACCTCCTGGTTGAGGTGGAAAGGGGAGACCACTTTCAGAAGGAACTTAGGGTGCATGCAAAGCACCACCCTGTTCCTATAGAACCATGTGTATGGTGAATCGGACACCAGAGCCTGCAGCTCACTCACTCGTCTAGCCGATGTGAATGCCACCAAGAAAAGCATCTTCCAAGACAGGAAGCAGAAATGGCGGGTAGCCATCGGCTCAAAAGGTGGGCGAGTAAGCTGCTCTAAGACCACATTCAAATACCACTCGGTCGCCGGGGAGCGGACCGGGGGCTTCAGCAGAAGTAGACCTCTCAGGCACCTGGACACCAAGGGGTGTAAAGAGAGAGGTTGTCCTTCCACTGGAGAGTGGTGTGCCGATAAAGCACTAAGGGTGAACTTGGACCGAGTCTGACTTAAGGCCTACATCTGAAAGGTGAAGCAGGTACTGCAACACCACTGCCACCTGGCAAGAGAATGGGTTCTCACTCTGCTGAGCACACCACACCTCAAATCTACGCCACTTAAAAGCATAGGTTTTCCTAGTTGAGTGCCTCCTAGAGGCTAGCAACACATCCTCTATCATTTTAGGGAGAAGTGGTGCAAGGACTACCCTTTCAGCAGCCATGCCCTCAGGTTGAGGGACCTGAAGTTGGGATGCAGAAGAGAGCCCCTCTCCTGCAACAGGAGGTTGGGTTGTAATCCCAGAGGAATTGGAGCCTCCTCCACTAGCTGCAGGAGCAGCGGAAACCATGGCTGTCTTGGCCACCTGGGCACCACCAGGATGACCGAGACTTTGTCTTGAAGGATCTTGAATAAGGTCCAAGCTACCAGGGGGTGTGGGAGGAACGCATATAGGAGGCCCATAGACCATGATATTAGAAAAGCATCTGCAGCCATCCTGTGTGGGTGTGGCTGTCTGGCACAGAAACAGAGCAACTAGTGATTTTGAGGACTCGCAAACAACTCCATGGATGGTCGCCCCCAGCACTGGAAGAGCTGCTGGGCTATGTTGGGATTCAGTTGCCACTCGTGCGGCTGGAGAATTCTGCTTAGCTTGTCAGCCAAGAAGTTCTCCTGACTTGGCAAGTAAATCACTTTTAGATACATACCCTGGCTGAATGCAAAGGAGCATAGGTCTAGGGTTTCCTGACATAGGATGCGAGAGCCTGTGCCTCCTTGCTTGTTCACATAGAACATTGCTACTTGGTTGTCTGTCTGAATCAAGACAGTTTGATGAGCCAGGGTTTGGCAGAAGGTCCGAAGAGCTAGGCGGATCGCTCGAAGCTCTAGGAGATTGATTTGTTGTGTGCTCTCCCATGGAGACCACACACCCTGAGTGCAGACCTGCTGGCAATGAGCACCCCATCCCAGCAGGGATGCATCCATAGTCAGCACCCTCGAGTGTGTGGGAGGCTGACTAGGCACTCCCTCCAGAAGGTTGTGAGGCTGAAGCCACCATTTCAACAACCGTACCAGGTGTTGGGACACCCCGATGTTGTCTCTGATTCTGCCTGTGGCTTGTGTCCACTGGTCCCTGAGGCACCACTGAGCTGTTCTCATGTGAAGTCAGGCATTGAGTGTCACATGCACTGTGGAGGCCATGTGACTAAGGAGGCACAGAAAGCGTCTTGCTGAGATTCGGGATCTGTGACTCACTTGCTGTACTAGGGCCACAAGTCTTTGTGCCCTGTCCTCTGGTAGATAAGCCCTTGCCCGAAGGGTGTCTAACCTTGCCCCTATGAACTCCAGTCCCTGAGTGGGAACCAGAGTGGACTTTATGTAGTTGATCACAAAGCCCAGGTGCTGGAGCAACTGGATAGTGCGGGACGTGGCCTCTTGGACTTCTAGAGCTGATTGGGCTCTGATGAGCCAGTCGTCTAAGTAGGGGAAGACAAATACCCCTTGAGTTCTTAGGAAGGCTGCCACCACCGCAAGGCACTTTGTGAACACCCTGGGTGCCGAGGCTAGGCCAAATGGAAGTACTCTGTACTGAAAATGGTTTCCTCCCACTACAAATCTTAGATATTGTCTGTGGTCTGGATGAATCAAGATATGCATATATGCATCTTTGAGATCTAAGGAGCATAGCCAGTCTCCCTGGTGGAGGTAAGGCAGCAATATTCCAAGGGAAAGCTTCTTGAACGTTTCCCTCACCAGGAGCTTATTTAGGTTTCACAGGTTGAGGATGGGTCTTAGGCCTCCAGTTCTCTTTGGTATCAAAAAATACCTGGAGTGGAAGCCTGTGCCCTGCAGGTGGTGTGGCACAGGTTCTACTGCCTGATCCTCGAAGACCTGCCAACTCCTTCAAGAGGAGGTCCCTGTGAAGAGGGGGTCTGAGAGGCTCCCCTGGAAAGTAAGAGGGAGGCACCTGGGTGAGATGTAACCGATAGCCCATTTGGACTATCTGAAGCACCCAGGTGTCTGTAGTAATGGCTGGCCACCTGTAGGCATACAGAGTCAGCCTTCCTCCCGTACAAGGCCTTGTTTCATTTGAGAGAGAGACTATGCTCTGGGAGTCAAAAAACCCCTCCAGGCTGGGCCATAGCCGGTTCCTGGGGCTTGGGGGTCTTTGGCTTACGCAGGCCCTGCCCCATCCCTTGGCCTTCTGCCCCTTTTGGGGAGCTGGGGAGGCCTGATACGTGGGGTAGTTTCAGTAAGCCGTACCTTTTCTCGGGAAAAAGGCTTCTTAACTGAGCCCTTCTTCTTAAAAGGGGCAGATGTCTTCTTCTCGAGTCTTGTCCAGGTCAGGTACTCGGACTCGATCTCGGCAGTCTTCTCCGTCATGGGCTTCCCAAAGAGGTTTTCACCCCAGCAAGGGACATCAACCAACTTGTCCTGAACCCATGGCTCTAAGTCCGACAACTGTAGCCATGCCTGGCAGCGTGCACCAATGCCGGCCCCAGCTACCCGGGCCGAAGCCTCGAAGCCGTCATAGGCTGCTCGAGTCATAAACTTCGAGCACTCTTGGATCCCAGTGGGCAAAACTTGGAAGCACTGCAAAGGTCCCTCGGAGAGATCAGCTGAGAACCCGGCAATCTCCTTTGCCAGGTCTCGCACGTACATGCCCATGTACAGCTGGTATGTCTGGATTTGGCATGACAGCATTGAACCCTGGTAGCACTTCTTACCGAGGGCGTCCATGTTGCGGGCCTCCCTGCCAGGAGGCACCGAGGAGTGTGTCTTCTGGCTCTTGAGCCAGTGCATGGCCGATTCCACAACTACGGAGTTGTGCGGCAGCTGTGCTCTTTGGAACCCAGGGCTCTTGCGAATTCGATAGATGGAATCGATTCACCTGCTGAGGTCCAGCATCGAGGCCGGTGTCTCCCACATGCGGAGCATCAGCTGTTCCAGAATGGGGGGGCACCGGTACAGTAAGGGCTTTCCTTAGGAGGAAAGTCATACTGGAGGATCTCGAGCTCTTCAGCTCGAGGCTCCTCATCGGCCTCCACCGGGAAGGACAAAGCCTTTGCCATGTCCCGGACCAAATCCAAGAACGGGGGGTGACCTCCTCCGAGGTTCAGATCCCAGGGAGTTTGACGGGATGTACTTGGTATGGTGGGTGTCCGGAGACCCCTCCGAGGAGGAATCAAGCAGCTCCGGCCTTGAGGGCTTCGGTCTCGACTGCCCTGATGCTGAGGGAATTGGCGTCGACGACCTCGGTCCGAACGGGAGGTCAAGGGAGACCTCGGCTGAGGATCGACTCGAGTTCTTATTGTTGAGGATCGGCTCGGCCTCTGGGGTCGACTTGGACGTCCAAGTCCCAGTGGTCAGGGTGAACGGACATGCAAGACCAGCCATCAGCACCCGCTGCGCTCCAAGGCCACCAACCTGAGACCAAGCTCAGGAGGCTCCGCAGCCCCCGGGTCAGGTCCCGATGCCAGCTCTTCCGGAGGAGAGTCAACAATGAGGACAGGGCTTACCTTCCTCAGCATCTCCGTTTCCTTTCGAGGGAGTTTGGCAGGCCTCTCCGACTCCGAGGATCTGGGTCGGTGAGCTGGGCTCTGCGACCAAGCCCGCAAGGGACCTTGCCGCTTGGAGCCCTCAGACGACACCGCCCTCATGGATTTTTTCTTCCTCTGGTGTTCCCGCGAGGGAGACCCCCTTTCAGAGGACACCCGACGTTGCTCGGGATCAGACAGCTCCCGAGAGGTCAAGGCCCCTGTCAAGGTCTGGGCCCAGGCGGGTGTGGACTTGGGAAAAATCCTGTCATGTTGCTGCTGCCTGCTCCTCAAGGCCTTGGAAGACATCTTCTTGCATGGGCCACAGACCTTGGGGTCATGGTTGGGCCCGAGGCAGCGGAGGCAGCAGTCGTGTGTGTCGGTGAGAGACATCAATCTCGTGCACCAATCACACTTCTTAAACCCGCTGGCAGCCATCGGGGGAAAAAGGGCCCCTGCGAGGTCAAAGGACCAGACTGCCAGCTAAAAATAAAAAAGAGCGCGAACGCTATTCTCTAAGGACAAAAACGAAAAATGAACTGGACTCGATACCAGTGTACCGAGGTGGGAAGGGGAACCAGCATCGAACCGGTTAACAGAAAATTTTTTTTTCTAACTTTTATCTACTTTTTCCACGGGGAAACTAGGACGATGTCCTTTGGGCTCCGCGGAAAAAAGGAGACTGAGCAAGATGGTACCCTTGGGTGGGAAGGGGACCGCGCATGCGTGATGCAGACCCAAAGGCTTTCTTCGAAAGCTGGGGACTTGCTCCGCATAGGGGCTCCGTCGGCGCTGTCACCCATATGTGAGGACTGACTTCCTGCTTGTTCCTGGAGAAATAACCAATACAATAAAATGAGGGGATAAAGCACAGTTACTTACCTGTAACAGGTGATCTCCGGAACAGCAGGAATTAGTCTTCACACGTGGGAGACGTCGCCAACGGAGCCCGCACGGGAATGCTCCCCAGCATCCAATCAGAAAGCCTTTGGGAGCATCCCCCGCGCCTGCGCGGTGGCTTCCCGCCCTTCCTACTGCAGTTGAGTTTCATAGCTGAGCCAGAAGGAGAGGAGAGGAAGGATAGAGAAAAAAGGTGGGCGGGTTGTGAAGACTAATTCCTGCTGTTCCGGAGATCACCTGTTACAGGTAAGTAACTGTGCTATCTCCAGGAACAAGCAAGAATGAGTCTTCACACGTGGGGACTCCCTAGCTAAGGATGCCCAGGGAGATCCCATAAGCGCAGCCCAGGACGGGATGGCATTTGCCCAACCTGAATCCCCGGCATCCCCTGAGGGATGGAGGGCAGGAGTTGAATAGAGGCAGCTGTAGAGGAACAGCGAATCTAAAGACTACAGAGGAAAGTCTTTAGAGTGCAGAACAGG
Source organism: Ichthyophis bannanicus (assembly GCA_033557465.1). NCBI lineage: Eukaryota > Metazoa > Chordata > Amphibia > Gymnophiona > Ichthyophiidae > Ichthyophis > Ichthyophis bannanicus. The sequence continues at coordinate 473,766,535 of CM066032.1, forward strand.
TACCATTAAGATACAGCAAAAAAAACCCAGGCTACGGGAGAGTAGTCAGAGGGGTGCATGAAGAGTATCATTAAGCATTTAATGAGTAAATGACCTAGTACCATATAGAGCTTACCGGCCATTAAGATTTAAAGAATTAATGGTTTAGAACCCTGTATAGCTTACCCACCGGGTTGTCTGAAGTAGTCCTGTGATGAAGGCACTGTAGACGCAGTAGCGAGGTCATCAAGGAAACTTCACCACAGCGAGGAGGAAGTTCCAAATCCGAAAGGCCATGAGATCCAGGCGTCAGCTGGGTCAGGAGAAGGACGGCAGGTCTTCCAGGAGGCTTAATGCAAGCTGAACACTCCCTTAGGAGTAGAGTCCATAACTCAGAGGACTAACAGTGGAAGACAGGCCGAACTAGAGAGCCTATCCCGGAGAAGAGTAGAGGTGTACCCCGGAGCAGAAGGCGTACACAGTCTGCCCTAGCGAGAGATAGGGAGACAAGGGTCCGGACCTCCGGGAGGAGGACCCAACTGAAAAAAGGAGCTGTTGACTTCATAGCAGTAGGGTACCACCAGTCCGCGGGCCGATCGAGGAATAGGCAGGCGGACTGGCCGGACCCCCGGGGAGGGGGGGTGAGTACCGGCCATAGGGGGAAAAGGCAGTAGAACACAGGTACTGTGGGCATCCCCCAATAGGCGCCTATCAAGCAGGTGATATCTAGTATATCTAAGCCGGTGGACATGGGGACGCCCCCTCCGGTACTAACGCAGGTACACCGGGGGGCCTACCTCCATGAGCAGCACCCTGGTAAGGCGGATCTGCCATCAATCTCCAGAACGTCCACCTGGAGAGGTGGCCTGAAGATCCGTCAGAGGAGGGATCTTTTCCGGAGGGCAAGGGCAGATCGGCGAGCTAAGAGCGCGGTAGCGTGGGGGACGGAGGATAACATCAGTCCGGTAGAACGCCTCAGAGGTTGGAGGCCCTATATATGTCCCCAGGACCTGCACGCAGAACTCGTCCCCCGCACAGTCGGGGGACATGAGGGTATAGTCCCTGGAAAGTATTGGGGGACTATAGCGGCTGGAAGGGGAATTCCGGTACAGAAGCAATCAGCAAGGGAATACTGGCTGAGAGGGGTTCGGGGACGTACCGAAGAGTAAGTAGGGTGACCGTGGGCTATAGCTATCACGGAGTAAGGTGGTCTCCCTTCCCCACGGAGGAGAATACCTGAACCCCTAGATAAGTCCCCGAACCATTTGGCAACTGAACGAGCCCCAGAGTAGAGCTCGATTTTAAACTTCTGGTAAGGAGGTTAAGTGCAGGCAGCCGCCCACCCGAGCCTAAAAATGCTTAGTATGAGAGTCCTGGCGCGGGCCCGGGGACATCAACCCGGGGTGAGAGGTCCCTTGCTTGGGCGCGCCTGGAGGGTGGGCGGAGGGCTGACATTTCCTCTTCCTGGGGAAGGGGGGTCTGGAGAGGCGTTTACCACGGCCGGGGGGGGGGGGCCCGGGCCCTAGGCTGGCTGCTAACTCTGGGAAGGGTAGCGAAGCACTGTGCGACCTGACGTAAGGCTTCGCTATTGAAGAGGTGATCTCCGTCGCAGGGAGAATTACCCAGGTTGTGCTGTGCCCGTCTACACAACTCGGACGCCTGCAACCATGCTGTACGACGTGCTCTAATGGCAACAGCAGAGGCTCTGCTGACCGACCGGAAGGAGTCCAGAGAAGCACGAGAAAGGAATCCGGAGATATTCCTGCAGTGATAAAGAAGCAGGGAATATTCAAAGGCCTTGGTTGCAGATACGAAGGGGGATAGCCGAGATAACCTCTCGGTGACCTCCCGAAGCGACAGACTCATATAGAATATATATGAAATAATTCTGGCCGCCAGCATAGACGTTTGGAAGGCTTGACGTCCTAGAGTATCTAGTGTCTTCGAGGCGCAGCCTGGAGGGCGAGAAGCATGCTTCTCCTTGCTTCCGGCCTTCCTCAGCGCTGATTCCACCACAATGGACCAATGTGGAAGCTGGTGCTGCCGAAACCCCGGGGACGGAGGCACCCGGTACAGAGCCTGCATCGCAGTCGACAGCGCCAGAACCCTCAAAGGCGACCGCCAAGCCCCCAGCAGGAGATCCTGCAGGGAGGGATGCAGAGGAAGCATCACGGCTGCCTGTCCCGCAGGGCCTGGGCTCGGGTCTGGGATAGAGATGGCCAGCAAGTCCGCCATTTCAAGGAGGAAATCCTGAAAAGGCGGCTCTGCCGGAGGTGTTATGGCGGGAGAGGCCGCCGGGGCACTAAGAGGCCGCTCGGGCCGATGCCTGCTGGGCAGTGGAGGGGACCAACCGACCCGGATCGGGGCAGTCAACATGGCATCGTCGGCTCCTGGAATTGATTCCAAGCTAGGCATCGAAGGGGTCGATGGCACCGACGGCGCCGCAGGAATCGGCCTCGGCCCCGAACCCGGGGGCGGCGCTTCCCCCCATGACTGGAGCGAATCCGCGGCCGCCGGAGGGCAGGGGCCAGCGGTCTCTGCTCTGCGTTGCGGGGGGGGGGGGACAGGGGCCGATCCCGAGACGTGCAGCGGCCAGGCTTTCAAGGCTGGACTCCAGGCTGGGCATCGAACCGAGCGAGGAGATCGACTCCCTCCTCGAGGACCCTGGCGGGAGTGACCGCACTGATGATGGAGATCCCGGAGCGCGGATCGGAACGGCGCCGCGAGCAGCAAGGGCCCCCCGAGGACGGAGCTCGGTGGAGAGGGGGTCATCTGACGCCGATGTCGATCGGCGGGCACTGCCCGATGCCGGGCCCCCTCTCGAACCCATCCTACCCGGAGGGAAAGCCTGCCGGGGCATACGGCCCATCCCCGAGGGGACCCAGGTCACCCCACGACGAGTCCCCGCGGGGGGGGGGGGGGAAGTGCCAAGCCCCTGCGGTGGGATCGAGGCGATCGAAGGCCCCGAGGCCCCTTTTCTAGGAAAGGGCGGGGCCCTCGATGGCCGCATCGATGCCTGGTCAACACACCCCGAGGTCCCCGGGGAAGGTTGATGCCTTGAGCTCGACGCCCCTGCCGTCACCGGCGGAGTGGCGCCGCTCAAAACCGGTACCACCCTTGTGCAGAGCTGGGATACCGGCGACCCAGCTCGGGTCGAAGCGAGTGGCCCCGAGGGGAGTGAGGCCAGGAGATCATCCCCGGCGAGGGGTGGAACCATCGACGCCAGCGCGCTCGAAGCGGGTACCGCCTCCGCGCATGGCCGGAACGCAGGGCCAGACTGTGTTGAGCCGATCGGCCCCAGAGGTGCCGAGGGCAGAGGCTGGCGATCCCCGGTGGGGAGCGGGTTACTCGACGCCCATGGGTCGGCACCGCCCGAAGCGGATACTACCCCCATAGGGACGCCATACCGGCGCGAGTCGGTCGGCCCCAGAGGCGCCGAGGACCGCAGCCACCGATCCCCGGTGAGGAGTGGAACGCTCGACGCCGACGGGTCGGTACTGCTCGTAGCGGGTACCACCCCTGCGCATGGCAGTGATGGACGAACGCCAGGCTGGACCAAGTCGATCGGCCCCGGAGGCGCCGAGGACAGCAGCCGACGATCCTCGGTGAGGAGCAGAGCGCTCGACACCGACGCCGATGCTGGGGTCTCAGTACCGCCCGGAGCGGATACCACACCCGAGCATGGCTGGGATGTAGGGAGGTCAGACCCGGTCGAGTCGATCGGCCCCGGAGGCGCCGAGGACACCAGCTGACGATCCCTGGCGAAGAGTGGAACACTCGACGCCGATGCCGGGGAATTGGCACCGCTCGAAGCGGGTACCTCCCTCGGGCATGGCTCGGGAATGTTCTGTGAGGAGCGAACCTCAGGAACATCCCGAAACCCCATAAATGCTTTGGAGACCAAGGACTCCCGCTGGGGTATATTAGCCAAGGGGGACTTGAGGGGTCGGCTGGAGCTGTCGCCATGCCGCGCATGAGACTCGCCCCTCAAGACTCGGCTAGTCTTAACAGACTGTTGTGTGGATACCTGATTCTAGAGAGAACAACCCGACGACCGCGCGTTGGGCGCGAAGACGTCGTCGAGGGATATCCGAAAAAGGGAGGGCCTTCTCCCGACACTGTAGCCCGGGGGATCCGGGAAAGAAGGGTCAGGCCCCAAACAGGAGAGGCACCAGGCATTGGAGTCCAATTGGAAAATTAGGTCCCCGCAGTGAGAGCACTTCTGGGGAGAAGGCGGCTCCATGCTGTAAGCCCGGTAGGCCTCGGTGCCCAGAGGGGAGGGTCCCTCCAGGCGGCCAAAAATAAATGAAATTTAATTGAAAAGAAGAAAGGGGCACGGAGGTGCCACCGTCGGCGGGAAAAAGCCGCAACTACAGAAACAAGGAAAAAGATTTCTGCGGTGGCAGGAGGGACGTCCTGCCTGCTCCGTGGAAAACGAAAAACTGGGGAGAGGCAGTAGGAAGGGCGGGAAGCCACCGCACAGGCACGGGGGATGCTCCCAAAGGCTTTCTGATTGGATGCTGGGGAGCATTCCCGTGCGGGCTCCATCGGCAACGTCTCCCACGTGTGAAGACTCATTCCTGCTTGTTCCTGGAGATGACATTTTTCAGATATTTTCAGACTTAGTGAGAGGAGGAAGGGCAAAAGTGGTATTGTCAGACTCAAGGGGAGGAATATGCATAAACTGATGAGGATAAAGCAGGACTGCTTAACAAATATTTCTGTTCTGTGTTCACAGATGAAGGGCCAGGAGCAGAACCTCAAACATCCACAAATAGGAACAGAAGCAACAGGGATGTCAAATGATTTTCAGAAGACTGTGTTCATGAGGAACTAGTTAAACTAAAAGTAGACAAAGCCATGGGTCTGGATAGCATACATCTAAGAATAATGAGGGAACTTGGGGATGTTCTAGCAGCTCCACTGTCTGACCTTTTCAGTGCCTCTTTGGAGTCGGAAGTGGTGGCAGAGGAGAAAGGCACATGTGGTCCCTTTACATGAAAGCAGACATAAGGATGACATTGAGAACCATAAGCTGGTTAGTGTAACCTCGGTGGTTAGTAAATTATTGGAAAGGCTATTAAAAAAGAAATTAGTGAGGTTTCTGGAGTCCAATGGATTGCAGGATCCAAGGCAGTGTGGATTCACCAGAGGCATATCTTGTCAGACAAATCTGATTGATTTCTTTGACTGGGTGACCAGGGAATTGGCTCAAGGGAGAGCCTGAGATGTTGTGTATTTAGATTTCAGTAAAGCCTTTGACACCGTTCCACACAAGTGACATAAACAAACTGAGCACCCTAGGGATGGACCTTAAAGTTACTGATTGGGTTAAAAATCGGTTGAGTGGGAGGCGACAAAGTGTACAGGTAAATGGAGCTCACTCTGAGGAGGAAGAGGTTACCAGTGGTGTGCCGCAGGGTTCTGGCCTTGGTCCTATTCTTTTAACATCTTTGTTAGTGATATTGCAGAAGGGCTGTCAGGTAAGGTTTGCTTGTTTGCAGATGATATCAAAATCTGCAATAGAGTAGACACACAGGAAGGCATAGATAACATGAGGAGGGATCTAGAATATGGCAGCTGAAATTTAATTTAATTTGGGCTGCAGAAATCCAAAGGAGCAGTACAGTTTAGGGGATGAGGTACTTCTGTCCACAAAAGAAGAGCGGGACCTAGGTGTAATTGTGTCTGACAATCTTAAAGTAGCTAAACAGGTAGACAACACAACTGTGAAAGCCAGAAAGATGCTTGGGTGTAAAGGGAGAGGAATGGCCATGAGAAAAAATGAGGTGATAATGCCTCTGTATAAGCCTTTTGTGTGACCTCATTTGGAGTATTGTGTACAATTCTGGAGACTGCACCTTCAAAAGGATATAAGCATGTTGGAGTCTGTGCAGAGAGTGGGTAGTGGTCTTCATTATGTAGCATATGAGGACAGACTTAAAGATCTTAGTATGTATACTTTAGAAGAAAGGCAGGATAGAGGAGATATGATAGAGATGTTTAAATACCTCCGTGGCCTAAATGCACAGGAGGAGAGCCTCTTTCGATTGAAAGCAAGTTCTGCTACAAGGGACATAGGATGAGAGTGAAACGGGATAGACTCAGGAATAATATGCAGAAATATTTCTTTATGGAAAGAGTAGTAGATGCGTGGAATAGTCTTCCAGTGGAGGTGGTGGACATGAGGACAGTATCTGAATTCAAAAAAGCATGGGACAAACAGAGGATCTCTGAAGGTAAAAAGGGGACGATTGTAATTGATATGGAAGAGCAGACTGGATGGGCCAAGTGGTCTTTTTCTGTTGTCATGTTTCTATGACTGTTCCAACTCCCATCTGTGTCAGGGAGTCAATATCTACTCATTTACAAAAATTCCCCAAACCATTTAAGCCCTCGTGAGACAGGTGCCTGTTACATGCACAGTATCATTCCTGCTGATGGACACAGAACATTTTAAAACCAAATCTGTCATCTTAAGCGGAAAACAATGGTACAGCTAACTGTAACATTTTTAGCTCACAGCAGAATCAAAGGAATAAGAGAACGACGAAGCTCCATCCATAAGATCAGAGCCCAAAAGAACCACAGGGAGTATAACAGAAAAAGAATGGAACACTTATATAGTAAATGAGACAGCGGTATCTTTCTCCTAAGATTCTACTATTAAGTACAGTTATGTTCATTCCAAGATTAAACACTCCGAGAAAATAAGTCTTTATTTCACAAAACTCACTTGTACTTTTGAACCCACATTAATATTAATGTAATTGCAGTAGAGATGACAGGTGTTGTCACCTATGATACCATGGTCTGATACTGAGGTTTCCCAGTTCATCCAATTACCTGATGTTGAACTAACACAGACAGTATTGATACACCAACTAAGTCATTCACAGACAATGGCTAGAATTGCAGTGGTATCTCTGAGAGAGTGAAATGGGTTCAATCTGGATAATTCAAGAGTCATTTTATGCCTCCCATAACTAACATTGGCATGTCTGGAAAGGATAATAAATAAACTTGTTTAAAATGAGAGATCAGCAGTCTGTCTCCTATTTCACTAACTTATGCAGATGGTGTAATATATGTGCCACAGTAGTTTACACTTGCTTGTTAAATTTGTGTTTCTAGAAAAATAAGAAATCAAATCTAAAAACTCAGGCTACGTTAGATCCAGGTATGATACATGCCTAAACAGGCATCATGCTATTTGTTCTCTTCAGAGGCGTCACAATTTATTATATCCTTGGAACATGCTGTCACCTAATTAGGTTTTCCTGCTGCCCAAATATTTTGAAACATTTCACATGAGCTCTCATGTTCAACTTTCTGGTCTATAAACCTTGTCTCCATGATGGAATAGCCCTACAAAAAAAAAGGGAATTATTAACATGCCATAACAAACCAAAGGATGTAAAGATAGCAATAGCATGCAGAGCTTTCTCTTACCTATGTGGAATATGCAAAAGGGGTCCTGAATTCACTGGTTCTGTAATTTTTGCCCGTTCTTCCCATCCCTTAGTGAGTTTACATAACCTGGATACATCTCTTTTTACATGAATTTCAACCTGTCAAAAGATTAAACTTATAAACACACTATTTCACCAGTCAAACCTATATAAAATTTGATGTATCTGCAAAATCAGCTCAACAAAACACTCCACAGATGCCTATATAAGAAAGGATGTTTTAATACACAAACTCCAAAGCAATTTGTAAACTTGGGAGAATAAGAGTGTAACCTGCCAAAATGAGCACCTCATATACTAACATAATTACATTGGGAACATAGCATATTTTTAAGAGCCAGTGGGCTCCCTGGATGCTCCCTGCTGTTCTCTTTCAACACCAGCAAGCACCTCTTAACGTCTGCAAGGCCACCATGGATGGTGAAATGGCAGCACTTCGCACTGCCATATTGCTTCCCAAGGCTAGCCAGCTAGAGTTAAAAGGTGCCCCTCATACCAATGAGAAAGGGTCTTCTGTTGGTCCAACGAGGCTGAAGAAGTGCCACATTGGGCCTCCCAATGATTTAGGAGGGAGAGAGGCAGCAGATGACAATGCTTACTATATGATCTAGGGTACAGTGACATTTATGAGGTCATTGTATGAAGAGTGCATGGCTAGTTACACACAAATAATGCATGTTAAGTCTCCATTTTAAAGGACTTATACGTGTGTTTTATGCGGTTTCTCATCTGTAAATACATGCATAGGTCCTATTGTGTATACTTTTAGTTTGGGTGTGCACAGGGGCATAAATGTACACATGTAAGTTATAAAATAATTCAGAATGATCTAGGTGCAGTCATTTATACCTGTTCTAGAGCCAGCAAAATTGCCATGACTAGGTTAAGGTGTGACATTATGTCCTAGTTTTATAAAGTATGCGCATACTTCACTTTATAAAAGAGGCCCCACAAATGTGTTGTTGCTTTAACTGCATGAAAGATTAAACAATTGCCCTCTTAATGACAAGCTCAGGGCAGGAGGTTAAATTATCTGTAGTAAATTTAGTTACTGATACCATGCTGATCATACACAGCACAGTGATGACCAACAAGGACATTATCATATCATTTTTAAGTGCAATATAGGTGAGCACATTTATTTTTAATGTGCTCATTTATGTGTTAAATTCAACCAATTTTGTCCTTTGTTCAGTACTTTGTAAATAGCACATTATTTGAAACAATTTTAGCATAAAAGCCCCTTGGTTAACTAAAAAAGGAACACAAAAGGGTGCGTATAACTATAATCTCAAAGAACTTTATCAGCAATAAATTGCATCATGCAAGCTTTATATCACCAATAGACCCCAATATAATGTAATTAAGATAAAAGATTGAGAGGGTAATTTTATAAAAAGCCATGGAAAGTTAGGTGCCATTTAGGCATATAAATAATGGTATTTTAATGGTGTGTCAATAGGCACTTATGTGCATACTTTAGGCTGTCACTCCTCTGTATACGCATCAGGCAAATCACATGTACTTTCACTGCGGGCATGTACTGTAGGGCTGGTACCTGTGGCCTGTTCAGAACCAAAACCTGAACCATACAATATGGTTTCCTGTTTCAAGATGGAACTCTCTTCTGCTGTTCAAGTTTCAAACATGCAGATCAAGTAATTTTCTCAAGTTATGAGCCATATAGCAGAGCCATTGTTTTCAAGTCATGGCTACATGCAAGAGAACTCATTGATGAGGCCATTTCTGCTCTATTGATCCCAAAGTTTGCAACAATGTATGAACCTGCATACCAGCATCTTTCTCTAACCATGAACCTTTGTTTGGAGAAGGACCACCTGACAACTGTTACCTGATTCGCAGAAGATGTTACACAGTATTTGAGACCAGTCAATCTTCATGCTGTGACGAGGATTTCAGGACAAGGAATTATACACTGGGCACGGAGGGGCGCAGACACTTTTAGAGACTTTTTACGAACTGAGAGAGACTTTTCGCACTATCTTTGGTCTCTCTCTACTTTCTGCCAACTCTGCCATTCTGTAGTCTTCAGCCCTACTGCCTGCCTATCTCTGGCTGGAAAGTCAGACAGTGTGCAAGGCCACAGTCTAACCTCAGGAAGGAGTAAATCTTTCCCACAGACCTGAAGCTCTGTGTTATCATGCTGCTTGGCTGGATGCTTGCAGCCTGCGTTGGATCACTGCCATCCTTTGGACTTTGTGCAGTTCCAGAGACTACTTCTCAGATCCAGCCACAATCATCCTCCTGGCAAAGTTAAGGTACTGGTCTTAATCTTCCCAGGAGTGGGTCTAGCTAGACAGACAGTTAATTTTCTGTACATCTGAATGCAGAGCAAATCAGTTGACTTCAGTTGCTGAAACAGTGATTTATGATCTTGATGTAACTGTAATCATAGGGCTACATAACTTGCTACCTCATAATTCTAATTTATTCTATATCTGCATTATTTTTCTATCAACAATAAAGTCTAATTTATTATATATAGGCACAGGATTGGTTCCCTTTCTCTCTTATGTGGTTCATTTACCAGCAGTCCCATAGAAGCTTGGGAAAAAAGGGAAGAAGCAATATCCCTAGAACTATATTTATTATAAACTGTACTTGCTACTGACAGTAATCGCCACAGTACATGGGAGGCATGCAAATTCACACACATAAATTATAAAATACTATAATTTATGTACATGCATGAGAAATTTATGCATGTGTTTTCATCCATTTACACCCCTATGTTATAAAGTAAAGTAAACGTACTTGACTTTATAAAATAGGCACTACTGATGTGAAGAAAATGCATGTTAACCATGCAAGACTTTATTAATTTACCCTCTTTACAGCAATAGTTAAGACAGCAGGATGCTCCTTCGCACCACCCTGAGGTCTTCTCCTCGACCCCTCCATGGATTACTGGTTGCTGCTGGAATTAAGGCATCATTCGGCATACTCAGGTCAAATTAGACCGTGCCAGAAATAAAGATGAATCAAAAGTGACAAACACCCAGAGTCTTAAAATGTATGGATGGTTTGATTAAAGTTAGGTAATGCTGGTTATGGAATCTCAGATTACAAGCCATCCTGGTGTCTAGCCTGTCAGAATGCAAACAATGTTTATTTTGAGAGCGATGTACTAATCCATGCTTTAGAACTATGTGCTGAAGGTCAACACAAGGTTCCTTAATACACACACAAAAAAAGATAGTGTGTCCAAAGCTGTAACCGGAGAGCATGCCAATCACTATGAAGATATGCAGATAGGCATGCCTTAGCAGCAGAATCAATATTTTGTACACAAATTTTATTGACAGCTAGAGGAGCTGCATGCTTATACATCATGCATGTGCGTATGTATGGAATGCTATTATTAGTATTGAATCTAAATTTCTGCAGTCTAGTGCTCTACCCATCATTTCACAGCCATAGCACCTCCCCTACAATTCTGCACTAGGTGATGTGACCAACCCAGCTCCTCATTCCCATACCATTTTTTTTCCAATTTGTTCACCCAACCCCTTCAATAAACACAAACAAACGAAAGAAATAAATAAATAGTTACAGGGAGTTCATACAAGCAAAAAAAAATGGTACTCACTGTAATGCTAGCTACAGAAAAGGTAGTTAACTTTTTATTCCACCTCAAACTAGGGGACATGCAATGAAGCTACAGTGTAACCAGTTTAAGACTAATAAGAGAAAACTGAACACATAATCAAATTCTGGAATTTGTTACCGGAAGATGTAGTAAAAGCTGTTAGTGTAGCTGGGTTTAAAAAAGGTTTTGACAAGTACCTGGAGGAAAGGTCCATAAACCATTATTAAAGAAGACCCAGGTAATCCACTGTTTGCCCCAATACAAGCATTATGGAACCTGTGTGTCTTTTTGGGAAACTGCTAGGTACTTGTGACCTGGATTGGACACTGTGCTTGATGGATCTTGGTCTGACCCAATATGGCGTTTCTTATGTTCTTATGTCTGTCTTTGAGCACTGGGGTCTTTCCTGGCCCCAACTTAGGAAGTCCCCTTCTGTTTACTGTGTGGCAGGATGCAACTATCACACCTAGGAGCCCCAAATTAGCCTCATGCTCACTAGGGGTCAGGGCCGGCCCGTCCATTGAGCAAGAATGTTTTTTGCACAGGGCCCCGCGTTTCAGGGGGCCCCGCGCAAAAAACATCTTGCATCCCAGATTCCCAAAGTTTAAAAAAAAAATAAACAGAAACCGGCTGCTGCTGCCGCTGCCGCCGTGGCAGCGGCAGAATGGAGAGGGGCCCATTTACAGTCCTTACCACCCCCCCCCCCCATCAGCCCAGCTAAGTTAAAAAAAAAAAAAAAAACCAGAAACCGGCTGCTGCTGCTGCTGCCGCCGTGGCAGCGGCAGAATCGAGAATCCCGCGGGGCCCCCCTGTCCTGAAGTCTTCTATGCGGCCTCCGTCGGCTGTCAGAGCTGCGCGAAGAGAGAGAGCTTCTCCTCTCGCAGCTCTGTTAATCACGCCGCGGGGCTGATGGGAAATCCCATCAGCCCCGCGGCGGGATTAACAGAGCCGCGAGAAAGGGAAACTCTCCCTTCGCGCGGCTCTGAAAAGCCCGCGCTGAGGCCGCTTAGAAGACTGCTGGACAGGGGGGCCCCGCGGGATTCTCCATTCTGCCGCTGCCACGGGGGCAGCGGCAGCAGCAGCCGGTTTCTGGTTTTTTTTTTAAAACTTAGCTGGGCTGATGGGGAGGGGGGGGGGAGGGGTAAGGACGGTAAATGGGCTGATGGGGGGGGGGAAGGACTGTAAATGGGCTGATGGGGAGGGAGGGGGGTAAGGATTGTAAATGGGCTGATGGGGAGGGAGGGAGGGGGGTAAGGACTGTAAATGGGCTGATGGGGAGGGAGGGGGGGGTAAGGACTGTAAATGGGCTGATGGGGGGGTAAGGACTGTAAATGGGCTGATAGGGAGGGGGGTAAGGACTGTAAATGGGCTGATGGGGAGGGAGGGGGGGTAAGGACTGTAAATGGGCTGATGGGGAGGGAGGGAGGGGGGGGTAAGGACTGTAAATGGGCTGATGGGGAGGGCGGGAGGGAGGGGGGTAAGGACTGTAAATGGGCTGATGGGGAGGGAGGGAGGGGGGTAAGGACTGTAAATGGGCTGATGGGGGGTTAGGACTGGTAATGGGCTGATAGGGAGGGGGGGTAAGGACTGTAAATGGGCTGATGGGGAGGGAGGGAGGGGGGTAAGGACTGTAAATGGGCTGATGGGGAGGGAGGGAGGGGGGGGGTAAGGACTGTAAATGGGCTGATGGGGAGGGAGGGAGGGAGGGGGGTAAGGACTGTAAATGGGCTGATGGGGAGGGAGGGAGGGGGGTAAGGACTGTAAATGGGCTGATGGGGAGGGAGGGAGGGGGGTAAGGACTGTAAATGGGCTGATGGGGAGGGAGGAAGGGGGGTAAGGACTGTAAATGGGCTGATAGGGAGGGGGGGTAAGGACTGTAAATGGGCTGATGGGGAGGGAGGGAGGGGGGGGGGTAAGGACTGTAAATAGGCTGATGGGGAGGGAGGGAGGGAGGGAGGGGGGTAAGGACTGTAAATGAGCTGATGGGGGGGGGGTAGGACTGGTAATGGGCTATAGGGGATTCAGACTGGAAGTGGGCTGATGGGGGGGGGTTAAGACTGGGAATAGGCTATGGGGGGTTAGGACAGGTAATAGACTATGGAGGGGCTAAGACTGGAAATGGGCTGATGGGGGAAGTTATGACAGGTAATGGGCTATGGGGGGCTACGACTACAAGTGGGCTGATGGGGGGATTAGGACTGGAAACGGGCTATGGGGCGGTGGGCTAAGACTGGAAATGGGCTGTGGGGGGCGTTAGGACTGGTAATGGGCTGTGGGGGGCATTAGGACTGGTAATGGGCTATGGGGGGGGTAACAACAGGTAATGGGCTATGGGGAGGTACGACTACAAGTGGGCTGATCGGGGAGTAGGACAGGTAATGGGCTGATGGGGGGTTACAACAGGTAATGGGCTATGGGGGGGCAAGGAAAACAAGTAGGCTGTTAGGGGGTTAGGACTGGTAATGGGCTGTGGGGGGCGTTAGGACTGGTAATGGGCTGGGGGGGTTAGAACTGGTACTGGGCTATGGGGGGGTTACAACAGGTAATGGGCTATGGGGAGCTACGACTACAAGTGGGCTGATGGGGGGGTAGGACTGGTAATGGGCTATAGGGGATTCGGACTGGAAGTGGGCTGATGGGGGGGTTAAGACTGGGAATGGGCTATGGGGGGTTAGGACAGGTAATAGACTATGGAGGGGCTAAGACTGGAAATGGGCTGATGGGGGAAGTTATGACAGGTAATGGGCTATGGGGGGCTACGACTACAAGTGGGCTGATGGGGGGATTAGGACTGGAAACGGGCTATGGGGCGGTGGGCTAAGACTGGAAATGGGCTGTGGGGGGTGTTAGGACTGGTAATGGGCTGTGGGGGGCATTAGGACTGGTAATGGGCTATGGGGGGGGTTACAACAGGTAATGGGCTATGGGGAGGTACGATTACAAGTGGGCTGATGGGGGGATTAGGACAGGTAATGGGCTATGGGGGGGTTAGGACAGGTAATGGGCTGATGGGGGGTTACAACAGGTAATGGGCTATGGGGAGGTACGACTACAAGTGGGCTGATGGGGGGATTAGGACAGGTAATGGGCTATGGGGGGGTTAGGACAGGTAATGGGCTGATGGGGGGTTACAACAGGTAATGGGCTATGGGGGGCTAAGACTACAAGTAGGCTGATAGGGGTTTAGGACTGGTAATGGGCTGTGGGGGCGTTAGGACTGGTAATGGGCTGTGGGGGCGTTAGGATTGGAAATGGGCTGATGGGGGACTAGGACTGGAAATGGGCTGATGCAGGGACAAGAAGGGAGCAGATGCTGGGTGGGGCTGGAACTAGAAAGGAGCTGATGTTGGGGGAGGATTAGAATGGGATGGAGCTGGGAGAGTGAAATGGAGAGGGAAAAATATTTTGCGTGGGAGGGAAGACAAATCTACAATTGGCCGGATATTGGGAGAGTAAGTGGGGATTGAGGATGGAGGGATAAAATTTGAGTGGATGAAATAGGAATGAGGAAAGAGCAAAAGGAGAAAGATTAGTATGTTAAAGCAGATGTAGAGAGAGAATGGAAAAAAAAAACAAGAAGACAGAAGAAAGGACAAATGGACAGCAGATGGAGAGTTAGCAGAAGACACGAAAAAAACCAGAAGAAAGTGGCTGGAACAATTGCAACTGAAAAAAAATGCACAAAAGGTAGAAAAATATCTCTTTATTTTGAATTTATTAACTGGAATATGTCAGCTCTGGGAAATGTGCATCATTAATTTTTGCGCTTTGTTTAGTACAAGAGGAAATTAATTTATAGTTTTATTTCTACGGTGTTGTTGTATATTCCAAGTTTGGCTTTTGGGGTTCCCAGTTTAATTATTGTCTTCCTGTTTCTAAATTGTGATTCCTTGTTTGGTGATGGTCTATGTTCTGCATGTGTAACTGAGCTGAGGTATTCTGTTTATGTAATTCCTATTTGACATTGCCACTTGTTCTTTCCCCAGTAGGTCATGTATTATTGTTCTCTGAAATGTATTGGTTTAATATTTGCAGTGTTGTCTTTTGATAGTTAGGGTATGGTGCTTTGTGAGTCCTGGTAGTGCTGTTAGGATACGGCAGGTTTGCTATGGGTTCTAAATGGGCAGTGTTTGTAGTAGTTCCTAATGTGCCTGGCGGTTGGTACTGGATTATAGTAATGTAGAAACCTTTTAGTCTTTCTTTATCCATATACTCATTAAGAGGCATGTTTACTAAAAGTTAGTAGTGTATGGTAACATTATGCAAATATTTATGCAAATGAGGCACCTTATGCAAATGAGGCCCCGCACCGAGTCTCCGCACATGGCCCCGCACCCCCCTTGGGCCGCCCCTGCTAGGGGTTACACATGGCATCTGTCCAACATGTTATAACAACTGATGAAGACATCGGGGATGTACATCCCTCTTCCCAGTGTGTTATGGCCATTACATGACTGTAACATGAGCATAAGCCATCATTATGACATTGTAATCTGCAGCCTTAGGAATCCCAGTCTCAGGAGCTGGCCGTGTACCCCAAAGCGGTTTGATATTAGCTGACAATGGCTTCTCAGACTGTCTCATGCAGCTCCCCTGTCACCACCTTTGCAGAAATTGAACAGGGAGTGAAGGTGGCATAGATAAACATATAAGGCAGCATTCATTGTTAAAGTCAAGTCATGTCAGTATGGCCTAATTAGCACAGGTGTGTCTCTTGTCACTGCAATGGGAATGTGGATCTCTATCCAAACAGACTTGCTCTGTACATAAGAGTTTCTATTCAATAATTCTAACCTATAATTATTCCCTACATATACACTCACAATTACCAAAAGGAAATAAACTTATCCTATTAAACTAGTTTCTTCTAATTTTTGTTGGGACTATGGCCATGAAGATGAAAGAACACCCTCTCGTAGCCATTTGTTCCTTTTTATTCATCTAAGGGGTAAAAACCCTATAGTTGAAAACACCGGTAAAAGAACTGAATCTACTAAATTAATACACTTAGCTGTTCAGAAATAATTTCTTTGATGGTGAAATCCAACAGAACTCCAAGACTGGATCTATATTCTATTGCTCCGTCTTTCAAGAGTATCCAGCATAGAGCGCTATAAACTTAATAGCATTAACTCCATGCCATCCAATTCCGAACACCTTTGCTTGCAACCAAAATCCAGTAACCCAACGTTGTGTTTCAGATCTCCGATACTCCAGACCCTTCTTCAAACTTGTTGCATGTCACTAACCCAGAGCTACACTTCCAGTTATAGCCCTGAATTCAGTCATATGACCAGCCAAACATCCAATAGGATACTTCAAAAAACAGATAATTATGTATTCAAACTTCCATGTTAAATTTCCACTTGTCAATTCAAAGCATACTCCACCAATCCACTGAGGAATTTAGGCCATCTGGGATCATCGACTTCAAAGTGTAAATCCAAAATTGTTCCTGTTATTGTAAACTGGATAGATAATCTCCACCTCTTATTCTTTCTGGTACATGATCTAACACTCTCCAATGCAAATCTGTAAATTCATGTTGATTCTCATGACAATGCTGAGCCACAGGAGCTGATAGGAAAAATTAGAAGAAACTAGTTTAATAGGATGTTTATTTCCTTTTGGTAATTATGACTGTACATAAGAGTGGCAACAACATGTGACAGCAATGTCCCAGTTGACATACATTTGCCACCAATATCCACACCAAATTGGACTGGTGTTATGTGCATCTCGCATATAGAGTGCAAAGCCAGGTTATTGGTCACTCTCTTAGGAGATAGTGGATCTTAATGAGTAGAACAGTAAGGGTGCCAATAATGTTGACCTCAACTGGACCTTTGCCCATAACCTTTAGAAACAGGATAGAGCGTGAGAAGCTACTTGATCTGACTCTGTATGGCATGTCATCTCATCTAATGAAGGGCCATGTCTGTCTTCTCTCTACAGGAACTTCCATATAATGAGGGAACCCAAGGGCATACTGGGGCTATTCACCACAGCAGGCCAAGGCTCCTACAGTGCATTCACCGTCAGCTGCAGCATGAGCAAGGTGAGTGCTGATGATGAACCAAAGCCACACAACAGGCCCCAAATAAGAGGGCCACTATCAAGACTACCATACGCAACACTATGTGTTGGCATGTGCATTGCTGTACACCGAGATGTCAGACACAGGCCCTGGCCAGCCAAGCTGACAATCAATTCTCCAGGAAGAAGCAGGAAGTCAGTCCTCACATATGGGTGATGTCAGAGACCACAAAGCCCCACAGAAGCATCTCCCCGGCTTTCAAAGAAGCCTTTGGGAGATGCCATCATGCATGCATTGTCCCCTTCCCGCCCAAGGGTGCCATCTTACTTAGTCTCCCTGTTTCTGCAGAGCCCTACAGACGTTTGCCTTCTTCCTTTGGAAAAAAGTTGATTTTCTCATGCATTTGTTTCACCGGATAGCACCGATCCCTTTACTGCCTCCGAACCCCATTGCCTCGGCTTCGAGGCTTAGAACCATTTTAGTTTAGGTTTTTTTCCTCCAGCGCGGTTGTGCCTTTTTTGACCGCTGGCCATATCGAGGTTTTTCAACCTCACTGGGGTCCTTTTTAGCCCCAATGGCCAATAGGTTCAAAAAGCATGATCGGTTCTTGAAGAACCGTCTGATTCATTTTACCCATCGATGGTCTGTCATCACAACCAATTCCTGGGCACTTCAAGTGGTCAGGGAAGGTTACCTCCTTCACTTGGACCAGCCTCCTCCTTTCTTTCCAGGAAAGCCCTCTCGGACTTCCCCCTGCACCAGGCACTGCTACTGCAGGAACTTGCAGGCCTTCTCAGGGATAGGGCTGTGGGGCTTGTCCCCCACCACCTAAAAGGAAAGAGGTTCTACTCCAGGTACTTCCTTGCCTGGACTTGAAAAACCTGAACAACTTCCTGGTGTGGTAGAAGTTCAAAATGCTCTCCCTTGGAATATTTCTGCCCTACCTCCAACAGGGAGATTAGGTCCAAGGAGCATAGCCAAAGGATGCTTGCACCCACATCCTTATCCACCCCAGCCACAGGAGGCCCCTAAGGTTCATGGTTGGGGGCGACCATCCTTCGGCCTCGCCTCTGCACCAAGAGTCTTCTCCAAATGCCTGACAGTGGTGGCGGCCTACCTCCATCTCCAAGGGGCCTTCGTCTTCCCATACCTGGACAACCAGCTAGTGAAAGGAGAGACGGCCTCAGAGATGCAACAGGCAACCGTCCATACCATCAAGGTTCTATGACATCTGGGGTTTGTGATAAACCACCCCAAATCTCTCCTCACTCCAACACAGGACCTGGAGTTCATAGGAGCTCATCTGAATACTCTCCAGGCCAGGGCCTTCCTACTCCTGGACAGGATGGATTGCCTCAGGGCCCTGGCGACCGAGGTGCAGCGCTATCACAGTGTTGGTGCGGTTCATGCTTCGCCTACTAGGACATATGGCATCCACAGTCCATGTGGTCCCCAATGTCTGCCTCCACATGCGGGCAAGCTCAGTGGTGCCTCTGCTCACAGTGGACCCAAGCCACGGGCAGGCACCAGGACAGGGTCTCAGTGTCCTGTCAACTATCAGAGTCACTCGATTGGTGGCAGGACACACAGCACTTGCAGAAGGACATGCCCCGTCCAAGCACCCGAACCCCCAGAGAGTCCTTACTATGGACACCTCCCTACTGGACTCGGGTGCCCACTGCGAGGAACTGCGCATGCAGAGCAACTGATCTCTGAAAGAGAGCCAGCAGCAGATCAATCTGCTGGAGCTCAGGGCCATTTTCCTAGTGATCAAGGCCTTCCACCACCACCTGCGGAACCAGTCTGTGCTAGTCCAAACGGACAACCAGGTCGCGATGTTCTATCTGAACAAGCAAGGAGGGCACAGGGTCTCTGCGTCTCTGCCAGGAAGCAATAGCCCTCTGCTCATAAGCGACCAGCCAAGGAATGCTTCTCAGGGCAGTATACCTTCCGGGCCAAGACAATGCCCTAGTGTATAGGTTAAGCAGGGTTCTTCAGCTGCACAAGTGGTGCCTAGACCCCAAGGTGGTGCAGCGGCTAGTCCGACTAAGGGGAACCCCAAGTCTGGACCCATTTGCCAGCCCAGCCAATGCTCAGCTGCCCCGCTTCTGCTGTCCTCAACTGCACCCCTCCCAGATAGCAGTTGACGCCTTCCTCATCCCATGGTCAGAGGGCCTTCTGTATGTCTTCCCTCCCACCCCACTAATCGCCAGGATCCTCTTCAAGGTCCTGTGGGACAAGGCTTCCATGATCCTGGTGGCCCTGCGGTGGCCCAAACAGCCTTGGTTTCCCCTGTTGCTCTGCCTCTCGCCAGAGCTCCCAGTCCCTCTGGAGAGTGCCCCAGGGCTGCTGACCCAGAAGGATGTCTCGTTTCTCCACTCCAACCTGGGGTCCCTGTCACTAACAACATGGCTGCTAAACGGGTCGCCCTAGCACCCTTCAACCTCCCCAGGGAGGTAGAAGAGGTTCTCCTGACATCTCTTAAGAACGCCACGAGACGAACCTACGCCTTCAAGTGGTGCAGATTCTCAGTATGGTGTGTAGAGCAATGGGTGGACTCATTCTCTTGCCAGGTGCTGCAGTACTTGCTCCACCTTTTGCAGACTGGACTCTAGTCAACTCCTTCAGGGTACACCTGAGAGCGCTCTCTGCGCACCATTATTCCATAGAGGGCAAACCTCTTTCTGTGCAGCCCCTCATTGCCTGATTCATAGTAACATAATAACATTGTAAATGACGGCAGATAAAGACCAGTATGGTCCTTCATGCGGGGCTTGCTGCTTTCTAAGCCTCCCATCCGCCCATATCCGGCGGAATGGGATCTCAATGTGGTTCTGACACAGCTTACCAAGCCGCCTTTTGAACCTTTGGCTACCTGCCATTTGCGTTACCTATCTTGAAGGGTTGTCTTCCTGGTGTCGCTCATCTCTGTCCGTAGAGTCAGCGAGCTTTAGGCCTTGGTGGCCAAGCCACCTTACACCTAGTTCTATAAGAACAGGATTGTGCTTTGCACCCACCCTAAATTCCTTCCGAAGGTAGTATCCACCTTCCATCTCAACCAGGAGGTGATGCTTCCTATGTTCTTTCCATAGCCCCAAGAGGGTTCTGTCCTTTTTACCTAGAGCGTACCCAGGTCCACCGCAAAGCCTCGCAGCTTTTTATTTCATACAACCCCAGTCATCTGGGGGAGGCTGTGACTAAGCGGACTCTGTCCACCTGGGTGTTGGACTGCATCGCCTTCGCCCACGATCAGGTTGGGCTCTCGTTAGAGCGCTGGGTCACGGCCCACAATATCAGGGCTATGGCGACCTCAGTTGCCAGCCTATGCTCCGTCCCTATGGCAGATATTTGCTGGGCCGTCACCTGGTCCTCAGTTCACACCTTTGCAGCTCACTACTGCCTGGAGAGGGAGTCCTGATGGGACAGTGCCTTCGGCCAGGCTGTACTCCGTAATCTGTTTGGGGCTTAGGCAACTCCTGCCCTCTGACCCTTTTTGTTCAGGCTACCAGAGCCATGGTTCTCCCTGGACACTGGGGTCCTCAGAATCTTTCCTCAGATTTGCTTGCGGCTGCTCATGGCTGGGCCATGTTTTTCTACATGTTCACGGTAGTCTGTAGCTAGGGAGTCCCATATGTGAGGACTGATTTCCTGCTTGTTCCTAGAGAAAGCATAATTACTCACCTGTAACAGGTGTTCTCCAGGGCCAGCAGGAATCAGTCCTCACTACCCTCCCTCCTCCCCTTGGAGTTGCTGTGCAATTTTTGTTATCTTCTTTTGTCGGATCTAGCTATGTCATCTGACTGAGTAAGAGATGGCACCCTTGGGCAGGAAAGAGGCCACGCATGCATGGTGACATCTCCCAAAAGCTTTCTTTGAAAGCTGGGGAGATGCTTCCATGGGGCTCCATTGGTGCAGACATCACCCATATGTGAGGACAGATTCCTGCTGTCCCTGGAGAACACCTGTTATGGGTGAGTAACTACGCTTTCCAGAACCACAATCCTTCAAAACTGGGGGTTCCAGCATAGCAAGCTAAACATCAGCAGTGAACCAGAAAGAGAAAAGCAGCTGTATACAAGGGCAGCTGTGAAGCAGTGGGTGTGTAGGGAAGAGAAGCTGTGTCTCACAATGACAAAAGGTAGGGTATTCCAGAGTATGGGGGCAGCAAGGTGGGAAGACAAAGATCTAGGGGTAGCAGTGGCAGAGGAGGCACAGATTAAAGCCCCAAGTATGGATCCCCCCACAGGAGGGGTGTACATGGTGATGCAAGAGAGTCCAGTCATAGAGAGCCATAGTTACTCCCGCCACAGTGAAGCCACAGATGAGCAACATAATGAAGGCAATGATTGCTCTGTAGGATAGGTAGTCAATGGATCCAAGAAATGATAGGGAGCCACTGATGTGAACTCAGAAGGGATGTCACAGGGGCAAGGATGACTAAACTGCTATCTATCCAACCCCACAGGTAGGCCCAATAGATTAGCTAGCTCGAGTGCCCAGTAACTGCCACCTCTGCAGAGGCATCTACCCAGGCAACTGCCTACACAGGCTAGCTAGGCTGTCTTGTCCTGGTCCAGATGTGTCATTGTATCGCTTAACACATGCAGCGGGCCATATGCCCAGGGTGCTAATGGAGTGGATGGAGAAAGAGGCATGTGCAGGCAGGAAGATGACAGATACAAAGCAGACATGAATGGTCCAGACATGAACCCTGCCTGCAATTCAAGGGCAAGACAAACGGGGATGTGAGGAGAATGCAGCCCGTATCAGGCCAGTGATGACCTCTGCAAATAAGCTCCTTGACAGAGGGAAGCCAACACTGCAATGTGATCACATAGAGGCTGCAAGTAGTATTCGCCAGGTCTGCCAATTCTAGCTGAGAAGTGCTCCAATGGGAAGAACAATTGCAAAGTACACATGTGTGGATGGAATAATGACCTTTATACAGAGAAAAGTTCAAAATGTGCAACACCTCAAATGCTATAAAACCCCTTCCTGTCCCTCCCCAGCCTGACCCAAGCAATCCAAACACAACATCCTGCCCACTATGGTACCTTGCACATATCAAACACATGATCCACCAGGTTCACATTCAATCCAGCCCTGCCACACAGTCCACCATGACGATGCAGATGATTCACAAGTCCAGTCCCAGAGTGGGTCACATGTTGTGCTGTCGGCTGCAGTACCCAGATCATGTCCATTCACAGGGATCCAGCTACCCTTGAAAACATGCCATGTGCCAGAGATGGCACATCTGTCTCATGATATACCAGTTGCCTGTCAGAGAGGACCACACGCCGCCAGCCCATGTGTGGAGAACAGTGTTAGATGGCGGAGGGTCTCACTAGTTATGAGTAAAAGGTCAAAACAGGTCATTGACCTGCCCTTGCCACTGGGTGGTGCTCTATGACAAGCAAGGATGGGAGAAGGAACCCAGAAAACAAATGTCACAGCCTCCTACAAATGGAATTGGCATGCCAATCAAGGAAGGGCAGAGTGGGAGGAGAAGAGGGTCTGTGTAGGTGTTGCATATCTGGTCACCATATCTAGATATGGATAGGGTGGACCCTGAGAAGGTATGGAAAACATTACATCCACAAGGTTTAAATCAAGATATGATTTATCTGTTTTCTTATAAAATCTGTCGTTTTTTCCCTCCCCCTCATCCCCCTCCCCTCTCCTCCTCCCTGATCCCCCCCTTTCTCCCCTCCCCCTCATCCCCATCTTCCCCCTCCCCCTCCTCCCTCTTTCCCTTCCCCTCATTCCTCCCTTTCCTTTCCTTTCCTTTCCTCCCCTCCCCTCCTCCCTTCTCTCCCTCCCCCTCCCCCTTTTCCACCCCTTCCCCTCCTTCCCCCTCCCTTTTCCCCTCCCCCTTTTCCACCCCTCCCCCTCCCCCTTTTTCCCCTCCCCCCCCTTTTTCCCTCCCCTCTCACCCTTTCCCTCCCCCTTCCTCCCCTCCCCCCTTGTCTTACATTTCATTAAAATTGCTTAATATTTCATAAATTTTGGCCAATGTTCCAATCGTGATCAGTTCACATACCAGTAATATCGGCTATTGTAAGACACTTGTCCCCTGATACGGCATAACAAGAGCCTAATCAAATTCATATGTTTGTAAAGTAGTGGTATACTGATATCACCTTTTTTTCTCCCTGAAAATATAAAAACTTTCGTGTTTAAACAATTTCGTTTTTATGACCTTTGCCTCATGAACTTTCACATTACTTCGGTGGGAAAACACCGTTAAAAAAGATTACGGGAGTTATGTTCTCTTCTAAATTTTCTCCACAAGATTTGCCACGTAGAAGTGGTGAGTTACCCTTTTTCTCAAAAATCTTTTGCTTTACAATAGAATTGAGTAACGTATTATGCTATAGTTTTCTTGATGGAGTATATTTTTATGCATTCCATGGGACAGCATAGTTACTCACCTGTAACACGTGATCTCCAGGAACAGCAGGAATTTAGTCTTCACATATGGGTACCGACGGAGCCTGCGCGGGAATGCTCCCCAGCGTCCAATTAGGAAGCTTTTGGGAGCATCCCACAGCGCCTGCGTGCTGCCTTCCCGCCTTTCCCAACTGCCTCTCTCCAGTTGAGTTTAAAGCTGAGACAAAGAGAGGGAGAGGGAAAGAGAAAGAGATACAACTCCTAGGGGAGGTGGGTGGGTTGTGAAGACTAAATTCCTGCTGTTCCTGGAGATAACCTGTTACAGGTGAATAACTATGCTATCTCCAGGAACAAGCAGGAATGTAGTCTTCACATATGGGGACTACCTAGCTTTAGATGCTAGGGAGAGACCCCAGAAGTTGTGTGTCCCTGGGACAAGGCTCCACTTCCCCCATGGATCTCTGGCATCGAATCAGGGATGGCGGGTAGGAGTTGATTAGGTATGGAACAAGTGTTGAAGAACAGCCTGACCAAACAAGGCATCCCGGCAGGAGTCCTTGTCCAAGCAGTAATGGGTTGTGAAGGTATGA
The DNA here is from genome assembly GCA_033557465.1 of Ichthyophis bannanicus. Classification (NCBI taxonomy): domain Eukaryota; kingdom Metazoa; phylum Chordata; class Amphibia; order Gymnophiona; family Ichthyophiidae; genus Ichthyophis; species Ichthyophis bannanicus. Next base: position 473,790,616 of record CM066032.1, read on the forward strand.
ACCGAGGCCCAAGTGGCTGCTCAACAGATGTTGTCGATAGACACAGAGTGCAGATGAGCCATTGAAGCTGCCATGGCTCTCACATTGTGAGCTGTGACATGGCCCTCCAGAGGAAGGTTCTTACTTTGATAGGCAAAGGAAATACACTGTGCAATCCAGTTGGACAGTGTTCTCTTGGAGACTGGAAGTCCCAAATGAGAAGGATCAAAAGCAACAGAGAGTTGAGAGGATTTTCTATGTTGCTGTGTTCTTTGCAAGTAAAGTATGAAGATTCCTTTCTGCATTTGATGCATGAGGTCTTGGAAAGAACACAGGCAGGTAGACTGCTTGGTTAAGATGAAAAGGCGAGACCACCTTTGGCATAAAGTGTGGATGAGTTCTAAGGACTACCTTGTCATGATAGAACCTTGTATAAGGTGGATCAGCCACTAGTGCTTGCAACTCACTGATGCAAAGTGCTGATGTGATTGCAATGAGAAAGATAACTTTCCAGGAAAGGAATTTCAATGAGGCAGTAGCTAAGGGTTTGAAAGGTGGCTTCATGAGCTGGCCAAGAACCAGGTTTAAGTCCCATGCCACCGGTGGTGGCTTAATGGGAGGCTTAGTTAGCAGAAGGCCTCTCATAAATCTTGCTATAAGAGGATGGGAGGAAATAGGTTGTCCATTTAGAGGCTTGAAAGAAGCTGCAATAGTACTCAAATGGACCCTTACTGAGTTAGTCTTAAGTCCTGCATTGGATAAATGAAGGAGATACTCAAGTAATGATTCCAGAGGTATCGCCAGGGGGTTAAGACCCTTCTGCGAACACCATATGGTAAACCTCCTTCCACTTGAAAGCATAAAAGCGTCTAGCGGAAGGTTTCCTGAAAGCATAAAGGACATCCTTTACTTGCTGAGGAAGGTTAAGATCATGAAGATCTAGGCCTTCAGCAACCAAGCTCTGAGATGCAGAGACTGGGGATTGGGATGCCATAACCTTCCGTCCTCCTGTGACAGGAGATCTGGAGCAGACCCTAACTCCAGGGAGGTGGCTTGAGAGAGATGTAGAAGCAGAGGGTACCACACTTGCCGTGCCAATGTGGAGCTATGAGAATCATCCGCCCTCTGTCTCTCTGAAGCTTGAACAGGGTTTTGGGAATTAGGGGAATGGGTGGAAAGGCATAAAGGAAGTCTTGACCCCAGTGAAGGAGGAAGGCATCCCTGGCCTGAGAACCCTGAGCCGGAATTCTGGAACAGAACCAGGGAAGTTTGGCATTCAACGGACTTGCAAAGAGGTCTATGTCCGGGGTTCCCCAAATTTGAAAAATCTTGGCCACCTGGTCTGCATGTAGAGACCATTCGTGTGGAAGCAGAACTCGACTGAGTCTGTCTGCCCAAGAGTTTTGAATGCCTGGAAGATAAACTGCCAGGAGGTGAATCTGATGCTCTCTGGTGAGGGCCCATAGTCGCAAAGCTTCGTTGCAAAGCGACAGAGAGCCTGTTCCCTCCCTGCTTGTTCACTTAGAACATGGCTACTTGATGGTCTGTCTGAATGAGGAATGTCTTGTAGCTGAGCAGGGTGTGGAACACTTGAAGAGCAAGGAAGATCGCTCTGAGCTCCAGAAGATTGATGTGTAGATGAGTCTCCTGTGGAGTCCAGGTGCCTTGGGTGGAGAGGTTTTGCAGATGAGCTCCCCAACCCACTGGTGAAGCATCTGTTGTGAGAGTTGCCTGGGGTAAAGGCTGTTGAAACGGGGACCTCAGCAACAGGTTCTGAGTGGACTGCCACCATTGGAGAGACAAAATAAGACGATTTGTGTTTGCTATTTTGTCTGACAGGCACCCTGATGCCTGGGTCCATTGAGTGGATAGGGTCCACTGGGCTGCTCTCATATGGAGGTGAGCATAAGGGACAGAGTAGTTACTCACCTGTAACAGGTGTTCTCCAGGAGCAGCAGGAATCAGTCCTCACATATGGGTGACGTCGGCGCCGACGGAGCCCTCGCGGAGCAATTTCCCCAGCTTTCAAAGAAAGCCTTTGGGAATTGCAGCGCGCATGCACGGTCCCCTTCCCGCCCAAGGGTGCCATCTTGCTCAGTCTGATGACATAGCTAAAAGACAGCAAAAAAATTAGCAAAAACGAAATGATAGGACTGCAACTCCAAGGGGAGGAGGGAGGGTTGTGAGGACTGATTCCTGCTGCTCCTGGAGAACACCTGTTACAGGTGAGTAACTACTCTTTCTCCAGGACCAAGCAGGAAGTCAGTCCTCACATATGGGACTCCCAAGCTTAAGGCTACCAGAGATCCCAAGCACAAAAATGAGCTCCCTCTAGCTCAGCAGCTCAGAAGGAAGGAATCTTCTCTGAAAACGCCCCCGACCGGTAGCCCAACACCAGGGCCGGAGGGTAGGAGTTGCCTAAACCTCAAAGAGATTATGGAGGACTGCCTGACCGAAAGCACTGTCCCTGCGGGACTCCCTCTCCAGGCAGTAATGGGCCGCAAAAGTCTGGCTTGAAGACCAAGTAGCGGCCCGGCAGATGTCTGCCAACGGAACAGAGCGGAGATGAGCCACTGACGCAGCCTTCGCCCTAACACGATGAGCCGTGACTCGACCCTCCAACGAGAGGCCGGCTGCCCCATAAGCCCAGGCGATACAGTCAGCTACCCAAATGGACAAAGTACGCTTGGAGACAGGTAGCCCCAATTTATTGGGGTCAAAAGAAACAAAGAGCTGAACAGCCCTCCTATGCTCCTGCATACGGTCAAGGTAGAAGGACAAGGCCCTCCTACAGTCCAGGGTATGCAGGACCATTTCAGCCCGGCTGGAGTGCGGCCAGGGAAAGAAGGTCAGAAGAACCACCTCCTGGTTGAGATGAAAAGGAGAAACCACCTTTGGAAGAAACTTAGGGTGAGTCCGTAAGACCACCCTATTCCTGTAGAACCTAGTGTAAGGAGGATCAGACACTAGGGCTTGCAGTTCACTAACGCGTCTAGCAGAGGTAAGGGCCACCAAGAACAAGGTTTTCCAAGAAAGAAAATGAAGAGGGCAGGTAGCCATAGGTTCAAAGGGCGGACAGGTAATCCGCTGCAAGACCACATTCAGATCCCATTCAGGGGCTGGTGGACGCAAAGGAGGCTTAAGCAGAAGGAGGCCTCGGAGAAAACGAGCCACCAAAGGGTGGTTGGAAAGAGGCCTGCCATCCACCGGTGCGTGATGTGCAGAGAGAGCACTGAGGTGGACCCTGACAGAGTTGGATTTAAGGCCCAGATTGGAGAGGTAAAGCAAGTATTGCAAGACCACTGCTACCAAGCAGGAGAAGGGATTCTCAGACTGCTGAGCACACCAAATGGAGAACCGACGCCACTTAAGAGCGTAGGACTTCCGGGTGGACGGCCTCCTCAAAGCCGACAACCTCTTCCACCTCCCGAGGCAGTTGGAGGGGAGCAAGGACTACCCTTTCAGCAGCCAGGCCATCAGATGAAGGGACCGGAGGTTGGGGTGTAGGAGAGACCCTTGATCCTGTGTCAGGAGATCGGGTTGAAACCCCAGAGGAAGAGGAGTGTCCACCGCCAGCTGCATCAGAAGCGGGAACCACCGGGGAGCCACTAGGATCAGCGAGGCTTTGTCTCTGAGAACTTTGAAGAGTGTTCGAGACACCAGCGGCATGGGAGGAAAGGCATACAAGAGGCCTGTGGACCATGGAATCAGAAAAGCATCCGCCGCTACTCTGAGAGGATGCGGTTGTCGAGAGAAGAATCTGGGAAGTTGCCGGTTCAGAGGACTGGCAAACAGATCCATGGTGGGGAGTCCCCACTTGAGAAAGATCCGCCGAACCACTAATGGATCCAATCTCCACTCGTGTGGTTGGAGGATCCTGCTTAGTTTGTCTGCCAGGTAATTTTCTTGACCTGGGAGATAGACCGCTTTGAGGAGTATGCCGTGGCGGACTTCCCAAGAGCATAGCCTTCTTGCCTCCTGACAGAGAAGGAAGGAGCCTGTGCCTCCTTGTTTGTTCACGTAGAACATCGCAACTTGATTGTCCGTCTGGACCAGTACAGACTGGTGAGAAGTGAGGTGGGAGAAGGCTCTCAGAGCTAGGCGGATGGCTCTGAGCTCCAGGAAGTTTATCTGCTGCGCAGACTCCCAAGGAGTCCAGAGGCCTTGAGTACATGTCCCTTGGCCATGTGCTCCCCAACCCAGGAGAGAGGCATCGGTTGTTAGTACCTGAGAAGGCGGAGGAGATTGAAAATCCACTCCCAGTAGCAGGTTTGGCAGATGAAGCCACCACTGCAGAGAAGAGACCAGCAGGTCGGAGACCTGTACTGAGTCCGTCAGGCTCCCCGTGGCTTGATGCCATTGAGTGCGAAGGCACCACTGGGCAGGTCGCATGTTCAGGCGGGCATTGGGGGTCACATGGACCGTGGAAGCCATATGGCCGAGCAGTCTCAGAAATTGCCTGGCAGAGACCAGGAAATTGCTGCGAAAGTGGCTGGCGAGATCCATGAGCCTGTGGGCCCTGTCCAGAGGCAGGAAGGCCCGCGCCTGAAGTGTGCTTAATCTTGCGCCGATGAATTCGAGATCTTGAGAGGGGAGCAAAGTGGACTTTGCGAAGTTTATGACAAAGCCCAAGTGCTGGAGCAGAGACACAGTGTGATGAGTGGCCTGAGAGGCCTCTTGGGAAGACTGGGCCCTGATGAGCCAGTCGTCCAGGTATGGAAACACAAAAAGGCCTTGAAGCCTTAGATAGGCCGCTACCACTGCTAGGCATTTGGTGAACACCCTGGGGGTGGACGATAGACCAAAAGGAAGTACTCTGTACTGGTAGTGATTTCCTCCCACAACAAACCTGAGATATTGTCTGTGGTCTGGATGAATAAGGATGTGGGTATAGGCATCCTTTAGATCTAAGGAGCATAGCCAGTCTTCCCGCTGGAGGTAGGGCAGGCAGGATTCCAAGGGTAAGCATATTGAACTTTTCCCTTGCCAGGAACTTGTTGAGGTTTAGCAAGTCCAGGATGGGTCTGAGGCCTCCAGTTCTTTTTGGTATCAGAAAGTACCTGGAATAAAAGCCGTGACCTCTCAGGTGGTGGGGCACCGGTTCCACAGCCTGGTCCTGAAGAAGACCTGCTAACTCCTGAAGGAGTAAGTCCCTGTGCAGAGGGAGTCTTGGAGGCTCCCCTGGAAAGTAGGAGGGAGGTACCTGGTGAAAGTATAGAAGATAGCCCTTCTGAACTATTTGAAGCACCCAGGTATCGAATGTGATGGCTGACCACCTGTGGGCAAAGTGGACCAGCCGGCCTCCTGTGCTGAGAGAAACCAGCTGAGGGGAAGAGGCTATGCTGATGGAGTCAAAAACCCCCACCCTGCTGAGCAGGGGCCGGTGTTGTGGGCTTGGGGGCCTGCTGCCTACGGGACCCATTACCCCGTCCCTTGGCCTGCTGACCCTTTTGGGGAGCTGCTGAGGCCTGATACTGAGGGTAGTATTTATAGGCAGCCGCCTTCCTCGGGTAAAAGGGCTTTTTCCCCGAGCCCTTCTTCTTCTGAGAAGGGGCAGAGGTTTTTCTGGACAGCCTAGTTCTGGTCAGAGTCTCGGTCTCGATTTGTGCAGCCTTTTCAGCCATGGGTTTGCCAAACAGGTTTTCACCTCTGCAGGGGACATCAACCAACTTGTCCTGGACCCATGGCTCGAGGTCGGATTTATTTATTTATTTATTTATTTATTTATATTCTCTTATATACCGCACTATTCTGCATCAGTGCGGTTTACATTGAACAAACTGAAATTACATTGAACAGGGCATTATAACTTGGAGATAACTATTTTACAGGAAACATGGGCTATGGAGGGTTAAGTGGCTTGCCCAAGACCACAAGGAGCACCTGTGGGACTAGAAACCCCAGTCCTTCCGGCCCAAGGTTGCTGTCCTCTATTGGATGACTGAAGCCAGGCCTGTCGGCGGGCACCTTTGCCGGCCCCGGCTACTCGAGCCGATGCTTCGAAGCCATCGTAGGCTGCTCGAGAGATAAACTTCGAGCACTCTCGAATACCAGTGGACAAGGCTTGGAACCTCTGCAAAGGTTCCTCGGAGAGACCAGCAGAGAACCCGGCAATTTCTTTTGCCAGATCTCGGAGATACATGCCCATATAGAGCTGGTAGGTCTGGACTCGACAAGCAAGCATGGAGCCCTGGAAACACTTTCTACCGAGGGCATCCAGGCTCCGGACCTCCCGGCCGGGAGGCACCGAGGAGTGCATTTTCTGACTCTTGAGTCTATGCATGGCCGATTCCACCACCATGGAATGGTGCGGTAGTTGTGCCTTTTGGAACCCGGGGCTCTTGCGGATTCGATAAATGGAATCGACCCGCTTGCTTAACACCGGGTTCTCCCACATGCGGAAGAGAAGTCGTTCCAGCATCAGAGGAACCGGTACAGTAGCCTCCTTCGGGGGAGAGTCATACTGGAGGGCATCGAGCTCCTCGGCTCGAGGCTCCTCCTCGGGATCCGCGGGGAATGCCAAGGCCTTGGACATATCACGCACGAAGTCCGAGAACCGGGTGTCCTCCGGGGGGGACCGTCTCCGAGGTTCGGACTCGGGCGAGTCCGATGGGACACACCGAGTCCGAAAACTACCAGGTGACTCTTCGTCCTCCGTTTCCCAGTCGGACTCCTCGGAGGAGGATTCGAGTGGCTCCGGTCGGGCGGGCACCGATGCCCTCCGCCCCGACGCCGAAGGTGTCGGCGTCGACGACCTCGGTCCCGAACGGGAGACCGAGGGAGACCGCGACCGAGGATCGACTCGAGCTCGAATGGACTCGAGGATCGGCTTGGTCTCCGGGGTCGACTTGGACGTCGACGTCCCGGTGGCCGGGGCAGACGCATTGGCGAGGCCAGCGATCAATGCCCGCTGCTGGTCCATGAAGGCAGCCAAACTGCTCTCCAAGGCCGTCAACCTGAGACCAAGCTCAGGAGACCCAGCAGCCCCTGACTCGGGCCCCGACGGCATCGGGCCCGATGTCAGCTCCTTCGGAGGTGAGTCCACGAGGACCACAGTACTCACGTGTCCAGGCGACTCCATTTCGAGACGAGGATGTTTCGAAGGCCTCTCCGACTCCGAGGACCCGGGACGGCTATCGGGGCTATGCGACCTGGCCCTCGAGGAACCAGGAGTGTCCACCGACGCCGCCCTCGCGGGTTTTTTCTTCCGATGATGTTCCCGGGTAGGAGACCCCCGCTCAGAGGAACTCCGACGATGCTCAGGACCGGAGTCCCGGGACGTCGAAGCCTCTGACGAGGTCCTGGCCCGGCCGGACGCGGAGTCAGAGAAGATTCATTCTCATTGATGCTGCCGACTCCTCAACGCTTTTGAGGACATCTTGCCACACGGACCACAGATCATCGGGTCATGATCGGGTCCGAGGCAGCGGAGGCAGCAGTCGTGTGTGTCGGTAAGAGACATGAGTTTCTTACAGCGATCACACTTCTTAAACCCGCTGGCAGCCATCGAGGGAAAAAGGGCCCCTGCGAGGTCAAAAGACAGGGCTGCCAGTGAAAAATGAAAAATGGCGTGAACGCTTGTCACGAAGGACAAAAAAACGAAAAATAAAGAAACGGACCCGATACCGGCGTAGCGGGTCCGGGCGGGAAAATGGATCCGGCGTCGAACCGAAAAAGAATAGAAAATGAGAGAGAAAATCAACTTTTTCAGTGGTGATCACAAACAGCGTCTGTAGGGCTCCGCGGAAAAAAGAAGACTGAGCAAGATGGCACCCTTGGGCGGGAAGGGGACCGCGCATGCGCGCTGCAATTCCCAAAGGCTTTCTTTGAAAGCTGGGAAAATTGCTCCGCGAGGGCTCCGTCGGCGCCGACGTCACCCATATGTGAGGACTGACTTCCTGCTTGGTCCTGGAGAACACATGCACTGTAGATGCCATGTGGCATAGTAGTTGTAACTTTTCTCGGGCAGTGAGATGAGGTTTTAGCACTGCTTGAGAAGCTAACTGCACCATGCGGAGGCAACGGGCCTGGGGGAGATAGGCCCTTGCTTTTCTGGTATCCAGCAAAGCTCCTATGAACTCTAGAGACTGAGTGGGAGTTAGACTGGAGTTTGGAATGTTTATGATCAGACCCAAATACTGAAGGGTACGCATTGTGCAGGACAGGGAAGTCCTGGCCTCTGACTCTGATGGGGTTCGGATGAGCCAATCGTCTAATTAGGGGAAGACGAATATCCCTAGAGTACGGAGAAATGCTGCTACTACAGCCATGCATTTCGTGAACACTCTTGGTGCTGAGGCCAGGCCAAAAGGAAGCACCCTGTATTGGTAGTGCTTTCCTTGAAAAAGGAACTGACGGAACTTTCTGTGGGTTGGATGGATGAGAACATGAGTCTACGCATCCTTGAGATCTAGAGAACAAAGCCAATCCTGACTCTGAAGGTATGGCAGCAGAGTTCCCAGAGAAATCATCTTGAATTTTTCTTTGAACAGGAATTTGTTCAATTCTCTGAGGTCTAAAATAGGTCTGTGTCCCCCTGTTTTCTTTGGGATAAGGAAATAGGGGGAGTAAAACCCTGTACCCTGTTGATGAATGGGTACTTCTTCTATTGCCCCCTGGGCAAGAAGCATAGTGACCTCCTGATCTAACAGGTTGATAAGAGAGGTCTGAGAACTGAACTGTCTTACCATTGTGGGAGGGGGCATGCACAGAAAGTGAAGCTTGTACCCCTCTTCTATAATGGAGAGTGTCCAATGTTCTGCTGTAATCTGCCCCCATCTGGGGGCAAAGTGACATAACCTTCCTGGAATGGTGGAAGGCTCTGGACCATTGAGGGCCAGGAAGGCTAAGTTCTCTAGATGAAAGTCAAAGGCCTTGTGGAGGCTGAGACGGCTGAGACGGTTGAGTCTTGGCAGTCTTTGCTTTTCTCTGTTTAGGTGGCTGCTGACCTTTTCGGACAAGCTGACCTGCGGAACGTCCCTGCTGGGAATAAGAGGGATAAAACCTCTTCTTTTTTGAGAAGAAAGGTTTCTTGAAAGATTTATTTCTTGCAGGATCAGCTGTGACTTTGGATAATCTATCCAAAGTGGAGTTGTCAGCATCCATCTCATTGGCCTTTTCCTGCCAAATTCTTGCCGAATAAATTCTCACCTGTACAAGGGATATTTCCCAGTTTGTCCTGCACCCAGAGTTCCAAATCGGATGCCTGGAGCCAGGCAATCCTTCGTGCACCTATGGCAATGGCAGAGGTTCTACTTATGCACTCAAAACAGTCAAAAGCTGCACGATTGACAAACTTAGAAACATCCTGGGCATGTTTAACTAGTGTGAGAAAATCCTGTCTCTTTTCCTCAGGAAGGAGAGGGCTTAAAACCTCCAAGTCTCCTGTGACTTCTTTAAGGAACATTCCCATATATAGAATATAGGAACTGATCCTGGCAGAAAGCATGGAAGCCTGAAACGTACAATGTCCAAAGGCATCCAAAGTTCTACACTCACGTCCTGGAGGAGTAGAGGCATGCCTCTTTGCACTCCTGATCCTTCTCATAGCTGATTCCACTACAATGGAGTGGTGAGGAAGTTGAGTTTTCTGGAAGCCAGGACAAGGAGGGACTCGATACATGGTATCCAGTCTGCGAGAGTGAGGAGAGGTAGTAAGAGGTGTCTCCCATATTCTCAACATGAGATCATGTAGAATCTCATGGATAGGCAGAGTAGCTGCCTCCTTAGAAGCCTTGGGATATTGTAAAATCTCCAACTCCTTAGCCCTGGGCTCTGTTTCAGGAGCCACAGTAATGGACAGACCTCGAGCCACCTCCCTGATGAAATTTTGAAAGGAGATATCTTCAGGAGGAGACATCCTACGTTTAGGAGAGGAAGGCTCCTCCAGGAGAAGTATGCCAGCACCGGCAGAGCTGTCAGAATCCTCGGAGTCCTCCGAGGATTCGAAGTACCGTCTGTCTGGATGCTCTTGAAGAGCCCGATACCCGTACCGATCGAAGTCGGTACCGAGGGTTATCAGAACTGGAAGGCATCGCATGAATGAGTGCCGGCAAAGCTGATGCCAATGCTATCGGTGAAGGTACCGGTACCGGTTGAATTGTCTGACGCGGTTCCGAGGGGATCGATGCTGCAAGGAGAGCCGCCAGACTGCGTTCAATAGCCAGGAACCTCTGATCTATCGATGCTGCCGATGCCTGGGTATCGGTACCGGAGACAGCTGGTACCCCAGAGCATGGCACCAGTAGTTCTGCCGAGGTCGAGGCCTCGAGAACATCCTGGAGCCCCGATAATGCTTTGGAAGCCGAAGCCTCCCGCCGGGGCAATTTTGCGGGTATGGAACCCTCAAGGGCAACGCCAGAGGCATCTCGATGCTTAGAAGGAGATCTACCCTTTGAGGACCGGCTAGACTTATATTTGGTTACCTGAGATCCATGGGAGGAAGACGAAGCCCTGGAAGACATTGATGCCACAGAAGCTGCATCGGAAGGAAAAAGGGCACTGAGCTTAGCAGCTCGGTTCTGTCGACCCCTTTTGGACATCATGGCACAAGCCATACACTCGGTGATGGAGTGGTCAGGACCTAAACATTTAAGACACCACTCATAGGTGTCTGTGACGGAGATGGTACCGCCACACTTGGTGCACTTTTTGAAACCCGAAGTGGGTTTTTCCATAGTGGAAAAATGGCACGTGCACCTGAAAAGAAAAGTTTTGGAAAAAAATAAGATTATTATTATTTTTAAACAAAAGAAAGAAAGAAAAGAGAACCGGCGGTACCGGTATAGCGTCGAAGGCAGACGCGACCACAAAAAAATAAAGAATAAGGAAACAATTTTCTGCGATGACAGGAACGACGACCTGCTGGCTCCGCGGAAAACGAAGAACTGGAGAGAGGCAGTTGGGAAAGGCAGGAAGGCAGCACGCAGGCACTGTGGGATGCTCCCAAAAGCTTTCTAATTGGACGCTGGGGAGCGTTTCCGTGCAGGCTCCGTCGGTACCGACGATATCCATATGTGAAGACTACATTCCTGCTTGTTCCTGGAGATATACATAACATTACATATCAGTATACACACTGCAGAGTTTTTCTTTTCTTTCTTTTTTAACGCTGCTTGCACAGGTTCACTTTGTACCGGCAAGGTGCAATATTTTAAATGCCGCTTAAGGTAGAACACTTATTTCCGATTAGCATTAATCGCATAAGAATAATTTTGCCATGTGATTTCAACTCTGACCAATAACATCGGTAGAGAATTTCATGAAAATCGTGAAAAGACTTTTAATCAGTACTGCCTGTACAGAATGGCCGTTTTCTAAAGCAAGAGTGCATCTTCTACAAATAAATCGATCTCCAAAGTATGAGCAAATCCCCCTTACATTTAATTTAAGATCTTGGGCACATTTTTTCGATCCATTAATGGTCTTAGAGGTGAACAACATTTTTGCACATGTTTTTATGATGTGACAATTTTATAAATTTGATGTTGGTACAAGATAGTTTCTATTCATAATCCCCTACTTATTGTACAGTTTTTACTTTCTGAATTAATTTTGGTAGAAGTGTCTTTAGTGGTCCTTGAAAAGTTTTACAGATAATCGTAAAATCTTAAATTCTTTTTCCATATTTAGTAATGGCTTGGTTATATTTGAGCTCCTCCTTTGTCCAGCTTTGTTTGTTTTTTATCCTTATGGTTATTTTCTTGGAAATTTCATGCAGTTGCTTCACACAAATTTAGTTGAGATAGAAGGGTTGTACATACGTTTTTACCACTTAAGCGTATGAAGCTATTTTTATCACTTTTTTACATTTCTTTATTTATATTTTATTTCAGTGGTCAATGTCCTTATTTATATGAAAGATTTTATCTGAACATATTGGTGTTTACATAATACATTTACATAATACATTATTATATATATTGGTTTAGTGTTTTTATGCTCTCTATTATTTATCATTATTCATTATTCTGATTTAGCTGTTATATTGCATCCTCCTCATCTCTTTTCTTACATACAATAAGTTTGACATATAATTGTTTCATTGCACACATTAATATTCCATTATATATGTTTTTATTGCATACATATTTATAATCTATTTTTTAATTTAAATTTGGCCTTTTGCCATATTATTTTTATTCATGGTAACAATTTGCATGTTTATGTTTGGTTTTAATTAATAATTTATTTATTTATTTACTGTTTGATCTTTTGATGATGTTTTAATTTCTTTCTATTGATATGTTTTAATTTTATTGATATGTTTTAATCTTACTTTTTTGAGGTTTGTTCCCTCATATGTTATCCCCCTGAAGAAGGCCACTGGCCGAAACGCGTAGGGGTCACTAATAAAAGGGGTTTGTCCAAACCTGAACTTCTGCCAGTCCTTGTATCTGGTTCCTACAGCCCCACAAAAGGACAGGAAATGTATGGAGGAGTGAACAGATAGAGGTCCCTGAAGTCATGACTGGAGTACAACAAATAAAAAAAAAACATCTAGGTATCTTAAGCCAAAATGATCAAGAAACATTGGTGATGAAAGACGAAGTCGAAGCAGCATCGAAAGCTTTATCAAAGAACAAAGCACCGGGCTCTGATGGCATTCCCATTGAAGTATTACAGCAATCAGATAAAGCTGTTACCATATTTACAAGACTCCGCCAGGAAATTTGGAAGATAAATTCATGGCCAACTGACTGGAAAAGATCTGTGTTTTGTCATGAGGTAGCGCTGTCAGAGCCCAGGGAAATAGGAAACTCTGAGCAAAACATAGCTGACAGCTCAGATATACACGTGGAAAAAGGTGAGTGCCAGAGGGTAGGTGTATTGACCCTAATAGAAGAGGTCTAGAATACAAAGAACTACCTTTCACTATAATCACCGTCAGGAGAGCTACACAGTTCCTGGTAAGTGCATGTGGTAATTACCCATTCCCCTCTAGTTCAGTGGAGGAGGGGAACGCTCCGAGTTACAGGGAGGAACTTTGCAATCACAACGGAAGCTTTACTCCAGGGGAAACTTATTCCGATAGTGAAGAGATGCAATATGAGCCTTATGAGGAATCCTTGAATGGCAGTGATATGGATTGTACGTATACCATGGCTGATGCCATATCCTCCCTATGCTAGAGTGCTGTGAAAACTGTTTATAAAAGAAAACAGGAAGAAGGTGTTTTCATGTGAAAAGGTCTGTTTTCTTTTTCCTTCTGTTCGTTACAAAAGCTGAAGTTAAGCCAAGTTTTGTTCCAGCATTTCTTTAATTTGATGCCAGATGAATGGTCTGTTTTTCCTTTGTTTCAAATGCTAAAGATCCAATCCCGGACGGGGAATAAAATCCTGTATTACCACCTTACACTTGATCTGCAACTACAATTCTTTGACTGGTGTTTAGAACCACAGGTTCCAGAAGGCATTTCAAAGCCTTCTCACAATACTCTATAGCTACTAGAGTACTACCCCACTGAATTATCGACGCCGCTGGCCTCTGGGGACGTTGGTGGGTAACATTTGGCGTAGTTTTGAGGATTTTTACTTTTGGAAAAAGGACATTATTAAAGAAAACTGCTGCTGTACCAGGAGACCCTTAGAAGCAAGTTCACTGACGGACCGGACGGTGGAGAGCACAGTGACCTTTCTTGCATGCTGGAATCTACGCAAAGGCTAAGGTAACGATACCTGGGGCATAAGCGTAGGTGGATTCGGGCAAGAAAGAGGGCGCTGCTGTGCTGCAGGAATAAGGGCTGAAAGAATACAGTACCGCACTTGGTGGTTTTTGTCTTTTTCTCCACAGGGTCACAGACAGAAGAATGGATGCCAGAGAGATGATGAGCTGGATGCAACTCCAGTGGGATAAGCAGCTGGAGTTGGCTAGACATATCCAGGAGCAGACGGCTAACATGATAAGAGAGCAGCAGAAGCCACTCTTGGACACTATGAAAGCGTTTTTGGAAAAGCCGCAGGAGCTTAGGACTGAAAACCCCGCTATAGTTCCAGGGGTAGGACTAAGTGCTTGCCATGCATTTTCTTTGGGACAATTGAGTCCACATGATAATATAGATGACTTTATAGATGCCTTTGAGAGAATAGGGGAAGCATTGAAATGGCCTAGAGAGCAGTGGGCAACCCGCTTTGCGGTATCGCTTACTGGCGAAGCTCTCTCTGCCTACAAGGCAATGCCTGCAACCCTTGCTGCTGATTATGACGAAATAAAACGAGCAGTCAAGGATAGACTAGGGCTGTCTACTTTACATTACCGGAGAATGTTTATAGAAGCTAGAATGAAGTCACAGGAGACCCCTAAAGCCTTGCAGCAGAGGCTGAAAAATCTGGCATGGAAATGGTTAACTCCTGAGCGGAGAGCCATAGAATCGGTGCTGGACACAGTTATCTTGGAACAGTTTCTCCAGGCTGTGCCCACCGAGATGAAAACTTATCTGACCTTACAGAACTGCCAAACTACTGACGAGGCAGCCAGTCTGGCAGAGCGATATTTGGAGGCGCAGATGGCTGACACCTCAGGGCTTGGTGTAATGAAAGCGGCAGGAATGGCAGATTGTAAAAAGGGAAGGTACTTTAAGGGGAAAATGTTTAATGCCAATGTTAAAAATACTAATGATGATATTTTTCTTACATGTAAGGGGAAATGTTATGTATGCGGGAGAGCAGGCCATTTCCAGGAGCAGACAAGCCAGTGCAAGATGGATTCCTGATACATGTTCAGGTAGAAGGGGTAGAAGCACTGGCACTACTTGACTCGGGGGCTGACCAGAGCATGATTTCCTGCAGGCTCTGGGAAGCCATTGAGAGGCGCCGTCAGTCAGCCTCGAGTCAAGCAGGGAGCCAGGTGCGTCTAAAATGCATACACGGGGCATTCTCATACTACCCTTTACAGAAGCTGTCTGTGCATGCATTGGGCCTTGAACACACAGTACAGGTAGCCGTAATCCCCACATTGCCCAGAGATATTATTTTAGGCAGAGACTGGCCGCCCTTTGTTAAGGGGTTGGTAGCAGGTTTGAGTACCCGGTCAGGCCTAGTTTCCACCCGCTCGCAAGCCGGGACCTCAGGGGTAGGAAAGACATCATCTGAGAGCACAGAAAAGCCTGAGGGGGAGGAAGGACCCCAAGAGGAAGAATTAAATGAGGGAGAATTAGGCATTCTTCCCACACATGATGACTTAATTCACGAGCCAGTTAAGGAGGGCAGGAAGGCCAAAGCCAAGAAACGCCAAGAGAGGCGTTATAGGACCCGAGGGAGAGCCGAGTTGGAGGCCGGAGCAGGGGTGCCCTGGGTGCCTGCAGAACTTGTGAATAAGTTCCCATAGTTCCCAGCGGAACAGCAGGCTGATCCAGCTCTTAAGAGAGCCTTCGAATGGGCCCAGGAAACACGGCCTACCCTACCCAGGTTTTTCCTAGAAAAAGAGATTTTATATAGGGAAAGCATTGACCCGTACACTGATGCCGTAAGGAAGCAATTGGTGGTGCCAACAACATTTAAGGCCACGGTACTGCGTTTGGCACACGACCACCCCATAGGTAGCCATAAGGGGATCCAAGGCACCCTGGACCAAATATTGGTTCGCTTTTATTGGCCAGGGGTCTTCAAAGAAACTAGGCAATACTGTGAATCTTGCCCAACCTGTCAGAGGGTTACAGCTCTAAAACCCAAAGCTGTACCGATGGTGTCCACACCCACCATAGCAGTACCTATGAATCGCATAGGAATGGACATTGTAGGGCCTCTGATTCGAACACCGAGAGGGTTCCAATACTTGCTGGTAATAGTAGACCATGCTACCAGATTCCCATGGGCTATTCCATTAAGAAACACCTCCGCGAGGATAATAGCCCATGAACTTGTGAAGCTATTTTGTGAGGTAGGGTTTCCTAGGGAGGTACTTACCGATCAAGGTAGTAACTTTTTATCCAAGCATTTGGCTATGGTCTGGGAGGCGTTCGGCATAAAGCATATACGGACTGTGGCATATCATCCCCAAACAAATGGGCTTGTAGAGCAGATGAACCAGTCCTTAAAACAGATGCTTAGACGGGGTTTGAAAAAGGGAGAGATGGGCGACTGGGACACCCTACTCCCATTCGTGTTGTACACGTGTAGAGAACGCATACAAACATCCTTGAAAGTATCCCCATATGAACTCATGTTTGGCAGACCCCCTAGGGGAATCTTGGATATTCTAAACGAACAATGGGTGGAGCCAGATACGCAAGAGGTTGGGGTACCTCAGTTCTTGAAGAATTTGAGGGAACGCTTAGATAGGACAGCAAAGTCCTCAGTGGAGAATTTGCAGGCCAGCAAGCGCAAGCAAAAGTATTATTGTGACAGGGGCACGAGACCCAGGCACTTGAATATAGGAGATAAAGTGCTTGTCCAGGTAGCAGACCCGGGACCCAAGTTTGAGGCCCATTGGAAGAGGCCTTGCACTGTAATAAAGAAAATGGGCTCAGTCTCATATAAAGTAGAGAATGAAAATGGGCGTCAACAGGTGTATCACCTAAACGTCCTAAAGCCCTGGAAAGATAGGTCGGCCACTGCCAGCATGGTTTATGTAGAGCAGTATGACAGAACCCAGGATAAGATTACGTGCTGTCTGAGAGGGTCAGCAGCCCGTAATATTTTAAGGGGGGGATCTGTCATGAGGTAGCGCTGTCAGAGCCCAGGGAAATAGGGAACTCTGAGCAAAACATAGCTGACAGCTCAGATATACACGTGGAAAAAGGTTACCATAGGCAACAGAGACAAGCTGTATCACGAGGTGTAAGGGAACGCCCAAACACGAGGCTAGCTCAGAACTCATTAGGGAATGAGGGGCAGCTGGGTAGAGGCGGAGCCCAAACAAACACCACAAGAAAGGCAGTTAAAAATCACTCACCTGAGAGTAGGGAGAGAGCTGCTGGGAAAGACACATTGAGTGAGAGAGCTGCTGGGAAAGACACATTGAGTGAGAGAACGTTCGGAGGGAGAGCTGCTGGGGAGAGAAGCCAAAGGAACATTTGGAGAGAAGCCTCACGAGGGAAACACAGAGCTGTGGAATCCAGGAGGGACTGCTTTGAGGAGCAGGGCACAGCTGTCCAGTATCCCCGGGAACCTTGCTACGGAGGGAGCAGAGGTGGTAGTCCGGTGGCCAGGCTGAGGAGAGCCAAGTTACCCAGCACAAGGTACCAAGCAGGGGATAGTTTTTACCCTGAGGAAACTTTTATACCAGGAAAGCAGCTAGCAGAGAAACACAGTGAAAAGCTTTCATACAGACGGAGCTCGGCTCGGCTGAGAAACCAGGAAGAGAGAGTGCCAGAGGGTAGGCGGTATTGACCCTAATAGAAGAGGTCTAGAATACAAAGAACTACCTTGCACTTACCAGGAACTGTGTAGCTCTCCTGACGGTGATTATAGTGAATGTGGTAATTACCCATTCCCCTCTAGTTCAGTGGAGGAGGGGAACGCTCTGAGTTACAGGGAGGAACTTTGCAATCACAACGGAAGCTTTACTCCAGGGGAAACTTATTCCGATAGTGAAGAGATGCAATATGAGCCTTATGAGGAATCCTTGAATGGCAGTGATATGGATTGTACGTATACCATGGCTGATGCCATATCCTCCCTATGCTAGAGTGCTGTGAAAACTGTTTATAAAAGAAAACAGGAAGAAGGTGTTTTCATGTGAAAAGGTCTGTTTTCTTTTTCCTTCTGTTCTTTACAAAAGCTGAAGTTAAGCCAAGTTTTGTTCCAGCATTTCTTTAATTTGATGCCAGATGAATGGTCTGTTTTTTCTTTGTTTCAAATGCTAAAGATCCAATCCCGGATGGGGAATAAAATCCTGTATTACAACCTTACACTTGGTCTGCAACTACAATTCTTTGACTGGTGTTTAGAACCACAGGTTCCAGAAGGCATTTCAAAGCCTTCTCACAATACTCTATAGCTACTAGAGTACTACCCCACTGAATTACCTACGCCGCTGGCCTCTGGGGACGTTGGTGGGTGACAGTTTATATCAAAGCTGAAGAAAGGTGACCCGACTGACTGTGGAAATTATCGCACAAACGCTCTGGTCCCACATGCCAGCAAGATTCTACTCAAGATCATTCAGCAGAGACTACAACCATACCTGGAACAAGAACTGCCTGAAGTGCAAGCAAGGTTCAGGAAAGGGTAAGAAACGAGAGATATCATTGCGGATGTGAGATGGATCCTTGAAAAGACCAAAGAATACCAAAAAGATATCCTTATGTGTTTTATTGACTACAGCAAGACTTCTGACTGTGTAAACCATGAGAAACTCTGGGCCACATTAAAAAGCATGGGTATACCAGAACATATGAAAGTTCTCTTGCACAACCTTTACATTAATCAAGAAGCAACAGTTCAAATGGAACTAGGAGAAACAGAATAGTTTAAAATCAGCAACGGTGTATGACAAGGCTGCATACGTTACCCCTACCTCTTTAATTTATATACAGAACAAATAATCAGAGAAGCAGGACTGTATGAAGACAACCGAGTAATAAGGATTGGTAGAAGGCTCATCAACAACCTTCGCTATGTTGATGATACCACATTACTGGCTGAAAGTGAAGACGATCTGAAACATTTACATAGTAAAATAGTATATGACGACAGATAAAGACCAGTATGGTCTATCTAGTCTGCCCAGCAAGGTGGTAAGAGTAGGTGCACCTGCCATTCCATGCAGGTCACTCCTCCATATGCCTTTGTTTAGTGGTGTACCCACCGCTCCATGAAGGTCACCCCTATTTGTTGAGATATAAGAGAGTTATGTTTATTTTGATTTTATCCTGTTGCTATAAAGGGATCCACTGTGTCTGTCCCATGCCATTTTGAATTCTGTCACTGTATTGGCATCCCCCACCCTTTCAGTTTACCTCCTTGTAGCTTCATGTTATGCCCTCTAGTTTTACAGCTTCCCTGTCTTTGGAAGAGGTTTGTTTGTTCATTTATACTCTAAGTATTTAAAGGTCTGAATCATATCTCCCCTGTCCCTCCTCTCCTCCAGAGTGTACATGTTTAGTTCTTCAAGTCTCTTCTCATGTCTTCTGACGCAGGCTCCAAATCATTTTGGTCACCTTCCTCTGAACTATTCCCAGTCTTTTTATATTCTTTGCGAGATAGTGTCTCCAAACTGACCACAATATTCCAAGTGAGGCCTCACCAGTGACTTGTACAGTAGCATAAGTACTTCTTCCTTTCTGCTGGTAATTCCTCTCTGTATGCAATCCAGCATCCTTATGGCTTTTGCCATTGCCTTGTCACACTGTTTCGCCACCTTGAGATCCTCAGGAAAAATCACTCTGAGGTCGTTCTGGTCCGTGCTCACCAACCTTTTGCCCCCTATCACATAAATTCCTTTGGATTTCTGCTTCCCAAGTGCATGTCACCACACCGCTTCACATTAAATCTTAATTGCCAAGCATTAGACCATTCTTCCAGCTGTTGTAGATCTCTCCTCATGTTATCCACTCCCTCAGGGGAGTCCACTCTGTTGTAAATTTTCATGTCAACTGCAAAGAGACAGACTTTTCCATTCAGTCCTTCAGCAATACCACTCACCACCTTTCTTTCATCTGAGTGAGTTTCGTTTACCATCACCTTCTGTCTGTCAATCAGTCAACCAATTTCTGATCCAGTTCACTACCCTGAGACCCATCCCCAAGCTGTTTAGTTTATTGATAAGCCTCCTATGAGGAACAGTATCAAAGGCTTTGCTGAAATCCAGGTAGATCACATCCATCGCATGCCCTTGATCTAGTTCCCTGGTCACCTAGTTAAAGAACTCAATCAGATTTGTTTGGCAAAATCATCCTTTGGTAAAACTATGTTGCCTCGGATCATGCAACCTATTGGTTTTGAGAAAGTCCACTATTTGCTCTTTCAGAAACACCTCCATTACTTTTCTCGCCACCAAGGTAAGGCTTACTGGCCTGCAGTTCTTCCCTATTACCCTATTATTTGCTTCTCAAGATCAAGGAGCATAGTCTTAAAATGGGTCTGCACCTTAACGTTAAGAAGACAAAGATCCCGACAACTGGCAAAATCAATACGTTCATCACTGATGGAGAAGAAATTGAAATAGTTGACAACTTTAACTTACTTGGATCAACAATCAATAAAGAAAGGACTAGCAGTCAAGAAATCCAGTGACGTATTGCTCTTGGAGAATGGCTATGAGGGACCTAGACAAGATTCTCAAGAGCAGAGATGTCTCTCCCCATACAAGATTCAACTTGTCCAGGCCATGGTATTTTCAATATCATATGGATGCAAAGGTTGGACAGTGAAAAACTATAGCCAGGAAGAAAACTGATGCCTTTGAATTATGGTGCTGGCGATGAATACTATGTATATCATGGATTGCCCGAAGAACAAACCAGTCAGTACTAGAGGAGATCAAACCTAAGCTTTCTTTAGAAGCTCAGATAACAAGACTTCGACTTTCATACTTTGGACACATCATGCGAAGAGAGAGATCACTGGAGAAAGACATAATGCTTGGAAAGGTCAAAGGTCACCATAAAAGAGAGAGGCTGGCAATGAGATGGATAAATACAATAACAGTACCTATGGATACCATTCTATCAACAATGAGCCGCTTGGCTGAAGACCGAAAAAGTTTAGGTCAACTATCCAGAGGGTCACGAGGAGTCAACACCGAATCGACAGCACTTAACAAGCCAAAATGCACATGGAGACCCAGAAGACCCCTGAGTAACCCAGCAGGCTCTGTGTTGTCATGGAAAGGTATGACCAGATGTTGCACACCATGCCCTTTTCACTGAGGCAGTAAAGACAGCAGTAACATGTCCATGGTCACATGGTGCATCTGTGGTGTTCAGACCCAAATATCCTGGGTGCAAGATGGTGGCCCCCAAAGACTGTACTACCCCCTCCAGCGTGTCTGCACATACCATTCGAATGTAGCATGACCAGGTGTAGTGCATATAACTCACAGTTTAACCCATAGCAGACGGAAGAGCGAGAAAACAGTTGCAGTCAATGTGTAAACTATAGTAGGAATCTGTTACTTGCTAATGTGGGAAAAGCAGGGATGCACAAAGGTGTGGGCAACTACCTGGGGGAATAGTCCGTACACTATAGTATGTGAGAACCCTGGAAATCCACTAAACACCCTGTGACAAGCATGGCAGCATGCCAAATACTGTTGCAATCCACAGTCTGGGCAGCCTTACAGTTTACGTATGTGGTGTACAATATACAGAGAAAGATTGTTATAGCTCCCAGCTGTACATAATCTGACTCTTATTATAGTATGTCCAAAGGTCTCTAACCAATCAAGTTCTCTGGGCAACGTCAATGATGTGATATCGGAAAACAAGGTAAGATATCACTAGGATGGGCTTAATGGCACCCATCACCAATATTTGGTTGCACAACCCTTGGATGTGATGACAGCCCCCAAATGTTTCATGTAGCCATCTCTACATGTGGTATATCTGTCTGCTGGTAAGTGCTCCCAATCCACAATCTGATTTCTACCAGTCCATGCCTCATTCACAGATACCCTTTACCAGTGACAGCTAACAGCTCTTCCCAAGGGTCCACACTTAGATGGAGATCAAGCCTCATTGCTTGCTCCTTTTGGGACCATTCATTGGGAGCTTTGCACGTATATTTGGGGGTCAATGTCCAGCTAGAGGACCCATGACCCTGGACCCTGACTGAGCTATCTGACACTAGCTTGCACATTTCTCTCCCAAATACTGTGTTAGTCTGACATCATGCATTCTAGAAGACAAGGAGTGGAGGAGTGGCCTAGTTGTTGGGGCAAGGTACTTCAGGCCGGAAGGTCGGGGGTTCAAATCCCACTAGAGGACAGCAACCTTGGGCCGGAAGGACTGGGGTTTCTAGTCCCACAGGTGCTCCTTGTGGTCTTGGGCAAGCCACTTAACCCTCCATAGCCCATGTTCCCTGTAAAATAGTTATCTCTGTTATAATGCCCTGTTCAATGTAATTTCAGTTTGTTCAATGTAAACCACACTGATGCAGAATAGCGCGGTTGTGGCCTTGCGCACCACCCTAGGCCATTGCCTAAGGTAGGGCGAGCACCCTTTGCCCAGAGCTGGGGCTGCTGGGGTTTGTAGTTGTGGGTTTTCAAATGAATTGAGGTCCGAGAAGTATAAGGCAAACACAGGAAAATTTATTGATTTTTACTACTACTCCATACAGAGATTTTGGAAAGCTCAGCGCAAGAGCAAGAAGAAAAAAAAGGTAGGATTTCTTTTCCTAACACAAATAGCTTCTACCACTTCCAGAATTCACAAATCAGGCTTTCGTTACTTCTTCCAGCCTTTAAACATAAATGCTAGTTTACCCTTCTTGAAACTTTCAAACATTCAGGATAAACTTTCTGGCTTCATTCAAGGAGAAACATTTTCAAAAGCAAACAGGGCTTTAAAACACTGTCTAGACTGTTTCTTTTTCTTTACTGGCTAATGCAGTTCTTTGAGCTTCACACGCTATAGTGCTCAAACATTTAACTTGTCTTGTGACACAAAGAACATTCCATTGCAGAAGATTCTGAGTCAATGTCAGAAGCATAGCTTTCTGTCTGCATTTCTTCTACAGCTGACTCTTCAGTATCGTGGTTTAAACTTCTCCGTGTAAACCCAGGCTCCACCCCTTCTAACAGCTCAAGAATTTTCTTCCAGCAAGACTTTTCCTTTCCTATAGAATTCTCAGCATACATTGGCAATTCTCTCTCTCTCATTAACTGGCTTACTGTCTGTAGCTGGCTTAACTTGCTGTTGGTCACAGGGTTACTCAGGGTTCTCCTTGTAACAGGTAAGCTTTCACCAAGCCCTTGGCTTGCAGCAAAAGTGTCCTCATTTAGGGCTCTCTCAGTTAGGAATCTCCTGCCTCCAGGCTCCAAAAGCAACTCCTCTACATTCTTGGTTCTTCCCTGGCTTATGGCTTTTCCCCCCGAGGGCTCCAGCAGATCCCAGTGTCCTCTGGGGCTGGGCTTCTCTTAGAAGTCTGTCTCAGCAGTTCCTTCTCCTCCCCTGGGCTGTCCCGAGAAATCCCTTTCTCTCCAGCTGCCCTGAAGCCTCCTCCTCCTTCCAGCACGTTAGGACTTCTGCTGTGTTCTGCGACTCTGGTAGCTCCTCCCCTGGGAACTCCTTCTCTCCTCATGCCTCTCCTGTTACTGCCCTTCTCCTTTTCTAATCCCCTAGGGACTCTATCTGAACGTGTTTGAGCTACAGCCCCGTGCTGCCCCCTCAGCTGGCTCTCATTAGCCTTACAACTTGTTTCTGAGCTAGGGCGTGGCTTGCAGCTAGAGACTAGATGAGCTTTTTCCTGTTCAGGAGCAGTTTGAGTTTCACAGCCCTGCTTCCTGTTTCTCTCCCTTAAGGTCAAAGTGTGTTTTTTTCCTATTTCTAGGGGCTCAGGAACATTTTGGCCACCACACGGTATATAAGAGAATGTAAATAAATAAATAAAATTCCATGTCTCCGGTCTCTGAGCCTGCAAAGTAGCCCACCACCCGCAAATAATGAAGCCATCACCATATGTAATTGTACGAAAGGTATGTGTTGCCTTATACGCCTCAGTTCTTGGCCTGTACATGTATTGCTTGTATGCACTGGCCAAGAGCTCAGATTTGGGTTCAGTGGTCCACAGAACATCTCTTCAAGAAGGACTGTGGTTTCTCAAGGTGGATTTGGGCAAAGATCACTCATGCCCATATATGTGTATCTCTGTGCAGTGTGTCCCACCTTGGCAATTGCCCATGCCATCCTCCATAAGTAAGTGCATGGTGTATGGTACAGGTTGAATCTACTACTCCAGATTGCTTCAGGTCAAACGTTGCCTCTATGGATGCTACACAGGTTAGATTTCCAACAGTCTGCATTGACTGTCATGGACATCTGTGGTGACTGACACTCCTCCCACCGCATCCTGGGAGTTTCATGGAACTTAATGAGCAGAATTAGTAGCCATCACATTTCAGACAGCAGACATGGGAATCCCTAGGTCTGAGGCAATGTCCATGTTCCCCTTTGCTAGGGATGGTTGTTCAGCCATCCTCTGGCAGCTAATCTGTCATCAGCACTCTAAAATTGGAACAGGAGGTGTAGGAGGGGGAGTGTGGGAGTAGCCCAGTAGTTACAGCACATGCTTGGGAACCACCAGAGGATGGTTTGATTCCCACTGACACCTTGCCCCAAAGAACCTGTCCTGCTTGGTCACCAGGTCAACACAGACATTACAGCACTTATGATGTGGATAATCTAAATCCTTTTTTGGAGACAAAGTAACACAAAAAGTGTCAATAGTACTCTGGAAAGGGTACATGTTTTGTGTGTAAATGTCAGTGTTATCCATTCTGGCCAATATGTTCTCTGGCCTGCTCATCCTTTAGCCCAAATATGTGCCAATCACTACCTCCTGCCAGGACAGAGGGAGGTCATGGGGCAGGACAGTCAATCACTACATAGCTAGATCAGTCAAGCAAAATGAGTCTGTACCAGGTTTTCCCGTGCCACCACTCTGCTTCTGAATGCCTGGCACAGGAGCACTTGTGGGGCTACATCATCCTTATCTCCATCCTACTGGGGTATGTCAGGCTCTGCAGGCAGGGGCTGCCTGCGCCATAGTGCACAACTGTGGAGCATGCAGCAGGCAACAAATATCTCGCAGACCTTTGCTGGTTAGTAGAATAGCTCACTGCCAGAGCAATCCAGACATCAAAATTGGCTCTTTAATTGGCCAAAGGTCCGCTCAATGAGGCCCAGGTGCCTGTGTGCCTGACTGTATCTCTGCTGTGCCGGAGTGCTTGGAATGTTAATGGGGTCATCAGCCCATTAACATTCCAAGGGATATCCTCTGTCACCTGCATAGACAAGGGTGACATCAAACAGGTGTCAGAGTTGTATAATGGTGGCAGGAGAGGAGCAGTTTGTGTAATACACGTTGGAGACACAGGGTCATTATGTGTGTGACTACGGCAGCCAGTAACATGGGGCCACAGCTCTAGGATGGGATATGTGTGCCCATAGAAAGTGCATGAGCCTTGGCACACCTACCAGCAGCAGGGGAACCCACTGACTGGGAGGCAAGGTTGGATAGTTAGGTATGGCATTTGTGGGACACTCCCCCCACCCCCTTGGGAAGCCTGTGTATCCTGTGCTTTACCTCCCCTTTCTGCTACAGGGTTTGGGCCTATGAGTCAGCGGTATCCCTATGTCACTGGATGTGCCTGTTCACCAGCAATGAATCTCTGGGCTCTTCATAGATGGAATATCACAGATGAGCATAGTGGGATGTATTGGCTAGGTATCCAGTGTCAGCCCTCTGAACATCAGGGCTCACCATGGTGGCCTACTTGTATTTATTTATTTTATTTATTTATTTATTTGCAAATCTTTTATATATTGTGATATTACTCCATGTCAATGGAGTGCACACATATCTGGATATGGATATAGTTTGCAGCAGCTCTCTAAAGTCCCTACACATGGTCTGCTCACAGTCTAGCCGTCTTCTGTTCTGTACACGTGCTGTCAGGCAAGGGCATTGCCTTCTCACTGTCTGCCTATTGGATTGTATCCCCTGTTTGCCTACTGGATTGTCTGGCCATGGTAGGAGGTATCAGTGTGATGGCTCACCTAGTAGCCACCCTCCAATGATTTCATGCCTCTCAAAGCAGTCGTGTATCTCAGACTGGCTGAGGATGTACGAATCATGGCATGATCCTGGGAATTTAGCAACATCTGTGATTTCCCTATGAGCATTACACACAACTTGCATGTTCATTGAGTGGTATGACTTCCGGTTGCGATAAGTTGCCTGACTCCATCTTGGGGGGCCTGAGAGCCACATGCGTGCCATCAACAACACTCAGCACTGATGCAAAAGCAGCCACATCATGGAAATCCTGCATCATCTGATGCCTTTGCTGCTGTGTGTGCAGGAAGGCTATGTATTGCACCATGTGCCTCAAACACACTCAGAAACTGCATGCGGCACCAAGAGACTGCCCCCGGCTTAAACCTCCTGCAGTTGCCAGCATGGTCTGGAATGACCCGGTTTCCAGGAGGGCGAGGGCTATTGTTACCTTTACATGTACAGGAACTACCTGTTCCCTGTGAGTGATGGGGGCAAGGTGTGATTCCAGCTGTAGGCATAGGTTATGTATGGCTGCCCTATCAAACCTGAACCTGGACACACATACTTCATCTATCATGCCCATGAAATTACACTCAGCCTTGAAACCCTTGGGTATGGGCGTTTCCTTGCTGCCCTCCTCCTTTCCAAGTCAGCTCTATGCAAGAAAGCCGTCACAAGCCATTTGTGAATGTCCTCCATGGTATCCCTCTTGCCCACAGCAGGCACTCTCATGGTGTTCTCCCAATGCACTCATTCTTGCAGGGCAATATGGAGTTCTGCCAGACAGACTGTAATGCTTCCACACACACATGTGCATTGTCACACCTTATCCTGTGCACATATGTGTTAAATCACCCATGCACATACACTCTGAACCCCATGCATATGCACGGTAAACCCCTTGCGCATGTACATGTTAATCCATGGACATGGCAAAAGACGAATGGTCACAGTGGCATAATTAATGACCTACACTAACATCTGTGGACAAAATGGGCCTTGCCAACATGGCACAGACAATGGCATTCCTCTGATGCAAAGGGGGGCGGGGGGCACGATTGGGTTACCTGGCTATAGACACACATGGTGGACATGGAAATTGAATCATTTCTCTTGGTTCCTGAGCTAGTGCTGTAACCATTACACACAGACATTGTTTATCTTTATCTTTATTGATACACTTGATATATCACTCACGTCAAGACATTAGGGCGGTTTACAATAAAAGCAAAATGCTGCAGAAAAGAAGAAAAGAACGCCATTGTATAATAGGAAAGAGGTAGAGAAACAGTATAGGTCAAACAAAGACAGAAAGTACAAAAGGAAAAATACTTAAGTGGTGCTAACAGTTGTTACATTTGGTTTACAATCATACATCAATACAAAATATAGAACGGAACATCATCTATAAAATAGAAAAGAGATAGGGCATATAGTGAGAGGAAGTTTGATCAAGCACTGCAAGATGCTCCATGTCTTTACATGGTAGCAAAGATAGAGCAATGTTTCCGGCCGCAGACAATGGTGATTTGCACGCATGGCCTACACACTTGTTTCTGGTAATATCCACAGCCCTGCCGTATTTTAATTATTAGCATGTATCCAAGGGGCGCCATCTCCGTGATATATACGAGAACGTCTTGGATGGCCACAGCTCCACATTTTGAATGTACTGCTAGCAAGTGAGTGCTCAACCTCAGACGTGGCACCTAAGGTGGCTAGCCACAATAGTAAGTTTTCTGAGTTTGAGGCTAACTTTATGCTGGAGGGAATCCTTGTACACCTGCCTATATTGGTTGGTGATAGTTCATCGTGGGTTGGAGACTACAAGAAGCAGAGGCAGTGACTTGACATTTCCCATAACTAAACGCAATATACACAAGAATCGCAAAATAGAGGATGCGAAGCATAAGTGGCAGCAGTGTGGGCCCTGATGGCCAGCCGGAACAGATGATGGAGCTGGAGCAGCAGGTTCTAGCTACAATAGACCCTGCCACTGAGGAGGGCATGGGCCCACTCGACACATTACAGCCCTCCTAGGAGCCAGGTGAGTAGGTGCATGTTATCTTCTGCCTTTGCACCCTGGTGCTGGTCCCCACCTGTGAGTGCAACTGTTGATGCACACCCTTCCATCTGTAATATCTGCATAGTGTTCTATAGGGTGGTTCCACTGCATGGCACACACCATCTGAGTGTATCTGGTATGTAGGCATTCTGTTGGCCACATAACACAGCCTATTGCTGACAAACTGCTGGCCACAGGGCTGCCATCATCACACTGCTGTGTGATGATGTTATCTGTGCCACTTTTATATATTGTTCCATGGTGTGACCGCACCTTGAATATTGTATACAATTCTGGTCGCCATATCGTAACAAGGATATAGCGTTACTAGAAAAGGTACAGAGAAGAGATACCAAAATAGTAAAGGGGATGGAAGGATACTCCTATCTATGAAGAGAGGCTAAAAAGGTTAGGGCTCTTCAACCTGGAAGAGAGACAGCTGAGGGGAGATATGATAGAGGTCTATAAATTAATGAATCGAATGGAACGTGTAAACGTAGATCGATTGTTTACGTCATCAGAATATAAAAAGACTAGGGGACATGCAATGAAGCTACAGGGTAAGCTATTTAAGACTAATAAGAGAAAATATTTTTTCATTCAACGTATAAGCAAACTCTGGAATTTGTTACCGGAGGGCATAGTAAAAGCTGTTAGTGTAGCTGAGTTTAAAAAAGGTTTGGACAAGTTCCTGGAGGAAAGGTCCATAAACCATTATTAAAAGGGACCTAGGATATCACTGCTTGACCCATTACAGGCACTGAGGAACCTGTGTCATTTGGGGAGACTGCTAGGTACTTATGACCTAGATTGGCCACCGTTGGAAACAGGATACTGGGCTTGATGGACCTTGGTCTGACCCAGCATGGCATATCTTATGTTCTTATTTGATCTGCATTGGACAATGGGACAGTAGCCCCCATCGGAGACTGTCGCTCTGTTCCAGTGTCGACAACTGGGCTATCTGCATAGCTGCTACAGTCACACCCCACTGGGCATTATGGTCCTAGGATACATTGTGGCTAACATCTTTTGTCTGTGTCCTCCCAGTTGCTGATAATGGTGCACAACAGGACACTGTGCCTGTTCAGAATGCCATGTCTGTGAATATAACATCAGGTCTGCCAGCCACTGTACAGGACACTGAACAACAGGTAGCCTTGGGCCATGAGGGAGAGCTGCAGGCACACGGGAAGACTGGTCCTGCTGATCTAGAGATCCTGGCTCCCCTCCCCCTACCTCCACAGTGCCAGAACACAAATGGCCAAAAGCGACGCACCAGCAACAGATCATCACAGAGACTAATTGGGTGTGCAGAGAGGCTGTATGCACACAGTGAGGCCCAGCGGATAAGGGGAGGGGTCCAGCTTGAACTGTTCCAGCAAAGCGTGGCATGGCAGGAGAGGCAGGTTCTGGCCACTGAGCATCTGAACATCTCCACAGATCAACTGCACACTACCATTGTGGCACCAGCCACCTGTCATTGTCAGCCTATGGGAACAAGCCCTGCCCTTGGGAGTGGTGCCCCCATAACATCTAGCATCTCTGCTGTGAGCAATGCTGCTGCTCCACAGGTGTCACTACCCATGCATCTACAAGGGGACTTCCAACCAGGGACACCACCACACAGGTCTCTCCTATTCTTGGGCCTGTTCCTCGTGGCAGCAAGGCTGGGATGACATTCCCACCTTTCCATAAGGGGATTGGGGAGACAGGTGACCAAAGTGGTGGCTCATCTGATTCCAGTGACACACCACCATCCACCACTGTGACTGCGGTAACACAAGACCAGGTGCATGTGCGCTCAGAGGAGGAAGAACAGAGGGTGAGGCGGGGCAGAGGACATGGAAGGGCTATTTACCCCTTTCTTTAGCTGTGCCACTGTGTTCTGGTGAGGGGGGAGGTACGTTCTTGCTGTGTGTAGGGGGACAGTGGGATGTGTGGGGGGGGGGCACAGGTATGGTGGGCTCAGGGTAGTGTGATAGGTGTGCATGTAGTTGACAGGGGTGTATGTGGGTGTGAGGGGTGTGAGGGGTGTGGGAGGGTCAGGGTGGTGATGCAGTAGAAGGGGACAGGACCTCTATGGACTGTCTGGTTTTCAGTGGGTGATGGTGCCTTGAGCTTTCATCACATGTAATGCTGCAGTTGTATTGTTGTGGTGTAGTGGGTGTACAAATTGCATTATACCCCTGATAACACATCTTCCTTCCCACTGACTTCCACAGCTTATCAGGCCAACCCTAGGGCTGCTGGATCAGCATGTGTTAGCACTGTGTTGACAGGATGTTTCAGGGACAGTTTTTAAAATGACATACGCCACATCCTCAAAATAAAAAGGTACCTCAGAAATATTATGCCTCTGCCTCCTTCACCACTCATGGGACATCACATCCCAATATTGGGAGAGGTGAATGCAGGTCAGGTTTGACATGTCATCACAAGCCACCCTGGCCAATGGACACTGTTTGGAGCTGCTTGATTTTCTGTGGCTACCACCTCCATAGGTGGACTTGGAGCACTGGACAGGGTGTGGCCTCCACTCTGTGAGAGCCTAACACAGATTCTGCTGACCTTGGCAACCATGTTGAAGTCATTTCAACCAGGCTTGTCCTGATAGCAGAAGGTGCTCTTCAGTACGTCAAAAGTGCATTTGTACACACAGTTGTGCTGTTCCTATGCTGAACAGCGGGGCGTAACAATAGGGGATCATTTCACACTGTCACAGTGCGGGAATTGTGTGACACCTGCATAGACATGGGTAGGAACAGAGTGGAGCATTAGGTGTTTTTCAGTGGCATGCTCTTTATACGGCTTTCTCATTTCCATAACAGTGTACATCATTACACAGGCACACTGCTACTATTCCAGGGCATGTGTGGATTGCACATGGCCACATTGGGTACTAGTGGGAATTGAACCCATGTCTCTTGGTTTCAAGCCTGTGCTGTTGCCATTGGGCAATAACTCCACTCCATGATGTGTGTGGGTGAGCCCAGCAATAGCTCACAGTGCAAAGTGGAACATAGATCAGGGGAGAGCCGCAACACAACAGGAGGATACATGGGCATTTGCACAGGGTGCCATCCTTGACATCGCTCACCAAAGCAACGGACTCTGCCCTCTGAGGGAGTGCATGAGATTGGTTCTTACTGTGCCGCAGAAGCATTCCCCAACCCCCTGTGGCAGCCTGTGCTCTGGCTTTCCCTTCTTCCCACAGGGTTATTGCTTTGGGGGGGGGGGGGGTTCCACTGTTTAGCACTGGTGGGGGAAGGTACAGTCAGGCCTATGTTTGTATCTGTTATCTGGCAATCGTTCACTGTGATATCACAGTGGACCCTTTGATGACCTCGTTTTTTAACTTCTGTCCATCAGGAGCTCCATGCACACCCGACTACAGACACATGGGTTTGGATGCGCCAGCGTTTGTGGAATCAGGATTGTCGACGGCTAAATGGTGATTGGCTTTTTGGAAGTGCCCATGCCGGTGCTCATCATATTCTCTATAGTTGCATGCTGCTGATCGTGCCGTCTTCAGCGTGACCACACATTCACTGTTATAACTTGCATCTCCTCTATTCCACAAGGGGGAATACGTGCAGCGCCTATGCTGCTGTGCTGAGGGTCAGTATGTTGCTGATGCCATGTTGACTTTCCTACTGATGACGATAGCATAATGATGCACTATAAGTCATCTTCTGGTCCCATACATGGCCTAGACAGTGCTGGGTGATCCCACTGTACTCCACAATACTGTAAGGTGATGGAACTAGGCACATTTCTGGGAGCACATACTGTATTGTCAGTGGCACTTTGAGGCTTGAATGGGATGCAGTGAGGCTGGACATTTTCTGCTCTACAAGTCATCCATTTGCTCCAGATGGGCCTTCTCATGCGTGCAAGGACCAACACAGACTTTGCTTTCACTCACAGCATTATCCTATTGCCAGGGCACAGTGCTGGATTTAGACATAAGCGAGACAAGCTACAGCTTAGGGCCTCTAGGCAGGTTCTTACCTACAAAACATCCCTAATAGTTACCAAGATTGCCTGGAGCACATGGACCCGTACACCAGGGGAAAAACCAAAAAAAAGAGAACTCAGATCACAGTTTCTTGTCAGCAAAAAAAAAAAAAGACCCTCTTTATTTAAACAAGCAAACTCCATAAGCACAGGAACAAGGTCTGTCTTAGGGATCTGAGGGCGAGCAACATTCTCCCTCCCATCGGGGAGAGAGGA
Source organism: Ichthyophis bannanicus (assembly GCA_033557465.1). Lineage (NCBI taxonomy): Eukaryota > Metazoa > Chordata > Amphibia > Gymnophiona > Ichthyophiidae > Ichthyophis > Ichthyophis bannanicus. Next base: position 473,822,554 of record CM066032.1, read on the forward strand.
GGCTGCTGCAGCCTCAAGCTCTGTGGCTTGCCTTCTTATATATCCCTCTCTGTAGCAACTCTTGCACTGAGTCTTGTTCCGTGTGCACAAATCTGTTATACTTCCTACAAAAAGTTGTAAAGCCGTCTGCACAAGTTAGAACTATGCGCAAACGTTTGCTAAAGCTCTCCAGATAGGACCCCCTCCCTCATGATTTTCATGGCCTGAGGCTGGTGCTTCAAGGTCTCCAAAAGTCTGCTTATCTGTGCTGTGGACCGCATCCCTCCTGCATTCCTTGGGGCCTGCTTATGGTCTTCTGGCACTAATTGCATTTCTTCAGAGCTGAGAGTATCCGTGCTAATTAGTTTTCAGCTTGACCTGTATTTTTTCCTCAGCAGGCCGACATCCTGCACACTCCTGTACAAAATATGGTTAGCCAGACTGTAGCAGGCCTGATAACATATACTCTCTCCATAGCTCACATGTGTTTTCTTCTGTGCCATTCAAACAGGGTACCCGTGTAAATTGCAGACAGGCAGGATTACAGTCACAAACAGCACATAAGGCAAACCTACAGACCTATTCCTAAGCCAAAATATCCCAACAGGCCTCACAATTTTTTCTGGCTTTTAAAATTGCAGGTGACTTTTTATGTGTACTGTGTAGTTTATAAGATCTTGTGTGGCAAATTATTTTAGATATATTTATGTATTGTTTCCAGGGTATACTATACTGTATTATAATCTATGAGTAAGATCAAGTCAGTCATATGATAAAACCCTCCGCCCAGTGTGCAGCGGCAGCCAAGAAAGCAAATAGAATGCTAGGTATCATAAGGAAAGGAATGGAAAATAAAACAAAGGATATTATAATGCCTCTGTATCGTTCCATGGTACGACCGCACCTTGAATATTGTGTGCAATTCTGGTCGCCGTATCTTAAAAAGGATATAGCGTTATTAGAAAAGGTACAGAGAAGAGCCACCAAAATGGTAAAGGGGATGGAAGGCTACTCCTATGAAGAGAGTCTACAAAGGTTAGGGCTCTTCAACCTGGAAAAGACGGCTGAGGGGAGATATGATAGAGGTCTATAAATTAATGAATGGAGTGGAACGGGTAAACGTAGATCGATTGTTTACGCTATCAGAATATAGAAAGACTAGGGGACATGTAATGAAGCTACAGGGTAAACTATTTAAGACAAATAAGAGAAAATATTTTTTTCACTCAACGTGTAATCAAACTCTGGAATTTGTTACCGGAGGATGTAGTAAGAGCTGTTAGTGTAGCTGGGTTTAAAAAAGGTTTGGACAAGTTCCTGTTGTGGATACCCTCGCAGTCTTGCATCATCAGTCCCAGGTATTCTCCAGCTAGTCCAGACTGGCCTCATAGGTACACACAGCAGTTGTCAGCATTGCCACCATCTTTCCTATTGCTACTCTTGTATTTGTGTCTTTGGTGGTGGTTGCTACTGCCATAAGGCTTACTTGATTCTAGAAGCCCTGCTAATTGTTCATGCCACATGCCTTGTGATGTGTTCTCCAGACTGTTGTCCCAGCAGTTTGTCACAGTCTTATCATATGCACTATACCAGCAGAGCAGATATTTTCTGTGTACTAGCCTTATTCCATCTTGCAGCAGGGATAACCTAGATGTCTGTAGGGATGGCAGAGGACATGCACGGGCAATTCCTGAATGTGCTTTGTATGTCTCCATGGTGGACCACGCCCCTGTTCCACCCCTCCCGGGACGTTCTGAGATTCCTGTTTTGGCACCCTGCATGTACACGGGTGGCATGTTTCTGAATACGGTTGCGCCCTGAATCCATTTCCCGCGCATGTCATCATAGCCTATTTGCATTATGGAATGACCTCCAAAGTCTCCTATACTTTATTACATCAGCCTCTATATGATGCAATCTCATTCTCAACCCTTATCAGTTTCCACGCGTTGATGGGGAGAAGAAGATGAAGGCGCACAAGACCCTGAGGTTTGTTTTGAGTCTGCTTAGTCTTTACCTCCTTTGAACTATATGTATTTGGGTTAAAATTCAATACAATCTGTAAGTAAATAATAATAAAAAAAATCTTTCAGAGGGGTAGTTGTATTAATCTGCAGCCGCAAATGTGACAAAGATGTTGGTGGCACCTTAAGAATGAACTTTCAAGGACAAGAGTCCTGGGAAGCTGACCAAGTGGACTCTTATTCTTGATGGCTCAAGTCTTATCAAGGAGCATGTTTACTGAAAAACAACACATGGTAATGTCTGTTACTGCGTGCTAACCTTTAATAATAATAATAATAATTTAATAATAATAATTCGACCACTGTTAAAAAACAAAACTCTAGACGACCATGACCCAACTTCATATCGTCCCATTGCAAGTATTCCATTTCTTGCTAAGATTATTGAAAAGATTGTGCAAACACAACTGCAAGATTATATAGACTCATCAGCTCCATTAGATGATCATCAATATGGATTTCGCCCTTATCATGGTGTAGAAACACTCCTAACAGCACTATTTGATACAATCATCAGAGGTATCGATAATGCCAAGCGAGCCTTTATTCTCATATTCATTGATATTTCCTCTGCCTTTGACACTGTAAACCATAACACGCTCATTTCAAGACTCTCTCAAATAGGCATCAAAGATAAAACCCTTGAATGGTTCATATCCTATTTTACTAACCGGACCCAATATGTGCAAATAGATCGAAATGCCTCATCCCCATTTCCACAAGAACAAGGCATCCCTCAAGGCTCTGCCCTTTCGGCACTTTTGTTTAATCTCTATCTTCAACCCATCTGTTCCATATTTAAACGCTTCAAAATCAACTACCACATCTACGCGGACGACATCATGTTATACTCGCCATTTGATGTGTCAAACCCGGATTATAGTAACATATGTCGTTGCCTCTCTGAAGCTGAACTGTGGCTGAAATCAAGGAATATGAATATTAATTTTAAAAAAACAGAAGTTCTATTTATAACAAGAAACACAAGCTTCACTCCCCCACTTGAAATCAAGATTGGAAAAAACTCTCTCCCAGTCAAAGATAAGATCAAATACTTGGGAGTCACTCTGGATAAAACCCTCAGCCTCACCAAACATATAAAACAATCTGTAAGAACAATATATTTCAAATTGAGGACAATCCAACAACTTAGACCATTGATAGATAACACTGATTTCAGAACCATAGTACAAACTCTTATTACACCACATTTAGACTACTGTAATGGTATTCTTCAAGGGACCTCTAAGAAAAATATTCACACTCTTCAATTAGCCCAAAATGTCACCGCAAGGATTATCTACAAAGCGAAAATTTCAGATCATATATCTCCGATCCTCTACGCTCTCCATTGGCTACCCGTCTCATGCAGAATCATCTACAAGTCCTTAGTCAATACGTTTAAGATCTTTAATAATATAGCACCATCTTTCTTATCTACGCTGATCAACATCCCACATGATAATAGATCGAGACGAAGAATAAACCTTCACACGATACAAGTTCCTGATTCTATTCGAAAAACAAGTCAGAAGACAAGTAACACAGCTTTCTCATACTTCGCCCCTACGCTATGGAACAACCTCCCGATTGAAATCAGAGAAATCAAAGATCTTCAATTATTTAGAAAAAATCTAAAAACCCATCTATTTACTCTGCACTACAATAACCTCCACATTGAAGATAATCCTAACACAGAAAAAAACACCGTTCATCAATCACTCACTGACCCTACTTAGACAAAGCATAAACCTTTCCCACACATTCACATTGCTCACCTAGATTAAGCTTACCCTTAGAAAGCAATTTGCTTGTCGCTAATGTGAATAACTGTAATTTAATGTAAATATTTGACTTTACTGTTGATATACTGTTGGTACTATGTTTTGAAACATTATCTAATTAATACCCAGTTCAAATGTTCCTACCCCTCCTGTTATCTCATTGTATTTTTAAGTTACACTTAATAGTTGAATGTTCTTTGTTCTAAATCTGTTCTATGTAAAATAGTTCTTTGTTCTAAATCTGTTCTATGTAAAATAATAGTGCTCTATTATTAATGTTTGTTACCTGTAAACCGCCACTGATCTCTGGAAGTGGCGGTATAGAAAAGATGTATAAATAAATAAATAAAATAAATAAACATGTCATTAAATTTGCTAGTCTATAGAAGGTACCATGAGCCTCTTATTTTTTTTTAAAAAGCAAGGAGCAATTGAAAAATATCACTTTCATAACAAAACCCTGCTATTTCAAAGAGCCTACGATTTACCTCCCACCTGACTGCTGTTAACTTTCCCTAAGAACATTTTGCTCTATCACTAGCCCAATGCTCCTCTATCCTCTCCTGTTATCTATGTTGCCTAGGCTTTTAGGTATGAATGTTGATGCCTTTTCTACTAGTTCATTGGAGTTCCTTTCTTTTAACTTGGTTTTATTGTAAATCGTCCTGCTGTGATTGTTAAAATTTGATATACCACCCTTTAGAAACAAACAAACTATGGCCAGATCGGAAGAAAACGGAAGCACACAAGTGCATATGCAATTGAACTGCTCTGTGCCCATCCAGGGGATCCTTTTCTTTTACATGTGAGCTGCTTTATTTGGAGTTTCTTTTATAGTTCAACACTCAACTTTTGTGAGAGTGTTGATTAAATAAAAATGTACTAAAATACAAATCTACTACTCAACCTCTAACCTGCTTTGGGTAGATACAAATAGTATCACACCAAACTACTCAATAGTTCTTTAAATAATCCCAGAGAACTATTTATCATCAGGCAACTCACAATGGCCCCCTCCAACAACACCATTGACACCAACATCATCCCACAACTACTAGCCAGGCATTACCAGCAACTCCACCCCAACCCACCCCAATCCGCTTACCACCCTCCCTTCCACCCAAAGTCCCCCCCGCCGCCTTTACATGGCCCACCTTTGACTCCGTCAGCAAAAACAGAGTCCATCACTGCATCCCTCAACACAACCACTTCCCCCCTCGATCCATGTCCAGTAAACTCGATCAAAGCGTTCAAACAGGACATCAGCCTCACACTTGCAAAAATAACTCAATCAATACTACAACAAGGACATATGCCCAACTGCCTGAAACTATCCTCCATACACCTCACTCTCAAGAAACCCGACCTCAACTCATCTGATCCAGCATTCTACAGGCTGATAGCAAGCCTCCATTTTTTTTTTAACCATGGTCATAGAGAAAGCCATCTAACTTCAGCTCCAGGATTTCATTGACAAAAACTCTTTTCGACCCCCAATAAGACGGATTCCGACCCCTCCATGGAGTAGAGACACTAATGATCTCCCTCACAAACACCATAGTGAAAGGAATTCAAGACACCAAACAAGGATGCATCATGCTCTCTCTCAACATATCTGGGGCATTTGATACTGTCAATCACAACATTCTACTCCAATGTCTATGATCCATCAGCCTCCAGAGCATTGTTCTACAATGGTTCTAACTCCTACCCGACAGACACCACATTCTCCCCCTACCAGCAAACTCAAGAGGTACCCCAGGGATCCACCCTATCATCACTCTTCTTTAATATCTATCTACAGCCACTCTGTTCCTTCAACAGATCCCACAACATCAACTTCCATATCTATGCTGAAGACATTGTGATATACAGCCCATTCAACACAAAGCAACTGACCTCCTACAATGCTTCGACAAAATCTCAAGATGGCTAACAAACAAACAATAATCTAGCAATTACTGTAACTATAAAAAAACAGAAGCCTTATTCATCACAAAAGATGTTACCTTCAGTCCTCCTACCTCCCTTACCATAAACAATACACAAATAAAATTGCAAACTCAAATCAAATACCTCGGCATCATCCTGGATCAACAATTCTCCTTCATCCCACAGATACTCAAGACCACCAATACAATCTACTTCAAAACCAATACCCTACAATTGCTATGCCCCCTCCTCAAACCAACAGACTTCCGATCCATTCTCCAGGCCCTGATCCTCCCACATCTCGATTACTGTAACTCCATCTACCAAGGCCTACTGCAGTCCACCTTAATGCCCCTCGTACTGCTCTACACACCACCACATGCATACTTAAAAGAGCCTTGAAATATGACCACATCACACCCATCCTGAAGCACCTACACTGGCTGCCCCTCAAAAGCTGGATCAGATACAAGACACTCCTTTTCATCTACAAGGCAATCCACTGCCACACACCTCACACCTTCAGACCCTACTCCAGACCCCACAACAAAACAGACCAAGAAGACAATCAACAAAGAATATTCTTATCATCCCACACAGAAAAGCAAAAACAAACCAGTAAGCATGTGCACGATCATTTGAACTATACGCACCATTTATCTGGAACACCCTTCCAGACCTCCATAACTTCCGAAAGCACCTGAAAGTCCACCTGTTCATTAAACGCTTTGGCCCTTACACGACGACCCCCTTCAAACATACACAAAACCCACATGCCCCAAACAAATAAAATAAGCTCTTATGCAACCGCCCTTGTGCACACCCTGTATATAGTCCACCAATGTAAATAACCAACCAAACGTACATTCAGTTTTCATATATATAAGTTACCTGTTCATTGTACATAAGTTGATCTGTTCTATGTATTTAAAACTATTGTTCTATGTAAACTGCTTTGACCCGGTGAAAGGCGGTATATAAATCCTGCTAAATAAATAAATAAATACTGATGGGTTCAAATAGATCAAGAGGGCAATTTTCAAAACAGCACACATCTGCAAAGTGCCCAAATATTTTCACCCACGGACTTTGCAGCAATTCTCAAACGGAAAGCATGAACATATTTTCCTTTAGAAAACTGCCTAGGGAAAGAGCACCAACACAGATGTGTACTTGTTTTTACTCTGGATACCTTTCTCTTCAAAATACTACATGTATGTGTGTTATTGCCTTCTTATGACCAAACTCAGCCTCCAAGCATGCCAAATTTTTACTTTGGTAAAAGTGCAAGCATTGTTGATCCCCATGCATACTGTTACCCATGAGAGGGGCACTTTACTCAGGTAAAATGACTTTAAAAACTCTCTCCTCAAATACACGAATACAAAATTACCTATTTGATGCTATACATTTTATTCCTCAAATCCTAATAATGCCTATTAAAATTTCTTTATCAAACAATATAGTAATCACATTACCTTTTCTTTTAATTTTGAGAGTCTTTTTTCTTTCTCTGCTTGTTCCTCTTCCTTTGCCTGTTTATTTAGAGCTTTAAGTTCTAATTTACGAAAATCCTGAAATATATACACATAAGCAAAACTCAGTAAGGCATTTAGTGGGGAAATGAACAAAAACAGCAGCAAATGAGAAAGAGAACTGTTTCAGTGAAGCCCTTTGAATACGATGAACCTTTTCAAGGTGAGAATAGGCTTCAACCACTCCTAGAAACTAGGATAGCAACCACAGAAGCTTGAGTAATTGTTCACAAATGTTATTCATACAAATAAGGCCTATCATACTACTAATTTGCAACTCCATTGTTAAAGTGGAGTCAGGGAAAAAAAAACCCTACTACTTTTAAAGATTTTACCAATTTAATTACATTGTCAGCTAAAATAGGATTTACTTGTGGAAATAACTCAGGATCTCCCAACCCAAAGATTAGTTTTTTCTGCATTCAATTTTAATCTACAACAAAACTGTGTTAATACCGATGTTCTGTTCAGATTCACAATACTAAACCCATTATATAACACCTTTTCATAAAATGGTGTTAAGAGGCTTCAAAAATATGATTATTTGATGCCTAAACGTTGGCACCTACACACTATTGAATTTCATCATTCACCTCTAAAGGTTTGTAGTCTTATTTACTATGAACTAGTGAGACATTCAAATAAACTCCTTAATTTTTGTGAACAAACTCAGGAGCAGAGTTCATGTATATACACTGGATGAAATCGCTCATATAAGTGTGTTCTTATGAAGGCTGATGCTATATTTTAAATGCTGCAGGTCACGCTGTTGTTTATGAATAGTAAAGTACTTATCTAGGTTAAATCTGTGGTTTTTCGATTCTCCAACATCGATGTTTCATCTACCACACTCATACTGCATGTCGTTTTGAAGCAAATGGAACATAGTTGCCCCAGACACAGGCTGTGGGAGCAAAACATCGATATCGGCCAAGCAAAAAAAAAAAAGAAGATTAAGCCTAGATAAGTACTTTACCATTAATAAACAACAACGTGACTGACAGCATTTATAATATAGCATGGGGGGGGGGGGTCATGTGACATAATGAGCTTGGAAGGACGCATTTCTTCATTGCCCTCAGGCTTCCGAGACATAACCCACTAAACAGAGCATCCTACATCAAATTCTTACTCCCCGTATATGCGATTTGCTGGCTAAGTGTACACTCTACTGCTATTAAGTAGTCTACAGTCCTTATGACCATGAAACTTGTTAAAAAAAAAGACAGGGAGAGGGGAAGTACTGGAGAGTCCAAGGTGGTGGACCTTAGGCCTGGCAGTCCCCAACCCTACTTGGCAACTTTAACCATGGAGGAGATATCTGCTGCGGTTGTGCGTGCCCTAGAGATGAGATTTGAGGGGCGCTCTGTGCAGATTGAGCACATAATGTAGCTTCTCATGCAATTCCTGGGGCAGATTGTGGCAGTTGAGCAGCACATCTCTGATTTGGAAGAGGAGGGTAACCGAATGGCCCAGGATTTGAAGCAGCTTAAAAAGCAACTTGATCGTCAGTAGGCCAAGTTACAATCTTGAAAATCGTGACCAAAGGAATAAGCTAAGCTTTGTAGGTATTTCAGAGTCTGTCAAGGAGGTTGAGCTATGAGACTTTCTGGAGACTTGGTTGGCACTTACCCTTAAGCTGGGGACCATCCGAAATGAATGTGCGCACCAGCTGGGGATCTCAGGTAGTTATAGCTAGATTCCTCAGTTTTGTACAAAAAGTGGCAGTGTTGAAAGCCTTTAGGCAACAACAGGATTTTGAACATGATGGGAAGTGGATCCTTGCTTTGCAGGACTACTTAACTGCCGTTACCCTGAAACATAAAGAATTTGTTGAGGTCTGCAATAAACTGGTGCAGCAGGGCGTGAAGTTTGCTTTATTATATCCAGCAAGATTGTGGGTTTTCTACAATAGCAAGGCCATTTATTTGTTACTCTGGGTGAGGCTCAGGCCTTTTGCAAGGACTATCTTAGGTCCACAAGGGAAAGCAGTGACACATCATAAACATTTGACGGGAGTTGCTGTGGCTAATGATCAAACGACAGACTAGAGGCAACTGATATAGCCAGAGGTGACAGAATTGTTTGTTGCACCTACTGGACTTTTCTCTCTGTATTTTTATTTTAATAAGAATTTGGTCCCTGTATAGCCGATGACCTTTCTGCCTTGGAGAACTCAATGAGGAGGTCCGGGCACCAGCTGGATGACCCCTCATGGGTAACTAATTGCCACTATACCTTAGGCTGAACTGCTTATTTCTGTCTCAACATTTGAAAAATGAAGATGACTCAGTAATTGGAGGCACAAGGAAATGGCCAAAGGGATCAGGTCTTTAAATATTAATGAGGGACTAAATTTGAGCCTCTTGCTGGACACTATATGCCTTTATTGAGTTACTTTTTCTGTTGTGTCTTGGCGTTATAGGTCCTCTGGTTTTCTATGCAATTTTTTTTTCCCTTTATAGCCTCGGTTATGCCTATGTTTCTGATTGAGAGAATTTTGTGGACCTGGGCTTCTAGGATTTTTTTTCTATTGACTACAGTTTTTAATTTTACTAGTCCTCCTTTGTACTTTTTTTTTTCTTTTGTTTTTTTATTTTTCTTTGTTATTTTTTTGTCTGTTTTACCCTTCTTCCTTACCTATATTATTTTGCCCAGGCCTCCTTTGAGCTTTTCTTTTCTTGCAGACCCTCTGTTGGTCAAGCGTCCCCCCTCTTCTGTAAAGAGAATATTAATGGAACAAGAGTGAGCTCTATATGGGGGAGGGCAATTGTGAGTTATAGCTCTGGAAGGACGAGTAAGAGTTATGTGGCTGCCTGATTAGGGTTCTTTTTGTTTTTGTTTTTTTAACTTTTTTCTTCTCCTGGGATGGGGATCTGGATCTCTACAGATGATGTGGTGAGACTGTTGACAACATATAGAGGTTGGTGTGTATGGGAGAGGGGTTATGGTAGAAGGAGTGACAGAGGAGGGCTGGAATGCACAAATGTTATAGTGTTTATGGGCAAGGGAAGAATGGGATATATGGAAGATTTTGATTGCTTCTACTTTACTATTCATGATAAGACCACATTGCAGGTGTTACACACACAACAATGCTAATGGCTTTTGATAAAACTGTTTCTATGCGGTTGTTTGTCCAGTCTCTCACATAGTATATGATGGCAGAGAAAGACCAGTATGGTCCATCTAGTCTGCCCAGCAGGCGGCAAGAGTAGGTGCACCTGCTGCTCTGTGCAAGTTGCTCCTCCCCATGCCTTTGTTTAGGGGTGTACCCACCGCTCTGTGTAGGTCACCCCTATTTGTTGAGATATAAGAGATAGTTATGTTCATTTTGATTTTATCCTGTTGCTATAAAGGGATTCACTGTATCTGTCCCATGCCATTTTGAATTCTGTCACTGTATTTGCCCCAACCACTTCCATCGGGAGGGCATTGCTTTCAGTTTACCCCCTTGCAGCTTCATGTTATGCCCTCTAGTTTTACAGCTTCCCCGTCTTTGGAAGAGGTTTGTTCATTAATACTCTAAGTATTTAGAGGTCTGAATCATATCTCCTCTGTCCCTCCTCTCCTCTAGAGTGTACATATCTAGGTCTTCAAGTCTCTTCTCATAAGTCTCCAGGCGCAGGCTCCAAATCATTTTGGTCACCTTCCTCTGAACCGTTTCCAGTTTTTTTACATCCTTTGCGAGATATGGTCTCCAAAACTGAACACAATATTCCAAGTGAGGCCTCACCAGCGATTTGTACAGTGGCATTAGTACCTCTTCTTTTCTGCTGATTCCTCTCTGTACAAAGAAAAAGAGCCTCACTCCATCGAAAACACAGGTGTTTCTTATAAATATTTACTCACTGCTTGATTGTCAAAAAATAAACCAAGGTCTCAGCATACACAGGCATGCGGTGAAAGCGTGACCAGAAATCAATCCCAGCCACAAACATCAGCAACAAGCCCAATAACATCAGTGACCCTGGTAAATGGCAGCCAGCAACATCCACAACTATACACTTAATTACAAAATACCAAGCACTTTGTTATACATCCATGCTTCACTCTCACAGCTAAGTGCTTGGTATTTTGTAATTAAGTGTATAGTTGTGGATGTTGCTGGCTGCCATTTACCAGGGTCACTGATGTTATTGGGCTTGTTGCTGGTGTTTGTGGCTGGGATTAATGTCTGGTCACGCTTTCACCGCATGCCTGTGTATGCTGAGACCTTGGTTTATTTTTTGACAATCAAGCAGTGAGTAAATATTTATAAGAAACACCTGTGTTTTCGATGGAGTGAGGCTCTTTTTCTTTGTTAATTTCCGCTCCGAGAAGCTGACCAGTTGCCGTTTGGATTCCTCTCTGTATGCAACCCAGCATCCTTCTGGCTTTGCCACCTCCTTGTCACGCTCTTTCGCCACCTTCAGATCCTCAGAAACAATCACTTAGCGGTCCTTCTCTTGGTCAATGCACACCAACCTCTCACCCCCTATCACGTACAATTCCCTTGGATTTCTGCTTCTCAAGTACATGACACTGCACTTCTTCATATTAAATCTCAACGGCTAAGTATTAGACCATTCTTCCAGCTTTTATAGATCTTTCCTTATGTTATCCACTCCCTCAGGAGAGTCCACTCTGTTGCAAATTTTCGTGTCATCTGCAAAAAGACAGACTTTTCCATTTAGTCCTTCAGCAATATCACTCACAAATACATTGAACAGTACCGGTGCCGAACCCTGGGGCACACCGCTAATCACCTTCCTTTCATCCGAATGAGTTCCTTTTATCATCATCACCTTCTGCCGCCTGTCAGTCAACCGATTTCTGATCCAGTTCACCACCTTGGGACCCATCCCCAAGCTGTTGAGTTTATTGATAAGCCTCCTATGAGGAACAGTATCAAAGGCTTTGCTGAAATCCAGGTAGATCACATCTAATGCATGCCCTTGATTTAATTATCTGGTCACCCAGTCAAAGAACTCAATCAGATTTGTTTGGCAAGATCGTCCTTTGGTAAAACCATGTTGCCTCAGATCATGCAATCTGTTGGTTTTTAGAAAGTCCACTATTCGTTCTTTCAGGAGTGCCTCCATTACTTTTCCCGCCAGCGAGGTAAGGCTTACTGGTCTGTAGTTTGTCACTTCTTCCCTATTACAACTTTTGTGAAGAGGTACCATATCAGCCCTTCTCCAGTCCTGTGGAACATCTGTCTTCAAGGATCTATTAAAAACATCCTTTAACAGCCCTGCCAGAACCTCTCTGAGCTCTTTCAGTATCCTGGGATGTACCCCATCCGGTCCCATTGGCTTGTCTACTTTCCGTTTTGCAAGCTGTTCTAACACATCATCTTCAGTGAATGGTGTATTATCTACTCCATTCCCATTTGTATATTTGTCAATCACAGGTGTCCTTCACCAGGATTTTCTTTAGTAAAAACAGAGCAGAAGTATTTGTTTAGCATTTTCGCTTTTTCAATGTCACTTTCCACAAATCCGTTCCCAGCACTTTTGAGTCCTGAAAATCCATCTCTGATTTTCCTCCTCTCCTGAATATACCTGAAGAAAGATTTGTCACCACATTTCACATCTTTAGCCATCTTTTCTTCTGCCTTTCATTTTGCTATCTTTATTTCTCTTTTTTGCCTCTTTTAGTTTGATCCTGTATTCTTTTCTGTGTTCCTCTGTGAACTTCTGAATTTTTTGAAAGCTATGTTTTTTGCCTTTATTTATGCAGCAACTTCTTTCGAGAACCAAATAGGTTTCCTTTTCCTCTTGTTTTTATTTACTTTCCTTACATATGTATCTGTTGCCCCTTTTATTGTCTCCTTTAGTTTAGCTCATTGTAATTCCACTTCTCTTATCCCTTCCTACCCTGCCAACTCCTCCTTCAGGTAGTTGGCCATTTTACTGGTCAGTGTTTTTGAAATCTAGGACTTTGAGCTTGCTGTGACTGGACTTCACCTTGGCTTTTATCTCAAACCACATAGTATGTTCATTGCTGCTGCTCACATGGGCACCTATCTCCGTTGGTGAGCACTACATCCAGTATCAAGCTTTCCCTGGTCAGTTCCATCACCATTTGTCTAAGTAATGCATTTTGGAAGGCATCCACAATTTTTTTTTTACTTCTTTTCAGATTTGCAGAAGGAATACTCCAATCCACATCGGGTAAAGTCACCCAATATGATCACTTTCCCCTTCGTGGCCATCTTTGCAATATCAATAATCAATTCGCTATCCATTTCTTTGGTTTGAGTTGGAGGCCTTTAGACTACACCAGTATGGATGACAGTGCCATCTCCTCTTTCCACAGCGCTTCTTTTTCCCACATCCCCTGCATTTCAGCAGCTTTAATATTGCTTTTGACATATAGGGCTGCTACTCCTTCTTTTTTACCCTCTCTATCTCTTCGAAATAGATTATAGCCAGCTATGGCTATATCCCATTCATGTGACTCATTAAACCATGTTTCTGTAATGGCCACAGTATCCAAATCCATTTCCACCATTAGGGCTTCCAGGTCAGTAACTTTCTTGGCTAGGCTTTGAGCATTTGTGCTCATTGCTTTCCAGCATTTGTTGACTGGCTTGCCTGAATTTTGCAAGGATTTTGTTCTACACATCTCTTCCCACTTGCCATTGATGTGTGGTTTAAAAGTGTGGCTTTTCCAGTTATTATGTTTTTGCTAGGAGTGACATCCTGAACTTGTCCTTCTCCATCCTTCACCCCCTTTCCCTAGTTTAAATGCCTGTCCACATATTGCCTGAATTTTTCACTTAGGATCCTTTTCCCTGCAACAGAGAGATGTAGTCTATCAGCACAGTATAGTCTCTTGTTGATCCATCTGTTTCCCCAGTTGCCTATATATCTAAATTCTTCTTGTTTGCATCAGGTTTGGAGCCATGTATTAAATTTGTTTATGTGATGCAGCCTTTTTGCCCCCTTACCAAGAACAGGTAGAATTTCTGACAATGCTATAGTGTTAACATTGGGCTTGAGTTTCTCTCCCAGAGTCTGGAAGTCCCTTTGAACTACAGAGGCACTGTTTCTAGTCAGGTCATTTGTACCCAAGTGGATGACAACATCAATTTTGGAGTGCTCACTTTCTGCACTAACTATACCAACAATTTGGTTCGTATTCCTGCTGGCCGAAGAGCCTGGGAGGCATTTGACCATCTTCTCTCCTTTGAGCTGTGTCCCCAAGTTGGTACTTCTGATGATGGAATCTCGAAGTAGTAGTAGTTTTCTGTTTTGTGATTTTTTCTTCATATTTGGTGCATTATCAGTAGACTGGGCATTGACTCTCTCATTTAAGGGCACTTCAGTTTCCACGGATTGGGCACCCTCATTATCCAAGGCATAGAAAACATTATGCAGGGATCTCTCTTGATGTATAGGGCATTTCTGTGTTACAGGTCGCAACCTACCAGAGCCCACTGTGATCCATTTGTTCCTAGGCTGTTTGATTCTCTTTGGGAGTGGTGGTGGATTTTGTTCAGTTTGTACACTAGAAGAGATCTGTTTAATTGCAGCTAATTCTTCCCTTAGTAGGGTCAATTCTTTATGCATATCAGCTAACTTGTGGCATATAGGGCAAGCTCTTAGGTTCCAAATGATTCTTTTCAGAATGAAAGCACCACAGTTATTTTATTTATTTTATTTATTTATTTAACATTTCTTATATACCGCGCTATTTGTCATCAGCGCGGTTTACATCAAAACAATAGAACACTTGACCAGATACATTGGCCGTCGTTTACATAAAACGGGGAGTTAACATGGAGGAGAACTTGGGGAACTATTTACATTCAAGTTTATAGCAAACTTAGGAAACTATGTACAAATCGATTGTATTACATATTAGGTATGATTACAGTGTTTTACATCATGTAGCGGCTGTATGATATAGTGGGGGTGTGTGGGAGGTAATGGGGTATCGGGATGGCTATAATGTAAGAGAAAAAGGTGGTGTTTGAGGGCTTTTCTAAATTGAATAAGGTCTCTAATAGCTCTAATGTGTGGGGGGAGTTTGTTCCAGCATACAGGGGCATAGTTCCTGAAAGCCCTATTGGTGGTGATCTGGTTGAGTTTTGTGGATTCAATTGGTATAAGTAGCATGTTGGCAGCCTGGGATCTCCTGGATCTGTTGTCTGGAGAACGCGTTATGAGGTCGGAAATGGATGGGGGAGCTATCATGTTGAAGGCCTTGAAGGTAATGAGGAGGGTTTTGTACAGGATTCTACTGCTTATGGGAAGCCAGTGTAGTTCCTTTAGAATGGGGGAGATGTGGTCGACCCTTGAGGTTCCGTAGAGCACACGGGCTGCCGCATTCATGGCTAGCTGTAATGGTTTGAGGGAGCTCTTTGGAAGGCCATGTAGAACTATGTTGGCATAGTCGAAGTGCGGTGTGACTAGTGCCTGGAAGATGGTGCGGAAATCCGCGGATTCCATCATGGGCCTAAGATGCCGTAGGGTTTTTATCTTGAAATAGATGGTCTTGACAGTGCGTTTGATATGTTCCTTGAAGTTGAGTTGTTGATCAAGAATTACCCCGAGATATCGTATGTTGGATTTGATTGGAAGTTCCGCGTCTCTGACTTTGAGTGTTGGTGGCGGAGAGAAGGCTTTATTCCTTGTGATCATTAGTACTTCCGTTTTTTTGAAGTTTATCCGGAGGTTCTGAGTGAGTAGCCAGTCAGTTATTGTGTTGAAGCAGTCAACTAGCACTGTATAGTCGGGACAATTGATGACAATGGGTGTGAATAGCAGGACATCATCGGCATACATAAGACACGATATGCCAAATGAACGGGCAATGTCACAGATTGGTTGCATATAGATGTTAAAGAGCAACGCGGAGAGGGAGGATCCTTGGGGTACACCTTGGTGCTGTTGGAAAGGTTCGGAGGTGGTGCTTTGAATCCGGACTTGTTGACATCTGCCTTCGAGGTAGGATTTACACCAGTCCCACGCTTGATCTCGGATTCCCTTCTCATGTAGCCGGGTGAGAAGCTGCAGGTGGTCTACGGAGTCAAACGCTGCTGATATATCAAGGAAGATTAGTGCGAAGCCATTCTTTATACTGTCAATTCCATTGATCAGTGAACTGGTTAATGTTGTCAGTAGGGTTTCGATACCGTGTGCTTCTCTGAATCCATGTTGAGAGGGATCCAGTGGTGAGGAGGAGTCAACATGCTGCTGGATCTGTCTAAGGGTTATTCTCTCTAGGATCTTAGCCAGAAAAGGGATACTGGAGATTGGTCTGTAAGATTCCTCTTTCTTTGGGTCAAGTTGATTGTTTTTTAGTAGTGGGCGGATGGATGTGTGCTTGAGCGCATCTGGGAAAACTCCTGTTTCAAATGACAGCTTGGTGATGTTGGCTATGATAGGGCTGAACTCCGTGCGCATTGTCTTGATCCAGTGCGCTGGGCAGGGGTCGGTTGGTGCGGTCGTGGCGTTGATTGATGCAATTACTTCTTCAATGGTCTTTGTTGATGGCGGTGAGAGTTTGGTGAGTGTGGACTGGGAAAGAGTGGTTTTGGGATTTGTGGTATGGTTAAGATGAAGTGATGATGCCATTGTAGTTACCTTTATTGATTTTGATTGGATGTAATTCGCATATGCTTGTGGCTGAATACCTTCTTGTTGAGGAGGGGAAGGTTGGTTGGTAAGGGATTTCACCAGTTGGAAAAGGTCTCTTGGCTTATTTAGTGAGCGGCTGAGAATTTCTGCATGGAATTGTTTCCTTTTGGCCCACGTTGATTCGCGATGGGTCTTCAGATATTGTTGATAGATGGCTTGGTCTGAGGTATTTTTAGTCGCTCTCCATTTCCTTTCGAGTTTTCTGAGTCGGAGTAGGGACGCTCGTAGTTCCGGGGAAAACCATGGGGCGGCGTGTTTCTTGGTGTCTCTTCTGTCCGATGCGGTTTTTTTTTGTTGTTGGCAGGTTGTTGAGCGTAATGGGAGAGGGTCTCGTTCCAGTTGGACATCATGTCATTCAGGTTGGTTGCTGGTTGATCAAGTTTTGGGAGAACGTCACTAACGATTGTTTCCCTGTTGAGTTGCTTGAATCGTGTGGTTCCTGATGTTTCCGTTGCACTTGGGCGGTGGCTCGTAGAGTGTTGCATTGGTAAATGGAATGTTATTAGATTGTGGTCTGACCAGGGGACTGGTGAGATAGTAAGGTCAAATTGGTTTGATGTACTCATGGCGGTATGTGGGATGAATATTAGGTCAAGGGGGTTTCCTCCTTGGTGGGTGGGATCAGTTATAGCCTGCTTGTAGTTGAGGTCAGCCATTGCTTCGAGGAAGGCTTTGGCTAGGGTGGGTTGAGTGGAAGCGAGATTAAGGTCTCCTAGTAGCCAGTTAGGTTTGGAGGAGTCTTCTGGATTACATGCTAGGTCAATGATGTCTGAGAGCTCATCTGATCCAATTCCTGGGGTTCTGTAAATGAGGTTAATAGTATTGTATTTGTTGGTGATGGTTAGTGTATTCAGGAGTTGCGTGCTCTTGGTAAGGCTAGTCCGGTATTGTAACAATGTTTTTGCAAGGATCAGTACACCTCCTCCTCTTTTGTTTTCCCTATTACAGGTATAGATCGAAAAGTTAGGTGGTGTAAGGTGATTTAATATGACATTGTCGGATTCAGAGATCCATGTTTCTGTGACCATTAGCATGTCTAGATTGTGCATAGTGATTAGGTCAGTGATTACCGGCCATTTATTACGGACCGAACGTGCGTTGATAAGGGCGCACCTTAGTTCTTGTTGATGCTTTGTGTTTTTATGTTTTGTGGAGTTTGAGGTCTCTATGGCTATATATATTAAGTGTGACAGTCTTCTGTGTGAAGGGTTTGAGTGCCGGTGGTATTGGTTGTTGTATGTTTTACCGTTTGCACTCTTTAGTAGTTGGATGGGGTTGCATCCATCTGCCAATACAACTGATTCATAGAGTGTGAATACACAACATGCTGATTAAGCGGTCCTAGGAGAAGGAGAAAAGGTGGGTGTAACACCTAATTAAAGGACAGATGTCAATGTATATGACGACTATATAGGCAATGCAACCCGGGGGGGGGGGGGGGGGCGGGAACATAAGTGTCCCTGGCCAGTAGACCTTATATGAACTGAGGGCACACTCAGATATATGATATAAAGGTTATGCAAAGAATGTAGGCAGTCAGAATATTCCTAAAAACTTATATCCAACAGTTAAAAGTTATATTTAAAAAAAACAGCAATTGTAAAGTCTGAAAGCTTAGCTGTGTGTAGTTGTTTGGAGCTGTGATGACCAGAGTTGATCAGGTTCTTGGTCAGGCTGTAGAGCTCATTCAATTAGCCCCACCCTGTGAAGCAGGCTTGTAACAGACAATGGAAACTGAAATATTCAAACTGAAATCTTACTTCTATTTATCAGCCTACTATGCAAAAGTGCCTGTAACCTTAAAATGTATACCTTTGCTGCAAAATTAAATAGGAGGCCAGGTCTCTGCAAATCTAAAAGCAAATGTGTACTTCTATTCCAAGTAGCTATGCAAGGAATGTAGGCAGTCAGGATATTCCTAAAAACTTATATCCAACAGATAAAAGTTATATTAAACTATCATCTGTATGGCATGGTGCCATCTCATGCTGAAAGGTGTTTTTAGCACTGGGCTGACCTATTACATAATTTCTTTTCAGTTTTCATTTTTATTCATTCTGGATTGTATGGAGGTTTCCATTTCTGAAACGCAGGGATGTTAGCACTTAGAGAGTGAGGAGTGTGAATGGTGGAGAAGTGTAAAGGGTGGAATGTTTGTATTTAGTATTGGGGAGGAGGGTATATAGCATCAGGTCAGGTGCTAGAGGAGGGAGTGTGGTTGGAAGAGATGTGATGGGGGGATAGCTGAAAGAATGGGGGGTCTGGGGCCCATACACGTCAAGGATCCCAATTAGTATGGAGATGGAGAAGGGGAAGGTGAGGGTGGGGAAGGGGACGGGGTATTAGTGGACTATGGTGCTGGATGGGCATGCGACTATTGATCATTACAATTGTAATCAATATGGGGATAATTGGGAGACAGAGAGACCCTAGGCTGGGGGGGGGGGGGGGCAACCAAATTCAAGGGTAAGTATAAGTTCATGTGGACAAAGGATCTACTTTTCCTTTTGACTATGACTAGAATGAAGAAAACATCATCTTGGAATGTCTGTGATATTGGGTCTCCCATTAATCATCATAAGGTGCTTAAGGCTCTTAGAGATAAATGCACAGATATAGCGTTTCCACAAGAAACTCATCAAACCACAGTGGAGTATGTGAAGCTAAAGCGTTGGTGGATGGGTGAGGTCTATGGTTCTTCCTCTGTAGAAGGAGATCTGGAATGGCCATTTTAATCAGTAAGACTACTGGCTTCCTGATGGATATAATCTTATCAGACTCCAAAGAGCATTACATATTTTAATAGGGAAATTGCATGGGAAACCCATTGTGCTGGGGAATATCTATGCTCCGAAAACTTATGATCAACAGTTTTTCACAGAATTGTGGTGCTGTGATACGTCACAATTGATACTAGGCATAGACTTCAACTGTGTTATGGATGAGGCCATGGATTGAGCGCCCTCTGGGAGGGGGGGCCACAGCCAGACAAGCTAGGAAGGTACACACATGGTGTGAGGTGTTTGACATTATAGATGTGTGATTTGTCCTGGGCACATGGTTCCTGGTCCCAGATAGATTACTTTTTAATAGTGGGTGCCTTCCTTGACAAAATGTGTCATATGGTGATTGGACTGGTGATATCGGACCATGCCTTGGTGTGACTAGACCTGGAGTGGGGTGACTTGCAACAGCAATATTTGTGGAGATTCCCCCCTGGCACTTATGGGTGACACAGCATTTCCTACATTAAGGAAACAATGGGTAGAATATGAGGAGGACAATGTGCAACATAAGGATAACCCTCCTTTATTTTGGGAGACAGTGAAGGAGGTTATGCGAGGGCACATATTGGGCTATGCTAAGAAGAAGAAAAAAAGACATGACAAAGCAAATACTTTCTTTAGAAAAAATTTTATGTCAGGAGAGAAGGCGGCTGGCAGCTACTCTTACTGCAGTAGGGCAGTCGATTGTTCTAGCATTGTAGGCCAAGCTTAATACGGTCATACATGAGCATGCCAAGAAGTTTCTTATGTACTACTGATTTAAATTGTATTGTTTTGGAAACAAAGCTAGGACATTGTTATCTTCTCTGATTTGCTCCAGAGATGAGAGTTGGCATGTGTGGGCTCTGAGGGATGAGAGTAGAGTGGTTCAAACAACTAAAACTAACATTGAAAACATGTTCCATTATTGTTACCAAATCCTATATTTATTTATTTATACATTCTTTCTATACCGCCACTTCCAGAGATCAGTGGCGGTTTACAGGTAACAAAAGTTAATAATAGAAAGGCTATTATTTTACAGAGAACAATTTTAGAACAGAATTAACATTGAACTCAAAGCCATAGAGAAACTGGTGAGAACAAAACAATGAACTTGGTGCAACATTTGGTAACGCTTCAAATAACAGATTAAATTAACCTTAAAAAGATGATTATTTACATAAATGACAATACTATTTTATTCAAGAGTAGAGTGATCTGTGAGATGGAATGATTATGAAAGATGTGGTTGTGGTCAGAGTATGATTGTTGTTCATTGCTTTTCTGTGAGTTCTGAACATTATCATGTTGGAGATTATGGTAATGCATAGTAAAAAGATGGGTTTTTAGTTCTTTTCTGAATGATAGAAGGTCTTTGATTTCTCTAATTTTGATTGGGAGGTTGTTCCATAATGTGGGAGCAAAGAATGTTGTAGAGACCAGGAATGTCAAAAAGGCCAAATTATCTAATCCAGGGGAATTTGTCCAAGCTGAAGGGGAAACAGCTGTCTTAGTGCAAAAGGTGCAGGGGGAGTA
The DNA here is from genome assembly GCA_033557465.1 of Ichthyophis bannanicus. Taxonomy (NCBI): domain Eukaryota; kingdom Metazoa; phylum Chordata; class Amphibia; order Gymnophiona; family Ichthyophiidae; genus Ichthyophis; species Ichthyophis bannanicus. The sequence goes on from CM066032.1 coordinate 473,843,744, forward strand.
TAAAGGGCTTTATAGTGCTCAGAAACAAATACCATCCTTGCTCATAAGCTTCGATGCAGAGAAAGCATTCAACAAAGTTAACTGGGATTATATGTATGAGGTCTTAGATGTGATGACGGTCACAGGAATGTTCTTGGACATCGTTCAGCTGTTGTATTGGATCCTAGGAGAGCGGTTTTGATAAATGGCACTCTCACAGATGATTTTCCATTGTGACGGAGGACGAGGCAGGGACGCCCACTTACTCTACTGCTTTTTGTTCTTAGGAGTGCATCTTCTGACTTTTCAGCCAACACCACCATGGAGTTATGTGACAGTTGTGACTTCTGGAAGCCCGGGCTCCAGCGGACTCGATACATCGAGTCGAGCCGCTTGCTCACCACCGACATCGAAGCCGGTGTCTCCCACATCCGGTGCATTAGCAATTCCAGGATGGGAAGAATGGGCATCGTAAGTGATTCCTGCGGAGGAGCCTCGTACTGGAGGATTTCCAGTTCTTCCGCCCAAAGATCGTCCTCAGACTCGGATGGGCATGCCAGGCCTTGAACATATTTTGACAAAATCAAGGAAGCCCATATCCTTGGGAGGAGACCTCCATCGAGGCTCCGAGACGGGAGAGTCAGATGGGATGTTGCGGTGGCAACAGGTGTCGGAGGACTCCTCATCCTCCGTTTCCAACTCTGAGTAGTCCGTCAAGGACTCATAGGAGGGCTCCGCAGGCTTCGGGGCCCCCGATGCCCTGCAGCCGGTGCCCGGCAGACTTGTCGGGGATGACTGCGGTCCCATTGAACAGGACTTGGAATGCAACCTCGGCCGAGGATTGGCTCGTCCTCCAGGGACATCTTGGACGTCGAAGGCCCAGTGGTCAGGGTGGATGAACCGGTTGTGCCGGACAACCGCGCCTGTTGCTGGTCCATGAAGGCAGACAAACTGCACTTCAGGGCTGCCATACTGGACTCCAGGCCAGAAGGCTCTGCAGCCTTTGGCGCGGGCACCGAGGGGCTCGGACCTAATGCCAGCTCCCCCGAAGGGGAATCCTCGACAAGGATAGTGTCTGGGGACCAAGGCCAGTCCGCGGTCGGATCCTTCCGGGGGACCTTCGCAGGCCGCTCCTTCTCCAATGCCTCAGACAAATGCCTCGGACTGCAGGGGGGACCCCTGGCCGTCGGAACCATTCAAGGACACCACCTTCGAGGGTTTCTTCTTCTTCCTGGGTTCCCTCAAGAGAGATCTTCTTTCTGAGGACCCCTGATGAGACTCAGGTTCGGAGAGTTCCTCCCAAGATGTCAGGGCCTCAGACAAGGCCCTGGCCTTCGGAGGCACAGGGGACTCAGGAAATATTTATCGTGCTGCTGCTGGCAGCTCTTGAGGGCCTTACTGGACATCCTCTTGCAGAGACCGCAGGCTGCCGGGTCGTGATCAGGCCCTAGGCAGCAGAGACAGCAGTTGTGTGTGTCGGTCAAGGACATAATTTTGGAGTACCGATCACACTTCTTAAAACCACTGGTAGCCATCGGAACAAAAAGCACCCCTACAAGATCAAAGACTCTCCGGGCTGCCAGCAGGAGAAAAAAGGTGAGAAGACGCCAGGAAAAGAAAAGCTACAGAAATGAACCAAACTCAATCCCCAGGCAATGAGGTTGGCAGGTGGGGAGAGTACCGGTATGATACCGGAGGAGAGTATGAAACACAGAGAGAAACAAAAATCAAATTTTTCCGGGGACAAAGCAGACATCTGAAGGGCTCCGTGGAAAAAAAGGAGATTAAGCAAGATGGCACCCTTGGGCAGGAAGAGCTCATGTGTGGTGGCATCTCCCAAAGGCTTTCTTTGAAAGCTGGGGGGATGCTTCCACGAGGGCTCCGTCGGTGCTTACGTCGCCCATATGTGAGGGCTGACCTTCCTGCTTGTTCCCGGAGAGCACTTGTTTATTTTATACTGTTGGCACCATTCATAAAGGTTAAAGGGACAAAGTTTATATTCTTTAAAATAATTATATTAAACTCATTTTTAACTCAAACTATCATTTAATAGTGAGGTATATAAGGGTTAGCAAAAGATTATTTTAAAGGTTTAAAGCCACGGATCAGAGGTGGAGCCCTGATTTAAGGATGTTCCATCTGATAAACCACCTTCTTCATCTATAGGATCGCGACTGCAAAATTAAATCCAGCCTAAAGAAACCTGCATCAGACAAGAGGATATTAAAACTTATACAAGATCGATGTAACAGATATCATGAATCAGGCATTAGATCATTACCTGATGCCAGCCATTGGTTCCAATCCCACTGAGCACCTTAATTAAAGGTTTGCTAGCGAATGTGAAAACACCCATTAAATGAATAGCAACAAACATTATATGGTATTATGGCACAAATTGCATTAGTAGGGGAACTGTATATTAATCTGCTTCTGTTATTTTAGACAGAATACCTTTCTAAAAAATATTCTTTTCCTTTTAACTTGTATATGATAAACAAATAAAAAGAAACCAATGATTATTATTAAGTAAAAGAAAGGGCTAAAAAAACAATTAAAACTAGATGCTATTGGGGAGTAAAAACGGGTATAAAAATGAGACATAAAAACCAATACATGACCCAACTTTACCACTAGAGGGTGCTATAATCACATTTATTAAATAAATAGACAAATGAGTAAATAAATAAATAAAAAACAAACAAGGTAAGCGTGAGTAGCAAGATACAGAGATTAAAAGATTAGAACAACATAAAAAGGGAGACCAATCTTGATAAAATTGAGATACAACGTACTGATAGCATAGTTACTCACCTGTAACAGGTGTTCTCCAGGGAAAGAAGGAATCCGTCCTCACATATGGGGTGACGTTGGTGCTGATGGACCCCTCGTGCGGAGCAATTACCCAGCTTTCAAAGAAAGCCTTTGGGAGTGCATCACGCATGTGCGGTTCCCTTCCCGCCCAAGGGTGCCATCTTGCTCAGTCAAATGACATAGCTAAAAAGACGGCAAAATGACTAAAAATCAATAATAGGACTGCAACTCCAGGGGAGGAGGGAGGGTTGTGAGGACTGATTCGTGCTGTCCCTGGAGAACACCTGTTACAGGTGAGTAACTACGCTTTCTCCAGGAACAAGCAGGAAGTCAGTCCTCACATATGGGACTCCCTAGCTATAGGCTACCGAGAACCCATAGCTGAAAAATGGCTCCCTCTAGAAGAGCCACAGCAGCTGCAATAGGAATTCAGCCGAGAAAGCAACATCCCCCAGTAGCCTGACACCAAAGGGTCAGAGGGTTGGAGCTGCCTAAACCTCAAATAGGTTACGGAGTACCGCCTGGCCGAAAGCACTGTCCCGTTGGGACTTCCTATCCAGGCAGTAATGGGCTGCAAAAGTCTGGCTTAAAGACCAAGTTGCAGCCCGGCAGATGTCTGCCAGCGGAACAGAGCGGAAGTGAGCCACTGATGCGGCCTTAGCCCTGACAAGGTGGGCCGTGACTCGACCCTGCAACAGGAGGTCGGCCGCCCTGTACACCCAGGTGGACAGCATACGCTTGGAGACAGGTAACGCCAGCTTACTGGGGTCATACGAGACGAAGAGCTGAGTAGCCCTTCGATGTCCCTTCGTACACTCCAGGTAGAAGGACAACGCCCTCTTACAATCCAGGGTATGCAGGACTGCCTCTGCCCGGCTGGAATGCAGCCTGGGAAAGAAGGTTGGAAGAATCACCTCTTGGATGAGGTGGAAAGAAGAGACCACCTTTGGAAGGAACTTCGGGTGAGTGTGGAGGACCACCCTATTCCTATAAAACCTTGCGTATGGTTTATCAGTTACGAGAGCTTGCAGCTCATTCACACTTCTGGCTGATGTGAGTGCCACCAGGAAGAGCACCTTCCAGGAGAGGAAGCACAGATAGCAAGAGGACATCGGCTCAAAAGGTGGGCGAGTAAGCTGCTGCATGACCACATTTAAATCCCACTCAGTTGCCAGAGGATGAACTTGGGGTTTCAGCAGAAGCAGACCTCTGAGGAATCTAGACACCAGGGGGTGAGCCAAAAGAGGTTGTCTCTCCACTGGCGAGTGGTTTGCTGACAAAGCACTCAGGTGGACCCTGACAGAGTTAGACTTGAGACCTAATTCTGAGAGGTGAAGCAGGTGCTGCAGCACCACTGGTACAAGGCAAGAGAAAGGGTTTTCATTGTGCTGGCTACACCACACCTCAAACCTATGCCACTTGAAAGCATAGGATTGCCTAGTGGACTGCCTCCTTGAGGCCAGTAATACTTCTTCTACATTCCAAGGTAGGAGGAGAGGAGCCAGCAGTACCCTTTCAGCAGCCATGCCATCAGGTTGAGGGACCTGAGGTTGGGGTGCAAGAGAGCCCTGCTCCTGGGACAGGAGGTCGGGCTGTGTCCCCAGTGGGAGTGGGGTTTCCACTGCCAGCTGGAGGAGAAGCGGAAACCAAGGCTATCTTGGCCATCTGGGGGCTACCAGAATGACAGAGGCCTTGTCCCGAAGGATTTTGAACAGAGTCTGGGCCACCAGAGGCATGGGAAGAAATGCATACATAAGGCCCCCTGACCAGGAGATCAGGAAAGCATCTGCAGCCACCCTCAGGGGATGTGGCTGTCTGGAGCAAAATCTGGGCAGCTGGTGATTTTGCGGACTGGCAAATAGATCTATGGACGGATGTCCCCAGCGGTGGAAAATCCACTGGGCCACCACCGGATCCAATTGCCATTCATGAGGTTGGAGAATCCTGTTCAGTTTGTCTGCTAGGCAGTTCTCCTGACCAGGCAGGTACACTGCTTTGAGAGACATACCCTGCCTGATGGCAAGGGAGCAGAGGTCCAGTGTCTCCTGACATAGGATACGAGACCCCATACCTCCCTGCTTGTTCACGTAGAACATTGCTACCTGGTTGTCTGTCTGTGTCAATACAGACTGATGTGAGGGGACATGACAAAAAGCTTGAAGAGCTAGGCGAATCACCCGCAACTCTAAAAGGTTGATTTGGTGTGCAGACTCCTGAGGAGACCATAACCCCTGAGTGCATGATCCTTGGCAATGGGCTCCCCAGCCCAGCAAGGAGGCATCTGTCGTTAGCACTCTTGTGTGCGAGGGAATCTGTAAAGACACTCTTTCGAGCAGGTTGGGTGGCTGACTCCACCACTGCAATGACTTCACCAGTCGCCTGGATACTATTATCCTGTCTCTGAGGCTGCCGGTGGCTTGTGTCCATTGATCACTGAGGCACCACTGAGCTGTTCTCATGTGGAGACGGGCATTTGGGGTCACAAGCACTGTGGAGGTTATGTGGCCCAGGAGATGTAAGAAGTGTCTCACTGAGACTGAACTGTTGTGTCAGTGCTAGCAGCCTCTGTGCCCTGTCCTCCGGCAGGTAAGCCTTCGCCTGAAGGGTGTCCAATCTTGCTCCTATGAACTCTACGTTTTGAGTGAGGAGCAAAGTAGACTTTGCGTGGTTTATGACAAAGCCTAGACGTTGCAACAGGTTGATAGTGCAAGAAGTGGTCTGTTGGGCCTCCTGAGGCGACTGGCCCCTGATGAGACAGTCGTCCAGGTAAGGGAAGACAAAAATTCCTTGACTTCTGAGGAAGGCCGCCACTACAGCCAGGCATTTTGTAAACACTCTGGGAGCAGAGGCTAGGCCAAAGGGTAGAACTCTATATTGGAAATGTTTTCCTCCCACTACAAATGTCAAATATTGTCTGTGGTCTAGATGTATGAGGATGTGTGTATAGGCATCCTTCAGGTCTAAGGAGCATAGCCAATCTCCCTGGTGGAGGGAAGGCAGCAACATTCCAAGGGAAAGAATCTTGAACTTTTCCCTCACTAGGAACTTGTTTAAGTTTCTTAGGTCGAGGATGGGTCTGAGGCCTCCTATTCTCTTTGGTATGAGAAAATACCTGGAGTAGAAGCCCTTGCCCTGCAGGTGGTGGGGCATCGGTTCCACCGCCTGATTCTCTAGAAGACCTGCCAACTCCTGCAAGAGAAAGTCCCTGTGAAGAGGGGGTCTGAGAGGCTCTCCTGGAAAGAAGGAGGGTGGTATCTGGCTGAAGTGAAGCAAATAGCCCCTTTGGACTATTTGCAGGACCCAGATATCTGAGGTGATGGCTGGCCACCTGTGAGCGTACAGGGTTAGCCTGCCTACTGTGCATAGCCTTACCACTGGCAGTTGAGAGACTATGCTTTGGGAGTCAAAAAACCCCTCCCGGCTGGGTAGGAGCCAAGGCCTGGGGGTCTTCTGCTTATGCAGGCCATGCCCCTGACCCTTGGCCTGCTGCCCCTGTTGGGAAGCTGGGGTGGCCTGGTAAGTGGGGTAGTTCCGGTAAGCAGTACCCTTCCTCGCTTTTTACCTGAGCCCTCCTTCTTAGAAGGGGCAGAAGTCTTCTTTTAGAGTCTTGTCCAGGTCAAGTACTCGGACTCGAGCTCAGCAGCCTTCTCAGTCATGGGTTTGCCAAAGAGGTTGCCACCTCGGCAAGGGACATCGACCAACTTGTCCTGAACCCATGGCTTCAGATCCGATGACATTAGCCAGGCCTGGCAGCGTGCACCGATGCCGGCCGCGGCTACTCGGGCCAAAACCTCGAAGCCATCATAGGCCGCTCGAGATATGAACTTCGAACACTCCCAAATCCCGGTGGACAAGGCATTGAAGTGCTGCAAGGGTGCCTCGGAGAGGCCAGCTGAGAACTCGGAATCTCCTTTGCCAGGTCCCTCAAGTACATGCCCATGTACAGTTGGTAGGTTTGGACACGGCATGACAGTATTGAGCCCTGGAAGCATTTTCTGCCGAGGGCATCCAGGTTCTGGGCCTCCCAGCCAGGAGGCACCGAGGAGTGCACTTTTTGGCTCTTGAGCTTATGCATGGCCGATTCGACAACCTTGGAGTTTGTGATAAGGAAGCTTATCATAGCTCAGGTAGGAGCTATAGAAAAGATGATGTGACTCTGAACAAGCAACCTGTCAGTTTTGGTAGAAGTAAGAAAACAGAGTTTTCACATAAAAGACTACCAGTCCCAGAATGCACCAGGTTTCCAGCAGCCATGAGAGGGGCTGAAGTGAGAAAACGTGTGTGCAATCAAGAGAGCTATGAGGTAATCCCTAAGCACTCATCTCAAAGGGCAGGGCCTGATTCAACACAGCTGCGCTGTGTTAGGGAGGAGCACACATTAGGACAGAATAAGAATAGAGCTTATTCTTCAGATAATAGCTTCAGGGAGAGCTTCAGCAACGGCTACAAGCTCCAGCCCAGCTACAGGTTTAAGCATCACCTGGAGAAACAGAAGCCAAGCCAAGCGGATAGAGAAAGAAGGAAACTCTCTGGAAGGAAGAGAAGAAAGGCCATTGGAAGGTCTGGGAGATTCCAAGGCAGTACCTATACTGGGAGGTATTCCAAATGCCAGCAGAGTCCATTGGACTGGAGTCAGCCAGAGGAATGGAATGGCAGAGATAGGAATCACCAGTGGCTACCTGGAAGAGAGAAGACTGCACGTGGAAAGGACTTTCAGACCTATGCCAGAAGGTATGTGAGAGAAGATCCAGTGTCCAGGGATCAAGATTGGAAGGCTGGACATCAGAATTGGATTACATACTGGCCAGGCTATACAGAGAGGAATTATGATAGCAGGAGAGGCTCAGGTATGAACACTGATCCAGACCCTATCTATAATAGTGAATGGCAGCAAGGGAATAAGCATTCTCATGATATTGCCTTATTGAAAGACTCATCTGTGCCAATGTATGATAGTGACCCTATGCTGATTGATGAAGGGGGAGATACAGCAGATGAAACTATTCATTACATGGACTGTTCTCTATCTAAATGCTATTGCTAGCTTTCTGTGAGCAAACACATCAGCCATCACAAAGAAACCTAACTTTGTTCTTTATTTCCACTGCAAACAGCTCTTAAAGCAGGATTTGGGTTCACACAGTAGCAGCCAGCCAGCTAAAGGGTTTCAGCTGGTCAATTGATAGTAATTAAAGCTGCACCTGATTGTGTGTGTGAGCAAGGGAGAATCACTGCTGGGATCTGCGTGGAAAATAAGCAGAAGTTAACCTAACAAGCAAAGTTTATTCATTTCTTTGTGCCTTTTTATCTGGTAATTATTTGCTAAGAAAACATTAGCTAATTGCCTGACAAGCTGAAGGTTGTTTTCTGATTTGCTTTGTGACTTTATGTTATCCATTTAAACACTGCAAGCAAGTAACCTCATTTATATTGCTACCAAGCATATTTGTGCTGGGTGAATTAAACCCCATCAATAAAAGAAGTATTTTATTGGCCTTACCACTGGTATCACAACTCAATTATTGTCTTCAGCTGTGTTTGGGAGTGAAAGAACTACATTACCCACAATACCTTGCAAGAATCATATGAATATATGCATCGTCAAGATTGTGTAAGTTCTCACCCTAGGCAGCCGTCTGACAAGTTGTGGAACAGCTGTGCTTTTTGGAACCTAGGGCTCTTGCAGGCTCGAAAGATGGAATCGACCCGCTTGCTGAGACCCGGCATCAAGGCTGGCGACTCCCACATGCATCAGCCGTTCCAGCATCGGGGGAAGTCATACTGGAGGGCCTCGAGCTCTTCAGCTCGAGGCTCCTCCTTGGTATCCGCCGGGAATGCCAAAGCCTTGGCCATGTCCCTGACGAAGTCCGAGAACTGGGTATCCTCCGGAGGGGACCTTCTCTGAGGCTCTGAACCTGGTGAGTCCGATGGGACATACCAGGTCTGATGGGTGTCCGGGGACTCCTCATCTTCCGTCTCCCATGCTGACCCCCTCCGAGGAGGAATCGAGGGACTTCGGCCACGAGGGCTTTGACCCCGACCGCCCTGATGCCGAGAGCACCGGCATCGACGACCTTGGTCACGAGCGAGAGGTCAAGGGAGACCTTGGCCAAGGATCAACTCGAGTCCGAAGAGTCTCGAGGATCGGCTCGGCCTCTGGGTCGACTTGGATGTCGAGGTCCCGGTGGTCAGGGCGGATGGACCAGTGAGACCGGCTATCAGCGCCCGCTGCTGCTCCATGAAGGCAGACATGCTGCGCTCCGGGGCCTTCATCCTGAGACCAAGCTCAGAAGACTCCGCAGCCTCCGGCTTGGGCCCCGACGCCGGCTCCCCTGGAGGGGAATCCATGAGGACAACAGCACTTACCCGCCTCGGCGTCTCCAGCTCCGTGCGAGGTATCTTTGCAGGCTGCTCCGACTCCGAGGTCCCGGGGCAGCGGTCAGGACTCCGCGACCTGGCCTTCAAGGGCCCAGGGCGATCGGAGACATCCAATGATGCCGCCCTCACGGGCTTCTTCTTCCTCCGGTGTTCCTGGGAGGGAGACCCCCGTTCAGAAGACCCCCGATGGTGCTCGGGTTCAGACAGCTCCCGAGACGTCGAAGCTTCTGATAAGGTCCAGATACGGGGGGGGGATGCGGACTCTGAGAAAATCCTCTCACGCTGCTGCTGCCTACTTCGGAGTGCCTTAGAGGACATTTTCCCACATGGGCCACAGACCTTCGGGTCATGGTCGGGCCCGAGGCATCGGAGACAGCAGTCATGTGTGTTGGTGAGGGACATTAACTTCTTACACCGATCACACTTTTTAAACCCGCTGGCAGCCATCAGGGGAAAAAGGGCCCCTGCAAGGTCAAAGGACCGGGCTGCCAGTGAAAATAAAAAGAGCGCAAAAGCTAGTCACTAAGGACAAAAATGCAAAAAATTGACTGGACTAGATAGAGGTGGGAAGGGGAACCGGCGTCAAACCGGTCGAAGAGAAAAAATACTTCTAAAGTTTTGACGCACTTTTTTCGCGAGGAATTAGGAACAATGTCCTTTGGGCTCTGCGGAAAAAGGGAGACTGAGCAAGATGGCACCCTTGGGTGGGAAGGGGACCGCACATGCGTGATGCAATCCCAAAGGCTTTCTTTGAAAGCTGGGGAATTGCTCCGCACGAGGGCTCTGTCGGCGCCGACATCACCCCATATGTGAGGACTGACTTCCTGCTTGTTTCTGGAGAACTATATAAATAAATACATACAATATTGGCCTCTATATCGGTACAAATTCAATAATGATATAGGAAGGGGGAAGGAAAGTGGGGAAAAGGTAGGGAACAGAGAAGGAGGGGGGTGAGGAGGAGGTAAGGGGAGACGGGAAGTAGAAGGGAAGCAAAATAAGAATCAAACAAGTCCATATTTGCTTTAATTTTTTTTTAGCTTTTTAAAGAAACACTGATAGGTCAGTTTCTAAATTGAGGCCATTAGGTGGCAGTGTTAAGAACAAAAATGTAACGTTCCAGACACAAAATCACTTTATTGAGATCTTCATCTGTCCAGTTCAATTTTACTTTTTTGAGGACCAAAAAATCGTAAGTCTGAGATTTTATGTTGTTCTTGCCAATGTTGTACTAGCTCCTCTTTAAAGAGTCCCGGTTGAGACACGTTGTGATGACAGCACTTGAAACAGGGCGATAGTCCCGAAACGTGCATGTCGTGCCCGGCATCTTGAGACTCGCATTCTTTTGATTCAGTTAAGTAGTAAAAATCTATGTAATTGATTAAAAAGGATAAAACTGAGTGGTGGACATAGAATTCAGTGTATGTCCCTTTCCAGTAATATCCGACAAAAACTATTATAAACAGTTTCACAGGGGGTGGGTTTGATGATTTTTGGATTATAATGTTGTACTGGCAGCTTATCAGTCAAGCCCCTCCGTATGCAGCTTCTATAAGGTTATACCTGCGCCAGGCATGAATAAGCATCTGAAAAGTACTTGATTTGTAAGGCAAAATGTCTGGAAGCTGGAGAACACTCATGTCCCCTTTATTTTACAATTTGACAACGAACATTGAAGGGGAATGGGGGCTCATGTTTTTGTTCTGCCATGATGCTGGATGTCCCCGTATGCAATCTTGCTTGAGATGGACGTCCCTGCCCCATTGTTTCATAGCAGGGACATCTATATGAACGCTGGCATGAGTGTCCACGTCAGGGGCATCTGTGTTTATAAAAATAGGGCCAAAACAGACATCCCCAGCATTTTTCTGCACGCTGCCTTGGATATCCCAGATTGCACTAGGACGCCTTGGTTAAAATGCTACTTCACATTAACTAGCTCACCTTTATCGACATATTTATTCATGCCTTCAAAGAAATGTGTTTTCATATGTTATTTATTCTTGTGTCCACCATTTTGCCCAATGTTAGGCTCACCAGTCTATAGTTTACTGGATACAGGGTTAGCCCAAGAGTTTCTGCTGCCCTAGGCCAGTCCTCTGTGCCACCCCCTGCCTTGTGCCTGAAATGCTACCATGCCACCACCACTGCCACTCCCCTTCAATATCCATCTACCCACCAGAGGAAGGGGGGACAGCCTGCTGCTCCTGCCCCCTCCAACATAACTTCATATTGAAGGGGGCAGGAGTGGCAGGCCATGATTGTGCATCATCACACACATTTTAATGCTTGCCACGAGGCTGAAGCAGTAGCTCAACTCTTGCCGCTTTAAAGGAAGGATCAGCATACTGCCCACCAGGGCTTGCTGCCCTAGGTGACTGCCTAGTTTGCCTTGTGGACAGGCCAGCCGTGCCTGGATCACCCCTGGAGCCCCTTTTTTTTTTTTTTAAAAGAAATAGATGTTATGTTGGCCACCCTCCAATCTTCTGGTACTATAGACAATTTTAATGATAGGTGAAATTTCATCTTTGAGTTCTCTCAATTCTCTTGGGCGTATACCATCCGGTCCAGGTGATTTGCTGTTCTTTAGTTTATCAGTTTGTTCTCTACATCTTCCAGTTTAACTGAGATTTCATTCAGCTCTTTTGACTCATCACCATTAAATAACCTTTCTATCATGGGTAGCTTCCTCACACTTTCCTTAGTAAAGATAGAAGCAAAGAAGTCATTTAGTTTCTCAGCTATGGCCTTGTTCTCCTTGTGTGCCCCTTTAAGCCCTTTATCATTTAATGGTCCAGCTGACTCCTTTCCCAGCTTTTTGCTTTGTATGTACCTGGAAAGGTTTTTATTGTGAGTTTTTGTCTCTATGGCAAGCTTATTTTCAAATTCTTTTTGTCTTTCTTAGCAATGCCTTGCATTTAACGGGCCCATACTTATGCTGTTTCCTATTTCCTTCATTTGGTTCCCTTTTCCATTTTTTGAAAGATGTTCTTTTGACTCTAATAGTCTTTTTCACCATACCTTTTAACCAAGCTGGCTGTCATTTGGACTTTCTTCTGCCATTTTTAATGCATAGGATACATCTGGTCCGGGCTTCCAAGATTGCATTTTTATATTTAAATGTGTTTATTACACCTTGAATCAACATGTAGCACATGATTCATAACATAAAACAGTTGTGCTGTCATTTATAATAAAACTCCATGGTTTTGCAAAACACTTCTTGTAAATATAATCCAGTATATGTTCTTGCACTGTTGTACCCAACCTTCATATTGATATATCTTCATCAGTTTTTGAACCTGTTTATAATGCATACTGGAATCAACCACTGTGGAGACCTCAAAGACCGAATTCCTTTCCTTATCAAATATATAGATAGTTCTTCTGCCTGCAATCACCCATTTTACATTTTTTTCCCACCTCATCCTATACCCTCCACCATCCCACTCCTGCCTCATAGATTGTTGATATTATGTATTCATTGTAACAACTTAAGTATCCCTATTTTAGTGTTGTGTTCCGGGGAGGAGGAAATCCCTTGTGGCACAGTCATAGCGAGGCTTACATCATTATTCCCTTTTATGGGTGTTATCCTCCCCTCATTTGCAGTCCTAAATCTCCAGTCTGTGTACCTTACCTCTCACCTATATCTAAACCTGCCAAATCTGCATATTGATTGTAGCATTTGTTGTGATTATTGTATTAGTGTATTGATTGTGTTTATAAAGTAGTGTATGGTATTTGAACTCAGTTCAGGGAACCTCAACATCTTGCATTTGCAGTAGGACTTGAGTTGGGTCGTTGCCTTCGCATTTCCGCCTATATTCCTTTGTTTAATTATCCAATAGGCATTGGTTCAATATTTGGCTTCTTAATCTAAAAGATGTTGTTTGGATGTAGGGTTCCCACACTTTTAGGAAGTGTTCCCAAGGCTGAGCCGATCCTCTTGATTGTTCCCGTTCATATAGCATATGCTGGTATAGGGCTAACTTCCAGGGTCCCACTGCCGGTCCTTCTGGGCGCAGCCAAGTGCCTAAAATGCATTTACGTGCCAGCATCGTCGATAAACGCATCCATTTGATCTCTAAACCCCACCATATTGAACTATCATTTCGGTCTTGCTCCAGGTCAAGAATCACTGTTTGAGGATTCAATGTTATTGGAGTCTTCAGTACCTGGCTCAGGTAATCATTCACATGTGTCCAAACTTTCGCTATTACTGGGCATTTCCAAAACATATGACCCAGTGATGCTTTTGGTGCTTTGTAATGTGGGCAATCTGGAGATTCCGCGATTCCAGCTTTATATGGTGGGGCAAAATGAAGTCTCCGGCGTATTCGAAACTGCATTTCTCATAAGGTAGCGTTAGTCATTAATCCATGGGTTTTGGCTAATGCACTTAGTACCTCAGTCTCATCAAGAGAAATATTCAAATCCGCTGCCCATTGGCCAGCCAACCCCATCAAGTCAGGCATTGGATCCATATGCAATAGATTTTTCCATATAACTGCAATTCGCACTCAGCCTTCTCCCCCAGCCATCAACACCTTCTATTCGGGATAGGATTTGATGCTTTATGCCTTCCTGTGGTAGTGATAGAACGTAGCTCTGCACTTGCAAATATGGAAAGATGTCCTTTGTGGAAAGGGCAAATCGTTCTTGCAGTATGGGGAACGGCAACATCTTCCTGGCCTCTATCACTACTTGTTTCACCCCTTCCAATCCAAGCTCCTGCCATTGTTGATACATTCGTCCAGTCATACCCAGGTGGAAGGTTGGATTTTCCAGCAATGGGAGAAATGGGGTGGTCTCCAGTGACCATCCCAGTTTTGTACATAAGTTACACCTCCCCTTATAGGTTGAAGTAATTAGAATATCCTTTGGCAGCTCAGGTGAAGTAGGAGGAGTGTGTAATATATCCGAGAAAGAATGAAGCCACCAACACCCATTCAGATTCTAGAGGGATAGAACCAGTCTTAAGTGTCTGCATACACATGCCAGATTATACTCCATTATGTCAGGCAGGCCCAATCCTCCTTTTTGCCTCGTTTTTTTGAGGGCCCCTTATCCATATTCGAGCCTTTTCCCCTTTCCACAAGAATGAAGTCAATACTTGATCCATTCTTTTCTGCTCTTGGTGTCTCAATAGTATTGGTAGAGTTTGCAGTATATATAGCCAATGAGGAAAAATTATCATCTTATATAAGGCAATCCCTCCAGTGAGGGACAGCCTCAACTCCCTCCACTGATCTAATCTCATTTCCATATCTCTAAATAATAGCATCGTGGTGGTTGTGTGCAGTTGCTCCAGTTCTGCCGTGATCCATACGCCTAAGTATTTAATATGATCCTTTGCCCATTTCAATGGGAATTGCCCTGGCCACTCCCGTTGCCTGCCAGGTAGTAATGGGAGCACTTCTGATTTATCTAAGTTTAATTTCAAGCCTGCAAAGGTTCCATATATCTAAAATTCTTCCAGCAACACTGCAATCTTGTTCACCAGGCTCCTCCAGACACACCAACATATCATCTGCAAAAGCTGACAACCAAAATTCATCTCTCCCCAGTTGTATCCCCTTAGAGAGGGATGTGAGTGAATCCTTTCCAAGAGAGGTTCTAACTGCAGTACAAACAGCAACGGTGACAAGGGGCAACCCTGTCAAGTGCCCCTTTCCAACGGGAAGGCTCGTGTTTTTTGCCCATTGACTAGTAATACTCCACAGGGTTTTGCATATAAAAGTCGAATCATATTAACAAATTCCCCACTTATTCTGAATTTTTCCAGTACCATATACATATAGTCCCACTGAACTCTCGAACGCTTTTTCAGCGTCAAAGCTGATGAAAAACACCGGGCATTGCTTCCTTATTGCTTCTTGCTGGGCTGCTAACATCTTCTGAATATTCCGTGCTATTGCGCAGCCCTGAACAAATTCCACCTGGGAATCCCCTATAAGCTGTGGAAGTAGTGGAGTCAGCCGCTCTGCC
Source organism: Ichthyophis bannanicus (assembly GCA_033557465.1). NCBI lineage: Eukaryota > Metazoa > Chordata > Amphibia > Gymnophiona > Ichthyophiidae > Ichthyophis > Ichthyophis bannanicus. The sequence goes on from CM066032.1 coordinate 473,858,906, forward strand.
ATTATTTTAGCCAGTATCTTAATATCTACGTTGAGGAGCAATATAGGCCTATATGAACCTAGGAGTATATGGTCTTCCCTGGCTTGGGAAGAATCGTTATAAGAGCTTGGTTAGATTCATAGGGAAAGTCTCTTCGTTGGACTAAATCTGTAAAGTATTCCATCAATGGCATAGCCACTTTATCTGACATTATTTGGAAGAACTCTACCCGATATCCATCCGGTCCTGGAGCCTGTCCTTTCCGTAGTTTCCGAATACTCTGCTGAATTTCTAAAGATGTTATTGGACTATTTAATTTCACAAGTTCATCTGCACCCAATAATGGCAAATTCACAGCTTCCAAATTTTTTTTTGCTGCTTCCTTATCACAGTGGTCTGCCTTATAGAGGTCCGTGTAATAGTCCCTCAAGACATTCTCCAAATCTTGTCGCGCCATTTGATATCTTCCCTTGTTGTTTCAAAGAGTTTTGATCATTCGTGATCCTCCATCCGCCTTTACCAATGACGCCATCAGCTTCCCAGTTTTATTTCCATATCGATACAAGTGATATTGATGATAGAACATTGACTAGCACGCTCTCTGCTGCAGTATGTTGTTCAATTCTGCTTGAGTAGCTAGAAGGGAAGCACTACGGTCTCCGTAGGATGTAGACCATAGTCTCGCTGGGCCTTTTTCAGGTCCTTTTCTAGTTGAATGAGATGTAATGTTTGTGCCTTCCTTCTGGCCTGAGTGTAGTTCATATGTCCTCTCAGGACCATCTTGGCTGCTTCCCAGAAGAGGGCTGGGTGAACATAAGATATGCCATACTGGGTCAGAACAAGGTCTATCAAGCCCAGTATCCTGTTTCCAACAGTGGCCAATCTAGGTCATACGTACCTAGCAGTTTCCCCAAAAGACACAGGTTCCACAATGCTTGTATTGGGTCAAGCATTGATATCCTGGGTCCCTTCTTAATGGTTTAATAATGGTTATTCTTATGTACCTCATTCTGCTCCTCATAATCCGTCCACTACATCCTCAGAAATCTTTGGAAATCTTTATCCTCTGCTAGTTGAAGAGGGAACCTCCACTGACTCGCTCCATGAGGCTGTCCCCAATCCAGTTCCAGACTATCCCAGGCATGATCCGATAGGGCTATTGGACCTATCTCTGCCCTGTGCACACTGCTCACTATCGAGGTCGCTATTAAGAAATAATCCAATCAGGACCCCGTACCATGTGCTCTAGAACTGTGAGTATATTCTCGTTCCAGGGGGTGTAAAGTTCTCCAGATGTCCTAGAAATCATATCCCTCACACAAGCCTCTTAGTCTACGAGTACCCCTGTGGTCTCCTCCACCTCTTCCTGTCGACCTGTCCATGGTTGCATCGAGTACACAGTTGAAGTCTCCTCCCAGTATAATGTGGGACGAGTCCTCCCCTGCCATCCTCCGTGTCAGTTGTTGGTAGAATTGAGGTTCATATGCATTCAGACCATAAATACTCCCTAAGGTCAACGGTTGCTCACACAGATATCCTCAAATAAGTACATAGTGGCCTAGGGAGTCCACCTGTGTAGCTTGCACCTCCATTTCAATCCTCTTGTGTATTAGGATGACCACTCCTACCTTTTTTGTCCCTGATGAGGCACTATACACCTGTCCTACCCACCATCTTTTGAGTTTGTTATGTTCAGCCTCCGTAAGGTGAGTCTCCTCTAATAAAGCTATGTCCGCTCTTTTGTCTCTGCATTTTTAAAATCTTCTGCCTTTTGATGGGATTGCCCAATGCCACAGACATTCCATGTGATAATACGTAGACTTTTACTCATCACTTTTAATCTGATAAGGTGCCATTGCTTTAATCTCATCCATTTTCATTAATATTTGAGGACCCTCCCAGCCCAAGGTCCTCATACCCAGTCCCTTCTCACTCTAGTTGTGCACTGTTTTCCCGTCACATTCTCCTCCCCCATATCCATCTAATCTTTGTATTGTCACTATTTTTGTGTTATGGTTAACCCTTTCCCTTTGTCCTCCCCCCCCCCACCAATTGTCCCCTCAGCCTTATGCAACAGACCTCCCCTTCTTTTACCCATTTCTATTCCTTCCTTACTTCCAGTATTACAGCGTAGAACTCTCTGCTTCTCCCCCTATATTTACCCCAACTAGCCTCTATTCTATTGGATCATTCCACACTTTATAAAGCAAATGGGAATTATTACTTGTTTGGGTTTAGTAGGCCTCCGGCTGTAGTTTACCTTCCCTCACTGTCTCTTCTCTCCCAGTAGTGATACATCTGTACTTCTTGTCATCGTGTCCCAGTGTCAACGTCTCCCTTCTCTCTCTCCCGGTTGCTGTATGTCCCATTACTATCTCATGGAGACCTTCACACTTGGGCTCCTCCTTAAGTACCATGGGGGAGCTCTATTCCATATTGGAGCAGGGAGGAGGCTTACATGTGTACCTTTTACAGTAATTGTCAATATTATCCGCCTCTCCCCTTCCCAGAGGTCCCCCAGTACTCCCCTTAGTCTCTTACTTATGCAAAAAATTAGAATGTCACTCAATATTTACCACCAGGGATTAGATATCATCCTGATATCTTCTTTATCAACTCACTCTTATAGTCATTCTTTTTACACTCTATGCCAAACCTTTTTTCATATACTGAGTGTAAGAGAAGGTCTCGGACTTAATGGCACTGTTTTAAGACTTCAAACTGTCCAACGCATATGCCTATTTGCATCAATGACCGATTCTCAACACTTTTCAAAATAAGAGAAGATATAGCACAAACATGCACGCTGTTGGTGAACCAAATTACAAATAACGTGTTATCAAAAGCACAAGTATTAACTTGACTTATCTTTCTTTATAATTATGTTCTTGATATGGTTCGGTTCCCACTAGCGTGTTTGATGAATCCCGGTAAATCCCAACGCCTTTCCTAGGCGCCACTGTCACGTTTCACTTGGCTAGTTTCATCAGGGGATTACCCAAACTCTTATCTCTATGAAAAATATACAAACAGCATAAAATAACCATTAGTGATTTAAAAACTCTATTCTTATATATCCCCTTAGCGTATCATTGGTGCAACAACTGAACAATTTACAAAAACAACTGCAAAAAGAAATTCAAAAAGCAATACAAAAAAGTCACCTCCCAAACAGTACTAACTGCTGCATGCGTCTCATTAGCTACTAAAGCCACAAACTCTCAACCGGCTTGATTGTCGAAAACGCCGCGCATGCGAACTAGTCATCGCTCCCTATAATTTAAACCCCTCGACGTCAAAGCAATTTTCGGGTGACATGAGTCAATCTCATTCTATCACGCTTTTAACTTCTCATGTCTACTCACTCTTTCAAACCATCTTCATCTGTTCTCCAATATTAAACTCTGAGAATACCTCCCCCCCTCCCCTAAACGTTTTTTTAGTCATTTGTTCAAGATATAATTTTTTCCTTATCGGCCTTTATACACATGATGTCCAATCTACACACATTCAGACCAGCCGGCATCACTGATTTCAGAATGAAAATCCATTTTTATTCTCTTAAGAGCAAAGTTTGCGCCTGCGATTTACCTGCTATACCCGACCTTATTTTATACAGAAGCACCTCAGTTGTTCAAAACGATGACCCTTTGTTAAGCAGCATTGTATTTATTTATTTTTTATTTACATTCTCTTATATATCGCGCTATTCTGCATCAGTGCGGTTTACATTGAACAAACTGAAATTACATTGAACAGGGCATTATGACGTGGAGATAACTATTTTACAGGGAACATGGGCTATGGAGGGTTAAGTGGCTTGCCCAAGACCACAAGGAGCACCTGTGGGACTAGAAACCCCAGTCCTTCCGGCCCAAGGTTGCTGTCCTCTAGTGGGATTTGAACCCCCAACCTGAAGTACCTTGCCCCAACCACTAGGCCACTCCTCCACTACTGGTGCCTCTTTCACCATAGGGAAACGCTGGCATATTTAGATGTAGTGGTAACTAAAGGAGAGGGAGAATGGGTAACATCGATTTTTCGAAAATCAATAGATCGAAACACATTCCTGCATTATAAGAACATAAGATATGCCATACTGGGTCAGACCAAGGTCCATCAAGCCCAGTATCCTGTTTCCAACAGTGGCCAATCTAGGTCATACGTACTGTCACGAGCACTACCCTGGCGGTAAGTAGCAGTCAGGGCAGGTCGGACATAACTATATGGGGAGGAGATTGGCCAGTAATCCAGAGGCCCAATTGGCTTTTGGTCCTGTTAGTTTCCTGGATCCTAATCTTCCAAAGAATTCAACTGCACAAGTGGTGGGAAAATAAAGGCTTTTATTTCCCCTTCTCGCAAGGGTTCAAAGGATTGGGCAATAACAACACAAATGTCCTTACTTCAGGTAAGAAAAAGTAAAACAAAAGTTTAAAGCAAAACTGTTACTTTCACAGTAGCGCTGGTATTCACACAACAGGAATGTTCTAGGCAGCAACACATACAGCTTACAAGCCTGGCAAAGATTCTAGGCTTCCCGTGGTACAATACGTACAGTCCATTTCTGTATCTGAAACCTCATTTGCCAGTTCCACTTGCATTGGCTCATAGGCGGAAGCCTCTGACTCTGAGTCCCTGGGTTCAGGTAGGTTATAGTCAGGCTTCTTATATAGCTCTTCTAGCACAGCCCAATGTTCTGGATAACTCGTAGGGCGTCGGCTCTGTGCTGTTTTGTATGGAGGGAATTCCTCTCTCCTTAGAGGTTTTATGGCAGCTTTATAAAAGCACTTATTATTCAACACTCTTTTATCAGGTAAAGTTTTCCTATGGCCTGTATCATAAAAAGCTTTACCTTGGGAATTTGGCTTCTCTGTTTCCAGCGAAGGTTGAGGCCTGCACCAGTTTCTCCGTTGGCTTGCCTGTACAGCACGGCTTAGGTCTTCAGGCTGTGACCCTGTTGGTTTTGGACAACAGTTGCAACAATGTCTTTGCCACTCTGGGCAAACAGCTTTTACTCCTCTGTGAGCTGAGACCTTCCCAGGTTCCTCCTTAGCTCTCAGGCAATCACCTTTCACTCTGGGTGATCTTCTGGCAGTGGAATATTCAGGTTTGCATTCTAACCTCTTTTCCTCTGTCTTGTCTTCCTTCCTGCTGCCTCCTTTCCAGCCGTCTCTCCAGTTGCCTTCACTCTGGCTGCTTCTTTTCCAGCCTTCACTCCGGCTGCTTCTCCAGCTGCCTTTCTCGTTGCTCTGCTTCCAGTCTTCCACACCCTCCTTAAGAAGTCCTTCTGTGCTCGAGGATTGGAAGCTGGCTGGCATTACCTCATGATCAGTGGGGCGTGGTTCCTCAGTCACTCTGGAGTCCCTCTTGCTCCCTCTATCTGGTTTCTCCAGATATTGCAGCTTGTATGTACCTTTTTCTTTATTTAAAGCATTTTCCTTTCTCTCAACCAGGTCTGCTGGGTGACAGTACCTAGCAGTTTCATTAACTTTAGTAGCTAATGAGACACATGCAGCAGTTAGTACTATATAGAGATAAGAGTTTGGGTAATCCCCTGATGAAACTAGCCAAGTGAAACGCGACAGTGGCGCCTAGGAAAGGCGTTGGGATTTACCATGATTCATCAAACACGCTAGTGGGAACAGAACCATATGAAGCACATAGTTATAAAGAAAGATAAGTCAAGTTAATACTTGTGCTTTTGATAACACGTTAGTTGTAATTTGGTTCACCAACAGCGTGAATGTTTGCGATATATCTTCTCTTATTTTGAAAAGTGTTGAGAATCGGTCATTGATGCAAATAGGCACATGCGTTGGACAGTTTGAAGTCTTAAAACAGTGCCATTAAGTCTGAGACCTTCTCTTACACTCAGTATATGAAAAAAGGTTTGGCATAGATTGTAAAAAAAAAATGACCATAAGAGTGAGTTGATAAAGATGATATCAGGATGATATCTAATCCCTGATAATAAATATTGAGTGACATTCTAATTTTTTGACAGTATATCACTCAGAGAAGTAGACCTTTTTATAGTTGTCTTACTTATACAAAGCAAGTTAACGAGCTTTCCTTACCACCTTCTTAAACAGATTTCCAATGTACTGACCAATTAATATCTATTTATACATCTAAAACTGTGACCCTTACACACACTACCCCTAAACAAGTGTATATTTATAGAATCTGCCAACTTATATCATTCAGGTGAGGCATATCTAGCTTGCATGCCATATGTATCTTACCCATTTACCTTCATCCATAGATATATTTAGTAATAAAATAACACTCATATAACACTGTATGATATGTGGAAGGTAAATAGAGTCCACTGTATTCGTTCTGTATTGCCAGCATGATTTAATTTAATCTCAGTGTCCTTTTCATCATATTCTTTCTTCCAGGGTTATGATTTCCCTGCCTCTGCTATATCGGTTTTGGTAGCTGGATCCTCCTCAAGTCCTTAATTTCGACAGGGCTTTTTGGTTCTCTCAGCTGTCCTTGATATTTGTGTGTGTGCCTGCTCTTTACACCTTGGCTCTCCATTTTGTGTGTCTTTCTGCTAATTGCCCTATGACTTTATATTTCTACTAACTTGATGAATTCTGTAATCACATGATAGTCTGGTTTCCACCCAAGTTGTGCTTGTTTTTATGAGAGTCCTTCTTGTTTTGTTGTACAATCCAGTATGAGTGCTGGTTTTCCACCTTCTTTTTAATTTGACTGTTGTAAAATTGTTGCGCTTTTTCTGGCTCCACAAAAGTGTGCTGGTGGCCATTCACAGTCCATCGCAATATGGCTGGGTAAAGGAGCGCAAATCATATCCCCTCACTAACCAGAGAGCTGCCTGGACTATTATAGCCCTTATTGCAACCTTTCTATTGGGATGCCTTAACTTCCCTGTTATGATGGTATCCTTCAATGACACCTTATTTCCAACCATGCATTCCTGAGTAGCTGTCAGCTTTCCCTCAGTTCAAGTTTCAAAGCTGCTCTGTCTTCTTTTTGAATGTCAACGCCAGCAGCCTGGTACCACTATGGTTAAATCAGGGGTTCCCAACCAGGGGTGCGAGATGGACTTTCAGGGGGTGCAACAAAGAGTGACTTGTGTCCCTTAGTGACGAGTCACAAGTCTCAGCCAGCTGCCAGTGTGCCTTGAGCAGTGGTAGTAGGTGGTTGTGTTGCATAGATAGTAGTCTCGTCATTTATTTAATCAAAAGGAGAGAAAAGAATTAACATATAAGTAAAACAACTGATTGTCAGAGTATTGCTTTTAAAATCATTATAATGCAACATCTGACATAATCATTGTATACTGTTTCACTCATAAATTCACGATTGTGAGAGTTCGTTAAGTATTTCACCCCTCAGGGTCTCTCAGCTCACCCGTCGCCTCTGCTCACACGCTCCGTGATAGTACTTTTGTAGGGGGTGCAAACATTAATAAAACATTTCCTAGGGATGTGGGGCATAGAAAAGGTAGGGAACCACTGAGTTAAAGTGAAGCCCATATTTGTTGAAAAGGCTCCCCTTTTCCCAAAATGTAGCCTAGTTCCCAACAAATCTAAAACCTTCCTTCCTACACGGTCGTCTCTTCCAGGCATTCAGACTTAGGAGCTCTGCCTGTCTCTTGGATCCTGCATGTGGAAGAGGAAGCATTTCTAAGTATGCTACCCTAGAGGTCCTGGATTTCAACTGTCAGCCTAAAAACCTAAATTTGGCTTCCAGAATCTCCCTTCCATATTTTTTTATGTCACTGGTACCAACATGTACCAGGACAACTGTTTCCTTCCCAGCACTGTCTAAAATCCTATCTAGGTTATGTGTGAGGTCTACCCCTTCACACCAGGGAGACAAGTGATGAAGCAATCCTCATGCCCATCAGCCACCCAGCTATCTAAATGCCTAATAATTGAATCACCATATAAGATGTCTGTCTTAACGCTTTCCTCCTGGGCAACAGTCCCTGAAGACACATCGTTGGTGCAAGAGGATATTACATCCCTGGAGGACAGGGTTCTGGCTACATGATCACTTCCTACCACACCTCCTTCTAGGTGACCTCTCTCCTCCAAGACAGCACAGAGGCCACAAGATTGGAGGTTGGACGACTATTTCCCTGAAGGTCTCCTCTATGTACCTCTCTATCTGCCTCAGCTCTTCCAAGTCTGCTACTCTAGCCCCAGAGATCAGACTCGTTCTTTGAGAGCCAGGAGTTCTTTACACCAAGGGCACATATACGACCTCTCACTAACTGGGAGGAAACCATACATATGGCATTCAATATAAAAGACACGGTAGCTCCCATCTTGCTGCTGGACTGCTGTCTGCATCTTTGTACTGATGAGTTGTTTAGCGTTGCTAAGGAAATAGGAATATCTAGATTAAAGGAAGGACTTCAGAATTTCTTGCTATATTATCCACTAATATTATGTGATTTCTTCTCACCGGACTGCTAATAATCTATTAAGAATTAATCACTTGTTGATTAAATAGCCTGTGATAACCAATTTCACTCTTAATTGAAAAAACTGACTATAAATTAAGGTCTGTTCCTGGTGTGGGTGGGAAAAGATGAACTACCTGTTTATTTTGTTTTAAAAGGCTTATCTATAGACTAGGGCAAATTAAATCTAAAACGTTAAGCCAAACCAATAGCTACTTTATGCTTTTAAAGAATTTTGAATAAATTTTTTTCTAAATAATCCAGTCTCTTTTGTCCCACATTTCAAGTCACCAAATGTACAAGCAAAGAGGCTTCTTCTGTTATCAGATTCCCATTCACAGAGAGTATCTGCAATTTATCATAGGGAAACACCACTACTAGTATTGCATTCTACCTTTTTGGCCTCACATTGGCTCCTCACGTCTTTACAAAATGCCTTATGGTAGTCACAGCATATACAGTATACTCAAGGAGGAGTACAGGAATCTGTACACATTAATATGCGGGTGCTAAGAGTTACTAGAGTTCTTTATTCTTCAATTCCATTTCATATACCACCTACACAGAGTATTTAGGTGGTTTACAATAACAAAAATGTGCTGCACAAATAGAAGAGTGAAAAGAACGCCATTGTTTGATAGGACCGTAGACAGACAGCTATATCAGAGGATAGGAGGGAGGAAGGTGCTGGGCATAGAAAAGAGTGGGGATTAGGGGGCCAGCATTAAGAAGGGGGGAGGTCAAAGGCCAGCTGGAAAAGGTGGGTTTTCAACAGTGCTTTGTATTTTGGGAATGATGGTTCCAAACGAAGTGCAGAGGGTAGGGAGTTTCAGAGTGTGGGGCCAAGGAAAAAGAAAGCAGAGTTACGGGTGAGGCCAATGTGGGAGGTAGGCGGTTGGAGTGGATAGAGCGAAGCAGACAGCAAGGGGTATGAAAATGGATAAGATCTGCCAGGTATTGTGGGGTAGATGTATGGAGGACTTCAACTCAACTGGAGTTCACTGGAGCTTTGCTAGATATGACTTGGGCAAAGAACTTCCTTCCTCCTGACAGACTCACCAGCCTGGCGACAAGGGAGAACCTAAAGCAGAGTAATGACATCAGCGAGACACATGTTGAGAATGTTAGGCCACATGGCCTCGCAAGTGTCGTATGGCACATCTCAAAATGAGAATCACAATGGATCTTGAGTATGCAATGGACACAGTCCATTTACAGGTTCAACAACATCATCTCTGTCACATCTCCCCTCTAGGATTCTGTATTGATAACTGCTTCCAGCTAATCTAGCCAAAGGCTTGCCCTTCCAAATACCTCCATACCAAAAATTACTCACGACAGATGCATCCAGACTAGGCTGGGGAGCCCATGTAGATGGATTTCAAACCCAGGGTCAGTGGTCCTCCCAGGAGAGTCTCCTTCTGGAACTGAGAGTAGTGTTGAACGCTCTAAAACCTTCAAAGATTTGCTTGCCAACCAAGTTGTCATGATTTAGACTGATAACCAAGTTTTGATGTACTATATCAACAAGCAGGAAGGAACAGGTCCTACCTCCTGTGTTGGAAAACAGTCAGAATGTGAAACTTTGTAGTCTCTCATTGTAGGATTCTCAGAGCCATTCATCTGGCTGGTGAGGACAATGCCCTAACAGACATACTGAGCGGTGTCCTATATCCTCAAGTTGACTACACACAGGGAAGTTGTGAGAAATATCTCTGAAAAGATCTTTTCCACGCCTCAGAACAAAACAGATGCCTCAGTTTTGCTCCAGGGTAGGGACACATGACAAACTAACCTCCAATGCTTTTCTCCTCAGTTGGGGATGGGGTCTTCTATATGTGTATCCTCCCATTCCTCTGATAGTGAAAACTCTTCTGAAACGTAAGCAGGACAAGGGCAAGAGGATCTTAAGGTGACATTTTACTTACCGGATAATGTTGTTCCTCGAGTCCTGCTAGACCAATCCAGACAAGTAAGTTGTGTATCCCTACCAGTAGAGGTGGAGACAACCTCATCCTGCTATACCAGTTGATTCAGCTAGGGGAATGCCTCAGTTTTCATACCCAAGCACATGGCCAGGAATCACTGACCACACACAACTTCAGGTTCAACAGAATAAGGAACTATAACTAAGTTTAGGATCATCTTCAGACAGAAGACCTGTTAAAAGGTAATGGGCCCACAGAGCAACTGCAGAGAGACATAGCAGACCACACCACGTCACGGGGCGGGTCCTAGACTGGTCTAGTAGGACTCAAGGAAAGTACATTATCCGGTAAGTAAAATATCACCTTCCATATCATCTTGCTAGACCAGTCCAGACAGGTGGGATGTACCAAAGCTATGACTCCACTGGGCAGGAAGAAAACACAGCAGCTTTCAAGACCAAGCTGGACATCTAAGCTGACATGCCAGTTGGTCCCTTGGGATTAGCAACTGAGAAAGTCTGCTTCCACATTGATGACACCCACAATGTGTTGCACCGAGAGAGCTAGGAGGTTCTTTTCCATCCAGCAGAATAAGAGGGTCATCTCCGAGGCCACTCAGGCACTCTTCGTGCCCTCTTGCCGGTTGACATATGCCACTGCTGTGATATTGTATGAGAACATCTGGACCACTCTGCCCTGGACCAAGGATCAGAGGCATAGGGGAGCCAAGCAAATAGCCCTTGCCTCAAGGAAGTTGATGGGCCATGCCTCGTCCCAGCTTTTCCAAAGATCTTGAGTTGTTTGTCTCACAATGGTCTCCCCAGCCTAAAAGGCTGGCATCTGTTGACAGGAGGATCCATAAGGGATTATCCAGTGGTGTACCCTTCCCCAAATACTGGGGCTGCTCCTACTAGTGCAGGCTGAATCTCACCAAGGGAGGGGAGGCCTGGCCTTGAAATCCTGAACTTGGAGACCAGCAGGACAGCAAGGATCTCTGCAGTGGCTGCATATGAGCGTATGCCCAAGAAACCATTTTGAATGATGCCGCCATCAAGCTGAGAATCTGTAGGTAATCCCATACCCTGGGAGCCTGCTGTGCCCAGAAGGCTGCCAACTGAGATAACATCCTTCTCACTCTCTTTGGGCAGGAACGTCCTGCCTACATAATTATCAAATCATGCTCCCAGGCATTCTAGTGACTGGGAAGGCTGCAATTGACTCTTCCCATGGTCGGTCACTTAGCCGAGACTATCCAGGAACTGTACCAGTCAGGTCGACACTAGAGATGCTTCAGACTACGACCTGGCTCAGATGTGCTAATTGTCCATATATGGATAAACACAGATCCCCTCGCACCTCAGCGCTGCGGCCGCCACCACTATGATTTTCAAGAATGTCTTCAGAGAAGTGGAGAAGACAAAGCGAAGAATGGCAAACTCAAAATGAGAGCTGAGAACAGAGAATCAGAGGAAGCACTGTTTATTCTTGTGGATACGAATGTGAAAATAGACATCAGCCAATTCCAGGGAAGTAAGAAACTCTCCACACAGCACTGCCTGGATCACTGATCATACAGAAGTGCAAGGTTCGCAGGTGTGCGTTGACCCCCTTGAGGTCAAGAATTGGACAGAAGAACCTGTCCTTCTTCAGCACCACAAAATAGCTGAAGTGTCAGCCCTTGCCCCACTGCAGAGGGAACTAGGGTGACTACCTATAGACTAAGCAATATTTCCAGTGTAGCCTGAATGGCAAACCCCTTAGCCGCAGATCCACATGGGGAGATGAAGGCATTCAGGATAGGTTATCTCAGGGGGGGGGGGGGGGTTTCTGCCGGCATATAATGGCATTGTGCCATTTTCTGGGAAGCGGCACCAACAGGCCACTGGCAACCACCTTATGTTACGTGCCGTTGAGTCGGAGTCGACTCATGGCGACCCTCTGGATAGCTATCCTAAATTGTGTTCGGTCTTCAGTCAGGCGGCTCATTGTTGACAGACTGGTACCCGTAGCTGCTGTTATTGTATCGATCCGTCTCATTGCTGGCCTTCCTCTTTTGCGTTGACCTTCTATCTTGCCAAGCATAATGTCTTTCTCTAATGATCTCTCTCTTCGCATGATGTGTCCAAAGTATGAAAGTCGAAGTCTTGTCATCTGAGCTTCTAAAGACAGCTTAGGTTTGATCTCCTCTAGTACCAACTGGTTTGTTCTTCGGGCAGTCCATGGTATACACAGTATTCGCCGCCAGCACCATAATTCAAAGGCATCAATTTTCTTCCTATCTTTTTCACTGTCCAGCTTTCACATCCATATGATGTTATTGAAAATACCATGGCTTGAACAAGTCGAATCTTTGTATGGAGAGAGACATCTCTGCTCTTGAGAATCTTATCTAGGTCTTTCATAGCCATTCCTCCAAGAGCAATGCGTCGTCTGATTTCTTGACTGCTTGTTGCTTCTTTATTGATAGTTGATCCAAGTAGGTTAAAGTTGTTCACAATTTCAATTTCTTCTCCTTCAACGATGAACCTGTTCATTATGCCAGTTGTCATGATCTTTGTCTTCTTTACATTAAGGTGCAGGCCCATTTTGAGACTATGTTCTTTGATTGTGAGAAGAAAATGTTTCAGATCATCTTCACTTTCAGGCAGTAATGTGGTATCATCAGCATAGCGAAGGTTGTTGATGAGTCTTCCACCAATCTTCACACCTCTGTTGTCTTCATACAATCCTGCTTCTCTGATGATTTGTTCTGCATATAAATTAAACAGGTAGGGGGAAAGTATGCAGTCTTGTCTTACACCTTTGCTTATTTTAAACCATTCTGTTTCTCCTTGTTCCGTTCGAACTGTTGCTTCTTGATCAATGTACAGATTGCGCAAGAGAACGATCAGGTGTTCTGGTATACCCATGCTTTTTAATGTGGCCCAGAGTTTCTCATGGTTTACACAGTCAAAAGCCTTGCTATAGTCGATAAAGCACAAATAGATATCCTTTTGGTATTCTTTAGTCTTTTCAAGGATCCATCTCACATCTGCAATGATGTCTCTCGTTCCTTGCCCTTTCCTGAACCCTGCTTGCACTTCAGGTAGTTCTTGTTCCAGGTATGGTTGTAGTCTCTTTTGAATAATCTTCAGTAGAATCTTGCTGGCATGTGGGATCAGAGCGATTGTGCGATAATTTCCACAGTCAGTTGGATCACCTTTCTTTAGTATTGGTATAAACACAGATCTTTTCCAGTCAGTTGGCCATGATGTTGTCTTCCATATTTCTTGGCAGAGTCTTGTGGTAACAGCTGCATCAGATTGCTGCAATACTTCTATGGGAATGCTATCAATGCCTGGTGCTTTGTTCTTTGATAAGGCTTTCAATGCTGCTTCAACTTCTTCTTTCATCACCAATGGTTCCCGATCATAAGGCACAGGTTGAAACGGCTGTTGGTCCACTTGATCTTTATCATATAAAAACTCTGTATATTCCTTCCACCTTTTCTTGATCTTCTCAGCATCATTCAACATAGAACCTTGAGCATCTTGTAACATTCCAATTCGAGGCTGGAACTTTTTCTTTAACTCTCGTAGCTTTAGGAAAGCCGATCTTGTTCTTCCTCTAATAGTTTCTGCTTCTATTTCCTTGCAAGTGTCATTGTAGTACTTTTCCTTGTCCTGTCTTGCTGCACGTTGGAAATCTCTGTTGAGTTCTGCGATTGTCTTTCTTTCTCCTCTGGCTTTAGCTTCTCGGCGTTTCTGGGCAATTTTCAGAGTTTCTTCCGTCATCCATTTTGGCTGTTTTTGCTTTTTCACCTTTTGTAGAGACTTCTTGCTTTCTTCCAACACAACCTTCTTGATGTCATTCCATAACTCTTCCGGAGCTCTGTCATTTGTATCTAAAGCAGCAAATCGATTTTGCAGGCAGTCTTTAAATTCCAGTGGTATATTCTCAAGGTCATATTTTGCTGCATTCATGAGTGGTTTGCTCTTTTTCAACTTTAGCTTGAGTTTGCATACTAGTAGTTGATGATCTGTACCACAGTCAGCTCCAGGTTTTGTCTTTGCTGATGTTACAGAACTTTTCCATCGTTGACTTCCACATATGTAGTCAATTTGATTTTTATATAATCCATTCAGTGAAGTCCATGTGTACAGTCGCCGCTTGTGTTGCTGGAAGAAGGTGTTTGAGATGAATAGATCATTGGTCTTGCAGAGTTCTATCAGTCTTTCTCCAGCTTCATTTCTGTTGCCAAGTCCATATTTTCCAACTACTTTGCCTTCTTCTTTGTTGCCAACTTTTGCGTTCCAGTCACCCATGACTATCAAGATATCCTGTTTGCATGTTCTGTCAATTTCAGCTTGTACTTGTTCATAGAACTCTTCAATTTCATTCTCTTCTGCAGCTGTTGTTGGGGCATATACTTGAATTATAGTTGTGTTGATAGGCAATCCTCGTAGACGAATAGAGATTAAGCGTTCGCTGACTGCATTGTATTTCATTACAGTTCTTGCAAGTTTCTTCTTTATTATAAATGCAACACCATTTCTTCTTTGTCTTTCATTTCCAGCATAGTAGACCATGTGATCATATGATGCAAAGTGCCCCATGCCAGTCCATTTCAGTTCGCTGACACCCAACAGATCACACCTGTACACGTTCCATTTCATTCTTGACCACCTCCAACTTCCCTTGGTTCATGCTTTGTACGTTCCATGTTCCAATGTGTAAGACATCTTTACAGCTTCTGACTCATTTCATGCGCAGCTACATCAGCAGTCAGACTTCCCGAGAGCTTTGATCCAACCACTTCATAAATGCTGGCTTTACTCTGAAAAGTCTTCAGCTCTTCCCCAGTAGCTAGTTGAGTGCCTTCTGACCTGGGGGTCTCATCTTCCAGCACCATAGCACAATTTGTTTTGTTGTAACTATCCATTGGGTATTCATGGCAAGATACAGAAGTAGATTGCCGGGCCTTTCTTCCGCACAGTTTAAGTTTGGTGTTGCTGCCGTTGTCACAAAAATGTGATCCTCCGCCGTCAACACTGTCCCATTCTGCTGCTGCCCAGATGGGTGGTTTGTCTTGGTCTGGCACCTCAGCTGAGACCTGTCCATCTTGGGAGACCCTGTCAGTTGTTAAACTACCGATAGTTTATCTCTCAGCATCACTGATGCACGCAAGCCCTCACAGCACGACAAGCTGCAAACCAAGTGACTTTATACTGACTTTAAAAAACTCCCTCAGTGATTTGCCACCCTTGCCACTTTTCCCGTCTGTAGCGGCAGTGGTGAACATCAGACCTTTAAGCAATCAAAAAAAAAGAACCCATGGGTCTTTGCAACTCTGCGCTTGGAAGGCCTACAAATGCCTGCCCCCTCTTATGCACTACAGTGCATCAGAAAGGGCAGGCATTTGCAGGCCTTCAAAGCGTGGAGTTGTGAAAACTCATACTTTTTTTTTTATGTTTAAAGTTTTATGTTCACTGCCGCTGCTGCAGACACAGGAAAAGCGGCAGTAGCAGCAGTGCAAGGGGAGGTTAATGACTGGAAGGAGATGCTGGATACAAAGGGGTGGGGCAGGGGGCAGAGGACAGATGCTGGACACAAATTGGAGAAATGGAGGTGGAAGGCAGATACCAAGATACTGGCAGAGAATGAAGGGTAAATGTTGGACATATAGTTAAGGGATACAGAGTAGACACAGGGTTGGATGCACAAGGAGATACAGGGCAGATGGTGGATACAAGTGGGGGTAGAGGGATGGAGGGCAGAAGCTCGACACAGGGTGGAGGCATAAGGGCATGGAGGGCAGATAGCAGACATAGGGCAGAGGAGGGCAAATAGTGGATATGGAGTTGGGGAGTGAAGGGGCAGAAGACACATGCTGGACATGGGGGTAGGGGTCATGAGGGAACTTGCTGAATAAGGGACATGGGGGATGGGCAGATACTGGATATGGGTTGGGGCATGGGGGCTAGGGGCAGAAGGTGGACGGGGTGGAGAGCAGAGGCTGGACTTGAGGTAGGGGTCATGGGGGATGAAAGGCAGAGGCTGGGCATGGGATGGGGGTCGGGGCGGCCCAAGAGGGTGCGGGGCCATGTGCAGAGACTCATTGTGGGGCCTTATTTGCATAAATATTTGCTTAATGTTAACGTGCGCTAACTTTTAGTAAAGATGCCTCTTAAAGAGTGTCTGGATAAAGAAAGACTAACAGATTTCTACATTACTATACTCCAGTGCCAACTACCAAGCACATATAGAAGTACTATAAACACTGCCCATTTAGAACCCATAGCAAACCTGCCATATCATAACAGTACTACCAGGACTCACAAAGCACCCAACCCGTCCTATCAAAAGGCAACACTGCAAATATTAAACCAATACATCTCAGAGAATACCAATACATCTCCTATTGGGGAAAGGGAACAAGTGGCACTGTCAAATAGAAACTACATGAACAGAATACCTCAGCTCGGTTACACTTACAGAACATAGATCATCACCAAATAAAGAAGGGATCACAATTTAGAAATAGGAAGACAATAATTAAACTGGGAACCCCAAAAGCCAAACTTGGAATGTACAACACTGGAGAAATAAAAATAATTTCCTAATTAATTTCCTCTTGTACTAAACAAAACGCAAAGACGTTAACGATGCACATTTCCCAGAGCTGACATATCCCAGCTAATAACTTCAAAATAAAAAAGTATTTTTCTAGCTTTTGTTGTTTGGGCATTTTATTTTTCAGTTGCAATTGCTCCAGTCACTTTCTTCTGTTTTCTTCATGTCTTCTACTAACTCTCCTTTACCTGCTGTCCATTTGTCCTTTCTTCTCTCTTCTTGGTTTTTTTCCATTCTCTCTCTACATCTGCTTTAACATACTGATCTTTCATCTTTGGTTTTTCCTCCATTTCTTTCTTTATTCCTTTTTCATCCACTCAAATTTCACCCTTCCATCCTCAATCCCTATTCACTCTCCCAATACCTGGCCAATCGTAGATTTTTTTTCCCTCCCACACAAAATATATCTTTTCCCCTCTCCATCCTCACTCCCCCAGCCCCAGCCGCATCCCCTTAGAGTCCTCCCCCAACATCAGCTCCTTTCTAGTTCCAGTCCCACACAGCATCCGCTCCTTTCTAGTCCTATTCTGCAATCCCCCCCAACAGTTAATTTCTAGTCCTAGCCCCACCCTGCCATTTCCAGTCCTATCCTAGCCCTTCCATCAGCCCATTTCCAGTCCAAGCCCCCTATCAGCCCATTTGCAGTCCAACCCCCCCCCCCCGCCCATCATCCCATTTACAATCCTAGCTCCCCCATTAGCCATTTCCAATCCTATCCTAGCCCCCCATCAGCCAATTTCCAGTCTAAGCCCTATTCAATCATCCCATTTCCAATCCTAGTCCCCCCATCAGCCCATTTCTAGTCCTAGCCCCTCATCAGCCCATTTTCAGACCTATCCTAGCCCCCCATCAGCCCATTTCCAGTTCTATCCTAGCCCCCCATCAGTCCATTTTCAGTCCTAGCCCACTCCCTATCAGCTATTTCTAGTCCTAGCCCCCTCCCCCCCTGAAGAGCCCTGTGCCTGTCTGCTTAGCTTTAAAGGGAGCCGGGCAGGCCCCGATTCACCTCTTTACAGCCACCAAAGTGAAGAGAGCCGTTTTTCTTCACTTTGGCAGCTGTGTTCTAGTGTAAGCTGTTGGTGCGCTGAATGCTGGGGAAACAAGAAATGCCCTTTGACCTCCAGCGCGCCAGCAGCCTAAACTAGAACACAGCTACCGGAGTGAATAAAAATGGCACTCTTCACTTCGGTGGCAGTAGAAAGATGAGCTGAGGCCTGCTGGGAGCCGAACAGCATGCGCGGGATGTTGTTGGTGCGAGGCCCCCTGAAGTATGGGGTCCTGTGCAAACAACATTATTACACAATGGACAGGTCAGTCCTGATGGGGGTATAAGGGGTAGTGGGCAGATGCTGGACACAAAGTGGGGGGTGGAGTACAGGTGCTGGACATGGGGAGATAGAGGAGATGGTGGACATGGAATGAGGGTGAGAGGGGGAATGCTGGACATGGAGGGGATAGGATGAGAAAAAGGGGAAAGGCACTAGATGGTGAAAGAGGGGGGAAAAACAAGATAGGGCAGAAGAGAAGGGGAGAGATGCTGGCTACAGGGATGACAAAAGATAGAGAGAAAGAGTTAGTTAAAGACTGGGGAATAAGTGCCTGGGGGAGGATAGAGAGATGGGGAGTGAGAGGGCTGTGTTAAAGGTTGAGAAATGATAGGAAGACGCTATACAAAGATGGAGGAGATTGAGAATTGGATGGTAAGAAGGAGAAATGAAATCTGAGGAGATAGAGAAAAAGAAAAGAAAACTGAAAGGATAAGATCAATGTCAGAATGGAAGGTAGTGAAGAAGACAGGAGAGGAAAGAAGTGGCAGATGGACCAGAGACCCTAGAGGGTGGGTTAAGAGAAGATGAGGAAAGCAGAAACCAGAGACTGGGATCAACTGGATTAAAGAATAAAATGACCAGACAATAAAAGGCAGAAAAGTGTTAGTTTTATTCTCAGTTTAGTGAATGGAATGTGTCTGTCTTTGGACTTCACAGGCCTGATATTCATCCTGTGACGGGTCAGCATTTTAAAAGCACCAAAAGTGAAACCAGATGTTCAGCACCAAAATCGGAATATCCTCTGGCACTGAATATCCATTTTCAGAACTGATCAGTGCAGCTATCTAGACAACAGCAATATTCATCTGCTATCTGGATAACTGAACCGCATAAAGTTAGGACCACTATTAAGATGGCCTGACTTTATATGGGCATTTAGCTGGTTAGAGACTGAAAATTGTTGCTTACCAGCTAAGTGCTGGGACTACCTTCGCACCACCCTGAACTGCCCTAGGCAGGGCAAAGAAAGTCCATTGGTGTTTAGAGGGGATATTCAGCAGCACTGAATATCCCTCCCTCCCTCTCGTCCTCCTCCTGGGATTCCTTACTAGCCATCATCTCGGAGGTTTCCCTGCTTCATTCCCATCTCTTAATCCTAGGTGACTTCAATATCCATGCTGATTCTCCAACTACTGCAAGAGATTCCTCATTTCTTGCTCTTCTGTCTGACCTGTCTCTTCATCAATCTGTGTCGTTCCCTACTCACGCGGCTGGCCATTCTCTTGACCACCTCCTTTCTTCTGCCTCTTTTCCCTCCTTCTGCTCTTCTCTTTCTTCCTTCCCTCTTCCTTGGTCTGATCACTATTGTCTTCTTTTTTCAGTTCCGGTCCCCCCACGAGCTTCAGTTCTTTCCTCGACTTCTAGGTCTACACCACCTCCTGTCCGTAAGATCACTGCGGACACGCTTTCCCAGTTTCCATGTTCTACTGTGTTATTCCCCCCGGACTTTGAATCCCTCTCTATTGATGCCCAGGCTCATCTTTGGCATTCCTCCCTTTCATCCGCTTTAGATACTGTTGCACCCCTTCATCCCCGTCCTCCCTCACATTGCCACTCCCGCCACCGTTGGTTCCACCCCGGCCTTTTCTTACCTCGTAGGCATCTCCGCCGGGCTGAACGCCTTTGGCGAAAACATCCCTCTTCTGCTAACCTCTCGGCTTTTCATCACTGTCACCGCTATTATCGCTCTCTCCTTGCCGCTGCGAAACGTGATTACTTCTCAAATCTTATCTCCTCTTCTTCAAACTCCTCCCGTCAGCTGTATTCCATTTTACATTCACTCACTGCATCTCACTCCTCCTCCTCCCCTTCCCTTTCTTCTGCATCTTCCCTCCTGGACCCTTCCTCTTTGCCTCCTTTTTCGCTACTAAAGTTGCTACCCTTCGCCAATCTTTTCCTTCGGGCACTCTTCCCCTCTCCCCCCCTGCTATGCCCTCCCCTCCTCCCGTCCGCTCCCTATCCCATTCCGCTCCTGTGCTGTCTCACTCCTGGTCATCCTTCGAAGTAATAACTCCCACTATTCTCTCAAACGCCTTCCTTTCCATTCGCAAAACCACTTGCTCAGCTGATCCTATTCCCTCTCGTTGGCTTTTGGACCCCTCCCTAGCACTCTCTCCCTACATTCTTTCCATGTTCAACTCCAGCTTGTCTTCTGGCACTTTTCCTGCAAGCTGGAAACATGCTGCTGTCCGCCCTATCCTAAAATCCCGTTCTTCCGATCCTTCTATTCTATCAAACTGGCGTCCTGTCTCCAATCTTTCCTTCCTTTCTAAATTCCTTGAAAAATTGGTCTTTAATCAACTTTCCTCTCACCTAGAAGTTTCCCTCACTCTCCATCCCCGGCAATCAGGTTTTCGTCCCGGCCACAGCACTGAAACTGTCCTTCTCTCCCTTCTTAATGAACTTCACACTGCTCACGATCGTGGTCTCTTTACTTTAGCTGTTTCCCTTGATCTCTCTGCGGCTTTCGACCTGGTGGATCACCGCACCCTCCTCACTCGTCTTCGGGATGCTGGTCTTTCTGGCACGGTTCTTCGATGGTTTCACTCATTTCTTTCTTGTCGCTCTTTCTCTGTAGTTACTGGGTCTTCTTCTTCCCCCCCCCCCCCACTTCCCTTGCATGTGGGGTCCCCCAGGGTTCTGTCCTTGCCCCTCTTCTCTTTAACATTTTCTTAGCTCCTCTCGCCCTTTTAATTCAGCAGTTTGGTATCTCCGCGTACTATTACGCAGATGACATCTTTCTTTTGTTTCATACTGATTTTCTCTCTCCTGACATAGCCCCTCTTAACCACTGCCTGACTGCTATCGCTTCATGGTTTTCCTCTAACTTTCTTCACGCAAATCCCGCTAAGTCTTTTGCAATCTGGTTCACCTTTGGGAGTCCCTCCCCCGCCTGTGCCCCTTCTTTCTTTTCACAGCCCATTCCCCTTGTCTCCTCTCTCCGCTACCTGGGCGTTACTCTTGATTCTTCTCTTTAAGGCGCATATATCCTCTGTTCAACGTTCTTTTTTCTCCCTTAGGCAGCTCCGCGCTATCAGTCCTTTTCTTTCCTCCTCTGCTCTGGCTACTCTTCTCCTCTCTCTTGTGATGTCTCGTCTGGATTACTGTAATGTCTCCCTAGCTGGTCTCCCCCAAGCCCAATTGTCTCGTCTCCAACGTGTTCAAAATACCGCTATTCGCCTCCTCACTTACGCTTCTCGCTTCGATCATGTTACTCCTCTCCTTCTTCAACACCACTGGTTACCTGTCTCTTTTCGCGTTCAGTATAAAATTCTCATTCTTGCACATAAGGCTGTTCGCACCGGTACCCCTTTCTATCTTGCCAACCTGATTCACTTCCGTACCTCTCACCGTTTGCTTCGTTCCATTCACATAAACCGTATGTCTCTTCCCTCTCCCTCCCAGGCCCATCTTACCTCCACCCGTTCTTCAGCCTTCTACTTTCTGGCCCCAAGCCTATGGAACTCTCTCCCTCCCTCGCTCCGTGCAGAGGAGTCCTACCAATCCTTCAAGACCCAACTCAAGACCCATCTTTTTCAAGTAGCATTCAATCTCCCTCCCTAACCCTCCCCTCCCTCTTCTGCTTCATGATGTTAGTTGTATTTGTAATTGTTATTGATTTCTGTCTTTTCTCTCTCTTTCCTTTCTTTTCTATTATTTTAAATTGGCGTTCCTTTTTCTTTTTCCTGCAGCCCTATTTTTTTTAAACATTTTTAAATATTTTCGAATATTTTTAAATTATTTTAATTTTATTGTAAACCGCTCAGGTGCCCATGGTGTTGGGCGGTATACCAAGTTTTAAATAAACAAACATAAACAAACAAACAAACCCCCTTTGAATATTGGTCTGCATGTTCATATTTTATCTTTATACACTACACAGAACAGGGCCATTTGCAGCTCTTTGTTTCTCTGGTGTTGTATTGCATGCAGAGTGGTTTTGGCAGTTTCAATTTAAGTTTTGTCTACATAATTTTATTTTTAGTTTGTATTATTTTATGCTTGGTGAGGATTAGCCTATATTCCGAGTGGGTGATCAAGGCCAGGTATTCTGTTAGCATGAAGTTTCTATGTAAGGATTAGTAGCAAGCCAGCTTGTTTGGTTTTCTGGATGTTCTAGGGTCCGTAATGTGACAGATAGCACACCCAGATAGCATGCACTAACAGATAATGCAGGGAAATTGCAGATAACAGCAATTTTCTGCACTGTTTACAGAAATTATGATCTTCAGGAACAAACAGGAATGCAGTCTTCACATATGGGTGAATGTCATCGATTGAGTCCATGCGGGAATGCTCCCCAAGTTCCAATTGGAAAGCTTTTAAAAGCACTCCACTGTGCCTGCATGCCTGCCTTCCCAACTCCTCTCCTTAGTTCTTAGTTTTCCGTGGAGCCAGTAGGACACCTCATCCTGTCACTGCCGAAAAACTTCTCTATTCTGTGTCCTTCGGGGTACTTATTTATTTTATTTATTGAACGGTTTTATATACCGCCTTTCAGAAAAATCAAAGCGGTTTATATAGAACAAAACTTGAACATTACATTGAAACTTATTCCAACAATTGAAATTACAGTGAACATTAAATTGTATATAATAAAGATGGTAATTTGAGGGTTACAATGCTGAGTAAATGCTGATTAGGTATATAGATAGTTTAAACATATATACAGATTTAAATATTTACAAATTTCAAAAATCTTATCTGAGCAAGGAAAAATGTATTGTAGTTCACTAGAATTATTAGTGTAAAGAGTAAATGTGATAATGTGGAGAATTGGGTATTGTAAGATAGAGTAAGAAAAAGGAAAAAGTAAGTTGTGAATTAATGAATATGAGTATACATGAGTTTAAGTGGGAAATATTTCATCTATTGGGAATGAGTCTCCAAAGTACTCTATAAATGAGTGAGTTTTAAGATCTTTTCGAAATGCTGAAAGATCTGTGATATCTCTGAGTTTATCCGGCAGAGCGTTCCATATTAAAGGAGCATTGAAGCTGAATGCCCTATTTGTTGTAATTTTATTGAGTTTTGAAAAGTTGTTTGGAACAAGTAGTGTGTTCAGGTTCCTTTGTCTCACTGTTCTGGTCCTTGAATGAATTATTAGTAGATCAGTTAGATATGATGGGGCTATATCTCTTATCTGTTTGAACGTTGTTATGATAACTTTATATTTTATACTACTTTGTATAGGTAACCAGTGAAGTTTGTACAGTATAGGGGTTATGTGTTCAGTTGGACCTGCATTTATAAGCATTCTTGCAGCAACATGTTGTGCTTCTTTTAGTTGGTGTAAAGCATGTTAGGAATAGCTTGAAGAATTATGTTACTAAAATCTAAGTGAGGCAGGATCAGGGCTTGAAGGACTGATCTGAAGTCCAGATTTGATAATAAAGGTTTTAGATTTTTAAGATATCTTAATTTATTATATATTGTGTTTGTTGTATTCCTGATGTGTGTTGTTAGACTTAACGTTCTGTCTATGATAACGCCAAGGTATCTTATTTCATCTTTTATGGGGATGCTTATGTTTTCAATTTTTATTTCTGTTGGAGGTGTAAATTTTTGATTTCTAGAAACAAATAATGCTTCTGTTTTCTTGAAGTTAATGTGTAGATTGTGTTCATTTAGCCATTGCGTCATTTTAGTGAAGCATGATTTGATATTGGAGAAGTCCAGGGAGTCTATGTCCATAGGGAGATAAATCATAACATCACCAGCATAAATTGCATATTTTAATTTGCACTGTTGAATGATGTGGCATATAGGTTGTAAATATATGTTAAAGAGTAGAGCTGACAATGCAGAACCTTGTGGGATTCCTTGTTTTTGCGTATAGGTTTTAGATGTATGGTTTCCTATTTTTACCTGTTGCGATCGATCAGTTAGATATGATTGATATACATGGCACTATTCTTGCATGGTTCCAATCTGTTTGAGTCTTTCAAAAAGGATACGATGGTTAATTGAATCAAAGGCAGCCGATATATCCAAAAATATAAGTAATACTGCTTGTTTTGATTTGTCAATGTATTTTAGAATATCAAAGATAACTGCACTTTTCCACTTGAAAAGCGTAAGAGCGTCTTGTGGAAGGTTTCCTGGAAGCATAAAGGATATCCTTTACCTGCTGAGAAAGGTTAAGACCATGAAGTTCTAGGCTTTCAGCAACCAGGCCCTGAGATGGAGAGACGGGGGATTGGGATGCCACAGCATCCCGTCCTCCTGAGAAAGGAGATTCTGGAGCAGATCCTAACTCCAGAGGATGGAGCTTGAGAGAGATGTAGGAGCAGAGGGTACCACACACTGTTCCCTCTAAGCTGTGCGCGTGTGCGCGCGCACACACCTTGCCGAGCGAGCGCACATACTTTACAACAGAGCGCACAAAAATTACGGTTCTGATTCTGATAGAAAACAACACAGATGTCTTAAAATTTAAAAGTTGTGATTGTAATTACTAGAAATTTTCCGCTTCATTTAGTAATCATCTATTTTCATTTAATTTGATTAAAATCAATGTGGTGGCAATACTGTATTCTGACGTGTTGTCAAATTTTAAAGTATATAACTCAAAGTGTTTTATGTGGCGCACAAAAATTTAACCTTCCTTCAAAAGCCGCGCACAGCTGATATTTTATGCGCACACAGCCTACAGAAAATTAGAGGGAACATTGGTACCACATTTGCCGAGGCCAATGTGGAGCTATGAGAATCATATGACCTCTGTCTCTCTGAAGCTTGAACAGGGTTTTGGGAATTAGGGGAATGGGTGGAAAGGCATACAGGAATTCCTGGCCCCAATGGAGGAGGAAAGCATCCCTGGCCTGACAACCCTGGGCCGGAATTCTGGAACAGAACCGGGGAAGTTTGGCATTCAGCGGACTTGCGAAGAGGTCTATGTCCGGGGTTCCCCAAATTTGGAAAGTTTTACATAACAGGATTTTTTACCGTAAGAAAATCTCTCTCCTTTTTTGTTAAGTGACCTGTTTCATAGGCAGTGAAGACCAAATTATCAATATTGCTCTTAAGGGTGCTGGTGGGATCTTGATCTAATCTCAAATAAAACTTTTTATCAGGTCTTCTCTTAAGGTGTTTTATGTAAATATTTTTTGTAATCGTTTTTAAGGGGGCAATTGGTTTTCAACTTTTATTCGCGTACCATTGACGACTCTCATGAGGTATATAGTATTGCGATATTATAATGCGATGCAGGCTCTTAGAGGCACATTTGCATTAATATAGGGTCGCATATACCTTGACTTAAGAGTGAGACCTCTTTTTGGAAATCATGTATTGAATGGCGATGGATCCGAGTATGTTATTAATATTGAGTTTTCAATTTATGATACTTCCGGGCTCTGTAATTCTTTTAATACGCATGCATTAGCATTTTTTGGAGTTTTAAGTGCTTGAAGGAGTAACATTTTTTAATGAAAGGAATCTCTATATGTCCTAGAATGGCAATGTTTTCAAGTTTTGTCTATATGTATTGCCCTCTTTTTGGACTATTGAATGATAGATCTAAGCACGTTATTGTATTGAGTTTTAAGTTTGGGTTACTTCCGGGCTCTGTAACTCTTTTAATACGCATGCGCCAGCGTTTGTTTGAAGCTTTTTAAAGCACTTGAAGGAGCAACACGCGTTTGCAGTTGTCTCTGGGAATTGCTCGCATAGGTAACAAGTTTTAGTTGATATTGCACCGGTTTTTAATGAAAAGAATTTTCATGTATTCTAGAACGGCGATGTTTTTAAGTTTTGCATATGTATTGTTCTCTTTTTTTTTTTTTTTAGACTATTGAACCGGCGTACCCTTTCGTTGTGGAGAAGAGGTAATACGTTGATAGTGGTTCCTTGGCCTCTCTAGAATCAATAGAAGTGATTCCCAAAATCTTTGTAAATTTTAAAAATAAACATTTCAGAACTAGGTCTTAGAACAAGTTTTAATCTATGCTTCCTCGTATTCCCGCAAATGATACAAGAGTGCCTTTGGGTGTTCGTTTAAAGGTAACAAGCCCTAGGGGTGTCTCCCGCATTGGTCATCTTTATCTATTTTTTATACATTGAACATCAATTTTATAGTTTTATTGAACGCCATGGTTTTTGCATTTACCTTTTGCCATTATATTCGTCGGCTGTTTATTGATTTAAAGCCGGTTGACTATGTTCATTTTTTACTATAAAATAAAAACGTTGTTTACTGTCAAATCTATTGACCTTTCAGAATAAGTTTTATCTAGCCCCTGTAACATTTTTCAATACTCGGTAGGTTTAACCATCCTTGGTGGTTTTGTGGATCTCATGGGATTCATTATTATATAAAAAGATGTAGATTAGATCCCTTTTTGTCTCTCTGGACACATTAAATCATTTCGTTATTGTTCATGGTACATAGTAATAGCAGATAGTTTAGTATTCCACCCCCTTGGTTTGGTATTCTCTTTTGTACAATAGACAAAATATCTGTTCTGGGCCGCATTCTCTCTTTTTTAGTTTGACTTTTAAAAGCATGTCCTCTAAATTTATGTTCTTTTTTACAGAAGAGTTTTTGTTGTATGGTATTAGTGACTTCAATTACACAATTTAGTGTATTGGGTAATCTGTAACCATCACACACCAATCAGGTATTACGAAATTTGATTTGTATTAGTAATTTTGTTTAAACATCCCCATCTCCTTTTCTTTATTTTGTCCTCCTCATCCCTTTTGTTCCGTTTTATATGTGATTTTCTTTTTATGGGTTATTTTTAAGCATATATTTCTGATCATTTATTCTTATTATCACATTCTGATCCTTCCTTTTAAAGCTCACTGTATTGTTGAGTATCTTTCATTATATTTTCAATTACATCTTTATTGTACTTTTAATTTTTTTTGTGTTCCATATTTATAGCATGCAGTACAATTGATACTGGCAATGTACATGTACAGATTTTGTTGTTTGTTTGAATTATAATTTTGACTGTACTTTTAATTATATTTTTAGTTATTCTTTAAGCACCATAAAGTGCTTATGGGATATATCAGAGATTATATATGTTTTGTGTTTCACCTGAGACCAAAGCTTTTTATTGGAATAGCATGTTGTTTTTGCCCTGTTTAATGTTTTTATATATAGTGTTTTTAGTTTTCTATTTTAAAATACTGTTTTATCCGTGTCCTTTTATAATAATTTGTAATTATATTATTTATTTACATGTTTTTTTAGTGTGCCCTGAAAACCCCTGATGAAGTATACCACGAAACACGGTCCTGTGTTGGGTTTAGGCCACCTATTATTTGGTTAATAAAGGTTTTGTGTGTGTGAACCTGCCACTCTCTTGGTGATGGAGATGGTACCACCACGCTTGGAACACTTTTTAAAACCCGAAGCGGGTTCTTCCATTTTAAAGGAAAAGTTGGGCCTAGTGCCCAATATGGCGTGTGGCACCTAAGGAGAAAATACCTGGAAAAGACTCCAGAAGAAAAGGGGGGGGGTTGTTTTTTTTAAAAGAAAAAAGAAAGAACCGGCGGTACCGGTGTAGCGTCAAGGTGAAGGCAGACGCGACCACAAAAAAGAATAATAAAAGGGAATATTTTCTGCGGTGACAGGATGTGCGACCTGTCGGCTCCGCGGAAAATGAAGAACTGGAGAGGGACAGTTGGGAAAGGCGGGAAGGCAGCACGCAGGCGCTGTGGGATGCTCCCAAAAGCTTTCCTATTGGACGCTGGGGAGTGTTCCCGCGCAGGCTCCGTCAGTACCGACAATACCTATATGTGAAGACTACATTCCTGCTTGTTCCTGGAGATAAGCCAGTCAGTGATTTTAACACATGTACCAAGTGTGCCAGTACCATCTCAGCTACTGACAAACATGACTGTTTTTAAAATGTTCGGGCCTGAACATGAACCCACTTCTTGTCCTTTGTGCCAACAAATGACTAAAGAGGCCTCAAGAACTGAGCCAGACAATTTGGATCGTTGTTCGCCTCGGACTCGGTTTCAGTGACTTCCACTTCATCAGGGGCATTGACTTCTTCTCATGGGTCTCAGCCTTCTACAAAATCCAAACACAGAAATCAATCAAAGTCTGTGGCCGTTTCCAAATCTTCGGCATCGAAGACAGATTCCGTTGCCAGGGAGAAGGCCCAATATAAGAGGTGCTTCCGATGCAGACCGGCCAAACAAATAGCCCTGGTGGGAGGATCTGTCCTCCAAAGCACAAGTGGGACTCTGGGACACTCCCAAGGCATCGACCTCTGGAGAGCTACCGGTTCCATGTTCTGGGACGGTGGCTCAGGGCCCCATACACGACTCCTTCTAGACATCTGCCAGCTTCCTAGACCAGCGCATGCTGGCTCTCGAGAGGAGCTTGGAAGCACTCCTGCAGCCTCTGTACCGATATCACGGAGAGCGTCAGGAGTACAGGCTTCGGTACAGAGCCTACAGCCAGATGTATTGGCCCCCGATACCAGCCCTCCAGTTCGCATCGTTGTAGCACTCAAGGCCAATTCCTTAGTTGGAACCAACCGATGCCCCCAATATCCAACAGGCTGCCATTGGTCTCTGTTCCGATACCTCTGAATATCGGTATCGGCATCGACTTCCACGAAGCATCGAGGTCGAACCCAGGACCGCTGATACTTTGATTTCTTACCAGATTCTGATTCAAGTTCTTCAGAATCTGACGAGGGATCACTCAATTCCCGAGAACTTCCTGACAATCCCTTAGGACCCATTGCCGCCTCAGGAATACCATCAGTCCCTCTCAGAGGATATGTCCTTTCAGGTCTTCATATGTGACGTGGCCTCCGAAAAGGAACCACGAGCTGAGGAATTGTAGATTCTCCAATACCCTCCAACGCCCAAGGAAGCGGCTCCGCTCACGGTTCCTCTTGTTAGCAAGAGACTCGATACCATGTACCGAGTACCAGAGTACCCAGGCTTCCAAAAAACACAGTTCCCCATCACTAAATGGTGGTGAAAGCATAGTTACTCATCTGTAACAGGTGTTCTCCAGGGACAGCAGGAATCAGTCCTCACATATGGGTGACATCGGCACAGACTGAGCCCTCGCAGAAGCATCTCCCCAGCTTTCAAAGAAAGCCTTTGGGAGATGACACCATGCATGCGTGGTCCCCTTCCCGCCCAAGGGTGCCATCTTGCTCAGTCAAATGACATAGCTAAAAGACGGCAAAAATAAAAGATGGTAAAGGAGCAACTCCAAGGGGAGGAGGGAGGGTTGTGAGGATTGATTCCTGCTGTCCCCAGAGAACACCTGTTACAGGTGAGTAACGATGCTTTCTCCGGGAACAAACAGGAAGTCAGTCCTCATATATGGGACTCCCCAGCTACAAGCTACCAAAAGCCCATAGCAAAAACAGGGATCCCTCAAGGGGAGCGGGCAAGCAGCAGCAATTGAGTCCAAGTACACAGACCACGGTCGGAGGGTAGGAGGACAAAGCCCTCTTACAGTCCAATGTGTGAAGGACCATCTCCGCCCGACTGGAATGAGGTCTTGGGAAGAAGGTAGGGGAACACCACTTCCTGGTTAAGATGGAAGGGTGACACTACCTTCGGCAGTAACTTGGGGTGCGTGCGAAGCACCACCTTGTTCTTGTAGAACCTGGTATAGAGTGCCTCTGCCACAAGGGCTTGGAGCTCGCTAACTCTGTGAGCAGAGGTGAGCGCGACCAGGAAAATCACCTTCCAAGAGAGGTAGTGAAGGTGGCAAGTAGCCAGAGGCTCAAAGGGTGGGCGAGTGAGCTGCCCCAACACAACACTGAGGTTTTATTTGGTCCCTGGAAGACGAACTGATGTTTTCGACAAGAGCAAGCCCGATGGAAGCGCGTCAAAGGATGGACCGAGAGGGGCTTACCATCCACCGGAAGGTGGTGCGCTGCCAGGGCACGAAGGTGCACTCGGACAGAGTTAGACTTGAGCCTGGACTGGGAGAGATGGAGAAGGTACTGGAGAAGGGATCAGCCCCGTGGATATGGAGAAGGGATCAGCCCCGTGGAGATGGAGAAGGGATCAGCCCCGTGTTCGACGCACCAAACAGAGAACCTGTGCCATTTAAGGACATACGACTTCCTGGTAGATGCCTTGCGAGAGGCCAGCAGAATGTCTTCCACCTCAACCGGAAGGTTGAGAGGGGCCAGAGTCACCCTTTCAACAGCCACGCTGTCAACAAGAGGGACCCCAGGTTGGGGTGCAGGAGAGAGCCCCCCTCCTGAGATAAGAGTCCCGGGGCAGTTCTCATGGGGATGGGGGCCTTCACCGTCAACTGCAGAAGCAGTGGGAACCATGGCTGCCTGGGCCACTGGGGAGCTATCAGAATGAGTAAGACCCTGTCGAGGAGGGTCCTGAACAAAGTTTTGGCGATCAGCGGCGACAGAGGGAAGGCGTACATGTGGCCTTCCGACCATGAGACTAGAAACGCATCCACTGCCACCTTGGAGAGGTAGGCCTGCTGGGAGCAGAAGCGGGGCAACTGAAAATTGTCTGGATTGGCAAACAGGTCTATCACGGGTTTCCCCCAGAGCCAGAAAAGCTGACTGGCTACCCTGGGATTCAGCTGCCACTCGTGCGGCTGGAGAACCCTGCTGAGCCTGTCAGCCAGCAGGTTGTCCTGGTCTGGCAGGTACACTGCCCTCAGAAGGATACCCTGTTGTATTGCATATGAGCAGAGGCCCAGTGCCTCCTGACAAAGGGCACACGACTCTGTGCTCCCCTGTTTGTTCACGTAGATCACCACCACCACCTGGTTGTCCGTCTGGACCAGGACCGGCTGGTGACGCAGGTGGTGACAAAAAACCCTCAGGTGAGGTGTATGGCTCAGAGCTCCAGGAGGTTGATCTGCTGGGTGCTCTCGTCTGGCGACCAGTTGCCCTGAGTGCAAAGACGTCCACAGTGGGCTCCGCAGCCGAGCAGTGAGGCGTCCGTGGTGAGGACCCTCGAGTGGCTTGGGGCCTGGAAGGGCATGCCCGCTTCTAGGTGCTGGGGTGACTGCCACCAGACCAGAGAGTCTGCCAACTGGCGGGTCACCGAAACTCTGTCTCAGAGGCAGCCTGTGTCCTGAGACCACTGGTCCTGGAGACACCACTGCGCCACCCTCATGTGGAGGTGAGCGGCTGAGGTGACGTGGACTGTGGGGCCATGTGCCCGAGGAGGTGCAGAAGATGCCAGACAGGCACCGAGGAACGGTGCTGTACTTCTCGAGCTAGAGATCTGAGACGATCGGCCCGGTCCTTGGGCAAGAAGGCCTTCAACTGGAGGGTGTTGATCTTTGCCCTGATGAACTTCAGGCACTGTGTCGGGAGGAGGCGAGACTTGGGGTAGTTTATGACAAAGCCCAAGTGTTGGAGAACCTGGATGGTGCATGCAGTGGCCTGCTGTGCCTCCTCTTATGAGCCAATAGTCCAGGTAGGGAAACATGAAGACTTCCTGGAGCCTGACGAAGGTGGCCATGACCGCCAGGCATTTCGTGAAAACCCCTTGGGGCGAAGGGGAGCACCCTGTACTGAAAATGTCTGTCCCCTACCACAAACTGCAGGTACTGCCTGTGGTTGGGATGGATAAGGATGTGTGTATAAGCATCCTTGAGGTCTAAGAAGCATAGCCAATCTCCCTGCTGGAGGTATGGCAGCAATGTTCCAAGGGAGAGCATCTTGAACTTCTCCCTCACCAGAAATTTGTTGAGGTTGCGCAGGTCAAGGGATGGGCCTTAGGCCACCCGTCCTTTTTGGCATGAGGAAGTATCTGGAGTAGAACTCCTTGCCTTTGAGGTGGTGGGGCACCAGTTCCACCGCTTTGTCTTCGAGAAGACCTGCCAACTCCTTCAGAAGAAGGTCCCGGTGGAGGGGAAACCTGAGGGGCTCTCCCAGGAAATAAGAAGGAGGTGTCTGAGTCAGGTGGAGGAGGTAACCCTCCCTGACTACCCTTAGTGCCCAGGAATCGGTGGTGATGGACATCCACTTCTAGGCAAAGAGAGCCAGACGTCCCCCTGTGGGCTGCTGATCTCCTTGGGGTAAATAGGCTATGCTCAAGGAGTCAAAAGCTCCCCCCTGGCTGGGCTGGGGTTGGTGCCTGGGGTTTTGGAGCCTTCTGCTTATTTGGGCCATGCCTACGTCCTGTAGCATGCTGACCCTGTTGGGGAGCCGGGGAGGACTGAAAGGGTGGGTAGTTTCAGTAAGCAGCCCCCTTCCTCGGGTAAAAGGACTTTTTACACGAGCCCTTCCATTGGGGAGGGGCAGTGGTCTTCTTAGAGAGTCTGGTCCTCATTATGAACTCAGTCTCCAGCTCAGCAGGCTTGTCAGTCATGGGAATGCAAAAGAGGTTCTCTCCTTGGCAGGGGGACATCGACAAATTTGTCCTGAACCCAATGCTCAATGTCGGACGACTGAAGCCAAGCTTGGTGGCATGCACCAATGCCCACCGCAGCTACCCGGAACGCCAACTCAAAACTGTCAGAGGCCGCTCGAGACATAAATTGGAGCACTCACGGACTGTCCTCGGCCAGGCTCTTGAATCACTGCAAAGGTTCCTCGGAGAGACCAGCCGAGAATCCAGCGAGTTCCTTTGCCAGATCTCTCAAGTACATGCCCATGTACAGCTGGTAGGCCTGGATGCAGCAGATGAGCATTGAGCCCTGGTAGCACTTCCTGCTGAGGGCATCCAAGGTGTGGGCCTCCCTGCCGGGGGGCACCGAGGAGTGCGTCTTGTGGCTTTTCAGTCGACGCATGGCCGACTCCACCACAATGGAGTTGTGCGGCAGTTGTGACTTCTGGAAACCCGGGCTCCAGCAGACCCGATACATCTGCTCACTACTGGCACTGATGCCGGCATCTCCCACATGCGGAGCACGAGCCGTTCCAGGATGGGAGGAATGGGCACCGTGAGCCATTCCCGCGGAGGGGCCTTGTATTGGAGGATCTCTAACTCATCTGCCCAAGGGTCCTCTTCCGACATGGTCAGGAACAACAGGGCCTTAGACATGTCCTTGATAAAATCGAGAAAGCTCATGTCCTCGGGTGGGGACCACATCCGAAGGGACGTTGTGGTGGTGACGGGTATCGGAGGAGTCCTCGTCCTCTGTCTCCCACTCAGAGTAATCTGTGGAGGACTCGTAGGAGGGCTGCTCCGCGGGTCTCAAGGGCCCCGATGCCCTACGGCCAATACCCAGTAAACTTGCTGGGGATGATGGAGGTCCAGTCGAGCGGGACTCAGAGCACGACCTCAGCTGACTCAAGGCTAAAGAACCTCGAGGATCTGCTCGGCCTCCGGGGATGCCTTGGACGTCGAGTGCCCGATGGTTGGGGCGGATGAACCAGTCATGCTGGACAACAGTGCCCACTGCTGGTCCATGAAGAAAAAAACTGTGCTCCAGGACTGCCATTCTGGACTCACCAGAAAGCTCCACAGCCTTCGGCGAAGGGCACCAAGGGACTCGCCTGCTGCTGGCTCCCCCAAAGGGGAATCCTCAACAAGGATAGTGTCTGGGGACCGAGGCCAGTCTGCAGCCGGGTCCTTCTGGGGAACCTTCGCAGGTTGCTCCTTCTCAGATGCCTCCGACGAGCCTCTCGGACTGCAGGACCGGGATCGGACCCGGGGAGCTCCCGGCCGGTCAGAACCATCCAAGGATGCCACCTTCAAAGGTTTCTTCTTATTCCTGGGTTCCCTTGAGGGAGATCCTCTTTCTGAGGACTCACAACGATGCTCGGGTTCGGAGAGTTCCTCCCGAGATGTCGGGGCCTCAGATGAGGCCCTGGCTTTTGCAGGCATCAGGGACACGGGGAAAAACTTATCATGCTGCTGCTGGCAGCTCTTAAGAACCTTGCTGGACATCCTTTTTCAGAGACCGCAGGCCGCTGGGTCGTGGTCTGGCTCAAGGCAGCGAAGACAGCAGTTGTGTGTGTCAGTCAAAGACATAATTTTAGAGCACTGATCACACTTCTTAAAACCACTGGTAGCCAAGGGGGAAAAACGTACCCCTGCAGAGTCAAAGACCCTCTGGGCTACCAGCAGGAGAAAAAAAGACGCGCCAGAAAAGGAAAAGAACGAAAGACAACAAAATTAGACCTAACTCGACACCGACGCACCGAGGTCGGTAGGTGGGAAGAGTACCGGTGTAATACCAGAGGCGAGTTGAAAACTCGGGAACAAAAAAAAAATCTATTTTTTCCAGGGGAAAGTCAGACGTCTGAAGGGCTCCATGGAAAAAAGGAGACTGAGCAAGACGGAGCTGCTTAAACCCCGAACAGATTACAGAGTACCACCTGTTCTGACGGGACTCCCTCTCCAGGCAGTAATGGATCATGAAGGTATGAGCGGAGGACCAGGTGGCAGCCCGGCAGATGTCTGCCAGGGGCACTGAGCAAAGGCTCGTGACCGGCATCGCCATCGCATGGATATTACACACCATGACCCAGTGGTCTAGTGGCAGGCCAGCCTGGGCCTGGGCCTGGGCGAAGGCAATGCAGTCCCCACCCAAATGGATAAGGTCCGCTTGGTGACTGCCTGTCCCAGATGGCTGGAATCACAGGAGACAAAAAGCTGCCCAGCTTTGTGATGGCCCTGAGTCTGCTGCCAATAGAAGGACAAGGCCCTCTTGCAGTCCAGGGTATGGAGAATGGCTGATGCCGGGTCAATGTGGGGCCTCAGGAACAAAGTGGGCAACACCACCTCCTGGTTGAGAAGGAAGTCCGAGACAACCTTTGGGAGGAACTTGGGGTGGGTGCGAAGAACCACCCTGTTCTTTTAGAACAGAGGTTCCCAACTCCAGTCCTGGAGGGCCAACCACCATTCAGGTTTTCAGGCTGTCCCTAATAAATATGCATGAGATGCATTTGCATGCACTGCCCCCATTGTATTCAAATGTATCTCATGCATATTCATTAGGGACAGCCTGAAAACCTGAATGGTGTTTGGCCCTCCAGGACTGGAGTTGGGAACATCTGTTGTAGTTAGTGTATGGTGCCTCAGCCATCAGAGCATGGAGCTCGCTGACTCTACGGGTGGAAGTGAGCACCACCAGGAAGAGCACCTTCCAGGATAAGTGCCTCAAGGAGCAAGTAGCCAGGGGCTCAAAAGGCAGCTTGGTCAGCTGCATGAGAACCACATTGAGGTCCCATTCCACCAGGGACGGGCGGATAGGGTGCTTGGAGAGGAGAAAGCCCTGCATAAAACAAGAGACAAGGGGCTGCCCCTAGAGGGGTTTGCCCTTGATGGGATGATGGTGCGCCGAGATCGCACTCAGGTGAACCCTGACAGGATTCGATTTTAGCCCAGACTGCAAGAGATGGAGCAAGTATTGAAGGACAGAATGTATTGGGCAGGAGAATGGGTCCACAGGCTTCTCCAAACACCATACCAAAAACCTGCGCCACTTGAAGGCATAAGCCCATCTCGTCGAGTCCTTACGAGAGGCCAGCGGATGTCCTCGACCTCCCTGGGGAGATGAAGGGGAGCTAATGTGACCCGTTCAGCAGCCAAGCTGTAAGGGACAGGAATCCCAGATTGGGGTGGAGGAGCAAGCCTCCCTCCTGCGTTAGGGGCCCCGTTGACCTCCTGAGAGGAATTTGGGGCTGCATTGAGAGACGGAGCAGCAGGGGGAACCATGGCTATCTGGGCCACGAGGATCATCGAGGCCCTGTCCCGCTGTACCTTGAGAAGGGTCCGTGCTATCACCGGCATGGGAGGGAAGGCGTATAGAAGGCCTGTCGCCCACAAGAGGAGGAAGGCATCTGGAGCCACCTGGTTCGGGTGTGGATAGGGACCACAAAACCGGGGAAACTGAGTATTGGCTGGACTGGTGAAGAGGTTCAGGTCTGGGGTGCCCCAGAGCTAGAACAGCCGCTGTGCTGTCACAGGACTCAGGTGCCACTCTTGCGGCTGGAGGACTCTGCTCAGTCGGTCCACCAAGGCATTGTCTTGGCCCAGGAGATGGACGGCTCTGAGGATAATGTCCTGGCTCATTGCATATGAGCACAGGGTCACCGCCTCCTAGCAGAAGCTGTAGGAGCCGGGCCCCCTTGTTTGTTCAGACAGAACATAGTGACTTGATTGTCCGTCTGCACAAGCACCACCTGGTGCCAAAGACGATGCCGGGATGCCTTCAGTGCGAGGACAGCTCAGAACTCCAGCAGGTTGATCTGCTACTGACCTTTCTCGGGGATCAGGCCCCCTGGGTGCGTAGCTCCTCGCAATGGGCCCCCCAACCAGAGAGGGAGGTGTCCATCATAAGGACTTTCTGGGGGGGGGGGTCGTGGTCTGGAAGGACATGCCCCTGAGCAGTTGTTGCACATCCTGCCACCAGACCAGCCAAGGCGAGACCGAGATGGGGTCCTGGAGTCAGCCCGTAGCTTGGGCCCACTGTGCGCGAAAGCAACATTGCGCTGCTCGCATGTTGAGAACATAAGAACATAAGATATGCCATACTGGGTCAGACCAAGGTCCATCAAACCTAGTATCTTGTTTAGAACAGTGGCCAATCTAGGTTATAAGTACCTAGCAGTTTCCCCAAAAGACACAGGTTCCACAATGCTTGTATTGGGTAAAGCAGTGATATCCCGAGTCCCTTTTAATAGTGGTTTATGGACCTTTCCTCCAGGAACTTGTCCAAACCTTTTTTAAACCCAGCTACACTATTCTAGAGTTTGATTACACGTTGAGTGAAAAAATATTTTTTCTTATTAGTCTTCAATAGTTTACCCTATAGCTTCATTGCAAGTCCCCTAGTCTTTCTATATTCTAATGACGTAAACAAATCGATCTACGTTTACCCGTTTCACTCCGTTCATTAATTTATAGACCTCTATCATCTCTCCCCTCAGCCGTCTCTTTTCCAGGTTGAAGAGCCCTAACCTTTTTAGCCTCTCTTCATAGGGGTATCCTTCCATCCCCTTTACCATTTTGGTGGCTCTTCTCTGTACCTTTTCTAATAATGCTATATCCTTTTTAAGATACGGCAACCAGAATTGAGGTGGACATTGGGCACAACATGGACTGTGGAGGCCATGTAGCCTTGGAGGTGAAGCATCGACCGAGCCGAGACTGTGACACGACTCTGCAAGTCAGACGCCAGGGACATAAAGTGATCTGCCCTGTCCTGGGAGAGGAAGGCCTTGGCCTGGAGAGTATCCAGGCGAGCCCCTATGAACTCCAGGGATTGCACTGGAGTAAGGTGGGATTTCGGATGGTTGACAACGAAGCCCTGGTGCTCTAGAAGCCTAATGGTGTGGCCTGTGGCTTGCAGGGCCTCTGAGGCCATGTCTCCCTTTATGAGCCAAACATCTATGTAAGAGTAGATAAAGGCCCCTAGGAGATGGAGGTGTGCCACCATCACTGCAAGACACTTGGTGAAGACCTGTGGTGCGGAGGCAAGACCAAAGGAAGCACCCTGTACTGGTAGTGATTGTTCAGACCACAAACTGCAGGTACTGTCTTTGGTTCGAGTGGATGAAGATGTGGGTATAAGCATCCTTTAAGTCCAAGGAACATAGCCAATCACCCTGCTGGAGGTAGGGCAGCAGTGTTCCAAGGGAGAGCATTTTGAACTTCTCCCGTACCAGGAATATGTTCAGGTTCCACAGATCGAGGATGGGCCTGAGACCTCCCGTTCTTTTCAGGACGAGGAAGTATCTGAAGTTGAAACCTCTTCCTCTGAGATGAGATGGTATGGGCTCCACCGCCCCATATTTGAGGAGGCCTGTGAGCTCCTGAATTAGTAAGGCCTGGTGCAGGGGAAGCCACTTGGGCTCCATGGGAAAATAGGGGGGGGAGGCAGCTGGTCCAGATGGAGGAGGTAACCCTCCCTGACAACCTGAAGAACCCATGTGTTGGTGGTGATGGGGTCCCACCTGTGGGCAAAGTGGGCCAGCCTTAACCCCGTCAGCAGCTGTCATCCAGTGGTCAAGAGGCTATGCTGGGGGTGTCAAAACCCCAAGCCTGGCTTGCTGGAGCAGGCAACTGGCTCTTCGGTCCTTTGGGACTGTGAGGCTTCTGGCCGGAACCCTTACCCTGACTGCCCTGCTGCGGGGTCTGCTTGGTCGGGTATTCCCTATAGGGCTGGCCCTTCCTGAGGAAGAAGGTTTTTTCCCATGCGGCTTTTTCCTAGGAAGAGTAGAGATCTTCCTGGAGAGCAGAGTACAGGTGAAGTACTCTGTCTCAATTTCGGCAGCTTTGTCCTCCATAGGTTTCCCAAAGAGTTTCTCCCCGAGGCAAGGGACATCAAGGACCTTCTCCTGGACCCACTGTTCCAAGTCTGAGAACTGGAGCCAAGCCTGCCGGTTGGAGCCGATGCCAGCCACTGCCACTCATACGGAGGACTCAAAGCCATCATACGCAGCTCGAGAGAGGTATTTGGAGCACTCACCGACTGACTTCGAGATTGCCTGGAAACGCTGGAGGTGGTCCCCATCAAGGTCGGCCACAAGTCCTCCGAGTTCCTTGGTGAGGTCTCAGAGGAACATACCAATGTACAGTTGGTAGACCTGGATGCGGCATGCTAGCATGGAGCCCTGGTAACATTTGCACCCAAGGGCATCAAGGGCATGAGACTCCCTGCCTGGAGGGACTGAAGATGAGTCTTCAGGCTCTTCTGCTTGCACAAGGCCGACTCGACGACCATGGAGGTGTGGAGAAGCTGTGCCTTCCGAAACCCCTGTCCCCGCTGAATCCTGTACATGGAGTCCAGGCATTGGCTGATGATCGGGACAGAAGCCGGGGTCTCCCACATGTGGAGAAGAAGCCAGTTAAAGGATGGAGGGGACTGGAACCGTGAGGGTTTCCCTCAGTGGTGCCTCATCTTGGAAGATATCGAGCTCCTCCTCCGACTTGGTGGTAAACGCGAGGGCCTGCACCATATCACAGACAAACTCAAGGAAAGAGGTGTCCTCAGGAGGGGACCGCCGCCTCTGGGTCGGTGGGGCAGGGTCCAAGGGGAGGTCTCGGTGGGTCCGAGTCCCTGGTGAGGTGTCCCCATTGGATTCCCACTCTGAATAATCCATGGAGGACTCGAGATTGGGCGATTCAAGGTGGGTCGATGACAAGTGCCGGGCTCCCAAGGCCAGAGCCTGTCTGGACCTGGAGGGGCTTGACCGAGATGATATCGCACCCGAGGAATGGGAAGGAGATCGAGACCCTCGCTGAGGATCCTCACGAGGCATCTGGTTCTTAGGGATCACTGTGGCGGCCTGGGGATTCCTCGAGGTCGAGGTCCCTGTGGCCTCATGGTGCGTGCTGGCAGGACCAGGCACCTGCGCCTGCTGGACAACAAAGAACGCAGAAACGCTGCATTCTAAGGCCAGCATTCAGGCCTTCCACTCGGGAGTGGGGCCCTGTAACACCAATACTGGAGTGACTGGGTCAGGCGTTGAGGAGGTCCTCGCTTGGACAACCCTTGGGAGACTGGGCACCATCGCCAGAGACCTCTGCTTTGGTTCAAGGTACCTTTCTCGGCCGCTCCCTCTCCGACTCCTCGGACTGTCGTAGGGGGCTGAGGGACCGGGCGCGTGACTTCTCATGCTTGTCAGACCCCCCCCCCCCCCCGGATGATGTCCGCATGGCCTTCTTCTTCTGCTCACACTCAGGGGACCCTTGCTCAGAGTTCCCACGGGGGAACCCTGGGCAGCTCCAATGGTTGTGGGGTATGAGCACAAGGCTACTGGGGATACTGGGGTCGACTTTGCCTTATGAAAGATATTATCTAGCTTCTGCTGGCGACTCTGGTTGGCCTTAGAGGACATCTTTTTGCATAAGGAGCATTGCTCCGGGTCGTGATCGGTGCCCAGACACCAGAGACAGCATTCAAGGGTGTCTGTGAGCGACAGGTTTTTGGAGCACCAATCGCATTTTTTGAAACCAGAGGCCATTGTGGCAAAACGGGCCCCTGCGAGGTTGAAGACCCTCAATGCAGCCAGCAGTTAAAAAGGGCACGAACGCGCGAAGGTAGGGAAGAAAGGGGAAAAATGGTTCCCAAGATTGACCGCCGAAGCAGCGGTGCTCGAGAGGCAGGAAGGGGAACTGGCGCTACCCAGAAAGCACAAATATGCACTTTTTCAGGGGACAAGATGCATGCCCGAAGGGCTCCGCAGAAAAAGGGAGACTGAGCAAGATGGCACCCCTTGGTGGGAATGGGACCACGCATGCGTGGTGACATTCCCAAAGGTGTTTTTGAAAGCTGGGGAAATGCTCCACACGTGTTCCGTCGGTGCCAACGTCACCCATATGCGAGGACTGACTTCCTGCTTGTTCATGGAGAATGCATCTGTTCACTTTTCAGGCCCTTTGGGCCTATCTTCTAGAAGACAGTGAGGTTTGGACTCACTCAAATCCTTAACCAGCTTTTCCAAGTCCTCCTCAAACAGCTGCCCTTTGAATGCAAGTTGGGACAACTGGGACTTGGAGGCCGAGTCTGCTGCCCAGTGAATGCGGTGAGAAATGGCAAAGGACCATAGGCAAATCATTTCCTGGCAGAGGAGAAGGTAACCCTTTTCTCCCCCGTTTGTTCACGTAGAACATGGCAACCTGGTTGTCCGTCCTGACTAGAACAGGTTGTCCCGAAAGTTGGAGTTGGTCACTGCCCACAGTTCTAGCAGATTGATCTGCAGCACAGATTCCTGTTGTGTCCATGATCTCTGTGTGGTGAGGTCATTCAGATGCACCCCGCAACCTAACTTGGAAGCATCCGTCGTCAGGGTGCATCGAGGTGGAAGCATCTGAAAAAGTGACCCGACAAGTAGGTTCTGTGGGCGACACCACCATTGAAGGGATTTGATCAGTTGAGGGGTGATGTAGATCTTGTCTCTAAGTCAACCCTTTGCTTGCGTCCATTGGGAAGAAAAAGTCCACTGCGCTTGTCGTATGTGTAATCGAGCATAGGGGATCACATTGAGCTAATACTCGACTTTGCTGTTCTATCCCTTTTGCCAGCTCAATGAGGCGGGCACAGTGATCCTGTGGGAGGAAAGCTTGGACCCACCGAGTGTCTAAGAGCGCTCCAATGAACTTTAGTTTTTGGATTGGAGCGAGGTGAGACATTGGAAAGTTTATGACAAATCCCAAGTGTTGAAGCACTGAGATAATACAATGAAGGGATAGTCTTACCTTTTGAAGGCAATCTCCCCTGATCAGCCAGTTGTCTAAGTAAGGGAAGACGAATATCCCCAAGGTGTGTAGATAGGCGGCAACTACTGCCATGCATTTGGTGAAGACATTGGGGCAGAAGACCGAAGGGGAGAACCTGAAATTGATAATGGTTTCCTTGCAACATGAAGCGCAGACAGCATAGTTACTCGCCTGTAATAGGTATTCTCCGGGGACAGCAGGAATCGGTAATCCTATATGGGTGACGTCTGCACCAACGGAGCCCTCATGGAAGCATCCTCCCAGCTTTCAAAGAAAACCTTTGGGAGATGCCACCATGCATGCATGGTCCCCTTCCCACCCAAGGGTGCCATCTTGCTCAGTCAGATAACATAACTAAAAGACGGCAAAAAATAAAATTTGGTAAAGAAGCAACTCCAAGGGGAGGAGGGAGGACTGATTCCTGCTGTCCCTGGAGAACACCTGTTACAGGTGAGTAACTACGCTTTCTTCAGGAATAAGCAGGAAGTCAGTTCTCACATATGGGACTCCCTAGCTACAGGTTACTGAAAGCCTATAGAGAAATCCTCAGGGGAAGCCGTGAGCAGCAGCAATGGAGTCCGCAGGTGGAGAATGCAGTAGGACCCGTGTGCCTGAAGGGAACCAGCATTTCAGTAGCCTGAACACAAAAGGGCTGGAGGGTAGGAGTTGCCTAGACTCCAAAAAGATTACGGAGCACGGCCTGGTCGAAGGAACTGTCCCATCAGGACTCTCTCTCCAGGCAATAATGAGCTACGAAGGTATGGACGGAAGACCAAGTGTCAGCCCGGCAGATGTCCACCATCGAGACGGAGTGCAGGTTTGCCACAGAGGCTGCCATGGCCCTGACACAGTATACAATGATCCGGCCATCCAGCGAAAGCTCCGCCTGCTCATAGGCGAGGGTGATACAGTCCGCCACCCAGGTAGATAGCATACGCTTGGTCACCGCTTCCCCCAGTCTACTGGAGTCATATGAGACAAAAATCTGAGCAGTTTTACGGTGGCCCTGGGTATGTTGAAAGTAGAAGGACAGGGCCCTTTTACAGTCCAAGGTGTACAGGACAGTCTCCACCCTACTGGAGTGAGGCCTTGGGAAGATGGCAGCACCACCTCCTGGTTGAAGTGAAAAGGTGATACCAACTTTGGAAGGAATTTGGGGTGTGTGCAGAGCACAACCCTGTTCTTGTAGAATCTGGTGTAAGACGCCTCCGCCACCAAGGCTTGGAACTTGCTGACCCTGCCACCCTGCGAGCGGAGGTGAGTGCAACCAGGAACACCACCTTCCACGAAAGGTATCACAGGTGGCAGGTAGCCAAGGGCTCAAAAGGCTGGCAAGTAAGCTGTGCCAGTACAACATTGAGGACCCACTTCCTCACCGGAGGGCATACCGGAGGTTTCGATAAAAGGAGTCCCCTCATGAAGCGGGTCACCAGTGGCTGGCCGAGAGGGTTTTGCCATCCACCGGATGGTGATGTGCCGCCAAAGCATTGAGGTGCACTCTGACAGAGTTCGATTTGAGTCCGGAGTGCGAGAGATGGAGAAGGTACTGCAGGACCAGCTGCACCAGACAGGAGAAAGTGTAGTTACTCACCTATAACAGGTGATCTCCGGGAA
The DNA here is from genome assembly GCA_033557465.1 of Ichthyophis bannanicus. Lineage (NCBI taxonomy): Eukaryota > Metazoa > Chordata > Amphibia > Gymnophiona > Ichthyophiidae > Ichthyophis > Ichthyophis bannanicus. The sequence goes on from CM066032.1 coordinate 473,901,916, forward strand.
CAGCAGGAATTTAGTCTTCACATATGGGTATCATCGGTACCGACGGAGCCTGCACGGGAACACTCCCCAGCGTCCAATAGGAAAGTTTTGGGAGCATCCCACAGCGCCTGTGTGCTGCCTTCCCACCTTTCTCAATGTCCCTCTTCAGTCGAGTTTATAGCTGAGACAAAGGAGAGAGAGAGAGAGAGAGAGAGAGAGAACTCCTAGGGGAGGTGGGTGGGATGTGAAGACTAAATTCCTGCTGTTCCCGGAGATCACCTGTTATAGGTGAGTAACTATGCTATCTCCAGGAACAAGCAGGAATGTAGTCTTCGCATATGGGGACTCCCCAGCTGAAGATGCCAGGGAGATGGCCCCAGGAAGCTGCAACCCATTGTGGGATGGGCCATGCTTCCTCCCATGGATCTCTGGCATCCCACCAGGGATGGTGGGTAGGAATTGAATTAAGTCTGAAAGAGATGTTGAAGAAATATAGAAACATAGAAATATGATGATAGAAAAAGACCACATGGATAGTGGGCAAGATGGCGACGGTAACGGACGCACGCCAGTGAAGCTCCGAGTTTTGTCCGTTACTTGCAGTTTTCCTTACCCATTTTCTTGGTTTTGTGGAACCGTTCGATGCCGCATAAGGGCAGGAAACAGAAAGCAAAGTCGGCGACGACAGAGGACTCGGGAGCAGAGAAACCGGTAGTTCGCGGTCCCATGGATTCTTTTCTGGAGACCGCAGAGAGAAGTGCCATAACTTCGGAGCTCTCGCTAGGCGTCCAAGGGGCGGAAGGAAGGTCCCGGGACACCGTGAGATTTGAGGCATCTTTGAGCCCGGAGTGCCGCTTACTGCCAACGCAGCCAGATGGTGTGATCATGCAGGAGGATCCGGTAGGAGTGGAAGGAGGGGTGGTTGGCTCTACAGAGAAACCTCAGCTGCAGTCTGCCGGTTTAGGAGGTACCCCAGCTGGGCAGATATCTTCGGCTATGACTGTTGGTGCCGAGGGGGTTGTGGAGGATAAAGCCTTTCTGCTTCTGCATTCTTCTGTGCAATCTTCTTCGAGAGAGCAGCCTTTTTCCTCGCAAGTGGTCGGTATTCAAGGACTTTCTCTGGAAAAGCCCAAGGTCGTTACCTTTGAGTCTCTGTGGGATGCCTTTTCAACTATGCACCTCAATATAACATCTCAGCTCCAGTCTATTTCCCAACAGTTTCAGCTATTTGGGCAACAATTGCAAGTTTTTGAATCTCTTCATACTGAGATAAATGCCAAAGTGGCCTCCTTGGAGGGGGGGTTCTTAGGGCAGGTAAAAGATGTTTCCCAGTCTTTGGTAAAAGATTTATCGGCTGTGCATAGGGAGGTTGGAGTTTCTTGAGAATAATGCTAAAAGCCGTAACCTTCGAGTTTTGAACTTTCCTAAAGTTCCGTCGGTTTCACCTTTGGAACTTTTTAAACAGTTTCTTGTGACTGTTTTGAAGGTTTCAGCAGAAGCTATTCCTCCAATTTCTAAAGCCTTCTACCTGCCGACTTCGAAGATTGGCGCGAAGGGTGAAGGAGAAAACCTGTTAATGTCTTCGGACAGTTTAGATCTTTCTACCTTTTTGGAACGGTCCCCTTCTGCTGTAGGGATGACCGCTACGCTTTTGGTGACCTTTGCCCTTGAAGTGGATAGAGACTGGCTCCTGAAGCTTTTTTTTAGGTCTTCCAGTAAAATGTTCTTGGAATCACAGATTAGAATGTTTCCCGACGTCTCAAGAGCAACCCAGAAAAGGAGGAAGCAGTTTCTTATGTACCGTTTGGGGGTTATTCAGTTGGGTGGTTTATTTTTCCTATGATTTCCCTGTAAATGTCTTGTAAAATTATCTGGGAACAGGTATATTTTCTTTGAGCCATCCCAATTAGCCTCTTTTATAAATTCAAAACAGGTAAATTTACCAGCTATTCCTCCCTCTCCCTCCAGTTGGGCCCCCTGATTAGGTGGTCCATCAGTGGTCAGATTGTTTTTGCACTTTTCTTTGCGTCTGTTTTAACCTGTTTGTATTTGCTAGTAAATAATTTTCTTTTGTTTTGTGACCCATCTTGCCCGCTTTGTGGTGGACTTGTGGACCCAAGGGTCCTTTTCTGTACAAGTTGTTTCGCTTGTTGTATTTTGAAAATTGCATAAATAAAAAGTTTAAAAAAAAAAGAAAAAGACCAAATGGCCTATCTAGTCTGTCCTTCCATATCAACAACTACAACAGTCCCCTTTTTACCTTTAGAGATCCTCTGTGTTTGTCCCATGCGTTTTTGAATTCAGTTACTGTCCTCATCTCTACCAACTCCACTGGGAGACTATTCCATGGATCCACTATTCTTTCCATAAAGAAATATTTCCGCATATCACTCCTGAATCTATCTCCCTTCACCCTCATCCCATGTCCCCTCGTAGCAGAACTTGCTTTCAAGTGAAAGAGGCTCTCTCCCTGAACATTTATGCCACGGAGGTATTTAAACATCTCAATCATATCACCTCAGAACAGCCTGGCCAAACAAGGCATCCCGGCGGGAGTCCTTGTCTAAGCAGTAGTGGGCTGTAAAGGTATGTACCGAAGCCCAAGTGGCTGCTCGACAGATGTCGTCGATAGATACAGAGTGAAGGTTAACCACAGAGGCTGTCATGGCTCTCACATTGTGAGCTGTGACATGGCCTTCGAGAGGAAGACCTTAACTCTCATAGGCAAAGGATATGCATTGTGCAATCCAATTAGACAGAGTTCTTTTGGAAACTGGAAGTCCCAAATGACTAGAATCAAAAGCAACAAAGACTTTCAATATTGCTGTGTTCTTTGTAGGTAAAATGACACAACCTGCCAGGGATGGCTAGGGGTTCTGGACTGTTCAGGGGCAGGAAGGCTAAGTTCTCTAGGTAGGAGTCAGAGCCCCTGAGGAGGCTGAGCCTGTGGTGCTGGCTGAGCTCTCGGCCCCTTTGGCTTCTTTTGTTGTCTAGTCTGTTGCTGTTGTCCCTTTTGGGCAGCCTGAAATGGACTGTGCCCCTGCTGGGGATACGAAGGATAAAACTTCTTTTTTGCTGAAAAAAGGGTTTTTTATAAGATTTCTTTTTGGCTGGGTTGGCTGTAGATTTTGACAATCTATCCAGGGTGATATTGTCAGTATCTATTTCATTAGCCTTTTCCTGCCAAAGACATTTTCTCCTGTGCAAGGGATATTTCCTAATTTATCTTGTACCCAAAGTTCCAAGTTGGATGCCTGAAGCCAGGCAATCTGACGTGCACCAATGGCAATAGCAGAGGTTCTGCTGATGCATTCAAAGCAGTCAAAGGCTGCACGGTTTACAAACTTGGAAACATCCTGAGCATATCTGACAAGATTAAGGAAGTCTTGTCGTTTATCATCAGGAAGAAGGGGGCTCATAAGCTCCAAGTCTCCTGTGACCTCTTTGAGGAACATTCCCATATATAGGATATAGGAGCTGATCCTGGCTGAGAGCATGGAAGCTTGGAAGCATCAATGCCCAAAGGCATTGAGGGTCCTGCACTCACGGCCTGGAGGATTGGAAGCATGCCTCTTTGCACTTTTCATCCTACGCATAGCCAATTCCTCTACCTTTGAATGGTGTGGTAACTGAGTTTTTTGAAAACCAGGACAAGGTGGAACTCGATACATTGTATCGAGCCTCCGAGAGTGAGGAGACATGGTTAAGGGTGTTTCCCACATCCTCAGCATAAGATCATGTAGGATCTGAATGAATAGGCAGAGTAGCTGCTTCCTTGGGAACCTTAGGGTATTGAAGGATTTCTAATTCCTGTGCCCTAGGTTCCTTTTCAGGAGTTACCATGATTGCAAAGCCTCGAGCCACATCACAAATAAAATCCTGAAAAGACATGTCCTCTGGAGGAGACATTCTGCATTGGGGAGAAGATGGTTCCTCCGGAAGAAGTACTCTGGTATCGGCAGAGTCATTTGATCATCGGAATCGGAAGATTCAAAATATCTCTGATCCCGGTGTTCGTGCAGAGCACGGTACCGGTATTGATCGAAGTCGGTATCGAGGTGTCTCGGTACCGATCTGTCGATGCCGGAGATAGACTCAAGACTCAGTATGGGGAGTATGCACACCGAGGCCGGTGGTGTCGGTACCGGTGCCTATTGAACAGTCTGTAGCGGTGTCAACAGTACCGAAGCCGTGAGAAGAGCTGCCAGACTGCGTTTGATAGCGAGAAACCTCGGATCTATCAACACGGCCAATGCTTGGGTGTCGGTACCGGTAGAAGCGGCCGGAACCCCAGAGCATGGCACCAGTAGTTCTGCCGAGGTGGAGGCCTCGAGAACATCCTGGAGCCCCGTTAATGCTTTGGAAGCCGAAGCCTGCCTGTGAAGTTTCCTCAAGGGCAACGCCAATGGCTTCTCGATGCCTATTTATTATTTATTTATTTTATTTATAGTCTCTTCTATACCGCGCTATTCAGCATCAGCACTGTTTACAATGAACAATGACTTTACACATTTCCGATGGTACTTTGTGTTTACAGTTGAACAGGTAATACAACTTGGCTAACAGGGGTAACTATTTACAATTTATAACATAATCGCCCTTTGAGGACTGGCTAGATTTATGTTTAGTTACCTGAGATCCATGGGAGGAAGATGAGGCTCTGGAAGACGTCGATGCAACGGACATCGCATCTGAAGCAAAAAGGGTACCGCGTTTTGCAGCTCTATTCTGCAGGCCCCTTTTAGTCATCTTCATACAGGAGAGGCACTCCGATGGAGAATGGTCAGGGCCTAAACATTTAAGACACCAATCATGGGTGTCAGTGATGGATATGGTACCGCCACACTTAGAACATTTTTTTTTTTAAAACCAATTGCTGGTTTTTCCATTTTTAAGGGAAATGGGCCTAGTGTCCAAAATGGCACCTAGCAAAAAATGTTTCTGAAGAAACATTCCTCAGAACTATATATATATATTTTTGTTTTGTTTTGTTAGAAAAGAAGAAAGAAGAACCAGCGGTACTGGTAAGTGTTGAACGAAGGCAGACGCGACCACAAAAAAGAAAGAATAAAGAAGGAATTTTCTGCGGTGACAGGGTATGGGACCCGTCGGCTCCGCGGAAAAAGAAGAACTGAAGAGTGACAGTGAGAAAGGTGGGAAGGCAGCATGTAGGCGCTGTGGGATGCTCCCAAAAGCTTTCCTATTGGACGCTGGGGAGTGTTCCCGCACAGGCTCCGTCAGTACCGACGATACCCATATGTGAAGACTACATTCCTGCTAGTTCCTGGAGAATGGACTAATCCCGCGCTCAGCGCATCAGACTGAAAATCTGCACCACTTGAAGGCGTATGCTTTCCTGGTGGAGGACTTACGGGAAGCCAATAGGATCTCCTCCACTATCTCCAAGAGGTTGAAAGGGGCTAGGGTCACCCTTTCAGCAGCCAAGCTGTCAGTGATAGGAACCCCAGATTGTGGTGCAAGAGAGAGCCTCCCTCTTGTGACAGGAGCCCTGGGGAGCTCCCCAATGGGATGGGAATCTCCATCGACAGCCAGAGTAGAAGTGGGAACCATTGCTGCCTGGGCCATTGAGGGGCTATCAGGATCAGCGAGGTCTTGTCGCGGAGAGTCCTCAATAACGTTTTGGCAATTAGTGGTGTGGGTGGGAAGATGTACATGAGACCTTCCGACCATGAGATGAGAAATGCATCTGCTGCTAGCCGGGAAGAGTGGGCTTGCTGAGAGCAGAAGCGGGGCAACAGGTCTACTCTGGGGTCCAGCTGCCACTTGTGCAGCTGGAGGTTCTGTTTAATCTGTTGGCCAGTGCATTGTCCTGGCCTGGCAGGTATACTGTCTGTAAGAGTATGCTCTGCTGGACTGCGTAAAAGCAGAGTGTCATCGCCTCGTGATGGAGGGCACGGGACCCTGTGCCCCCCTGCTTGTTCACACAGAACATTGCCACCTGGTTGTCTGTTTGGACCAACACTGGTTGGCGCCATAGGCGGAAGCAAAAGGAGATGGGAAGATGCTGTATATTAGCTTTATATTCTGCTTATTTGGAATTTTTCCTTCTTTTGTATTTTGCAGATTTCCCACGCCTCTTATCAAGTGATAAATGCTTGTATATTGTTAAAATTGCATAAATATAAAATTTTAAAAAATGTAGAGAAAAAAATTATAAAAATAAAAAATGAAAATAAAAGGGAATTGTCGGGGCTGGTGTCAGAATAGACTGAACCGGCAGCAAAAGGCAGGCAGAAGCACGATGTTCCAAAAATAATAATAATAATAAAAGTATTTTAGCGGTGTTAGGATTGTACATCCTGCTGGCTCCACGGAAAATGAAGAACTGAGGCGAGGAGCTGGGAAGGCAGGCACGCAGGCGCAATAGAATGCTCCCAAAGGCTTTCCTATTGGATGCAGGGGAGCGTTCCCACGTGGGCTCCATCGGTGATGTTCACCCATATGTGAAGACTGCATTCCTGCTTCTTCCTGGAGATAAGTAAATTAATACCATTATTTAATATATTTATGTGAGAAATAAGTGTTTACTTTTGCATAATTGTGGATAATTCTGATTTTTTTATGCATAATTTTGAAATTTTTGTTGCATAGTTTTCTAGGGTGTGATAAGGGACTATAAAGATGAAATTAGACTTACCTGCTAATTGTAGTTCCTGGAGTGTAGCCAGTCTAGTCCCGAACCTCTGGGTTCCCTATCTTATCCAGCAGCTTTGGAGACTGAGAAACTCCTCCTTTTTTCATGATGTCACCGGTATATCCATTCGGGATCTGCCTCCTGCCATCAGTAACCTATTGACAAAGCAGACTCACCGGAGACACAAGTAAGCGTTTAACAAATTAACCTGAATTAATCCAGAACCTCAAAACCAAATTTGAAACTATTGACATACAGAACCTAAAGCTCTGTAAACTACTGTGACTTTAACTGACGCAGGCTTCTCCCTCACGGAAAGGAAAGAAAACCCCTGTATGACAGACTTAGCTTCATACCCTGAATCCGGACTGCGATCATCCCGGAACTGCTCCAACTACTCATAGAGAAATGCAATATCCAAGAGAATCTTACCTGTAAATGAGGCTAATACTTCAGGCTACTATAAGACTACAGATACCGGGCAGGGATACGGGACTAGACTGGCTACACTCCAGGAACTACAATTAGCAGGTAAGTCTAATTTCATCTTCCTGTTCGTGTATCCAGTCTAGTCCCGGACCTTTGGGTTAGTACCAGAGCAGTAACCAATTCAAGCCTGGGAGGGTCCTGGAAGACCAGCCTGAAGTACAGCCGCACCAAATGTAGTGTCAACTGTCCTTTGAACATCCAAGCAATAATGTCTCACAAATGAGTTTAAGGATGACCAAGTCGCTGCTTTGCAAATCTCCAGCGGTGGGACCCAACGGAGCTCCGCCCATGAAGAAGCTTGAGCTCTAGTGGAATGAGCCCTTAGCCCTTCCGACACTGACTTACCTTTCAGGATGTAAGCCGACACAATGGCCTCTTTAATCCACCTTGCAATGGATGCTTTTGAGGCCGCTTCGCCCTTCCTAGGGCCCGGGAAGAGAACAAAAAGCCTATCCGACCTACGAAAGCCGGCCGTCGGAGAAAGGTACTTCTTTAACGACCGCCGAACATCCAAACTGTGTAAGTTGCCTGTTCCGGATTCCCTCGCGGACTGTGAAAACACCGGTAATGAAATCTCTTGATTCATATGAAAAGGCGAAACCACCTTAGGGAGAAAAGTAGGAACAGTTCTTAGAACCACCTTCGAAGAGAAGAACAACAGATAGGGCTCTTTGCAGGAGAGAGCCTGTAATTCCGAGATTCTCCGCGCTGAACAAATAGCCACGAGAAACACGACTTTCAAAGTGAGATCTTTGAGGGACGCCCGAGACAGCAGTTCGAACAGCTCGCCCTGCAAGGCATCTAAGACGGAGGGCAAATGCCACTGAGGAACAACCGGTCTCGACGGGGGCCGCAAGAGCGATCCCACCCGCAGAAACCGCTTAACATCCCCATGACAAGCGATCGTTTGCCCTCTGATCTTTCCCCTGTAGCAGGACAGGGCCACAACCTGCACCCGTAACGACGAAGGGGCCAAACCTTTTTCGAAGCCATCCTGCAGAAAATCCAAGATCTGAGAAATGGAGGATTTTAACTCCACATACTGCCTGTCCGCACACCAAGACTCAAAAGACTCTCCAGACCCAAACATATGCCAGCGACGTAGACCTCTTCCTGGCTTTCAACAGAGTAGCTATAACCGACGCCGAGTAGCCTCTCGTTTTTAACCGTGCCCTTTCAAGAGCCAGGCCGTAAGCGAGAATCGATCCACGTGGGGCATGAGAAGGGGCCCCTGCAACAGAAGATCCGGCCGGTTTGGGAGCCTCCATGGCTTTGCCACTAGCAGCCGTACTAGATCCCCGTACCAGGGTCTGCGAGGCCAGTCTGGAGCTATTAGAATTACATGACCTCTGAACAACTGGACCCATTGCAGTACTCTGCCTATGAGGACCCACCGAGGGAACACAAAGGAGCTGTTCCCACGGCTAGTCCTGACTAAGGGCATCCAGACCTTCCGACATACTTTCCCTTCTTCTGCTGAAGAACCGGTCTACTTTTGCCGACGCGAACGTTGCCATGAGATCCAGCACCGGCGTGCCCCATCTGCGGACGAGCATCTGGAAGACGTCGGGATGGAGGACCCATTCCCCCGGGTCCACGCGAACGCGACTGAGAAAATCCGCTTGCACATTGTCTATTCCTGCGACATGCGCCGCTGACAGGTCTAGAAGATTCGCCTCTGCCCACTCACACAGGGCTGCGGCCTCGATTTCCAGCATGGCACTGCTGGTCCCCCCCTGCTTGTTGACATACGATACCGCTGTGGCATTGTCGGAAAACACCCGAACCGCCGCACTCTTGACGAGCAACCGAAACACCAGTAGCGCTAAAAATACCGCTCGCAGTTCCAGCCAGTTGATCGACCAGGCTCTTTCCTGGGGGGACCAGTGCCCCTGCGTGAACCTGCCTTGACAATGAGCGCCCCATCCGGACAGACTGGCATCGGTCATCACTGAGATCCAGGCCGGTGCTTCCAAGTTCTTCCCCGCCACTAAGGACGCGGGACACAACCACCATTGGAGCGACTGGCGCGCCTCCTCCGGACAGGGCAATCTCCAGGATAACGGATCCTGTTGATGCGACCACCGGCGAAGCAAAGCCCGTTGCAACGGTCTCATGTGTGCTCTTGCCCAAGGAACCGTCTCTATGGACGCGGCCATCATACCCAGTAACTGGAGATAACGCCAGGCCGAAGGCGCCTGGCAGCGAAGGAAACGGGTCACCAGACGACTGAGACCCTGTGCTCTTTCGTTCGTTAGAAACACCTTCCCTACCTGTGTGTCGAAGCGGGCTCCGAGATATTCGAGATTCTGAGAGGGAGTCAAATGACTCTTTGCCAAATTGACAATCCAACCGAGCTCCTCCAAAAAAGCTACTACGCGAGCCGTGGCTGACGCACTCTCGGACCTTGACTTTGCCCGAATTAACCAGTCGTTGAGATACAGATGCACCAGAATGCCTTCCTTTCTCAGCGCCGCCGCCATGACCACCATGACCTTGGTGAAGGTTCGTGGGGCCGTCGCTAAACCGAACGGCAACGCGCAAAACTGAAAGTGGCCAAACGGGACTGCGAATCGGAGAAACTGATGGTGTTCCGGCCATATGGGAATGTGGAGATAAGCTTCTGACAAATCCAGGGAAGTAAGAAACTCCCCCTTTTGGACCGCCACTATTACCGACCGAAGGGTCTCCATATGGAAATGTGACACGCGGAGACACCGATTCACTCCCTTGAGGTCCAAGATGGGACGGACGTCTCCGCCCTTCTTTGGGACAATGAAATAGATGGAGTATCGACCGCCGCCGAGTTGGTCGGGAGGGACAGGCACTATTGCCCTGAGCTGCAACAGCCTGTGGACAGTCTCCCTTAAAGCCGCGCACTTGGCGGGGGACTTGCCGGGAGACTGTACAAAGGCGGGACGAACTGGCTTCAGCAGCTCCAGTGCGTATCCCTCTCGAATAACTTCCAGAACCCACTGGTCTGAGGTTACCCGGGCCCAGGCAGGATAAAAGTCTTGCAATCGACCCCCTACTGGCAGCAAGCTTGCCTGGACCCCCCTTATCTCATTGTTGTTTTTTGGCCGGGAAGGCAGAGGAAGAGGAAGAGGAAGGGCCAAACCCCCTTCCTGCCCCTTGAAACCCCCGGAATCCGTGACTTCTGTTAGAGTAACGTCCTCTCTGACTGGGGCTAAAGCGCTGTGACCGGAACCGCCAAAAATCTCTCAACTGCCCTCTACCAGCCTGAAACTGACGGGCTGGTTTGGCCTTGTCTTCTGGCAGCTTACCCCCTTTGGACTCTCTCAAGTCCTTTACCAATTTCTCTAAGTCCTCCCCAAACAAAAGCCGCCCTTTAAACGGGAGCTTGCTCAAACGAGCCTTGGAGGAACCACCTGCTGCCCAGTTGCAAAGCCACAAATAACATCTCGCCGCTATTGCTGACGCCATGCTGTTGGCCAAGCTACGCATAAGATCATACTGCACATCGGCTAAATAGGCTGCACCGGACTCCAACTTAGCCAGTTCTCCAGAACCTTCGCCCTCCTGGCAGCCCTGCCCTCGCTGTGACCAATGGAGACAGGCCCTAGCCACCCACGCTCCGCACATGGCCACCTGAAGCGATAAGGCATTTACATCAAAGACCTGACGCAAGAGCACATCCAACTTCCTATCTTGCGGGTCCTTGAGAGATGCACTACCCTCCACCGGGATGGTAGTTTTCTTGGTTACCACCGAAACGGTTGCATCCACCTTAGGAGACTTAAAAACCTCCTTATCCTGATCCAACAAAGGATAAAGGCGACCCATGACTCTGGACCCTTTCAGAGGAGCGTCCGGCACTTTCCACTCCTCCTTAATCATCTCCCGGAACACCCTGTGCACCGGGAACGCCCGCTGAGTCTTTCTGAACACTTGCAGCAAAGGATCTTCCAGGGTGTCATCTTCGGCTGCTCCTGGAACTGGCATATTCAAAACTTTCAGGGATTCCACTATCAAGGCAGGAAGCTCTTCCCGTCTGAAAACACGCACCACCCTGGCTTGGTCCTCCCTTTCAGACAGCTCGCCTTCCTCCAGCTCTTCCTCACCGTCTAAATCGCGAGTTTCATCATCTGACAACTAACCCTCGGAGGCTAGAGAACAAACTGCCGGTAAACCTTCAGTACGCGGTCTCTTGGCTCCGACGGAGAGATCCTCGGCCTGGGAAACCAGCACGGGTCTCTTCAGCCCAGCTGATGTCCCCGGCCGCTGCACCTGCTGCAAACCAGAAAATAAAGCGTTTTGCAACAGCGTGACAAAATTGCTTGAAAAAATGGCTGTCCAGTCTTTGGGCAAAGGAGCCGGAGGCTGAAGAGAATCCGGGGCAGAAGAGGGTCCCGCCACCAGCTCCTCCTGGGCTGCCTCAACTAAGGGAGTGAAAGAACCGCCGGACTCAGCCAGCTGGACCTGCTCTTTATCAGACTTGGAGAAGTCCATGCTAGAATCTCTTACGCAGGCTTTGCAAACTCCTGAGGAACTTTTCCGCAAGCCACAAACCAAACAAAGTGGCTTGGAGGACATTGCAGCCCTGAGCACAAGTGAAAAAAACGTTTTGCCCTTTGAAACCGTTTCACCCTCCCCAGGGCAGACACAAGTGCTTTAAGCACCGCGGGCTGAGCTGAAACCCCCGAAGTTGGGTTGTTTTTTTTTTAATCAGACCCCTCCCCTAAGGGAGAAATGCCTCTGACTGATCCCCCAAGACAAATTTAAGGAGCACATGTAAAATCGTCCGAGCAGGGCCAGCCGGTCGCACTGAGAGCCGGCGTTCACACTCGGCCGAGCCATGCGGCTAGGCCCGACGCACCAAAAATATGCTCCCCTTCAGGTGATGTAAGCTCTGGCCTTCTTACCTTTACCGTAATCGGAGCAATCAGACCGTTAAATTCCGGGGGGACGAACCACTTACCAGCGGTCTCGGAGCATGACTGACAGGCAAACGGTCTAGCAGCCTGCTCCGGTAAAATGTGTGTACGATCGCCCCGAGCCTGCCAGCGCGCTTACAGGCAAACTTCTGTATGGCGCTGGCTAGACTAAACTCCGTGTCGCTCCAAACAACAGTGCCCGCAAAGAACTCAGAGCCCCTATAAAGAAGGTAAGCTCTGCTGAAACTGCTTTTGCTAAATACTGCAGAAAACCACAAGATTTGGAGAGGGAGGGAGGGGGGAGAGCAAGGAGAGATGGAGCGAGATGCCTGCAACTAATCCCTTAAAGGCACAGCCCTTTCAATCAACTTTTCCCTCTCACTAGACTAAAAATCCTATCAAATACTAATCATCATAACTCAATTACACTTAATTGGTTCTCCAGTGAGCCCGGGACTCCGGGCTCCTATCTCACAAGCTGCTTGGAGACTGAGGTAACTGATGGCAGGAGGCAGATCCCGAATGGATATACCGGTGACATCATGAAAGGAGGCGTTTCTCAGTCTCCAAAGCTGCTGGATAAGATAGGGAACCCAGAGGTCCGGGACTAGACTGGATACACGAACAGGAATAGTACATTGCTTTGGGATATACATTCAAAACCAGGACAGACTAAAAAAAAAAATCATCCTCTCAGTTGGCTGTAACTGTGGCCATCTTTTCCCTACAAAAGTGAAGAAACTGTTCAGCCTTCAAAATATAGTTTTACATTATTAGAAGGCAAAATCCGTCAAGTTATTGGGATTTAAGTTAAGTTTGACTTTGCAAATGCCATCTTACAAGGGCTCCCCCAATCCACACTAACCCCCTTACAGTTGGCCATGAACGCCGCAGCCAGGGTCATCTATGGAGCAGCCAGAAGCAACCACGTGACTCCCATTCTCAAACAGCTACACTGGCTACCTATTCATGGGAGGATCACTTTCAAAACACTTCTATTAGCCTTCAAGGCAATCAAAGGTATTTCCTCCTCCTCATTTACACATCTTATCCACATTGTACCCCCCAACAGATCCAGAAGAGCAACAGCTGTCAACCTGCTAATTACACCAAAGGCATCGACAAAGTGCAACAAGACAACCACAAACAGGGCGTGCAGTTTCTATATCCCCAAATGCTGGAATGCGCTACCCCCTGACATTAGGGCCATAACCAATCTATATCAGTTCAGGAAGGCACTCAAAACCTACCTCTTCCTCCAATACTTCCCAGCCAGCAATTGATCCTAGATACCCCCTCCCACGATTGACCCACTCTAGAAATGCCCTCATATTCATTATCTGATTTTTACCTATCCTTGCTGTGTAAATAGCTTATGTATATAGTTTACCCTGTTATCCAAGTTTGTATCCCTGTTCGATGTAAAACCTGACAACTTGTCGTTATGGTAGTTATGTTATGATGTAAACCGCGCTGATACCGAATAGCGCGGTATATAAGAAACTGTAATAAAATAAATAAATAATAAATAAAAATAAATATCCTTAATGCCCTTAGAGAATTAAGTTGAAACATAACAATTTAGCGTAGCACACCTATATACCGCTGTAAAAAAATCAATGTTAACGTATCTGTCAAAGGTTCAGAGTAATATTCCTAAAACAGCCATCAGAAGTCCCATTAACTCCAGAATTTCCATTTTCAGCAAGATAATACCAGCCCATGTTAAGCTGTTGCTGACTGAGCAGAGTAGCCGCCAAGTGGTTAGTGCAGCAGGTTGAGAATCAGGGAAGCAAAGGTTCAAATCCGTCTCCCAGTGAAACTCCTTGGACAAGTCACTTCACCTTCCATTGTCTCTAGTACAAACTAAGGACTAGTTTTACTAATATGCAGTTTAATTTGAGTTATGCACTTTGTTAGTAAATTGGCCCCACTGACTATAACAGGACGTGTGTTAAATAGAAATTACACTTACCTGGTAATTGTAGTTCCTGGAGGATCCAGTTTAGTCCTCCACAGCGGGTAGTGCACCTCCTCCTGCAGCTAGGAGACTGGACCAATCAAACTCTTCTCTGTGATGTATACTGCTGGAGCTCCCATCAGCCCCCCAGTGAACTGTCAACAAGCAAACTAAAGAGAACAAGATAGATAACACAGAAAGAAAACCCCTCCCCTAATAAACCCGACTCCTTCCCCAAACGAGGGAGCCGGAACCGTGCACATCGCGTCGCTCTGGACCACTGAGCAAAAGAAAGGCGTTGCAACACCATCAAGGGAAAGGAAGACAGGAGCAAGGAGCACGGAAAACCCCGGGCTCGAGGAAGCTCAGTCAACCCGCATAATCAGCTCAAGCTCACTCGATGGCAGCGCGCCGGACAGTAATAGGAAAACTCGCGGGAGGGAGTGAGGACTAAACTGGATCCTCCAGGAACTACAATTACCAGGTAAGTGTAATTTCTATTTCCTGAGCGGCTATCCAGTTTAGTCCTCCACAGCGGAATGTAACAGAGCAGTATTCAGCGGGCGGGACCACCCCACCCAGCGCGCAAAACCGCAGAACCAAAACCGGCATCTTGAGAAGCAAGGACATCAAGCCGGTAGTGTTTAGTAAAGGCATGGAGTGATGACCAAGTAGCCGCTCTACAAATGTCTACTGGCAGAACCAAACTGTGCTCCGCCCAGGACGTCGCTTGCGCTCGAGTAGAATGGGCCCGCAAGCCAAGCGGGACCACCTTTCCATGCAAAATGTACGCCGACGCAATCGCCTCTTTAATCCAGCGCGCAATAGAGGACTTTGACGCCGCCTCCCCCTTACGTTTACCTCCGAACAGAACGAACAGGTGATCTGTCTTACGAAACAACTCGGTGACTCGGAGATATCGGCGGAGAACGCGCCGAACGTCCAGACAATGCAGCTCTCGAGCCGGAGCTGTATCTGGGGAGGTTAAGACTGGAAGAAAGACGGCCTGATTCAGATGAAAAGGGGAAACCACCTTAGGAAGGAAAGAAGGCACAGGCTGCAAAACCACGCGATCCTTAGAGAACGACAAGAATGGCTCACGACAGGAGAGCACCTGTAACTCCGAGATACGCCGAGCCGAACAGATGGCTACCAAGAACAACGTGAGATCAAGAGAAGCCTGGAGAATAGGCTCAAAGGGCCGCTGAACTAAAGAGCGCAATACTAAATTCAAGTCCCATGGAGGAACAAGAACTCTGCGCGAAGGACGCAAGCGAAGCACGGCCCGCAGGAAACGCTGCACATCCGCGTGGCCCCCCAGGGGGATCCCCAACACCTTCCCCCGGTAACACGCGAGGGCCGCCAACTGTACCTTCAAGGAGCTAGCAGCGAGACCCTTGTCAAAGCCGTCTTGCAAAAAACTGAGAATGGCCGGGATGGAAGCCGTCGCGGCTCGAAGATCGTACCGCGAACACCAATCTTCAAAAATGCGCCAGATGCGCACGTACGCGAGAGAGGTAGAAGGTTTACGAGCACGAAGGAGAGTCGCAATAACCGCCGCCGAATAGCCCCTCCGTCTCAACCTAGCCCTTTCAATAGCCAGACTGTAAGCGAGAACCGAGCCACCTGGGGCATCCGCAGCGGACCCTGAACCAGGAGATCCGGTAAGGACGGTAACCGCCACGGCTTCCCGACGAGAAGCCGAATCAGATCTGCGTACCACGGACGGCGGGGCCAATCCGGAGCCACCAGAAGAACATTCCCCGGATGCGCCTCTATGCGTTGAATCACCCGTCCGATCAACGCCCACGGAGGAAAGACGTAGAGGAGCCCGGCGGTCGGCCAAGGGTGAATGAGAGCGTCTATGCCCTCGGACATGGGTTCCCGGCGTCTGCTGAAGAACCGAGATGTCTTGGCCGACTGAAAAGTCGCCATGAGATCCATGATCGGAGGCCCCCATCTGCGTACGATTTGAGAGTAGACCTGCGGATGGAGTTCCCACTCTCCGGCATCCACTCGCACTCTGCTGAGAAAATCCGCCATCACATTCTCCTTCCCTGCGATATGCAACGCCGAAATCACGAGAAGCCGAGGCTCCACCCACTGGAACAACAAATCGGTCTCCTCCTCCATCGCTCTGCTGCCTGTGCCGCCCTGACGGTTGAGATATGCCACTGTTGTGGAGTTGTCGGATAGAACGCGCACTGCCCGGCCGATCACCGAGGATTCGAACGCCTGAAGCGCCCACCTCACCGCTCGTAACTCGAGACGGTTGATCGACCAAGCCGACTCCAGGGTCGACCACTTTCCCTGCGCGAAGCGATTATCGCAATGAGCTCCCCAACCCGTCAGGCTCGCATCTGTTATGACTGGTAACCAGAGCGGCTGTTCCAGAGGAACCCCCGCTCGCAACGTCTTCGAGCTGAGCCACCAACGGAGGGACAGACGTACTCGTCTCGGGCAAGGCAACCGTCTGCTCAGTGAATCCGTTTGATTCGACCAACGCCGCAAGAGCGCACGTTGCAGGGGACGCATATGAAACCGGGCCCAGGGAACCACATCGAGCGTCGCCGCCATCGTCCCCAAGACCCGAAGGTACCACCAAGCGGACGGGGCCGGAAAGGCTAAAAACTTCCGAACCAGAAGGCGCAAGGCTTGAGCCCGGCGATCCGGAAGAAAGACCAGTCCCCACGCCGTATCGAAGCGAACGCCGAGGTATTCGAGGGACTGAGTTGGAACTAAGTGGCTCTTTTTGTGGTTGACCACCCAACCGAGAGACTGTAGCAGAGCGATGACTTTGTTGGTGGCGAGCAAACTTCCCGCCTCGTCCTTCGCACGAATTAGCCAATCGTCGAGATAAGGGTGAACCAAAACCCCCTCCTTTCGCAAGGCCGCCGCAACGACCACCATGACCTTGGTAAACACTCGGGGTGCCGTGGCCAGGCCGAAGGGCAGCGCCTGAAACTGATAGTGACCCCACGGAAGAGCAAACCGCAGGAACCGTTGATGAGCCGCCCTGATTGGAATATGCAAGTAGGCCTCTGAAAGATCGAGAGAGGTAAGAAACTCCCCCTGACGCACCGCCACTAGGACGGATCTGAGAGTTTCCATGCGAAAGTGAGGCACCCGAAGGCAACGATTCACTCCTTTGAGATCTAGAATAGGACGAATAGCCCCGTCCTTCTTTGGCACCACGAAATAAATAGAGTACCGACCGGCTCTGATCTCGGGAGCTGGAACAGGCACCACCGCCCCCAAATCTAGGAGGCGGTTCAAGGTTACGCGTACGGCGGACAGTTTCTGAGGACCCTTGCAGGGCGAGAGAACGAAGGCATCGCGAAGAGGACATGCAAATTCCAGCGCGTAGCCCTCCCGGATGATTTCGAGGACCCACTGGTCCGAAGTGATGTGGACCCAGGAAGAAAGAAAATGACGAAGACGACCCCCGATCACAGGACTTTCTCCCGGGGTCCGCCTCGCTTCATTGCGGCTTGTGATTAAAGGAAGAAGAGGAGGAAGGGGAGGCAGAGGAGAAACCTCTCCCCGCTCCTCGAAACCCTCGAAATCCCGAGGATCGAGAGGCAAGGCGTCCGCGTTGGAAACTCCCAAACCTAGAAGACCGGAATCTGCGAAAATCGCGAAACTGACCTCTGGCCGAAGACAGACCTCTAAGTTGGCGAGGCTTATCCTCCGGAAGCCTTCCACCCTTAGACTCACCGAGGTCTTTGACCAACTTATCCAGATCGTCGCCGAACAATAGCTTACCCTTAAAGGGAAGTTTACTGAGACGCGCCTTAGATGAACCATCAGCTGCCGAATTACGCAGCCAGATAGATCGTTGCGCCGCAACGACAGAAGCCATACTATTAGCCAAAGTCCGAATCAAGTCATAGTGAACATCAGCCAAATAGGCAGAACCCGATTCTAAGCGGGCCACGTCGAGCAACCCCTGTTGGTCGAGATGGGAGTCCTGACGCAAATGCTGAGCCCAACGCAAACAAGCTCGGGAAACCCAGGCCCCACAAATAGAAGTCTGCAAGGCCAAGGCATTAGTTTCGAATGCCTGCTTCAATAAGCCATCTATCCTTCTATCCTGGGTGTCCTTCAAAGCCGCAATGCTCTCAACCGGAATGGTAGTCTTCTTAGTTACTGCGGAAACCGCAGCGTCAATCCGTGGTGAACGAAATTTCTCCTTGTCCTTGTCCGCCAGTGGGTAAAGACGATTCATCGTCCGGATACCCTTCAATCCGGAGTCAGGATGATCCCATTCAGCCTGGATCATCTGGTCAACCACCCGATGGAGTGGGAACACTGTTTGAGAATCACGGACCGCCTGAATAAGAGGGTCCTCAATCTCATCGTCCGCGGGACGCCCGACCGTCAGATTCAGGGCTTGCAAAGACTCTGTGATTAAGGGGAGCAACTCCTCTCTGTGAAAACGTGAATAATCCGAGCCTGCTCCTCCGGCTCTTGAATCTCCCCTTCCTCCAAGTCCTGGACACGTTCGTCAGGCTCCACATCAGACCAGTCCTGTTCCTGCCAAGGGGCATCCGAAGGCTCCACGTCAGAAACCCTGGAGCCACTTAGCAGCCTTAGGGGCACCTCCCCTCGCCTCTTCCGCCTGGAGAGAAGGCGGAAGCGATGGGACAGCACCGGGATCAACACCTTTCCCCAAACGGCCCCTTTGAAAAGCCTGATGCATCAGTAGAACGAATTCTGGAGAAAAATCACCCCAGGAAACCTCACTAGCCCCCATCGGCGGAGCACTCCCAGGCGCCGAGGAGACCGGGGCAAGGGAAGGAACGAGAGCCTCTGGAGACAGCTCAACTCCCCCTGAGACTGGGGAAACCCCCGACTCCGGAGGGTCACAGGCGTCCATGGGCTGCTGCAGTCCTGAAGAAACGCCGGAGCAGCACTTGCAAACTCCCGCGTCAGAAAGAGAGCCCTTGCGGGAGCCACAGATGACACACTGCGGTCGCCGGGACATGAGTCTGGAATAAGAAAGGAGGGCTTGGCTGAAGCCCCTTCTGTATTATAAACAGAGAGCAAGTACAAAGATATACCTTTTTTTTTTTTTTTTAAATCACAGGGTAACACTGTACAGCGCTGCCAGCATGAAGAAAGGCAAAAAATATAGACCAGGTAAGTGGACGGTACCTCTCAGGACCCTGCACAGCTTTGTCCCGATGAAAAGAAAAAAACGGAGCCGAAAACAAAATGGCCGCCGGCAGAACGAGGGTAAGAAAAAAGGGCGCGCGAAAACCAAGCAAATGATGCAAAATAAAATAGAAAATAAACCTCAGCTAAATCGCAGACCAAAGCAGAGTGGAAAAAAATAAAAAATTGCCCAAAGGGACACTTACCGCGAATCGAGGAAGGAGCAGAGCACCGGAGCTGACTGAGGTAAAGGGAGAAGCAACAGTCCCGCGGTTAGAAAGAAAACCGGCAGGAACACTAAATCATGAAAATTGCTCTCAGAAAGTGCATCAGCCTTAAAATATGCTCTCAAAATAAAAGGAGAGGTAGTGATGCTGATGGTGGCCAGAGCCTCCCCCCGATCTGTCCTGGAGGTGAGATCAAAGGCTAGAAAAACACAGCCGACCTGCTTCAGCTGAGCAGTGAGCAGACGGTCAGTGCAAGCTCGGCTCCCTCCTATGAAAGCATTTAAAGGTACAGACCCCTAAATTAGAAAAACATAACAAATGAAAGAAAAAATAAAAGTAACAGATCTAAGGACCCCAAAGTGAGCCTACAGACGGCTCACACCGCCTCCTGCTGCAAGGAGACTGGACACACTGGGGGGCTGATGGAAGCTCCAGCAGTATACATCACAGAGAAGAGTTTGATTGGTCCAGTCTCCTAGCTGCAGGAGGAGGTGCACTACCCGCTGTGGAGGACTAAACTGGATAGCCGCTCAGGAAAGCCCATTAGTAACTATAGCCCTTAGATTATAAGTCCTGTGGGGGCTGAGAAATATTTCAGTGCCTGATTGAATTCAGTTTGAACTGGGTCTGGAAAGATAAGTAATCAAATCCAAATTCAAAAGAATAAATTAAATGTAAACCCATAGTGGAAGGCATATTGCTGTTACTTACTCTGTCTTGAAACTTGCAGATTTCAGCTGCAGCAATTCTCTGCCTCTCTTGCCTCTCTGCTTCCTCCTGCATCTGCTTTTCCAGTTTCAGAAACTCCTCCTGGGTCTTCCTCTGCCACGTGTATTCCTCTACTAGAAGCTTCACGTCCAGTTGTCTCTGGCGCTCCCGTTTCTGCCTCATTTCTCTCTCCTCTTCCTCCTTCATTTGTGCTGCTTGCTTTGCAGCAGCTTTCAACTCTTTCTGTCGCCTCCATGCTTCCAGCTCTTCTTGCTGTCGCCTTCTCTCCTCCTCCAGTTTCTCCTTTTGGGCTTCTATTTGTGCTAAGTACTCCGACTCCAGAACTTCCTTAGATTTTCCTTGCTGCATGAATAGCTTTTCTTTCTCTTGCAACTTCTTCAGCTTCCACTTTTGAATAGTCTGCACAGAAAAATCAAAGTATATGTATTTTATTTTTGCTGTTTTCCTCATTTCCCCCTTGTTTATTCCACCCTCCAATGTCTTCTCCAAAAACATACCATGATATAAGCAGTGAATGACACAGGTCTAGAGTGATGCACATTCCCTCATTAGGCCCCCCCAAAAAAACTTGACATCTTCATAGTCTGCAGACTCCTCCTCCCATGCTCCAACTGCAGATACAGAGGAAATGATGTTCTGTTTAACTACGAATCTGTGAAAAAATCCTTCTCTCGTATATAGAAAACATTTTTATTATTATGAGGACTCTCCATGCAGATAATATTCACTCTTACAAACATTTGTATAGATGAAAAAATGTCAAAACGTGTGTGGAACCATCAAAATGGAGTTAAGCAGGTGGTTAAATTTGCCTTTCATATTCGCTCATATTATCATCCGTTCCTTTTCACACCCAAACAATCAAAACATCTGTTATAGCTTTTTTACTTTTTTTTTTTTTTTTACCTTTTTACTTATTTTCACATATTCCTTATAATTTAAAACACTTTCTTCATGTCCACTGCAACAATGTCCCCTTTCATTTCATTCACTCCCAAATATTGCATAAATTTGCTGTTCATATAATGTTAATTAAATGCCGCCAATCTGCTTAAAAGTACAGTGCTTAACTGCTGTTATCGTTGGCATGACATTGCAGAATTTGTGCTGCTATCAAAATTCACACATTGTACCATTGCTTAAATTTCACTGCTTAACGACATTTGTAACCTTGCATTTAACTGAACTGCTATAGCTCCCACGTGTGCAAACACTCCATTCCTGTGTCACTTTCACATGCTGATAGCATCCATCCTTCCCGCTCATTCCCATGTCACACTTTCACACGCCGATTGCACCTAACCTGTCTGCAAGGTTCGAGTATTTGTGTCAGGGGTATGGTGGTATTCGGATGAACTGGAGTTCAAGTTAACAATTTGCAGTATGAAGGAGAACAGCAATACTTCGGTTCATCTGAACACCGCCATACCCCCTGATGCAAATTTTGACCCAACCTAACCCTCATTCACCTATCACTTACCACTAACTAATTAAAGCCCAAAACCAAGACACTCGATGAATCCACATTTACACCTACCATCATGAAAGTATATAAGTTTATGTTATGATTATAATTATACCGTATATAAGTTGATTATGTCTTAGTATGTGCATGTCCTCTCCTAAATTAATCATTTGATTATCATACCACCTACTATGTTATACTATAATTCCTACTAACGTTATAATGTATTGGTTTTACTATTCATTGTAAACCGCTTTGATGATGTGAAAAGCGGTATAGAAAACCTTTAAATAAATAAATAAATACTCAAACCTTGCAGGCAGGTTGGGTACAATAGCCGTGTGAAAGTCTGCCATGGGAATGAATGGGCAGGTTGGATGCTATCGGCATGTAAAAGTGTGCCAGGGGATTGAGGGGGCAGGTTGGGTGCAATCGGGACACTCGGGAGCTATAGCAGTTCAGTTAAATGCAAGGTTACAAATGTGGTTAAGCAGTGAAATTTAAGTAATGGTACAATGTGTGAATTTTGCTAGCAGTACAAATTCTGCAATGTCATGCCAACAATAACAGCAGTTAATTAAACGCTGTACTTTTAAAGCAGATTGGAGGCATTTGATGAAAATTACATGAACAGCGTATTAATGCAATATTTGGGAGTGAATGAAATGAAAGGGGACATTGCTGCAGTGGACACGAAGAAAGTGTTTTACATTATAAGGAATATGTAAAAATAAGTTAAAAAGTAAAAAAGTTAGAATAGATGTTTTGGACGTATTCGGTGTGAAAAGGAACAGATGACTGAGGGAGTATGCAAAGCAAACTCCATTCTGATGGTCCCACATACCTTTTGACATTTTTTCATCTATATAAGTGTTTGTGACAGTGGATTTTATCTACAATGGGGGGTCCCCATACATAACAAAAACAAATTTCTATATATAAAAGGATTTTTATTTTTTTTTTGCAGATCTATAGTGTTTTTTTCCCTTCTGAAGTGAGTGTTTTTTGAATTATTAGAAGTCTGTTTAAATATGGGGCATCCATAAAGGTGCCACATGCTGGGGCAAGTACATGCTTCTCTGAAAACATTTATAAACCTAACAGAGCCCTGCTAGTCAATGCTTGTATCAGGGAATGCAATGGGAAGAGGACAGAATGACAAGACACTTCGGGCTATATTTACTAACAGGCACTACCACATCAGAATATATTGGCATGCATTAATGCATATTATTTACTGCAGGACCCATTTTATGCAACAGGACCTATTTACTAATAATGCATATTAATGGCATTAGTGCCAATTTTTTGTGACTACCTTAATGAAGACCAAGAGAATGTTTCTCAGGTATAACTTATTTCCTTTCTCTGTACTTCCTTTATACCTTTATAATGGTTGAGATAAGCATACTATCAATGAACACCTGTAAAGCTTAGATTTGGATTGTTTTAATCTTACCTCTTTCTTACTCTCCTCCAGAAACAGGAACTCTTGATACCATTTTTCATGCTGCTGGATATCCTCCTTTGTTTTGCCAGGAAGATACTCCAGGGCCTCTTCTATGTGTACCAGATTTCCTTTCTGCCTTATCAACACTTTAAGGAAATTCTGATGGTCATAATCATCCCAGCCTCCTTGACGCCCTCCTGTTTGCTGGAGGAATTTTTCAAACTCTAGTACCTCTTTCGGTAGATGGCTTGCTATCACTCTGTCCACTGCTGCCTTGCCTGAGGGCAATCTATATACACTCTCTGCAGCTGAATTATTTAGCATCCAGGTCTCTATTTTTTTCTCCAAAGCCATTAGTTCATTCATCAGTGTTTTCTCTTCTTTCAGAAGTTCTTCAAAACTACAATCAACAGATATCTATAAGGTTCTTGAAGTAGAAAAGGTTTAGAAAATGGTAATCAAAATGATTAAGGAAACAAAATAAAACTTCCTTATAAAGAAAGGCTAAAAAAACCAAGGGATCTCTAGCTTGAAAAAACGGCCAAGGACTATGATAGAATTCTATAAAATCATAAGTGGGGTGAACAGGTAAATAAGGAACAGTTGCTTACCCTTTCAAATGGTATTAATATTAGGGGATTTGCCTTGAAATTAACAGGTAATACTTTTAAAATCAAATAAAGTTGTTGTTTTTTTCAGTGAACGCACATTTAAGCTATGGAATTTTGTTGCCAGAGGATGTTGCCAAGGCATTTAGCATAGCTGAGTTTAACTATGGTCTAGACATGTTCCTGGAGGAAAAGTCTATAAAATTATTAGCCATGTAGGCTTGGGAAAACCATAGCCTATCAATGGAATCCAATTCAAGTACCTGTAACTAAGATTGGCCACGGTCAGACAGGATGCTGGGCTCGATGGACCTACTGGCTAATAAATCTATAAGTACTGTAATATTATACAACAAATCCAAAATGTAATACAGTTAAAATGATTTTTTAAAAGTCCAGATTTGGAACCAGCTGTTTCTGTTGAAGGAGGTGTGCGGAGCCAGGTCATCGGCTTGGGAGGCTGCCGCTGCCGGGGAGGAATTTGCTCTTTCCCCCCCACTTCATCGGGCAGGCACTGCCGGGACAGCCTAACCTGCGGGGACTTCCCTTCAGGTATTTTTTGTAGCTCCTCTCTGTGACGCGGAGTGTGTGCCGAAGGGGCATGTCCAAAGAGGCTAGTACAGCCCCTTTGACGACACTGCGGCGACACTGTGGTTAGCTTGTATTTAGAGTGTTTTGGCCTTTGTTCTCTTTTTATTTAGTGTTACTATTTGTTTTGATGGTTGTTTTGTTTGTTTGTATTAATGGGAAAGCGTAAGGCTAAGTCTGGGGCAAATTTCTACGGGCCGAATCTGGTGATACTAAACCAGTCGGCCCTTTGGACAAGCATTTTTCCCCTTTACCTATTGCACAGTCTTCTCCAGAAGGAGTGTCACTGAGCTCCGGTGAAAGATCTCCTCCCTTGTGTCCTGTTCCTGGAAATTTACTCGACCTATCAAAGGAGTCCTCTGATTCGGTAAGGAAATTACAATCTATTAATTTACCTATTCCTGTCCAGTCATTAGGAGTGGGTGGCTCTTTTGAGCTCCCTACTCCTCCGTCAGATACTGAAATTACTTTGAAGGATGTTTGGGGCGCTTTAAAACCTATTGATAGTGCACACAATTTAGAGAAGAGGACATTTTACTTTCTCACAAGAGGCTGCAGTTTTCCTGCGGCAGCTGGATGAGAAAGTTGCATCAGTTGATTTGGCTGTTACAAAACTGGAATCCCAGGTACTCCCGTTGCATGCAACAAGTGTTGCTGGAATTAAAGATTCCTTGGTGCTTCATTCCAAGATGGAAGCCCTGGAAAATTCTTAGCGTTCTCGTAATTTACGATTCTTGAATTTTCCTCAGTCTGCATTACTTTCTCATAGAATCTTGTTAGATAAATTTCTTAAAGAGATTTTAGCCATTTCAGATTCCACTGACATATTAGGAGTGGAGGAGTGGCCTAGTGGTTGGGGCAAGGTACTTCAGGCCGGAAGGTTGGGGGTTCAAATCCCACTAGAGGACAGCAACCTTGGGCCGGAAGGACTGGAGTTTCTAGTCCCACAGGTGCTCCTTGTGGTCTTGGGCAAGCCACTTAACTATTTTACAGGGAACATGGGCTATGGAGGGTTATCTCCAAGTTATAATGCCCTGTTCAATGTAATTTCAGTTGGTTCAATGTAAACCGCACTGATGCAGAAAGCACAGTTACTTACCTGTAACAGGTGATCTCAGGGAACAGCAGGAATTAGTCTTCACATGTGGGTACGTCGGTGCCGACGGAGCCCGCACGGGAATGCTCCCCAGCATCCAATCAGAAAGCTTTTGAGAGCATCCCTCGCGCCTGCGCGGTGACTTCCCGCCTTTCCCACTGCCTCTCCCCAGTTGAGTTTCATAGCTGAGACAGAAGGAGAGGAAGAGGAAAGGAAATAGATAGATACAACTCCTAGGGGAGGTGGGAGGGTTGTGAAGACTAATTCCTGCTGTTCCCCGAGATCACCTGTTACAGGTAAGTAATAACTGTGCTATCTCCAGGAACAAGCAGGAATGAGTCTTCACATGTGGGGACTCCCTAGCTGAGGGTGCCACGGGAGATCCCATAAAATGCGTATCCCTGGACAGGGCGGCATTTCCCAACCTGGATCCCCGGCATCCCCTGAGGGATGGGGGGTAGGAGTTGAGGAGAGAAGAGTTGCATAGGAACAACAAAAAACTAAAGACCACAGGGGAGATGAGTCTTTAGAATGCATGTCAGGTATCATTAAAGCATTTAATGAACTAGTACCATATAGAGCTTACCTACTGGATAGCAGGAAGTAGAACTGTGATGGAAGGTACTGTAGACGCAGTAGCGAAATCTTCAAGGAAACTTCACAGCAGTGAGGATGAAGTTCCAAATCTGGAATGGGCAGGTGACTCAGGTGTCAACTGAAGCAGGAGAAGAACGGCAGGTCGTCAATGGAAAGCTTTATGTGAAAAGCTGAGAACTCTTTTAGGCACAGAGTTATTAACAGTGAGGATTAAAAGAAGAAGACTGACCGATCTGGAACTAGCCCAGTCCGGAAGGGAAGAGAGGGTATGGAAAAAACCCCTTTTCCCATGGAAAACAGGAGGGTACTCCGGAACACTGAAGATGTACACTGTCTTTCCTAGCCAATAAGAAATAGGAAGACAATGAAGTTTGATACCTCATAGATAAGGAGGTGTATAACAAAAATAGAAGCTGTTGACGCCACAGCAATAATGGTGAGTATAACCGGACCCAGTCACCGAGCCATATGATAATAGGCAAGCGGACTGTCTGGACCCCTTAGAAAGTAAAAAAACTTTAGTACCGACAGTTAGGGAGATAGTGGGTAATACACAGGGTGCTATGACCATCTCCCAAAATGCGCACATATATATATATATAAACTATATACATAGCAATACAGATGTGAATAGATATGTCTAGACAAGTGTGACATATATAGCTATATATAGATATAGATGGCATGGTTTATGCCCACCCAGGGTACAAAAAACATGTATGCATAGGACACATACATACATGAAAACAATACTGCCTGCAACTGGGCCACAGAAGAAACATCCACATGGGAAAAGTGATGCGAAAAACTGCATCTAATAGTGGGGGGCGAAAACCACCCGAGGAGTATAGAGAAGCTATTTCTGTGGTACAGGGATGCAGATCAGTGGAATTAGCAGTATAGTTGCGTGAAGAACAGAGGACAATATCAGTCTGGGGAGAGCACGTCAGGAGCACTTTAGGCTGCCGATGCGTCCCAAGGACAGAAAACGCATATACCAAGATACCAGGATGACCCAGCCGAGGGACTCAGGGGTATCATGTACAGTAAAAGAGTATGCGTTGTCCAAGTGGAGCAGAAACATAATGCCAAGCTGTAAGGAGAAAAGGGGATTCCTGCCAGATTGGGAGCTCCTTGGACATTCACGCAGAACAAACTTGTCTTCTGCATCACAACGGAAGACAAGAGGGTATAATTATCTAGATAGCCATGGAATGACTATATAAGCCTCTTCTATTATATGGAAGACCCTCAGAGACAAAGTCCAATGCTCTATGGCAAGGGCCCATAGTGGGAAGCCTCTCTGACGATTGCAGAGAGCATCGTGCAGGAGATGGGACTGACAGAAGTTGACAGGTTGCCACATCCTCGACAAGGACATGGCCAGGAGAAGATAACCTGCAGTGAGTGTCAGCACGCAGATGGTTGAGAGCAGCGTGCCGAAGCATTAAAGTACGCACTGGAACTCCTGCACGCACAGCAACTGAACAAGATAGCAGAGGGGATTCTCCCGTATGAAACAGGGAGAAGACAGACCAAGGGAGCGGGGATATCCCGGCCCTGTCTGAGGAGTTGTCCAGAACATGCGTTGAAGGATAACAGGAAGCCTACACTGAAAAGAAAGAGAGAGACGTTCCAGTATGGTACTGACTCAAGCAGGGGAAACCCTGGAAGAGAGGGGTTGAAGGTGACGTACCATATGGTAAGTCAGCAGAAGGAAAGAATGTCCATGTGGGGACAGAAGCTATCATGGGATAGTGGTGATCTCCCTTTATAGCAATAAGAAAGGGAGAATACTGTGACCCATGGACAAAAGCATACTGAAAAGAAAACTCAGTGTAGAGTTGGAAGAAAAACCTCTGGTAAGAAGAAGTTAATTGTAGACTGCAGCATACAGGAGCCTATGGCTGCCGGTGATGATTATCCTGGTGAGAGCCTGGGAACTTCAGACCAGGATGAGATGTCCCTTGCTTGGGGACATCTGGAGGATGGGCAGAAGGAGGATGAAACTTTCTTTTCTTAGGGAAAGAAGGTTTGGTAGGACATTTCCTACATCCTGGGGAACAAGAAGGCTTAGGATGGTTTCCAGAACCAGGAAAGTCAGTGGAGCACTGAGCAACCCGACGTAAAGCCTCGATATTGAAAAGATTTTCTCCAGTACACGGAGAATTACCCAGTGTATGTTGTGCCCATCTGCTCAGGTCTGAAGCCTGCAGCCAGGCTGTACGACGTGCTCCAATGGCAATAGCAGAGGATCTGCTAACAGACTCAAAAGAGTCTAGAGAAGCACGAGAAAGAAACCAAGAGATATTCCTGCTATGGTTAAGAAGCAAGGAATAGTCAGAGGCCTTAGGTTCTGACAAAAAAAGGAGACAAAAGAGATAATTTCTCTGTGACCTCCCGAAGTGTTAGACTCATATAAAAGATATATGAAATAATCCTGGAAGCCAACATGGAAGTTAGGAAGGTTTGACGCCCAAAGGCATCAAGTGCTTTAGATGCACGACCTGGAGGAGAAGAAGAATGCTTCTTCTTGCTTCTGACCTTCCTCATTGCCGATTCCACTACAATGGAATGATGCGGAAGTTGGTTCTTCTGAAACCCCGGAGAGGGGGGCACCTGATACAGAACATGCATGGCTGTAGAAGGTGCAGGAACCTTTAAAGGCGACTGCCAAATCCCCAGAAGAAGGTCCTGCAAAGAAGGATGTAAAGGAAGCATCATGGTTGCTTTTTCTGCAGGACCTTGGTTAAGAGTAGGGCCAGGAATAGGAATGGCAAGAAAGTCTGCCATGTCAAGGAGAAATTCCTGAAAAGAAGGAACTCCCAGAGGAACTATTCCTGGGTAGGCTGAGGTTGAATGATCAGCTTGAGCACCAGAAGACCTATCGGACCGGTGCACCAAAAGGAATCCTGCTAGATGGAGAATGATACCGACAGTTCCGATTCGAGGCAGTTAGTACTGCATCGTCGGTTCCCGGTATTGATTCCAAACTAGGCATAGAAAGGATCGATGGCACCGATGGAACTGCAGGAGTCGACATCGATACCGACACCGGCATCGGGGACGGCAATGCCCTCGGAGCCGGCAGCAGCGGCTGCCGAAGTGATACCGAGGCAACCAGAGAGCTTTGATACCGACAGGTCCGATTCGAGGCAGTTAGTACTGCATCGTCGGTTCCCAGTATCGATTCCAAGCTAGGCATCGAAAGGATCGAAGGCACCGATGGAACTACAGGAGTCAACATCGGTACCATACTGCATAGCCGGAAGGGACAAGGATCGGTTCCAAAAACCGTCGGAACCAAGTCATCCAGACTGGATATCGATTCTAGACTGGGCATCGAACCGAGCGAGGTTATCAACACCCGTCTAGAGGGCACCGATGTCAGTGGTGGTGTTGGCGATGCCGATCCCGGAAAGTTAATCGGAATCGCATCGATCGGCGCCGAAGGCTCCGAGGACGTCCGAAGACGCCGCTCGGCGAAGAGAGGAACACTCAACACCGGCACCGATATCGGGGCATAGGTACCGCCCGAAGTCGGTACCCCCTCCGAGCATGGCATAGCAAGAGGAAAAACCATCTGGGGCGTATCGCTCGTCCCCAAGGCCCAGGATACCCGACGCCGAGCCCCGGTGGAGAGTGGAACACTCGACACCGACGCCGATGCCGGGGCATCGGTGCCGCTCGAAGCCGGAACCAACCTCGCGGCTGGCTGGGACAGAGGAAAGTCAGTCTGGGTCATATTGATCGAAGGCACCGAGGACCCCAGATGACGATCCCTAGTGACAAACGGAGCGCTCGGCACCGGCGTCGATGCCGGGGAATCGGCCCCGTCCGAAGCCGGCACTAACCCCGCTTGTGGCTGGGATGCAGGAAGGCCAGTCTGGGTCGAATCGATCATTCCCGAAGGCACCGAGGACACCAGTTGACAATCCTTGGCGAAGAGTGGAACACTCGACGCCGGCGCCGATGCATCGGCACCGCTCGAAGCGGATACCTCCCCCGAGCATGGCTCAGGTATGTTCTGTGAGAACGAACCCCAGGAACAACCTGAAACCCCGTGAATGCTTTGGAGCCCGAAGACTCCCGCCGGGGTTTTATCGCCAAAGGGGTCTTGAGGGGAAGGCCGGAGCCATCGTCATGCTGGGCATGAGACTTACCCCTCAAGAATTGGCTAGTCTTAACAGACTGTTTGCGGGTTACCTGATCCTGGGGAGAAGAAGAAATCGATGTCCTCACCTCAGGAGGAAAAACAGCATCGAGGGATACCCGAAAAAGAGAGGGTCTTCTCCCAACCCTAAAGCCCGATGGACCGGGGAAAAAGGGTCAGGACCCAAACAGGATACACACCAAGTGGTGGAGTCTAAAAAGAAGACTAAGTCTCCACAGTGGAGGCACTTCTTAGGGGAAGAAGGCTCCATGCTGGAAAGGCCAGGAAGGCCTCAGAAGGGACTTGGAGAAAAAGACCTCGAAGTGGTTAAAAGAAAAAAAACAAGGCACCGGCGGTGCCGGTATCGGCGGGAAAACAGCCGCGACCACAAGAAAACAAAAAAATAAGGATTTAAGAGAAAAAGTTTCTGCGGTGACAGGAGGTACGTCCTGCCGGCTCCGCGGAAAAACGAAAACTGGGGCGAGGCAGTGGGAAAGGCGGGAAGTCAACGCGCAGGCGCGAGGGATGCTCTCAAAAGCTTTCTGATTGGATGCTGGGGAGCATTCCCGTGCGGGCTCCGTCGGCGCCGACGTACCCACATGTGAAGACTCATTCCTGCTTGTTCCTGGAGATTAGCGCGGTATATAAGAGAATGTAAATAAATAAATAAATAAAATATTACAACTTTATTATATCCCCTCTACTACTAAAAAAATTAATGAGGCTGAAGGTGGATTAGACAAATTTGTTTCTCCTATGGGTAATTTGACTGCCTTCTTAGAGGACTCCCAAGATACTATCAACATACGTGCCACCTTATTGGTTACTTTCCCTTCTGTTGAAATCAAACAGCGTATCCTCAGGGCTTTTTTCAAAGTTAAGTTAGCCAAATTTTGTGGCCAGACGGTCAATATCTTCCCAGATGTATTGCGGAGCACCCAATTACGCCGGAGGCGTTTTTTAAATCTTAAGCCCTGGGTTTTGGCATTGGGTGCTACTTTCTTTCTCCGATTTCCCTGCAAATGCATCATTGATTTGGATGATGCATCTTATACTTTTGTGGAACTGCTTCATTTGGAAAGATTTTTGACCGAGAAACAGGCTTTAGATAGGACTGGTAATGATTTATAGACTTCCAATGTGGGATATATATCCTTTTTTTTCTTTGTTTATTCGTTTTACTGATTTAACAGCTATGGTTCCATGATGTGGACTTTATCATAGGTTTTTTTCTTATACTTTGTGTAAGAGTTTTCTCTTTTTCTTTGTGTCTTGTAATTTATTATGGCATTGACCTCTATGTTTTGGTTATTGTATTTGACTAAAAATCTATTAAAAAAAAAAGTCCAGATTTAACTACTTAGAGCAGGGGACTCCAATTCCGGTTCCTGGAGAGCCACAAACCAGTCAGGTTTTCAGGATGTCCCTAATGAATATGCATGATATATATATTTGCATGCATTGCCCCATTGTATTCAATATATATCATGCATATTCATACCCCCGCACGTAGTCTTCACTCCCTCCATGTCAATCGACTCCACCTCCCCCAACCCTCTCATGCACACCTACAATCTACCCGTCACTCTCCCTTTTTCTTCCATGATCCAGCTCTTTGGAACTCTCTGCCCACTTCACTCCATCTAGAAGAAAACTACACCACTTTTAGGTCACTACTCAAAACCCATTTCTTCGCCTCTGCATACAACATTCCGGCTGCGCCCAGCTGACCTGGTTTATCTATGTTATCTATGTTCTGCCTTCCTCCCGCTTTACGTCTTGTTTTATGTCCTACTATTTTCTTTTTTCCTGTCCCAATTTTGTAGTTCTTTTCTTGCTATGGGGCCCTGTGCCCACTCGTTTGATTTTGTACATGTGAACCGCCCTGATGTAACAAAGGTCGGTATATCAGATTTAAATAAACAAACATAAGGTCATCCTGAAAACATGACTAGTTTGCAGCCCTCCAGGACTGGACTTGGAGACCCTTACTTAGAGGAAGACATCCCAAGTCTCCAGGATTTTTCAGGAGATTCAGACCGTCTGCTCACTCTCCCAGAGCAAATGACCACAGGGACCAGATGGAGAAGAGCTTGTGGTTTCCTCTCTGTGCTGTACATATTTTTTTTTTTAATTTTTTATTTTCAAACTTATACATAAATTCAAGAATAACACTCTTGTACAGAAAAGCAAATACTGTCCAGAATACATTCAAGAAAATTTTAAAAAATATCCAAAAGACAGATTATACCTTAACCACATTAAGGGGAGAGCTGGGAAAAAAAAAAGGAAAAACCAATACAACTATGTAATTTCTGCAATGCCCATAAAGACAAAATTAAATACATAACCCCATTTACTCAGGTATACAAGGAAGGAAAAGTGCTGTACATATTTTGACAAGGACAAGCAGAATTACAAGTCATCCAATGATGACAGGGACAGAAAGCACAGTTACTTACCTGTAACAGGTGATCTCTGGGAACAGCAGGAATTAGTCATCACATATGGGTACGTCGGTACCGACGGAGCCCGCGCGGGAAAGCTCCCCAGCTTTTCAGATTAAAAGCTTTTGGGGCCTCCCACTGCACATGCGCGCTGCCTTCCCGCCTTCCTGAGCAGCTCTCGTCAGTTCGAGTTTAAAGCTGAGACAATAGAGAGAGAGAGGACAGGAAGATAGATAGAGATACAACTCCTAGGGGAGGTGGGTGGGTTGTGATGACTAATTCCTGCTGTTCCCAGAGATCACCTGTTACAGGTAAGTAACTGTGCTATCTCCAGGAACAAGCAGGAATACGTCATCACATATGGGGACTCCCTAGCTAAGATGCCTGGGAGATCCCCCTCCAAGGGTAAACCATCTTCGCATGGATCTCAGGCATCCATCCAGGGAAGGTGGGCAGGAGTTGTTTAAGTATGGAACAGGTGTTTGAGGACAGCCTGACCAAACAAGGCATCCCGGCGGGAGTCCTTGTCCAAGCAGTAATGGGCTGTGAAGGTATGAACCGAGGCCCAAGTGGCTGCTCGACAGATCTGATCTATGGACACAGAGTGAAGATGAGCCATAGAAGTGGCCATGGCCCTCACATTGTGAGCTGTGACATGGCCCTCCATAGAAATGTTCTTACTCTGGTAAGCAAAAGAAATACACTGAGCGATCCAATTGGAAAGTGTACGCTTGGTGACTGGAAGTCCCAAATGAGAAGGATCAAAAGCCACGAAAAGTTGGGAAGACTTTCGATGTGGTTGAGTCCTGTTGAGGTAAAAGGCAAGAGCTCTTTTACAATCCAGAGTATGAAGGTTCCTCTCTGCACTGGATGCATGAGGAGCCGGGAAAAAGACAGGTAGATATACCTCTTGATTAAGATGAAAGGGCGAGACCACTTTGGGCATAAAGTGGGGATTCGTCCTAAGGACCACCTTATCATGATGAAACCTAGTATAAGGTGGATGAGCCACTAAAGCCTGCAGTTCACTGATGCGGCGAGCCGAAGTGACTGCAATAAGGAAAACAACCTTCCAGGAAAGAAATTTGAAGGAGGTAGAGTCCAAAGGCTCAAAAGGTGGCTTCATAAGCTGACCTAGAACTAGGTTCAAATCCCATGCTACCGGAGGAGGTCGGATGGGAGGTTTAGTTAGAGTCAGGCCTCTCATGAAACGTGAAACAAGAGGATGAGAGGAGACAGGTTGTCCATTTATAGGTTTTAAGGATGCTGCAATAGCACTCAAATGGACCCTTACTGAATTCGTCTTAAGGCCTGCATTTGAAAGATGCAGGAGATAGTCCAAGAGGGAATTCAAAGGAAGTGCTAGAGGGTCAAGACCCTGCTGAGCACACCAAATGGAAAAACGTTTCCATTTGAAAGCATAAGAACGCCTCGTGGAAGGTTTCCTAGAGGCATGAAGGATATCTGTCACAGGTTGAGAAAGATTAAAGTCTTGAAGACTTAGGCCTTCAGTAACCAAGCTCTGAGATGTAGGGATTTGGGGTTTGGGTGCCACAAAGTCCCCTCCTCCTGAGACAGAAGGTCTGGCGCAGCTCCCAGGTCCAGGGAGGATCCCTGGGAGAGATGCAGAAGTAGAGGGAACCACACCTGGCGTGGCCAGCGGGGAGCTATGAGGATCATAGTCCCGTGATCCCTCTGGAGCTTGAACAGAGTCTTGGATATTAGAGGAATGGGTGGAAAGGCATAGAGGAATTCCTGACCCCAATGCAGGAGGAAGGCATCGTGGGCCTGAGCTCCCTGACACTGAGTTCTGGAACAGAACCGGGGAAGTTTGGCATTCCACGGACTTGCAAAGAGGTCTATGTCCGGGGTCCCCCATTCCTGAAAGATTCTGCGTATCTGGTCCATATGTAGGGACCATTCGTGTGGAAGCAGAACTCGACTGAGTCTGTCTGCACGAGAGTTTTGAACTCCTGGAAGATACACTGCAAGAAGGTGAATTTGATGCTCTCTGGCGAAGGCCCATATTCTGAGAGCTTCGTTGCAAAGCGACAGAGAGCCTGTCCCTCCTTGTTTGTTTATATAGAACATGGCTACCTGATTGTCTGTCTGAACTAGGACAGTCAGGTTGACAAGGAGGGTATAGAAGACCTTGAGGGCAAGGTAAATTGCTCGCAGTTCCAGGAGGTTGATATGAAGGGTGGCCTCCTGTGGAGACCAAGTGCCCTGAGTGGAGAGGTTCTGAAGATGAGCTCCCCACCCTGTCTGGGAGGCATCTGTTGTGAGGGTTGCTTGGGACAACAAAGGTTGGAAGGGGGCCCCCAACAACAGATTCTTGGTGGATGTCCACCATTGGAGGGACCAAAATAGACGGCTTGAGGTGAGTATTTGGTCGGAGAGCGCTCCAGATGCTTGAGTCCACTGGGTGGCCAAGGTCCATTGAGCTGCTCTCATATGCAGACGAGCGTAGGGCACCACATGTATCGTGGAGGCCATGTGGCCCAGAAGTCGCAGCATTTCCCGGGCTGTCAAATGACTGCTGGACTGAGCTTGGAAGGCCAAACTCAGCAGGCGTTGGGCCCTGACCTGAGGCAGGTAGGCCCTTGCAGTGATGGTGTCTAACTGGGCCCCTATGAACTCGAGAGACTGAGTAGGGATTAGTTGAGACTTGGGAAGGTTTACTACCAGTCCTAGATACTGCAGAAGACGCCTTGTGCGGTCCAGGGAAATTTGGGCCTGGGACTGAGAGGGAGCTCGGATGAGCCAGTCGTCCAGGTATGGGAATATGAAAATTCCCAGGCCTCTTAGAAAGGCAGCTACGACTGCCATGCATTTGGTGAACACTCTTGGAGCAGAGGCTAGACCGAAGGGGAGTACTCTGTACTGGAAATGTTTTCCCTGAAACAGAAATCGAAGGTATTTTCTGTGGGATGGGTGGATGAGTATGTGTGTATACTGTCACACCCTCATCGGGCCCCTCCGGTGGAGACTGGTATTACAGCTTAACACCTTTTCTTGGCTCTCTATATGTTATAGATAGCCCTGCCTGGCCCTCTGTGGGTGGTAGTTGTACCGTCTTCTTGTAATCACTCAAACACACAGTTCATACTTTAAATCCAGGGCTTTATTCCCCGTCCAATGAGGTATTCTTTTTCTTGAAGAACAAAAATAATCAAAAGCCACTCTGGCAAATAACAGAAGCAAACATTGAACAAAAAGTGCTTTCCTCAGCTTTAACTTTTTAACAAAAGAAAAACAGTTCTCTTCATGAGCACTTAATCCTTTTCTTTTGCTGTTATAAATCAATCAGGGTTCACTTTAAACCAAGCAACTTCTGCCAGTTACTGTGTTGCTGTTTAAACCTTCCTTGTACATGTATTTTCTTATCTCAGTGAAAACTCTTCCTCTTCAGTTGTCACTAAAGAGCATTCCATTGGTTCAGTGTTATCTGGTACATTAGAAATATCATATGGCATTAAAGGATAACCGTTTGTACCTACGTTTTCTGTAGCAGCTGTCCTGCCGAGCTCACTCTGGTTAATCACGTCAGCTACGTGACTGCTTCCTGGCTCTAGGCTAAAACACTGCTGGGTATTACCGTATACTCTGGATAATGGCTTGTAAGAGCACTCCTCCTGTGTAAAGCTATGAGGTAACTGCCCATAAACACTGGTATTAGAATCAAACAGCTTGTGTCCTGCCTTGAATGGGTTAAAGGCTAATTCCTCTGATACAGCTGTGGGAGTTTGCAGTGCTGACAACGGCACTCGAGAGAAGTCTGAGCATTTAAAGTTGCTAGCAGAATTATAAGGTAAGAGACCTTCCTTTCTCTTGTAACTGCCCGTACAAGGAAAGAAGTTGTTTCCTTTTCCCTTTATCTCTGCTCTAGGCTGGCTTCTTCTATTAATCCTGGACTTAGCCCATTCGGGTGTAAAACAGTCCTGTTCCACTTTGAATGCCTTGCTTCCTGCAACAGGATTCCTCCCTCTTCTCTTCTGGCTTTCACACACACACTCTGTGTTCAACAGCTGATCTCCACACGTACTCACATAGTCCTGAGACTCATTCAAGCTGTCCTCTGGTATATGTTGCTGACACTCTCTCTCATTTCCTTCCTTCCACCAACTTTGGTCCTGGAGATGAGATTGGCTTATAGTGTTTCTTTCTCTTTCCCTCCGTTCCCATGACTGAGGTTGTTGCTTCCACCTCTGTCCGTGCTCACTCTCCCTCACTGCTTGTGAGTGTGCCTTATGTATCTGTCCCCGGGTTCCACCCCTTCTCAGCTGATCCCTATCAGGTAAATCAACCTCCATTCTCATGCTGGCTGGGTGTGTCTTTTTACCCTTTTCCCACGTGTGCCGTGGTCGCTCATAGCAACTATTTGACATGTTTTTGTTTACCTCATCAGGTTCTGCCTGATTTTCTCCGCTAATCTCCATTTCCTCTGGGTCCCCTGGGTTTACCTTGTGACAATACGCATCCTTTAGATCTAGAGAACAAAGCCAATCCTGACTCTGAAGGTATGGAAGGAGAATGCCCAGAGAAAGCATTTTGAATTTCTCCTTGAAAAGAAATTTGTTCAATTCTCTCAGATCCAGAATTGGTCTGAAGCCCTCTGTCTTCTTTGGTATTAGAAAATAAGGGGAGTAGAATCCCGTCCCCTGTTGAAGAAGAGGGACCTCCTCTATTGCCCCCTGGGCAAGGAGGGAGGAGACTTCCTGACCCAAGAGGGCCAGGAGAGATGGGGGAGAACTGAACTGCCTCACCATAGTATAAGGAGGAAGGTCGGAAAAATGGAGTTTGTAACCCTCTCTGATGATAGAGAGGGTCCATTGCTCTGATGTAATTTGCTCCCATCTGGGAGCAAAGTGAGCTAACCTTCCGGGTATGGTGAGGGGCTCTGGTTGTTCTAGAGCCAGAAAAGTTAAGTTCTCTAGGGGCAAGTCAAAACCCCTGAGGGGGTGGAGCCTGCTGAGGCGTAGCAGACGCCGCAGGCTTTGACCTTGCCTGTTTAGGTTGCTGACGTTTAGCAGCAAAACGAGGCTGAGAGGATTGTTGGCCAGTATTTGTAGAAAATCTGGACTTCTTGTAATAAGGCCTCTTAAAAGACTTCTTCTTGGCAGGAGTGGAGGTAGACTGAGAAAGTCTATCTAAGGTGGCATTTTCTGCATCCATTTGAGTGGCCTTAATTTGCCACTCCTCACCAAATAAGTTCTCACCTGTACAGGGCAGATTTCTTAAGCCATCTAGGACCCAAGGTTCTAGATCAGAAGCCTGGAGCCAAGCAAGACGTCGGGCTGCTATAGCAATGCCCGAAGCCCTACCAGCACCCTCAAAGGAATCAAAAGCTGCCCTGTTGGAGAACTTTGAAATATCCAAAAGGTGTTTCACCAAGGAAATGAACTGCTCCCTCTTATCCTCAGGGAGAAAGGGGGCAAAATGCCGAACTTTTAGAGCGATTTCACTGAGAAACATGCTCATGTAAAGACTATAGGAATTAATCCTGGCTATAAGCATAGTAGCCTGGAAAATTTTCCTGCCAAAAGAGTCTAGAGTCTTACATTCTCGCCCTGGAGGAGTAGAAGAGTGCCTTTTGGTACTCTTTATCTTCTTCATTGCAGACTTCACCACAATAGAATGGTGAGGCAACTGGGTTTTTTGGAAACCAGGAGAAGGGGGGACACGGTACATGGTGTCCAACCTGCGAGAAGAAGGAGACAATGTTAGAGGAGCCTCCCATAAGTCCATCAAGTGTTCTTGAAGGATTTCATGGATAGGCAGGGTGACTGCCTCTTTAGGAGACTTAGAGTATCCTAAAATATCCAGTTTCTTTGATCTGGGTTCCTTTTCAGAGGATGAAGCAATAGAAAGACCTTTAGCCATTTCTATGATGAAGTCCTGAAAGGACAAATCCTCTGGTGGAGACATTCTCCTGTTAGGAGAAGAAGGCTCCTCAGGAAGATCAAGGGAGAACTCATCAGAATCATCAGAGGAGTTAAAATCCTCTGAAGAAGCAGAGTATCCTCTATGTGCTTCCAACGCACGATACGCATACCGTTCGGTATCGACATCGGGCGTACCGGGTATGGGATCGGTACCG
This sequence comes from Ichthyophis bannanicus, assembly GCA_033557465.1. Lineage (NCBI taxonomy): Eukaryota > Metazoa > Chordata > Amphibia > Gymnophiona > Ichthyophiidae > Ichthyophis > Ichthyophis bannanicus. The sequence continues at coordinate 473,940,511 of CM066032.1, forward strand.
GGCAAAAGCCCGGATCCGGCATGCGGAACCGATCTGCGTTTGGAAGACGATGGCCTCGGTTCCGGTATGGAAGCCATTACCGGAACCGGACCCGGTACCGCTGGCTGCGGTACCGAGGGCGTAGCAGCATTAATAAAAGCCAGAATGGCCTGCTGCATGACTTGGACAGTATTGCCCATAGACGCCACTGCTGCCTGGATGTCGGTACCGGTATGGGCCGGTACCCCAGAGCAGTACAACAGGTGATCTGTCGAGGCCGCGCCATCGATGTCAACCTGTGACCCCATGATTGCTTTGGAGGCCGGAGCCTCCCGCCGGGGTTTTTTGGCCTGGGCAGAATCCTCGAACTCAGAATTGAGAGCCTCTCGATCTTTAGAAAGAGATTTGCTTTTAGAGGATTTGCCCACTGGAGTTTTGGTTACCTGAGATCCATCCGGAGAGGAAGACCTGGATGACTGTGATGCTTCTGAAGGAAACAGCACATGGAACTTGTTGGCCCGGTTCTGCAATCCACGTTTCGACATCTGGGAGCAGGATGGGCAGTCCGGTATGGAATGGTCAGGTCCTAAACATTTAAGACACCATTCATGGGTGTCTGTAAGAGGAATGACAGCACTGCACTTGGTACACTTTTTAAAACCAGGAACTGGCTTCTCCATGAGGAGAAATTGTGTAGGCCTGAAGGCCTAACAAAGTACCAAGCTGTGCTGAAGAAAAGAAAATTTTTTTTTTTTTTTTTTTTTAAAGAAAGAAAGAGAGACCGGCAGTACCGGTTTCAGAATGGGGAAGGCAGGTACGCGGTCTAAAGAAAACAATAAAATTAACAATTTCTTCAGCGGTGACAGGAACACGACCTGCTGGCTCCGCGGAAAAAAAGAAACTGACGAGAGCTGCTCAGGAAGGCGGGAAGGCAGCGCGCATGTGCAGTGGGAGGCCCCAAAAGCTTTTAATCTGAAAAGCTGGGGAGCTTTCCCGCGCGGGCTCCGTCGGTACCGACGTACCCATATGTGATGACGTATTCCTGCTTGTTCCTGGAGATAAATGGTTTCTAAGATTTGGACAACTTCTAGAAAGTTTTAGAGTGCCAACCACACATGTGGTGTACTTCTCATGTTGCATCATCATACAGGACCTCCTTGTTTTTTTCTGCAGAGCCAAGATGATGTATTTATGATGAGAGTTAATCAGGTGATAATTTTGGCCCCCTTTTTTTTTTTTTGTTTGCATTTTAGTGTCTTGCACAAGGACCTCTACCTCTTAATACTCTTAGGGTTTTTGGGTGTTTTGAAGTGTTCTTCCATTTTCCGAGTTCACCTCTGTCATCCCTTTTTGGTTCCTGGTGACCCAGCTGTATCTAATCTTTTTCAAAATAGAATAATTTGATTTCACTGCTACTGTATTTTTTGGAGGTCTGAGAAAAATGCCTGCAGAAGCTTAAAAGAAAATGCAGACAATGCGGCCAAGACCATATCCAGACCAGAAACCAGATATTCATAACTGGCATGGTAGTGTCTAGGACCTGATCACAAACATAACATAATTTTTGTTCACTCTCCTTGATGCCCCCTGGGGAGAGTAGTAAGATTTCCTCTGAGCCCGCTGTGAAGCCTCCTGGAGAAGAGGTCGGGTCAGAGGTGTGCCTATAGAATGTTCTGAGTGTATCAGAGTGCTACTTGATCATGGTAGCAGCTTCTTGAAATTTATGTCCAGAGATTATCTCCACGGCATGGCACATCAGCAAGCTATTCCTGAACAGCTGGCTATAAGTCTGAGGCCCAGAACCATGACAGTCTCTGGGCGCCAATACTCATAGTGGAAGCCCTTGATGCCATGTTGAAAATATCATCTGTTGGTCGGACAATGTATTTCCCAAACTCCTTTCCTTGCCTCACTAGTGAGTGATAGTGTTTGAGTTTCTCTAGAAGGAGAAAAGCAGACATATCAAGGCAGTGCATGATATTCCATAAGTGCATGCCCATGTAAAGCTGGTAGGATGCCACATAGGACACTGAGGGCGCTGAAGAATGTGACTTAGAACTTTTAGTCATTTTGAGGGTGGATTCAATGACCATAGAGTAGTGTGGCAGCTCATGGAGTCGACTTTCCTACTGACTGGAGGTACGAGGGGGGGAGGTGTCTCCCACATTCTCAACTATAATCTCTGAAGGATGCAGTGCATGGGCACTCTCATTACCTCCTTGGGGACAATGGAATACTGGAGGATATCCAACTCTTTTACTCTAAGTTCATCCTCTGTTTCCAAAGAAAACATTATGGCCTTAGCAATGTCCCAGACAAAATCATGGAAAAACAGTTCCTTAGAAGGGGGACTTACATCTCTCATGAGAAGTGACATATAGGAGTTCTGGAGATCTGTCCTCCGACAGGTATTCAGAATCTTCATCAGTAACCCACGGTCTGAATCCGACTCAGAAAAGTACTCAGGTACATTTGAGTCTCTGCCTGGATGGCTCTCCATTCTCTTGGGGATTTGGGGCTTCTATGGGACAGCCAATGCACCAATGACTTTCCATGCTTCGAAGGAGCATTGTCTCTCAATGCACTAGAGAGTGATATTGGCCAGTCATGTATTGGAGTAGAGGCTCTTCAATGCCCTGATGATCCTGCCTTCACTGCAGGCAGGTGATGTGTTTTGAGAATAGGATCAATGTCTCATGCACACCACTCAATGCCATTGGAGCATTAAGCTCGTGTCTAGAGAAAAGCATCAATATTCTGTCCTTGAAATACTTCAGAAGCCTCTTCTCTATTGCTGCCATCTCCAAAGGCATTGGATGGCACAGCAGTTTCAGTCAATGTTCCCAGAATCTGTCAGGGTTTATCAGCAGGACAGTCTCAGCTTTATAAAGGTTAGTGCTGTACCTCAGATGACATGGGGGATGAGCTGTCCTCTTGTCGGGGCTGCTTGCAAGGTCACACCTGCAAGCCCTCGGCACTCTCAATATCGTGTTCTGATGAATCTCGGCACTGATGCACCATAGCATCTGCCTGATGCTCCGCGTCCTCAGCTCTTGATGCCAATGAAGTTGAGGACAAATCCCTCCTCTTCTTCAGGTAAGCATCGGTGGATGACTGATGCTTAGATGACCTATGTGTTTTTGTTTCAGAGTGAGCTCAAGGACCTCTCAATACTGATGTACTGCCAGCATCCTCTGCATCCTCTGAAGCCACCGAGATAGATGCCGCCAATGCTGAACTTGATGGATCGGATTTCTCAGTACTAACAATCCATTCGTGCTGGTTCTCTCAGTCCTAGAGGTCACTTCTTATCATCTGTAAATACAAATCACAAGGCGATGGCTTATGACCAGACTCCAAGCACTTTAGGAACCAATCATGTTATCTGTGAGGGATATGGTCCTAGAGCACTTGAAACACGTTTTAAACCCCTTGGCAAATTGCTTGAACATCTCGGCTGGAAATACAGCTGCTGTGAAATCAAACGGTTTGATGATGGAAAAAAAGTTACTAGGCTGGATCACCTGTAGCTTAAGTGGGAAAGCAGTGATGCAATTGAAAGAACAGAAACTTCAAACAATTTTGAAAATAACATAACTAAGGACATTAAAGAGCAAAAAGAAAGTAAGTACAAGACGTGATAGCAGGACAGGAGCAAAACTCATGAAAACAAGAATGAAAATCTTTCAACGGACAAGGATTGGCATCTGACGTGCTCCATGGGGGGGAAGGAGAGGAGAATTGGTGTGGCAGCTACAATCAGGAAGATATGCACATGCGTGGTGAAGCTTTCCAAAAACCTCAAGCAGGAGCTGGGAAAAGCTCATGCATGAGGGCTCCTTACATGACATCACCAATACATGAGGACTTCATCCTGCTTGTCCACAGAGAAAGCGTAGTTACTCACCTGTAACAGATGATCTCCGGGAACAGCAGGAATTTAGTCTTCACATATGGGTATTGTCAGTACCAACAGAGCCTGTGTGGGAACGCTCCCCAGCGTCCAATAGGAACGCTTTTGGGAGCATCCCTCAGCATATGAGCACTGCCTTCCCGCCTTTCCAACTGTCCCTCTTCAGTTAAGTTTGTAGCTGAATGAAAGGATAGAGGGAAAGAGACAAAGAGATAGAGAGACAATTCCTAGGGGAGGTGGGTGGGTTGTGAAGACTAAATTCTTGCTGTTCCCAGAGATCACCTGTTACACGTGAGTAACTACGCTATCTCCAGGAATGTAGTCTTCACATATGGGGACTCCCTAGCTGAAAATGCCAGGGAGATAGCCCCAGGAAGGTACCACCCTAGAAAGGTAGGCATCCTTCCTCCCATGGATCTCTGGCATTCCACCAGGGTTGGTGGATAGGAGTTGAATTAGGTCTGAAAGAGATTTTGAAGAACAGCTTGGCCAAAGAAGGCATCCCGACGGGAGGCTTTATCCAGGCAGTAATGTGCTGTGAAGGTTTGTACCGAAGCCCAGGTGGCTGCTCGACAAATGTCATCGATAGACACAGAGTGGAGATTAGCCATGGAAGTTGCCATTGCTCTCATGTTATGAGCTGTGACATGGCCTAGAAGAGGAAGACCCTTACTCTCATAAGCAAAGGATATGCATTGGGCAATCCATTTAGATAAAGTTCTTTTGGAGACTGGAAGTCCCAAATGACTAGAGTCAAAAGCTATAAAAAGTTGCGAGGACTTTCTATGTTGCTGTGTTCTCTGTAGGTAAAAGGCTAAGGCTCTTTTACAATCCAAAGTATGAAGGTTTCTTTCTGCATTAGAGGTGTAAGGCCTCGGAAAAAATACAGGAAGATAAATTGATTGATTTAAATGAAAAGGCGAAACCACCTTTGGCATAAAGTGTGGATGAGTTCTGAGAACAACCTTATCATAAAGACTTTTTCAAGTATATTCGTAGAAAAAAACACTTTGAGAGAGTCAGTTGGTCCATTAGATGATAGAGGGGTTAAAGGGGCACTAAGAGGCAACAAGGCGATAGCGGAGAGACTGAATGAATTCTTTGCTTCGGTCTTTACTGAGGAAGATGTAGGGATGTTACCCATGACTGAAGTGGTATTTAAAGATGCGGAAGAATTGAAGGAAATATCGATACATCGGGAAGATGTATTACAACTATTAGATAAACTGAAGAGTAGCAAATCACCTGGGCCGGATGGTATACATCCAAGGGTGTTGAAAGAACTGAAATATGGAGTGGAGGAGTGGCCTAGTGGTTGGGGCAAGGTACTTCAGGCCAGAAGGTCGGGGGTTCAAATCCCACTAGAGGACAGCAACCTTGGGCCAGAAGGACTGGGGTTTCTAGTCCCACAGGGGCTCCTTGTGGTCTTGGGCAAGCCACTTAACCCTCCATAGCCCATGTTCCCTGTAAAATAGTTATCTCCAAGTTATAAACACCCTGTTCAATGTAATTTCAGTTTGTTCAATGTAAACCGCACTGATGCAGAATAGCGCGGTATATAAGAGAATGGAAATAAATAAATATGAGATTGCAGACCTGCTATTAGTAATCTGTGAACTATCATTAAAATCATAGAAACATGATGACAGAAAAAGACCACATGGCCTATCTAGTCTGTCCTTCCATATCATACATATAGTGGTTAGGACAAGATACTTCAGGCCGGAGGGCCGGGGGTTCAAGTCCCACCTGGGGACAGCAATCTCAGGCCGGAGGGACTGGGATTTCTAGTCCTATAGGCACTCCTTGTGGTCTTGGGCAAGCCACTTAACCCTCCATTGCCCATATTCCCTGTAAGTATTAGCGTATGTGTGTCATATCCCCTCGTGTTAAATGTATCTCCCAATTGACCGCTTTGACCAGGTGAAAAGCGGGATATAAATACAGCTAAATAAATAAATAAATAAAATGTCAACAACTACAACAGTCCCCTTTTTACCTTTAGAGATCCTCTGTGTTTGTCCAATGCATTTTTGAATTCAGTTACTGTCATCATCTCTACCACCTCCACTGGGAGACTATTCCACGGATCCATTACTCTTTCCGTAAAGAAATATTTCCGCATATCACTCCTGAATCTATCCCCCTTCACCCTCATCCCATGTCCCCTGTCCCCTCGTAGAAGAACTTGCTTTCAAATGAAAGAGGCTCTCTCCCTGAACATTTATGCCATGGAGGTATTTAAACATCTCAATCATATCACCTCTATCCCGCCTTTCCTCTAAGGTGTACATATTAAGATCCTTCAGTCTGTCCTCATATGCTTTATAATGAAGACCACTAATCATTTTAGTAGCCACCCTCTGCACCGACTCCATCCTGTTCACATCCTTTTGAAGGTGCGGTCTCCAGAATTGCACACTATACTCCAAATGAGGTCGCACCAAAGACTTATACAGAGGCATTATCACCTCCTTTTTTCTGCTAGCCATTCCTCTCCGTATGCACCCAAGCATCCTTTTAGCTTTTGTGTCGCCTTTTCTACATGTTTAGCTACTTTAAGATCATCAGACACAACCACATCTAAGTCCCGCTCTTCTTTAGTGGACAAAAGTACTTCACCCCCTATACTATATTGCTCCCTTGGATTGCTGCAGCCCAAATGCATGACCTTACATTTTTTTAACATTAAATCCCAGCTGCCAAATTCTAGACCATTCTTCAAGCTTAGCTAGATCCCTCCTCATGTTATCTACCTCTTCCTGGGTGTCTACTCGATTGCAGATTTTGGTATCATCCGCAAAGAGGTAAACCTTACCCGACAGCCCTTCCGCTATATCACTAACAAAGATGTTAAAAAGAATCGGACCATCTCTAATACCTGAAGATTGGAGGATTGCCAATGTAACACCAATTTTTAAAAAGGGTTCCAGGGGTGATCCAGGAAACTACAGACTGGTGAGCCTGACATCAGTACCGGGAAAAATGGTAGAAACCATCATAAAGAATAAAATTACTCAGCATGTAGATAGTCAAGGCCTAATGGGAGATGGCCAACATGGCTTTAGACAAGGAAGATCTTGTCTTACTAATCTGTTATGTTTTTTTGAAGGTGTGAATAAACAGGTGGACAAAGTTGATATAGTGTATCGAGACTTTCAGAAAGCCTTTGACAAGGTCCCTCAGAGACTTTTGGCAAAACAAAAGAGTCATGGGATAGGAGGCAGTGTACTATTGTGGATCAGGAACTGGTTACAAGATAGAAAGCAGAGGGTAGGGCTAAATGGCCAATTTTCCCAATGGAGAAAGGTGAATAATGGTGAACCCCAGGGATATGTGCTGGGTCTGCTGCTTTTTGACATATTCATAAATGACCTGGAAATTGGAATAACGAGTGAGGTTATCACATTTGCAGATGACACAAAAGTATTTAAAGTTGTTAAAACCCAAGAGGATTATGGAAAATTGCAAGAGGATCTTGATAAATTGGAAGACTGGGCATCAAAATGGCAGATGAAATTTAATGTGGACAAGTACAAAGTCATGCACCTAGAGAAGAACAACCCAAACTATGGTTACACGATGCAAGGTTCCGCATTAGGAACCACCACCCAGGAAAAAGATTTAGGCGTCATTGTGGATAACATGTTAAAACCCTCAGCCCAGTGTGCAGCGGCGGCCAAGAGAGCAAATAGAATGCTAGGTATCATAAGGAAAGGAATGGAAAATAAAACAAAATATATTATAATGCCTCTATATCGTTCCATGGTGAGACCTGTCAGACGGCTGCCTAGGGTGAGAACTTACACAATCTTGACGATGCATATATTCATATGATTCTTGCAAGGTATTGTGGGTATTGTAGTTCATTCACTCCCAAACACAGCTGATGACAATAATTTGAGTTGTGAAACCAAGTGGTAAGATCAATAAAATACTTCTTTTATTGATGGGGTTTAATTCACCCAGCACATGTATGCTTGATAGCACTATAAATGAGGTTACTTGCTTGCAGTGTTTAAATGGATAACAAAAAGTCACAAAGTAAACCAGAAAACAACCTTCAGCTTGTCAGGCAATTAGCTAATGTTTTCTTAGCAAATAATTACCAAATACAAAGGCACAAAGTAAAGAATAAACTTTGCTGGTTAGGTTAACTTCTGCTTATTTTCCAGGCCGATCTCAGCAGTGATTCTCCCTTGCTCACACACACAATCAGGTGCAGCCCTAATTACTATCAATGGACCAGCTGTAAGCCTTTAGCTGGCTGGCTGCTACTGTGTGAACCCAAATCCTGCTTTAAAGAGCTGTTTGCAGTGGAAATAAAGAACAAAGTTAGGTTTCTTTGTGATGGCTGATGTGTTTGCTCATAGAAAACTAGCAATAGCATTTAGATAAAGAACAGTCCATGTAAATAGTTTCATCTGCTGTATTTCCCCCTGCATCAACAATCATAGGGTCAATATCATACATTGGCACAGATGAGTCTTTCATTAAGGCACTATCATGAGAATGCTTATTCCCTTGCTGCCATTCTCTATTATAGATAGGGTCTGGATCAGTGTTCATACCTGAGCCTCTCCTGCTATCATTATTCCTCTCTGTATAGCCTGGCCAATATGTAATCCAATTCTGATGTCCAGCCTTCCAATCTTGATCCCTGGACACTGGATCTTCTCTCACATACCTTCTGGCCTTGGTCTGAAAGTCCCTTCCACATGCAGTCTTCTCTCTTCCAGGTAGCCACTGGTGATTCCTATCTCTGCCACTCCATTCCTCTGGCTGAATCCAGTCCAATGGACTCTGCTGGCTTTTGGAATACCTCCCAGTATGAGTACTGCCTTGGAATTTCCCAGACCTTCCAATGGCCTTTCTTTTCTTCCTTCCAGAGAGTTTCCTTCTCTCTCTATCTGCTTGGCTTGGCTTCTGTTTCTCCAGGTGATACTGGTGCTTGAGCTTGTAGCCGTTGCTGTCTCTGTATCTCTTCCTCCCTCTGTAGCTTTTGCTGAAGCTCTCCCTGAAGCTGTTATCTGAAGAATAATCTCTATTCTTATTCTTTCCTAATGTGTGCTGCTCCCTAACACAGTGCAGCTGTCTTGAATCAGGCCCTGCCCTTTGAGATGAGTGCTTAGGGATTACCTCATAGCTCTCTTGATTGCACACACATTCTCTCACTTCAGCCCCTCTCATGGCTGCTGGAAACCTGGTGCATTCTGGGACTGGTAGTCTTTTATGTGAAAACGCTGTTTTCTTGCTTCTACCAGAACTGACAGGTTGCTTGTTCAGAGTCACATCATCTTTTTTATAGCTCCTACCTGAGCTATGATAAGCTTCCTTATCACAGACCGCACCTTGAATATTGTGTGCAATTCTGGTCACCGTATCTTAAAAAGGATATAGCATTATTAGAAAAGGTTCAGAGAAGAGCCACCAAAATGGTAAAGGGGATAGAAGGATACTCTTATGAAGAAAGGCTAAAAAGGTTAGGGCTCTTTAACGTGGAAAAGAGAAGGCCGAGGGGAGATATGATAGAAGTCTATAAATTAATCAACGGCGTGGAACGGGTAAACGTAGATCGACTGTTTACGTTATCGGAATATAGAAAGACTATGGGACATGCAATGAAGCTACAGGGTAAACTATTTAAGGCTAATAAAAAAAAATATTTTTTCACTCAAAGTGTACTCAAACTCTGGAATTTGTTACCGGAGGATGTAGTAAAGGCTGTTAGTGTAGCTGGGTTTAAAAAAGGTTTGGACTAGTTCCTGGAGGAAAGGTCCATAAACCATTATTAAGAAGGGACCCAGGATATCAATGCTTGACCCAGTACAAGCATTGTGGAACCTGTGTCTTTTGGGGAAACTGCTTGGTACGTATGACCTAGATTGGCCACTGTTGGAAACAGGATACTGGGCTTGATGGACCTTGGTCGTCTGACCCAATATGGCATATCTTATGTTCTTATGGTGAAACCTAGTATAAGGAGGATCAGCCACTAAAGCTTGTAGTTCACTAATGCGATGTGTAGAGGCGATTGCAATTAGGACGATGACCTTCCAGGTCAAAAACGTAAGGGTTGTAGTGGCTAAAGGCTCAAAAGGCGGCTTCATGAGCTGCCCGAGAACTAGATTTAGATCCCATGCCACCGGTGGTGGCTTAATGGGAGGTTTGGTTAATGGAAGACCTCTCATAAATCTGGATATGAGTGGATGAGAGGAAATTGGTTGTCCATTCAGAGGCTTATAAGAAGCTGCAATTGCACTAAGATGGACTCTTACCTAATTGGTCTTTAGACCAGAATTCGATAAGTGAAGGAGATACTCTAGTATTGATTCTAAAGGTATGACAAGGGGGTTTAATCCCTTCTTGGAACACCATATAGTAAAACGTTTCCACTTGAAGGCATAAGACCTTCTTGTGGAAAGTTTTCTAGAAGCCTGAAGGATACCCTTTACCTGTTGGGACAGGTTGAAATCCTGGAGGTCTAAGCCTTCAGCAACCAGGCCGTAAGATGCAGGGACTGAGGGCTCAGGTGCCATAGCATCCCGTCCTCTTGGGAAAGGAGATCTGGAGCATGCCCTAACTCCAGAGGTGGAGCTTGAGAGAGATGTAGAAGCAGGGGATACCACGCTTGGCGTGGCCATCATGGCACTATGAGAATCATACGACCCCTGTCTCTCTGAAGCTTGAAGAGTGTTTTGGGGATGAGGGGAATGGGTGGGAAGGCATAAAGGAAGTGCTGACCCCAATGAAGGAGGAAGGCATCCCTTGCCTGACAATTATGAGCCAGAATCCTGAAACAAAACCAGGGAAGTTTGGCATTCAGTGGACTTGCAAAGAGGTCTATGTCTGGTGTGCCCCAGAGATGAAATATCTTTGCCACCTGGTCTAGGTGGAGTGACCACTCGTGAGGAAGCAGTACTCGACTGAGTTTGTCTGCCGAAAGGTTTTGAATGCCTGGAAGATATACCACTAGAAGATGAATTTGATACTCTCTGGCAAGGGCTCACAGTCGTAAAGCTTTGTTGCATAATGACAGAGAGCCTGTTCCTCCCTGCTTGTTCACATAGAACATGGCTACTTGATTGTCCATCTGGACTAGGACTGTCTTGTAGCTGAGCTGGGCGTGGAATACTTGAAGAGCTAAATAGATTGCTCTTAATTCCAGGAGGTTTATGTGCAGACCAGCCTCCTGTGGAGACCAGGTGCCGTGTAGAGAGATGATTCAGGTGTGCTCCCCAACCCACCTGTGATGCATCTATTATTAGGGTGGCCTAAAAGAGGGGTTGATGAAAAGGAGACCCCACTGTCAGATTTTCTAGTGATTGCCACCATTGGAGGGACAAAATTAGTCGTTGAGAGTTTATTATTTTGTCTGATGAGTATCCTGTGGCCTGTGTCCACTGTGTGGATGGGGTCCACTGAACTGCTCGCATGTGGAGATGAGCATATGGAACTACATGAACTGTGGATGCCATATGTCCCAGCAACTGTAGTAGCTCCCGAGCAGTTAGGGAGGATTTCCCTGCTGCTTGGGAAGCTAGTTGCATTATGCGAAGACACTGAGCCTGTCTGGTATCTAGACAGGCGCCTATGAATTCCAGGCATTGGGAAGGAACAAGTTGGGATTTTGGGAAGTTTATTACCAACCCCAAGTATTGGAGGATTCGCATTGTACGAGACAGTGCACTGCTGGCCTCTGCAACTGTAGGGGCTCGAATGAGCCAGTCGTCTAAGTAAGGGAAGATGAATATCCCCAGGGTTCGCAGAAATGCAGCTACTACTGCCATGCATTTCATGAATACTCTTGGTGCTGAAGCCAGACCAAAGGAAAGAACCCTGTACTGGAAATGTTTTCCCTTGAAAAGGAATCGTAAGAATTTGCTGTGATCTGGATGGATCAGAATGTGAGTGTATGCAACCTTTAAGTCCAGAGAGCAAAGCCAATCCTGACTTTGAAGGTATGGCAGAAGAGTTCCTAGAGAAATCATTTTGAACTTCTCTCTGAACAGGTATTTGTTCAATTCTCTGAGGTCTAGAATGGGTCTGTGTCCTCCTGTTTTCTTTGGAATAAGAAAATATGGGGAGTAGAACCCTGCACCCTGTTGAAGAATGGGTACCTCTTCTATTGCCCCTTGGGCAAGAAGTGTTGAGACCTCGTGATCTAGCAGATTGTCTGCAGAGGTTTGAGAATTGAATTGCCTTAGAATTGTAGGAGGGGGTATGCTGTGAAAATGAAGCTTGTACCCCTCTCCTACAATGGACAGAGTCCAATCTTCTGCTGTTATCTGATGCCATCTGTTGACAAAGTGGCATAACCTGCCTGGGATATTGGGGGGTTGGGGACCCCTCAGAGGCAGGAAGGCTAAGCTCTCTAGGAAGGAGTCAAAGCCCTTGAGGGGGGTGAACCTGCAGAGCTGATTGGGCTCTCGCCTGCTATTAGTAATCTGTGAACTATCATTAAAATCATAGAAACATAGAAATATGATGACAGAAAAAGACCACATGGCCTATCTAGTCTGTCCTTCCATATCAACAACTACAACAGTCCCCTTTTTACCTTTAGAGATCCTCTGTGTTTGTCCCATGCTTTTTTGAATTCAGTTACTGTCCTCATCTCTACCACCTCCACTGGGAGACTATTCCACGGATCCACTACTCTTTCCGTAAAGAAATATTTCCGCATATCACTCCTGAATCTATCTCCCTTCACCCTCATTTCATGTCCCCTCGTAGCAGAACTTGCTTTCAATTGAAAGAGGCTCTCTCCCTGAACATTTATGCCATGGAGGTATTTAAACATCTCAATCATATCACCTCTATCCTGCCTTTCCTCTAAGATGTACATATAAGATCCTTCAGTCTGTCCTCATATGCTTTATAATGAAGACCACTAATCTTGGCTTCTTTTGTTGTCTAGTTTGTCCCTTTTGGGCAACCTGACCCCGAGTTCGACTCTGCTGGGTATAGGAAGGATAACATTTCCTCTTTTTGCTGAAATAGGATTTTTTATAAGGCTTCTTTTTGGCTGGAGTGGCTGTAGATTTTGACAATCTATCTAGAGTGGTGTTGTCAGCATCTAACTTGTTAGCCTTTTCCTGCCAGTTCTTGCCAAAGAGATTCTCTCCCATGCAAGGAATGTTGCCTAACTTGTCCTGTACCCAAGTCTCCAAGTCTGATGCCTGAAGCCAGGCAATCCGTCGTGCCCCAATGGCAATAGCAGAGGTTCTGCTGATGCATTCAAAGCAGTCAAAGGCTGCACGATTCACAAACTTGGAGACATCTTGAGCATGCTTAACTAGAGCAAGAAAGTCCTGTCTCTTGTCATCTGGGAGAAATGGGCTCATAAACTCCAAGTCTCCTGTAACTTCTTTAAGGAACATTCCCATATATAGTATATATGAACTGATCCTAGCTGAAAGCATGGAAGCCTGAAAAGTTCGGCGCCCAAAAGCGTCCAGAGTCCTGCATTCACGACCTGGGGGATTGGATGCATGCCTCTTTGCACTTTTCATCCTACACATGGCTGACTCCACCACCATTGAATGGTGTGGCAGCTGAGTCCTTTGAAATCCAGGACATGGCGGAACTCAATACATAGTATCAAGTCTCCTAGAATGAGGAGATGTGGTCAGAGGCGTCTCCCACATTCTGAGCATCAAGTTATGCAGAATTTCATGGATGGACAGAGTAGCTGCTTTCTTTGGAGCTTTAGGATATTGGAGAATTTCCAATTCCTTTGCTCTGAGTTCCTCTTCAGGAGCTACCGTGATTGAAAGGCCCTTGGCCATATCACGAATAAAATCCTGAAAAGACATGTCCTCTGGAGGTGACATTCTGTGTTGGGGAGAAGAGGGATCTTCCAGGAGAAACCCTCTGGTACCAGCAGAATTGTCAGAGTCTTTGGAATCGGAGGATTTGAAGTATTCCTGACCACAATGCTCATGCAAAGCACGGTCCCAGTATCGATCGAAGTCGGTACTGAGTTGATCCGGTACCGATCTGTTGATTCCATCCAAAGATGGCGTGGGAAGAATTCCCACCGGGGCCAGTACCGTCGGTACCGGTACCAGCATCGGTATCGATGTCGGTACCAGTGCCCATTAAACCATAGGTGTCAACGGTACCGCAGCTGTGAGCAGAGCTGCAATGCTGCATTCGATAGAGAGGAACCTCTGGTCTATCGACGCTGGCGATGCCTGGGTGTCGGTACCGGTGAAAATGGCTGGGACCCCTGAGCATGGCACAGGTAGTTCTTGCGAGGTCGAGGCCTCGAGAACATTCTGAAGCCCCATTGATGCTTTGGAAGCCGAAGCCTCCCGCCGGGGCTGTTTTGCTGGTGTGGTTCCCTCAAGGGCAATGCCAATGGCCTCTCGATGCTTAGCAGGAGAGCTACCCTTTGAGGACCGGCTTTTATGTTTAGTTACCTGAGATCCATGGGAGGAAGAGGAGGCCCTTGAAGATGTTGATGCAATGGATCTGGCATCCGAAGAAAAGAGGGTACCGAGCTTTGCAGTCCGGTTCTGTCTTCCTCTTTTAGTCATCCCCATACAGGAGAGACATTCAGATAGAGAATGATCAGGCCCTAAACATTTAAGACACCAATCATGGGTGTCAGTGACGGAAAATGGCACCGCCACACTTAGTACATTTTTTGAAACCACTAGTTGGTTTTTCCAGGTTTCAGGAATATGGGGCCTAATGCCCAAAATGGCGCCTAGCACCGAAAAAGAAAAGTTTCTGAAGAGAAACAGTTCAATTTTTTTTTTTTAAAGAAAAGAAAAGAAAAGAACCGGCGGTACTGGTAGGCGTCGTGCAGAGGCAAATGTGACCACAAGAAAACAATTTTAAAGACGGAATTTTCTGTGGTGATAGGGTATGGGTCCTGTCGGCTCCGCGGAAAACGAAGAACTGAAGAGGGACAGTTGGAAAGGCGGGAAGGAAGCGTGCATGTGCTGAGGGATTCTCCCAAAAGCGTTCCTATTGGACGCTGGGGAGCATTCCTGCGCAGGCTCCGTCGGTACCGACGATACCCATATGTGAAGACCACATTCCTGCTTGTTCCTGGAGATTGTTTGAAATACTTAATTCCCAAAAATAAATTCTGGAAGAGACTTAGAAGAGCAAACAGTACACAAACTAATTTTTCTTTTTGTGTATTCACATAATTTAAAACCAAATAAATTATTAAGTACTGTTTCTGTAACTTTTTATGTACCAATTATGAAAGTGTTTTTTCGAAAAAAAAAGAATAAGCAGCATACACCATTCGCTGTTCTTCCTTGAATGTGCTTATTGCATTTTCAATTTCTTCCATCATTTCCCTGAGCTTATCAACAACTGCAAGAAACACAAACCAAGAAAGAAAATGTCACCTTCCAAGCAATTAAGTATGACCATGCTAGTGAATGTAAGCATACATATTTTTTGAGCAACACAAACATCGTTCAGAACTGCAGACAGAAACTAAAGCAGCAGCATGAGACAAAAAGCATGAAAAGCATGTAATTGGTAACATTTCATGCTATCAAATTATTACAAGGATGGGTAACTTCAGGCCGCTCTCATGGCCTGCTCATCTTTTCCCATTGCAGTACTCCAATGCCACTAGAGTCGGCAAAGTGGGAAGAACCCGTTAGTACTTTCGCCTGGTTGTTATTGTCTCTATCACTGCTGTGGCTTCTAAGTCCATTCCTACTCTGAGGCGTTTCAAAGCACAGTTTGTCATTAGTTTGATAGTTTTATGGTTCAAGTTATAACACTCTGTAATAGTTCTTGGTTTAATGTAAACTGCCTTGATGCTGGAAAGGTGGTATATAAGAGCACATAAATTAAAAAGAAATTAGCACTTCTGACAAATTTCTTTAACTTTCTGAGTGGGACAACAGTTATAAACTCACCCCATGCTGCTACTCTGGTGTTTTAGGGACACAGTTCAACAAGGCTTGAGATTTTCATTGGAAAACAAAAGAGAGTGCCAAGCTCCTCCCCACGCTATAGCTTTGGCTCTCCATGACGGCATCCTTTAAACACACTTTGTAAAATTTACAGGTAAACACAAACTGATGGCACCCTATCCACAGGCTGCAGCTCTAGCTTGCTATAAAGGCATCATTTAAACAGTCTGTAAATTTTAAATAAGGAAAAAGAAAATGCAGTACCTTGCCCCTTGCACTGATTGTCTGGTTGTGCCCATCCATTTTAAAGAATGCTGGCAAAGTACATACAAAATAACCTTCAATAATACTGCAAAAGTGTGTTTTTCAACGCTCCTTTTTACCTACCTCAGCTTAGTTTATGCAGCTCTGCCTATGGTTCTAGGAAGCTATTCTCTTTTCCTCTTGGTCTGGCTTGCAGAGACTGTGGCTCACCTTATCTCTGGCTCCCATGCCAAAGTAGGATTCACTCACTAACTCTGTGGGCTGACGTTACGTCCATCAAAACCAAAGCTACTTCCATGTCAAGTATTGCATATCACAGACATCCAGTGGCTCAAAAAAAAAGTTTTCATCAGCTGAGTTAAAACACTGAGGTCTCGACAGACACCGTGGGAGGTTTTAACAGAAGCAAGCCCCACATAAAATAAGCAAGTTAAGGCTGTACAGAGATAGGTCTGTCTTCTACATGTTGGTAATATGCACCAGCTGCACTAAGGTGAACCCTGATGGAGTTGTTTTCTAAACCTGACTCCAAAGATGTAGAAGGTACTCGAGCAGTTTTGTGGAGGGCAAGAAAAAGGACCTAGGCATTACTGTCACACCAAATGACAAACTTCTTCCATAATGACTGCCAGCGGGAGTCTTTCCTGGAGCCAAAATTACTTCAGATATACCTTCAGGCAGGTTCAAAGGAGCAAATTCACCCTCTCAATACCCCAGCTATGAGGGCTATGGGACTTCACAATGGGATGTAACACTGTCCCTTAAGCCTGGGTGATCAGTGTTGGGGAATCCCCAGTTTTCTGATGAAAAGTTTCAGAACAAGAAGGAACCACACCTATCTCATCCAGTATGGTGCTATGAGAACCATGTATCCCTGGTCCCATCTAAGTTTCAGCAGGGTCTTTACTATTAGGGGTATTGGAGGATATACATCCAGAAAAATCTCCCCAATGCAGGGGGAAGGAATCAGAGGCTAATCAGCCATATGTCCCTATTCTGGAGCAAAACCAAGTTGCCTGCCCATTCAAGGGAGTGATGAAGAGATCTATGATGAATGGGCTCTACTCACAAAATATCTAAGCCTCTCCCGAGTCCAGGGACCGCTTGTCTGTCTGTAGTACATGACTCAGTTTGTCTGTTAGAATGTTGCCTTTCCTGCTCTCATACCGTGAGAGATGGCCCAGTTCTACACTCTGACAGTTTCCCATCACAAGAGGTAGAATCCTGTTCTTTCCAGTTTGTTGATGTAATGCTTCACAACTTAATTATTGGTTTTGACTAGGATTATTTTGTTTACTGACCAATGTAAGCTTTTAGGAGCATTCTAACTGCTCTTAACTCCAGGAAATGTATTTGATGAAGTTTCTCCAGAGAGATCACAACTCCTGAGTGGAACCCATTTACAAGGGCTCCCCAGCCCAGTTTGGATGCATCTGGAACGAGTACAATTTGAAATGAAGGACGTTGGGAGGGATTCCTTTTGCCAAATTGGACTGAATTGTCCACCAGGGCACAAAGTCTTGGAAAGGGCTGGTGAAAAAGATAACATCTCGTAGTTTCTGAGTGTCCCGAGTCCACTGTGTATTCGAGGTTCATTGAGCCTGTCTCATTCTGACATGTGCCAAAGGAATTATGTATAACACTGAAGCCATATTGTCCAATATCCCCAACATGCTCCATGCTGACGACTGCTGACTCTTAAATTTTCTCCACTATGGATACCCGAATGGTGATCCTTTCTTGTGAAAGAAAGACTCCTATAAATTCCAACTGTGTTGATGGGTTTAACTGAGATTTGGGATAATTTATGACAAATTCTAGCAACTTCAGTACTGGATAGATGTGTGCATGGAACTTTGAACCCCTTCCCGATATGTGCTCTTCACCAGCCAGACATGCAGATAGGAAAACACATGTACTCCCACTCTGCATAGATATACTGTCACTACAGCAAGTCACTTTGTTACAACAGAGGAACTGTTGCAAGGCCAAAGGACAGGACACAGCACTGGAAAGGTTGGTTCCCCATTACAAACCTGAGATATTTTATATGGCTGGGATGTAGCTATATGTGTGGATGTATACAACCTTCAAATCTAGACAATATATACAGTAGCCGGTCTCCTTTTTGGAGGGAAGAAACAAGGGTGTCCAAGGAAACAAATAAACTTTTTTTGAACTAGAAACTTGTTTAAGATTTTTGGGTCTGGGATGGACAGAATCCCCGTGTCTTTTGTTTTACTGGGAAATACTTCCTTCTTTCTTTCCCCCCGGTGAATGGGTTCAACTGCCTTAGCCTCTAGGAGGGAAGAGCACTATTTGGTAAGCATTTCTTGATGTGGAGAGTTTGACCATGGTACCCTCAGTGGGCGAATTGTTCCCCGATAGTTTCTTCTTGGGAAGGGTGGAGGTCTTCTTGGAGAGCCGAGTTCTCGCAACAGACTCTGTCTCGATCTCCACCGCCTTATCCTCGATCGGTTTGCGAAGAGGTTTTCACTAAGACAGGGGCCGTCAAGGAGTTTCTCCTGACCCACTGCTCGAGGTCAGATGCCTGGAGCCAGGCCTGGCGGTGGCCACTGATGCCTGCAGTGGCCACCCTCGTGTTGGACTCGAAGCCATTGTAGGCGGCTTGAGATATGTACTTCGAGCACTCCCCAATGCACTTCATGAGGGTTTGGAATGGCTGGAGGTGATCTCCACTGAGACCCGCTGAGAAGCCTGCAAGTTAATTTGCCAACTACCGTCATTGACGCTGATGTCTCCCACATCTGAAGGAGTCGACACATGAGGATGGCGGAGACAGGGATGTCAGGGCCTCCTTAGGTGGAGCCCCATACTGGAGGATTTCAAGCTCCTCTGTGTGAGAGCCCTCCTCTGACTCCATGGTGACTTGCCATGTCCCGGACAAACTCGAGAAACAATGTGTCCTCTGGTGGGGACCGGCGCCATGACGTTAGAGGAGACGGGTCCGAGGGGAGATTGCTGTGTTTATGCATCTCTGGGGAAGCCTTGTTCTCTGACTCCCATCCTAAGTAGTTGGTCGAGAACTCAAGGCCAGACGGCGCTTGAGGCATCGGGCTCGGGTCAGGTCTTTGGTGACCCATGGTAGTTACTTGGTTGGAACTACAAGCGCTTGCCAGGGAGGATCTCACTCCCGAGGACTGGGAGCAGGATTGAGACCCTCACCAAGGATCGGTTCAAGGCTCTTGAGGATTGTCTTGGCAGCCCGGGAAGTCCTCGATATCAAGATCCCTGTGGGGCCAGGCATCAACGTTTGCTGTGGGGCAAGGAAAGCAGTGATACCGCGTTCCAATGCTGTCATCCTGGCTTCCCACTCAGGAGATGCAGCCTTCAACACCGACATCAGGGTGACCGGGTCTGGCATAGGTGAAGAGAGGGAGTCGTCAACAGGACAGACCTCAGGAGTCCATGACTCATCACCGGAGGTCTGTGTCTGTTCTGGGCACCTTAGCCGGCCGCTCCAACTCAGACTCCTCAGATACCCTCTGAGGTCTGTGGGACCTGGCATGGGACTTGTCACGTATGTCCGATTCCCAGGATGAGGTCCTCGAGGATTTCTTCTTCTTGCGCTCCCACTCTGGGAATCCTTGTCAGAGTATCCACGGGCCCAATCGGGCACCGCAGAGGCCTTATATGACTCTGAGGATCCATGTGGGGCCTTAGAGCGCAAGGCTACCAGGGATACCGGGGCAGAATCTGACCTGTGGAAGATGTCATCTAACTTCTGCCGACAACTTTGGATGGCCTCCGTGGACATCTTTTCGCACAGGGCGCAAACCTCTGGATTATGTTCAGCACATAGACACCAGAGGCAGCAGTCATGTGTATCGTTAGGGACATGTACTTTGCGCACCGATCATACTTTTTGAACCCACTGGCAGTTGTGGCAAAAAGGACCCCTGCGAGGTCAAAGACCCTCGACGCAGCCAGCGGTTAGAAAAGGGCGCAAAACCGTGCTGGAAGAAAAAACTAAAAATGGTTCTGAGACTCGATGCTGGAGAAACAGGCTCGGAGGTGGGAAAGGGACCGGTGCTAACCAGAAAAAGAAGGGCGGTTTTATGACAAAAATATCAATTTTTTTCCAGGGAAAGAAGATAAACATCTGTTGGGCTCCATGGAAAAATGGAGACCGAGTAAGATGGCACCCTTGGGCGGGAAGGGGACCATGCATGTGTGGTGGCATCTCCCAAAGGCTTTCTTTGAAAGCTGGGGAGATGCTTTCGCCGGGGCTCTATCGGTGCTGACATTACCCATATGTGAGGACGGATTTTCTGCTTATTCCTGGAGAACAAGGATATTCTCCTTCTCAAATACATGGTCCAGGTTGTCAAAGCACCTCTTTTCTCTGGCTGTCTAATTCGGGGATGTCCACATTTCTAGAATAGCCTACAGCTGTGCACGTACCCAGTCTTGCTAACTGCACAGGTCCGCCTCCAGACCCGGTTCTGGGACATCCATCTTTCACGATGGAAACAGAGCCATTTCAGATTGTACTTATATGTGCCTTCCTTCACTGTTGCCACTCCCTCTGATTTTTGGATGTTGTGCTCTGGACGTCCCAGATTCTTCCTAGACAACCCTTCTAAAATGCCACTTCACATCTTTTCTTTGCCTATGGAAGCTTTGCAGATTACAAGCATATTTTTCATAGAAGAATCTTCATGCAACAGTTCAGTTTCATAAGAAACTATGTGTTTAGGGATCACCTCAACTAATTTAAAAAGGCTGCGCTTACTGCAAAATAAGACAGTTAAACTGACTGACTGGGTTGGGAAATGGTTGAATGAGAGGCAACAAAGAGCACGCTCTGAGAAGGATGTAACCAGTGGTTTGCTGCAGGGTTCTGTTCTTGGTCCGATTCTTTTTTTTTTCCATTTAAATTTTTATTGATTATTTCAGTAAATAATACAAACATGTTCTAAAACCAATATTCTACCTCTACTTTACAATCAAACAGTCTTTTATCACCCACTATCTTTTATTTCCTTTAGAACTACCTTGTCTTCAGCCTTCCCCCATTCCTACTTATCCACCCCTTCCCCCTCCCTCCCTGCTTTTATTTCTCCCTTCCTTAGTACTTGCATCTTTATCTCATCATGGCTCTCTTATACATCTCTCCTCTGTACCGACATCCACCTTTTGGCTCATGTGCACTGCGTTATACTTGTAGTCGGCTCTACCCTAGTCTCCCCACAGCTCCTGCCTCCCCTGGTCCTATTCTTTTTAACATTTTTGTTTGCGATATTGCAGAAGGGCCGTTGGGTAAGGTTTGCAGATGATACCAAAATCTACAATAGAGCAGACACCCAGGACGGAGCATATAATATGAGGGATCTAGCTAAGCTTGATGAATGGTCGAGAATTCGACAACTGAGATTTAATGCTAAAAAATGCAGGGTCATGCATTTGGGCTGCAAAAATCCAAGGGAGTGGTACGGTAGGGTGTGTCAATTTTAGGGTAGATTTTTATTTTTCCAAACTTTACAAACTACCAGTGACCAAGTTATGCAGTTTTGCATGCTGAATCTAAAACTATATTCAGAAACTGTTTAAAGTGAATCTTACCTATAACAAATCACAGTTGAAATATGTGGAAATTAAGTAATATTTATTTGAACGTACAAATAGTCTAAACACCTGTAGCCACATAATTGTCTTTAAAATGTAATTTATGCAGTATATTTAATGTTATTTAACAAAATCCAGCAAAGAAGCCATATCTTGTTTGCTTCTGTTTTGGCTCATGAGCTCCCTGCTGTCCATCTGACCCCTAATATAATGTTCCCTCCTCTCCTGATTGTACACATGACCAGCAGCCTCAGTTGTCATTTAAACACACCTTTCTATGGAATGGGTGTGTGATGGCCAATCTGGAACCACCATGGGCTTGCTCAGAAATGCCTTGATCTCTGCTGTTGTCATGGTACAGTTAAGAGGAGGCTCAGAGATTCCAGAGCTCCAGTTAAGTAATTGGGCGAGTGTAGTTGCCTTAGTGTTAATGGATGGTGTTTTCCTGGGTCTCACACTGCTGTCTCCAAGCTGAGTCTTCCCATCTCTTTAATCTCTGCTCTTCAATATCTTCTCCACTGCACAACATAGCTTGCAGAACATACTTGCTGTAAACATACCAAGCTGACTTTCTCACTGTAGGCATGACTATCTTCCTTACCTCTTCACACTGTTCTTTCAACAGTTGCAGCTGGAAAAGGAGATGCCTGGAACCTTGTCTCCAATTTCTATTTATTTTTATATTGAACCAGTTCACCATGTAAACCCCAACACAGAACTCTACAATCATTCTTAATTTTTTTCCGATTCTTTCCTTTTGGTTTATGCTTGGAAATCCATATTATCATGAACCTTAGAGCTGTTATAAGCCATCTGCTATGTGATACAGGTCCTAATTTCCAAAATTAATTTGTGTATTTTTGAATAATTTGCATACAGGTCCATATTACACAAAATTTAAAGCTAGTTGTTGATTGGCCACATTAAATTGTATCATTTTTTCACTAGGACTTTTTAAAATTATGACATCTTCAAAATTGACACACCCTAGTGGTACTGTATAGGGGGGCGAAGTACTTCTATTCATAAAAGAAGAACGGGACCTGGGCATGATTGTTCTGATGACCTTAAGATGGGCTAAACAAGTAGAAAAGGCGACAGTAAAAGCCAGAAGGATGCTTGGGTGCACAAAGAGAGAAATGGCCAGCAGGAAAGAGGCAATAGTGCCTCTGTATAAGTCTTTGGTGAGACCTCATTTGGAGTACTGTGTGCAATTCTGGAGACCACACCTTCAAAAGGACAAACAGGATGGAGTTGGTGTAGAGGGTCAGTGGGCTTCTTCATAAGGCATAATGGGACAGACTTAAAGATCTCAATATGTATACTTTGGAGGAAAGGCGGGAGAAAGGAGACATGATAGAGACGTTTAAATACCTCCGTGGCATAAATGTACAGGAGGAGAGCCTCTTTCAATTGAAAGAAAGCTCTGCAATAAGGGAGCATTGGATGACAGTGAAAATGGGATAGACTCAGTAGTATGAAGAAATATTTCTTTATGGAAAGAGTGGCAGATAAAGCGTAGTTACTCACCTGTAACAAGGGTTCTCCAGGGACAGCAGGAGTCAGTCCTCACATATGGGTGACGACGGAGCCCTCGTGCGGAGCAATTCCCCAGCTTTCAAAGAAAGCCTTTGGGATTGCATCGCACATGCGTGGTCCCCTTCCCGCCCAAGGGTGCCATCTTGCTCAGTCAAATGATATAGCTAAAAAGACGGCAAGAATAGAAAGAATAATTAACAGGACTGCAACTCCAGGGGAGGAGGGAGGGTCGTGAGGACTGATTCCTGCTGTCCCTGGAAACACCTGTTACAGGTGAGTAACTATGCTTTCTCCAGGAACAAGCAGGAAGTCAGTCCTCACATATGGGACTCCCTACCTATAGGCTACCGAGAACTCATAGCTGAAAAATGGCTCCCTCTAGATGAGCCGCAGCAGCTGCTAGGAATTCAGCCGAGAACGCAACACCCCCCGGTAGCCTGATACCAAAGGGTCGGAGGGTTGGAGTTGCCTAAATCTCAAATAGGTTACGGAGTACCGCCTGGCCGAAAGCACTGTCCCATCAGGACTTCCTATCCAGGCAGTAATGGGCTGCAAAGGTCTGGCTTGAAGACCAAGTTGCGGCCCGGAAGATGTCTGCCAGCAGAACAGAGTGGAAGTGAGCCACTGATGCAGCCTTAGCCCTGACACGGTGGGCTGTGACTCGACCCTGCAACACAGCACCCTCGCAATGTTCACTTTAATCTATGCTGGGTCCTCCGCCGGCATACCCGCCAGTGGGGGGAGGGGAGGAGCATCAATCGCACTGCACACATCCTTCCCCCCCCCCCTCACCGCCGGCAGGAATGTTGCCGGCAGACCCAACACAGCTTAGAGGGAACATTGACTGGGAGTACGAAAATATGATCCAGAGAGGCTTAATTTATAGCAGCCTCATTGGCTGATAGAATACCGGGTAAGGTTTAAGGCTTTGATGTTAGTGTTCAGGGGATTGTACAAAAGTCAGCTAGTACATTTGGCCAGGGGTTGTTTTTTTTGTGCCGTCAAGTCAGTTCTGACTCCTGGTTACCCAGCTATCTCTAGGTTTTCTTGGTGATGTATCACCAGAAGTAGATTGCCAGTCCTTTTCTTCCAAGGCAATGGAGGGTAAAGTGACTTGCCCAAGGTACCAAGGAGTGCCAGTGGGAATCAAACCCTTGATCTTCTGTGTACTAGGCAGTTGCTCTAACTACTAGGCCAGTAACTAAAGTATTATGTATTGAGGTGACCTTTGAGATCAGAAAGGCATAATTTCCAGCTTTGGATGTGATGAAGTTAGAGGGCACTAGATGAACAGCCTTCCACTATTGTGGTCTAATGTGGTTGAATGCATTACCAATAGAATTTAGAATGGAAGGTAGACATGTGTGTTTTTAGGTCACTGGTGCAAACTTTTTTTTTAAACAGTATTTTAAAGAGAAAGGGGAGAGATGTGATAGGTTAGGGATGGGATGAGGTGGGGAATTATGTGAGGTTTTAATGAAAATACTCTTTATTGTTTTTATATGTAATCTGCCTTGATGTTTGCTTTATAGAAGGCAGAATTTTAAGTAATTATAAATAAACAAATTATCAATTACATCTTTGGACGTCCAAGTAGCAGTTAGTACCTCAGCTGAAGATAAGTTGCCTAGCTTAGATGGCTTCACAACCAAATATAAAATGTTCATGGACTTATTAATAGGGCTGTTAGTAGTTGTGTTTAATAAATTGTTGCAGGGTGAACATCTCCCACTGACTAGGTGCAAAGTAAGTATTATGTTATTCCAAGTGAAGGGAAAGATAAACCCAGGCAAAGAGAGAATTTGAAAAGAAGCTTGCAAGGGAAGTGACATAAATGTGATATATTATTTTTACAATGTAATATAATTCTTGTATTCCATTCATTCACCATTCTGTAATATAATTTTGTATGTAATGACTTTCTGACTCCCTTTGTTGTATGCCTGCATCCTGGAAGAAGAAACTACGTGGCTAGTAATACGTAGCCTGTCACAGGTGCGGAAGTACAAAGAAGTGGAGTGAGACAGTATTAACCAATGAGTTATAGACATCCTGGAAGGGGGAGAGGACAGTGTAGTATGTAATGACTTTCTGACTCCCTTTGTTGTATGTCTGCATCCTGGGAAGAGAGACTACATGGCTAGTAACACATAGCCTGATACAGGTGCAGAAGTATTAACCAATGAGTTATAGACATGCTGGAAGAGGGCAAGGACATAGTGTATTATAAAAGAACCGTGAAACAGAGGATGATTGTGAAAGCTTAATCAAGCATTCACCCTTTTCTTGCAAGAAATGTAATGTAATTAGATTAACCCTTTGCTTCACTGAGGAGTCTGTTATTGTGTAAAAGGTTATGTTTATTACACAAGCAAAAAAGCATAATAAAAACTTTTTCAAGTACATCTGTAGCAAAAAACCTGTGAGTCATTTGGACCATTGGATGACAGAGGAGTAAAGGGGGCGCTAAGAGAGGACAAGGCCATAGCAGAGAGATAGAATTAATTATTTTTCTTTGGTCTTTACTGAAGAAAATGTAGTGAAGTGAGCCGTGCCTGAAATGGTATATAAAGGTGATGTAGCAGAAGAATTGAAAGAAATATCAATAAACCAGGAGGATGTATTACAACTGTTTGATAAACTGAAGAGTAGCAAATCACCTGGACCGGATGGTATACATACAAGGGTGTTGAAAAAACTGAAATATGAGATTGCAGACCTATTGTTAGTAATCTGTGGACTATCATTAAAATCATCTGTAGTACCTGAAGATTGAAGAATGGCCAATGTAACTCCAATTTTTATAAAGGGTTCCATGTGTGATCCGGGAAACTACAGACCAGTGAGCCTGTTGTCAGTACTGGGCCAAATGGTAGAAACCATTACAAAGAATAAAATTACTAAACATGTCCTGCCATCTTACTGGGCAAACTAGATGGACCATACTGGTCTTTATCTGCTGTCATTTACTGTGTTACTATGCAGAAAGCCATGGTTTAATGGGAGAAAGCCAACATGGATTTAGTTAAGGAAGGTGAAATTAGGCCTTACCTGCTAATTGACGTTCCTTGAGTGAGTCCATTCCAGTCCCGCACCTGTGGGTAGTGTCACCTTACTAGCAGCTTGGAGACTGAGCATGTCATGATTGATGACATCAGGATATACATACCGGTGGCACCTCCCACCAGACCCAGTATCCTATTGACAAAGCAAACTCACAAAAGTAACAATTACAGACCAAATTTAACTATGTACATTGAGCTCCCCCTCAGACAGGAAACACCCCCCTCCTGAGAGAGACAGATCGCTTACCACCGTGGACTCTCGGATCTGCTGAACTTCTCTGAATGCGCCTGACTCCACCGAGTCGAACCTCCAATGATTACTTGCTGTGGTCAACAATCCAGCACCGCTCCTGCAAGTGTTACACCTGGCCCCCCTTCTGAGCTGACCTTCTTCAGGAACAGAGACCTCTATTGCCCCGAAGGTGGCATCGAGACTGGACTGGACTCACTCAAGGAATGTCAATTTGCAGGCAAGGCCTAATTTCACCTTCCTTATTGTTCCTCCAGTCCAGCTCCACACCTGTGGGATGTACCATAAGAGTACTAAACTTGTGAGGGACTTGCCAGACCAACCTGAAGAACAGCTGATCCAAAACACACGTTCCCGACTGCCTGAACATCCAGCCTATAATGTTTGGCAAAGGTATGCAGGGACAACCAAGTTGCTGCCCTACAAATATCTTCTGGTTGTACTAAATTTGCCTCTGCCCAAGATGTGGCCTTCGCTCAGGTCGAGTGTGCTCGCAAACCTCGAGGTAACTGCCTGTGCCACAAGTACGCCAAAGAGATCGCCTTTCTCACCCACTGGGAAATTGAAGTCTTTGATGCCGCCTCTCCTTTTCGCTCTCTGCCATATAGGACAAACAACCAATCCGACTTTCGAAAGGATCAGTTCTCTTCAAGTACCGTCACAATACTCTTCTGATATCCAAACAGTGCAACAGAGTATCAGTTTCCTTCCCCACTGCTCCTGAAAACACTGGGAGTGTTATTGACTGATTCAAGTGAAACACAGACATGACTTTTGGGAAGGGACCAGCCTGAGGACCACCTTTTCCTTCATTAAAATGAGAAACGGTTCCCTACACAATAATGCCTGCAACTCAGAGATCTGTCTCACGGAGAAAATTGCTATTAAGAACACTGCTTTTATTGTGAGATCTTTTAAAGTGCACGATCCTAACGGTTCAAAGGGAGGCACCATCAGGACCAACAACATCAAATTGAGATCCCAAGGAGGCACCACCGCCCTCTGTGGCGGGCGCTCCTGTTTCACTGCTCTAAGAAACCTGACCACATCCGGGTGAGCCGCTAGAGAAATCCCTCGTACCCTTCCTCGGTAACAAGAAATGGCCATGACATGCACCCGGAGGGTGCTGCATGCCAGACCTTTATCAAACCCCACCTGAAGGAAGGCCAATACTCCTGGCACAGACGCGGAGAGCGATCAACAGTCACGATTCACACACCAGTCTTCAAACACTCTCCTCACTCTCACATAGGCCAGAGACAGAGTGCCGCCTGGCCTTCAGTAACATGGAGATCACCGGTGCCGAATAGCCCCGCTGTCTCAACCTTGCCCACTCAATAGTCCAGCTGTAAGCGAGAATCAATCCACCTGCAGCATCAGAATTGGGCCCTGCGCCAGTAAGTCCGAGTGTGCCAGCAGTCTCAATGGACGGTCCACCTTCAGATGCACTAAGTCGGCATAAGACTGATGACGAGGCCAATCAGAGGCTATCAACAGCATGGGGCCCTGATATGCCTCTATTCTCTGTATCACTCGCCCTATGAGAGCCCACGGCGGAAAAACGTAACAGTCTGCCCAAAGGCCCTCCTAGACTAGGGCATTGAGTCCTTCTGAGATTTGTTCCCTTCTGCTGAAAAACCATGTTGCCTTTACCGACTCATATGTTGCCATGAGATCCATAATTGGTTGGCCCCACCATTTGACCAAGCAAGCAAATAATGTCTCGTTGAGCGTCCATTCCCCTGGGTCGATATGTACCCAGCTGAGATAATCAGGTGCCACCTTGTACTTTCCTGCCACATTTACCGCTGAGAGAGCCTGCAGATTCTTTTCTGCCCAGGCTAACAGAGCTACTTCCTCCTCCAAGTTGATACTGCGCGTTCCCCCCTGATGATCGACATATGCTACCATCGTTGCATTGTCCGAGAAAACTCGTATTGACATGCTGAGAAGCTGTGAGTGGAACTGCTGCAAGGCTAAAAACACCGCTCTGAACTCGAGACGGTTGATTGACTAAGTTGCCTCCTGATCCAACCAACGCTCTCTCACAATGAGCTCCCCATCTGATAAGACTGGCATTGGTTGTCAATGGAATTCAATTAAGAGTCTCCAGAGGCATGCCCACCCAAAGGTTGTCACCTGTGAGCCACCACCTGAGTAAGCTCTTGGTCTTTGCTGAATAGGGTAGGGGGAGCAACAGTGGCCGACACTGAGCTGATCATCTTCATAAACTGCGCTGTAACAGTCACATGTGTGCCCGAGTCCACAGCACGAGCTTGATGGTCGCTGCCATGGATCCCAACATCTGCAGGTAGTGCTACGCTGTCGGTGTCTTCCTGCTGAGAAACCCTCTGATCTGTTCTTGCAACATCTGCACCCAGCTCTCTAGCAATGATACTCATCCTGTCGCTGTCTGAAACCTGGTCCCCAGATACACCAAGTCCTGTGAAGGCCGGAATTGGCTCTTTGCGAAGTTTATCACTCATCCGAGACTCTATAGGTACGCAATCACTCATGACCTGCAAATTCTTGACCTTTCACTTCGCTCAGATGAGCCAATCATCCAGGTATGGATGTATGAGAATACCTTCCTGTCGGAGGCCCACTGCCACCACCACCATCACCTTTGTGAATGCATGTGGCACAGTTGCTAACCCAAAGGGAAGCGTCTGAAACTGTAAATGGCCCATGGGCAGCGCAAATCTCAGGAACTACTGGTGCTCTGTCCTTATGAGAATGTGTACGCAGGCTTTTGTCAGATCCAGGGAAGTCAAGAATTCGCCTTCCCTGACCACCACAATCACCAAATGCAGTGTTTCCATGCCTAATCGAGGCACCCTTAGACAGCAATTGACATGCTTGAGATCCAAAATGGGCCAGAAGGAGCCCTCCTTTTTGGGGACGACAAAATAAATTGAATATCGATCATAACCGCATTGGTCGTCCAGCGCCCGTTTTACGGCTTGAAGGTCCAGGAGTTTTCTCAAAGTTGCCTGCTCTGCCTCTCGCTTCCAAGAGGCCTTGCACAGTGAAAGGACGAAGGCATCCATGAGGGGACTCCAACTCCAATGCGTAGCCCTCCCTGATTACCTCCAAGATCCATTGACAGATGTAATCTATGCCCACACAGGATAAAGTCCCTCAGCCAACCCCCTACGGGCACTACCGCTGCGTGGGCGGGCCTCACTTCATTGTGACTTTTTAGGGTCCATGGCCGTGGAAGAGAAGAAACCTCTGCCTGCTCCACGGAACCCCTGAAAGGACTGACCTCTAGAAAGGAACCTGCCATGCTGATATGGCACAAAGCACATCACTCTAAAGTGCCAAAAACTTGACGATTGACCCTGCTGTTGGCTGAAGAACCTAACAGGCTTCTGTTTGTCCTCTGGCAGGCACCCTCCTTTAGATTGTCCCAAATCCTTCACCAGTTTATCAAGATCCTCTCCAAATAAGAGAGTCTGCCTTGGAAAGGCAACTTGCTCAAAAGCAATTTGGATGAGACCTCAGCAGACCAATTTTGCAGTCAGAGGTACCAATGGGCCACTACCACCGCCGCCATACCTTTGGACACCCCTCTTATCAAATCATAAAAGGAGTCTGCCAGATACGCTGCACCTGATTCCAATTTGGCTGCCTCTGCAGGAAGTAACTGGGGAAGCCCCCAGGTACGTGATAATCCCTTGCATCCATCTTAAACACCCACGCTTATGAGTAAATCGGAAATTTTAGGATTCAACTTGCCCAAAGCAACGTCCCATTTAAAAGTGGGTAAAAACAACATTTAGATACCTGGGAATACAACTAGGAAGTAATTGGGAGTGTATTAGAGAATGGAATTATAATCCACTCATAAAAGCAATACACCAAGACTTATTTAGATGGACTGGAACCCACCATTCTTGGATGGGAAGGATAGCAGTGATAAAAATGAACATCTTGCCTAGAATATTGTTTTTGTTTGGAGCTCTGCCATGTGAGCTCCCCAGGAAAACAATAAAGAAACTACAAAGTCTGATTAAGTCATATCTGGGGTGGGGGGGGGCTAGAATAGCCAGGAAAGTGATGTATAGGACAAAAGAGGAAGGGGGGCTAGGAGCCCTGTGCCTTGCCACATATTATGCGACTACCCAGCTGCGAACATTGATCGAATGGAAAGGGTTGGAAGAAACCCCACAGTGGGTGCAGCTGGAAAAGATAGAATGGAAAGACTTAGAAGCCCAGGTGTTGGATCCGGGGGGGGAGCAGTAAAGAGAGGAATGGTTGAAAACCCTTTTAAGCGATTAACATTTCATATCTGGGGAATACAAAGGTTATTAGAAGGGAAATAGTAATTAGATCTTACCTGCTAATTAGTGTTCCTGAAGGAACGACAGTCCAGTCCCTTTACTTCTGAGTTACGCAACCCTTCCAGCAGCTTGGAGGCTGAGCCAAACCTTTTTGGAGGTGGGGCGATATAAATACCACTGGGACCACCCCTCAACTCCAGTATTCGACTGAAAAAGCAGACCTACAGAGTTTCCAATAGCAATCAAACATAAGAACTTATCTATCCAACATTGTCTAACTATGCAAAATACCTAAAAGTTTTTTTTTTTTTTTCAATAGAAAATGGTTAGTGCGAGGAAGAGAGAGCGAGAGAGAGAAAGAGAGGGAGAGAGAGGGGCCGGAAGGAGGAGCAATGCTTGAGGTTACCCGATCCGGCTTTCTCCCGTGTCCCTTCATCCTGAAATGGACCCACACTCGGTCCCGAGTTTCCTTCTGACTGATAGGTCCTGACCGGGTGGGATCAGGGACTGGACTGTCATTCCTTCAGGAACACTAATTAGCAGGTAAGATCTAATTACTATTTCCTTATCGTCACTCCAGTCCAGTCCCTTTACTTCTGGGATGTACCAGAGCAGTTCAACCCTGGGTGGGATCCGGCAAACCGGACTGAAGGACCGCCAGACCAAACCGAGCATCCGCTGCGCTCTGGATGTCCAGCCTGTAGTGCTTGGTGAACGTATGTAGAGAAGACCAAGTTGCCGCCCTACAGATATCCACTGGAGGGACTAAGCTGAATTCCGCCCATGATGTGGCCTGAGCCCGGGTGGAGTGCGCCCGGAGCCCCGCTGGCACCTGTTTCCCTTTCAGGATGTAGGCGGAAGCGATCGCTTCCCTGATCCATCTGGAGATGGAGGCCTTGGCCGCCGCTTCTCCCTTGTGTGGACCCCCAAACTGAACGAATAGTCGCTCGGACTTCCGGAAGGGGGCTGTGCGGGAGAGGTAGCGTTTCAAGGACCTCCGGACATCCAAGAGTCGCAGTTTGTTATCCCTACCTCCGCCCTCCTCGGCGGAGAGAACCGGAAGGTGAACTGCCTGGTTCATATGAAAAGGAGAAATGACCTTGGGCAAGAAGGAGGGGACCGGACATAGAACTATCTTGTCCTTGAGAAACAGTAGGAAGGGGGGCTGAGCGGACAGCGCTTGGAGTTCGGAAACCCGCCTAGCTGAGCAGATCGTGACCAAAAAGACTGTCTTCAGTGTTAAGTCCTTTAAGGAGGCCCTCTTCACTGGTTCGAAGGGTTCCTTGATCAAAGCGTTAAGCACTAGGTTGAGGTCCCAAGGGGGGACGACTGACCTCTGTTGAGGGCGCAGGCGCCTCACCGCCCTTAGGAACCTGGAGACATCCGTGTGTGCCCCTAGGGGCTTTCCGCGGACCTTCCCCCTATAGCATGCGATTGCCGCTAGCTGAACCCGCAAGGAGCTGTGAGCTAGGCCCTTGTCAAAACCTGCCTGTAAGAATTCTAGAATGTCGGGGACTGAAGCGGAGAGGGGTTTTCGTCGGCGCTCCGCACACCACGCTTCGAAGATGTGCCAAGTCCTAATATAGGAGAGACAGGTCGAGCGCTTCCTAGCGTTTAACAGGGTAGAAATGACCGCTCCTGAATAACCTCTCTTTAGGAGCCTCGCCCTTTCAATAGCCAGGCCGTAAGCGAGAACCGATCCACGTGAGGCATCCGCAACGGGCCTTGTCTCAGCAGGTCCCTTTTGCAAGGAAGACGCCAAGGTCGGTCTGCGATCAATCTCATCAGGTCCGCATACCAGGGACGGCGAGGCCAATCCGGGGCTATGAGGATTATGTATCCCTGATGGGACTCCACTCGTTGTAGCACTTTTCCGATCAGCGCCCAGGGAGGGAACACATAGAGTAGACCCTCCGAGGGCCACTTCTGGGCTAAGGCATCCAGGCCTTCGGACATCCTTTCCTTGCGCCGGCTGAAGAACCGTTCCACCTTGGCGGTCGCGAACCTCGCCATGAGATCCATGACTGGGAGACCCCAATGGTCTACTATCCGGTTCGAACGTCTCCTGCTCCAGCTCCCACTCCCCGTGGTCTATCTTGCACCTGCTGAGATAGTCTGCCGTGACGTTGTCTATTCCTGCCACGTGCTGGGCCGAGAGAGCTTCCAACCGAGTCTCTGCCCACTGGAACAGAGAGCTCGCCTCCTTCTCTAAGGCGGGACTGCTGGTGCCGCCCTGGTGGTTGATATAAGCCACCGCGGTAACATTGTCTGATAGCACGCGAATTGCTCTTTTTTGTATTAAGGCCTCTAGGGCTATGAGCGCCAACCTTACGGCCCGCAATTCCAGCCTGTTGATGGGCCACTGGGCTTCCAGCGGAGTCCAGTTGCCTTGAACGAACTGGTCCTCGCAGTGAGCTCCCCAGCCTGTCAGACTGGCATCCATCGTCAGTAATAACCACTGGGGAGGCTCGAGGGGCATCCCGCGATCCAGATTCTTCGGGGACCGCCACCAGTGCAGCGTCTGTTTGGTCCGTGGCGCGCAAGGTAGCGGCATTGATATGGGGTGATGTTGCGGCGACCACCGACGCAATAGGGCCCTCTGCAGAGGCCGCATGTGGGCTCGAGCCCATGGTACCACCTCTATTGCCGCTGCCATTGTTCCCAGGACCTGTAGATAATGCCGCTCCGTAGGGTTCCGTCTGCCCAGAAACTGAGTGACCAGGAGTCTGAGCTCTCTTGATCTTGATTGAGACAGAAACACCCTGCCTCTGTTGGTGTCGAACCTTTCTCCGAGGTACTACTCCAGTTCCTGTGAGGGAGTCATCCTGCTCTTCGCTCGATTGATGACCCACCCCAATTCTTCTAGCACTTGAACCACCCTTGACGTCACGGAATGGCTTTCCTCCTCGGACTTTGCCCGGATTAGCCAATCGTCCAGGTAGGGGTGTACTAGAATTCCCTCTTTTCGTAGAGAGGCCGCTACCACCACCATCACCTTGGTGAATGTCCTTGGAGCCGTAGCCAAGCCGAAGGGAAGGACCTGGAATTGAAAATGGCCCCTTGGCACTGCAAATCTCAGGAATTGTTGATGGGAATCCCTGACCGGGATATGCAGGTAGGCTTCTGTCAGATCGAGGGATGTTAAGAACTCCCCTTCCCTGACTGCTGCTATGACGGAACGTAGGGTTTCCATCCGGAAGTGTGGAACTCTGAGACAGCGATTGACCTGTTTTAGATCTAGTATCGGGCGAAAGGACCCTTCTCTCTTTGGGACTACGAAGTAAATCGAGTACCGACCAGTACCGCGCTGGTCTGGTGGCACCGGAACTACGGCCCCGAGTTTTATCAGGCGGGTGAGGGTTGTCTCTACCGCCCCTCTCTTTTCCGAAGAGCCGCAGGGAGACTGAACAAAGGCTGGAGGTATTTGTTTTGCGAATTCGAGAGCGTAGCCCTCTCTGATGACCTCTAGAACCCATTGATCGGACGTGACCCGGGACCAGGCAGGAAGAAAACGCCTTAAGCGACCGCCCACCGACGGCTCTCCCCCCTGGACCCCCGTCACCTCATTGTTTTCTATTTCCTTGAGAGGAGGAGAAGGAGGACGAGCCAAAACCTCGGCCTGCTCCTCGAAACCCTCTAAAACCTTGTCCCTTCGAGGGGAAACGGCCCCTGGGAAAGGGGTTTGTCCTAGCTGGGCGAAACCTTCGGGAGTCCCTGGACTGGTTACGCCCTGGGGGTACGGGACGCCCTTGCTTTGGCCTGTCTTCCGGCAGCCTGCCCCCTTTAGACTCGCCAAGGTCCTTTACCAACTTCTCCAAATCTTCTCCGAATAACAGCTTCCCCTTGAAAGGAAGGCGGCTCAGGCGTGCCTTTGAGGAGGCGTCCGCTGCCCAGTTCCGTAGCCACAGATAACGTCTAGCTGCCACCACCGAGGCCATGTTCTTGGCTAGGCTTCTGATGAGGTCATACTGACTATCCGCCAGGAAGGCTGTTCCGGATTCCAGTCTAGCAGAGTGGGCCTGAGCCTCGCCAGATGGGCCCTCTGCTGCTTGCAGCTGCTGAGACCATCTTAAGCAGGCTCTCGCCACCCAAGCCCCTGAAACAGAGGCCTGTAAGGCCAGGGCACTCACATCAAAGGCTTGTTTCAGGAGGGTATCAAGTTTTCTGTCTTGAGAATCCCTCAAGGCGGTGCTGCCCTCTACTGGAATAGTCGTCTTCTTAGTAACTGCTGATACCGCAGCATCCACCCTTGGAGACTTCAGTAGCTCCCTGTCTGCCTCTGGTAGGGGGTATAGGCGAGACATGGATCGGACTCCCCTTAGACTAGACTCGGGTTGATCCCATTCTTCCTGAATCATCTGGCGCAGCACTCTATGGACAGGGAAAACCCTCTGTGATCTCCTGATGGCCTGGATTAGCGGATCCTCCACCGTCTCCTCCTCTGTTGGTGTATCTGAGGATACATTGAGAACCTTTAAGGACTCATCAATTAGGGCCGGGAGTTCTTCCCGCCGAAAGACTCTAATTATCCTGGAATGATCTTCTTCCGGGATCTCCCCTTCTTCCAGTTCCTCTTCTTCCTCGTCCCAGTCCTTGTCAGAGCCCTCCTCTTCTGGAGAACCCTGGGAAAGGGAGGAGAGATGTTCTTCCCCGCCCAAGCGTGGGCGTTTAGGTGGGAGGCCTGAGTCAAAGGTGCTTGCCCTCTTGGATATGGTCTCGGCCGTCGGGGCATTCCCCCCCCTGAGGCCGGACCCTGCTTGCGCAAGCAATAGGCCTTGTGGAGTAAAAGAATAAAGTCTGGGGAGAAAAAATCCCCTGTACTCCCTTCCCCCGAGGGAGGGGGTGTAGCAGGAGGGGGAGGGGGGGTGGGCAAATCTGCGATTGAGGTGGAAGGAAGCTGGGACCCCCCTTCCCCTTGTAAGAGGTCTCCAGCACTCTGGGAAGATTGGGACATGGCCAAATTAATTTCTTGTTCCACGGAGGCAGCTACTGCAGCACAACCCCTGCAGACTCCTGCCTCCGAGGAAGTGCCCCTACGTGTGCCACAGCAAGGGCATCTGGGCTTAGCCGCCATGCTCTTGTTCCCAGGTACCTTAGTTCCTGTTTGGAAGGAAAAGCACAGGTTCAAATCCCCAGCTACAAGGATAGCAGAAAGTGTCGCTGTAAGGAATTGTTTTCTCCTTCCTTAGATCCAATTTATCCTTGAGGGAGAGAGATAGAGAGAAGGAGAGGGGACAACCAGACCCTTAGTTCTCTATCAGCGCCTCATGCCCCAGAGGCTAAGTAAATTAGCAGATAGAAATATTAACATTTAAATTAACTTCAAATTAAAACTCAAATTAAAACTTAAAAACAAGCAATGCCAAATAAAGAAAACTGCGAGTAGTGCTCTCTGATACTTGCGGTTTGAAGCTCGGTGGACCCGGCTCAGCGATCTCTGCCCGTTGGCTCTACACGTGGTAGGCCTCACCACGTGGAGCCTGAACGGGGGATCGCGAGCCCGTTCTCCGGGTTGCTGTCCTCCCCCCGGAAAAAAACGCCGCCGAGGTAAAGGCTGCCAGCAGAGACTGCTGACTCCTGAAGAGCAGGGGAAAACTCCTCCGCCGCGAGGGAAATCTCCTCCGCCGCGATCGGGAAACCCGGGGATCGCCGCCGCGTCCTTCAGCTGCGGGGCGGGACCGATGGACAAATCTGACTCCCGGAGATGCCTCCAGCGCTCAGCCACCTTAAGGGCTTCGGCGCGAGGCAGAACCAAGCGGGGAAATGCAGGATATCACCGGCAAACAGCCAGCACCCTTCTACCTCCGGAGCCCGGCCCGGGGGGGGGGGGGGGGGGCGGGAGGGAAGAGAGCAGAGAGCAATTAAAGGAGCAGAACTCAAAAATCTAGCTGACAGACTTAAAGATGAAAACAAAGAAACTAAAGGTAATAAAGCAATAAATGATAAATTTAAAAGTAATCTTAAAGGAATTTAGATAAAGGAAGACTCCAGTAAGCCCTAGGCTTACGGAACCCTCCAGCTGCTTGGAGGCTGAGAATACTGGAGTTGAGGGGTGGTCCCAGTGGTATTTATACCGCCCCACCTCCAAAAAGGTTTGGCTCAGCCTCCAAGCTGCTGGAAGGGTTGCGTAACCCAGAAGTAAAGGGACTGGACTGGAGTGACGATAAGGAAAGACTATTATGCATATATCCAGTTGTGGTATTATCTAAAAAGCAGGAAGAGATACAAAGTGATTTGAGGACAACACTTACAACATTTGAGGAGTTAATGGAAAAAAACAACTGAAAGGGACTTATTTCCAAGCTCTACTGAACCTTAAAGGAGGGCGAGTGGGGAATAATGGAAAGTCAGCAAGATGGGAAGAGGAGTTCCCAGGACAATGGGAAGAAAGGAGATGGCAAGCAATATACAAATATGTGCATAGGTTGGCCCCAGGAACACCCTTTCTGGAAAACAATGTAAAGCTCCGCTTGCGAGCGTATTGGATGCCGTTTAAGTTACAGGCGGCATATAAGGGGGTGATGAGTGTTGGAAAGGATGTGGGGACAAGGGTAATCTTGTTCACCTAATGTGGGAATGTTTGAAGGTGAGGGGATTATGGAATAAAGTGGAGGTTTTATTCAGAGAAATCAAAGTACAGGTACAACTATCAGTAGAGATGGTAGTACTAAATGAGGTGTGGAGGGGAGGGAATAAAACATTGGAAATCTTTTTTAGGCTATTGTGTGATAACTACAAGAATGACCCTACTTACATAGTGGAAAAGGTTAGAGGTACCAACAACGAGGGAAGTAGTATTGCAAACTGTACCATGTATGGGACCTATGGACTGTAGACATAATACTCAAAAGAAATATCACGAGACGTGGAGATGGTATGAAGAATGAAGGGT
This sequence comes from Ichthyophis bannanicus, assembly GCA_033557465.1. Taxonomy (NCBI): domain Eukaryota; kingdom Metazoa; phylum Chordata; class Amphibia; order Gymnophiona; family Ichthyophiidae; genus Ichthyophis; species Ichthyophis bannanicus. The sequence goes on from CM066032.1 coordinate 473,978,185, forward strand.
GGAGGAATTGAAGCGAATGGGGTGGGGGGAAGGGAGGTATATAATGGAAGAGAGGGCAGAGGGAGGGAAGGATGAGGGGACATGGGGGATACAGGGAGGGAAGGTGGGCAGGTAGGGTTCGTAGGTTTAGGTGAGGGAAGTGAAACATGGGAGTAGGAGTAGGAGGGGAGGAACAGGGAGGAAAGGGAAGATTTATATATTTGTGTGTATATATAGCGTAGTTACTCACCTGTAACAGGTGATCTCCAGGGACAGCAGGAATCAGTCCTCACTTATGGGGAGAAGTCAGCATCGACGGAGCCCGCGCAGAGCAATTCCCCAGCTTTCAAAGAAAGCCTTTGGGATTGCTGCCACGCATGCGTGGTCCTCTTCTCGCCCAAGGTGCCATCTTGCTCAGTCAGGTCCCTTAGCTCAAGCTCTATCAAGCAGATGGCAAGGGAAGGATAAAAATCCATAAACTCATCAGGGGAGGTGGGAGAGTAGGGAGGACCGATTCCTGTTGTCCCTGGAGAACACTTGTTACAGGTGGGTAACTAGGCTTTCTCCAGGAACAAGCAGGAAGTCAGTCCTCACTTATGGGACTCACCGGCTACAGGCTGCCGAACCTGTAACCAAAAACACCTCCGTGAGACCGTGGGCAGAAGCCAATGCCCGAAGGAGCCTGGGTCCACGGGGCGAAGCCCTCAGCAGCCGTGAAGGGTCAGAGGGCAGGAGTTGCTTATACCCCAGATTACGGAGTACCTAGAGTTTTGCAGTGCTCAGCTCTGACGCCATTCTGACCAGTAACATCACTTCCTCCCCCAGCAATATTTATTTATATGCATTCTCTTCTGCTTATCCATATTAATTCTAAGCAAATTACAAAAAAATTATAAATATTATGAAAGAAAACTACAATAATACCTAAGTCACAAGAAAATAAGATAGGCCATCAAGGGTAAGACCAGAGTCCATTAAGCCGAGTGTTCTGTCTCTGACAGAGGCAGATCCCAATGAATAGATCAGTTTCTTGCAGCTCTGGCCTAGGGATAGTATATAATGGCAGATAAAGGCCAGTACAGCCTATCCAGTCTACCCAGTAAGAGTGGCTATAATGGTTGTACCTGCCGCTCCGTGCAGGTCAACCCCTCTCTATTTACTGAAGTACAAAAGATATTTAAGTTTGCTTTGCTTTTATCCTCTTGCTATAAAGGTATCCACTGTGTCTGTCTGATCCCATTTTGAATTCCGTCACTGTATTTGCCTCCATCACCTCCATCGGGATGGCATTCAAAGCATCCACAACTTTTTCAGTGAAAAATTATTTCCTGAAGTTTACCACCTTGCAGCTTCATCGTATGCCCTCTAGTTTTACAGCTTCCCCTTCTTTGAAAAAGGTTTGTTTGTTCATTAATATCTTGTAAGTATTTAAAGATCTGTATAATATCTCCCTGTCCTCTCCTCCAGGGTATATATATTTAGGTCTTCAAATCTCTTTTCATATGTTTTCTGAAGCAGGCTCCAGATCATTTTGGTCGCCTACCTCTGAACCGTTTCAAGTCTTCTTATATCCTTTGTGACATATGGTCTCCAAAACTGAACCCAGTATTCCAAGTGAGGCCTCACCAATGACTTGTACAGGAGCATTAATACTTCCTCCATTCTGTTGGTTATTCCTCTCTCTATGCAGCCCAGCATCCTTCTGGCTTTGGCTACCGCCTTTTCGCATTGTTTTGCCACCTTGAGATCCTCAGACACTAGCATTCCAAGGTTCCTCTCCTTGTCTGTGTACACCAACCTCTCGCCCCTTATTGCATACAATTCCTTTGGGTTTCTGCTCCCAAGCGTATGACTCTGCACTTCTTCACATTAAATCTTAACTACCAAGCATTAGACTATTCTTCCAGTGTCTGTAGATCTTTCCTCATGTTGTCCACTCCCTCAGAAATGTCCACTCTGTTGCAAATTTTCGTGTTATCTACAAAAAGGCAGGCTTTTCCATTTAATCTTTTCGCAATATCACTCACAAATACATGGAACAGGATTGGTCGCAGGACCAATCCCTGAGGCACACCATCTTCTGTCGTCTGTCAGTCAACCAATTTCTGATCCAGTTAACCATCTTGGGATTTATCCCCAGGCTGTTCAGTTTATTGATGAGCCTCCTGTGAGGGACAGTATCAAAGGATTTGCCGAAATCTAGGTATATCACATCCATCGCGTGCCCTTGATCTAGTTCTCTGGTCACCCAGTCAATCAAATTTATTTGGTATAATTTTCCCCTGGTAAAACCATGTTACTTCACATCATGCAATCCATTGATTTCCAGAAAGTCCACTATCCTTTCAAGAGTGCCTCCATTACTTTTCCCACCACAGAGGTAAGGCTTACCAGCCTATAGTTTGTCACTTCTTGCCTATTAACACTTTTGTGAAGAGGTACAACATCCGCCCTTCTCCAGTCCCGCGGAATCTCTTCTTTTTTTTTTTTTTTTCCAACAATCTTTATTCAGAACAAAAACAAGAATACAAAATAAAGTCCACATCTAGGAGACTCCCAGCTTAACAGAATAAGAAATTAATACAATAATAGGGATCAAAACTTAATCCAAGCCCAATTTACATAGAAAGAAAGAAAGTAACATTCAAGTAGACTCTTTACTAACCAAGAAAGCCTCAAATTGATTAACCTCAAGAAAAACATACTTGATACCTTCCAATTCCACTATACACTTACAAGGGTATTTCAAAAAGAAGGAAGCCCCAATAGCAAGAGTCCGCTCCTTCAAAGCCAAAAACGCTTTACGACGGGCCTGCGTAACCCTACTCACATCAGGAAAAATTTGTATAGGTTCCCCACAAAAGGCCAAATTTTTCTTTTTAAAGTATAAATTAAAAATCATGTTTTTATCCTGTAGTGATACAAAAGATACAAGCAGAGTGGCCCGCTGTGGAATCAAATCAACAGAAGACTCCAAAAAATTTAAAAGATCCAAGGACTCAGCTTCATTAGGTTTTCCTTCTTGTTTTTCAACCGGAGAGGAGGCCTGCGCTAAAGAAGACTTAGGAATATAATACAATGAGGAAAACTTAATAGAATCAACCTTATCGATCAGCAAAACTTCCTTTAGATACTTTTGAATTAAAATTAATGGTGAAAGATAATGGGTACAGGGAAAATTCAAAAAACGAAGATTTTTTAAACGATTACCATTCTCCAGAAGCTCTAGCTGATGATGTACCAAAGTGCTATCCTTTATAGAGGAAGATACAGCAGCCTCCACAACAGTAAAACGACCTTCCAATTTAGACAACCGTTTTTTTGAATCAGAAAATATAGCATCCTGATCTGAGAGTTTCTGAATCACTTCAACAGAGAAACGTTCTACTTGGGAGAAGGAGGTTCGAAGGGAACCTTCCATTCGCGCCACCAACTCCCAAACATCTTTTAATGAAACCTCAGATGGAACAGATATCTGCAAAGGCTCAGAAGAAAATTTAACAGGAGAAGGCATCAATGCATTCTGTCCCCCCACTAACAGCAAAGAAGAGGCTTCCTGGATACAAGGAGGCAGTCCGCCGAGAGAAACCTCCCGGACAGAAACACACTCCAAATCTTCTCCCTTCCCGGGTTGGGCATCCCCAGGCGCAAAAGAGGACTCAGACACAGTACTCACGGACTCGCCGGAAGGATTATCCAAGGAGGGAGAAGTTCCAGCACCTACAAGATGGCGATCCATAGGGCCAGTAATTTTCCCAACTTTTGCAGGAATCGATGGAAACACCTTCTTTCTCCGTCGTCCCATAAGTCCGTGTTAGAGCTCCTCAAGGCTCCGAAGGGGCTCCAAAGGGGCGGGGCCTGCCCCTTTGGTCACGCCCCTTCGGGCACGCGACCACGGGTGCGCGCCCGCGGGTCGCGTTCCGCGGTAAGCCGCAGATGATATAGCAGCCCGAAGGGGGGGGCGGGGTCTCCCGGGTCCTCCTCCTCCAACCACCGCACGGATCCCCAGGTACAGGAAACAAGCAGGAAATCTCACCGGAGCCGCGGTAAGCCGCAGATGATATAGCAGCCCGAAGGGGGGGGCGGGGTCTCCCGGGTCCTCCTCCTCCAACCACCGCACGGATCCCCAGGTGCAGGAAACAAGCAGGAAATCTCACCGGAGCCGCGGTAAGCCGCAGATGATATAGCAGCCCGAAGGGGGGGGCGGGGTCTCCCGGGTCCTCCTCCTCCAACCACCGCACGGATCCCCAGGTACAGGAAACAAGCAGGAAATCTCACCGGAGCCGCGGTAAGCCGCAGATGATATAGCAGCCCGAAGGGGGGGGCGGGGTCTCCCGGGTCCTCCTCCTCCTCCAACCACCGCACGGATCCCCAGGTACAGGAAACAAGCAGGAAATCTCACCGGAGCCGCGGTAAGCCGCAGATGATATAGCAGCCCGAAGGGGGGGCGGGGTCTCCCGGGTCCTCCTCCTCCAACCACCGCACGGATCCCCAGGTGCAGGAAACAAGCAGGAAATCTCACCGGAGCCGCGGTAAGCCGCAGATGATATAGCAGCCCGAAGGGGGGGGCGGGGTCTCCCGGGTCCTCCTCCTCCAACCACCGCACGGATCCCCAGGTGCAGGAAACAAGCAGGAAATCTCCCCGCGGAATCTCTTCTGTCTCCAAGGATCTATTAAAAACATCTTTTAAAAGCCCTGCTAAAACCTCTCTGAGCTCTTTCAGTATACTGGAATGTATCTCATCCAGTCCTATGGCCTTGTCCAATTTCAGTTTTGCAAGTTATTCGAAAACATTGTCTTCTATGAATGGTATGGTATCTACTCCATTCCCATTTGTATATTTGTCAATCATACGTGGTCCTTCTTCAGGATTTTCTTTAGTGAAAACAGAACAGAGCAGCAGGTGCACCTACTCTTGCCGCCTTGCTGAGCAGACTAGATGGACCATGCTAGTCTATCTGCCATCATATACTATGTTTCCTATGTTAGAACAGAAGTATTTGTTTAGCATTTTCACTTTTTCAATGTCACTTTCCACAAATCTATTCTTGGCACTTTGAGTCTTGCAAGTCCTCCTCTGATCTTCCTCTTCTCCCAAATTTACCTGAAAAAAGTTTCGTCTCCATGCTTCACATCTTTAGCCATATTTTCTTTCACTTTTGCTATCCTTATTTCTTTCTGTCTTTTAGCTTTATCCTGTATTCTTTTCTGTGTTCTTCTGAATTCTGTGAAAGCTATGTGTCTCCGGGAACAAGCAGGAAGTCGGTCCTCACATATGGGTAACGTCAGCGCCGACATATCCTTCACAGAAGCATGTCCCCAGCTTTCAAAGAAAGCCTTTGGGAGAAGTCACCACACATACGTGGTCCCCTTCCCGCCCAAGGGTGCCATCTTGTCTCCGGCTCCTTTTATTCTGCGGAGCCCACCAGATGTCCGTCTGTTTTTTCCCCGGAAAAAATGCTTTTTTTCTTGAGTTTAATCGCTTTCCTCTGGTCTTGTACTGGTACTTTTCCTGTCCCTCGGCTCGCTTGCCTTGGTTCGTCTTTTAATTTTTTTCTCTGGTGTGGTTTCGTGCCTTTTTTCCCCACTGGTAGAGCCTTGGGACTTCAACCTAGCTGGAGCCTTTCCCCCCCCCCCCCCCCATGGCTTCCATCAGCAGCTTAAAACAATGTGATCAGTGCCTGAGGACCATGTCCCTCACTGACACGCACAACTACTGCATCCAGTGCTTTAGCCTGGAACATGACCCTTCGGATTGTGGCTTGTGCAAGAAAATGTCATCCAAGGCCATAAAGAGCTGTCAGTAGCAGCATGATAAAATTTTCCTGGAGTCTCCAGTAACACTGCACTCCAAGGCCCTCTCTGAGGTGACTCCGTGCACCCCAATCAAGGCCGTGGGTCTTCCAAGAGGAGTTCCCCAGAAGGGGAACACAAGAAGAAGAAACTGGAGGGCCGCGTCCGTGGATAGATCCAAGAAGGTGGGTAAGTCCCAAGCCAGATCCCGTAGTCCATGCCATTCATCCAAGGGCTCAGAATGGGAATAGCCTACCAAGGTAGCTGGAAAGAAATCATTGGCATCTGGTGATCGGTCTTGGATTCTTGAGCCCATCCTAGTTGAGGTCTTCACTTTAGTGAAACTGTCAATGGGCTTGAGCCCCTCGGTATCCATGCTGATGGCTGCGGAGCCTTCTGGACTGGAGACAAGAATGGTGGCCTTGGAGCATAGCTTGTCTGCCTTCATGGCCCAGCAGTGGGCTATGATGCCTGGCTCTGCCAGGTCATCTGCCCAGACCACCGAGCCCTCAACCTCAAGGACATCCATGGATGTCGAGCTGATCCCTGAGAACCTGCAGCATTGAGTCGATCCTAGACAGACATCGGACTCTATCCCAATCCTATTCCATGGGACTGAGGGTCTCTGAGGCACTTGGACCATTTGGCCTCAGGGCCGGATCGCCTAGCCCAGCCCTCCCTCGATGGCTCCACTGATTATTGGACTAGGAGACAGAGGATGAGGAATCCCAGACACTTGCCGATGCCGTAACGTGCCCTCGGATCCATCCCCCTCCGAGATTAGACGCTGGTCCCCACCCAAGGGCATGGCGTTTCTCAACTTCATACGGGACATGTTGAAGGCACTGGCATTTGCCACCGAGTCAGAGGAAGACCCTCACATGGAGGAGCTCGAAATCCTCTAGTATGAGGCCCCGCTGAGGGGGGCACTAACAGTGCCCATCACGCCTATTCTGGAATGGCTGCTCCTCCGCATATGGGAAACACTGGTGTCTGTGCCCATCCAGAAAGCACAGCTACCGCATAACTCCATGGTGGTGGAGTCAGCCATTTGTCGGCTCAAGAGCCAGAAGATGTACTCCTCTGTCCCCTCCACCCCCTGGAAAGGGAGGCCTGCACCCTGAGCATCCTCGGCAGAAAGTGCTACCAGGGCTCGATGCTCATTGGCCAGATCCAGGCAAACCAGCTGTACAAAGGCATGTACCTGAAGGACCTGGCAAAGGAGCTTGCCAGGTTCTCAGCTAGTCTCTCTGAGGAGCTCCTCCAGTGGTTCCAGAACCTGGCCAAAGCCATCTGTGAGTGCTCCAAGTTTATGACTCGAGCAGCCTATGACTGCTTAAGAGTCGGCGACTACAGTAGCTGTAGCAAGCATCGGTGCCTGACCCCAGGCTTAGCTACAGTCGTCCGACTTGGAGCAATGGGTTCAGGATAAATTGGTCGATGTCACCTGCCAGGAAGAAAACCTCTTTGGCAAACCCATGACCAATAAGGCTGCACAATTAGAGACAGAGTTCATGACGACCGCTATCCTTTCCTGACAGAGGAACTTGAGTAAAAATCCTCCTTATTTGAGGAAGGGAACTGCTTACAGAAATCACCCGCAGTATCAGGTCTCTCCAGCTCCACAGCAGGGTCAGCAGGCCAAGGGACACGGGCATGGCCCTCATAAGCAGAAGGCTCCCAAGCTCCAGGCAAAGGCCCTGGCCCAGCCTGGCGGGGAGGTTTTGACTCCTTGGACATAGTCTCTCCACCCCCAGGAGGTCATCAGCCCCCAGGGAGATGTCTGATCCACATTGCCCACTGGTGGCCAGCTATCACCATCGACACTTGGGACACTGCAGGTGGTTCAGGAGGGTTACCTCCTCCACCTGGCACAGAGGTCTCCCCCTTTCTTCCCGGGAGCACCCCCCAAGACTCCCCTTCACTGAGATCTACTACTACAAGAAAACACAGGTCTCCTCGAGCACAGGGCAGTGAAACTGGTGCCCCAGCATTTCTGGAGCAAAGAGTTCTACTCCCGTTACTTCCTTGTACCCAAGAGAACTAGGGGCCATCGGCCCATCTTGGACCTGTAGGACCTAAACAGTTCTGGGTGAGGGAGAATTTCAAGATGCTCTCCCTTGGAACACTGATGCTTTAACTCCAGCAGGGAGATTGGCTGTGCTCCTTGGATCTGAAGGATGCCTGTATCCACATCCTCATCCATACCAGTCACAGGCTGTATCTCAGGGTACTGTCCTTCGGCATCTCCTCCGTGCCCCCAGAGTCTTCACCCTACCTGGACGACTGGCTCATAGAAGGGGACATGGCCGCCGAGGTGCAGCAGCCCATGGCCTTCACCATACATGTCTTGCAACATCTGGGGTTTGTGATAAACCACCCCAAGTACCACCTCCTCCCGACAGTATCTGGAGTTCATTGGGGCAAGGCTTGACACTGTTCAGGCCAGAGCTTCCCCCCCCCCCCCCCACCCCAGACAAGGCCAACTGTCTCAGGGCACAGGCTGCAGACGTACAACACTGACCCTCAGCGTCTGCTCGGTCCATGTTACCCCAGACACCCATCTTCATATGAGGGTGGCTCAGTGGTGCCTCCACTCCCAGTGGACACAGGCCACGGGCTGGCTGCGAGACAGAATGCCAGTGACCCACCAGCTGGCAGAGTCCCTCAACTGGTGGCAGGCTACACAGTATCTTCAAACGGGGATGCCCTTTCAGACCCCCCACCCCCCCCAGAAGGTTCTCACTACAGATGCCTCCTTGCTAGGATGGGGAGTGCATTACGAGGAACTCTTCACTCGGGGCAGTTGGTTCAAGTTGGAAAGCCAGCAGCAGATCAATCTCCTGGAGCTCCAGACCATATTCCTGGCTCTCTGGACCTTCCACCACCATCTGCAGCACCAGTCGGTGCTGGTCCAAACAGACAGACAATCAAGGTCACAATGTTCTGCATCAACAAACAAGGTGACATGTGGTCCCACACCCTCTGCCAGGAAGCAATGGCTCTCTGCTCCTATACGATCTGCCAAGGGATGCTCCTGCGGGCGATGTACCTGCTGGGCCAGGACAATGCCCTGGCGGACAGACTGAGCAGTGTCATTTAGCCGCATGAGTGGCAGCTGGACCCCAGAGTGGCCAGTTGGCTCTTTGGCTCTGGGGAGATCCCACTAATCGATCTCTTTGCCAGCCTGGACAACTCCCAATTGCCCTGCTTCTGCTCTCAGCAGCCCCACCTGTCCCAGATGGCTGCGGATGCATTCCTCATCCATTGATCGGAGGGCCTTCTATATGCCTTCCCGCCCATTCCATTGATTGCCAAGACCCTTTTCAAGGCTCTTCGCGACAGGGCATCACTGATCCTGGTGACCCCACAGTAGCCCAGGCAACCATGATTCCCGCTGCTTCTCTGCGGAGGTCCCGATCCCTCTGGGGAGTGCCCTGGGGTTACTGTCTCAGGAGGGGGGGGGGCTTCCTCTTCCACTCCAACGGTGTCTCTGTTGCTGACAGCATGGCTGCTGAAAAAGTGTAGCCCTGGCCCCTTTCAACCTCCTTGGGGAGGTGGAGGAGGTCCTTTAGGCCTCCCGTAAGACCTCCACCAGACGGGCCTATGCCTTCAAATGGCATAGGTTCTCAGTATGGTGTGCAGAGCAATGAGTGAACCCATTCTCATGCTTGGTGCAACTGGTGCTGCAATACTTTCTTAATTTGTCGCAAGCCGGGCTCAAATCTAACTCCGTCAGGGTGCACCTGAGTGCTCTTGCGGCACACCACCACCCAATAGAGGGCAAGCCCCTCTCTGTGCTTCCTCTCGTAACCCACTTCTTGTGGGGTCTTGTGGGGTCTTTTGTTGTCCAAGCCTCCCATCCACCCACCAATGACAGAGTGGGACCTCAATATGGTGGTGTCGCAGATCACTGGGCTGCCATTTGAGCCCCTGGCTACCTGCCACCTGAGGTATCTCTCATGGAAAGTCATATTCTTGATCAGCGAGTTTTAAACCTTGGTGGCGGAGCCACCCTATACCAGGTTCTACAAGAACAGGGTCATGCTCCGCATGCACCCCAAATTCCTTTCGAAGGTGATGTCCCCATTCCACCTCATTAAGCTCCCCACTTTCTTTCCGTGGCCCCACACAAGCAGGGTGGAAGTCATCCTCCATACTCTGGACTGTAAGAGGGCCCTGTCCTTCCACCTTCAACGTACCCAGGGCCACCGCAAAGCTTCACAGCTTGAGGAATATGGCGGCGGCACATGAGGATGCTCTCTGAGGAGCTCCATGGTGGCTTTTCTTATTGCTAATTATATTTTCTTTATGCCTCATAATAGGCGCAAATGAAAAGTTCAGCTGTTGCCGAAGCCCAAAGGGAGAACTGGGCTGATGGATGTCTACCTAGTGCCTGGTGGAGGAGTGGAAGCTTTGTGCGGCCTGTTGGCAAACATGGGGGTGGAAGGAGAATTCCGGCGTAGCCCAGGGCCCGATGTCTTCTTGAGCCTGGAGTGCCGATTTTCCCCAGCTCAGCCAGCATGATCGAGGCTACAGTGAGCAGGGCCCCGCTGGGGAAAATAGTGGGTCCTTTCTCACTGATTGGGCAGCCTCTCTGCCTCGGAAGGGATTCCCGGGTGACAGAGGCAGGGGCCAAGGTGGATCAGCTGGACCCGCTCTAGAGAGTGCATTGTTTGCAGACTCCTCCTATGCAGCAGTTTGAAAAGTTTGGAGAGCAAGTTTCAGCTCCAGAGCTTCAGGTGGCATTGGTGAGACCAGAAGATTTTTTTCTCTTGAGACGGTATGAGAGGCGCTTTCTAAACTCAACCAGTCTGTCAGGACAATTATAGGTTATTTCCAGCCAATTTGCTAACTTCGGGCATAAGGTTGAAGCACATGAATCACTCTTGTGAGAGCTGCTGGTGAAAGTTTCTACATTGGAACAGAGGGTGGATCTTTTCCAAGACTCAGTGACTGCTGTTATGCATGATTCAGAAAGTTTGCATCAGAAAACTGAAGCTCTGGAAAATATGTCTAGAGGCAGGAACCTAAGGGTATTGAATTTTCCTAAATTTCTGTCTATATTACCTTTGGAACTTTTTCTCTTTTTTTTTTTTAATCTCTTTATTGAATATTTAATAAACAACAAGAATAATAATACATCTTGTCATTGAAAAGGAGACTTATAGGTGAAAATATCTCAATAAATCACAAACAAAGCATTAAATGTCCCATAACTCCACTGTAGACCCCATAGTGAGAGGAGGTGGGAAGAAAAGTTAAACCAGAGCAGGAGCCCCCTGGTAAACAATAAAAGAAATCAACCAACATCACAGTGACAATTAAAGAATATCAACTGACTACTAGAGACCCTGGGTATATTCATAATAAGAGGAAGGTCAAATCTAATCATTCTGGAACTGACAAAGCAGACAGTCTAGCATTAATAAAGGTATCCAAATCTTTAGGATCAGAAAAAACATAACGAATAGAATTAATAACTAGACATCTGCAAGGAAAACGTAGAAAGAAAGTTCCTCCAATTCGTAAGACTCCAGGTTTATAAAGGAGAAACTGTTTACGCCGTTTTTGAGTGTCCTTTGCAAGATCAGGAAACATCGATACAATACGACCAAAAAAGGTCTCTCTGCGTTTCTTAAAAAATAACCTCAACAACCAGTCCTTGTCAGAAACCAGTGCACAATGTACTAACAGGGTAGAGGAAGTACAAACTCCCTCACCACCAGAATCTTCAAGCACAGCTGTAACATTCAGAACATCAAAGTTCACATCGGATACTGCCAATGGAACATCAGCATTTTTTTTAGCTTGGGGAAGGTAATACACCTTACTCAAAGGCGGCCAAAGCTCAGAGGGCACCTTTAAGATCTCTAAAAGATATTTCTTAAACATATCCAGCGCGGTAATACCCGGCTTCTTTGGAAAATTTAGTACACGAAGATTAGTAGCCCTGGAGGCATTTTCCAATGCCTCCAGCTTATACTTAATGGCACCATTATCTACACACAACCAAGAAGATAATTCAGAAACAGTTCTTATCTGAGTTCCCATATCTTCCAGTTGAACAGCCATCTGGTCACAGACAGATACAGTCTGATCAATTCTTTCCGCATTGTTCTAAATGTTCGCTGAGTTCTCTTGTACACATGTGGACAAAGTCGCAGTTCGTGAATGAATAGATGTTGAGAGCGCAGCTATAGCTTCCCAGATAGTTTCCAATGTAAAAGTTTTAGGTCGAACCAAAACAGGCGGAGAAAAGGGAAGTGGAGTCGAAGCAAACTGGGGGAGCAAAGTCTTACTTGAAGCCGCAGTTCCAGATGGAGCCGTCAATATTTTCTTGTCCAGAACCTCCCTGATTACCTCAGGGGTTAACGGAGCATAATCACCTGCGAGCTCCCCTCCAATGGCGTCAACAGCCTCCCGCTCAGGGGGATGTGGCAACACAGCATCAGGAGAAAGCTCCGGTACAGCTGGACGAGTCGACGGAGTCCTCTGTTGAGGAGAGAGAGAGATTTCCTCACCCGACGAAAGCACTGAAGGCTCCTCCGACGGTGCTCTCAAGCCGGCTCGCATCTCCTCACGTTGACCCTGAGAAAGCTGGACAAAGCGGTCCATAAGACCCGAAGCAGGTACTGAGGGCTCAGAGGGGAAGGCCCTCAATTTCCCCTTACGCTTCGGCATAACGACACAAGAAACACTCTGCAGCCATCTTGATTAGTCTCCACCCCACCTTTGGAACTTTTTAAGACATTTCTGATTAATATTTTGAAGATTCTGGTGCTTATTTGCCTGCTGTTAAGGTTAAGATTGCTGAGGGGTTGGGTCAGGCTTTAAGTTCATCCCTGGCCCTATCCTGGGATAGTTTGGATTTGACTGGCCTTTTATAGCGGTCGGGGTCTGATTCCGGGGTGACTGCTACTTTGTTGGTCACCTTGGCATTAGACGTTGACCGAGACTGGTTGTTAAAAATGTATTTCCCATCATCTGTTAAAGAGTTTATGGGCTCTACCATTAGGATCTTTTCAGATGTTTCCAGGGCCACACAGAAGGAAAGAAACAATTTTTGGTTCTTAAACCTGGGGTACTTCAGTTGGGGGGAGGGGTTGTTTTTTCTTTGTTTCCCATGTAAATGCCTAGTCAAGTTGGCTGGGATTAACTATGTTTTGCTAGATCCCCAGCAGTTGTCTACCGTTATCTCTTCTAAACTGGCGGCTATCCATGCTGATACTGTTAAGCCGTCCTAGAGCAAGCCCTATTTTGTTTAGGGTGAGCTAATTGGCTATAATTGTAACTCCTTCTGTTCGCATGTACTTGCTATGTTTTCTTTGGTATTTGGTATCCTTCTCCTCCATAATCGGGGACTGGTGAGAGCACCTGGTAATATCTTTTTTTCCTTATTGAAGTTATTGGGTTTGGTTGGTTTGGATTTTTCTGTATCAAATGCTTGGTTGTTGACTTTTTCTTGCAAATTTTGTTCTTGTATATATTTGTTGAAAATTGCAAAAATAAAAAAATTAAAAAAAACGTCACTACTTTTCGTCTCCCATGATCCTAGTCGACTGCGGAGGTGGTGACCAAGTGGACTCTGCTGACCTGGGTGGCGGACTGTATTGCCCTCACCTATGAGCAGGCTGGGCTTTCGCTGGAGTGCTGGGTCATGGCATACAGTGTCAGGGTCATGACGGCCTCTGTGACAAACCTGCGCTCCATCCCAATGATTGACACCTGCCAAGCCGCCACCTGGTCTTCGGTCCATACCTTTGCAGCTCATTACTGCCTGGAGAGGGAGTCCCAATGGGACAGCGCCTTCAGCCAGGCTGTATTCCGTAATCTGTTTGGAGTTTAGGCAACTCCTGCCCTCTGACCCTTCTGTGTTCAGGCTACCGGAGTGCTGGTTCCTCACTGGACAGACTGGCTATTCTGGAGTCTGTATCCTTAGCTCAATTGCTGCTGCTCACGGCTCCCCTTGGGGGCATCCGTGTTTTTCTATGGGCTTTCAGTAGTCTGTATCTAGGCAGTACCATATGTGAGGACTGACTTCCTCCTTGTTCCCAAAGAAAGCGTAATTACTCACCTGTAACAGGTGTTCTCCAATGACAGCAGGAATCGGACCTCACACCCTCCCTCTTCCCCGTGGAGTTGCTTCCTTGATGTTTTATTTTTGCTATCTTAGCTATGTCATGAGACTGAGGCAAGATGGCACCTTTGGGCGGGAAGGGGACCACGCATGGGTGGTGGCATCTCCCAAAGGCTTTCTTTGAAAGCTGGGGAGATGCTTCCGAGAGGGCTCTGTCGGTGCTGACGTCACCCCTATGTGAGGACTGATTCCTGCTGTCCCCAGAACACACCTGTTACAGGTGGTAACTGCTCTTTTTTGCCTTTATTGTGCAGCCACTTCTTTGGTGAACCATATAGGTTTCCTTTTCCTCTTGTTTTTATTTACTTTCCTTACATATATATCTGTTGCCTCTTTGGTTTAGCCCACTGCAATTCCACTTCCCTTATCTCCTCCCACCCTGCCAACTTCTTCTTCATGTAGTTTCATATTTTACCGGTCAGCATTTTTGAAGTCTAGGACATTGAGTTTGCTGTGATTGGACTCTGCCTTGGCTTTTACGTCAAATCACACTGTGTGATCATCACTGCTGCTCACATAGGCACAGAGTGCCTGAACATTTGACACGCCGTCTCCATTGGTGAGTACTAAATCCAGCTCTGATTGGTTCCATCACCAGTTGTCTGAGCGATGCTTCTTGGAAACTCTTTACTTCTTTCCAGATTTACAGAGGGAATACGCCAATCCACATCTGGTAGATTAAAGTCATCCAATAATATCACATCTCCCTTCATAGGTATCTTTGCAATATCAGTGATCGTCTCTATCCATTTCCTCAGTTTGAGTTGGAGGCAGCGTAGTTACTCACCTGTAACAGGTGTTCTCCAGGAGCAGCAGGAATCAGTCCTCACTTATGGGTGACGTCGGCGCCGACGGAGCCCTCGCGGAGCAATTTTCCCCAGCTTTCAAAGAAAGCCTTTGGGAATTGCAGCGCGCATGCGCGGTCCCCTTCCCGCCCAAGGGTGCCATCTTAGCCAGTCTGATGACATAGCTAAAAAAGACAGCATAAAAATTTGCAAAAAAACTAAAGCAGATGATTGCAACTCCACGGGGAGGAGAGAGGGTTGTGAGGACTGATTCCTGCTGCTCCTGGAGAACACCTGTTACAGGTGAGTAACTACGCTTTCTCCAGGACCAAGCAGGAAGTCAGTCCTCACTTATGGGACTCCCAAGCTCAAGGCTACCGGAGACCCTAAGCACAAAAATGAGCTCCCTCTAGCTCAGCAGCACAGAAGGAAAGAATCTTCGCTGAATTATTACCCACCGGTAGCCCACATCCGGGATGGAGGGTAGGAGTTGCTCAGACCTCGAAGAGATTACGGAGGACTGCCTGTCCGAAAGCACTGTCCCTGCGGGACTCCCTCTCGAGACAGTAATGGACCGCAAAAGTCTGGCTCGAAGACCAAGTAGCGGCCCGGCAGATGTCTGCCAGCGGAACAGAGCGGAGGTAAGCCACTGACGTAGCCTTTGCCCGAACGCAATGAGCCGTGACTCGACCTTCCAAGGAGAGTCCGGCTGCCCCATAAGCCCAAGAGATACAGTCCGCAACCCAGATGGACAGAGTACGCTTGGAGACCGGGAGCCCCAATTTATTGGGGTCAAAAGACACAAAAAGCTGAGCAGCTTTACGGTGCTCCCGCGTACGGTCAAGGTAGAAGTTCAAAGCCCTTCTACAGTCCAGGGTATGGAGGACCGTTTCAGCTCGGCTGGAGTGTGGTCTGGGAAAGACGGTTGGAAGTACCACCTCCTGATTGATGTGAAAAGGGGAGACCACTTTTGGAAGAAATTTTGGGTGAGTCCGTAGGACTACCCTATTTTTGTAGAACCGAGTGTAAGGGGGATCAGACACGAGGGCCTGCAGTTCACTTACGCGTCTAGCGGAAGTGAGGGCTATCAAGAACAGTGTTTTCCAAGAAAGAAAACGGAGAGAACAGGTAGCCATAGGTTCAAAAGGCGGACAGGTGATCCGCTGCAAAACCACATTCAAGTCCCAGTCAGGTGCTGGCGGGCGCAGAGGTGGTTTAAGTAGAAGGAGACCTCGGAGAAACCTCGCTACGAGAGGGTCGTTGGAGAGAGGTCTGCCGTCCACCGGCACATGATGTGCTGAAAGAGCACTAAGGTGAACTTTGACGGAGTTGGACTTAAGTCCCAGATTAGAGAGGTATAGCAAGTACTGCAAGACCACCGACACCGGGCAGGAGAAGGGATCCTGAGACTGTCGGGTACACCAAACGGAAAAACGACGCCATTTAAGGGCGTAGCATTTGCGGGTAGAAGGTCGTCGCAAAGCTAGGACGACCTCCTCCACCTCTGCCGGCAGGAGAAGGGGAGCGAGGACTACCCTCTCAGCAGCCAGGCCATTAGGTTGAGAGACCTGAGGTTGGGGTGTAGTAGAGACCCCTGATCCTGAGTGAGGAGATCCGGTTGTAACCCCAGAGGGAATGGATCCTCCACCGCTAATTGCAGCAGGAGCGGAAACCATGGCTGTCTGGGCCAGCGAGGGGCCACCAGGATCAGGAAGGCTTTGTCTCGGAGAACCTTGAAAAGAGTCCGAGAGACTAGCGGGATGGGAGGGAAAGCGTACAGAAGGCTCCCCGACCATGAGAGTAGAAAAGCGTCCGCCGCAACCCGAAGGGGGTGAGGCTGACGAGAGCAGAAGCGAGGAAGTTGCCTGTTGTGAGGACTGGCAAAGAGATCCACCGTGGGGAGGCCCCACTTTAGAAAGAGCTTCTGAACTACCAAGGGATCCAGACGCCACTCGTGCGGCTGGAGGATCCTGCTGAGTTTGTCCGCCAGGCAATTCTCTTGGCCTGGGAGATAAACTGCCTTGAGGAGAACGCCGTGACTGACGGCCCAAGAGCAGAGCTTCTGTGCCTCCCGGCAGAGGAGGAAGGAGCCCGTGCCCCCCTGCTTGTTCACGTAGAACATGGCAACTTGATTGTCCGTCTGGACAAGGACGGACTGGTGAGAAGTCAGGTGGGAGAAGGCCTTGAGAGCCAGGCGGATCGCCCTGAGCTCCAGGAAGTTGATCTGCTGAGCAGACTCCCACGTGGTCCAGAGGCCCTGAGTACGTGCCCCTTGGCAATGCGCTCCCCAGCCCAGGAGGGATGCATCTGTTGTCAGCACCCGGGCCGGTTGAGGTGACTGGAAAGGCATGCCGAGTATCAGGTTCGGCCGCTGAAGCCACCACCGGAGAGACGAGATCAGCGGCTCGGAGACGCGCACTAGGTCTGCTAGGCCGCCTGTGGCTTGTCGCCACTGCTGGCGGAGACACCATTGAGCAGGCCGCATATTCAGGCGGGCATTGGGGGTCACATGGACGGTGGAAGCCATATGGCCGAGTAGTCTCAGGAAGCGCCTGGCGGAGACCAGGGGCTGGCTGCGAAAACGGTCGGCTAGGTCCATGAGCCGTTGAGCCCTGTCGAGCGGTAGGAACGCTCGTGCCTGAGGAGTGTGCAGCCTTGCGCCGATGAACTCGAGATCCTGTGAGGGGAGCAAAGTGGACTTTGCGAAGTTTATAACAAAGCCCAAGTACTGCAGAAGAGTCACCGTGCGGCGCGTGGCGTTGGTGACCTCCAGAGCGGACGCTGCTCTGATGAGCCAGTCGTCGAGGTACGGAAAGACATAGAGGCCGTGAAGCCGGAGATGGGCCGCCACCACCGCGAGACATTTTGTGAAGACTCGCGGAGCGGAGGACAGGCCAAAGGGCAGTACTCTGTACTGGTAATGATTTCCTGCCACCACAAACCTTAGGTATTGGCGGTGGCTTGGGTGGATGAGGATGTGCGTGTAGGCATCCTTTAGATCCAAGGAGCATAGCCAATCTCCCTGCTGGAGGTAGGGCAGAAGGATTCCAAGGGTAAGCATCTTGAACTTCTCCCGCACGAGGAACTTGTTGAAGTTGCGCAAGTCCAGGATGGGTCTGAGGCCTCCTGTTCTTTTTGGTATTAGAAAATACCTGGAATAAAAGCCTTGACCTTTCAGGTGGTGGGGCACCGGTTCCACCGCCTGTTCCTGTAGAAGACCTGCTAACTCCTGAAGCAGTAAGTCCCTGTGCAGAGGGGGTCGTGGAGGTTCTCCCGGAAAATAGGAGGGAGGGACCTGGTGGAAGTGGAGAAGATAGCCTTCTCGCACGACTTGAAGCACCCAGGCATCTGAGGTGATGCTGGACCACCTGTGGGCGAAGTGAACCAGCCGGCCTCCGGTGCTGGGAGGAACCAGCGGGGGGGGGAGAGGCTATGCTTAAGGAGTCAAAAACCCCCACCCTGTGGAGCAGGGGCTGGTGGTGCAGGCTTGGGGGCTTGCTGCCTACGGGACCCGTTACCCCGTCCCTTGGCCTGCTGGCCCTGTTGGGGAGCTGCAGGGGCCTGATAGTGGGGGTATTGTTTGTAGGCAGCCGCCTTCCTCGGGTAAAAGGACTTCTTTCCCGAGCCCTTCTTTTTCTGGGAAGGGGCGGAGGTCTTCCTAGAAAGCCTAGTCCTGGTGAGAGTCTCCGTCTCAATTTGTGCAGCCTTATCAGCCATGGGCTTGCCAAAGAGGTTTTCACCTCGGCAAGGGACATCGACCAACTTGTCCTGCACCCAGGGCTCAAGGTCAGACGACTGAAGCCAAGCCTGTCGGCGGGCACCGATGCCGGCTGCGGCCACTCGAGCCGATGCTTCAAAGCCATCATAGGCTGCTCGGGACATGAATTTTGAGCATTCCCGAATGCCAGTGGACAAGGCCAGGAACCTCCGCAAGGGTTCCTCGGACAAACCAGCGGAGAAGCCGGCTAGCTCTTTAGCCAGGTCTCGGAGATACATGCCCATGTATAGCTGGTAGGTCTGGACACGACATGCGAGCATAGAGCCCTGGAAACACTTCTTACCAAGGCCATCCAGGTTACGGGCCTCCCTGCCAGGAGGCACCGAGGAGTGCATCTTCTGGCTCTTAAGACGATGCATGGCCGATTCCACTACCATGAAATGGTGTGGTAGCTGTGCTTTTTGGAAGCCAGGGCTCTTGCGGACTCGATAGATAGAATCGACCCGCTTGCTCAGGACCGGCGAGGTGGCCGGACTCTCCCACATGCGGAAGAGTAGTCGTTCCAGCATGGGAGGAACCTGTACAGTAAAGTGTTCCCTGGCGGGAGAGTCATACTGGAGGGCGTCGAGCTCTTCGGCTCGAGGCTCCTCCTCGGGGTCCGCAGGGAAGGCCAAAGCCTTGGCCATATCCCTGACGAAGTCCGAGAACCGGGCATCCTCCGGGGGGGACTGCTTCCGAGGTTCGGACTCAGGTGAGTCCGAGGGGACACACCGAGTCCGAAAAGAATCAGGCGACTCTTCCTCTTCCGACTCCCAGACCGACTCCGACGAGGACTCGGTGGGGTCGGCCCGGGCAGGGCGCGGCGCCTGCCGCCCCGACGCCGAGGGAGTCGGCGTCGGCGACCTCGGTCCCGAACGGGAGGCCGAGGGTGACCTCGACCGAGGATCGACTCGAGTTCGCATCGACTCGAGGATCGGCTCGGTCTCCGGGGTCGACGTCCCGGCGGTCGGGGCAGCGACGCCAGCGAAGCCAGCGAGCAGTGCCCGCTGCTGGTCCATGAAGGCAGACAGTCTGCTCTCCAAGGCCGTCAACCTGAGTCCGAGCTCAGGTGACCCAGCAGCCCCCGACTCGGGCCCCGACGGCGTCGGGCCCGACGTCGGCTGTCGCGGAGGCGAGTCCAGGAGGACCACAGGACTTACCCGAGCAGGCAGCTCCGACTCCAGGCGAGGTCGCTTCGGGAGGTGCTCCTTCTCCAAGGACCCGGGGCGGCTATTGGGGCTATGCGACCTGGCCCTCGCGGAGCCAGGAGCGTCCACCGACGCCGCCCTCGCGGGTTTCACCTTCCATCGATGGTCCCCGGAGGGAGAACCCCTGTCGGAGGAACTCCGGCGACGGTCCGAGCTGGAACCTTTGGACGCGGAGGCCTCCGACGAGGTCCGGGTACGGCTGGGGTCAGCGAAGATCCTATCCCGCTGATGCCGCCGACTTCTCAACGCTTTGGAGGACATTTTGCCGCAGGGCCCACAGATCATTTCTTCATGATCCGGGCCCAGGCAGCGGAGGCAAAAGTCGTGTGTGTCAGTTAGTGACATATTTCGGTCACACTGACCACACCGCTTGAAACCACTGGCAGCCATCGGGGGAAAAAGGGCCCCGGCGAGGTCAAAGGACCGGGCTGCCAGGGAAAAAACCGAAAACGAAAACTGACTAAGTCAGAAAAACCGAAAAGAAGAAGAGGACTCGTGACCGGCGTCGCGAGTCCGGGCGGGAAAAAGACCGGCGTCGAACCGAAGGAAAAAGAATAAAATTATGAAGAAATATCGACTTTTTTGCGGGGACAAGACGGGGACGTCTGTAGGGCTCCGCGGAAAAAAGAAGACTGGCTAAGATGGCACCCTTGGGCGGGAAGGGGACCGCGCATGCGCGCTGCAATTCCCAAAGGCTTTCTTTGAAAGCTGGGGAAAATTGCTCCGCGAGGGCTCCGTCGGCGCCGACGTCACCCATAAGTGAGGACTGACTTCCTGCTTGGTCCTGGAGAACTGTAGATTACACCAGTGTGGATGATAGTGGTAGCTTTCAGAGGTGTACTTGGCTAATATTTTTTGCCATGATTGGTGTTAAATAATAAATAAATAAAAGCAAATTTTAAAACATTATAAATGTTTATGGATATTTTCTCTAGGTTGTCATGGTGCCTAAAAATTGTACCCTGGTGCCTGGTGTTTTGTGGCTTCATGAGGGTTTTTTTCTTTTTATGTTTCTTTGCTGCATTGCTGCTGAAACAGCTCTTCCTGCACAATGCGACTGTGCTCAAGTATGAACTGTGTGGTGAGGATCTTCTATGCTGCTCTTGTGGTTTCAAGCTTTTGGTTTTGTTCTTGTTTTTTAAAAATTTAACTTTTTTATTGCTATTCCATATAAACAAAGCGTTTGAAACATTGATAACCATCGAACATAAGTGTTATATCGGTTCCATTTCTTCACAAGGATCTCTACAGTTTTCTCAATTAACATTACCCCTGTATCCCCGTAAACGTCTCTTGAGTACATCTTATAACATATCTTCTAATTCCAGACCCCTACTATATTTACATACAAAACTATATATACACATACAGATATAGATATATATAATATAATATATATAGATATATATAGATATATACACACACACACATTATATATATATATGTGTGTGTATATATACATACATACACACACATTATATATGTGTGTGTGTATTATATATTTATTTATTTATTTCTCCAGGAACAAGCAGGAAGTCAGTCCTCATTTATGGGGAGACGTCGGCACCGACTGAGCCCCTCGCAGAGCAATTCCCCAGCTTTCAAAGAAAGCCTTTGGGATTGCTTCCACGCATGCGTTGTCCTCTTCCCGCCCAAGGGTGCCATCTTGCTCAGTCTCCCTTTTTCTGCGGAGCCCTTTGGACACATGTTCTTGTCCCTCAAAAAAAAGTCTCATTTTTGGCCTACTTGCCTTCTATTTTCCGGTTGCACCAGTCCTGCCCCTGCTCTGCCTTTTTAGAGCTGTTAGGGGAGAATTTTTCTTCGCCTTTTTTGCCAACGGGCTTCGCGCCCTTTTTTTTTCCTAACCGCTGGCCATGTGGGTCTTTGACCTTGTGGGGGCCCTATGGCCACTGGATTAAAAAAAATGTGATAGATGCTCTAGGAATATGTCACTTACGGACACCCACAACTGTTGTCTGCGATGTCTCAGAGCTGATCATGACCCGGAGCTCTGTTCGCTCTGTAAGAAAATGTCCTCTAAAGCCCTGCTCAGTCGTAAGCAGAAGTCTGAAGACATTTTCCAGAACCTGCCTCGGAATCCCCAGTGGTGCCCTCGGTCGTCTCTCCTCCAGTGGGCTCCCCCATTTCGGCCCCACGCTCTCGGCGGCACTCCGACCAGGGGTCCCCGAGGTGGAGCAGTGCAAGAAGAAGGAGGCCTTGAAGTCGCTGTCGGGGGCTCCCGACAAGCGCGAGCACTTCCGCGCTTGGTCGCTTGGCCCCTTTCGGCGTTCGAGTGTCAGACAAGGAGCAGCCCCGCAAGGTACCCCATACAGATACAGAGGCCTCCAGCAAAGGCACCCGGTCTCCTGTGAGCCTTCCCAATGAGGACCCCCTCTCCTCCTCGACACCCGACTCGGTGACACCGGGGTCGGCGTCCCAGGACCCCACGCCCATGTGGGAGTCCTGCATGCTGGCGCTGGAACACAGCGTTTCTGCGTTCATCGCTTCCTAGCAGGTGCTCACAGCCAGCTTTGCTGATTCGCGCCCAGAGACCATGGGTCCCTCGCGTGGGACACCTAAATCCATCCAGGAAACCCCCGAGAGCCGCATGCTTCGTGAGGGTCCTCGCGCTTGCCTTCCCATTCCTCGCAGGTGAGATCTTCCAAGGCCTTCAGCTCCAAGCGGGCCCCAGCTGCTGGACAGGGCGACCTGCCCGGCTCGGACTCCTTGACCAAGTTCTCAGATTGGGAGTCCGATGGGGACACCTCCCCGGAAACCCATACTCATCGGGACCTTCCGTCGGACCCCTCCCTGCCCGCGTTCCAGCAGCAGTCACCACCCGAGGACACCTCTTTCCTGGTGTTCGTCCGGGATATGGCACAGGCTCTTAAACTAGCCACCCAAGCCTAGGAGGACCCTCGAGCTGAAGAACTCGACATTCTTCAGTACAAGTCCCCGCCTAGGGAGTCGCTCACTGTTCAGGTCGCTCCCATTTTGTCTCTGATACTGCTCCACATGTGGGAGGCACCCGCCTCGGTCCCGATTGTGAGTAAGCGCCTTGACACTATGTACAAGGTACAACGTGGCCCTGGGCTCCGAAAGACTCAACTTCCCCACACCTCCATGGTGTTGGAGTCGGCCATGAGGAAGCAGAAGAGTCCGAAATTGCACTCATCAGTCCCTCCGGGCCGGGAGTCAAGAGCCCTTGATGCCCTGGGCCGCAAGCCCTACCAAGGCTCCGTGCTATCTTGTTGCGTTCAAGCATACCAACTATACATGGGTATGTTCTTGTGTGACTTGGCCAAGGAGCTTGAAGGTTTCTCCATGGGCTTCGAGGGAGAGCCCCTCAATAGGTTCAGTGCTCTCTTGAAGTCCATCGCAGACTGCTCAAAATACCTCTCCCGAGCCACCTACGATGGATTCGAGTCATCAGCTCGGGTGACGGCTGTGGGCATTGGGCCCCCAAAACCAGGCATGGCTCCAGTCGTCATATTTGAAGCAGTGGGTGTAGGAAAAGCTCCTGGACATCCCCTGCCTCGGCGAGCAGCCCTTCGGCAAGTTGATGGAGAAGATGGCCGCAGAGATAGAGACGGAGTTCGTTACCAGAACCCGTCTCTCGCGCAAGAGCTCCACTCTTCCCCCGGAAAAAGCAGCAGGCCAAAAAGCCTTTCTTTCCGAGGAAGCGCCTTCAGTACCATGGCTACCCACTATACCCGACCACCCCCACGCCGACCACTCCGGCACAAGGTAAGTCCGGCCAGGGCCATCGCAAGCCGAAAGGGCCAAAAGCCCAAAGCCCGGCTCCACCACAACTCTCACAGGGGTTTTGACATCACTGGCATAGCCCCTCGCCCTCCAGCGATGCAGCAGCCAGTGGGAGGTCGCCTGTCGTCTTTTGCCCCATGTGGGCTTCCATCACCTCGGACACCTGGGTTTTCCAGGTTGTCCGCAACGGCTATCGCCTTCACTTCGACAGGCCGCCTCCTTCCTTCTCCCAGGCGGAGCCTCCTCGACTCCCCGCACACCAGCTTTTACTGCAGCGAGAACTTTTCTCTCTCCTCGCCCAATGGGCAGTCGAGAAGGTTCCCCCGCACTTTTGAGGTCGGGGCTTCTATTCCCAGTACTTCCTCATCCCGAAGATGACAGGGGGCCTGCGGCCCATCCTCAACCTCCGAAAGTTAAACAAGTTCTTGGTGCGGGAGAAGTTCAAGATATTATCCCTTGGCGTTCTGCTGCCCTTCCTCTGGCATGGCGACTGGCTAGGCTCCTTGGATCTGAAGGACGCTTACGCCCACATTTTAATCCACCCCCAGCACAGGCAGTACCTGCGCTTCAGGGTACGTGGAGAGCACTTCTAGTACAGGGTGCTCCCCTTCGGCCTCGTGTCCACACACGGGTCTTCACGAATTGCCTCTCTGCGGTCGCCGCCTGTCTCAGGCATCAGGGTGTACAGTCTTTCCCTACCTCGATGACTGGCTCGTTACGGGACCCTCATCGAGAAAACCCGGCAAGCGACGTCTCACACAATCCTTCTGTTGGAAGGCCTGGGGTTCTTGGTCAAATATCCAAAGTCCCACCCAGAGTCGGTACAGGCTTTAGAGTTCATCGGGGCACGCCTTGATACTCAGCGGGCATCCACATTCTTGCCAGCGGATTGTGCCGATCGCCTCCGAGCCCTGGCAGCTCAGGTCCAAAGCACCCCTTGAGTCACAGCTCGGACCACGCTATGCCTTCTGGGCCTCATGGCCTCTACTGTCCATGTGGTTCCTTATGCCCGTCTGCACATGCGAGCAGCTCAGTGGTGCCTCAGCACCCAGTGGAGCCCATGCATTGGTCACCTGAGGGACCCCGTAAGGGTCTTTCCCAACCTTTGCTTGTCCCTGAATTGGTGGCAAAACCCCCACAGCCTCCTCCAGGGATTGCCCTTCCAGGCCCCACAGCACAATGTGGTGCTGATGACGGATGCTTCCCTGTTGGGGTGGGGATCCCACTGCAGGTCGTTGTGCACGCAGAGGCAGTGGTTGCCCGAAGAGTCTCAGCTGCAGATAAATTTGCTCAAACTGGGCGATTCAGTGAGCCCTGAGGGCCTTCGAGGACCACCTCAAGGGGCGGTTGATACTCGTGCAGACCTGGCTAAGAAACTGGAAGTTCTTGATAACTGTATAGCGCGTAGCATTTAAGGTTTAGGGGGGTCTAAGAAAGTGTAGTTGCTCACCTGTAACAGGTGTTCTCCAGAGACAGCAGGAATCAGTTCTCACATATGGGTAACGTTGGCGACAATGGAGCCCATGTGGAAGCATCTCCCCAGCTTTCAAAGAAAGCCTTTGGGAGATTCCACCATGCAAGCGTGGTTCCCTTTTTTGCCTCATCATATAGCTAAGATGGCAAAAATGAAAATATGGTACTGAAGCAACTCCAAGGGGAGGAAGGAAGGTTGTAAGGACCGATTCCTGCTGTTCCCAAAAAACACCTGTTACAGGTGAGTAACTACGCTTTCTCCGGGAACAAGCAGGAAGTCAGTCCTCACTTATGGGACTCCCTAGCTACCGAGAACCTGTAGAAAATGCCACGGTAACCTGAAAAGGGTGAGCCGTGAGCTGCAGCAGTTGAATACTAACTGGGAGACTCTTGTAAGACCCAACTGTCTGGCGGAGAAAGCGTAGTTACTCACCTGTAACAGGTGATCTCCGGGAACAGCAGGAATTTAGTCTTCACATATGGGTATCGTCGGTACTGACGGAGCCCGCGTGGGAACGCTCCCCAGCGTCCAATAGGAACGCTTTTGGGAGCACCCCACAGTGCATGCGTGCTGTGTTCCCGCCTCTGTACCTCTCACTTCAGTTGAGTTTATAGCTGAGACCAAAGGAGAGACAGAGAGAAAAAGATAGAGACAACTCCTAGGGGAGGTGGGTGGGTTGTGAAGACTGAACTCCTGCTGTTCCCGGAGATCACCTGTTACAGGTGAGTAACTATGCTATCTCCAGGAACAAGCAGGAATGTAGTCTTCACATATGGGGACTCCCCAGCTGAAAGATGCCAAGGGGTGACGCCAGCAAGCTGCGAACCCAGGTGAGAGATGGGTTATGCTTCCTCCCATGGACCTCTGGCATCCAACCTGTGGACGGTGGGTAGAAGTTGTATTAAGTATGGAAGAGATGCTGGAGAACAGCCTGGCCAAACGAGGCATCCCAACGGGGAGTCCTTATATAAGCAGTAGTGGGCTGTGAAGGTGTGTACCGAAGCCCATGTGGCTGCTCTGCAGATGTCATCAATAGACACAGAACGAAGGTTAGCCATTGAGGCTGCCATTGCTCTCACATTGTGAGCGGTGACATGGCCCTCGAGAGAAAGTCCTTTACTCTGATAAGTATAGGATATGCAGTCTGCAATCCAATTTGACAGAGTTCTTTCAGAAACTGGAAGTCCCAAATGACTAGAGTTAAAAGCCACAAAAAGCTGAGAAGATTTTCTATGTGGCTTAGTTCTTTGGAAATAAAAGGCTAAGGCTCTTTTACAATCCAATGTGTGAAGATTTTTCCGCACTAGAGGCATGAGGCCTAGGGAAGAATATAGGAAGATAAACTGACTGGTTTAAATGAAAAGGTGAAACCACCTTTGGCATAAAGTGAGGATGAGTCCTGAGGACTACTTTATATGGTGGAACCTTGTATAAGGAGGGTCAGCTACTAACGCCTGTAGTTCACTAATGTATCTTGCAGAAGTGATGGCAATTAGGAAAATGACTTTCCATGAAAGAAACTTTAGGTCTGAAGTGGCTAAAGGTTCAAAGGGCGGTTTCATAAGCTGACCAAGAACAAGATTCAGATCCCATGCCACCGGTGGTGGTTTAATGGGAGGTTTTGTTAAGAGTAGACCTCTCATAAATCTTGATACAAGTGGATGAGAGGAAATAGGTTGTCCATCGAAAGGTTTATGAAAAGCAGCAATAGCACTAAGATGGACTCTCACTGAATTGGTCTTTACCAGAAGTTGATAATTGGAGAAGATACTCTAGTAGCGACTCTACAGGCACCAAAAGGGGGTTAAGTCCCTTTTGTGAACACCAGACAGAGAACCTTTTCCACTTAAAAGCGTAGGAACGTCTTGTGGAAGGTTTTCTGGAAGCCAGAAGGATATCCTTTACTTGTTGAGAAAGGTCAATATCCTGGAATTCTAGGCTTTCAGTAACCAGGGCCTGAGATGTAGGGACTGGGGATTGGGATGCAGTAAGCATCTGTCCTCCTGAGACAGAAGATCTGGAGCATTCCCCAATTCCAGGGGAATGGTTTGAGAGAGACGCAGAAGAGGATACCACGTTTGTCATGGCCAATGTGGAGTTATGAGTATCATACAACCTCTATCTCTCTGAAGTTTGAATAAAGTTTTGGGAATGAGGGGAATGGGTGGGAAGGCATAGAGGAAGTCCTGACCCCAGTGGAGTAGGAAAGCATTTGTTGCCTGACAGTTGTGAGCCGGGATTCTGGAACAGAATCAGGGAAGTTTGGCATTCTGTGGACTTGCAAAGAGGTCTATTTCTGGTGTTCCCCAGATTTCAAACACTCGAGCAAGCTGGTATGAGTGGAGGGACCATTCGTGTGGCAGCAGTATTCGACAGAGTCTGTCTGCCCGTAAGTTTTGAATGCCCGGAAGGTATACCGCAAACAGGTGAATTTGCAATTCTCTGGTGAGGGCCCATAGTCGCAAAGCTTCGTTGCATAGTGTGGTAAGGAGAGTGCAGCTCAGCATGGAAATAAAAGAGAAAGAAGAACTTTTTCTTCTTTTCGGGGGATGGGTGCACTAGAACACACACCCCACAGCAAAATCCCTGAGAGAAACCAAGAGGGTAGAGCTAGGTTTAAGCCACTCCCAGACTCCATGACAACCCCAGGTAAGAGTAGGAGGTACAAGTGGGTGGAGTCAGGAAGGGAGGTGCCCTGCTCAACGTTTAAGTTTGAGAAAACAAACAAAGTGGAGAGAAGCAGTCAAGGGAGAAGCAGTCAAGGAAGAAGCAGCCGAGACAAGAGCAGCCAGCACTGCAGCCAAGGAAGCTACAGAGAAGGTTCCAGGCAGAGGACCAAACAGACTGGCAAGAGGGAGAGAGAGAAAAGGTTGGCTTTGAGAAGGCTAAGGCAAGAGTGCTTAGACTCCTCTGATGAAGGGTCTGTCTGCAGGCAGCAGAAGCCCCAGGAAGGGAAGTGGAGGTCTTACCCTGATTCCCTGTCTAGCTCAGAGGCAGAGAGAGTCACAAGCCACAGAAGCCTCAGCCAGGAAGGTGCTGCAACAAGACTCCAAGGTAGGAGAAAGAAAGCAGTAAAGCCAAAACCCTGTGTTTCTTGCTCTGACTCTGAAGAGAGGTTTAGGCCTAGGAAAACCCGGATTAGGAAGAAGGGGTTTTCAGGAGAAACTGAACAGGAGAAGCCCGTTGAAGTCCTACCTAGAGGAGAAGGGGCTATTCAGTGGAATAGGCTGTTTAACCTGTTAAAGAACATTAAGCATAAAGTGCCTGAGCATTTTCAAACTTTGCCAAGATACAGCTCAGCAGAAAGCATGGAGGTAGAAGGTAAAGAAAGTGACCTGACTTCAGCTTGTTCTGAGATGGACTGTGATATGTGCATTGTGGCTAAGTAATGAAAGCCTGAGAGCAGTGAGAAGTTAGGAATTGTAAATACATGTGCTTTATGATTACGGAATTGAGAAGCATCATAAAGGGAAAGGAAAAGAAAGCCTGTGTAGATAATTCTACTACAACACTGGTTGTAAGCTTTGCTTTAATAGGAGAAGATTATCCTTTATTTTCTTTGACTTGAGTGTACAACTGCTTTAAAGATTTGTTACCCGCTTGCCACGGAAGCTAATAAAATTCCTGTGTGCTTTGAAACAACCACTTGGTTCATTTATCTCTATACACAACTACAATCCTTGGTAAAGAGGAATTCAAGATGGCTTCCCGTCCCTACTAGGCGACCGCCTGGTAGGGGTGCGACCGCCACAATAGCGACAGAGAGTCTGTTCTGCCTTGCTTGTTCACATAGAACATAGCTACCTGATTGTCGGTTTGGACCAGAACTGTCTTTTTGCTGAGATAGGCCTGAAAGACTTTAATAGCATTGAAGATGGCTCTTAGCTCTAGGAGGTTTATGTGAAGGGAAACCTCCTGTGGGGTCCAGAGACCCTGAGTGGACAAATCATGCAAGTGAGCCCCCCAACCCATCTTGGACACATCTGTTGTTAGGGTGGTCTGGTATAGAGGCTGCTGGAAAGGAGAGCCTACAAGGAGGTTTTCCAGAGATTGCCACCATTGCAGGGACGAAATCAGGCGTGTGATGTTTCTGATCTTGTCCATAGCTGACCTGAGGCCTGTGACCATTGAGAGGATAGGGTCCACTGGGCTGCTCGCATGTGGAGGCGAGCATAGGGAATCACATGGACAGTGGATGCCATATGTCCCAGAAGTTGAAGCATCTCT
This sequence comes from Ichthyophis bannanicus, assembly GCA_033557465.1. Taxonomy (NCBI): domain Eukaryota; kingdom Metazoa; phylum Chordata; class Amphibia; order Gymnophiona; family Ichthyophiidae; genus Ichthyophis; species Ichthyophis bannanicus. The sequence continues at coordinate 474,007,313 of CM066032.1, forward strand.
CGAGCAGTAAGGAACACCTTCATAGATGCTTGAGATGCTAGTTGTATTATCTTTAGACAGCGTGGCTGTGGCAGGAAAGCCTTTGACTGCCGTGTGTCTAGACAAGTCCCTATGAATTCCAGAGATTGAGAGGGGGTGAAATGAGATTTTGGGAGGTTTATGACCAGTCATAAGTATTGAAGAATGCTCATTGCTTGAGAAAGAGCGAAGCTGGCCTCTGGAGCTGTCGATGCTCAAATGAGCCAATCGTCCAAGTAAGGGATGACGAATATTCCCAGAGTCCTCATAAATGCTGCTACCACTGCCATGCATTTTGTGAAGACTCTTGGAGCAGAGGCCAGTCCGAAAGGAAGAACTCTGTACTGGAAGTGTCTTCCTTGAACCAGGAATCGAAGGAACTTCCTGTGATCTGAGTGGATGAGAATATGTGTGCATGCATCTTTTAGATCTAGAGAACACAGCCAGTCCTGACTTTGAAGGGATGGAAGGAGTGTCCCGAGGGAGATCATTTTGAACTTTTCTTGGAACAGATATTTGTTTAATTCTCTGAGGTCTAGGATAGGTCTGTGTCCCCCTAGGGGGAAAATAGGAGGAGTAAAACCCCGAACCCTGTTGGGATATTGGTACTTCTTCGATTGCTCCTTGAGCGAGAAGTGATGTGACCTCCTGCCACAAGAGGTTGGTGACAGGGGCTTGAGAATTGAACTGTTTTATTATTGTAGGTGGGGGCAAGTTGAGAAAATGAAGCTTGTACCCCAGTCGTACAATGGACAGAGTCCAGTTTTCTGATGTTATTTGTTGCCATCTTTTGGCAAAATAGCATAGTCTTTCTGGAATGGTTTATGTTTATTTCGATATTTGATATACCGCCCCCCATTACATCGGGGTGGTTAACAGTGTTGCCAAAAGCAGAAGGAAACAGAAAAGAAAAAGAACTACAATTCGTAGATAGAACAGAGGGGAGAAAGCAACAATCACATACTAAAGGGTAATAAGGTCTGGAGGTGGGTTGGAGAATCAAGAGGGATGGTTAAAGGCAGAGGCAAAGAGGTGAGTTTTCAGGAGGGAATGGAATTTAAAGTAGGACTCCTCTAAACGCAGGGCTGTCGGAAGGGAATTCCAAAGGGATGGGCCAAGGTAGAAGAAGGCAGATTGTCTGGTGGGTTAAGGGTTCTGGACCTTTCAGGGGCAGAATGACTAAGTTCTCTAGGTAGAAGTCAAAGACCCTGAGGGGACTGGGTCTGTTGGGCCGATTGAGCTCTTTGAGCTTGCGGCTTTCTTTGCTGTTTGTTCTGTTGTTGCCCCTTCTGTGGAACATGAAGCGGACAGTGGCTTTGATGGGTGTAAGATGGGTAAGGCTTCTTTTTCTTGCTGAAAAAGGGTTTTTTGAATGTTTTCTTCTTTGCTGGGTTGGCTGTAGACTTTGATAGTCTGTTCAAGGTAGTATTTTCAGATTCAAGCTGATTAGCCTTCCCAAAGAGATTTTCTCCTGTACAAGGAATGTTTCCCAGCTTTTCTTGCACCCACTGTTCTAAGTCTGATGCTTGAAGCCAAGAAATACGATGTGCTCCTATGTATATAGCAGAGGTTCTGCTAATACATTCAAAGCAATCAAAGGTAGCACGGTTCATGAATTTAGAGACATTCTGGGCATGCTTGACCGGAATAAGGTAGTCTGCTCTTTTTTCCCTCAGAGACACAAGGGCTAATGAGCTCTATGTCTTTTGTGACTTCTTCCAGGAACATTCCCATATAAAGAATATAGGAACTGATCCTGGCTGATAGCTTGGAGGACTGAAAGCATCGACACCCAAAGGCATCGAGAGTCCTGGATTCCCGGCCTGGAAGATTAGAAGAATGTGTTTTAGCACTCTTGATTCTTCGCATGGCCAATTCCACTACCATTGAATGGTGTGGTAACTGAATTTTTTGAAAACCAGGACAACTTGGCACTCAGTACATAGTGTCAAGGCATCGGGAATGAAGATATTGTTAAAGGAGTTTCCCACATTCTCAACATCAGATCATGTAAGATCTTGTGAATGGGAAGCATAGCTGCCTCCTTCGGAACCATAGGGTATTGTAGAATTCTTAATTCTTCTGCCCTATGTTCCTTTTCTGGAATCACAGTGATTGCAAGGCCCTTTGCTAAATCACGTATGAAATCCTGGAAGGACATATCTTCTGGAGGAGACATCCTGCGTTGAGGAGAAGGAGTTGAATCCTCTAGTAGGTTCGCTCGGGTACCGGTAGAATTGTCAGAGTCATCTAAAGACTCAAAGGCACTCTGTACCGGGTGCTTCTGTAACACATGGTATCGGTACAGCTCGAAGTCGGTACCAAAATGTCTCGGTTCCTGATCGCCGATACCCGAGATCGACTCAAGGCTCGACATCGGGGGAAGCAGTCCTGTCGAAGCAGGTACTGTTGGTACTGATACCTGTTGAACCGTCTGTAGCGGTCTTAGCGGTACCGAAGCTGCTAAGAGGGACACTAGACTGCGTTCAATAATGAGGATTCTTTTATCCATCGCTCCTGCCGATGCCTGGGTGTCGGTACCGGTGGAAGCGGCTACGACCCCAGAACATGGCACCAGTAGTTCTGCAGAGGTGGAAGCCTCTAGAACATCCTGGAGCCCCGTTAATGCTTTGGAGCCCGAAGACTCCCGCCGGGGCTGTTTTGTCGGTGAACTATCCTCGAGGGCAATGCCAGTGGCATCTCGATACTCTGAAGGAGATTTACCCTTCGAGAACCGGCCAGTCTTAGAAGACTTACGTTTAGTTACCCGAGATCCATGGGAGGAAGATGAAGCCCTGGAGGACGTCGATGCAAGCGACATCATATCTGTGGCAAAAAGGGTACCAAGTTTTGCAGCTCTATTCTGCAGGCCCCTTTTGGTCATCCTCGTGCAGGAGAGACACTCCGTTGGACAATGTTCAGGACATAAACATTCTGGACACCAATCATGGGTGTCGGTGACAGAAAATGGTACCGCCACACTTTGAGCATTTTTTGAAACCACTAGCTGGTTTCTCCATGCCTGAAGAAAAGTGGGCCTAGTGCCCAAAATGGTGCCTAGCACCAGAAACAGGGGAAAGACCCCTGAAGAAAATATAAGTTTTTTGTTTTCTGAAAAGAAAGAACCACCACCGGCGGTACCAGTAGGTGCCGAATGAAGGCAGACACGACCACAAAAAAAACAAAGAATAAAAGGAAATTTTCTGCGGTGACAGGGTACACGTCCTGTCGGCTCTGCGGAAAATGAAGAACTGAAGTGGGAGAGGTAAAGAGGCGGGAAAGGCAGCACGCATGCACTGTGGGGTGCTCACAAAAGCGTTCCTATTGGACTCTGGGGAGCGTTCCCACGCGGGCTCCGTCGGTACCGACAATACCCATATGTGAAGACTATATTCCTGTTTGTTCCTGGAGATCCAGCACTCCGGTAGCCTGAACACAGAAGGGTCGGAGCGCAGATGTTTCCTACACTCCAAAGAGATTACCGAGTATGGCCTGGCTGAAGACACTCCCTCTCCAGGTAGCAGTGAGCTGCGAATGTATGGACTGAAGACCAGGTGGCGGACCAGCAAATCTCCATCACAGGTATAGAACGCAGATTTGCCACGGACGTGGCCATGGCTCTGACACGGTGCGCCACGACTTGCTGGTCTTGTGGGATTCCCACCTGCTCACAGGCAAGGGCAATGCAGTCTGCCACCCAAGTGGACAGAGCTTGCTTAGTCACTGGGAGCCCCAATCAACTGGGGTCATAGGAGACGAAAAGCCGAGGTACTTTGCGGTGGCCGCATGTCCGTTGTAGATAGAAGTATGGAGGATGGTCTCTGCCTTGCCAGCATGAGGCCTTCGAAAGAAGGTGGGGAGCAGAAACTTGAGGTGTGAGCGAAGCACCACCCTGTCCTTGTAGAACCTCATGTAAGGGGGATCTGCCATCACAGCCTGGAGCTCGCTGTTGTGAGTGCCACAAGGAAAACGACCTTCCAGGAGAGGTACTGCAAGTGGCAGGTAGCCACGGGCTCAAAAGGCGGCCTAGTAAGCTGCGAGAGCACCACATTGCGATCCCATTCAGCCGCTGGGGGGTAGATGGAGGGTTTGGATAGCATGAGGTCCTGTAGGAACCATGATACAAGGGACTGGGCTGAGAGGGTTTTTCCTTGAACGGCATGGTGATGCACTGCAATAGCGCATATGTGCATTCCGAGTTGGACTTTAGTTCCACCTGCGACAGGTGGAGTAGTTACTGGAGTACAATCTGAACAAAGCAAAAGAATGGGTTCACCCGCTTCTCGGCGCATCAGACTGAGCAGCGATGCCACTTGAAGTCATAAGCCCTTCTCGTGGAGGCCTTGCAGGAGGCCAGAAGGATCTCTTTCATGTCACGTCGGAGGATGAAGGGAGCCAGGGCTACCCTTTCATCAGCCACGCCGTAAGAGACAGGGACCCCAAGTTGGGGTGCAGGAGAGAGCCCTTTTCCAGAGATAGCAGTCGTGGGGCATGGCCCAGAGAAATCGGCGACACTGCCGACAGGTGGAGGAGCAGCAGGAACCAAGGTTGACTGGGCCACCGTGGGGCTATCAGTATCAGTGAAGCCTGCCGTGCTGGACCTTAAAGAGGGTCTTCACAACCAGTGGAGTAGGCAGGAAGGTGTAAAGGAGGCCTTTCGTCCATGGAATCAGGAACGCATCCGCTGCCACCTGGGATGGGTGCGGCTGGCAGGAGCAGAAGCTGTGTGTTGTCCGGGCTGGAGAACAGGTCCACTAGAGGGATGCCTCAAAGTCGAAACAGCCAGGAGGCCAATCTGGGATCCAGCTGCCACTCGTACGGCTGGAGGACTCGGCTTAGCTTGTGAGGACCCTCCAAGGTGTTGGTGCCTGGAAGGGCAGCCCTGTCCTGAGGTGATGTGGGGACTGCCACCAGATGAGGGAGTCTGCCAACCGGTGGGTGACCCTCACCCTGTCCCTCAGCCTGCCTGTGGCTTCCGTCCATTGGGATCTGAGGCACCACTGCGCTGCTCACATATGCAGGCAAACCAAGGGCATAACATGAACTGTCGAGGCCATGTGGCCTAACAGACGGAAGAGCAGCCGAGATGACACTGACCTGCAGCCTTGCATCTCCTTTGCCAACTGCGTAAGACAGTGGGCCCTGTCCACCGGGAGAAAGGCCTTGACCTGCAGTGCGTCCAGCTGGGCTCCTATGAATTCCAGGTCTTGTGAGCCCTTCGGGGAAACAAGGAAAAATACATACTGTACCTGAATTTACACCACTTTGACCCGGTGAAAAGCAGTATATAAGTATTGCTAAATAAATGAATCCCAACTGCTGCAGGGTGTGGATTATAAGAACATAAGATATGCCATACTGGGTCAGACCAAGGTCCATCAAGCCCAGTATTCTGTTTCCAACAGTGGCCAATCTAGGTCATATGTACCTAGCAGTTTCCCCAAGAGACACAAGTTCCACAATGCTTGTACTGGGTCAAGCATTGATATCTTCGGTCACTTCTTAATAATGGTTTATGGACCTTTCCTCCAGGAACTTGTCCAAACCTTTTTTAAACCTAGTTACACTAACAGCCTTTACTACATCCTACGGTAACAAATTCCAGAGTTTGATTACACGTTGAGTGAAAAAATATTTTCTTTTATTAGTCTTAAATAGTTTACCCTGTAGCTTCATTGCATGTCCCCTAGTCTTTCTATATTCTGATAAGGTAAACAATCGATCTACGTTTACCTGTTCCACTCCGTTCATTAATTTATAGACTTCTATCATATCTCCCCTCAGCCGTCTCTTTTCCAGGTTAAAGAGCCCTAACCTTTTTAGCCTTTCTTCATAGGAGTATCCTTCCATCCCCTTTACCATTTTGGTGGCTCTTCTCTGAACCTTTTCTAAAATCGCTATATCCTTTTTAAGATACGGCGACCAGAATTGCACACAACATTCAAGGTGCAGTCTCACCATGGAACGATACAGAGGCATTATAATATCCTTTGTTTTATTTTCCATTCCTTTCCTTATGATAACTAGCATTCTATTTTCTCTCTTGGCTGCCGCTGCACACTGGGCGGAGGGTTTCAACATGACATCCACAATGACGCCTAAATCTTTTTTTTCCTGGGTGGTGGTTCCTAATGTGGAACCTTGCATCGTGTAACCATAGTTTGGGTTGTTATTCCCTAGGTGCATAACCTTGCACTTGTCCACATTAAATTTCATCTGCCATTTTGATGCCCAGTCTTCCAATTTATCAAGATCCTCTTGCAATTTTTCACAATCCTCTTGGGTTTTAACAACTTTAAATAGTTTTGTGTCATCTGCAAATGTGATAACCTCACTCGTTATTCCAATTTCCAGGTCATTTATGAATATGTCAAAAAGCAGCAGACCCAGCACATATCCCTGGGGTTCACCATTATTCACCTTTCTCCATTGGGAAAATTGGCCATTTAGCCCTACCCTCTGCTTTCTATCTTTTAACCAGTTCCTGATCCACAATAGTACACTGCCTCCTATCCCATGACTCCTTAGTTTTGCCAAAAGTCTCTGATGAGGGACCTTGTCAAAGGCTTTCTGAAAGTCCAGATACACATCAACCGACTCACCTTTGTCCACCTGTTTATTCACTCCTTCAAAAAAACATAACAGATTAGTAAGACAAGATCTTCCTTGTCTAAAGCCATGTTGGCTGTCTCCCATTAGGTTGTGACTATCTACATGCTGAGTAATTTTATTCTTTATGATGGTTTCTACCATTTTTCCCGGTACTGACGTCAGGCTCACCGGTCTGTAGTTTCCCGGATCACCCCTGGAATCCTTTTTAAAAATTGGTGTTACATTGGCGATCCTCCAATCTTCAGGTATTAGAGATGATTTTAATGATAGTTCACAGATTACTGATAGCAGGTCTGCAATCCCATACCTCAGCTCCCTCAACACCCCTGGATGTACACCTTCCGGCACAGGTGATTTGCCACTCCTCAGTCCATCCAATAGCTGCAAGACAGCTTCCCGATCTATCGATATTTCCTTCAATTCTTCCGCACCCTTAAATACCACTTCAGTCATGGGTAACATCCCTACATCTTCCTCAGTAAAGACCGACGCAAAGAATTCATTCAGTCTCTCCGCTATCGCCTTGTCGCCTCTTAGTGCTCCTTTAACCCCTTTATCATCTAATGGACCAACTGACTCTCTCACAGGTTTTTTGCTACGAATGTACTTGAAAAGGTCTTTATTTCGCGTTTTTGCTTCCGCAGCAAGCCTCTTCTCAAATTCTCCTTGCCTGCCCCATCAATGCCCTGCATTTGACCTGCCAGTGCTTGTGCCGTTTCCAGGTTTCGTCGTTTGGCTCTTTTTTCCATTTCCTGAAAGATGCTTTCTTGGCAACAACAGCCTCTCTGACCTCACCCTTAAACCATGCTGGCAGTTTTTTGGACTTCCCTCCACTTTTCTTAAAGCGTGGAATACAGCTGGTCTGGGCTTCCAAGATAGTATTTTTCAACACCCCCCAAGCTTGATATATGTCTTTAACCTTTGCAACTGCTCCTTTTAGTTTTTTCTTAACTGTTTTCCTCATTTTATCATAGTCTCCCTTTCGAAAGTTAAAAGGTAGTACTGTGGATTTCCTTGTGAGCCTTGTGGCTTGGCTGGCCTCAAGGGACGTGTTGCCTCTGTTTAAGCCAGTCATCCAGGTAAGGGAAGATGTGGACCTCCTGGAGATGCACCTGGAGACGCACATGGGCAGCAACGACTGCTAGGCATTTTGTGAAGACCCTTGGAGAGGAGGCGAGGCCAAATGGTAGCACCCTGTCTGCAAGTGTTGTCCCCCACAATGAATCTCAGGTATTGCCTGTGGCAGGGGTGGATCAGGATGTGGGTGTAGGCAGTCTCGAGGTCCAAGGATCAAAGCCAGTCTCCCTGGCGGAGGTAAGGCAGCAGTGTTCCAAGGAAGAGTACCTCGAACTTCTCCCTCACCAAGAACTTGTTCAAGCTGCGCAGGTCCAGAATGGGCCTGAGGCCTCCTGTCCTTTTTGGCTCCACTACTCTGTCTCTGAGCAAACTTGTGAGTTCTGTGGCGAGCAAGGCCTGGTGGAGGAGAGGCTGTGATGGCTCTCCTGGGAAGAAGTCTGGAGGGTTGTGCTGTAGATGGAGGAAGTAACCTGCTCTCACCACCTGCAGGACCCACTGGTCTGTGGTAATGCTGGCCCATTTGTGGGCAAAAGAGGCCAGACGACCCCCTGTGGGCAGAGGTGGGACTCCTGGGGGAGGGGAGGCCCAGCTCCAGGAGTCAAAAGCTCCCCCCCCCCGGTTGGGCGAGAGCTGGTGTCTGAGACTTGGGAGACTCAGTCTTCCTGGACCCATGTCCCTGGCTTTTGGACTATGAGGCCTGATGTGGTTGCCCAGAGTAAGGCTGGCATTGGCCAACCTGGGAGTAGCCCTTTTTCCTCCGGATAAAGGACTTTGCCCTCCCCAGGGAAAGTGGTCTTCTTGGACAGCCTTTGCTGGTCAATATCTTGGCATCAATCTCAGTTGCCTTATCGGACATCAGTTTCCTGAACAGGTTCTCATCATTGCAGAGGACATCTAGCAGCTTTTCCTGTACCCACTGCTCCAGGTCAGAGGTCTGCAACCAGGTCTGGCACTGGGTGCCAATGCTGGCGGCTGCTACCCTGACTGCAGACTCGAACCCGTCATAGTCAGCTCGGGAGAGGAACTTGGAACAGTCCTGGATGCCTGCCGCCAAGGACTGGAACCTCTGCAGAGGTTCCCCGGTGAGGTCTTCCGAGAACCCCGAGAGCTCCTGTATCAGGCCTTTAAGGTACATCCCCACGTACAACTCTTATGCCTGTGTTCGGCACCTGAGCATGGCACCCTGGTAGCACTTGTGGCCTAGGGCATCAAGGGCCCGGGCCTTCCTGCCAGGGGGAATTGAGGATTAGGTCTTTTGACTCTTCAGTTTCTGCATGGAGGACTCCACCACCATTGAGTTGTGGGGGACTTGTGGCTTATGGAACCCGGGGCCCTTCTGGATGCGGTAAATGGCATCCAGGTGCCGAATGACCACTGGCACCGAGGCCAGGGTCTCCCACATCCTGAGGAGTAGCCTTTCGAGGATGAGTGGAACTGGCAACATAAGAATTTACTTGGGAGGGGATTCATATTGCAGGATCTCGAGCTCCTCGGTACGAGGATCCTCCTCAGACTCCATCTGCATTGAGAGAGTCCGGGCCATGTTGCGGACAAAGTTGTGAAAGACTACATCCTCAGGCAAAGAGTGGCGCAGAGGTTTCTGGGTGAGATGGCTTGGAGGGGACGTCCCTGTGCCAGGTGGTCTCTGGTAAGGCCTCGTCCTTGGTTTCCCAATCAGAACCCGAGGGCGTCGAGGAGTCAGCCCCAGAGGCGACCCCGAGGAACCTGGGGTCAGACTCCCGGAAACTAACCAGGGAAGATCGGATCCCCAAAGAGCTTGATTGAGACCTCGATCGATGCTGAGGACTTACCAGAGGCCGGTGGCGTTCAGTGCCTAGTTCGACTCCCCCAAGGTAGGAGGGCCTGGTGTCGGGGCCGATGATGCCGGGAGCCCAGACATCAACGCCCGCTGCAAGGCCAGGATGGAGGAGAGGCTCTGCTCCATTGCCGCCATGTGGAACTCGAGGCCCGATGGCTGTGTAGCTCCCGGTGTGGACACAGAGGGTCTCGGGTCAGATGCTGGCACTCTGGAAAGTGCGTCCTCGAGGAGGACTACAGGCTCACGGGTCTTGGCGTGGTCTCTGCTGGCCGAGGACTCTTGTCTAGATACCTTCTGAGGGTGCTGCTCGGAGTCCTCCTTCGGGACCTTCTTTTTCTTGGGAGGGACCAGGGCCACGCCAAAGGAGCCGCCACTGTGGGACTCAGAGGACACCCGGACCTCTCGCAAAGTGCCAGCTTTGGGGCTTGGTGATAGGGAGGCTGGGGCAGCATCAGATCTTGGAAACAGCCTCCCTTGCAACTCCGACTGCCTTTTATTTGTTTTGGGGGTCATGGCCTGGCACCGGTCACAGGTGGAACTGTCGTGGTCCGTGCCCAGGCAGCAAATGCAACAGTCATGAGTCTCAGTGACTGAGATAGTCTGACTGCAGTAGTCGCACTTCTTGAACCCACTGGGAGACATGATGGGAGAACACCCGGCCAGGGTTGATGACCCCTGGGCAAAAAATGGTGCGAAGGTCGGTCGAGGGAGAACCTCGAGGAAAAAAGAAAAAAAAAAAAAGGGAATAAAAGAGTAAGAGGCAAGGGCGCAGACTCGAGGTAGAAAGGAGAAATTGGCACTTTTTCTGGGGGATTAGAGGACTACTTCCATTGGGCTCTGCGGAAAAAAGGAGACCGAGCAAGATGGCACCCTTGGGCAGGAAGGGAACCACACATATGTGGTTGCATTCTCAAAGGCTTTCTTTGAAAACTGGGGAAATGCTCTGCGCGGGCTCCATCAGTGCAGACATCACCCATATGTGAGGGCTGACTTCCTGCTTGTTCGTGGAAAATGGTAGTGACCTCCTCCCTTCAAGAAGCGGAGGTATTTTCGGTGGTTGGGATGGATCAGGATGGGCGTATAGGCATCCTTAAGGTCCAAGGAGCATAGACAGTATGGCAAAACAGTGTTCCAAGGGAGAGCATCTTGAACATCTCCCTTACCAGAAATCTGTTCAGGTCCTGCAAGTCCAAGATGGGCCTGAGGCCCCCTGTACGCTTGGGAATGAGGAAATACCTGGAGTAGAAGCCGGTGCCCCAGAGATGTTTGGGCACTGGTTCCACCACCTTGTCCTTGAGGAGACCTATGAGCTCGGTGAAGGGCAGAGTCTGGTGGAGGAGAGGTCTTACGGTCTCTCCTGGAAAATATGAGGGTGGCGCCTGTTGCAGGTGAAGGAGGTAGCCCTCTTCTTGACCACTTGAAGTATCTAGGAATTGGTGTTGATGCTGAACCACTTGTGGGCAAAAAGGGCCAGGCGCTCCCCTGTGGGCTGCTGGGGAACTCCTGGGGGAGAGGAGGTCGTGCCCAAGGACTCAAAAGCTCCCCCCCAGGTTCAGCTGGAGCCTGGGTGTCTTTTGTTTGCGGGGGCCATGCCCTTGCCCCCTGTGCTATTGATCTTGTTGCGGGGCCGAGAAGGTTTGGAACTCTGAGGTATTGCCAAAATCTCCCTTTTTTTCCCTCAGGAAGAGGGCTTCTTCCCCAGGGCCTTCTTACGGGGCTGGGCAGAGGTCTTTTTAGAGAGTCTGGTCCTTGTCAGGAACTCAGTCTCTATTTCAGCTGCCTTGTCTGCCATGGGTTTCCCTGAAGAGATTCTCTCCGATGCAGAGGACATCGATAAGTTTGTCCTGAACCCATTGTTCGAGGTCAGACAACTGGAGCCATACCTGGTATATGACTCCAATGTTCATGGTGGCCACTCTGGCTGAAGACTCAAAGCAGTTGTAAATTGCTCAGGTCTTTATCTGCCGTCATATATACTATGTTAGTATGATAAAAACTTTGTGCACTCCTTGACCACAGAGGCCAGAGACTTGAACTGCTGAAGGGTTTCCCTGTTGCGGTCTGCCGAGAAACTGGCATGCTCCCTCGCCAGCATTTTGAGATAAATGCCTATGTACAATTGGTAGGATTGGACTTGGCATGCAAGAATCAAGCTCTGGAAGGCCTTTCGGCCGAGGGAGTCAAGAATCTAGGCCTCCATGCCAGTAGGCACTGAGGAATGGGTCTTTTGACTCTTGAGTCTGCGCATGGCAGACTCAATGACATCAAGCTGTGTGTAAGTTGAGTCTTCTGGAACCCAGGACTTCAGCGGACACGGTACATAAAGTCGAATTGTCTGCTGACAATGGGCACCAACACCAGTGTCTCCCACATACAGAGAAGGCGGCACTTGAGGATCGGAGGGACAGGCACTGTAAGGACTTGCTTAGGGGAGGCCTTATACTGGAGAATCTCCAGTTCCTCCGTGTGGGGATCCTCCTCGGCGGCGAGCACCTTAGCCATATCCCACACAAAGTTGAGGAAAGTGATGTCCTCTGGCAGAGAATGGCACCGGGACACTGGGGGAGATGAGTCTGAGGATATGTCTCTGAGGACCTGTCTGTGTCAACTAGTGTCCGGGGACTCCTTGTTTTCAGTCTCCCATTCAGACTCTTTGTTCAAGGACGAATCTGAGGCCCGCAGTCGAGGCCCGAGCCCGAAGGCCCGCGACCTTTGGGGGGATCTGTGGTCGAAATCACATGCACTCACTGGAGAGGACCGATGCCCCAAGGAATGGGACCGGGACCTCATCAGATGCCGATGGGTCTCTCGAGGCTGGTGGTACTCGAGGATCGGCATGACATCCGAGGAAGCCCTCGATGTTGATGGTCCCATTGTCAGGGTGGATGAACCATACATAAATGCCCACTGCAAAGCCATGAGGGCAGATATACTGCTCTCTAAGGCCCCATCCTGGTCTCCATGCCAGTAGGCTCCTCAGCCTTCAACACTGGCACAGAGGACTTCAGGCCTGGCGTCTGTTCTATCAAGGGGGAGTCCTAGACGAGGATGGCCTCGGGTGTCTGAGGTCGGTCACTGGGTACCAACTCCTTCCAGGGCAGCTTGTGGGACCACTCCCACTCCGGCCCCTCTGACTCATGCTGGGGACTGTGGGGCCTGGAATTGGATTTTCCCTTCTACCCGGATACGTCCTCCGAGACAGTCTTCGAGAGTTTTGACTTCTTATGTTTCACCTCTGGGAATCTCCTCTTGGAGGACCCCCGGCCGCAGGACTCTGAGGCAGCCCGGGCCTTGCGGGGCACCGAGATACTGGAGAGGATCCCGGAACGCGATGTCAGAGACTCCGGTGCAGAGTAAGATTTATGAAAGAACTGTTCTTGCTGCAGCTGACGACTCTTGATGGCCTTGTGGTCATGGTCCTGCAGAGTTCGCAATCCGAGTCGTCATGTGGGTCAGTGCGGAACATCTTACCGCACTGATCACATTTCTTGAAGCCGCTGGAGGCCATTGGGGAAAAAGGGGGCCCTGCTGCCCGGCATGGGTCTGAGGTATGTGGCAAAAAAAAGGCACGAAGTGCCAGTCAAGAAATATCTCGATAAAAAACAAAACCCAAAGGAATGGGCCCGAGGAGCAATGCCAAGGTGAGCTGGCTCGGGGGCAAGAAAAGAACCAGTACACGTACCGGACAAAAATAGGATTTAAAAAAAACAAACAACCACACACCCCACATTTTCTGGGAGAAACTGGACGGGCATCCGGAGGGTTCCACGGAAAAAAGGAGACTGAGGCAAGATGGCACCCTTGGGCAGGAAGGGGACCCAGCATGCATGGTGCATCTCCTAAAGGCTTTCTTTGAAAATATTTTATAAAAGACTGAAAAGGAGCAGCTGCAAAGGCTAAAGACTTACATCAAGCATGGGCAGGGCATTGTTTAAAAATACTATCTTGGAAGCCCAGAACAGATATATTGCACACTAGGAAAAGTGGAAGGAAGGCCAAACAATGCCAAAAGCGAGATCAGAGAGGCTGTTGCAGCCAAAAAAGCATCTTTCAGGAAATGGAAAAAGGAGCCAAATGATGAAAACAGGAAACATAAGCATTGCCAAGTTAGATGCAAGGCATTGATAAGGCAGGCAAAGAGAGAATTTGAAAAAAAAAAAATAAAATAAAATAAAAAAGCTTGCCGTGGAAAAAAAATGCACATTAAAAAAACTTTTTCAAGTATATTTGTAGCAAAAAAACTATGAGAGAGTCAGTTGAACCATTGGATGACAGAAGGGTAAAAGGGGCACTAAGAGGGGGACAAGGCCACAGCGGAGAGACTAAATGAATTCTTTGCTTCGGTATTTACTGAAGAAGATGTAGGGAATTTACCCGTGCCTGAAATGGTATATAAAGGTGCTATATCGGAAGAACTGAAAGAAATATTGATAAACCGGGAAGATGTATTACAAAATTTGATAAACTGAAGAGTACCAAATCACCTGGACCAGATGATAAACATCCAAGGGAATTGAACAAACTGAAATATAAAATTGCAGACCTACTATTAGTAATCTTTGAACTATCATTAAAATCAACTGTAGTACCTGAAGAGTGGGGAATGGCTAATGTAACGCCAATATTTAAAAAGGGTTCCAGGGGTGATCTGGGAAACTACAGACCTGTGAGTGTAACATCAGTAAGGGCAAAATGGCAGAAACCATTATAAAGAATAAAATAACTGATCATGTATATAGTCATGGTTTAATGGGAGAAAGCCAACATGGATTTAGCCAAGGAAAGTCTTGTTTTACTAATCTGTTATATTTTTTGAAGGTATGACTAAACAGGTAGACAAAGGTAAGACGGTTGATATAGTGTATCTGGATTTTCAGAAAGCCTTTAACAAGGTCCCTCAAGAGAGATTTGGTGAAATTAAAAAGTCATGGGATTGGAGGCAATGTAATACTGTGGATCAGAAACTGGTTAAAAATTAGAAGGCAGAAAGTAGGGCTAAATGGCCAATTTTCTCATTGGAGAAAAGTAAATAGTGGACTACCCCAGGGATCTCTGCTGGGCCCACTGCTTTTTAACATATTCATAAATGATCTGGAAATGCAAATAATGAGTGAGGTGATCAAATTTGCAGATGACACAAAATTATTCAAAGTTGTTAAAACCCAAGAGGATTGTGAAAAATTGCAAGAGGACCTTGAAAAATTGGAAGACTGGGCATTCAAATTGCAGATGAAATTTAATGTGGAAAAGTGCAAAGTTATGCACCTAGGAAAGAACACCACAAACTTTGGTTACACAATGCAAGGTAACACCTTAGAAACCAACACCCAGGAAAAACAATTTAGATGTTATTGTGGATAATACATTGAAACCCTCCGCCCAGTATACAGCATCAGTCAAGAAAGCTAATAGAATGCTAGAAATCATAAGGAAAGGAATGGAGAATAAAACCAAGGATATTATAATGCTTCTGTATCATTTCATGATTCGACCGCACCTTGAATAGTGTGTGCAATTCTGGTCGCCTTATCTTAAAAAGGATATAGCAGAATTAGAAAAGGTACAGAGAAAAGCCACAAAAATGGTAAAGGGGATGGAAGGATACCTGTGGTAAGGAAGCTTATCATAGCTCAGGAAGGAGCTATAGAAAAGGTGAAGTGACTCTGAACAAGCAACCTGTCAGTTCTGGTAGAAATAAGAAAACAGAATTTTCCCATAAAAGACTACCAGTCTCAGAATGCACCAGGTTTCCAACAGCCATTAGAGGAGCTGAAGTGGGGAAACGTGTGTTCAATCAGGAGGGCTATGAGGTAATCCCTAAGCACTCATCTCAAAGGGCAGGGCCTGATTCAGCACAGCTGCGCTGTGTTAGGGAGGAGCACTTATCTGAGCAGAATAAAGGTAGAGTTTATTCTACAGAGAATCATCCTCAGTATCCTGAGAATCAGCTTGAGCATCAGTTTCATCTGAAGGATCATCAGAAGCAGAAGCCAAACCGGACGGACAGAGAGGGCAGGAAACCCTTTGGAAGAAGGAAGAGAAAAGCCTTTGAGAGGTCTAGAAGAGTCCAGAGCAGTACATATACTGGGAGGCATATCAAGGGCCAGCATACACCATTGGACTGGGGAAAGCCAGAGGAATGGTGCTGCAGAGCTAGGAATCTCCAGACGCTACCTGTGAGGGAGACGGCTGCACGTGGAAGGGACCCTAAGACCCGTGCCAGAAGGTATGTGAAGAGAGATCCAGTGCCCAGGGATCTGGATTGGAAGGCTGGACATAAGAACTGGACTACATACTGGCCAGGCTATATAGAGAGGAACTCTAACAGCAATGGAAGCTCAGGTATGAACACTGATCTATGCCCTAGCTATAACCTTGAAAGACAGCAGGGAAACAAGTATTCTCCTGAAAGTGCTCCATTGGGACATTCATCTGTGCCAATCCATGATATTGAACCCATGCTTGTTGAAGAAGGGGGAATGATAGCAGATGAAGAATCTGTTTACATGGACTGCTCTCTGTCTAAACTCCTTTGGTGATTTTCTGTTATAAAGTACAGCAACCATCACAAAGAAATACAAACTTGTTCTTTAATCTACTCAGAAAAGCTCCTGTGTAGGATTTCTGGCCACGCTGTAGAAAGCAAGCCAGCTAAGGGGTTTCAGCTGGATAACTGCTAGCAATTGAGCCTTACCTAATTGCTTGTGAGCTAGGAGAGAATCACTTCTGAATCTATGTGGGAAGTTATCAGAAGTTAACCTGAAAAGAACAGTTTTTTTTCTTGCTTTGTGGCTTTTGGTTTGTTGTTTGATATATGCTAAGAAAACATTAGCTAATGTCTGACAAGTTTGAATGTTGTTTTCCTGATTTTGATTTTGTTTTTTTCAAGTTTAACACTGAAAGCAAGTAACCTGATTTATGTGCTACCAAGCATATCTGTGTTGGGAGAAATAACCCCATAAATAAATATCTTATTGGCTTTAACACTTGAGCACAACTAAATTATTGTCAGCAGCTGTGTCTGGTGTGAATGAACTGCATTGCCCACAATCCCTTGCAAATTATATAGATATATGCACTTGCCAAGACTGTGAAGATTCTCACCCAGGCAGCCGTCTGACATACCCCTATGAGGAAAGGCTTAAAAGATTAGGGCTCTTCAACTTGGAAAAGAGAAGGATGAGGGGAGATATGGATGAATGGAGTGGAACGAGTTAACTTAGATTGGTTGTTGACGCCATAAAAAAGTAGAAAAAGACTAGAGGACATGCAATGAAGCTACAATGTAACCCTTTTAAGACTAATAAGAGAAAATATACATAGTAACATAGTAAATGACGGCAGATAAAGACCAGCATAGTCCATCCAGTCTGCCCAGCAATACAGCAAGAGCAGGTGCACCGGACGCTCTGTGCAGGTCACCCCTCCCCATGTCTTTGTTTAGGGGTGGACCCACCACTCCATGTAGGACACCCCTATTTGTTGAGAAGTTAGATGATTCAGTTTATTTTGTTTTTATCTTGTTGCTGTAAAGGGATCCACAGTGCTTGTCCCATGCTGTTTTGAATTCCATCACCGTGTCTGCCCCCACCACTTCCATCGGGAGAGCATTCCAAGCATCCACCACCCTTTCAGTGAAAAAATATTTCCCGACATTGCCTTTCAAATTTTCCACCTTGCAGCTTCATGTTATGCCCTCTAGTTTTGCAGCTTGCCCGTCTTTGGAAGAGGTTTGTTTGTTCATCGTTCCTCTTTAAGTATTTAAATGTCTGAATCATACCTCCCCTATCCCTCCTCTCCTCCAAAGTGTACATATTTAGGTCTTCAAGTCTCTTCTCATAAGGTTTCTTACGTAGGCTCCAAATCATTTGGGTCGCCTTCCTCTGAACACTTTCCAGTCTTTTTACATCTTTTGCAAGATATGGTCTCCAAAACTGAACACAGTATTCCAAGTGAGGCCTCACCAGCAACCTGTACAGTGGCATAAGTACATCTTCCTTTCTGCTGGTAATCCCTCTTTGTATGCAGCCCAACATCCTCCTGGGCTTTTGCCACCGCCTTGTCGCACTGTTTTGCCACCTTGAGATCATCAGAGATAATCACACCAAGGTCTTTTTCCTGAACCATGCACACCAACCTCTCGCCCCATTGCGTACATTTCACTTGGATTTCTGCTACCTAAGTGCATGACACTACACTTTTTTGCATTAAATCGTAGTTGCCAAGCATTAGACCAGTCTTCCAGCTTTTGTAGATCTTTCTTCATGCTAACCACTCCCTCGGGGGAGTCCACTCTGTTGCAAATTTTTGTGTCATCTGCAAAAAGACAGACATTTCCCTTCAGTCCTTCAGCAATATCCCTCACAAATACATTGAACAGTGCCGGGCCCAGGACTGAACCCTGGGGCACCCCGCTAATCACCTTCCCCTCATCCGAGTGAGCTCCATGTACCATCACCCTCTGTCATCTGTCAGTCAACCAATTTCTAATCCAGTTTACTATCTTGGTACCCCATCCCCAAGCTACTGATTGGGCAGTGTCTGACTCGTTTAAGGGCCCTTCATTTTCTTTGGATTGAACATCCTCATTAGCCAAGGCAGAGAAGGCATTATGCAGGGATATCTCTTGATGTATAGGATGTCTCAGCGTTACAGGTCGCAATCTTCCAGAACCCACTGTGATCTATTTGTTCCTGGGGTGTTTGATTCTTTGTGGGAGCGGTGGTGGACTTTGTTCAGTTTGTATCCTAGAAGAGGTGCATTTCATTGCAGCTATTTCCTCCCTCAGTTTTCATTCAACACTTAATCAAACTCTGGAATTCGTTACCCGAGGATGTAGTAAAAGCTGTTAGTGTAGCTGAGTTTAAAAAAAAGGTTTGGACAAGTTCCTGGAGGACAGGTCCATAAACCATTATTAAAGAAGACCCAGGAAATCCACTGCTTACCCCAGGATGAGTTTTGTGGATGCTGTGGACTTTGGGTACTTATTAGATACTTGTGACCTAGATTGGCCACTTTTGGAAACAGGATACTGGGCTTGATGGACCTTGTTCTGACCCAATATGGCATTTCTTATGTTCCCGCACAGGCTCCTTTGCGCAGACGTCACCCATTTGTGAGGTCTGACTTCCTGCTTGTTCCCAGAGAAAAGCCCTATAGTGCTGCCGAGCAGTGATGCAGTGTATTGTGGCACAGTTGTAGAAGAATATACTGGATAGTGAAGAGGCTCCAGAAATGCTATTGGAAAGAGCATGCTCTGGAATCCCCCGACCAAACTTACCTTGGGATATAATTGTGTGCTTTCATAGCTATGCTCGTAAGGAACGAGTAGCCTCCAGAGCGAGACACGTGGATCCGGTCAAGTGGGAAACTCACTCAATAGAAGTACTGTATACGAGAAGTACAGATGGCACCCGCAACTTTACGAGGGAGCTGCAGGACATCACCCGGAAGCTTTGAGAGGGCAGTGTTTACTGAAGTGGCAATTCCCCTTTGCACTAGTGGTCACTAGGATGGAGACATGGTGTGAATCTGATCGCAGGAGGAAGCCTTGATATCACTCAGAGACCTTGGAGTTGAGGAGATAGCAGACCTTCCTTAGCACCAGAGAACGATGCAAGGTTCTGCAATCTGAAGAACGAACACACCAAAAGCAGAGGAATGATAATGATTGAAGGACCCTTTCATATGACACTTTTATCAGTGCTGTGGTTATATAGTGACCAGGCAGTCCTGGGGCATAAAGGGGTAAATTTGTAGGGCTGATTGGGCTAAGGTTATGTTTGAGCGAAGTGAGATGGTTGCAGAGTGTGTGAATGTTGATGAGTCAAGTGAATGGGGATTGGTGTTGTGGGATGTTGCTCTTTTTGCTGAATTACCCTCCCTTGTGGAGGAATATATCCACCAAGCTCGCTAGATGGACGGGTATAACACTGTCATGGATTGGCAGAAATCACTTGTATTAAAATGGTTGTCCTGCCACAAGTGTTTTACTTGCTCCAGGTTCTTCCAGTGATGGTCCCTCGGAGACAGTTGGAGGAGCTACAATGGAGGGTTTTTCCGTTAATATGGCAGAATAGGGCCACAAGGATGACTAGAGGGGTGCTCTATCAGGGGAAGAAAAAGGGAGGCTTGGCGTTTCCCAATTTTTACTTATATTACTTAGCAGCCCAGTTCAGGAATAATATAGTGGACTGGTGGGTGGAGGAGGATCGCAAGTGCGTGCAAATTGAACAGTCCTAGGTCTCAGTAGGTCCACTGTGATATCTGCCCTGGGTAGGGAAAAAGAGGGATAAAGGCCTTAACCTCTTTGTGAGGGATGTCATCACATTGTGGCAAAGAGCGGCAGGGGCCCGCAAGCTTAAGGGGAACTTCTCTTTATTAATGCCGATAAGGAACAACATTGGTTTTCAGCTGGGTCTCAGTGACCCTCTCTATCGCTGACGGGATCAGTTAGAATTGAGCTTCTTGATACAGTTTTGCGTTGATGGGGAGGTGAAGTCCTTTGCGGAATTGCAGGAGGAATATGGGATACCACAGAAAGACATAGATATTTGCAAGTGCGGCACCTCTGGAATACTAGGGAAAGAGCGAGGGTTCAAGTAGAGGGAGGCTTCGGGACTTTGAAGTAATTTGTTGGTATAAAACCGCAAGAGTTAAGATTTCAAAAACTTACAAGCCGCTATTGGGAGTGGAAAAAATTCACAGACCCCTTCAGTGAAACAAATAATAATAGCTAATGTACAAGAATCACCAACAAAGTGAAAACCTCAACCAAAGCTTATTTTTTTTTTGTCGGAGCTAAGCCGAAGGAAGGATAGTATGGAAACTTATCCCACACCAGACAGCTAGCTACTTTTTCTCAATTGTGGTTCCCCACTATCCAGACAATTCTGATATGTTTATTCATTCACTTATCTCAGTTAGCTTGTTCATATCCATAAAATCCGTCGCTCCGTCGTGCCAATTTGTTCCATTGGGAGCGACGTATTTTATGGATATGAACAAGCTAACTGAGATAAGTGAATGAATAAACATATCAGAATTGTCTGGATAGTGGGGAACCACAATTGAGAAAAAGTAGCTAGCTGTCTGGTGTGGGATAAGTTTCCATACTATCCTTCCTTCAGCTTAGCTCCAACAAAAAAATAAGCTTTGGTTGAGGTTTTCACTTTGTTGGTGATTCTTGTACATTAGCTATTGGGAGTGGGGCAGGAGAAAGCTAATTTCCAGAAGGCATGGAAAAAGGATTTGGGGATTGTCTTTGAACCTAAGCAGTGGGAGGTAGTACTCTGGAAAGTAGGAAAAAGTTTGTCTCAAGTGTAATTGAAAATGGTTACAAATTGCTTTATCATCGGAATCTTACACCAGTCCAGCTGCATAAAATGAATACCATGTTCTCGCTACTGTGCTGGAGAGGCTGTGGAGGGCAAGGGGATTTTTTACATATGTGGTGGCACTGTCCGGAAGTTCAGCATTTTTGGGCAGAAGCTGAAACCTTTGTACGACCAATGTTTAAGCAGCCCCTGGAGTGGGCACCTAAAAGGGTGTGGCAATTGCTGACATTGTGTGAAAATGGGGCGAGATGCAAAATTGTTTATATTGGAAATCAGACCAGCAACCCACGTTGCTGTCTGTGTGCGAGAATGCAGAAAATGTTGATAATGAAGCAGCTCACAGCCCTGCGATATGATATGACACTCCAGCTTGAAAAGATCTGGGGCCCCTTTTTTCTCTTGTGCTGTACCTCATTAAAAGCGATAATTGTGGAAGAGAGTTGAGGAGAGGGATGGGGGAGGGGAGAAGATAACTATGGAAGATATACCTGTTTAACAAGCGATGTCTGGATGTTACCAGATGATTTGTGTTATGGTTAAAACTCTAAACAAAACTTAAAATTACAAAAAATAAGTATTGCTGATGATTGTCTTATCAGAGAACCTACAGTCTGTGAGTTGAGAATTTTTTTTTTTTTTTTAAATCTATAATAGCATTTCAGTGCCCTGAATGAGCCTGATCTCAGCTGATCTCAGAAAATAAGAAGCGTCAGGCCTGGCTAGTATTTGGATGGATGACCACCTTATAAAACCAGTTGCTGTAGACTTACTGTATGTAAGAAAGATCTGACAATCTACTTCTGGTCGTACTTTGCTAAAAAAAGGGGTTGGGTTGCTAGGAGTCAGCATTTACTCAATGGCACATACTTTCACACCTAGGCAGCTCTTAGTCCAGTCAATAAGGTTACATCATATCTTTGAATGGTACCACATTAATTGTCCATTTTGCCTTATTGATAAGGCATTAGACAAGACTACAGAATTTGAAGGAATAGGAAAACTTATTTTTTGGCTTTGTTTTCTGGATCTTGGATTCCCAGACTGCAAACTTTTAATTTGGTTTTCAGTACTTTGCTTTGTTAAGAGTTGAGAATTTGTTTTATTTCTAATTTTATTTTATGATTTATTTTCAAGTTCTGGTTATATTACGTACATTTTATTGTGTGGGATTGGTGGCCTGGGATTCTGGGGCTGTCCTTTTTAAAAGGAAGATGTTTCACAGTTTAGCTTTTTGTAATAAGGGTTGACTTTTTCCCCTAAAGGAGCATGGAGGATAAGGTTATTCTTTATAATATCTATATCTATATTAAACATAACATATTTGTATATGGATTTATTTTTTATGTAAACCACTTTGCATTTTAAACTTATTTGCCACTTTCCCAATGAACAAAATGTAAACATTAAAAAAAATAATACTACTTGCATTCTGGAGTAGGTTTCACATCTTTTAATTGTCGCTGAAGTCTCTTCACATTATTATGTATTTTTGAAAGTTCCTGTTCAGTTTTGATTCCTGTGAAATTAAGTACAGGTACAAATGCAATTGTGGTTTTGCATAAGCCAATTCAGCATGTTAATCCTTAGTGGGCTGTATTGCCCCTGTATCCTATTAACTATGACCAGCAAGCGTAGTTACTCACCTGTAACAGGTGTTCTCCAGGAGCAGCAGGAATCAGTCCTCACTTATGGGTGACGTCGGCGCCGACGGAGCCCTCGCGGAGCAATTTTCCCCAGCTTTCAAAGAAAGCCTTTGGGAATTGCAGCGCGCATGCGCGGTAGTCTTCCCGCCCGAAGGTGCCATCTTAGCCAGTCAGATGACATAGCTAAAAAGACAGCATAAAAATTTGCAAAAAGAACATAAGCAGACGATTGCAACTCCAAGGGGAGGAGGGAGGGTAGTGAGGACTGATTCCTGCTGCTCCTGGAGAACACCTGTTACAGGTGAGTAACTACGCTTTCTCCAGGACCAAGCAGGAAGTCAGTCCTCACTTATGGGACTCCCAAGCTCAAGGCTACCGGAGACCCTAAGCACAAAAATGAGCTCCCTCTAGCTCAGCAGCACAGAAGGATAGAATCTTCGCTGAATTATCACCCACCGGTAGCCCACATCCGGGATGGAGGGTAGGAGTTGCTCAGACCTCAAAGAGATTACGGAGGACTGCCTGTCCGAAAGCACTGTCCCTACGGGACTCCCTCTCGAGACAGTAATGGACCGCAAAAGTCTGGCTCGAAGACCAAGTAGCGGCCCGGCAGATGTCTGCCAGCGGAACAGAGCGGAGGTAAGCCACTGACGTGGCCTTTGCCCGAACGCAATGAGCCGTGACTCGACTTTCTAAGGCGAGTCCGGCTGCCCCATAAGCCCAAGAGATACAGTCCGCAACCCAGATGGACAGAGTACGCTTGGAGACCGGGAGCCCCAATTTATTGGGGTCAAAGGACACAAAAAGCTGCGCAGCTTTACGGTGCTCCCGCGTACGGTCAAGGTAGAAGTTCAACGCCCTTCTACAGTCCAGGGTATGGAGGACCGTCTCAGCTCGGCTGGAGTGTGGTCTGGGAAAGAAGGTTGGAAGTACCACCTCCTGATTCAAGTGAAAAGGGGAGACCACTTTAGGCAGAAACTTTGGGTGAGTCCGTAGGACTACCCTATTCTTGTAGAACCGAGTGTAGGGGGGATCAGACACGAGGGCCTGTAATTCACTTACGCGCCTAGCGGAAGTGAGGGCTATCAAGAACAGCGTTTTCCAAGACAGAAAACGGAGAGAGCAGGTAGCCATAGGTTCAAAAGGCGGACAGGTGATCCGCTGTAAAACCACATTCAGGTCCCAGTCAGGCGCTGGCGGGCGCAGAGGTGGTTTAAGTAGTAGGAGACCTCGGAGAAACCTCGCTACGAGAGGGTCGTTGGAGAGAGGTCTGCCGTCCACCGGCACATGATGTGCGGAAAGAGCACTGAGGTGAACTTTGACGGAGTTGGACTTAAGTCCCAGATTAGAGAGGTGTAGCAAGTACTGTAAGATCACCGACACCGGGCAGGAGAAGGGATCCTGAGACTGTTGGGTACACCAGACTGCAAAGCGACGCCATTTAAGGGCGTAGCATTTGCGGGTAGAAGGCCGTCGCGAAGCCAAGACGACCTCCTCCACCTCTGCCGGCAAGAGGAGAGGAGCAAGGACTACCCTCTCAGCAGCCAGGCCATGAGGTTGAGAGACCTGAGGTTGGGGTGCAGTAGGGACCCCTGATCCTGGGTGAGGAGATCCGGTTGCACCCCCAGAGGGATTGGATCCTCCACCGCCAGTTGCAGCAAGAGCGGAAACCACGGCTGCCTGGGCCAGCGAGGGGCCACCAGGATCACGAAAGCTTTGTCTCGGAGAACCTTGAAAAGGGTCCGAGAGACTAACGGGATGGGAGGGAAAGCGTACAGAAGGCTCCCCGACCATGAGATCAGAAAGGCGTCCGCCGCCACCCGAAGGGGGTGAGGCTGACGAGAGCAGAAGCGAGGAAGCTGCCGGTTGTGAGGACTGGCAAAGAGATCCACTGTGGGGAGGCCCCACCTGAGGAAGAGCTTCTGAACGATCAAGGGGTCCAGACGCCACTCGTGCGGCTGGAGGACCCTGCTGAGTTTGTCCGCCAGGCAATTTTCTTGGCCCGGGAGATAAACTGCCTTGAGGAGAATGCCGTGACCGACGGCCCAAGAGCAGAGCTTCTGTGCCTCCCGGCAGAGGAGGAAGGAGCCCGTGCCCCCCTGCTTGTTCACGTAGAACATGGCAACTTGATTGTCCGTCTGGACAAGGACGGACTGTTGGGAGGTCAGGTGGGAGAAGGCCTTGAGAGCTAGGCGGATCGCCCTGAGCTCCAGGAAGTTGATCTGCTGAGCAGACTCCCACTTGGTCCAGAGGCCCTGAGTACGTGCCTCTTGGCAATGGGCTCCCCAGCCCAGGAGGGATGCATCGGTGGTCAGCACCCGGGTCGGCTGAGGTGACTGGAAAGGCATTCCCAATACCAGGTTCGGCTGCCGGAGCCACCACCGGATAGACGAGACCAGCGGCTCGGAGACGCGCACCAGGTCTGCTAGGCCGCCCGTGGCCTGTCGCCACTGCTGGCGGAGACACCACTGAGCAGGCCGCATATTCAGGCGGGCATTGGGGGTGACATGGACGGTGGAAGCCATATGGCCGAGCAGTCTCAGGAAGCGCCTGGCGGAGACCAGGGGCTGGCTGCGAAAGCGGTCGGCTAGGTCCATGAGCCGCTGAGCCCTGTCGAGCGGTAGGTACGCTCGCGCCTGAGGGGTGTGCAGCCTTGCGCCGATGAACTCGAGATCCTGTGAGGGGAGCAAAGTGGACTTTGCGAAGTTGATGACAAAGCCCAAGTGCTGCAGCAGAGTCACCGTGCGGCACGTGGCGGTGGTGACCTCCTGAGCGGATGCTGCTCTGATGAGCCAGTCGTCGAGGTACGGAAAAACATAGAGGCCGTGAAGCCGGAGATGGGCCGCCACGACCGCGAGACATTTTGTGAAGACTCGCGGTGCCGAGGACAGGCCGAAGGGCAGTACTCTGTACTGGTAATGATTTCCTGCCACCACAAACCTTAGGTATTGGCGGTGGCTTGGGTGGATGAGGATGTGCGTGTAAGCATCCTTTAGATCCAAGGAGCATAGCCAATCTCCCTGCTGGAGGTAGGGCAGAAGGATTCCAAGGGTAAGCATTTTGAACTTCTCCCGCACAAGGAACTTGTTGAGGTTGCGCAAGTCCAGGATGGGTCGGAGGCCTCCTGTTCTCTTTGGTATCAGAAAATACCTTGAATAGAAGCCCTGACCTCTCAGGTGGTGTGGCACCGGTTCCACCGCCTGATCCTGCAGAAGACCTGCTAACTCCTGAAGGAGCAACTCCCTGTGCAGAGGGGGGCGCGGAGGCTCTCCCGGAAAATAGGAGGGAGGGACCTGATGGAAGTGGAGAAGGTAGCCCTCTCGCACGACCTGAAGCACCCAGGCATCTGCGGTGATGCTGGACCACCTGTCGGCGAAGTGAACCAGCCGGCCTCCGGTGCTGGGGGGGACCAGCGGGGGGGGAGAGGCTATGCTGAGCGAGTCAAAAACCCCCACCCTGCTGAGCAGGGGCTGGTGGCGCAGGCTTGGGGGCTTGCTGCCTACGGGACCCGTTACCCCGTCCCTTGGCCTGCTGGCCCTGTTGGGGAGCTGCAGGGGCCTGATAATGGGGGTATTGTTTGTAGGCAGCCGCCCTCCTCGGGTAAAAGGTCTTTTTTCCCGAGCCCTTCTTTTTCTGGGAAGGGGCGGAGGTCTTCCTAGAAAGCCTGGTCCTGGTGAGAGTCTCAGTCTCAATTTGTGCAGCCTTTTCCGCCATGGGCTTGCCAAAGAGGTTTTCGCCTCGGCAGGGGACATCGACCAACTTGTCCTGTACCCAGGGCTCAAGGTCGGACGACTGAAGCCAAGCCTGTCGGCGGGCACCGATGCCGGCTGCGGCTACTCGAGCCGAGGCTTCAAAGCCATCATAGGCTGCTCGGGACATGAACTTTGAGCATTCCCGAATACCTGTGGACAAGGCTAGGAACCTCCGCAAGGGTTCCTCGGACAAACCAGCGGAGAAGCCGGCTAGCTCTTTAGCCAGATCCCTGAGATACATGCCCATGTAGAGCTGGTAAGTCTGGACACGACAGGCGAGCATAGAGCCCTGGAAGCACTTTTTGCCAAGGCCATCCAGGTTACGGGCCTCCCTTCCAGGAGGCACCGAGGAGTGCATCTTCTGGCTCTTAAGACGATGCATGGCCGATTCCACTACCATGGAATGGTGTGGCAACTGCGCCTTTTGAAAGCCAGGGCTCTTGCGGACTCGATAGATAGAATCGACCCGCTTGCTCAGGACCGGCGAGGAGGCCGGACTCTCCCACATGCGGAAGAGTAGTCGTTCCAGCATAGGAGGAACCGGCACAGTAAAGTGCTCCCTCGCGGGAGAGTCATACTGGAGTGCGTCGAGCTCTTCGGCTCGAGGCTCCTCCTCGGGGTCCGCAGGGAAGGCCAAAGCCTTGGCCATATCCCTAACGAAATCCGAGAACCGGGCATCCTCCGGGGGGGACTGCTTCCGAGGCTCGGACTCCGGGGAGTCCGATGGGACACACCGAGTCCGGAAAGAATCAGGTGACTCTTCCTCCTCAGACTCCCAGACCGACTCCGACGAGGACTCGGTGGGGTCGGCTCGGGCAGGGTGCGGCGCCAGCCGCCCCGACGCCGAGGGAGTCGGCGTCGGCGACCTCGGTCCCGAACGGGAGGCCGAGGGCGACCTCGACCGAGGATCGACTCGAGTTCTCATCGACTCGAGGATCGGCTCGGTCTCCGGGGTCGACTTGGACGTCGACGTCCCGGCGGTCGGGGCAGCGACGCCAGCGAAGCCAGCGAGCAGTGCCCGCTGCTGGTCCATGAAGGCAGACAATCTGCTCTCCAAGGCCGTCAACCTGAGTCCGAGCTCAGGCGACCCAGCAGCCCCCGACTCGGGCCCCGACGGCGTCGGGCCCGACGTCGGCTGACGCGGAGGCGAGTCCAGAAGGACAACAGGACTTACCCGGGCAGGCATCTCCGACTCCAGGCGAGGTCGCTTCGGGAGGTGTTCCTTCTCCAAGGACCCGGGGCGGCTGTCGGGGCTATGCGACCTGGCCCTCGCGGAGCCAGGAGCGTCCACCGACGCCGCCCTCGCGGGTTTTTCCTTCCGTCGATGGTCCCCGGAGGGAGAACCCCGGTCGGAGGAGCTCCGTCGACGGTCCGAACTGGAGCCTTTCGACAGTGAGGCCTCCGACGAGGTCCGGGTACGGCTGGGGTCAGCGAAGATTCTTTCGCGCTGATGCCGCCGACTTCTCAACGCCTTCGAGGACAGTTTGCTGCAGGGCCCACAGATCAGTTCCTCGTGATCTGGGCCCAGGCAGCGGAGGCAAAGGTCGTGTGAGTCGGTGAGTGACATATTTCGGTCACACCGACCACACCGCTTAAAGCCACTGGCAGCCATCGGGGGAAAAAGGGCCCCTGCGAGGTCAAAGGACCGGGCTGCCAGGGAAAAAACGAAAACGAAAGCTGACTAAGTCAGAAAAACCGAAAAAACCGTTAGAGGACTCGAGACCGGCGTCGCGAGTCCGGGCGGGAAAACGACCGGCGTCGAACCGAAAGAAAAAAGGAAAATACAGAGGAAAATCAACTTTTACGCGGGGACAAGACGGGGACGTCTGTAGGGCTCCGCGGAAAAAAGAAGACTGGCTAAGATGGCACCTTCGGGCGGGAAGACTACCGCGCATGCGCGCTGCAATTCCCAAAGGCTTTCTTTGAAAGCTGGGGAAAATTGCTCCGCGAGGGCTCCGTCGGCGCCAACGTCACCCATAAGTGAGGACTGACTTCCTGCTTGGTCCTGGAGAACAAAGTACACCAGTCCACTTAAGAGAAAATCTCAAAACCTAACAGCTGCTGCTAGGGGAGTATATGACCAAAAAAAATTTAGATGTGCTCATTTTAAACAAATTTTTCACAAATTTCAGACATTTTTTGTGTTCATTTGACTTATTGTTTTTTCAGACATGTACTGTATGCATGCAAGAACTTAAAAATGCACTCAATCAACTCTATACATATCAATTCATAGGTATATGCATGCAAAAGCAATTTGCATGCACTTTCACTTGATAGACATCCAAACGAACCAGAAGCATTCTCACGAATGCAGACCCCTAGCTGCTACCAATTCCAGAATACACTACATCATCTTTAGGTTTCTACAATAACTCTATTTAAATGTGAAGGAACACTGTCAATGGGGATAAAACTGGGAGTCTGAAAATCATTAAAAGAAAATCTATCCCCATTGTCACTTCCCATTTATATATTTCTACCATAAAATATTCTAGAACCATTCAGCTCTTTTTCCCTCAAAATGTTTTAAATTAAAATTTTAAAAAGTTTTAAGTCCCATGAGCCATGCTTTAATGGTTTGTGTCCGATTATAGCAAAGATAGATAACTTGAAACAGCTCAATCTGCTTCTATTTACTGCCATTTTGACAATGTGCTAAGATACTAAACCTAATTAATTTATTAAGAAATGCTATCAAAAGAGAACATTCATTTTTGAGTGGAATTTGGGGTTTTCTTCCAGGTTTCACAGAACTAGATTCATGAACCCCTTTTTGAATCTCTGAGATTGTGTGACCTCCCCTCCCCATGAGCTCTGCTAAGGTTGGAGTGTCAAGAGGATAGCAACATAGCTTTCTTGGTTTACTTGAAATCCCTAATTTATTTTCTACTTTTGAGGGTGTGCAGCTCTATATTTTACATTATGTGTCCTCTGGTAACATTTCACACTCGACAAATTTTCGTCTGACTTGGTTGAAATGAGTATCATAATAAAAAAGGCAAAAATTGGAAAATCTAAAAATATGCAATATAAACACATAAGATGTTCACTATATTGCGATACATTTCACTATATTTTCACTAACTGCAGTACATTGTATGCAATTCAGACAAGTAAGATTTTGATACATATATGCTTTTTTGTAGATAAGTAATTCAAATGTCTTCCCATAAATTAAAAAGGAGACATCATTCTATATCCTACTGACTGTCATTGCAGCAATGTTATTCTGTTACCAGGATTTGATGGAGGATTTTTAGATTAATCCCTGATGCAGACAACACCACCAGCAGTATCAGTGACTGTATCGGACATTCTCTGACATGAGATTGCCTCCAGCTTCCATCCATATGAATGCAACATAAAATGAGTGTTATAATTTTCACAGTAAAAATACACATTACATACATGTGAAAACAGTTCATGTGAGATACTAGGACATGCGATCATAAGAACTTAGAGACTTAGGGGTAGGTTTACTCAATGCACGTTAACATTTAGTAAAGTTAACACATGCTGAGTGCTGCAGTGGCCAACAGTCAAACAGATGGACTGATATTGAGCCTGCTGCAATCGTGTTTTTTTTTTTTTAAAGCTGGCTGCCACAGGTAAAATGAAACTGGAAATTGAGCAGTAGTATCCAGAGAGCGACTTACGCTGAATATCTGGTTTCAGCAGTAGCCGCCATAGGCTATCCAGATAGAGGTGATATCAACTGCATAAAGTTAGGCCTGCCATTTTGGTGACCTCTTTTTATATAGTTTGTTATCCAGTTACTAGACTGAAAATCGGTTAACTGGATAATGGCAGGGAATGCCCTTGCACCGTCTTGGCACTTTTCAGACAGTGCATTGTGGTCAGAGGAAATATCCAGATAGTGCTACTGAATATTCCTCTCACTGGTTAGCATGCTGCTAATAAGATAAGTGCCTTTGAATAGCGGCCCAATGTTTTTAATGCAACAATTTTTTTAAAAAATGGGATATTGGAGGTAAATTATTAAAAATGATACAATAATGGACCTAATGATGGATAACAATGATGGATACAAGGATGATACAATAACCTAAGAGTGGGATACCTGTATCGATAGTCACTATAATGTACAACGATGGCTCCTTTTTAGATTAAGGAAAAGCATTTAAAATAAAGGTTTTTCAGATACAGATAAGTAGAAAAATCTCACTTGCTTACATGGTATTGGCTAAAATGAGAACACTTTCAAAGCCAGAAGATTGTTGATCCATGCCTCTTTTTGTATCACAGAGGTATTTTCAACCATGTCTGACTTTGGATAAAGCACAGTTACTTACCTGTAACAGGTGATCTCTGGGAACAGCAGGAATTAGTCATCACATATGGGTACGTCGGTACCGACGGAGCCTGCGCGGGAAAGCTCCCCAGCTTTTCAAATGAAAAGCTTTTGGGGCCTCCCACTGCACATGCGCGCTGCCTTCCCGCCTTCCTGAGCAGCTCTCCTCAGTTCGAGTTTAAAGCTGAGACAATAGAGAGAGAGGACAGGAAGATAGAGGAATAGAGAGACAACTCCTAGGGGAGGTGGGTGGGTTGTGATGACTAATTCCTGCTGTTCCCAGAGATCACCTGTTACAGGTAAGTAACTGCTATCTCTAGGAACAAGCAGGAATAAGTCATCACATATGGGGACTCCCTAGCTGAGATGCCTGGGAGATCCCCCTCCAAGGGTAACCATCTTCGGATGGATCTCAGGCATCCATTCTGGGAAGGTGGGCAGGAGTTGTTTAAGTATGGAACAGGTGTTTGAGGACAGCCTGACCAAACAAGGCATCCCGGCGGGAGTCCTTGTCCAAGCAGTAATGGGCTGTGAAGGTATGCACCGAGGCCCAAGTGGCTGCTCGACAGATCTGATCTATGGATACAGAGTGGAGATGAGCCATAGAAGTGGCCATGGCTCTCACATTGTGAGCTGTGACATGGCCTTCCAGAGAAATGTTCTTACTCTGGTAAGCAAAGGAAATACACTGAGCAATCCAGTTGGAAAGTGTGCGTTTGGTGACTGGAAGTCCCAAATGAGAAGGATCAAAAGCCACGAAAAGCTGAGAAGACTTTCGATGTGGCTGAGTTCTATTGAGGTAAAAGGCGAGAGCTCTTTTACAGTCAAGAGTATGAAGGTTCCTCTCTGCACTGGATGCATGAGGAGCCGGAAAAAAGACAGGTAGATATACCTCTTGATTAAGATGAAAAGGCGAGACCACTTTAGGCATAAAGTGGGGATTCGTCCTAAGGACCACCTTATCATGATGAAATCTGGTATAAGGTGGATTTGCCACCAAAGCTTGCAGTTCACTGAGGCGGCGAGCCGAAGTGACTGCAATAAGGAAAAGGACCTTCCAAGAAAGAAATTTCAGGGAGGTAGATACCAATGGTTCAAAGGGTGGCTTCATAAGTTGACCCAGAACTAAATTCAAGTCCCATGCTACCGGAGGAGGCCGGATGGGAGGCTTAGTGAGGGTTAGGCCTCTCATGAATCTTGCAATAAGAGGATGAGAGGAAACAGATTGTCCATTTATAGGTTTTAAGGATGCTGTAATAGCACTTAAATGGACTCGTACTGAATTCGTCTTGAGGCCTGCATTGGAAAGATGCAGGAGATAGTCTAGTAGAGAATTCAAAGGAAGTGCCAGAGGGTCAAGACCCTGTTGAGCACACCAAATGGAAAAACGTTTCCATTTGAAAGCATAGGAACGCCTGGTAGAGGGTTTCCTAGAGGCATAAAGGATATCTTTCACTGGTTGAGAAAGATTAAACTCTTGAAGGCTTAAGCCTTCAGTAACCAAGCTCGGAGATGTAGGGACTTGGGGTTTGGATGCCACAAAGTCACCTGCTCCTGAGACAGAAGGTCTGGTGCAGCTCCCAGGTCCAGGGAGGAGCCCTGGGAGAGCTGTAGAAGGAGAGGGAACCACACTTGGCGTGGCCAGCGTGGAGCAATGAGGATCATGGATCCGTGATCCCTCTGAAGTTTGAACAGAGTCTTGGGAATCAAAGGAATGGGTGGAAAAGCGTACAGGAATTCCTGACCCCAGTGCAGGAGAAAGGCATCGTTGGCCTGAGCTCCCTGACACGGAGTCCTGGAACAGAACCGGGGAAGTTTGGCATTCCACGGACTTGCAAAGAGGTCTATGTCCGGGGTCCCCCATTCCTGAAAGATTCTGCGTATCTGGTCCATATGTAGGGACCATTCGTGTGGGAGCAGAACTCGACTGAGTCTGTCTGCCCGAGAGTTTTGAACTCCTGGAAGATATACTGCCAGAAGATGAATTTGGTGCTCTCTGGCGAAGGCCCATAATCTGAGAGCTTCGTTGCAAAGCGACAGAGAGCCCGTCCCTCCTTGTTTGTTGATATAAAACATGGCCACCTGATTGTCTGTCTGAACTAGGACAGTCAGGTTGGCAAGGAGGGTATGGAAGACTGAGGGCAAGGAAGATTGCTCGCAGTTCCAGAAGATTGATATGAAGGGTGGTCTCTTGGGGAGACCAGATTCCCTGAGTGGAGAGATGTTGAAGATGAGCTCCCCACCCTGTTTGGGAGGCATCTGTTGTGAGGGTTGCTTGGGGCAACGAAGGTTGGAAGGGGGTCCCCAACAACAGATTTTTGGAGGATGTCCACCACTGGAGAGACCAAAACAGACGTTTTGAGGTGAGTACCTGGTCTGACAGCAGTCCCGATGCTTGAGACCACTGGGTGGCCAATGTCCATTGAGCTGCTCTCATATGGAGACGAGCATAAGGTACCACATGAACCGTGGAGGCCATATGGCCGAGAAGTTGCAGCATTTCTTTGGCTGACAAGTGACTTCTGGACTGAGCCTGGGAGGCCAAGCTTATTAGCCTTTGGCCTTGGACCAGAGGGAGGTAGGCCCTTGCAGTGGTGGAGTCCAATTGGGCCCCTATGAATTCCAGGGACTGAGTAGGGATGAGTTGGGACTTGGGAATGTTTACCACAAGTCCCAGATATTGAAGAATACGCCTTGTGCGGTCCAGAGAAATCTGGGCTTCTGATTGAGATGGAGCTCGGATGAGCCAGTCGTCCAGATATGGGAAGACAAAGATTCCCATGCCTCTGAGAAATGCGGCAACGACTGCCATGCATTTTGTGAATACTCTTGGAGCAGAGGCCAGACCGAAGGGTAGTACTCTGTACTGGAAATGTTTTCCCTGGAACAGAAATCTTAGATACTTTCTGTGGGATGGATGGATGAGTATATGAGTGTACGCATCCTTGAGATCTAGAGAACAAAGCCAATCTTGACTCTGAAGGTATGGAAGGAGAAGGCCCAGAGAGAGCATTTTGAATTTCTCCTTGAATAGAAACCTGTTCAATTCTCTCAGATCTAGGATAGGTCTGAAGCCCCCTGTCTTCTTTGTTATGAGAAAGTAAGGGGAGTAGAAACCTAACCCCTGTTGTGGAGGAGGAACCTCCTCTATTGCCCCTTGGGCAAGAAGAGAAGAGACTTCCTGACCCAACAGGGTCAGAAGAGATGGGGGAGAACTGAATTGCCTCACCATGGTATGGGGAGGAAGGCTGGAGAAATGAAGTTTGTAACCTTCTCGGATAATAGAGAGGGTCCATTGCTCTGATGTTATTTGCTCCCATCTGGGAGCAAAGTGAGCTAGCCTTCCAGGAATGGTGAGGGGCTCTGGCTGTGCTAGAGCCAGAAACGGCAAGTTCTCTAGAGGGAAGTCAAAACCCCTGAGGGGGTTGAGCCTGCTGGGATGTAGCAGACACTGCAGGCTTTGACTTTACCTGCTTAGATTGTTGACGCTTAGCCGCAAGGCGAGGCTGAGCAGATTGCTGGCCAGTATTTGTGGGAAATCTGGTCTTTTTATAGTAAGGCCTTTTAAAAGGCTTCTTTTTGGTAGGGGTAGAAGTAGACTTGGAAAGTCTATCTAGAGTGGCATTTTCTGCATCCATTTGAGCAGCTTTAATCTGCCAGTCTTCCCCAAATAAGTTCTCACCGGTACAGGGCAGATTCCTGAGGCCTTCTACAACCCAGGGTTCTAGGTTAGAAGCCTGGAGCCAAGCGAGACGTCGGGCTGCAATAGCAATTCCCGAAGCTCTGCCTGCAACCTCGAAGGAATCAAAGGCTGCCCTGTTGGAGAACTTGGAGACCTCTGAAAGTTGTGTCACCATAGAAAAGAAGTCCGCCCTTTGATCATCAGGGATAAAGGGGGCAAAATTCTGTATTTTTAGGGCAAGTTGCCCAAGATACATGCCCATATAAAGGCTATAAGAGTTGATCCTGGCTATAAGCATACTAGCCTGGAACATCTTTCTTCCAAAAGAGTCTAGGTTCTTACATTCTCGCCCTGGAGGGGTAGAAGAATGCCTCTTAGGACTCTTTATTTTCTTCATAGCAGACTTCACCACAATGGAGTGGTGAGGCAGCTGAGTTTTCTGGAACCCAGGCGAAGGAGGGACCCGATACATGGTGTCCAACCTGCGGGAATGGGGAGACAGTGTTAAAGGAGTCTCCCACAAATCCATCAAGTGTTCTTGAAGGATTTCATGGACAGGCAGAGTGACTGCCTCTTTAGGAGCTTTTGAGTATCCTAAAATGTCCAATTTTTTTGATCTGGGTTCTCTTTCAGAAGATGTAGTAATAGAAAGT
Source organism: Ichthyophis bannanicus (assembly GCA_033557465.1). Classification (NCBI taxonomy): domain Eukaryota; kingdom Metazoa; phylum Chordata; class Amphibia; order Gymnophiona; family Ichthyophiidae; genus Ichthyophis; species Ichthyophis bannanicus. The sequence goes on from CM066032.1 coordinate 474,042,220, forward strand.
GCTTTAGCTACATCAACAATGAAATCCTGAAAGGATAAATCCTCTGGAGGAGACATCCTCCTCTTGGGAGAAGAGGGCTCCTCAGGAAGAGTAAGCTCAGCAGAGTCATCAGAGGAATTAAATTCATCAGAAGAATCTGAGTACTCTTTCTGTGCTTCCAATGTACGATACGCATACCGATCGGTATCGACATCGGGCGTATCGGGCATGGGATCGGTACCGGGCGAAAGCCGGAATCCGGCATGCGAAACCGATCGACGTTTAGAAGTCGATGGTCTCGGTTCCGGTGTAGATACCGAGGGCGTCGCAGCCTTAATGAAGGCCAGTACGGCCTGCTGCATGGTCTGGACAGTACTGCCCATATAGACGCCACTACTGCCTGGATGTCGGTACCGGTATGGGCCGGTACCCCAGAGCAGTCCAACAGGTGATCTGTCGAGGCCGTGCCATCGATGTCAACCTGTGACCCCATGATTGCTTTGGAGGCCGGAACCTCCCGCCGGGGTTTTTTGGCCTGGGCAGAATCCTCGAACTCAGAACTGAGAGCCTCTCGATCTTTAGAAAGAGATTTGCTTTTAGAGGATTTGCCCACAGAAGTTTTGGTTACCTGAGATCCATCCGGAGAGGAAGACCTGGATGACTGTGATGCTTCTGAAGGAAACAGCACATGGAGCTTGTTAGCCCGGTTCTGCAAACCGCGTTTAGACATCTGGGTGCAGGATGGGCAGTCCGGTATGGAGTGCTCAGGTCCCAAACATTTGAGACACCATTCATGGGTGTCTGTGACAGAAATGACAGCACTGCATTTGGTACATTTTTTGAAACCAGGGACTGGCTTCTCCATGAGGAGAAATTGTGTAGGCCTTAAGGCCTAACACCGGGTACCAAGCTGTGCTGAAGAAAAATAAAAGAGTCTTTTTTTTTTTTTTTTTGATATAGAAAGAAAGAAAGAAAGACCGGCGATACCGGTTTCGGTATGGGGAAGGCAGGTACGCGGTCTAAAGAAACAAACAAAAGTAACAAATTCTTCAGCGGTGACAGGAACACGACCTGCTGGCTCCGCGGAAAAAGAAGAACTGAGGAGAGCTGGTCAGGAAGGCGAGAAGGCAGCGCGCATGTGCAGTGGGAGGCCCCAAAAGCTTTTCATTTGAAAAGCTGGGGAGCTTTCCCGCGCAGGCTCCGTCGGTACCGACGTACCCATATGTGATGACTTATTCCTGCTTGTTCCTAGAGATCGGATTCTTAACTGGGTAGTTTTCAATCCAAAAATTAATCTAATTATAAAACAAGGAAGTAAATGGATCTCTCCTTCAATCATTCTGCAGTTGTTTTTTTGGAAGACGTGTATGGATGTACATCCAAACGATTCAGATGTTTGACATTCACATCCCCCATTCATGGCTGCACCGAGGCATTCATGTTCAGGCTTTCCATGTATCATTCCATGTATCATTTGAGATGCAGAAATTTTTACAAATGCAATTTATTGTAAAATATTTACAATAAAAATATAATCTAAAGTTTATGGTGTCTCTTCTATAAAAAGAATGCTATCAGTCCACTGCTCAAACCCGGAGCAGACATCATTCACCATCTCATGTGCACACAGTAACTCTTATGCTTAGAGATGCTCTCAACTACATGTATTAAACTATATAATTTAACAGTGCACAGGCACTTTATGAAGGGGATGGGAGGTAACCTCTAATATGACCAAATTTCATGCCTTTTCCTTTCCCCAACACAATCACACAGTGTTATTACCAAGCAGTCTGGAAGCCTGCTGGGACAAGGCATGCAATGTATACTGTACAAGCATGTACATTAGTTACAAAATAAATCCCATTACTTTGTGTCTTCCGACTGTTAGTCAACTTATGTTCAAATTCTTCCAGTGTACTGTACTCAGCCCTGAAATCGCTCTTCTTATTGTACAGGTGGCCATTCTTGTCTTTTTCTATAATAGCAATTCTGTGGAGAAAAAGATCAATTGGATTTAGCGCTATCCCTTTATCTTTATTCTGAAAACCTTTAAACCAAACAGCCAAAAAAATCTTTCTTGACCGAAAATAAGTCCATTAGGTACAGAAATAGAGAACACAAAACTTAAAAAAAAAACCCAAACCCCAAGTATAATAAACTTGTTATGACATTAAGTCCTCATTATGAGGAAGAAGGCCCCAAATAGGAAATCATGAGTAAAGAAAAATATATAGTTCTGTTGTCATACCTAAACCCTCACAGCACAAAAGGGTCAGACACTGACAAAACAAAAGCTTGCAGAATCCCTCATTTGCAAATCAAGGGTGCAAACCAATAGGTGCAGCGGGTGTTTGTTCTCAAGCTGTGTGGGGGTTGGATAAAGGCAAAAAGCTTAGAGCTATTTATGCTGAAACTAGAACATTATCGTTTTACAAACTAATCATGCTGAGTGGTGACGAAATCATAATGAAGACATGAGTCAGATAGCGTAGTTACTCACCTGTAACAGGTGTTCTCCAGGAACAGCAGGAATCGGTCCTCACATATGGGAGACATCGGCACCGATGGAGCCCCGTGCGGAGCATTTCCACAGCTTTCAAAGAAAACCTTTGGGATATGCTACCACACATGCATGGTCCCCTTCCCGCCTGTGCTATCTTGCTCAGTCAGATGACATAGCTAGGGTGGCAGTAAAAAAATAAAACAAGGTAAGGAGGCAACTCCCAGGGGAGGAGGAGAGTTGCGACGACTGATTCCTGCTGTTCCCGGAGAGCACTTGTTACATGTGAGTAACTACGCTTTCTTCGGGAACAAGCAGGAAGCCAGTCCTCACATGTGGGGCTTCTTTAGCTCCAGGTTGCCAAGGACCAAACCAAGGCAGCACCGATGGTGATCAATCTGGTAGCCATGAGTTGCAGAAGGTGAGTCCCCACTGAGAGACTCTGCAAGACCCTAGTGTCCAGCGACACTGTCACTCTGGTAGCCTGAACACAGAAGGATAGGAGGGCAGGAGTTGCCTACACCCCGAGAATATTATAGAGTACTGCCTGACCAAAGACACTGTCCCCATGGGACTCGCTCTCCAGACAGTAGTGAGCTGCGAACATATGAAATGAAGACCATGCAACGGCCTTGTAGATGTCCATCACCAGCACCGAGTGGAGGTTGGCCACCGATGCGGCCATCACCCTCACGCAATGCGCTGTGATCCAGTGCAAGAGGGAGAGGCCAATTCGCTCACTGGCGAGGGCAATATAGTCTGCCACCCAAGTGGACAGATTTTGCTTAGTCATGGGGAGCTCCAGTCTACTGGGGTCATAAGACACAAAAAGCTGAGGAACTTTCCGATGAGCCTAAGTCAGTTGCAAGCGGGCCTGGTCCTACTTGCAATCTAATGTATGAAGTGTTAACTCCTCCCTGCCGGCGTGAGGCTGCGGCAAGAAGGTGGGAAGGACCACCTCTTGGTTGAAGTAGAAAGGAAATACCACCTTCGAGAGGTATTTGGGGCGTTTGCGGAGCACCACCCAGTTCTTATAGAACCTCGTATATGGTGGGTCTGCCACCAGGGCCTGGAGTTCTCTCACCCTTCGAGCAGACGTGAGGGCCAGCAGGAAGGCAACTTTCCAAGACAGGTATCTCAAGTGGCTGGTGGCTAGGGGCTCCAATGTTGATTTAGTGAGCTAGGAGAGCACCACGTTGAGGTCCTATTCTTCTGCCGGAGGGCAGAGGGGAGGCTTGGACAATAGGAGGCCCCAGAGGAACCTAGAGACCAGGGGCTGGCTAGAGAGGGGTTTTCCCTTGATAGGGTGGTGATGGTGGTCCGCGGCTATGGCGCTGAAATGCACCTTCACAGAGTTGGATTTCAGCCCGGTGTGTGACAGGTACAGTAGGTACTGAAGAACCAGTTGCACACGACAGGAGAAGGAATTCTCCTCCTTCTCCTCCGCACACCAGACAGAGAATCTTCTCCACTTAAAGGCTTAGGCCCGCCTGGAGGAGGTTTTTTGAGAGGCCAGTAGGATCTCCTCGACTTCCCCTGGAAAGTTGAAAGGGGCCAGCACTACCCTTTCAGCAGCCACGCCGTTAGTGTTAATGACTCCAGGTTGGGGTGCAGAAGGGAGCCCTCCTCCTGAGACAGGAGGTCTGGGACCCAGTCCAGTGGGACTGGGAGTGCCACTGACAGGGATAGAAGCTGAAGGAACCAGGGTTGCCTGGGCCACCTGAGTGTGATCAGTATGACTGACACCCCCTCACTCTGGACCTTGAAGAAGGTCTTGTTGACTGAGGGGGGGGGGGTTCGGTGGGAATGCATATAGTAAGCCCTCCGACAACGAAATTAGGAAGGCATCTGCCACCATTTTCCCCGGGTGAGGCTGGCGCAAACAGAAGCATGGTAGCTGCATGTTGTCCAGGGAGGCAAAAAGATCTATGATGGGCCCACCCAGTGGTGAAAGAGTTGCTTTGTTACCCTGAGGTTCAAGCGCCACTTGTGTGGACGAAGGATTCTGCTCAGCCTGTCTGCTAAACAGTTGTCCTGGCCTGGCAGGTATACCGCTTGCAGGAGCATGCTGTTGCGGCACTGTGGAGGGGGGCCACCACCTCCTGCCAGAGGGAGTATGAGTCCATGCCCCCCTTCTTGTTGACATAAAACATGGCCATCTGGATCAGCACAGGTTGGTGCCACAGGCAGTGGCGGAACGCTCACAGGGCCAGGAAGATTTCCCTGAGTTCGAGGGGATTGATCTGCAAAAGTAACTTTTCTGGGACTAGCCGCCTTGCATGCAGCAGTCCGGCCTCCGCAATGCGCCCCCAACCCAGGAGGGAGGCAGCCATTGTCAGGGTCCTTCACTGTGCTAGTACCTGGAATGGCATTCCTGCCTGTAGGTGGTGCAGGTTTTGCCACTAGATGAGGGATTCCGCCAGTTGCCATAATCTGCCATAATCTGTCTGTGACTTAAGTCCATTGTGAACAGAGACACCATTGGGCTGTCCGCATGTGTAGATGGGCTAGCTGTGTGACGTGGACCATTGAGGCCATGTGGCCCAACAGGCGAAGAAGGAGGCGAGCCGGCACTGACTGGTGGCATTGTACCTCTCCTGCCAGTTGTATGAGGCAGTCTCTCCGTTGCCTTTGGGAGGATGGCTTTGACCTGTAGCGTGTCCAACTGTGCCCCTATGAACTCCAGACTTTGGGGTGGAGTGAGATGGGACTTGGGGTAGTTAACGAATCCCAGGTGCTGCAACTGGAGGGTTGTATGCTCTGTGGCCTGCCTTACCTCCGAGGCCGTACCGCCCCTGATTAGCCAGTCGTCCAGGTAGGAGAAGACAAATGCCCCTTGCAGACGGTGAGGGGACCAGGCGGAAGGTCAGCACTTTGTACTGGTAGTGCCCTCCTCCCACCACAAACCGTAGGTACTGCCTGTGGGAGGGGTTGATCAGGATGTGAGTACGCATTTTTAGGTCCAAGGAGCACCGCCAATCTCCCTGGTAGAGATAGGGCAGCAGTGTTCCAAGGGAGAGCATCTTGAACTTCTCCCTCATCAGAAACTTGTTCAAGTTTTGCAGGTCTATCATGGGCCTGAGGCCCCCTGTTCTTTTGAAGACAAGGAAGTACCTTGAGTAGAAGCCTTTTCCCCCACAGATGCCTGGGTACGGACTCCACAGCATTGTCCCTGAGCAGACCTGCGAGCTCTGAGAGCAGAAGGCTCTGGTAAAGGAGAGGTCACACTGGCTCTCCTGGAAAAAAAAGGGTGGTATTTGTTGTAAGTGGAGGATGTATCCCTCCTTTACCACCTGCAGCACCCACTGGTCTGAGGTGACCTTGGCCCACTTGTCGGCAAAGAGTGCCAGGCGGCCCCCTGTGGGCTGACAAGAGTCTCCCGGGGGAGGGGAGGCCCTGCCCTGGGAGTCAAAAGCTCCCCACTGGTTGGGCTGGAGCAAGTCTTGGAACTTTTGAGCCTTGGGTTCTGAGCTCCTTGGCCCTGCCTCTTAGCATAACCTTGTTGCTGGCCCAAGGAGGACTGGTATCGGTGACTCTGTTGGAAGTGCCCCTTTTTCCCGTGGGTTTCTTGCAGGGGAAGAAAGAGGTCTTCTTTGAGAGCCTCTGGCTGGTCACCACTTCAGCTTCTATCTCGGCCACATTGTTGGCCATGGGTTTGCTGAACAAGTTCTCACCAGTGCAGGGGACGTTGAGCAGCTTGTCCTGGGACCCACTGTTCAAGGTCCGAGAACTGTAGACAGACTTGGCGTTGAGCTCCGATACCGGCCACTGCTACTCGAGCCGCTGACTTAAATCAGTCGTAGGCCACCCGAGAGGGGAACTTTGAGCAGTACTTGATCCTGGAGATCAGGGCTTGGAACCAATTGAGAGGTTCCCCGGTCAGCCCCACCAAGAACCCAGACAACTTCTAGGTCAGGGCCTTCAAATACATGCCTAGATATAGCTCATAGGCCTGGATTCCACACCCCAGCATCGAGCCCTGGTAGCACTTGTGCCCAAGTGCGTCGAGGGCTCTAGCATGCCTGCAAGTGGGGACAGAAGAGTAAGTCTTCTGGCTTTTGAGTTTTTGCATGGTTGACTCGACAACCATGGAATTATGTGCGAGTTAGAGATTGTGGAATCCCCAGCCCCTTCCTGATGCAGTATATGGCGTTGAGACGTCGGCTGATCACCAGCACTGACACCGGGGTCTCCCACATTCGCAGCAGTAGTCGCTCAAGAACTGGCTGCACTGGCACCGTGAGAGTTTCTTTGGGTGGAGAGTCGAACTGGAGGGATCTCCAGCTCCTCAGTGCATGAGTCCTCCTCTACCTCAGTTTGCACCGAGAGGGTTCTGTCCATATCCCTGACGAAGTCGTGAAAGGCCATGTCCTCCGGAGAAGAATGGCGCCGGGGCGCCAGGGGAGACGGGTCCGAGGGGACGTCTCGGTGCTGTCTGGTTTCCGGGGAGGTCTCGTCGTTGGTCTCCCACTCAGAGTTGAGGGGGGACCACAAATCCGAGGCCCTACGACTCCTTGGCTCGAGGCTCGCTCCGAAGGGCTAGGGCCCTCCCGAGGACCTGAGATCTGAGTCTTGGATATTTGCTGGGGAGGATCAGATTCCCGAGAACGGAACCGAGACCTCGAATGGGGAAGAGGGCCAGTGGCGCTCGGAGCTCAGCTCGATGACCAGGAACGCCCCTGCAGTCAGGGGCCCGGTCACTGGGGCAGATGAGGATAACAAACCTGCCATCATTGTTCTGCTCCATGGCTGCCATCTTGAATTCCAAGCCAGAAGGCTCCACAGCTTTTGGTGCAGGCACAGAGGATCTCGGGCCCGGTGCCGGCATGCTCGCAAGTGCGTCCTCGACGAAGACTATGGCCTCAAGGATCCTTGCACGGCATCCTTCCTGGAGGACATTGGTGGTCTTAACTGGGTTTCTCCAATAGAACCTCGACAGACTTAAGAGGATTTTTTTCTTTTTATGCTCGGGATCCGAGGTCTGTTCGGAGGAGCCACCTCCACGGGACTCCGAAGATGCTTGGTCTTCGAGAACTGCTGGGCTTGGAGCTCAGTGTCGGGGAGGCCGGTGCTGAGCCAGACCGGGGAACAGTTTCTCCTGCAACTCCGACCTCTTTTTATTGGTTTTCGGCATCATGGCTTGACATAGTTCGCAGGAGGTGCTATCATGGTCCGGTCCCATGCAGCGCAGGCAGAAGTCATGGATGTCTGTGACAGACATGGTTTGACTGCAGCGGTCACATTTTTTTAACCCACCAGGGGACATGATGGGGAAACACCCGGCCAGGGCTGATGACTCCTGCGCAAAAAAGGGTATGAATGCTGGTCAAGGCGAGCCTTGATCAAGAAAGGGGGGGAAAGGAGTTGAGAACAGCGTGGGGCCCGGCACTGGCTTGAAGCAGGAAGAGGAACCGGTATGCCAACCGGGAACGGCTAATTTTTTGTTAAGGATATGGACAAGGATTTTTTCCTGGGAAATTGGACAGATTTCATCGGGCTCCAAAGAAAAAAGGAGACTGAGCAAGAAGCACCCTTGGGTGGGAAGGGGACCACGCATGTGTGGTAACATATCCCAAAGGCTTTCTTTGAAAGCTGGGGAAATGCTCCACGTGGGGCTCCGTCGGCGCAGATGTCACCCATATGTGAGGACTGAATTCCTGCTTGTTCCTGGAGAAGTTATCTTACACTACCCATAAGATCATCATTTTTTTTTTTTTTTTTTACTGAGAAGGTAAGAACATAAGAAAATGTCATACTAGGTCAGACCAAAGATCCACCAAGTCCAGTATCCTGTTTCCAACAATAGCCAATCCAGGTCGCAAGTACCTGGCTAGATTCCTTGCTACTTACCTTCAGATATAAGTAGTGGTTTTCCCCATGTCTCCTAATAAAAATCTAGCAACCTTTCCTCCAGGACTTGTCCACACCTTTTTTTTAAGCCCAGTTAAGCCAACTGCTTTTACCACATCCTCTGGCAATGAGTTCCAATGCTTAATAGTGTGTTGAGTGAAAAATATTCTCTCTGATTTGTTTTAAATGTACTACTTTGTGACTTCATGGTGTGTTCTAGTCTTTGTTTACTTTTTCAAAAGTATAATTGTTTCATGTTTACCTGTCCCACTCTACTCAGGATCTTATATGCAAGCCAGAATGGACGCATAGATAAGCAAGATGCCCTCTCATTTAGAGAGAATTATTGCTTTCACCCTCACTATGATACATTAAAAATGGATCGAATTGTATAGCCCCTTTATGCTGATGAGCCATCTCTCTTCTTTATATTAGTGAGTCTCTTCTCAATGTACAGTATGAGTGGTATCACACAAGTCCTTGTTTTTTGTTTCACAACTTTTAAATCAAAAGAATAAGAAAGGTCATCACCTTCCTTGGTTTTGCAGTTTTCCTGTTTGCCTGCAAATCCAAACATGAGCTTGTATCTTGTAAAAAAATTTCAGTTATATTTTCTTTGTCTCCTTCCATATCCACTACTCCTTCCTCAAAATTACCCCATCCCAATGTCTTCTCCCCAGAATCTATATGGTCTTTAGTGTATCTATAACCGTTAACCTGCTTTCCAAGACATCTTGAATAAAAACAGCCACAAAAATAAGTTCTAGTAACTTAGGTCTGCGACTAAAAAGCTGTTTGATTATTTTCATCTAATTTCCATGTATTTTGGTGTGCTGAAAACAAATAAAATATTGAAAAAACTCCTAGACATCATGATTTGCCACAACATGCAAAATTGTCTTCAAATTTATCAAATTTTTCAAATTACTATTAATTCACACAAGTGCATTTAAGATATAAAATGCCAAAAAAACCTTAAAGGGGTTGTCCGAGTTATGTAAAAAAAATATATAGCACTGTAAATCAGATGGTCAGCAATATATACATAAGCTAAGCAAGTTTTAAGTCCGTGCTTCTAATGGTAGAAGGGGTTAATCTTTCCTGAAGAATCCAGTGGGAGGGAGACACAGGGCAGATAGCAGCAGCTCCAGTCAGTGCAGGGGGGCGTGGCCAGCACTGTGACGTCTCGTGTACAGACACAGAGCTGCTCTCTCCAGCATGCCACACTTCTGCACGAATCATCAGGTTCTTGGTTCTAGGCTGTTCACACTTTTTCATCGCAAATCGTGTTAGCTCGTCATTCTTCAACCGTTATGTTATGGCTCCGCGAAAGTGTATTAATTCGCCAGACAGTTTGTTTCATCTGTGGTGAATATACAGTGTTGAAGCAACAGCAGAATATTACAGACTTTGTGAAAAAAGTATACTTTGCATACTTTGGACTAAAAATTAGAGATAAAGATAAAGTCTGGGTGCCTCAAAGTGTGCAAACGGTGTGTTGAGGACCTCCGAAACTGGTTCAAGGGTAAGAAAAAATCTTTCCGTTATGGGATTCCTATGGTATGGCGAGAGCAAAAGAGCCATAGTGACGACTGTTACTTTTGTTCATGCGATGTGAAAGGGTTTAATTCCAAATGGAAGCATTCCATTTCATACCCCAATCTTCACTCGGCAATTTGTCCCATCCCCCATGGCACAGATATACCAGTACCCAAGCCCCCTGCTACCTTGGAAGAGATACCTAGCTCTGATGAAGGTGAAGTTATACCTGAACCAGATGACGAATCAAGTTCTGACTTTGAAGATGATATGATACAAGACCAAAATTGTTTTCTCAGGAGAAGATGAATGATTTGGTAAGGGACTTGAATCTTCCCAAAGATGCCTCCGAGTTACTCGGATCAAGGCTGAAAAGCAGGAATTTATTGTTGCCAGGAGTGTCATCTTCATGGTTCAGACATTGTGAAAAGGAGTTCGTTCCTTACTTCGCCCAGGAAGACAAGTTGGTTTATTGCATCGATGTCAAAGGTCTGATGGCTCAATTTAAAATCCAATATGATTCAGAGCAATGGCATCTTTTTATAGATTCTTCAAAAAGAAGTCTCAAAGCAGTTTTACTCCACAATGGTTTTTATGCTTCCATACCTGTAGGTCCTTCCGTACACTTGAAGAAAATCTACGAGAATTTGGAATTGGTTCTTCGTAAACTTAAATATGAAGACCATGGTTGGCAAGTGTGTGGGAACTTGAAGGTCTTGTGCATGCTGCTCAGGCAACAAGCTGGGTATACCAAATATCCTTGTTTTCTGTGTCTATGGGACAGTCGAAACCGACAAAATCACTGGACCAAGAAGAGTTGGCAGCCGAGGGTGCTAGCAGTCGGTGAAAAAAATGTCCTCCGAGAAACTTTGGTACCTTCTCATAAAGTTCTACCACCTCTCCACATAAAATTGGGATTGATGAAGCAATTCGTAAAATCACTTCCAAGAGATGGAGAATGCTTCAAATACTTGGTCACCAAGTTTCCAGGCCTGTCGGAGGCAAACTTGAAGGAAGGTGTGTTCGTCGGACCAGACATTAGAAGGCTTATAGTTGATCAAGAGTTTGTCAATACTATGACAGATCCTCAAAAAGAAGGGTGGATTGCATTTAAAGAAGTCATACTGAAATTTTTAGGCAATAACAAAGATCCTCACTACAAAAAGATTGTCGGACGAATGCTGAAAGCATTTCAAGCCTTAGGTTTTGCCTGATGAGTTTGAAAGTGCATTTCCTCCAGTCCCACCTTGACTACTTTCCTGAAAATTTGGGAGCTGTGAGTGAGGAACAAGGTGAACAATTCCACCAAGACATTAAAGAGATGGAAAGGAGATACCAGGGAAAATGGAGCACTACAATGATGACAGACTACTGTTGGATGCTTCAGAGAGACATTCCAGATGCTACTCACAAGCATAAATGCACCAAGAGGAGCCTCACAAGGAAGAAGAATCAAGTTTAGTGTGTGTAGGTGAGCTCATTTCAGTTAAAAAAAAGGATTTTCATGAAAATATTGTAATAAAACTTTAATTTTATAAGTCTATTTCCATTTATTTTGAGGTATTGCCTTATTTAACATAGTTACTTAAATTGTCAGGAAACGTGATGTCCTATGACAAAATGGAGGTCATTTTTGGATTAAGCGCACCGAAAATCAAAGATTACATGGAATAACCAAAACAGCTCTCGAAAAATTTTTTTTTGCAGACCTGTGTAATACTTCTAATACTGGCACTTAGAAGCTCATCTGCTCCAGTGCAGATTTTGACTGGGAGAAGGGGACTGCTTCACCAATTTGGTCCTTCTTTGTCTTAAAGAGGACCAAATGAGACAAAAGGAGAAATTTCACTTACCGTTAATTTCCTTTCCTGGAATACTGCTAGACCTGTCCAGACAAGCGGGTTATGTTCCCCTGCCAGTAGATGTTGGAGACAGAGAAAAAACTCCAGAGCTGTGATTGGTCAGGCTCTGGGTGATATATGTGCACCCCTAGGGATCCTATTCAATATTTACTTGACAAGCCAAAAATGTAGGTCAAAAAACCCTTTGAACAAAATAGAAACATGTAGGACTAAACTACTAACTCAACCTCTAAACTCGAACCATAAATGGAGGAGGAGGATCATTCCATATCCCTAAGAGAATAAGCCCAAATTAGCTGCTTTGACTTATTCCAGGGGTATTAAACTTAGACGTGACCAAAGAGTGAATTTTGAATGTCAGCTGCTCTGCACGAGTACCGATGTACCTGACAACCTGGATGGATTCTGGACTGGTCTAGCAGTATTCCAGGAAAGGAAACTAATGGTAAGTGAAATTTCTCCTTCCAGATCATATTGCTAGACCAGTCCAGACAAGTGGGTAGTACCCAAGCTAATGACCCTCAGGGTGGACAGAGAGAGCCGCCGACAGCACTCCAACTCCAAAACGAGTGTCCTCTCGGGCCTGAACATCCAGCCAATAGTGCTAAACGAATGTGGACAAGGAAGACCAAGTGGCCGCTCGACAAATATCGAGGGAAGCCACGTGACAATGTTCGGCCCACGACGTGGAATGAGCTCGAATAGAATGCGCTCGAAGCCCTCCGGGGACTGGCTTGCCTTGAACAATGTACGCCGATTCAATAGCCACCTGGCGATAGACGACTTGGAAGCCACCAAACCTCTGCGTGGTCCCGTATAGAGAACAAAAAGATGGTCAGTCTTGGGAAAGGAATTTGTAACTTTCAAATAGCGGAGGAGAACTCTTGATGTCCACTGATCGAAGATTCTTGTGTCGTCCCGAACACTGTTCTCTGGAGAAGGCAGGCTGATTGACATGAAAAGGAGTAACTATCTTTGGTAAGAAGGACCGAACAGTACGAAGAGATACTCCCTCTTCCGAGAACGACAAATAGGGATCCCCGCAAGAAAGGGCCTGTAGCTCCGAAATCCTACGAGCCGAGGTTATTGCTGCCAAGAACACCGTCAAATCTCTAAGCGCAACTTCCTTGAGAGGCTCAAAAGGTGGAGACATCAGCGCCTTGAGAACTAGGACTAGATCCCAGGGAGGTACTACCAGATGGATAGGAGGATGAAGAAGCTTGACTCCCTTGAGAAAACGTGACATCAGTGTGCGATGCCAGGGATTGACCGTGCACTGGCCCCCGGTAGCACGTCAAGGCAGAAATTTGTACCCGTAAAGTTCCGAACGCTAAACCCTTATCAAGGCCATCTTGTAGAAAGGCGAGGATCTCGGGAACTTCTGTATGCCAGGGAGAAAGATGACTCCGCGAGCACCACGACTTGAAAAAACTCGCCACACTCTAGCATACGCCGCCGACGTGGAAGGACGTCACGCGCTAAGAAGCGTAGCCACTACTTTGGAGGAATAACCCTTACGGGTTAGCCTGCAGCGTTCAAGAGCCAAGCCATAAGCAAGTAGGGAGCTGGATCGTCCATAGAGACTGGTCCCTGCCTGAGGAGCCTGAAGGGAGCTGTCAGTTGTAAGGGGGATCCTTGAGATAGCCTTATGAGATCGGCATACCAAGGTCTTCTGGGCCAGTCTGGGGCCACTAGGACAACTGGGCCCTGGTGTTTGCCCTACTCTCGGTCTGCTCAGACGTGAAAAGGCAGTTAAAATGTCTGCCACATGCTGCTCCCACCAAAAATAAAGAAGAAATTGCGATCCCACGGTTTCCAAAATGGCCGCCGGCACTCAAGAAGCCAAAGAAAGTAGATTTCCCGCTTCAAAAGGAGCTGTAACACGCGGCGATTTTGGCCAGAGGATGGATAGCAGTGCTGCCGGCTGCTAGGGGACTTAAAAAACCCGATGAGCTGAATACCGGCGAAAACGGAAGGAGAATCAGGCTGTCACTCCCGGTACCAATGCAGAGCCGCCGAAACAAAAAACAGAGGTGTCTGAAAAACTGTCAGGCAAGTGAAAGCTAACTACTTACAGTCTTGAAGAAACTTCAAAACTGACATCTGATCCTCCTCCAGCCGTCTAAGCCCTCGTGGCAGAGACTATGGGCCGACTGAAACTGGGAGCTCTACCGATTCACGTATCAGGAGCTCACCTAAGGTTGTAATGGCAAAGACTGCTGTTTTAAACTTATACAGACAGGGCCTGGGAAACCCAGAACATCACCTCTTGTGTGTTCTGGGTGCATCCAGGAGTCTCAGAAAGCAAGAGAAATAAACTAAACTAGGATAAGCTTGTCTAGCACATTCATCTGCTGGAGACAGAGAAAATACTGAATAGGACCCCTAGGCGTGCACCTATATCACCCAGAGCCTAACCAATCACAGCTCTGGAGTTTTTTCTCTGTCTCCGACATCTGCTGGCAGGGGAACATAACCTGCTTGTCTGGACTGGTCTAGCAGTATGATCTGGAAATTACAAGTCTTCAGTTTACACATTTTATATTCCTTAATAAAATCTAATTACAGTAATTGATTGGTTCTTCAATGCATTCAATTTTTTAGTTTAAACCTTTTTTTTTCCATTACAGACCACAGCTCTCCTTTCTTGTTACTTGTTTATAACGGAAAACCAAAGACAAAAACAAATTAGGCCCGCTTTCTTCCAGTTCAGAAGTGCTGTTCTTGGTAAGTTTCCATTTGTTATATGTTGTCGATGTGAATACACAGTCTAAGGATTCAGAATTGCCCTGATAGAAGGTCAAGGCAGGTATAGGGCAACAACAGACTCAGTCTAACTTGCAGCACTGGAAACAGTACTAAGGAAGAATACTGCAACAGCCTGAAATAAGTACACGTATGTAAAGGGGCCTATGGACCATCTACCAGTTTGTGTTCCTTCCACAAGAGGGCATACTGCAATTAGAAACTACAGTAAGTGGATTGAATCATTTTTAGCACTCCCCATACAGCTGCCCTTCATGGGACAATCCTGGGATTAAATGTACTGATTGAGAGAAGATTTTGGGAAGCATTAGAGTATGATTTGGAGGAGGAGGACTATCAGCCTCCTGCCTCTGGGTTGCAATGGGATTGTAGCTGGTTCCACACAGTCTGTGCTTTCTATTTTTTGTCTCTAGTGACGCATGCCTAGGAAGGAAGGGTTAGGACAGCAATTATAGCTGGCAATTTAATTATTAAGAATGTAGATAGCTAGATGGCTGGTGGGTGCGAGGATAACTTGCCTGCCTGGTGGGAAGATGGTGGACCTCGTGCATCACCTAGACAGGATTTTAGACAGTGCTAGGAAGAAGCCAGCAATCTTGATATACAACAAAATAGGAAACTGCAGCTATACAAATAATCAGCTCCGCCCACAGATCAACCTGGCACTATCAAAATATTATTTATTATCTGTTTACTTGATATACCACCTTTCATCATTTAATCAAAGCAGTTTACAATAAGATGCTAAAATCAGAAATTAAAATACATTAATAAATATAGATAAAAAGCAAGGAAAAATGATCAATAGAAGGAAAGGCAGGGTAATTTAGCAAAAATATAGAGGAAGGCTCAAGGACCCAGGAGGAGGGGACAGGATCCAGGGAACAGGTGGTTTTATGGGCAGAGGTCAGGGTAGTTGTCAGTTCAGAAGCAGAGATGGGGCAGAAGGAAGACCATTAGTGCGAAAGAGGGCGGGGGGGGGGGGGAACAGGAGAGGAGGGAAGAGAGGTAGGGGGGAGGGCAGGAAGGAAACGATGAATGAAGAGAGAGAACCTTATCTGCAAAAAAGCCAGCCAGCTCAGAGGAATCTGGGACGGAAGAGGGAGAGGAGGAGGAGAAAGATGGCAAAGAGGAGAGAGAACTGAAAACAGAGTAGAGTTGACAGGATGAGTGGGCAGAAGAGGTAATGCGTTGAGAGAAATAGTCACGCTTGGCTTGATTACTCACAGAGCGATACTCCCGATGCCTCTGGAGAAACACATTGAATGTTGGCAGAAGGATGTGAGCGCCAGAGGCACTCAGCATGGCGCAGGTGGGAACGCAAAAGCCGCAAACCAGGATGGTACAAGGTATGATGATTGGGAAGAATGGTAACAGGTGAAGTGGTGTGAAGAGCCAGGAGATCAAGGACTGCAGAAAGTGAGGAATGACAGACAAGGGCCTGACAGTCAGGGGACAAAAGAACAAATTCCGAGGGGAAAAGTTGGTCATCTGGGGGAAACTGCTGCAAAGTGAGGGGTGTAATGTTTAGCCTGAGAAGGTAGTGGGCAGGGGGGACCAGAGGGAGAGGGAAGCTTTATAGAAAAGCACACACAGGAATGATCAGCCCATGGGAGCGGGATTGAATACAGACCTCCCCTTGGCTCAGTGCCAGTGTCCTGTCAATCATCTGTTGAATGCACAATCAAAAGAAAATAGTTTTTAAGTCCTGCTTAAATTTGGACATGACCAGACTTCAAATTATACAGAATTCAGCAGTCAAATTCTTGTGCAATGCCAATAAATTTGATCATGTTATTCCTTTTCTCATGAACCATCATTGGCTTCCAGCCATATACAGAACTAAATTTTAAAATTTTTATCCTAACACCTAAAACATTTTACTCTGGTATCCCTCAATATCTCACTTCTTTGAATGCTTACTCCCCAACTCATACATCATGTTTGTTAAATTCTCATTCATTAGTGATCCCTTTATCCTCCCAGGCACATTACAGTATTTGCTGCAGTCTTCAGTGCCCTTGGCATGTAACAGTCATTTTGTGTTTTTTTGGGAACATCAATATAATTGAATGACCCTGATGAAGGCTCTAGGAGCCGAAACGTGGCTGAGTTGGGCTATTCTTCAATAAAGGCCTTTGATATTCCATGGTCTCCCTCTGCTCTTTGTCTGTGCCTTTGAAATCTGCGGAGGTTGGTAGCCCTACCTGTTTCTCGTCTATAATCCCACCCACGCTACAGCCTTCTGTTTTTTTGGCTCCTACCTTTTGGGATAAAGGGATCACTAATGAATGAGAATTTAACAAACATGATGTATGAGTTGGGGAGTAAGCATTCAAAGTAGTGAGATATTGAGGGATACCAGAGTAAAATGTTTTAGGTGTTAGGATAAAAATTTTAAAATTTAGTTCTGTATATGGCTGGAAGCCAATGATGGTTCATGAGAAAAGGAATAACATGATCACATTTATTGGCATTGCACAAGAATTTGGCTGCTGAATTCTGTATAATTTGAAGTCTGGTCATGTCCATATTTCCAATTCCATTATACTGTAGCATTAGAATAGTAAAGTTGTGAGATAACCTAGGCATGAATTAGAGTGTGAAGAGTTGATGGATTAAGAAATGTTCTGTTTATAACTGGAACTGTCTAAGGGCATAGGATGAAGACTTAACTATGGCAGACAGAGAAATTTCACTTACCGTTAATTTCCTTTCCTGGAATACTGCTAGACCAGTCCAGACAAGCGGGTTATGCTCCCCTGCCAGCAGATGTTGGAGACAGAGAAAAAACTCCAGGAGGTGTGACTGGCTATGCTCTGGGTGGTATAGGTGTACCCCTAGGGGTCCTACTCAGTATTCTTTTGACAAGCTATAACCTAGGGAGAAGCCCTGACTAACGTACTCAACTATGTACATGTGGGAATTAACCAAACTCAAACCAACACCTCGAACCATTAACGTAAGAGGAGGATCAACAATCATCCCTTGGAGAAGAAACCAGAATCCACTATCTGTGGACCCTCTCCAGGATATGTAAAATCGTTTTTTCCCAAAAAAGAATGTCTGCTCCTCTGCACGAGCACTGCTACTTGACAATTGGGTGGGTTCTGGACTGGTCTAACAGTATTCCAGGAAAGGAAATTAACGGTAAGTGAAAATTTCTCCTTCAAGTTCATACTGCTAGACCAGTCCAGACAAGCGGGTAGTACCCAAGCTAATGACCCTCAGGGTGGGCGAGAGAGCCGCCGACAACACACCAACTCCTAGACAAACACATAGTAGTCAAAGAAGAAGTCAAGTATCTGGGCATAACATTAGACAAAGCTCTGAACCTAAAATCCCACATCATCGATTGAAAACAATCAGACAGATCAAACCAATGCTCCGTCAAGACCACTTCCGCACAATGTGTCAAGCACTCATTATACCACTGCTTGATTATGGAAACTCACTATATCAAGGCCTTCCACAGCAGACACTCCACCACTACAGATGGTACAAAACACCACAGCACGCATCATAACAAACATTCCAAGGACCGAGCACATCACTCCTGTCCTACAACAACTACACTGGCTCCCAATGGTGGCAAGAGCTAAATACAAAACAATCATGATCATCTTCAAAGTCATTCACCATCTCTCAGCAGACATACTCCAAAACGTTATAACAAAGGACAGCAGCAATAGACCAAGAAGAACCAATAACATGATCGGCACACCTACAGGCTATCACAAAACCAAACAAACAACTTCAAAAGAGAGCACCATCACTACTGGCATCCACACTATGGAACTCCCTACCAACGAGCCCGAGAGCTTTAGATGACCTCATAGACTTCCGCAAAGACCTCAAAACATTGTTATTTATAGAAACCTATGAGCATTCAGGCAACATCCCCTACCCAAACAGTAACACTACTACCTCCACCAACTAAACATACGCCCATCCTATCCACAAATATATCATACCACGTTATTAAATACCTTTATGTTAAATGTTACCTCAATTGTACTATCTAAATACTGTTAAGTAACTGTACTGTCTAAATGTTTACATGTATCCTAATGTAACCCTCCAATTGTGATGTGACGTGACCACCTTGATTGAAGGAAAAGGTGGCATACAAATCTGTCTAAATAAACTCCAAATTGACTGTCCTCCTGTGCCTGAACGTCCAGACGATAATGCTGAACAAATGTGGACCACGTTGCCGCCCGACAGATATCAAGGGGAGCTACGTGAGAACGTTTGGCCCAAGACGTGGACTGAGCGCGAGTGGAATGAGCCTGAAGCCCCGCAGGTACCGGCTTGCCTTGAACGATGTAAGCCGATTCAATGGCCCGACGCAGCCACCTGGCAATGGTGGACTTGGAGGCCGCCAGACCTTTATGCAGTCCCGCAAACAGGACAAAGATGATGGTCAGTCTTGCAAAAGGAATTGGTCACTTTCAGATAACGGAGAATTCTCTTGAGGTCCATTGCTCTGAGATTTTGTGCCGCCCCGAACATTGCTCCTTTGAGAAGGAAGGCAACAAAAGAGGCTGATTAATATGAAAAGGAGTGATTACCTC
Organism: Ichthyophis bannanicus; assembly: GCA_033557465.1. Lineage (NCBI taxonomy): Eukaryota > Metazoa > Chordata > Amphibia > Gymnophiona > Ichthyophiidae > Ichthyophis > Ichthyophis bannanicus. The sequence goes on from CM066032.1 coordinate 474,061,296, forward strand.
AGGTAAGAATGAAGGAACAGTACGCAGAGACCCTCAGTCTGTGGTGAATGAAAAAGATAGGGATCTCTGCAAGAAAGAGCCTGTAACTCCGATATCCGACAAGCTGAGGTGATTGCTACTAAGAACACTGTCTTAAGTGTCAACTCGAAGCGATATTTCCTTGAGAGGCTCAAAGGGCTGAGCCATTAGGGCCTTCAAGACCAGAACAAGATCCCAAGGAGGAACTACAGGATGAAGCGGAGGACGCAGAAACTTGACACGTCGGAATGGGACGCAAGGGATCGACCTCGAACCAGCCCCCGGTAGCACGTCAAGGCCGAAATCTGTACCCTTAGGGTTCCGAGCGCTAATCCCTTGTCAAGGCCCTCTTGAAGAAAGGTGAGAATCTCCAAGATTTCGGAACGCCAGGGAGAAAGATGATGTTGAGAACACCAGATTCAAAAACTCTCCATACTCTAGCGTACGCTACTGATGTAGAAGATCGCCGGGCATGGAGAAGCATAGATACGACTTTAAAAGAATAACCCTTACGGGTTAGCCCGCGACGTTCAAGAGCCAAGCCGTAAGCGAGTAGGGAGCCGGATTGTCCATGGGAATCGGTCCTTGCCTGAGAAGTCCGAAGGGGGCTGCCAGTCGCAGAGGAGTTACTCGAGATAACCTTATGAGATCAGCATGCCAAGGCCTTCTGGGCCAATCCGGAGCCACTAGGATTACTGGACCCTGGTGCTCTCTGATTCGTTGAAGAACCCTCCCGATCATTGACCACGGTGGAAACACATGAAGTGTTCCGGCCATGGCTGGGCCAGTGCATCTATGCCACGAGTTCCTTGCTCTCTCCAGCGACTGAAGAACCATGGGACCTTGGCATTTGTCGCTGACACCATGAGATCTATTAGCGTTTGACACCATTCCTGAACTATGTTTTGGAAAGCTTCTAGGGCCAGTTCCCACTTGCCGGGATCTAGAGTGTTCCGGCTCAGAAAATCCGCTTTCACATTGGTGGTCCCCGCTATATATTGCGCCGAGAGGGCTTGAAGGTATCTTTCTGCCCATGGGAAGAGGAGGGACATCTCTCTTGACACTCCCGTGCACTTGGTGCCTCCTTGGCGGTTGAGATATGACACTGTCGTCGCATTGTTGGACAATATTCAAACTGCCTGACCTTGCAGGAGATCCTGAAATCTTAGTAAGGTGAGGCGTACTGCCCGCACTTCCAGTCGGTTGATTGTCTAGCGTGATTCACGAGTCGACCAGGTCACCTGTGCCGTGTGGGATCGACAGGGAGCTCCACAGCTGGACAAACTTGCATCTGTTATCACCAAGACCCAGCGTGGGGTCTCCAAGGGAACTCCCTTTAGGAGACTGTGTGAGGAAAGCCACCACCGTAGGCTCCACCTGACCGTCGGTTGTAGTGGGAGCCGGAGCTGGTAGTTCTCCGACACTGGTGACCATCACGACAGGAGTGCGTTCTGCAGGCAGCACATGTGAGCCCTGGCCCAAGGTACGAGCTTGATGGTGGCGACCATGGATCCCAGGACTTGAAGATAATCCCAAGCTCGCGGAGAGCTCTGAAGTATAAAACTTTGGATTTGGGCAGACAGTTTGTGAAAACGGGCCGGGGTAAAAAAAAAAAAAAAAAAACACGACCCTGACAAGTATTGAACCGCGTCCCAAGGAAGTCATCTCCTGGGACGGCTGAAGGCAACTTTTGGCCTGATTGATCACCCAATCGAGCTCCTGTAGAAAAGAAACTACTGCAGAAATGGTGCTGCGGGCTTCCGGAAGGGTGTCTGCTCGAATGAGCCAATCGTCCAAGTACAGATGAACTCTGATGCCCTGCTTGCGTAAGGCCGCTGCCACCACCACCATCACCTTGGAGAAGGTACGAGGCGCCGAGGCCAGGCTGAAGGGCATTGCTCGAAACTGAAAATGTTGCCCAAGGACTGCGAACCACAAGAAGCGCTGATGGTCGTCTCGAATAGGAATGTAAAAATAGGCCTCTGTGAGATCTAAGGAAGCTAGAAACTCGCCCTTGCGCACTGCTTGAATGACTGACCGTAGGGTCTCCTTCCAGAAGTGTGGTACTCAAAGGCTGCAATTGACGCCTTTGAGGTCCAGAATTGGCCGAAAGGAGCCATTTTTCTTGGGCACCATGAAATAGAAAGAGGACTAAGCCGTTATTCTAACGCCGGGACTGGATGAATGGCTTCTAGCAAGAGAAGTCTCTGAATGGTTGTTTGAACAGCCATCTTTTTTCCATGACGAGCATCCTGGGGATATCAGGAAAGCGTTGTGAATGGGCCGGAAACACTCGAGGGAGTATCCGTGAGAAACTATGTCGTGGACCCACTGATCTGAAGTTAGGAGCACCCACTGTCGAGAAAAAAGGGTCAACCGACCTCCTATAGGAGGAAGCGTCTCGAGTGGACTTCCCATCCCGTCAGCGGGAAGGACGGGAGGATCCAGCAAACCTTCCTGGACCTGAATAGAAATCCGTGTCTTTACGGGCTCCCCGAAAGGACTGGGACCTCTGACCGAAGCGACCGGTAGGAGTGGAGGAGGTAGGAGGCTTAAAAGCCCGATATCTCAGAGTTGCGAGATCTAGGGAAACGGCAATAGCCTTGGGAATGAGATCCCCAGCGTGATGAAGCTTTTGGTCTATTTTCTGGTAAGCGTTGAGGCTTAACCTCTCCCAGATCCTTTACTAACTTGTCCAGATCTTCTCCAAACAGAAGTCTCCCTTTAAATGGAAGCTTGGACAGACGTGTCTTAGAGGCAACATCTGCTGCCCACTGACGTAGCCAAAGCCCCCTAGCCACCGTCACCGCTGCTAGGGAGTGAGCCGAGACGCAAAAGATCATAAAAGGCATCCACTAAGAAAGCTGCAACAGATTCCAAACGACTGACATCTGGATCGTCCGGAAGCTGTTGGATCCATCGCAAGGATGCACGAGCCGCTAGTCCGCCACAAACTGTTGCTTGAAGAGAAAGAGCGAAGGACGAAAAGGCTGTCTTAAGCAGACTCTCCACCTTATGGTCTTGTTGGTCACGGAGCGCTGCTCCGCCCTCGACCGGTATGGTGGTATGCTTGGTAACTCCGGTCACCAATGCATCCACCTTCGGGTATGTGAGCCAATGGTCCAGATCGGAGGGAGACCACAGGTACAACTGTCCAATACGGCGTGCTATACGCAGAGGTGAATCCGTAGATTCCCATTCCCGAGATACCATTTGCTGCAATTGTGCTGGAAAAGGAAATGCTTTGGAAGGCTTACGTATGCCTTGCAAAATAGGGTCTGGTTGTGACAAATCCTGGGAATTCTGAGGGTCAGGTGTGTCAGCAAGGCGCAGCGACTCTACCACCTGTGCAATTAAAGCCAGTAATTCTTCTTTCCGAAAGAGTCTGATATCTTGAGTCCTCTTATGCTGTAACCAACAAATCTGAAGAAGAATATTCACCATCTTCACGATCCGACGAAGCCAGGCTCACCTCCCCCGAAGATTTGTGGTCATCCGGGATGCTCGGACTGCCCCATAAGCCCCATGTTACCACCCTAGGACGACGTAGCCCTTTGAGGTCTGCGGTCTTATGAGACCGCTTGAGAGATCCAGACATCTCCTTGTCTGGGATCGGGCTGGGTACCGGAGGTATCCCTGCAGAGTCTGAGTGCCACAGGTTCCAGGGCGTGGCGAAATAGAGCCAGGAACTGGCTATCTGCCATATCTACCATGGTCTGCTGAGTTTGTGGAAGCAGTATGGGGGCTGCCTGAGAGCCTTCTGCAGGTGAAGCACTCTGGAGGGCTTCCAGCGAAGGAGGTGCCGAGAAGCTGATGTCTATCGCCGACAGTGCAACTGGCATGGAGGATGAAGATTCCCCCGGATGCCTAGCACAAGGTGAACACAAGCGATTGATCAAATCCTTCTGTTTCTTTTTACAGACTACACACCTATGTAATGAAGCCAGCATGCTCTGTGTTTTCTTTTTAATAAACTTTAATTTAAGAAAATTCCCCACTTAGCTTGTATTTCTTGAAAAAAAAAAATCACTCCCAAATACCGTTTCTGCCCGGGTTCAGTTCAGCTTGCCTAAACAGCACAAAAATGTATTTATTTATTTACATTCTCTTATATACCGCACTATTCTGCATCAGTGCGATTTACATTGAACAAACTGAAATTACACTGAACAGGGTATTATAACTTGGAGATAACCCTCCATAGCCCATGTTCCCTGTAAAATAGTTAAGTGGCTTGCCCAAGACCACAAGGAGCACCTGTGGGACTAGAAACCCCAGTCCTTCCGGCCCAAGGTTGCTGTCCTCTAGTGGGATTTGAACACCGGACCTTCCGGCCTGATGTCCCCACAGAGCTTTTCCCTCAAAGTGCTGAGAAGAACGCGATCCTGTGCTTTCAAAATGGCCGCTGGCAAGGAGAACCTGACAAAAAAGGGGACCCCCTGTGCAGAAATCACTCCCGAACACAGCAATTCAGCCCGGAGGGAGGAGGGAAGTGCTGCCAGCTGCTCTTTATAGATATGTTTTATGGCTCACTGACTCAGACTCTGCAACAATGAACCAAATACAGAAGCCCGGATACCAACTATACAACTGCCCACGCATCAACAGAAGAGGAGGCGGAGTCCTTATAGCAGCCAAAACCAGCCTTCAACTCACAACCACATCTACGGTCACAAATCCAGATCTTGACCTACTTAAAGTCGAGAGCATGGCATTATCCATCTGCCTAATCTATCGACCTCCCTCACCACAGCACGAAACACTAGCCACAGCACTAGAAACCATCACATCCACACAAAGCAAAAAATTCCAGATCATCCTCGGAGATTTGAACCTACCATCAATTCCTCCGTCCCACACGGACTCCTTCTATGAAGCCATCGACCAATTGGGTTTCCAACAAATAATAAGCAACCCCACACACGATAGAGGAAACATCCTAGATATGATTTTCATACCCAGAAATCCACAACAAAGCAATGAACCACCTATAATAAACATAACTCAAGTACCATGGTCAGACCACCACCAAATCAACTGTAAACAAACTACAGTGCCAACCCAAAAACTCAAAGGAGATGAGAATGACCAACCCCATTAGGAAATTCAGCAAACTCAACGAGGAACACCTCATAAGCACCATTGCATCCCACATAAACCTAGATTCCACAGACCTAGACGAACTAACTAACAGATGGAACACACACATCCAAAATACATCTAACCCAACTCTGAAACACACATCAAAGCCACATAAGATCAACTCGGAACCCTGGTACACAGGAACTCTAATAAAATCAAAAAGGGAGCTCCGTAAAATAGAGAGAAAATGGAGACAAACCAAATCCTCCGATCTCAAAACTAAATACATGGCCCATCTCGCAAAATACAAAGACGACGTGAACAATGCAAAAAATTTACATCACACCAACATCCTAAACAAGGCAATCAATCGCCCACGAGAGTTATTTGAACTAGTCAAATCACTAACCAAAACCGACCAAAATGCCAACCTCAACAAATCCATCAAGGTCCAAACACTGGCAAACCACTACGCGACCAAACTGACGGCCCCTGGTCCTCCACCCCCCCCACCAACACCACAAATCAGAAGTGAGAACACCACAACGCAAAACCAGTTATGGGAGCACTTCCACAAAATAGGAACCAAGCAAATCACAGCCATTGTCACAAGCCTGAAAAGCACCACCTCCCCACTAGATCCCTGTCCTGCATCCTGGATCAAGGCAGTGAAACAAGACATAGCACCTCACATAGCACACATAGTTAACCTATCCCTACAACAAGGAATCATGCCCTCAGAACTAAAGAAATCAGTCATTAGACCGATCCTAAAAAACACTACACTCAACGGAGAAGACCCAGCCTCCTACCGTCCCATATCAAGTATCTCATTCCTGGCAAAGATCATAGAAAAAACGGTCCTTCTACAACTCCAAGACCATCTGACTGACAGTGCTCCTCTTGATGACCAGCAATATGGCTTCAGGCAACATCATGGAGTTGAAACCCTGTTACTAGTTCTACTTAACAACCTCCTAAAGGGCCTTGAAAACAAAAAGAAAATGTACATTCTTGTATTCATTGACATCTCAGCTGCCTTTGATACAGTTAATCATGGGACCCTCATAAATAGGATAAAATCAATAGGAATAACAGGAACCCCACTAAAATGGTTCTCATCCTACATCTCAAATCGAACACAACAGGTTCAATTCAACGGAGAAAAAGCAGAATCTTTCTCACAAACACAGGGAATCCCCCAAGGCTCTGCTCTCTCAGCACTTCTGTTTAACATATATATGCAGCCACTATGCAAAATTTTCTCACGGCACGAAATTAATTACCACATCTATGCCGATGATATCATGCTATACACACAACTAGACACTAAAAACCCAGACTACAACCCACTGGAGACATGTATCGGAGAGATGCAAGACTGGTTACAACAAAGTAGTATGTCAATTAATCACAAAAAAACCGAAGTAATGTATATCTCCAAAGAACCGAATTTTGACCCTCCCACATCAATAACACTATGTAACAACACTTACCAAACAAAAAAAGAAATAAAGTATCTAGGAGTCACATTTGACTGTGACCCAAAGATGGAAAAACACCTCCGAAAGACCAACAGAGCAGTTTTCCACAAGCTTAGAGTGCTCCAACCCATTCGGAATATTATTGATCCCCAAGACTTCAGAACAGTGGCCCAAGCACTCATCATGCCACATTTTGACTACTGCAACGCCATCCTACAAGGTTTACCTAAAAAAACCCTAAACATATTACAAATGGCACAAAATGTAGCTGCCAGGGTCATAATGAAGAAAAATCTAAGTGACCACATCACACCAGTACTAATTCAATTACACTGGCTACCCATAACAGCTCGCACAAAATACAAAATACTAACAACCACCTTCAAACTCATCCACAACTTAGCACCTTCCTTCCTCAACAACCTAGTAAGATTGCAACCTCCTACCCGAAACAGAAGAACCCACAATTCCAACATCCTTCACACTCCAACAGATATAAGATCTGCCAAAGCTAACACCAGCCACAGGGCTTTCTCATATGCGGCGCCAACACTGTGGAACCAACTCCCACCAGAACTACGAGCTAGCAATGACCTTCTAGACTTCAGAAAGAAACTCAAAACGCACATTTTCCAATCACATTTCAACCTGAACTAAACCCACAGATGGAGCAGCCCCTGACCACTGTGTCCAAGAAGATTATCCTGTATATATGTATTTATGTATATATGTAAATGAACTCCCCCATAGCTAAGAAGTGTTAACTCTGTATGATGTGCTTTTCTGACAATCTGTATGTAAACAAAATTTGTACCTGCCTTGATTCGGCAGTTTCACAATAGTAATCCTACCCGCTTCTGATCGCTGGAAGGAGCGGGCTACAAATGCTTGCTAAATAAAATTAAAAAAAAATGTTTTTGGAACTTACTGATGTTTAAGTTTTCCTAGTTCCCGGATGAACGCCATTTTCTTTGCTTGATTGGCTTTTATCTTCAAGTTATGGGCATGAAAATTAGAGTCACCACCAGAAAGGCTAAAACAGCTTTCATTCTACATAGGGCCACAAAAACAAGGAGTATTATTTATCAATAATATCTATTATACATATTACTCAAATAGATACAGGGCCGGCCCCAGTGTTTGTTTGAGGGGTTGGTCTTTAGGAAAACCTTTAAGCTTTACACCCCCCAGCTGTCAAAGTCTATTGTTTAGATTTGAATTTCCTGCTCTTTCCTGCCCCCTCCCCAAGAAGTTGCTGCCTTAGGTGATTACTTGGTTTGCCTAGCTGTGGGGCCGGCTCTGTCTATATAGCAATATTCAAAACCGTTGTCTCAGGTAAAAAGGCATTGTTTTGTACTGAAAAATTACCCACTGAGAAAATGGGTGCAGATCTCTGTGGTAATTTGTTTGCTGGCCAATAATCAAGCAAAAGTACCTATTTACTTTTGCTTTGGATTATAGTGTAAACCCCATAGGCAAAAAGATACTGACAGAGTATTACATCTAGACACTCAGTTTTGATTGTTTGCTGCATAAGTACCAATCTACCAGATCCTCAGAAAATACACCGTACTCGCAAAAAACAGGGAACACAGAGTGTTTCGTCAAAAAAACAGTCCTTTATTGGAATCCTTCCTCGCCCCCTCTTTCCCTTCCTTTCCCTCCTCCCCCCCTCCTTCCCCCACACCCTCCCATGTGTAATGTAGCATCCCCTTCCTTTCCTATCCCCTCTCTCTTTCTCCTCCCCATCTCCTTATGCCTTTATTTATTTGGCCTTTTTATATATATGTTTTCAGTTTCTGTGTTTTTAACAGCAATCCAATTAATAAATGTTTTTGTATGAAGAGTCCTTACACAACTCATGATTCGGTTGTGCTTTGGTCTACCTTAAAGTTTTGGCGCCAGTTTTGAACTCTTTTCTAAATGGCATCCTGTTTTATCTATCTATTTATTATTTATTTATTTCTCTTTAATGGTTTTAGTACCCTTTAACATTTTTGAATATTTTATCGTCCTTTAAATTCCAGTATGGCTATTTTAGAGGTCCATGAAGGGATGTTTTACTCCCAATGTATCTCTTCTGTCGATAGCACTGGCCATATCAGACACTTCCATTTCATTTATTTATTTAGACAGATTTGTATACCACCGTATCCTGTTGCCTGAAACTATATGAATGTTACCTGACATATAATGTTTTTTACCAGTACCTTATAACAACTCCAAACGAAACACTGAACTCATGTTAATCAGAAATAATCAGCCTCTGTACTAATAACAGTAATCACCTTACATTTGTACTATTCTAGTTATGATTAATCCTTACTGTTGCCAGTATCAATTAATCATTACACTCTCACAATGAATGAATGATTACCAGCGGAGTCAGTAATAATTAATCTTATATCAGTAAGAACTGGTAATTGTACTGTTATCATTAATGATTAATCACTATACTATCGCCAGTAAAAATTAATCATTATACTGTCACAATTAATGATCACCCCCCAGCTGAATCAGCAATATACTGTCGTCAGTAAAATTAATCATTATACTGATCAATCCCCAGTGGAATCAGCAATAATTAACCACTGTACTATTATCAGTAATAACTAACCATAGTACTGCTGATATTAATAATTAACGTTGATTACCATTCGAGTTTATTGTTGTTTGTAACAAAATACACACTATACCACTGTCAATATCCACCCAGTTAATGATTAATGTCTGATCTCCAGCTGAACTGAAACTATCATACTGTTGTTTGTAACTTCACACTGTTGTTTGTAACACATTACACACTATACTGTTGTCAGTAACCACTCAGTTCTCCTGGAACTGCTATCAACAGATTCGCTATCAATCTGATAACTTCAACCAATAGCTGTTGCATCTGTATCTCAAAATCTAATAATACATTATTACTATCACATACTATACATTTCAGTACTAACGTGCTTCTATTATCCACAGCAAAACTTTTCTGACCCTTATACCTACCTATATAACTAACAATGGATCTAAAAAGATTTCTTACACTCACCTTAAATATTCTAATGCTCACACTAGGGGTACTACTCTCCCACACCCCTCCCATTCACTCTTTAACTCCAACCTCAAACATTTTCAAGCCTGCACACATTCATATCATCCCATACAAACCCAGACACAACACACAAAGATATATTATCAGTAATCCATCCATAAACAAACCACGCACAAACCAACATATTCATGTTCAAAGACTAATCCAATTGAACCCTTCACCAATTAATAACCCCATACAAATCACTACACAATCAACACAACTAAATTGCATACTTATCAACGCCAGATCAATTAGGAACAAAATCCCCATCATAACCGATCTTATTATAGATGAAAACCCTCACCTACTCTGCATAACTGAAACTTGGCTAAACGAATCTGTCTCAGTTCTCCTTAACCAACTAGGAGTACATGGTTATACCATACTCAACAATAATAGAGACAGAAAAAGAGGTGGCGGAGTTCTTATAATAGCAAAATCTCATCTCAATCTTTCGCCTACCCTACTAGATAAACATGATGGTATTGATATACTCAGAATTGAAAATAACAATATAGCCATCTGCCTTATCTACAGACCCCCCACACCTGACATACATAATCTAGACATAATACTTGAGGTTGCATGTAACTCTTCACTGAGAAAGCCCTCTGTTATTTTAGGAGATCTTAACCTTGCCTCATTACCAGATAGCCATGCACTATCCTTCATTGAAGCAATGGAGGAAATGGATTTTAAACAAATAATGACCCACCCCACTCATTGCAAAGGTAATACCCTTGATCTAATATTCTTTCCATCTCACCTCACACTCTCATCTTTTTCTACTTCGCCCACCACAACTCAAGTACCATGGTCAGATCACTTCCTGATACATTTCTCTCTTCCATTCCAACCCACCAACTCTACTCACAATAACGCCAAATGCACAAAACAAAGTTTTCGCCAGTTCAACAAAGAAAGTTTTTTAGAATCTATTTCTCCAAAATTAGACAGTACGTCAAATAATCTTAACGAATTTGTTTCTACCTGGAACTCTATTATTGAATCAGAAGCTAAATATTCAACCTCTAATAAAAGAAAATCTAGATCTAGCTTGTCCGAGAAATGGTACACCTCTGAACTTGCTACACTAAAGAAAAACCTTCGGAAATTAGAGACTAAATGGAGAGAGAAAAAAACATCTGAACTCAGGGTTCAATATTTCTCAAGCCTTAAAACATACAAGGAAGCCATTAACAACACAAAAAGGCTATTCTACACCAAAACATTATCTAAGTCCATCAATAGACCTAGGGAACTTTTTGAGATTATTAAATCTCTAACTAAGGTTCCCGATAACACCCCTAATAAAACACCAATAGATCCACAACTCCTTGCAAACCATTTTGCCAATAAGCTCAAACTAAGCGCCCGTCCAAGCATTATCCTAACCTCTCCCACACCAAATTCCATCACTGAGTGGAGCTCATTCCATACAATCTCCAACAAACAACTGCTTGAGATTATATCAAACCTCAATACTAACACTTCACTACTGGACCCATGCCCGGTATCTTGGGTTAAAGCAACAAAATCCGAACTAGCTCCATACATCTTGAAACTGGTAAATCAATCCCTACTTCAAGGTTACATGCCAGATGATCTGAAATACTCGGCGATTCGCCCTTTACTAAAAAATAAAACCCTTAACAGTTCAGACCCATCCTCATACCGCCCCATTGCCAGCATACCTTTTTTAGCCAAAATCATTGAAAAGATAGCCCAGATACAACTCCAAGATCATATTGATACCAACTTCCCTTTGGATGAGTACCAGTATGGTTTCCGCTCTTATCACGGAGTAGAAACCTTACTCATATCCCTTCTTGATTCACTTATCCGAGGTATTGATAACACAAAGCAGACCTTCTTACTCATATTCCTTGACATTTCCTTAGCTTTTGACAGTGTTGACCATAATACCCTCTTATCTAGGCTATCACAACTAGGTTTGAAAGATACCACTTTGAACTGGTTTAAGTCCTACATTTCTAATCGCTTCCAATATGTCCATTTAGACCATTCCCCCTCACTACCATTCCCACAAGAACGTGGTATCCCACAAGGATCCTCACTCTCTGCATTACTTTTTAACCTCTATATACAACCTATTTGTGCAATCTTTCAACGTCACAATCTAAGATATTTTATCTATGCGGACGACATCATGCTGTTCGCTCCTTTAGACATAACTAACCTTAATTTCCTCAATATCGCCTCCTGCCTCTCTGAAGCTGAAAAATGGCTCCACTCTATCCATATGGATATTAATTACAAAAAGACTGAAGCACTCTTCGTAACAAGAAATACCACCTTCACCCCCCCAACTTCCATCAACATTCTGAACATTACTCTACCAGTCAAATCTGAAATTAAATACCTTGGAGTGACACTAGACAAAACCCTAAGCATGACTAATCACATAAAACAGACTGCCAAAACTATATTTTTCAAACTGAGAACCATACAGCAACTCCGACCCCTCATTGACATCAACGATTTCAGAACAGTTGTCCAGGCTCTCATTATGCCACACTTAGACTTCTGCAATGGCATCCTCCAAGGAACATCCAAAAAGAATTTACACATCCTTCAAAGAGCTCAGAATGTCACTGCTCGAATCATTGTTAAAGCTAACATATTCGATCACATTTCTCCTATCCTATACGCTCTTCACTGGCTACCCATTTATAGTAGGATTCAATATAAAACACTTGTCACAACTTTTAAACTCATTAATGACCTAGCCCCATCACAGTTGGCAACTCTACTTCAAACCCCACAAGAAAACAGAACTAGAAGAAAAACTAACCTCAACATGCTACTAATTCCCATTGCCGTGACAAAATCAAAACAAATAACCTCCAACACTGCCTTTTCATTTTATGCTCCCAGCCAATGGAATAAACTGCCCCTAAACCTAAGAGAGATTAAGGATCTCACATCTTTCAGGAAGGAACTAAAAACCTACCTCTTTACTCAACACTATAGCAACCTACAACCTGAAATCAAATTTACTACACAAGAACATACAACTAACCAAACACAAGTTTACCCCACCTAAATCCAGACTTCATTTGAATATCCCCTCAAGTCAGCATCCTCCCAATATTGTACTTATGACTGCAAATAACTCTTGCTAACCATGTAAATAACTTGCCATTTTTGGTTCCTTGTAACATAGTTATGTTCCTTTTATTAATAGCTTACACACTGTTTTCCATGTATCATAGTTCTTATGTAATACTTAATGTTTAATGTAATGCAATATTGCACTGTTCTGCTGTATTGTTGTTTTAAGTTCCTTGTAAACCGCCCTTGATCTCTGGAAGGGGCGGTATAGAAAAGCACACAAATAAATAAATAAATAAATAAATCCTACAATCAAAGTGGTTACATAACGTTACATCACAATTGAAGGATTTACATTTAACAAGTGGGAATTTTACAACATTTAACATGAGGGTATTTAACAACACTTAGACATCACAGGTGGGGATACATTTAGCATTTGGTATGAGGGTACTTAACATTATATAATGAATTCTTAATTTATTCATTTTTTTGTATTTGACTTTTAATATTGTTTTATTTTAATTGAGGATGTGATCTCGTTAATAGAACTTATTCATGAAGAGTCCCCACACAACTCATTATGTACCAGCTGTACTCTTGGCACCAAAACTTTGAGGTGAACCATTTGAGGTTTTCCTTATATGGCGTCATTTGCCCTTTACTCCAGTTTAGTGTCCAAGCCTGCTTGCACAATTTACAGAGCTCATGCGGACAAGGTTTGACTTTCAATTTATTTCTTGTGCACTTTTTTTTAATATGTAACGTTTAAGGTGCTTTTATATCATTTGCATAACCTCGCTAGCAGCTATAACATTAGATACATGTACCAGCTAGCTTCATTCTAATAGTGGCTCCTTATACCTTGGAATTGTAGTTGAACCATTCTTCTTTATATGAACACAACACCTGCATAGAAATAAATATCTGAACGTTTTTGAATCATAACTAGGATGTCTTGTTCTAAACGCTGATGATGGCAAGTTTACTTCCTGTGAAAGCATCGCTCTGTTCAGGAAGTGTGTACTGTCGTTTGCACTGTCCTTTTTTGAGACCCCCCCCCTTTTCTTAATATTCACCAACGATCATATTTTTAATCTTAATGCATGAGTTTTAAGTAACAATCATTGAGCATATTCATTATGGGGGCTATTCATGCCGGCTGCATGCCCCGAATAATTTCCCCGCTGGTTGTGCGGGGAAAATAGTCGGGGGCAGGGACGAGGAGGCTTGGGACGGAGAGTGGGCGTTAGCCAGCCCTGTATGTACAGGGCCGTCAAAATGGCCGGGAAAGTTATTCCATCCCTGGAGTGGAATAACCTCCCTGGACGTTTCTTTTTGGCGGACTCGGGGCATGAAAGGGGATTGGGGGGGGGGGGGCAAAGTTAATACCCCGCAGCCCGACCCTGGCCTTAGAAAGCCAGATCGGGGGGGAGGGGGGGAGGGCTGTAGGGAATTAACTGTTTTAGCAGCAGCAGCCGGCATCGCAACTTTTAAATGGAGCCGCGGTGCCATGGCACTGCGTCTCCATTTAAAAGCCCTGGATGAATTAGCCGGGCTATGGCTGCACGTTGGGATCAGAATCGGGCCCTATGTCTCCTACACTCCTATGCCCTTCCCCTCCTCCTTTCATACTACCTTTACAATTAGTCTGTCTCTTCTCTATCAGCGGAGGCCACGAGACGCCTGCAGCCGGCACACTTAAGAGGAGCGCCATCCGGCGCGCCCGCACCTGGCAGGCCTCGCCAGAGGGCCCTTTGGCGTGGCCTGAGAAATAACCCTATAATGCAGAAGAATGACGAACCAGATCACACGATAAGTAAATCAAGAAACAAAGAATAACATGCTAACTCTGTTAGTACCTCATTGCTTGATAAGATATGTACTGACTTGCTTCCAAAGCATTGCATGACAATACAAACTCTGTATATGAAATACATGCACTGACGACCTCAGTTTGTTTGATACTTCACTGTTTATATGCAGATCATTGAATGTAAAAGCTAACAAATACTGTAAGCAACATATGCTATTTAACATGACTGTAGCTAACAGGCTGAATTACCTGTAATTCTTACTAACAGTGCATTGCTACCTCACCATTAACCTCATTGCTTTAGGAAAGCATCAACAATATAACAAATTACCCATCACTAAAACATTCTCTTCGCTGCTCTGATACTGCGAAATAACAAACCACACACATTATAGATGCCATTACTAGAGTAAAACCAAGTAAGAAGAGGAGAGAAACATTACCAAAGGAACAGGAAAGTACAGAACCACAACAAAAAGATCAAACACCTACCACCACTGGGAAATATCACAAGTTAACCCCCAGGTCAATAGAGAGAAAAATGCATTCCACTCACCACTACCTCATTACATACCTTACACTCCTTCACACTTTCATACCATACACACAAGGCACAGGCCCAAACAAACAAATCCCCTGGTTATACCTGTATACCACCCAACCTAAATGGATACTAATCACACCCCTCTCTAAAGAACACCAACATAATAAGCCTTCAGTCCACAAACCACATAATACCACACACACTGCACAAGCCCGCCTCACAAATAAAGTACACACTAACCCAATCACAACTACCAACATTAAATGTGCCCTACTAAACGCCAGATCAATCAGAAACAAACTAAATACTATCCTCGACCTCATACATGACAAAAGACTAGATATAATATGTATCACAGAAACCTGGCTAGATGACTCTGACCAGGTAATTTTGAATCAAATCATCCTAGAAGGTTACACAGCATTTAATTGCATTAGGGCCCAAAAGAGAGGAGGAGGAGTACTAATACTAACCAGAAAAGAATACAGATTCAAAACAATCTCTACTGCAAACACAAACACAATCATCATAGCCAACAAACACTTTAGCATCTCCCTCACCTATAGACCCCCTGGAACCACAACCGAATATCTCTCTACGATACTTGAAGCAATATGCGCCCACAGCAAAATACTCAAACCACTCATTGCACTTGGAGACTACAAACCTAACCTCCACATCCACCAAGGAAGCTGCATCATTCCTAAGCCATGGAATCACTAAAATACTACCAAACCATCGACACCCCAACACACCAACCTGGTACAACTCCAGATATGGTTTTCATCCCAAAGCACTTGGTGGAGCAGGGCAAGACCACAACACCAACAATCACACCGGTTCCCTGGTCAGATCACCATCTAATTGAATTTACAATGGCCCTTAAATGACCCCATCCAACACATGGAAGTTGAGACCACATCCAGGAGATTTAGAGCTTTCAAAAAAGAAACATTCATAGACAAAATCGAACCACAACTTCAGCAAGATTATGAAAACCCTGATCTAGGCATAGAGAAGTGGAATGTCATAATATCAACTGCAGCATCAGCCTCTACAAGTATAAAAGCACAAACATACAGGAAACCCAATGCCCCCTGGTACTCAAGCGATATTAGAGATGCAAAACGCACCCTCCGAAAACTGGAGAGAAAATGAAGAAACAAGTCACATGACTCCCTAACTAATACACAGACAAGCAATTGGAATACAACAATCTAATAAATGAACGTAAACACCACCACCATACCAACCTAATCATGAATTCAGTCAAACCAAGAGAACTATTTAGAATTGTTCAAACACTAAGGACACCACACAGCATGATACTCACCATCTCAACCCACAGGAATATGCAGACTACATAAAAACATAACACACCATCACATGCTCCATCGCACCACAAGCAGATTATCATGAAAGAATAGAGGAGCATCAAACCTGGGAAGACTTCAGCATACCATCAAAACACCAGATTGAGAACATGAGTCAACTCAACACAGTGACCTCACCATCAGAACCATGCCCAGTAGTTTGGATAAAAGCCTCTTAAATCCCAGCTCTCCTATTCACAAAATCGTCAAAGATTCACTCCAACAAGGATACATGCCACAAACTCTGAAACACGCCATGATAAGACCGATACTTAAAGGCAACAACCTCAGCCTCTCTGAACCAAAATCATATCAGCCTATCTCCAGCCTACCTTTCCTTACAAAGATCACTGAAAAAGCAGTACAATCCCAACTACAAGACCATATTGACATCAATGCTCCACTGGACATCCATCAGCACAGTTTTAAACCCCAACACTACTTACCTCCCTCTTTAACAATCTCTTAAAAGGAATGGACAACAAAGAACGTACGGATTCCTACTTGTATTCATGGACATCTCTGCAGCCTTTGATACCTTGTCACACGCCAGACTACTGCAACACCTGAAGCAAATAGGATTACGCAAAAATACTCTAAAATGGTTTACTTTGTACTTGGGAAAATAGAACGCAACAAGTCAAATGTGCACAAAAAAAAAAAAAAAAAGACACATTTCCCCGTCACGCAGGGAATACCACAAGGCTCAGCACTATCATCAATGCTCTTTAATATTTACATCCAGCCCATATGTATCATCAAAAGTCACAACCTCCAAAATCACATTTACGCTGACGACATCATGGTATATACCCCAGTCAACCTATTAGCACTCATCACGACTATAACCAGATGCTTTGAAGATATGGACAACTGGTTCACAGATAATAACATGACGGTCAACTAACAGACTTCCGAAAGGACCTCAAAACCTACCTCTTTGTTGAAACTTAACAGACAGAAAGCGGTCCCCACCTAAACGGTAACACATCTACTGCCGATAACTCGATACTCACTCATCCCCAAATAGACATACACTAACCCAAAACAAACATAATATAACACTGTTGATTACCTTGTAATATCCAAATGTGACCTATATGATAAAATGTTACCCTCCAATTGTACTGTCTAGATCTTCTAAGTTCCCTTATGTTAAATGTAACACTCCATTGTGATGTGATGTGACCACTTTGATTGAAGGATAAGGTGGTATACAAATGTTTAAATAAATAAACAAACTACATGCCCCTCCATTGTCTGTTTTAACAGTTACAATGTCATCTTTGACAGGTGCCCCTTTCTTCCTTTTTAATAATTCCATCACCACGTGCTAATACACAGTGGGTTTTTAAATGTAATTTATGCCCCCTGGTGGTCAATGAAGAGTATTTCTGGACTATGCAATATATCAGGCATGTCCAACAGGTAGATCGTGATCTACCTGTACATCGCGGAGGGGTCAGAGGTAGATCGCCAGCCCCACTTGGCTCTCTCCAGCAGCACGCCCCATTGCTAGGAGAGAGCTCGTGCCGGCAGGTCGTCTGCCGAGGGCTTGCCGCCGCTGCTGATCCTTTGCCTGTCTTTTTTCCCTGCCTGCGGGTGTATTGGGGGTGCTTATTGTTTTCGTGCCAATAGTTTGTGGGTACTCCAGGGGGCTGCCGCCTGCGCCCCGCAACGAGACGCCACAGGCCCGGCGTCATATACCTGGTCTCCTGCCTCTCAGAATCACCCATTCCTACCCCCGCCCCAACACCCCTTAGAAGTGTATTATACACTGGGAGATATCCATTCGTATTAGTTGTGTCGTGTGCTGGTCGTTGGTCGCTTTATAGTTCGCTTTCATTAAATGTTTTGCGTTGATTCTACACTGCGTTGATTCTACACTGCAATTTTATTTTGCCTTGCCTTTGTGTTGATTCTACACTGTGTGCAGAATTTATTAAATCGCGTGTGGTGGTATTTGAACTTGTTTGGTGATATTTGATTTTATCTGGTTAGCTGGACAGGTGTTTGAGGTTTTTTGATGATTGTTTGGTGGTATTTGATTGGTGCCAGTATGATGAATTCTTATTTTTACTTTTAGAACTGCATGTGTGGTTTTGGCATCTCCAGTCCATGTATTGCACATCATCCAGAGGTCTTCAGTTCCTGTTGATCTTTAATACTTTGGGACAGTGACAGTTTTGGACCAGATTCAGCCAGTGTTTATACTAACTTAGCAGATTTGACCTTCTTACATCCAGCCACCCCAGTATAACTAAGATGAGTGTTCCAAAGAAGAGCAAAACCTACCACTTTCATGATGAATGGGAAATGGACTACTTCAACATGATGAAAGACAAGTGTTGTCTAATTTGTAACGCACCGGTATCCTTGCCCAAAAAGGGTAATCTGGAACGTCATTATAAGGCTCTGCATAGCAATAAGTTTGTTGCTGATTTACCACCCAAAAGTGAAATTCATAAACTGAAGCTCAAAGAACTTAAATCGAAATTGGCTACTCAGCAACAGTTGATGGCGAAGCCAAGGTCACATTCGGTCAATGTAACCATAGCATCCTTCAAGGTCAGCAACCTGATTGCAAAGAAATGCAAACCTTTCACTGAAGGGGAATTTGTAAAAGACTGTTTTCTTGAAGCAGCTGACAATCTTTTTGAAGGATTTAAAAATAAGGAAGAGATCATAGCTGCTATTCAAGATGTACAATTGTCAAGAAACACTGTCGTGCGGCGAATAGAAAAGATGTGTGGAGACAACTGAACAATTGTTGGAGGATGTTTCAAACCGTGTTGCTTTCTCACGCCAACTGGATGAATCTACAGACATAAGAGACATAGCCCAGTTACTAGTCTTTATCATCTATTTATTCAGAATATACCATTATTTTATTTATTTACACTGTTTTGTATACCACCTTATCCTTCAATGAAAGTGGTCACAACACAATTGGGGGATACATTTAACACGAGGGGATATGAGACACATATACTAATACTTACAGGGAACATGGGCAATGGAGGGTTAAGTGGCTTGCCCAAGACCACAAGGAGCACCTGTGGGACTAGAAGCCCCAGTCCTTCCGGCCCAAGGTTGCCTTCCTCTAAGTGGGATTTGAACCCCCGACCTTCCGGCCTGAGGTAACTTGCCCCAACCACTAGGCCACTCTTCCCTATTGTGGTTTTGGACTCATACAATGCAACCTTACTTTGGTTCAGTAAGTCCTTGGTTTTTGATTGCGACTGTGCTGGGGTTTTGAGATTACTTTGTTTGGAACAGTATTATTTTATTGGATCTATGGTGGTCTGTTTATTGATTCCTTTACAGGTTCTATATGTCCGCTTTTTCTCTTCTCTCTCCCCTCCTCTTTTTCACATAATCCTTTTTGTGCATTCATTTTAAAAGTTGTGTATTCTTAATTGAGTGTATATGATTTTAACTATTGTTATATTTATTTATTCATGATTTTTATTTTTTGTCTATTTTTATATTGATATAATGTTCAACAAATATTTTGACCATTATATATGTTTTACATGAAAGTGATTTTAATGTTTTATTTATGTTATGAGGCTAATGCTGAAACCTGGCTGTGTCAGGGGTCGCTGGATTCCAATAAAGGACGGTATTTTGAGGTCTCGCTCGCTGTGTTCTAAGTATCAGTGTATACACTGCTATAGGAGATGAATCCAATAAAACCAAATGTTGATTCTTCCTTCGACATCTTATTGGTTACCAAGAGGCTGATTCAATAAAGTGCACAAGATGTTAATGCAGTTAGCATAATATTTGTGATTATGCTGCACACATCTGGTGCATAAATGCAGGAAGGAAGTCAGCATGAGCATTATCTATGTTCTGTACTTATTATAATTTATTTACTTATTTTATTTAGTGTACACTTATATCCCGCTACTTCCAGCGATCAGCAGCGGTTTGCTATACATAAAAGTATGGTTGTACAGGCCATGGATTAAAACATACATAATGATTCAGTACAGGACACAAACATTCAAATTACAGGTTTACACTTGACTGCAAGACATTGATTACACATGTATGTACATATTTACAGGTTGTCGGAGTCTATAGGTGTTTGATGTGTAGTGCTCTTTCCTTGTGCATAGTGAAAGAGGTTATGTGGGATTGAAGTGTGTCTGGAAAAGATGCGTCTTTAGCTTTTTCCTGAATACCAACAGGTCACTGATTGCTCTCAGATCGCATGGTAGTTGGTTCCATAGCAGTGGCGCTATGAATGAGAATGCTCGGTTGCTGGTGGTTGCAGTGACAGCTCTCAGGCTAGCCGGAACAATGAGGGTATTGAGGTGTGTGGTTCTTCTGCTTCTGTTATTTGGCTGCGATGTGATAAGGGCGTTGAGAAACGAGGGTGCTATATTATGAATGAGCTTGAATGTGGTGATTAGGATTTTATATTGTATGCGTGCAGTGATGGGGAGCCAATGTAGGTCCATTAGAATTGGTGTGATATGCTCCTTCAGGCCTTTCCTCATGATTAATCTAGCTGCCACATTTTGCGCCATTTGGAGGATGTTGAGGGTTTTTTTAGGCAACCCTTGTAGTATGGCGTTGCAGTAGTCCAGGTGAGGAATGATGAGGGCTTGTGCAACGGTCCTAAAATCTGAGTGCTCTATGATGCTACGTAGTGGGTGCAAGACTTTTAATTTTGTGGAAAATGGCTTGATGGGTAATTCGGAGATGCTTTTCCATCTTTAGGTTGCAATCCAGTGTCACGCCCAGGTATTTTAGCTCGCTCTTTGTGGCGTAGAAGTTATTGTTCATGGTGACTGTAGGTGGTGGGTTGAAATCTGGTTTTCTGGAAATGAACATCACTTCAGTCTTTTTGTGATTAATGGCCATGTTATTCTGTTGCAGCCAGAATTGTAGCTCACTGAGGCATTTTTCCATTTGACTGATGTTCGGGTTGTCTACATCAAGTTGAGTGTAGAGCATTAGGTCATCAGCATAGATGTGATAACTGATCTGGTGTACCTGGAATGTTTTACAAACTGGCCGTAGATAAAGGTTGAAGAGGAGGGAAGACAGGGCCGAGCCTTGAGGTATGCCTTGGGTTTGGGGGAAAGTTGCGGCCTTCTCGTTGTTGAAGTGGACTAGCTGCATTCTGTTGTTTATGTAGGAGGCGAACCATTTCAGAGGGGCACCTCTAATGCCTATGGAAGCAAGTCTGTTTAGGAGCGTGGGGTGATGTACGGTATCAAAGGCGGCTGATATGTCTATGAAAACAAGCATGAACATTTTGCTTCCGTTTTCCAGTCCTTTGAGAAGCTTATCAAGTAGGGCTAGTAGGAGGGTCTCCACGCCATGATGCTGTCGGAAACCATACTGGTGGACGTCCAAAGCATTATTGTCATCGATGTGATCTTGCAGTTGCATTTGTACTGCCTTTTCAATGATCTTGGCCAGGAAGGATATGCTTGACAGGTAGGATGTTGGGTCTTTCTTGTTAAGAGTCTTGTTCTTTAGGATGGGTCATATGATGGATTTTTTGAGGTGCGTTGGCATTAACCCCTGCCAAAGCGATTGGTTCACAATGTGTGTGATATATTGAACAATTTCCTGTTTTATGTCCTTTACCCAGGCCGCAGGGCATGGGTCGAGTGGGGAGGTGGTGGTTTTTAAAGCTGGAGATTATGTTCAATATTTGCTTGTCATCTACGCTCCTGAAAGTGGTCCATTCTTGGTATTGTGTAAGACTTTCCGGGGTGTTGGGTGTTTGCAGAATGTTGGTCATTGACAGATTCTGGGTGTCTGGTTCAGGCGCTTGATGGCTTCTGACATTGGCTGTAGGGTTGAGCTTTTTGGCATAGTGGTCTGCCAACTTTTGGGCTGTCATTGCCTCGTATTGAATTGGTTCTTGGGTAGTCTTCGTGAGGGATTTGACCAGTTCGAATAGTTCCCTGGGTCGGTTGAGGGCCTTGTTGAGCGTGTTGGAGTGATAGGTTTTCTTTGCGATGTTAATTTCATTCTTGTAAGCCGCGAGGAGTTTGGTGTATTCCATTCTATGCTCCTCAGTTTTGTGACTTCTCCATTTCCTTTCTTGCTTCCTCAGGACTTTCTTTAGGTCGCGCAGGGTGGGGGTGTACCATGGTTCCGACCTGATTCTTGATGAGAGTCTTTGGGGTGTCCAGGTTGGTATTGCGACTTCTTCGATTCCTGAGATCCATTGGTTAACTAGTATCTCTAGGTCCTCCTGTTCTGGATTCATATGTGCGCTTATTGAAGTTATCAGATTTTCCTTGTTGAATTTTTGAAACCTCCTCCGTAGGTTTGTAGGTAAGGTGTGATAAGAGTGCTCCGGCATGGTGGGTAGAAGCAATGTGAATTCAATTTGGTGATGGTCCGACCATGGCACTGGGGTTATATGTATCTTGGGTTTTTGAGGCCTAAGAAGTTTGTTGGGTAGGAACACCATGTCCAGGGTGTTGCCTTTGATATGCGTGGCATCGCAAATTATTTGTTCGTATCCAAGTTGGTCCATGGCTTCATGGAAGATTTCAGCTTGAGCTGGGTGGACCGATGCTAGGTTTAGATCGCCTAGGATGATCTGGTGTTTTTTGCTTGCTGTGGTAGTGATTACTTCAAGGGCGTTTGCTAAAGTTTCATATGGGGAGGAGGGGGGGTCTGTAGATCAGGCAGATAGCTATTGTTTTGCTTTCTATTCTGAGCATGTCAATTCCGTTGTCGTCGTTTTGAGAAGTGTTTGCTAGGAGTAGGGAGTCCTTTGCCATGATAAGAACTCCTCCACCTCTTCTCTTGGAGCGGGGACAATTGTAGATCTTGTAGCCAGGCTTGCTAATTTGGTTGGTGATAATTGAGTCTGTGTCTGTGATCCATGTTTCCGTGATGCGTAGGATGTCAGGTTTTGCATCTGTGAGGATATCATGTATAATGTGGGTCTTGTTTCGTATCGATCTGGCATTAATTAGCATGAATGAGACTGCAGCCTGCAGGGGTTTGTCAGCCTTGGAGATCACGGTTATCTTGGTTGCTCCTGCTTTGTTTGTTTGCCTTTTCTTGGGTATCTTTGTGTGTTGGTCTTTTGAGTACTTGCCTGACAGAGTGGCTGCCCCTTGGCTGTGTTGCAGGGTGGTTTGCGTGCGTGCAGGAATGAGTGAGTTGAATAGCGTAAAAGTTGGTAGCATGATTGGGTTGCAGACGTAAACTGGTCCCCAGGTGATCGGTTCATGGAACATCAGTATGTGGTTAGAGGCACAAGTGGAAAACAAAATACATAGGCACAGCAGTAGGGATGTAGCTACGTGAGCCATTTCCAGTCACCTTGTGTAGCTTGTTGTTGCGGCTAGTTTTGTTGTGGTTAATGCAGATAACAAATACAGCGCCCTCAGCTTTGACTATGGATGTATTGAGAAATGCAGTAAATCACTGTGTTAGGTTAACGCTATTCAGTAGAACAGCTAGCTCTATGGACATACAGTAGCACCACAACGCTATACAGTATGGAAATCAAATGAAAGTAAACATTGGTAGTAAACATTAGAAAGTAAACACTGGGTTGAGATAGTGCTGCTCGTTAATGCAGACAGAATAGACTACTCAGTTAAGGCACTCACTACAGACTGCTATATTGTCATACAATGGCAAAGTACTGCAATTCAGTGTGAGGAAAAATTAATGAAAATGTAGCAGATTAAATCTGGTTAGCTGCATTATTTAACAGGTAAAGTTGTAATGTCCCAAAGGCAATAGATGAACTAGGTGAGGCTTAAGGTATATCTGTGCCACCTGTGTAGTAAAGCAGTCACTCGATAAGTAGGGGCGGGTTTCACCTTCGGCAACTATATAGGTAAACAGGTGTGGAGAGAACTGGACTGATTAGGTGCAAAGACGTTGGCTTGGTTGCAGGTAGATTACCTGGATTGTAGAGGGTCGTTAGGTCCCGTTGATTGCGAGCTCGACCTTCACCGGGAGCTCAAGCTTGGTAGCGTTTTCTGGCTAGAAGGGTCAAAGAGGCTCCAAGGGATCTTGCCAGGTTGGATTATTGTTGGGCCACTGCCTAAGGGCCACGCCAAAGGGCCCTCTGGCGAGGCCCTCAGGCACGGGCCCGCCCGGCACGGGTGCGCCCGCTGGTGTTTTTTATCCTTCAGTTGATCGCTCCGATTGGACGGAGCACAGCTTGCAGGGCTGCCCCGATTGGGCAGTGTGGCTCAGCAGGGAGTGAGCGGGAAAATCGAGTTGCTCAGCTGAGGACACAGGCTCAATCCCCTCCGGGAGAGCTGCTGAGTTGTCGGCGAGGGCTCTGGGCACCACCACCAATGATAATGAGGTCACTGGCTATTTCACCCAGATACAAAGAAGTGTGCAGAAGACTAGGAGGCCGAACGCAGAGTTGTTGTGCTGTGGATCTAGCATATGGTCAGAAGTGGAGTAAAGATTCAGCATTAGTATCAGAAACTGAAAAATATTTTGTACAGGTGCGAGTTACCTGCAGCTTCTTTTGTGATTTGCAAGGAAATTCGAGCAGGTTAGAGAAAAAGAAGAGGCGATGGGAAACACAACAGAAGAGACAAACAAAACAGAGATCAGGGCAACCAGACAGAAGAAAGGAGGAGAGGGAAGCATCAGGTAGTATTTCTATTTCTCACAGTGCTCCAGCCATCATCCCATCTCTCTCTCTCTCTCTCATAGCCCCCCCCCCCCATGTCTCTCATTGATCTTCTTGCGCCTGCAGCGAAAAGGCCTCTCACCACTATCAACTCTGCAAATAGATTTGAAATTGTAAGATCAGCCCAAATTTCCTCCACTGCATGGCTCAAGCTCTTTGTAGAGTCGATCATGGTAAGAAAGCTGCAAGGCCTTTTCACTGCAGCCTCAAGAAAAAAATAAAAAGGTGAGACTTCAGGGGCATGAAATCCCAGGCACCAGGTTGTAATTCCTAGGTGCCATGGTGCCCAGGATTTGGTCAAGCCCTGGTTATTCATGTGGCTATCCCTTGTGTTTTCTTAGCAAGGTGTGACCAGAATTATATTGAGAGGCCTTTATTACAAGGTGGTCTCCTATCCAAGTACTAACCAGACCTGACCCTGTCTTAGATTAGACAAGATCTGACATAATAGGGAACTATAGCCATGCTACCCTGAGTAACTTTAGGTGTTCAAGGTCTGATTAACAAATTATCCTTACAACTTGGCTGACTTTACGATGCCTTATGTTCCAATCCATATGCTTAGATGGATTCTCAGAATCGGAACCATCTTACTGTTCCCCAACCAAGTAAAATAAAAATTGAAGTTTACACAACGTATGGCCTTTATCTAGCAAGCCCCTTTAGCTGGGATTCTATACCTGAAAATATGAAGACCAAATGTTACTTATGCCCTGTTTAGAACCAAACTGAAAACATGGGTAATGCACTGACTTCTGTCTCCTTACTCCAAAGTATTTCTTTAGTTAATATAGGTTTGTTTGTATACTACCTTGGGCATTTTCATAAGGATAGGTAAAATAGTTAAATAAATGAAACCAATGAAAATGAAATAAGTTATATTTGACTTTCTTACTCCTAGGTCTTCTCCAGACTGTAGCTTTTCCTCTCCTTCTAACTAGATAGGTATTTCTGGATTTGTGGATCTTGTCTTTTTAAGTTATTTGTAATTATTGATCTCGCTGTAAAACACTATTGTATTTCAAAAAGCAACATGCCAAGTGATTCTACTAAACTAAAAGGTTTTACCTCCTTTTTTCTGTTTAAGCCCCCTTCATTTGTTTTCCCTCTGTCTGATGTTCTGTGAAGGAAGTCTCTCTTGTTTTGAGAACCAGGGAAGTCTCTGTTCAAATCCTGCTGATACTCCTGGTGATCCTGAGCAAATCATTCACCCTCCATTGCCTCAGGTACAACTTTAGGACTAAATTTACTAAAAGACGCTACTGGGTTACCGCCACTAAACATGCATTAATGCAGGGTTCGACAAATCCCAGGCACCACGTCACCACGGTGACTAGAATGTTTTCTTCTTGCACTTGGAGTTTTCGTGGCCCTGTACATCTGAGCCATCAGCATGAGAGTTTACACACCACATGGCCTGTGCAAGTTTGAGCTATGTGGTACAAGGTGGTCAATGAATCAGTGTAGGGATATAATATTCCACAAGTAACACAAACAAAAGCCCATACAAAAAGCTCACCTTTCCAAAACAATTATTTTGTTGAACTATATTAATAAAGGCGGATCTAAAACAGCTGTCCCACTTCAGACCTTTTTATTCTTTTTTAATGATCATGCAAAAATATTTGTTAACATTGTCAATGTGACAAATCAACATGACTGTCATGTTTCAAACCTGCAAACACCAAGTTCTGCTTCAGGGTAACATCGATAAATAGAAATTAGACTTATCTGCTAATTGTTGTTCCTTGAGGAACTCCAGTTCAGTCCCTCACTGCTGGGTTGTGTACCCCTCCTGCAACTTTCAGAATCATGACATCACTGGAGGCATTCTGCTGGTCTCTCCCATCAACCCCCAGTGTTCTATTAAGAAAGCAAACTCAAAGGAGCAACAAATAAGTAGCTATAGCAATAATCATGCAAAAAACTAATATATATATATATATAACTGAATTAAAATAACTCCTTTTGAACTGAGGAAACTCCTTTCTCTTCTTATTATAAAAACACAGAGAAAAGATAACTGAAAGAATATAACATCTACTAAAAAAACGTTTTCCAAAGTCTTATGCGAAATGTAAACGTAACCCTCCCCATAACCTAGATACTTACGTAAACTAACAAATTCCCAGGTGGGTATCAGGACTGAACTGGAGTTCCTCAAGGAACAACAATTAGCAGGTAAGTCTAATTCCTATTTCCTTATCGTCCCTCCAGTCCCTCACCGCTGGGATGTAACAGAGCAGTAATTACTGGGAGGGACCTGTCCACCTGGACCGCAAAACCGCAGACCCAAAACAGGCATCGTTTGCCGCCTGAACATCTAGACGATAATATTTACTGAAAGTATGAAGAGAAGACCAAGTGGCTGCTTTGCAAATATCCACCGGGGGAACCAAACTATGTTCCGCCCAAGAAGCCGCTTGTGCCCTAGTAGAATGAGCCCATAACCCCACGGGCACCTGACGCCCTTGTAAAATATATGCTGATGCTATTGCCTCTCGTATCCATCTGGCAATTGAAGCTTTGGCTGTCACTTCACCTTTACGCGTACCCCCAAAAAGCACAAACAAGCGTTCCGATCTACGAAAAGACTCCGAGACCTTCAAGTATCGACGAAGGATTCTCTTTACATCCAAATGCCGCAAACTACAATCCGAAGCATCCTCCCCCATAATACCCAACACTGGCAAAGAAACCACCTGATTCACATGAAAAGGTGAAACCACCTTAGGCAGAAAAGACGGAACAGTCTTAATACAACTTTTTCCCTAGAGAAAGAAAGAAAATGGTTCCCGACAGGACAACGCCTGCAACTCCGAAATTCGACGAGCCAAACAGATGGCCACCAAAAACACCGCCTTTAATGTTAAATCTTTGACAGAAGCCAAATTCAAAGGCTCAAAAGGCTCCCTAGTCAAAGCCCCTAGAACCAAGTTGAGATCCCACGGAGGAGAAAACAGCTTACGAGAAGGTCGTAAACGGGACACTGCTTTCAAAAAACGAATCACATCGAGATGTGACCCCAAGGACACTCCTTGAACCTTACCTCAATAAGAAATAGCTGCCAGCTGAACCCTCAATGAACTGGCCACCAAACCCTTATCGAAACCATCTTGCAAAAAAACTTAATACCATAGATACTGAGACCTTGGATGATTGAAGTTGACGCTTAGCGCACCAATCTTCAAAAATACGCCAGACACGAACATACGCCAGAGAAGTGGATCTTTTTCTAGCCATCAATAAGGTATCACTTTTCCAGAATAACCTTTTTTACTTAACCAAGCCCTTTTAATGGCCAAGCCATAAGCGAGAACCGATCCACCTGAGGCATCCGCAGAGGACCTTGAACCAGAAGGTCCGCTGTCACCGGTATTTGCCAAGGCACTCCGTCACGAAGCCGTATCAGATCTGCATACCATGGACGTTGTGGCCAATCCGGTGCTACTAACACCACTCTCCCCTAGTGAGCTTTGATACGCTGAACCACTCGACCTATGAGTGCCCACGGGGGAAAGACAGAGAAGACCCTGCTTGGGCCATTGTTGCATCAAAGCATCGATGCCTTCCGACATTCTCTCGTCTTCGAATGAAAAACCGACTTACCTTGGCCGATCGGAAGGTTGCCATGAGATCCATAACCGGAGGCCCCCACCTGATGACTATCTGAGCAAAAGCCTCCAGATAAAGCTCCCATTCTCTGGCATCCACTTGAACTCTGCTTAGAAAATCCATTGTTACATTGTCCGTTCCTGCAATATGTGCTGCCAACAGAGCCTGAAGCCGAGAATCTACCCAGGCGAACAAGATCTTTGCTTCCTCCTCTAGAGCCATGCTTCCTGTACCGCCTTGACGATTGAGATAAGCCACTGTTGTGGCATTGTCTGACAGTACACGTACCGCTCAGCCCCGCACCAAGTTTTCAAACGCCCGAAGAGCTAGCACTACCGTCCGCAACTCCAAGCGGTTGATCGACCATTTGGCCTCCTGCTCGTTCCAATGTCCCTGTGCATACAGATCTCCGCAATGAGCTCCCCAGCCTGCAAGACTTGCATCTGTTAACAATGGAATCCATTGCGGCTGCTCCAGTGGCATGCCCGCAGTCAAATTCTTTGGGCAAAGCCACCATTGAAGAGACTTCCTGACCAGCAATGGGCAAAGAAACCATTTGCACATGGAATCGTTCTGATGCGACCACTGCCTGAGTAACGACCTCTGTAACGGTCACATGTGCATTCTGGCCCAAGGTACTACGTCTATTGTCGCCGCCATTGTCCCTAGAGCTTGAAGGTAACTCCAGGCTGAGGGTGCTGGAGACCTTAAAAACTTGCGCACCAGACGTTGAACTGTCCGAACCCACAGATCTGGCAGAAAAACTGCCCCCAAATAGGTGTTGAACTGTACTCCTGACTACTCTAGAACTTTAAATGGACTTAAAAGGCTTTTGGATACATTGACTACCCAACCGAGACTCTGAAGAAACTGCACCACTCTGCTTGTTACTCGAATACTCTCCACTTTGGATTATGCCCGTATCAGCCAATCGTCAAGATAAGGATGCACTAGTATACCTTCTTTTCGCAGAGCCGCCGCTACCACCACCATTACTTTGGTGAAGATACACGGAGCCGTCGCTAGACCGAAAGGCAATGCTTAAAACTGAAAATGCCCATACAGAAGAGTGAACCTTGGGAACCTCTGAGACCCGGGCCTGATAGGGATGTGTAAGTACGCCTCAGTAACATCAAGTGACGTCAAAAACTCTCCCTTTCGAACTGCCGCTATTACCAACCGTAATGTTTCCATTCGAAAATGAGGTACTCACAGAGAGCGATTCACACCCTTGAGGTCTAGAATAGGACGGAATGACCCATCCTTTTTTTGGAACCACAAAATAAATCAAGTATCGATTGACGCCGTAAAAAAACTCACGGAACCAGAACCATTGCTCCCAATTGAAGAAGACGCTCCACCGTCTGCCGTACCGCAGTCGCTCTTTCCTGCCCTCTGCAAGGAGAGAGAACAAAAGAGTCTACTATTGGACGAGCAAATTCGAGAGCATAACCTTTGCGAATGACCTCTAACAGCCACTGATCGGATGTTGTTATCTGGACCCAGGCCGGAAAAAAACTTTTGAAACCGGCACCCCACCGGCTGAAAACCTGCCCGGGCCCGCCTCGCTTCATTGTGACTTTCTAAGCGCTGCAGCAGAGGAACTAGCAAATCCTCTGCCCGCCCCTCGAAAGCCCTGAAAACGTTGACCTCGTGAAGCAAATCTTCCTCTTTGAAAACCTCCAAACCGTGAAGTACGAAACCGCCTGAAGTCCCGAAACGGACCTCGCACAGCCGGTTGAAAATGACTTTGCTTCGGCTTATCTTCCGGCACGCATCCACCTTTTGACTCCCCCAAATCTTTGACTGATTTGTCAAGATCCTCTCCAAACAACAACATCCCTTTAAAAGGCAGTTTACTAAGACGAGACTTGGAGGAACCATCTGCCACCCAATTTCTTAACCAAAGATAACGATGAGCAGCAACCAAAGAAGCCATACTATTTGATAAAGCTCTGATTAAATCATAGTGAACATCAGCTAAGTAAGCCGACCCAGACTCAAGTCGTGCCACGTCAGCTAAACTCTCTTGTGTCTACAGTGTTGGCAGCTGTAAACACTGCGACCACCTTAGACAAGCTCTTGCCACCCAAGCTCCGCAAATAGAAGCTTGCAGCGACAGAGCATTAGCCTCAAAAGCTTGCTTTAACAAACCATCCACCTTCCTATCCTGCACATCTTTCAACGCCTGCCCTCTACCGGAATAGTCATCTTCCTTGTGATCACAGAAACCGCTGCATCTATATGCATAGAACGAAACATCTCCCTCTCTTGATCAGCCAAGAGGTAAAGCCGATTCATTGACCTCAAACCAGCCTCTGGTAAATCCCATTCACCTTAGATCATTTGTTTAACTATTCGATGCACCGGAAATACAGCTTGAGTTTGACACACTCAGTAATAAGCGCTGTCAACTCCTCTTTCCAAAAGACTCTTATAATCTTCGCCCGATCTTCAGGCTCCTGAATTTCGCCTTCCTGAAGATCCTCAATTCCTAAATCTGGATCTAACTCAATATCATCTGCATCTGGCCAATCTGAATCCAAATGCTGATCCTCCAAAGACCGTGTCCTTTTAAGAGGTCTCACCAGACCACTTACCGGCTTGTCTGAAGCTGACCGTGCCAGTAGTGACTGGTCCTGCTGATGTAAGCAATAAGCCTGATGCATTATTTAAAAAAAATCTGGTGAAAAACTCCCTAGGGCCAGCGCCTGACCTGCCGGAGCACTAGCACTAGTTGACGCTATCGGATTCTCCAGAAAAGGTTCTTCCTCCACCACTCTAGGTGAAGTCTGAGTCCTCTCCTGAATCTCCTGCTCCATATTGCTTGATTCAGTAGTGCAGCCCCGACAAACCCCCGCGTCCGAGACTGCGCCCCTACGTGACCCACACACGAGACACTGTGGATGCGACGGCATTAGCCACTAACAAATAGAACTGATCTCAGAAAGAAAATAAATCTCTCTCATTTTTTTTTAATGTATATGTATTTTCATCGTTTGCTGTCTGACCCCGTGAGGCTGAGGGAGCCGGTGCTGAGATTCCCGGCGTGTGCAGGACAGCTCAGCTGATGTCACTCTCTGCCCTACATAAAAATCTTGCTGTTTCAGTACGGCGTTCTGCCGTCGGTGTTCTGTTGGGGCTTGCTCCTAAGGGGCGTGTCCAAAGGGGCAGGATACGCCCCTTGTGAGCCCCTTCGGAGCACGTTAGGAGCCAGTTGGTTTGCGAAGAATGCCTGGAGGAAAGCGGAAGAAGAAAATCCCCCAAGTAGCATCTCAGACGGGGACTCTCGATAAGCATGTGATCTCTACCCCATGAGTGAAACATCCAGGTACTGACTTTCCCGTGCCTCTCTCTAACGGAGCAAGTTTGAGCTCAGTGGAGCGAACTCCCCCTCTCCCCCCTGGTTTTTTTTTAGAAGTGTCTTCTGAATCTCAGAGCGTAGTTTTCTCTCTGAAGGATAATGTGCTCCCCAGTGTGGTTTCCTGGAAGGAGCCCTTTGTCCCCATTTCAGATCCCCAGGTTTCCACGGTCTCGTTGTTAGATGTTTGGAAAGTGGTATCTCGTACTGAGCAAGTTCTTGTTGATATTGTTCCCTCTTTGTGTCAGTTTACTAAAGACACAGTTGCAAAATTTCAAACTTTAGATTCACAGGTGGGTGCTTTAAGCTCCCTGGCTAATAATATGGCCACTCAAGTTAAATCTTGTGTTGAATTTCAATCTGTTCATTCTAAAGAGAGTGGTATATTACACTAGAAACTTGAGAATCTGGAAAATTTATCACGTATAAATAATTTAAGAGTGTTAAAATTTTCCTGTTTGCTCTTTGTTGTCCCCTATGATTTTGTTTCAGAAATACCTTAAAGGACGTCCTCCTCTTGCCTCAGGTTGAATCTATTGTTATTACTAAATGCTATTACCTTACTATTAAAAATGTTTCACCTGTGGTGGATGCTGAGGGGGCCGCCCTTTCGGTTCCTGATAAATTTGATTTGACTGCTTTTTTAGAGGACACACAGGATGTTATTTCTTCTAGAGCAACGTTACTTGTTACATTGGCTTCCGAGGAAGATAAGAGCATTATTTTTAAAGCCCATTTCAGAAAGAAAGAAGTAAAATTCTGTGGGGATTCTGTTTCAATCTTTCCAGATGTATCACGTAGTACCCAAGAACGTAGGAAAGCTTTTCTGATGTTAAAGGCTAGGGTTCTTGCTCTTGAAGCAACTTTTTTTCTAAGATATCCTTGCAAATGCTGTGTTTCTTTAGGTTATGATAAATATGTGTTTTCTGCATCATCTGACTTGGAGAAGTGGATCCTATCTAGGGAAAAGGCGCTTTGATGTTTCTATCTTCTTTTTCTTTTATGACTGATTTTTTTTTTGTTGTTTTGGTGGGGGGTTTTCGGGGAAACGTGTCAGGCTGTATTAGTAGGCCAGGGTTTATAAGTTATTATGTCCCTGGCTTTGGTTATTTTGTATTTTTCTGTCTATGTTAAAGGAACTCCCCGATAAGTGGTCTGCTACGGTTAGATAAATTTCCTTTATGTTTTTTCTTTTTATCTTTGCCTTTAATATGCCGTATCTTTGTACTGTAATGTTTTACTGTATAATTGAAAAATTCTCCTAAAGAATGTATATGTACCTTTAAGATAAGCACACTGAATAAATAAATTTAAACCTAAAAAATAATCTAAACCAAAATTTAACAGCCAAAAGAAACACTGTATATACTCTAAAAACTCTTACAATTAAACATACATGCTATAAGACCCGGAGACAAGAAAAAATGGCCCGCAAAAGCACCGAACACAAAAAAAAAAAAAAAAAAAAAAAAGCAAAAACGGAGCTCACACCAAAAAAGAGAAATTAGACTTACCTGCTAATTGTTGTTCCTTGAGGAACTCCAGTTCAGTCCCGCACTGCTGAGTAGTGTACCTCTTCCTGCAGCATGGAGACTGGGTATGTCAGAAGCTTGACACATCTACTGGTGGCACCTCCCACCAGCTTCCAGTGATCTATTGACAAAGCATACTCTAAAGAGCAACACATAAGTAGTTATAACCAACATGAACTGTAACCTAGCGGTCTCTCCGCCTTTACAATAAAAACCCTGTATGGAGAGGATAACTGCTCCACCTCCCCCATAAGGAAACCAACAGGAAAGATATGAAATACATGAAAGAAGATAACAGAAAGAAGTATTGAGCAGAGCCGCCCATTTAACAAGTACCTCACCAAAAGAAGTAATAAACACTTACCTTTAGGCTTTCTTCTGCGTGGCCGATCCCTTTAATGTCACAAGACCATTGACTGAATCCCCAACCTAGGTGGGAATCGGGACTGAACTGGAGCTCCTCAAGGAGCAACAATTAGCAGGTATGTCTAATTTCTCTTTCCTTATCGTTCCTCCAGTTCAGTTCCGCACCGCTGGGATGTAGCAGAGCAGTACACTAATGGGAGGGACCCAAAAAACCGGCCTGCAAAACTGATGACCCGAAACAGGCATCCCTTGCCGCCTGCACATCAAGACGGTAATGCTTACTAAAAGTAGGCAAAGAGGCCCACGTGGCCACCTTACAGATTTCAGCTGCCGGAACACAGCTGCGTTCTGCCCAAGACGTGGCTTGGGCCCTTATTGAATGAGCCCTCAATTCTAATGGCGCTTGACGCCCTTGCAAAAGATAAGCTGATGCAATTGCTTCCTTAATCCACCTAGCAATGGATGCCTTGGAAGCCGCTTAACCTTTATGTGGTCCTCCAAAAAGAACAAACAAAACGCTCCGACTTACGAAAAGTCTCAGACCTCCGCAAGTAATGACGGAGCACTCTTCACATCCAGCAACCACAAATTACGATCAACTGCCTCTCCCTCCGATGACCTTAACATCGGTAAAACGACCGACTGATCCAAATGAAATGGAGAAACCACCTTCGGCAAAAGCGACGGCACTGGACGTAACACAACCTTCTCCTTGAAAAACATTAGGAAAGGTTCCCTGCAAGATAAAGACTGCAACTCCGAAACCCGACATGCCAAACAGATAGCCACCAGAAACACCATCTTCAACGTCAAGTCCTTCATTGAGGCCTCACCTATCGGCTCAAAAGGCCACCTTGTCAACGCCAATACCAAATTGAGATCCCACGGGGGAATTAACACACGGTGAGGGGGCCGCAAACATGATACCGCTCTCAAGAAACAAGACATCTGGGCGAGTTCCTACTGCACGCCCTTGCACCTTACCACGATAACAAGCTATAGTGGCCAGCTGGACTCTTAATGAATTTGGCCGCCAAACCCTTATCAAAACCCTCCAGAAGAAAAACTCAACACCTCCAGAACTGAGACTTGTGATAAGGAAGCTTATCATAGCTCAGGAAGGAGCTATAGAAAAGAGGAAGTGACTCTGAACAAGCAACCTACAAGCTACAACCTACAAGCTACCCCTACAAGCCAGAACTCTATACAAGACCCTGGTCATGACTTTTAAAGCATCAAAGTGCCCATCTCAATCACCTCTCAGCAATATGATTCATATCACCCCAAATAACAGATCCAGGAGATCTGTTACATTAAACTCCATCGACCTACCAAAAGTCATCACAAAATGTTCTAAATCAACAGCCTCTAGAGCTTTCTCTCTGTTTTCACCCAGAGCCTGGAATGCCCTTCCACCCGAAATCAGAGCTATCTCAAGTCTGATTAAGTTCAGAAAGGCACTGAAGAACTATTTGTTCCTAACATACTACCCCGAAGCTACTCCATCCGAAGCTACTCCATCTGAAAACAGCTCTCATGCAGATCTTTCATATTTGACCCCTGTAGAGAATGGATAATTACGATGATTATTACCTGCTCACTATTGGACATATTTATTCTCACTATATTTAGCATATTTACTCTTTAATTTAATTAACTTCTTATCCACGGCATTAATAATTAACCAAAATATCCATGTATATAGTTGCCATGTATATAGTTATTTATATATAATTACCATGTTTTACCAAGTTTATTTACCTTGTTCATTGTAAAAAACCAATGCTGTTTGTACCATTGTGTTTATATTTGTTCATATGTAAACCGCACTGATTTAAGAGCGCGGTATATAAGAAAAATAAATAAATAAATAAATAAATAAACCTGTCAGTTCTGGTAGAAATAAGAAAACAGAATTTTCCCATAAAAGACTACCTGTCCCAGAATGCACCAGGTTTCCAACAGCCATTAGAGGAGCTGAAGTGGGGAAACGTGTGTTCAATCAGGAGGGCTATGAGGTAATCCCTAAGCACTCATCTCAAAGGGCAGGACCTGATTCAGCACAGCTGTGCTGTGTTAGGGAGGAGCACTCATCTAAGCAGAATAAAGGTAGAGTTGAGCTTGATCATCTTCATCATCAGGAGGATCATCAGAAGCAGAAGCCAAACCGGACGGACAGAGAGGGAAAGAAACCCTTTGGAAGAGGAGAAAAGCCTTTGAGAGGTCTAGAAGAGTCCAGAGCAGTACGTATACTGGGAGGCATTCCAAGGGCCAGCATACACCATTGGACTGGGGAAAGCCAGAGGAATGGTGCTGCAGAGCTAGGAATCTCCAGACGGTACCTGTGAGAGAGACGGCTGCACGTGGAAAGGACCCTAAGACCCGTGCCAGAAGGTATGTGAAGAGAGATCCAGTGTCCAGGGATCTGGATTGGAAGGCTGGACATAAGAACTGGACTACATACTGGCCAGGCTATATAGAGAGGAACTCTAACAGCAATGGAAGCTCAGGTATGAACACTGATCTATGCCCTAGCTATAACCTTGAAAGACAGCAGGGAAACAAGTATTCTCCTGAAAGTGCTCCATTGGGAGATTCATCTGTGCCAATCCATGATATTGAACCCATGCTTGTTGAAGAAGAGGGAATGATAGCAGATGAAGAATCTGTTTACATGGACTGCTCTCTGTCTAAACTCCTTTGGTGATTTTCTGTTGTAAAGTACAGCAACCATCACAAAGAAATACAAACTTGTTCTTTAATCTACTCAGAAAAGCTCCTGTGTAGGATTTCTAGCCACGCAGTAGAAAGCAAGCCAGCTAAGGGGTTTCAGCTGGATAACTGCTAGCAATTGAGCCTTACCTAATTGCTTGTGAGCTCTGTGAGAATCACTTCTGAATCTATGTGGGAAGATATAAGAAGTTAACCTGAAAAGAACAGTTTTTTTCTTTCTTTCTTTATGGCTTTTGGTTTGTTGTTTGATATATGCTAAGAAAACATTAGCTAATGCCTACAGAAAAGACCAGTTTGTTGCCAACCAGGTCTTATTTCTTTTGCTTTGATTGCCTGGCAAGTTCAAATGTTGTTTTCTTCATTTTGTTTTTCTAAGTTAAACACTGAAAGCAAGTAACCTGATTTATGTGCTACCAAGCATATCTGTGTTGGGAGAAATAACCCCATAAATAAATATCTTATTAGCTTTACCCAAAAGCACAACTAATTATTGTGAGCAGCTGTGTCTGGTGTGAATGAACTGCATTGCCCACAATCCCTTGCAAATCATATAGAAATATGCACTTGCCAAGACTGTGAAGATTCTCACCCAGGCAGCCGTCTAACAGACTACAGAAGGACGTAACTGCCTAGCTTCACACCATCCTTCAAAGATACGCCAAATGCGAATATAAGCCAAAGATGTGGAACTTCTCCTAGCCACCAGCAAAGTAGTCACCAGTGCCGGTGAATAACCTCTCTTCAACCTAGCCCTTTCAATGGCCAAGCCGTAAGCAAGAATCAAGTCACCTGCAGCATCCGAAGAGGACCCTGCAAGAGCAGATCCTCCCAAATGGGCAATTGCCAGGACTGACCATCGAGCAGCCTCACCAGGTCTGTGTACCACGGACGACATGGCCAATCCGATGCTATTAAAATCACGGTTCCTAGATGTTTCTCTATGCACTGAACCACTCGGCCTATGATCACCCAGAGGGGAAAGACATACAGAAGACCCTGATCCGGCCACTTTTGAATTAAGGCATCGATCCCTTCGGACATCTTCTCTTCTCCTGCTGAAAAACCCAGCTGGCCTTGGCCGTGTCATAAGTCACCATGAGATCCATCATCGGCATTCCCCACCTGATTACCAACTGCCTGAATACTGCTGGATTCAGCTCCCATTCTCCAGGATCCACGCAAACCCGACTGAGGTAATCCACCATCACATTGTCCTTTCCCGCAATGTGCGCCGCCAACAACGCTAGAAGCCGAGCAATGTTCCCTCTAATTTTCTGTAGGCTGTGTGCACATAAAATATCAGCTGTGCAGCTTTTGAAGGAAGGTTCAATTTTTGTGCGCCACATAACGACACTCGGAGTTATATACTTTAAAATTTGACTACATGTCAGAATACAGTATGTACACCACATTGATTTTAATCAAATTAAATGAAAATAGACGATTACTAAATGAAACAGAAAATTTCTAGTAATTACAATCACAACTTTTAAATTTTAAGACGTCTATGTTGTTTTCTATCAGAATCAGAACCGTAATTTGTGTGCTCTGTTGTAAAGTATGTGCACTCGCTCGGGGAGGTGTGTGCACGCGCACATGCACACAGCTTAGAGGGAACAGTGAAGCCGAGGCTCTGCCCACTCAAAAACAGAACTCCCGCTTCCTTTTCCAGCACCACACTGCCCATTCCGCCTTGCCGATTGAGATACGCCACCACGGAGGCATTGTCTGACAGCACTCGAACCGCTTGCCTGAACAAAACTGACTCGAACGCTTTTAAAGCCAGAGCCATCGCTCATAACTCCAGACAATTGATGGACCACCGAGCTTCCTCCACTCTCCACACACCTTGTGCGTAGAGTCCCTTGCAATGAGCTCCCCAGCCCGCCAGGCTGGTATCTGTCATCACCGGAACCCATTTGTGGCTGTTCCAACAGCATTCCTGCCGCCAGGTTCTCTCGTCGCAGCCACCACCTGAGACGCTTGAACCTCCCCCGGACAGGGCAAGCACTTGGTCGAACCAGGAGGATTCGTTGAGCAATGCAGAGACCTCTGCAACAGCCACGTGTGTGCCCAAGCCCAAGGGACTACTTTGAGGGCAGCCGCCATGGAACCTAACACCCGAAGGTTATGCCACGCCATCTGTGCCTTCAACTTCAAAAACCCGAGCACCAAGGCACGCATCGACAGCACTCAAGCCTCCGGAAGGAAACCCGCTCCAACCTCCGTGT
Organism: Ichthyophis bannanicus; assembly: GCA_033557465.1. NCBI lineage: Eukaryota > Metazoa > Chordata > Amphibia > Gymnophiona > Ichthyophiidae > Ichthyophis > Ichthyophis bannanicus. The sequence continues at coordinate 474,100,279 of CM066032.1, forward strand.
CGAAGCAAACCCTGAGATACTCCAAGGACTACATCAGTACCAATCGACTCTTGGAGGCATTGAAAATCCAACCAAGGCCCTGTAAGAACCACACTACTCCGTCCGTTGCTTTTTTGCTTTCTGCTCACAATTTTGCCCGAATCAACCAATCGTCCAGGTAGGGATGCACGAGCACCTCCTCCTTGCAGAGAAATGCCGCTACCACCACCATTACTTTGGTAAACGTATGTGGAGCCGTCGCTAATCCGAACGGCAAGGCCCGGAACTGAAAATGTCCCCACGGGACCGCAAACCATAGGAATCTTTGATGCTCGGGGTGAGGTCGAGCGAAGTCAAGAACTCTCCTTGACAAACGGCTACCATTACGGACCTTAGAGTTTCCATACAAAAATAGGTTACCCGCAGACACCGGTTGACACCTTTGAGATCCAGAATAGGACGAAACGTCCTGTCCTCCTTTGGGACCACAGTCCAAGACGTGAGGAGTGTGGAAGACAAATTTATTAACTCACAGACCTAGGCAACCCGACACAGGCCGTGTTTCGTAACCTTCGTCAGGGGTTGTAAGGCAAAATTACTATAAACATAGAAACATAACATATTAAAAGTGAAGGAACAAACAAATTCATCTAACAAATACATAAAAGACATAATAAAAACATAATAAAAATAATAAATAAAACAAATCATGTAATAAATGTATAATATAATAATAAATACATAATGTAATAGTGTTGGAACGCTATAAATCTAATGATATCATAATTAAATAAAATTTAATAAGAATTAAATTAAAAACTAGGTACATATAACCAACATCATATAAGTGTGACAAGCAAAAACACATCCATAAAGTTAAAAGAGTGGACCTCTATATATACTAATTATAGTATGATAATAACATTGTTAACATATATATATACATAGAAAAAAATAATAAATAATAAATAGTAATAAATATAATAAAAATAATTACCCTAAAACCATAATACCAGGGAATATCTGAATATCTATTATAAAATAACCACAAAGAGATAATTAAAAGAGATAATAAAAGAGAGCAGCAAGAGCGAACAAATCTTAGTTAAATTGGTACGAATATCCAATTGAGGAGGTAAGTATTTATAAAAACAATTATAAATCATCAGCAGTTTCTAAAATTTAAACCATATAAAATATGGTTGATTTATTAGGCTTTTAAGTCTATGGTTTCTATAAATATTACCCTTTCCTTGCAGCACTAGGTGGCAGATACGGATTAAATATCAGTAAATAAAGGTATTCTTTCCAAATTATGCACAATATGATATAGAAGTATTATTTTGAATTTTTTCTATTAGCACTAATAGGCACATGCGAAATAGAGGTTGTCTGTCTAAAACCTAGGAGGTTGAAACGGCGTTTCTTTTATTTTGAGAAATGATTTTATAAAAAGAATTAAAAATCATCAAAAAGCAGTCACAATTGTAATTTTTAAGGTTTAAATCATTTTTTAAAACTTTTTTAAAAAACATATTTTTTATAAATATACATAAAAATGTATATATTTTTTTAAAATGTATTTTTTTTAAAAAATATTTTTATTTACCCTGTGATAGTAATTTTACTTAAGTTTATTAAAAATATTTGACAGGTTTGTTTCACAACACAAGAAGATTTGGTATGAGATTTACAAACCATTGCTCATTTTATTATTTTATCTTTATCTTATCTATAATTTTATCTTTAAAAATTTATGACGTTTATTCATTTCATGATATTAATTTATTAATTTATCTTTTATTTTATTTATAATAAAGTTTGTTTTTATGTATCATAATTTTATACTCTATTTTTTGATCATTTTGAATATATTTTAATGATTCATATTAATATTTTTATTTTATTTTTTTATTATTTTTTCTTATTTGATTATGATTATTTATTATTTTATATGGTTTAAATTTTAGAAACTGCTGATGATTTATAAATTGTTTTTATAAATACTTACCTCCTCAATTGGATATTCGTACCAATTTAACTAAGATTTGTTCGCTCCTGCTGCTCTCTTTTATTATCTCTTTTAATTATCTCTTTGTGGTTATTATTTTATAATAGATATTATAACTTATTGAAAAAATTGTACAAATTCAACTACAAGACTTTATTGACACATTAAACCTCCTTGATGAACATCAATATGGCTTTAGACCCTTCCATGGAGTAGAAACCTTGCTAACGATCCTTTATGACACAATATTAAGAGGTATTGATAATCCTAAACAAGCCTTTATTCTTGTTTTCCTTGACATATCAGCTGCATTTGACAGTGTTAATCACTTAACAATGTTAAACAGACTTCAACAAATTGGAATTACATCTACTGTTTATAATTGGTTCAAATCATATCTATCAAACAGAACTCAAACAGTAAGAATCCACACCCAAATTTCTAACACCTTCAAACAAACTCAGGGTCTCCCGCAGGGTTCTGCATTATCTGCGCTATTATTTAATATTTACTTACAACCAGTTTGTAACATCTTTAAACGTCACAATGTTTATTATCATATCTACGCTGATGATATAATGTTCTACCTCCCATTTGAAATCCCACACCCACCTCTTCAAAAAATAACAGAATGTTTCAATGAACTAACTGAATGGCTCAAAGAACAAAATCTACTTATCAACTTTACTAAAACTGATATATTATTCATCACTAAAAATCAAACATACATACCCCCAAACACGATCACACTAGATACTCATGAAATAAATACAAAAAAAGAAATAAAATATTTAGGTGTAATACTTGACAATAATCTAAATATGGATTCACATATAAAATATCTAACTAAAAAAATACATTACAAACTCAAAACACTAAAACAATTAAGACCATTGATTCATCTACAAGACTTTATTAATATAATTCATGCTATCATCACCCCACATTTTGATTATGCAAACACAATACTTAATGGCATTTCAAAACAAAATATTAAAAAGATACAAATAATTCAGAACATAGCTGCCAGGATGATTATGAATATAAGCCCACTTGAACATGTTACACCAATTTTGGCTGAACTTCATTGGCTACCTATTTACTCCCGAATCAAATATAAAATTCTTGTCACTACATTTAAACTTATAAATAATCTTGCACCATCGGCACTCAATACACTGATTAATATAGACATCGATAAACGATCCCAAAGAAGCAGAAACTTAAATACCTTAACAATACCAAAAGATTTCACAAAAGCCAGAAAACAAACAAATAAGAGAGCTTTCTCACACTCTGCTCCAATTCTTTGGAACAATCTACCTGACAACATTCGCCTGCTATCTGATATAAAGGAATTTAGAAAAAAATTAAAAACTCACTTATTCATATTACACTACAATACACCCTCAGAACAGAATACTCAGATACAGGCTAACATTTATACATTATTATTACATACTCTATTTTCAAAATAAATATCACTAATACACTATTAACCATACCACACTCTCATTCACATGATGATTATAGATCTAAACTAACAATGTATATATGTTCTAATATGTTATACCTTTAATGTTACAACATTCCTTGTAAATTATAATTATCTGTTCTATGTAAACTGACTTGGTATATTACATACCAATTAACCTACTGTTCCATGTAAACCGCACTTGATACTAGGGAAAGAGCGGTATATAAATAACTGTTAAATAAATAAATAAATAAATAAATATTCAGATATTCCCTGGTATTATGGTTTTAGGGTAATTATTTTTATTATATTTATTACTATTTATTATTTATTATTTTTTTCTATGTATATATATATGTTAACAATGTTATTATCATACTATAATTAGTATATATAGAGGTCCACTCTTAACTTTATGGATGTGTTTTTGCTTGTCACACTTATATGATGTTGGTTATATGTACCTAGTTTTTAATTTAATTCTTATTAATTTTTATTATTTAATTATGATATCATTAGATTTATAGCGTTCCAACACTATTACATTATGTATTTATTATTATATTATACATTTATTACATGATTTGTTTTATTTATTATTATTTTTATTATGTTTTTATTATGTCTTTTATGTATTTGTTAGATGAATGTGTTTGTTCCTTCACTTTTAATATGTTATGTTTCTATGTTTATAGTAATTTTGCCTTACAACCCCTGACGAAGGTTACGAAACACGGCCTGTGTCGGGTTGCCTAGGTCTGTGAGTTAATAAATTTGTCTTCCACACTCCTCACGTCTTGGACTGTGTTTGTGCTACTAACGTGAGTACTGCCTACTTCTTGGACACTTCTTTGGGACCACGAAATAAATCAAGTATCGACCGGAGCTGCATTGATCCCGAGTGACCGGAACCACAGCCCCGAGCTGCTTGAGCCGTTCCAAAGTTGTGCGAACCGCAGACTCCTTGTTCCGCCCCCTGCAAGAAGAAAGAACAAACGAGTATCGAACCGGTCGAGCAAATTTGAGCGCGTAGCCCTCTTGAATGACCTCCAGCACCCATTGATCAGATGTGATTTGAATCCAGGCCAGCAAAAACTCCCGCAACCGACCTCCTACGGGGTGAATACCCGCCTGAGTTCCCCTTGTTTTATTGAGACTTCTTGAAACCGGCAGCTGGTGGGTTTGTGAACCCCCTGCCTGCCCCTCTGAATCCGCAAAAACCTTGGCCACGAAAGGGGAACCGCCCCCTCTGAAATGATCTGAACCGCGAAGCCCAAAAATGGTGAACATCGTGAGTTTGGCCTCTCAACGCCGCTCCAGGTCTCCCGGTTTTCAACTTATCCTCCGGCAACCGACCTCCTTTGGACCCCTAGTCCTTAACCAGCTTATCCAGATCTTCACCGAAAAGCAGCTTCCCCTTAAAGGGGCGCTTACTAAGGCGTGACTTGGAGGAACTATCAGCCGCCCAATTTCGCAACCAAATATATCTGTGCACTGCAACTAAGGACGACATACTATTCGCCAAGGTCCTGACCAGGTCATAATGCACGTCCGCCAAATAAGCTGCTCCGGACTGCAACCTGGACAAGTCCTGTAACTGGCCATGCAACAAGTCTGAGACCAACGTAGACAAGCCCTCGCTACCCATGCCCCACAGGATAGCACCAGGGCATTGGCCTCAAGGGCTTGCTTCACCATCGAGTCTATCTTTCTGTCCTGTATCTTTCACATCCTTCAACGCCGCACTATCTTCCACCAGAATGGTAGTTGTCTTCGTTACCACTGAAACCGCCGCATCTATTCTAGGAGAGAGAAACAGCTCTTGCTCCTGATCAGACAACGGATAGAGCCGAGCCATGGACCTTCCACCTCTGAGAGCTGACTCCGGCATGTCCCACTCATCCTGAATCATCTGCCTGCCTACCTTATGGACTGGGAACACCGCCTGGGACTTCCTCGCTGCTTGGATAAGTGGATCTTCCACACTGTCTTCTTCCACCGGTGTGGCTATGGACAGGTTAAGAGCCTGTAGGGACTCTGAAATCAGCGCCGACAGCTCCTCTCTCCTGAACACCTGAATAATCCGGGCCTGATCCTCAGGTTCCTGAATCTCACCTTCCTCAAGATCCTCACTCGGATCCTCCAAGTCCACTTCTAACCCTTCATTATCCAAACACTCTAAGGGAAGGGACTCATCTTCCACCATCCGTGGTCGTTTGCCTAGCCTCGCGTGAGAATCTTCCACTGTCTGCATCACCGAGGGAACTACACCGGGACTCAATCCCGAACTGCCAGAAGTAGCCCCCTTCTTACGAAGGCAAAACGCTTGATGTAGCAGTAGCACAAAATCTGGGGGAAAAATCGTCCATGACCATGGCCGGCGCTCCTCGAGGTGCACTCGTACCTGGCCGAGACGAAGCCAAAGCCTGTGGAGATAGAGGGAGCTCTCGTCCCTCCTTTTCTTTTTCCTCCCCTCCAACCCCAAGGGGCTTGGAGAGGGGTTCTTCCTTACCCTGGTCCTGTAACTCCTGCTCCATCTGTACCGCTTCCACCGCACAGCTGTGACATACCCCCGTCAACAGAAACTGCGCCCCTGCGGGTTCCGCACACTAGGCACTGTGGACGAGCAGGCATCAGCTTCTGGACTCCGTTTTACCAGGTAAAGTGGCCTCCCAGCCACCGGGTATGGCTTCCCAGCCAAGCCTGCCCTTGACCCTACTGAAAAATTGAACTTTAAACTGACTTTTTTTTTTTAAACCTGCCTGCCTATCTTCAGGCACCCTAAAGGCTTGGGGCAAGCATCAAAACATAATATCCTCTCAAAAACTAATGACCTGAACCCACAGGAGTGGCCTGCACAGCCAAACACAGTGATTGAAAAAAAAAAATGCTGCCGACCAAAATGGCCGCCACAAAATTTAGTCTCCGGCTTTACACCAGGCTGCAGGCCTCAACCAACAGCCAGAGGCCCCGCAGCTCCTCACAACCCTCTGCATTCCCCCCCCCCCCCCCCCCCCGGATCTGGAGGTAAAAGGGTAAATACCTGGATTACTGCCAGTAGTTGTCACAGCTCTGTGCCGGTGATCCCCGATGCTGGAAGAAGTGCCGGCACTCTCCGATGCTGCCGACAGAATCAGCAGCCTGCACAGAGCCTGAACAGACAGCTCCCCACAGTCCTTGCAAGGTAGGGAGAGTTACAGGGCAAGAAATCAAACAGAGTGATGAAGGGAAGAGGAGAAGGAATCACCTCCACTGCCCCCTTCTCTGCCCTTACTGGCACTGATCTCTATTTTTTTTTTTAAACTACAAAAATAAATTAAACATACAGCGTACCCTGAAAAAACAAATCCCCCTTAAAACCAAATCTTAATCCCAAAATGCTTTTTTTTTTTTTTTTTTTAACACTCAAATCCTCTTATGTGCGCCTCCTGTTGAGCCTACACCTTAGGCTCACAATCTCCTGCTGCATGGAGACTGGACACACTGGAAGCTGGTGGGAGGTGCCACCGGTAGATGTGTCAAGCTTCTGACATGCCCAGTCTCCATGCTGCAGGAAGAGGTACACTACCCAGCGGTGCGGGACTGAACTGGAGGAACGATAAGGAACATCTAAAAGCTTACCTGATTGCTGAAGAGTCCTTAAAATTCACCTCTGATTCAATTTTGCCATTAAAAACGGCAGTCCTGTCAGCCGCAACGCTGCTTAGACAGGCCTGAAGCAGCTGCCACCGCGAGAACCGATAGAACCCTGCTGCTGATTAAATAAAATCGCCTGGCTTGTAAACCCTGAAGACAGCCATTTGAATAACCGGCACAACTCCCCTCCGTCCACACAAAAGGGGAGAGCAGACCAAATGATAAAATTCAATAATAAAATTAACCCAAGGAGAGAAAAAGGAAATCCCTGGTTCGATCCCTCCCCCGACTTACCTTTTTTTTTTTCAAAACACATTTAAAGACATATCACCCCAGAAATTAAATAAAAATTACAGTGAAACCAAATAAAAGTAAAACCTGACTAAAATAACTAACTGCTCCTTATTCATTCCTCTAGTGAGCCCAGCACCTAGGCTCACTACATCCTCCTGTTGCATGGAGACTGGACACACTGGGGGTTGATGGGAGAGACCAGCGGAATGCCTCCAGTGATGTCATGATTCTGAAAGTTCCAATCTCCAGGCTGCAGGAGGAAGTACACAACCCAGCGGTGAGGGGTTGAACTGGAAGGACGATAAGGAATAGGATAATACTCATCACAAGTATGATTATCCTTTACAAAGGACCCAATCCATCACCATCCTGACAAACAGGATGGGAGCTTCAAAGGCTTTTAACTAAAAAATGGTATTTTTATATTCTTCAACTCCTTCCAAAAGGAAGTTCTTAAAGGAAAACAGCTTCCAGATTGGCATATGTTGCTTTAAGCCAATAATATCTGCTGGTTTAGGCTACTGGGCTGCACTGTATTGAAAGTAAAGATCCAAAACGGCTCTTTATAATTAAGGCATGCTTCTCGATTTCCACCTTGCCAACACAGAGGGACATGATCTATTATTCGTCAACATAACTGATTAAATGAATGACTATATTGAAGACAGCGCTCCACAATAAGTACCCCGTCAGAGTATTAATTCGGGAGTGATGTTCTCTCAAATGATGTAATATAGTCTGCTTAGTGTGGCAGTGGTTACAGCAGCAATTGAAAAAGAAAACCATTTTTTAAGGGAGGAGGAAGTCTATGCTAAAGCAAAGATCAGTGATTTTTGATTTGCATTTATTACCCACCTATTAATTGGTGCTGTGGGAAGAGGGGAAGCTGTCTGGCTTGCAGGGGGAGAGGCTTGAGGACTGGGTGCTTGACTTGCTAGCCGGTGGGGGTGACTGAATGGCTTACAGGGGAAAAGGCAGAGACTTGAGGGGGTTCACTGGCTTGCAGGGTGATGAGGGTTAGCTGGGTAGGGGGTGGCCACTTTTAAATGAGGAGTGATAGCAGGCGATGATAGGGTGGGGAAAAATGAAACTAGATGAACAGGGTGAGAGGGAGAGAGCAAGAATGGCTGACAGACATGGTGGAGGTAGGGGAGAAAGAGCACGAGCAAGAATGAGACTGATTGACAGGGTAGGGGGAGTGGGAGAGAGCGAGCACGAGAGCAAGAGCAGCTGATGGAGAAAGCGAGACTTGTTAACAGGGTAAGGGTAGAGAGAGACTGGCTGATGATAGGGTGGAGGAAATGACAGTGATAGTGGTTGATAACAGAATTAGGGTGGGGGGGATGACTATTTCTACCAGTGGCTTTCAGGTGTGTTTTGTGTTTTAAGAGCCTGAAAAGAGCTATGATACACTGCTGTAGAGGTCTCAACCCTCCCATCCCCTCCCCACTCCTCAACCTTTGGGGGAGGGGGATCTCAGCTGCTGTCTCCTAAGTTTTTGGGCTGGCTTAAAGTCTAAAGAACATTTCTCAAGCCTGAATTAAATACATATTTACCTGAGGACCCATTTTATACCATGAGTTCTGAGGGCGTTTATATAATGGGTGTTATTTACTGATAACACATGCTCTTGGCATTAGCACACACTAATGCAGTGATGCACTTTAAATCTAGTCCTTACTGTAAGCCCTCTGCAGACAGGGAATACCTACTGGACTTAAATGTATATTGCCTTGAGCTACCACTGAAAAGGCATGCAGTAAAGACAAAATACATTTTACAGAATTAAAAATATATATATAAAATGTTTTTCTCATTTTGAGTCTATTGGAAAATTATTTAGTACATCAGATCTTATGCATCCTATACTTGGTCAGAGCAAGTAGTGAACAAACACAAGACAACTGAATCATGGTGCCACACTTTGATTATTAAATTACCAGTGATGTGCCACAGGGATCTGTCCTCGATATGGTTTCTTTTAAACATAGTTTATAAGTAATACTGAGGAAGGGCTATTGGGTAAGGTTTGCCTCTTTGCGGATGATACCAAAATCCACAATAAACTAGACCTTGGAAAATTATAGATAACATGAGGAGGGATCTAGCAAAGCTTGAAGAATGGTTGGGAATTTGGTAGCTAAGATTTAACACTAAAAAATGCAGGGTCATGCATTTGGGCTGCAAAAAATCCAAAGGAGTGGACACAAGTGCTTCTGTCCATAAAAGAAGAGCAAGACAGAGGGCTGATTATTTTATTTATAGGATTTTGTGCATTATACAAACCAATACATAGTACAAGAAATACCCATTATAAAGGCATAACAACATAAAGAACATAAGAAATGCCATACTGGTTCAGACCAAGGTCCATCAAGCCCAGTATCCTGTTTCCAACAGTGGCCAATCCAGGTCACAAGTACCTAGCAGTTTCCTAAAAGACACAGGTTCCATAATGCTTGTATTGGGGCAAGCAGTGGATTTCCCAGGTCCTCTTTAATAATGGTTTATGGACCTTTCCTCCAGGAACTTGTCCAAACCTTTTTTTAAACCCAGCTACACCAACAGCTTTTACTACATCCTCCGGTAACGAGTTCCAGAGTTTAATTACACGTTGAGTGAAAAATATTTTCTCTTATTAGTCTTAAACAGGTTACACTGTAGCTTCATTGCATGTCCCCTAGTCTTTCTAATTTTTGATGACGTAAACAAACAAATCAAAAAAGAAAGGAAAAGAAATAAAGTAATTGAGTAGTAGTCCACATCAAGGGGAGACTGTGATAGCACCACTAAGAAAATTAAAAAATAAAGAAAAAAAGGAAAAACCTTCCAAACCACTAGAAGTACGTTTTCTGACTCCTGCATGTTACAAAACCTTATCTAAAATAAATTTCTCCAATTCAGATGGATCAAAAAAGGAATAAATTATTACCCTGCAAATTAATCATCCATTTGCATGGAAAGAGCAGAAAGAAAGTTGCGCCCAACCCATGAACCTTGGGCTTCAAAGCCAAATACTGCTTTCTATGAAGCTGAGTGCTCCTTGTCACAGGAAACACATTCAGCTTCTGACCACAGAATATAATGTCCTTATTTTTAAATAAACATTTCAAGACTTTGACCTTCTCAATTTCAGAACTAAAAGTAACCAGAAGGGTGGCCCTTTTAGATATGATATCTAGGGAATCCTCCAAGATCTTAGTCAAATCCTGACGTTTGTTAGGCAATAACACATCCATATTCCCTTCATCTGACTTCGCTGTCTGAAGCTTAGCAGGTAAATAATAACATTGACCAAAAATATCACCTGACATTGATTCAAGACTTCAAAAAAATATTTTTTAACAGAATTTCAGCAGAAAATAAAAGGTATAGGGAAATGTTAAAAAAAAAACATAGTTATCTGGCTCTGGAGAGATCCTCCAAAGCCTCAATTTTATAATGAATGACCAAGGAATCTTTAATGGAGGAAATACTGGCCCATGCAATGTTTGCAGCTGAACATAAAACCTTTGAATAAACTTTCCAATATCTGAAAGCCTATTCCACTTCTTGCCGTTTTAGAACCATTTCTTGCGAGAAAGGACATAAAGAAGGAACAGTACTTGTCAACTTAAAGTCAATACTACAGTAGTAATAGCAAACCATAAGTCTTTCAAAGTAATATTTTGGCCTTGAAATAAAACAAATGGAGTCCCATCTTGTTGAGGTTAAAGAGCAGGCTTCAAGAGTGGTCCAGGAACCAGGGGAAGAGCCATCCGCTTGGTTTCACAACTTTCAAATGGAACAGTGGAAGAGAGCAGCGGATTCGGGAGAGGCTGAGGAGTCCTCTTCATGGAGCTCAAAAACACTCTTTCTGGGGAAAGCCGTGGGCCAGATCCAATTACCGCATGTTTATCAATCGGGCCAACTACCTTGCCGATTGCTTGGCCATGGGGGACAACCTCTAACTGGTTCTTAACCTTCCTCGTCTCCATCTGGTGTCGCTCTCCTTCATAACTCATGGGAACTTAAAGTACCTGAAGGATGGTCCAATAACTGGAAATTCCACCAAACCTCCGGCGGTGGCCCAAAGAAGTTCCAAAGGGGCGTAGGGGCTCCAAAGGGGAATTCTGATGATCTTATGGTGGCTAAACACGTAGAAATCCAGAAAGATGCTTAAGAGAATAGGGAGAGGAATGGCCAGCAAGAAGAAGGAAGAGAAAGTGCCTCTGTGTAAGTCTTTGGTGAGGCCTAATTTAATTTATTGTGTGCAATTCTGGAGACCACACCTTCAAAAGGATATAAACAGGATGGAATCGGTGCATAGGGTGGCTACCAAAAATGGTCAGGTGGCTTTGTCATAAAGCATATGGGGGACAGACTTAAAGATCTCAATATGTATACTATGGAAGAAAGACAGGTTAGGGGAAATATGATAGACATTTAAATACCTCGGAGGCATAAATGCACAGGAAGAGTCTCAATTGAAAGAAAGCTCTGCAACGAGGGGCCATTAGATGAAGGTGAGAGGAGACAGACTCAGGAATAATTTGCAGAAATATTTCTTTACGGAAAGCGTGGTAGATGCGTGGCGGTAGTACAGACAGACTGTATCTGAATTCAAGAAAGCATGGGACAAACAGATGATCTCTAAAGGAAAAAAAGGACTTGTGAGAGCCAGAGGAGAAAGTTAACACAATAATACAAGAAAAATCATTGAAATGTCTGAATGCTGGCATTTGTACTAAGGTGCGTACGTGCAGCTTTGAGAGGTATGTGACATCATATGGAAAAGTATGTGAAAACGCACTTATCAGTAAATGGACAGAGAGAGGGTAGAAAAGCAATCATGAGATATAAACATGCCAGCTTAGCATGAAGAAGAACATATGGCCCCCAGTATAGTTGTCAGAACACGGGGAGTTAGAGATATATGTCTTGGGAACTGAGGGCAAAAGAACCAAGTAAGAAAACCAGATTTATTTATTTATTTATTTAACAACTTTTATATACCGCACTATTTACAGTCAGCGCGGTTTACATAGAACAATGAAACATCAGATAAGATACATATTATCTGTATTATTTTTACAGATAAAGGGGGGCAGAGGTCAGATAACAATATAAATCTGACAAGGCCCAGAATGATAATTGCAGACATGGGCCCAAGAAAGGTCAACTGAGAGGGTACAAACATGAGTAGAACATCACACAAGTGGGGCCCCAGACAGCTGGAACAAGAATGAGCTAATTAGAGAAGAATGCCCCAATAGTAAGTATGGTCCTGAGCAAGGGTATATAATGTGACAGGACCAGATACACGAGGCATCCGTCTGCTTCACAGTGGAGGCTGTGGGAAAGTATGGATTTCCTGGGTTCCCTATGGCCCTAGTATTCCTGTTGTCGTGTTTGAGAGTTTTGTGTACATGCTGTTTTTGTCTTGTGCATGTCTGTTCTTGTGTCCAGTAAAGCTTGTCATACTAGCTGTTGAGTCAGGAAGTAAGACAGAATCATACAGGCAGGACCAGACATTCTGACTTGTAATTGTTTAGAAATCTGCATCTAAGATAAGACAGAATGACCCTGTTTGTTTGCAGTGAGAGGTGGCAAGATCTGTAATTCCACTGGACTGTTTTCCTTTGTTCTTAGTTTCCGTAACATAGGGAATAAAAAGATCCTTTGGGAAGAAAAATTTGTGAGATAGTTATTACCATGTACGAGCATGTTGTCCTGTATAAGGAGAGATTTTGTTCTGCATAAGGTGAGATTTTGTTGGGAAGTGTACATAAGAACATAAGATATGCCATACTGGGTCAGACCAAGGTCCATCAAACCCAGTATCCTGTTTCCAACAGTGGCCAATCTAGGTCATATGTACCTAGCAGTTTCCCCAAAAGACACAGGTTCCGCAATGCTTGTACTGGGTCAAGCACTGATATCCTGGGTCCCTTCTTAATAATGGTTTATGGACCTTTCCTCCAGGAACTTGTCCAAACCTTTTTTAAACCCAGCTACACTAACAGCCTTTACTACATCCTCCGGTAACAAATTCCAGAGTTTGATTACACATTGAGTGAAAAAATATTTTCTGTTATTAGTCTTAAATAGTTTACCCTGTAGCTTCATTGCATGTCCCCTAGTCTTTCTATATTCTGATAACGTAAACAATCGATCTACGTTTACCCGTTCCACTCCGTTCATTAATTTATAGACTATCATATCTCCCCTCAGCCGTCTCTTTTCCAGGTTAAAGAGCCCTAACCTTTTTAGCCTTTCCTCATAGGAGAATCCTTCCATCCCCTTTACCATTTTGGTGGCTCTTCTCCGAACCTTTTCTAATAACGCTGTATCCTTTTTAAGATACGGTGACCAGAACTGCACACAATATTCAAGGTGCGGTCTCACCATGGAACGGTATAGAGCAGGGGTCTCAAACTCAAATTGCTTTGAGGGCCGAATGAGGACTTGTAAAGTAACCCGGGGGCCGCATAAGACACGGGCCTCATTTGCATAAGGGGCCTCATTTGCATAAATATTTGCATAATGTTGCATAATGAGTGCATGGATAAAGAAAGACTAGAAAATTTCTATATTACTATAATCCAGTGCCAACCGCCAGGCACATTAGGAACTACTACTAACACTGCCCATTTGGAACCCATAGCAAACCCCCCGTATCATAACAGCACTACCAGGACTCACAAAGCACCAGACCCTACCTATCAAAAGGCAACACTGCAAATATTAAATCAATACATTTCACAGAACAATACATGACCTACTGGGAAAAGAGAACAAGTAGCAATGTCAAATAGGAATTACACAGAATACCTCAGCACTGTAGAAATAAAACTATAAATAATTTCTTGTACCAAATCACAGACATTAATGATGCACATTTCCCAGAGCTGACATATTCCAGTTAATAAATTCAAAATAAAGAGATATTTTTCTACCTTTTGTGCATTTTTTTTCAGTTGCAATTGCTCCAGCCACTTCTGGTTTCTTCGTGTCTTCTGCTATCTCCATCGTCTGCTGTCCATTTGTCCTTTCTTCTCTCTTCTAGTTTTTTTCCATTCTCTCTCTCTACATCTGCTTTAACATACTAATCTTTCTCCTTTTGCTCTTTCCTCATTCCTATTTCATCCACTCAAATTTTACCCCTCCATCCTCAATCCCCACTTACTCTCCCAATACCTGGCCAATTGTAGATTTGTCTTCTCTTCCAGACAAAATATTTTTCCCCTCTCCATTTCACTTTCCCAGCTCCATCCCATTCTAATCCTCCCCCAACATCAGCTCCCTTCTAGTTCCAGCCCCACCCAGCATCTGCTCCTTTCTAGTCCCTGCATCAGTCCATTTCCAGTCCTATCCTAGCCTCACCATCAGCCCATTTCCAATCCTAGCCCCCCATCAGCCCATTTCCAATCCTAGCTCCCTCCCCTCACAGCCCATTTCCATTCCAAGCCCCCCTCCCCATCAGCCATTTGCAGTTCAAGCCCCCCCTTCCACTCAGCCCATTTCCAGTCCTAGCAACCCCCCCAGCCCATTACCAGTCCTAGACCCCCCATAGCCCATAACCAGTCCTAACCTCCCCATAGCGCACTTCCAGTCTTACCCCCCCATCACCCCATTTTCAGTCTTACCCCCCCCATAGCCCATTACCAGTCCTAGTCCCCCCCATAGCCCACTTGCAGTCGTATCCCCCATCACCCCATTTTCAGTCCTAAGCCCCCACCATAGCACATTACCATTCTTATCCCCCCCCTGCCATTAGCCCACTTCCAGTCCTAACCCCCATCTGCCCATTTCATTTCCTAGCCCCCACCATAGCCCATTACTAGTTATACCCCCCCCAGCCCATTACCAGTCATAACCCCCCTGCCAATAGCCCACTTCCAGTCCTAACCCCCATCTGCCCATTTCCAGTCCTAGCCCCCACCATAGCCCATTACCAGTCATAACCCCCCCCCCCCCCCCAGCCCATTACCATTCATAACCCCCCCCCCCTCCCCCCTCTGCCAATAGCCCACTTCCAGTTCAGTCAGCCCCTCCATAGCTCATTACCGGCCAACAAAAAAACCCCCAAAACCCTGGCTTCTGCTGCTGCCGTTGCCGCCGTGGCAGCAGCAGAATCAATTGTCAAATTAAAAAAAAAACTGACTTCTGCTGCTCAAGCAGCTGTCCTGCGGCGGCCCCTTTCCCTCTGCCCGGAGATCCGACTCTGCTCTCAGCGGCGTGCTTTTCAAGCCGCGACGAGAGTATTTCCCCTCCCCCCACCCCTCCCTCCCCCCTCCCTCCCCCTCCTCCCCTCCCCCCCTCCCTCCCCCCTCCCCCCCCCTCCCCCCCTCCCTCCCCCCTCCCCCCTCCTCCCCTCCCTCCCCCCTCCTCCCCTCCCCCCCTCCCCTCCCCCTCCTCCCCTCCCTCCCCCCTCCCCCCCTCCTCCCCTCCCTCCCCCTCCTCCCCTCCCTCCCCCCTCCCCCCCATGCGGAGCTATGCTACGGTGCCCCCCTGGAGGGGACAGCTAGGTTTGGTGGTACGCCATGTGCTTCGGCACAAATGGCCTGCCGCAGAGCCGAATTGCACCCCCCTTCGACCCCCACTGCCAGAATCGGCAATAGCTTGGTTCAGCATGGAGGGTGGAAAGGTGGCACAGCCAGGGCTTCTGCCTAGGGTGCAAGAAACCCTTGGGCCAGCCCTGATCAGCACATTCTTTTACTTGCTAGGAGAGCAGGCACACATATACTAAACGTACAAAAGATGCATAATTGGACATCATACGTTAAATATTACATTTTTACAGGATTATTGTGGGAAGGAGTGGTGTTGGGATGATCATAATTGTTGAGTTTAATTTATCAAAATCTCGGAGGAGGGGTACATACGTTTGAAGGTTCGTCTAAGGTGTCCAATATACCTTGCACCTGCCCTGACCAACAGCAAGAAATAAGAATAAAACCATGGCACCCAGGCATTGAAGCCAGCATTTCAACTTATTAGGGTGATACATTCAACTCGAATTGCCCCTTATTAGACGCATTTAAGGATTACGATAAGGGTTCTCGAGCATCCGCTACTCCTTCGCAGCTGCTATACATGCATGGTAGTTCCCTTGCTTGCACAGCCTTGCATCCCATCTAAAGAACATGAGCTGAAATAAAAGGTCCTCACTGTGCTGGTCGGCGAGACTGAGGATATCTCTTTAACTGAAGACTTGGAATCCACTGCAGTCTTCACGGCTGCAGAAACCTGCGGCCCCGCTGCTCTCTGGTTTGTGGAGCCAGACATGGAGTTTCGCTGAGCCCGGGGCTGTTCCATAAGCCGATCGGAGCTGGGAGCGGACTGGCACCGGCTGCTTTGGCTGTAACTATCAGCGACGCTCTGGATACCAAACCCGGAAGTATCGCCGCTCCCACGAGAGATGCTGTCCGGCGACTGTGGAAGGCATCGGCTGGAAACAGGGAACATTTCTGCTAACTCCTACCGCTGCAACATGCATTGCAGGTTTGGCTTTAAAACACAGAAGAGGGCAAATCCCACCGTGAAAAGGGGGCAGAGAGAAACGAGGGACAGTGCGCGACACAAAAGAGATCCGGGGGAAACAAACGAATGAAGCGTGGCGGTCTGGCGGAAGCTCGTGCAGCCGGCGGGAACAGCGATCTCGAGCGCGCTGAGAGCCGTTGGTGAATTTGGTCAGTTGATTAAAAGATAAGCAGTGAAGGTTTTCTGCCTATGCAGAGATGGAAATGTCGGCAGTGATTTTGAGAGATGCTAATCTCCATTATACCCTGACATATAGGCAAGGCTGGCGCTACCTAGTAGGCAAACTAGGCAGTCGCCTAGAGCATTAACATTTCAAGGGCGGCCCATTGCTGTTACTGCCGCCCCTTTCCAGGATCTTTTGGGGGAGGGCGTCTGCTACATTTTTTTTGCTGCTTTGTGCTGCCCCCCTCCCCTGTAGATTCCTTCACAAGTCTCTCTTTTGTCCCAACATGATTAACGTTTTCTGAAGGGTAGTTTTAGCCTGGAGTAGCAAAAATGACAGAGGCAGGTGGCATCTTTATAGATGTAACCTTATAGGCTAACCAATTTATTAAGGTTCATGCCTCAATAAATTGATCAGGCTATAAGGTACTGCAAATTTCTATCGTTTTTATCCGAACAGTAACTTGATAAGTTGATGAGCATCTGAACATCATTTACATATGCAGAAGTGTTTGAAAAAGGCTACCGGATTTCTTCTATATATGTTCCCTTTGTAGCAGCGAAGTGCAGACAATGAATAAATCCAGGAGTCAATTTACAGGGTCCAAGCCAATTTATTGTGCACAAGGCCCAGTTAGTCAAGCTTCAAAAAGGACTGAGCAAAGTTCTTACAGAAACATATTCATTTATACATTTCTTTTCAGTTTGATACATGCAGACTTTCTATTGGCCCCAACGCCCCCTGCATTTGTCCAATCGGAGATCCCTCCTGGGCCTAGCACCCAGCTCCCTCCCTTAGGACCATTCTAACAATGGCACCGTTTCTAGGTTTGGATACTTCTCTACTGCAAGGTCATTTCTGACTCTAGGAATGCAAGTATTGAAACATTTCTATCTTCATAACACAAGAGAATAATGAAAGATTTATGCACTCATGAAAGCTTCTTATTAAGCAATTTTAAAACAGTTTTCTCAAACTTTTACAGACTGGTTCTTTCTCTTAGATGGGGGTTGGAATTAGGGTTGCCAACTTTTTCACCGAGAAAAACCTGACACCTGTGGCTCGCCATGCTCCACCCATTCTCCGCCCCTAGTCCCACCCCTGCCCCGCCCCCAGCCCCACCCACAAAAATCACCGAGGATACGTGTAGGCTAACTTCCTTGGTCAGATAATAATTAAACTGGGAACCCCAAAATCCAAACATGAAATGTACAACACTGGAGAAATAAAACTATAAAGTAATTTCCTCTTGCACTAAACAAAAACGCAAAGATGTTAGCAATACACACTTCCCAGACCAGACATATTCCAGTTAATAAATTCAAAATAAAAAGTATTTTTCTACCTTCTGTTTGGGCGTTTTATTTTTCAGTTGCAATTGCTCCAGTCACTTTCTTCTGGTTTCTTCGTGTCTTCTGCGAGCTATCCATTTGTCCTTTCTTCTCTTTTAGATGTTTTCCATTCTCTCTCTATTTCTGCTTTAACATACTGATTGTTTCCCTTTGCTCTTTCCCCCAATTCTTTCCTTATTCCTTTATCATCCGTTTAAATTTCACCCTTCCATTCTCAAGCCCCTCTTACTCTCCCAATACCGGCCCATCATAGACTTTACTTCCACACAAAATATTTTTTCCCCTCTCCATTTTCATTCCCCATCCATTCTAGTCCTCCCCCCAAATCAATTCCCTTATAGTTCTAGGCCCACCCAGCATCCACTCCCTTCTAGTCCCATTCTCCCATGCCCCACATCAGCCCATTTCCAGTCCCATTCCAGCTCTTCATCAGCCCATTTCCAGTGCTAGCCCTCACATCACAGGCCATTTCCAGTCCTAGCCCCCCCCCAATCACAGCCCATTTCCAGTCCAAGTCCCCCCCCTTTAGCCCTTTTCCAGTCCAAGTCCCCCCCCCCTTAGCCCTTTTCCAGTCCAAGTCCCCCCCCCCCTTAGCCCTTTTCCAGTCCAAGACCCCCTCCAAAGCCCTTTTCCAGTCCAAGTCCCCCTCCTTAGCCCTTTTCCAGTCCAAGTCCCCCCCCTTAGCCCTTTTCCAGTCCAAGTCCCCCCTTTAGCCATTTTCCAGTCCAAGTCCCCCCCCTTAGCCCTTTTGGAGTCCAGGTCCCCCCCCCCCTTAGCCCTTTTCCAGTCCAAGTCCCCCCCCCCCTTAGCCCTTTTCCAGTCCAGGTCCCCCCCCCCCCACTTAGCCCTTTTCCAGTCCAGGTCCCCCCCCATCACAGCCAATGCAGTCCTTGCCCCCCCCCCCCGACCAGCATTGCGGCTGTCTGAGGCTTCAGAGGGAGTCGGGAAGTCTGCACGAGGCCCCGGCTCCCTCTGAACAGCCACCAGCGTGAAGAGCCTTTACCTTCACGCTGGTGGCTGTTCCTGTGAAGCCGCGAATGCTGGGAAAGGTTAAAGGTTGCCCTTTAACCTTTCACAGCATTCGCGGCTTCACAGGAACAGCCGCCAGCGTGAAGGTAAAGGCTCTTCACGCTGGTGGCTGTTCAGAGGGAGCCGGGGCCTCGCGCGGGCTTCCCCGGCTCCCTCTGAAGCGGAGAAAAGCCGTTTTTTTTTGCTCTGGCCGCTCCCGATCTTGCGGCCAGAGCAAAAAAAACGGCTTTTAAAGGGCCGGTTTTGCCTCTGCGCCGGCAGCCGGCCTGGCCGTGGAAAAACCGGCCAGGCCGGCTGAAAACCGGCCAGTTGGCAACCCTAGTTGGAATCAGGGCCTAGCTTACAGGCCTTTCATATTTGCAGGCTATCGTAGGCCATAGCCTGCCACATTCCCCCCTTTGATTCTTCTCACCCGCAAGTGAGAAAGGATGAGAATTAAATCACATATTATACTCGTGTAACGGCACCATCTTGGGATATAGGGTAATATTGCCACATAGCTAATATTTTCGTAGCTGCCTTTCGTTCTACAGTATTATCAATAACTGAGGTTATCATGCGTAAGCAAAGGGGTAAGAGACATGGGAGCAACAAGCATACAGCTAATATGAATAATACAACGAACACTAGGGTCTTCAGACCACTGTTGGGAAATCTGAGTTAGGTCTGCTTATATATTGGCTTTATATTGGCTTTATATGACTGCACCCTTACCTGGTGAAACTATGGATGGCACAGAAGACAATAGCTATATGAGAAGACAATAGCTATATGAGAGTATATGCTTGCCATAAGATAATGGATGCGGCCTGCTATGGAAGGATTCTGGGAAACCATATTCTGGATAGAAGTATGCAGAAGTTTGGGCCTAGTAATATCAGCAAAAAGTACAGGTCAGCACAAAATACTCTCTGCCTGGTTTCAATTAGTGCCAAAAGAAGAACAACACAGGAAGGGTCAGAGGTCACAAGCTATGCATAGATGAACAGACCTATAAGCAAATCCAGATGTATAAACGTAAAAAGAGATTCTTCCCCTGGGAAAAGTGTTGTAGGATCCTGAGGCCCTGCTGACACTTAAGAATGTATGATGGATTCAAGTGTTGTAGGATCCTGAGGCCCTGCTGACACTTAAGAAATGTATGATTAATTTGAAACAGACATTTGAGACGGGGAGAAATGTATATAAGGCAGTTATTTTTCAGGTAAGGGTGGGCAGTATTTTCTCCCCCTTCGCAGAGAGAGAGAGAAGGTACTGTCTGCCATTTCTATAGACGGGCTTTTGCTGTTCTGTATGACACTGCTATTTTGTTATGCTAAAATAAAAAGTTTTTGTAATTAAAGCAATTGCCGTCTAAGTAATTCTTTGATTGATGCTGCTTGTGAGAACCAGAAGCCACAATTGGTGCCGCAACCCGGCCTTCTAAATTTTTTTTTCTAAATTGCCCAAGGACTCCTCTGACTGCAGTTTTGACTTGCCTGCATTTTTGTCAGAGGGACTACCTCCTGTTTTTCACAGAACATAAAAAAAAACAGGGGATGAGAATACCTTCTCATTAGGAGAAGAGGATTCCTTCTGCTGGTCCAGAAGATGGGAGAGTGACGTCGAGAGAGATTTTGATACCCTAGGACGACTCCAGCGGGTGAGTTTTGTTTTTCCTGTCTACAAACAAAGACGGAAGATTTACCCAGGTTCGATTGGTGGGTGAGTACCAAATTTACACATATGCATATGTATTTTATGTGCTTAATGTTTTGTTATGTTGAAAAATTGTTAGAGTGTCTTTGTATTTAGTTGTAATATTAGGGAAAGAAAGTTTGAAAGTTTTGCCCAGACATTAGGTCTCTGTCTTTCTGGGATTGATTGATGTACGCTTGAGACTGTACGTATTATTATTAATACGAAGCGAGTGTGTGTCTTTATCCACGTTTTCATACCCCCGCGAGGGGATTGGCTGGGTTTAGACGAAGCGCAAGAGTTGTATGTGCGTATGAGTCCTGGATTCGTAATTTTCGCTCCTCTGTTAATTAAGAGGTTTGGATTGCCACCTAAAAGCGAAATTACGCGCGCCTCTGTATATAAGGAGGTTCAATTTGCTATTGGTAAAAGGCGAAGTTAATTGTCCCTGTCCCTGAACAGTGAAAACACCAGGTCTACATAGACTATAGAGAAGGGACAGCTAGAGAAATGTTTAAAAGAAAATCTAAACAGGAACAAAATACTGAGAAAGGAACTGAGCCCGGTCCTAGCCCCATAGATAGCCTTGTTAAACAGAACCCTCTACTGGAGGCTTCAATAAAAAAATTGTTCTAAACAATGGGAAAAATGGACGAAGAAAACACCCTCTCTTGCCTGGCCAGCAGGGGGGTCGTTTGATCCGCTCATTTTGACCAAAATTAGGGATCATATCTTATTTAACAAATGTGGCAAAGCCCAATTGGAACATTTGCAACATATTTCCCTGTGGATGCAGGCTGGTCCAGAGCCTTTGTCTTCTGCCCCTGTACCCCCACCTTCTTATTGGGCAGCCGAAAGTAAAGCTATGGCAGCCATAGGCTATTCTGACCCAGTTTTCCAGCCCAAGTCAGAACCGACTTCTCACCCAGCAGCCTCTATACCCCCAGAACAGGTCCTGCATAAACTCTTGGACACTGAGGGAGCTTGGGCAAAGATTGAGGGTCATGTTAACTTAAAAGCCACCCCTGCCCCAGATCCCAGTGCATATGCTGAGGCACAGGCAAGATTAGAAGAGTTGAAACAGCAATTAACAGCAGCAGAACATGAAGATTTAGAAAGTCAGGCTCAAGCTTTAAAACTATCTGAGGTTAACATTACTGAGAATCTTAAAAGATGGGAGTTAGACCTGACAGACAGGGAAAAACGTCTTAAGGCGATTATAGAAGAGGAAGAAGAGGAGAAGGTAGATGAGGTAGTAGATGATGAAGAGAAAAAAAGTGCACTTACAGTGATTTGTGGAGTTGTGAAAGGTGGTAAAGCTCCTCGAGCTCCCCAACCCTGTATCCTTACTTTTATTACAGAGCAGGAGGATGGAAATGGTTACTATGTTTACCAATGGTCCTCCAACATGTATGGTTGGACAAGAGCCAACCAGCCCCAGATGTTACAGTGGCCCCCTAATGGATCACTAGAAACTGTACACCTTAACACCGCCCGACTCTGCATTCGCGGAGGAGCGGGAGACCCTAACTGGGATTCTGCCTATATGGAGGCAGGTCTTAGGGTTTGGGAGAAGTATGAGAATCAGGACGCTAATAAACAGCTTCTGCTTCCAGTAATCTACACAAATGAAGGAAAATCTAAATATATCCCATGGAGTTTTACGGATATGACTAATATAGCCAGTAGTCTCCCTCCTCTTAGTAGAGGGGGAGAGACATGGATTCAAAAATTTGAAAGAATTACGGCTGGATATAATTTGGCTTTGGGAGATATCAAAGCTTTATTGGCCAAAATTCTGGGAAATAGTGCGACAAATCAAGTGTTCGCCAATGCTGACTTAAAACAGGTGAAAGTCACAGTTAACACTTACGATGGTGCTTCCTTCAACGAGTTTCGTCCTCGTATTTGGGACGCCCTCAGGGAGATGTACCCTACTCAGCGCAGTTTGGCTCCTCTCACTACTATGAGATTCCAAATAGGTGAGGATATCAGTGCATACCTCGTACGATTTCAAGATTTATGGGAAGCACAAATGGGGGTACCATACGATGATGTTTGTATGAGACCTGTATTTTTCCAGACTTTGTGTAATACATTACCCCCATCCGTAACTGCAAAATTAAAGTCTATAGTAGCCTTGGAGTCTGAGCCATGGCCTAAACAACAGGCCCATATTTTGCATTATATTCGATCTTTAGAGGAGGACACTTTGAAACCTGAGAAGGATTTGAAACAGGCCCAAGCACGCTTGTTACACCTTCAACTTAAAGGGTTACAAGAAATTAAAGATCCCCAATCCACCACCAAATTACATCTTGATAAATCTAATAATGAACTTATTAGACAACTAAAACAGAAAATTAGGGAACAGCAGGAGAAAATTGATGACATGGAATATCTGGATCCTTATGAGGATGATGTTCCAGACCCCTGTGATGAGGTATGGGATAGAGATAAGGAGCGCATTTACTATAACGGAGCCCAACGACCCCGTTATCCTCAGCCACAGCGTCGAGGTCCCTCTTACCAACAAAATAACCGTACTCTTGCCCCACAGTGTTAGAACTGTGGTGGTTACGGTCATTTTCAGCGCTCATGCCGTGCTCAGCGCAGAAATGAGAACTTTGATAGGAGGCGTTTTCCCTTGTGGACACCTCCCCGGGATTCTGGACCCCCACCCCAACAATGACTGGGAATCTATATCTTCCAGGCGAGGCTCACATATCAGGAACCTCTGATCACAGTATATCTTAATGATGAGCCCACAGAAATGTTACTTGATACAGGAGCCACTTCCTCTGTATTAACTGCTTTACCACAGAGATGCCAGCTTAGTAGAAAGAAAATGACTACCACTGGTTTTGATGGTAGACCCCTTACATCTTACCTAACTACACCCATTTGTTTAAGAATAGGAGATCAGCAGATTTCTCATTCTTTTCTGTTTGCCCCATATTGCCCAGTAAATTTGATGGGTAGGGACTTATTGGTGAAATTACAGGTTGAATTCACCTATGGTCCGCTGGGAGAAAAAGGCCTTGAGCGGTCACTGCTCCTCAGCCCTTATGGCCGAGTTAAATCACATCTGCCTATTACCATTCATATTAAGCCTGGCTGTAAACCACCAAAGATTCCGCAGTATCCCCTCCAACCGGAGGCCCTGCAGGGATCTCGCCAAGAGATTCAGGAGCTGTTTCAGCATGGAATTATTGAACTCAGTAACTCCCCATATAACACCCCACTATTCCCTGTGAAAAAAGCCTAATGGGAAGTGGAGAATAGTTCATGACTTACGTGCACTTAACAGTGTTATTGAACCACAGTTTCCAGTAGTCTCAAACCCTGCCACATTGCTGACAACCCAAAACACAAAACCTCCAACAATGTGATGACACCCCAAAAGGGAACAATGTAACAAAAAGTCAAAACATACAAAGCCTGGAAAAAGAAGTTAGTTTAAATAACCAATAACCTTAAACTTTTGTTTTTCTGTCGGCATCCACCGACCTGAGATGGGGAGAGGAAAAACCTCCCCACTCGTTGTCGGCAGAGACCTTTTATTGCTTTATTAGATACATCAAAATATCAAAACTATATAGAGTGAAAACATCACTTAGCTGAGAGCTGGCGAAGGGGGCAGCAAGAAGGTGAATCAGCGACATGCATGTATCGAGCCCCGGAGGGACTCTGTATCAAGCTGTTCCCAAGAATGCACTCGCCCTAAAAAACGCCAGGTAAACCAGGTCCTTTAAAATCACAAACAAAATCCAAGTGGCTGCTGAAAAACGTCATCCACGACAACGGGATGACGTCAAAATGTGCTCAGGGAGGAGGAGAAACCTAAAGGAGACTCCACCAATCACATTCCAGATTAAGTCCCGTAGGAAACACAGTTTGAAGCTGGAAAATCCAACGTTGCTCACGCTGTTGAAGCCGCTGCTCACGTCACGTAATGTCCGTGATCAACTGGTCCATGCTGTCTTCCCATTGCTACCTTCCCAACCTCATGGAAGCCGGGAAGGTCACTGGTCTTGTCAACGTTGCAAATTTTGCACCACCACTGAGGAAGGGGTTCGTTGGATGCATGCATTTTCGGGCAAGTCGTTTTCATTCACGGGACACTCTACCTGTTTGACACCCTTTGTGGTGTATATGATTACTTGCCCCTGTAATTTATCTTACATCGGTAGGACTATCCGTCCGGTGAGGATCCGTTTGAGTGAACATGCCTCCCGATTGACTAACAGAGTACTTTCTGCCCCTATTGTGGATCATTGCCTCCAACACCATCATTCTTTTGCCGATTTACGATGGCGCGTGATTGATTCTATCCCTCTGGATCCCCGGGGAGGGGATCGTGAGCAGCGGCTTCAACAGCGTGAGCAACGTTGGATTTTCCAGCTTCAAACTGTGTTTCCTACGGGACTTAATCTGGAATGTGATTGGTGGAGTCTCCTTTAGGTTTCTTCTCCTCCTCCCTGAGCACATTTTGACGTCATCCCGTTGTCGTGGATGACGTTTTTCAGCAGCCACTTGGATTTCGTTTGTGATTTTAAAGGACCTGGTTTACCTGGCGTTTTTTAGGGCGAGTGCATTCTTGGGAACAGCTTGATACAGAGTCCCTCCGGGGCTCGAAACATGCATGTCGCTGATTCACCTTCTTGCTGCCCCCTTCGCCAGCTCTCAGCTAAGTGATGTTTTCACTCTATATAGTTTTGATATTTTGATGTATCTAATAAGCAATAAAAGGTCTCTGCCGACAACGAGTGGGGAGGTTTTTCCTCTCCCCATCTCAGGTCGGTGGACGCCGACAGAAAAACAAAAGTTTAAGGTTATTGGTTATTTAAACTAACTTCTTTTTCCAGGCTTTGTATGTTTTGACTTTTTGTTACATTGCTGACAACGGCTACTCTGTACAAATATCATACTGTTCTGGACCTTTCCCATGCCTTTTTTTGGGATAGAGGTCCAACCCACATCCAGGCAGTTTCTGGCATTTATTTTTGAGGGTCAGCATTATCAGTGGACCAGGTTACCCCAAGGATATGTGGAAAGTCCCTCCATATTCTCTCAAGCACTAGTTGCTGATTTGCAATCATTCAGGGCAGAGTTGCCCAGCAATGTGTCTTTGTTACAGTATGTAGATGACTTACTGCTTTCCACAGCTGAGGCTGCAGCAAACCTGGCCCTCACAGATAAACTTGTTTGTTATCTTTTGGAAAGTGGTTACCAGATTAATATGGCCAAGGCACAGATCTGCCAAACTGAAGTCATTTTTCTGGGTTTCCTAGTAGGAGATGGAATGCTGTCTCTGACAGAGAAAACTAAACAACACTGCTTGCAATTACAGATGCCTACCACTGTAAAGCAATTGCGATCTCTGCTCGGCATGATAAATTTCTGCCGTAATTGGATCCCAGGTCACAGTCAACGCACACATCCCTTTCGCAAATATTTAAAAGGGGGGGCTAAGGGGTCGACTGTTATCAGCCTGTCAGCTCCTGACCAGATTTTGCTTCAGTCTCTTCTGTCTGATGTCTCGCACACACCAAGTATCTGTCTCCCTGACTATTCAAAGGAGATGTTTCTCATTAGCTTTCACGGACATCACACGTGGGCAGCTGTGATTTATCAGGATGATGGTAAAATTGTGTCCTACTTGTCAGGGTCTTTTTCTGTTACAGAAATAGTTCTGCCTGATGTTGAGAGAGGGTTAGTAGCCACCAGTGAGGCAGTCAGGAAGACCTATAACACCTTTCATCCCTTGCGACTCACTGTGTATTGCTCCGGTGATGTAGAGGCATTGTTATGCAGTAATACTCTCCACTTTACCCCACATCGGGTGCACCAGCTTTGTGCTACTCTGCTACGGAGTCATATTCTCATTAAGCCATTCCCTGCAAGTCACCCTTTTGGCTACCTACAAAATTTAGTTTCTGTCATTGTTGGTGAGGCGGGAGATAACGTCCCCATTTTTTCTTTCGCAGATAATATTCTGTCTCTTCACGAAATGCCTGTCAATTCTAAAGTCTGGTTCACTGACGGTTCTGAGACGTCACTATGTTCTGGTTTCAGTGCAGTACAGATATCTCTATCTGGTGACATTCTAGATGTGTTGCAATATCAGTTGCCGAGTGCTTATAGTGCTCAAGGTGCTGAACTCTGTGCAATTTTGGCAGTCTTACTGCATCAGGAGAGACAGAACATTATTATATTCACTGACTCCCAATATGCAGCACAAGTGCTGACAGCGCTTCACCAGAAATGGTCACAAAGAGGTTTATCACTTCCTCAGCCAGCTCAATCTCACATCTTGATGAGATACATCAAATTTATGAGTGTTTAGAGAAACGCAGAATCAACAATCTGTTTCTGTGCTGTGAATGGGTTCCTGGACATACACAGGGAGACTCTTTCCGCCAGATGGGCAATGCCCTGGCAGATCAGTTAGCCAAAGAAGTAACTAGTAATGCTTCCCTGACTTTACCTGTCACCAGATCACAGATCTATTTAGTACCTGACCTTGCTGATTATCAGAAAGATGCTGTTTCTCATGAGATAGGAAACTGGGAGAGACTAGGTTGTTCCCAAATTAAGAAAATGTGGGTACATCCATCAGGAAAACTCTGTATCTGTTATGTAGCACTGAAACGCCTCACAGAACTCATTCATGATATCTATCATTCTAGTACTGCAAATGTTTACAGCATGCTTGAGGACATTTTTTGGTGTCCACACATGAAAAATCGCATTCAGGAACTAGTAGCTAAATGTCCTATGTGTATCCTGAATTCTCAGCCAGGAGGAAAACCCATAGCCAAAGGTCACCTCCCGGTTCTAAGTGGTCCTTTTGAATCCTGGTATGTAGATTTTACTGACATGATCCACAGATGTGCTCAGAAGCGGTACCTTTTAGTGTGGGTTTGCCCTTGGTCTAAATGGATTGAGGCTTTCCCCTGCAATAGAGAGACTGCTGAAGAAGTAGTAGAGGTTTTGCTAACACAAATAATTCCCCGATTTGGCATTCCTAAAGTCATATATTCTGATAATGGCTCTCACTTTCGTAATGCTCTTGTGACTGCACTCACCCAGCATCTCCCTGTTCAGTGGAAGTATGTTTCTGTGTATAAACCTACTTCCAATGGTCTTGTTGAACGATGTAATGGCATTTTGAAAACTCAACTCAGAAAGATTTACGCTTCTGGTCACATGACCTGGCTACAAGCATTACCAATGTGCTTGTTTCAGCTGCGTAATAGCCCGATCAAACGATTACATCTGACACCTCATGAAATGGCCACTGGCCGGCGTATGCGCACAACTAATTTATCACAGTCCCAGGTTCCAATTCATGATAGTCTCTCTGCTTACCTTGCAGGACTCCGGATTGCGCTCCAAGAAATTGCTGACCGTGTAGCAGACACACAGTCTGTGTCCAGACCATCCTTATTACCTTGCTTCCCTGTAGGGTCCACTGTCTATAAAAGAAATTGTGTTCGTGCATCCTGGGACTGCCCAACCTTTTCAGGACCCCACGTTGTCACTGCTGCTTCCCCTTTTGCTGCCAGACTGAATGATACTGATACTTGGGTGCATGTCAGCCATCTAAAAGCGTCTCCAGCTGTCCCATCTGATTAATCAGTTTTATTTCCCTACAGAACTCACGTGTTCTCACCACAGTGCTATGTTGTTAGTACCAAAGATGATCGCTGTCAAGCCTACTCCGTGGGCGTCCTTGTGCTTTTTTCTGGGAATCTCTGTCATAATCGTGCTCCTTATTGAGTGTTTACATCCAGATGGACAGCTAGCTTTGTTTCTCCAGGGATGGAACCAGACTAACCAGACGATATCTCGAGCACCCCGGGCTTTACCTGAAGGCTCTCTGAACTTGTGGAAGCAATCAGTATTACACATTGTTTCCCTGATGAACATTGCAGACTGCATTATTTGTACCCCTTTACCAAAGGGTGTATCATATGCTCCAGTACATGTTTCAAAGGTCCCCTTAAATGAGTATGCAGGACAGCTTGCTTGTGTAGATAATAATAATTTTTCTGCCAGTTGTTATGAGACTTTTAATTGTTCCCAGACGTGGCATGCAATGAATATGATACATGACCCTTTGCGTGTATATGTTGATCCGAATATGATATTTGATTTATGTTTAATAACAAATGTATCCATTGCTTTTTCAGATAAGTGTAATTTGTCGTATAATGTGCTTAGTGGATCCTTTCATTTTGCTAGTAATTCTGTCATGATAAAGTGGTATAATCAATCCGGTAATATGGACCCCTCCAGTATGCAATATGATTGGAAAAATATTACAAGAAGCCCGGTAGTGTTTACTGGATCTGACTTCCGCTGGTATGTGGGGGTTGGTCCCATTTACCACGATGGTTCAGCCGTGCTGTCAACGGGTTCTCAGAATGAATCTCCATATACTTCATGCTATCTCCCAATGTCCAGTTTCAGGAGGGATCTTACCTCAGCTACCACGGGAAAATCTTTTGTTAAGTGGTTTGATGGGCATCATATGAGTCGCATATGGACACCTGCTACAAACCTCTTTGCTGTAATGGGTCATTATTGGTTGTGTGGGGAAACTCTGTATCAGGTAATTAACCTCTCCCTATTACCCTGTGCTTTGGTTAAAGTTTCTTCTTCTTTTTCTGTCTTGATACCTCTTAATGTTACCCATCATTCTGCTTCTCGCTCCACCCTGCATAGATTAAAACGTAGCTCCTCAGCTTATGCTAGCCCCTGGGATTCCTCTATAGCCAAGGATGATGCCATTCAGGCCTCATTTGAGTATTTCAATTCCACTTATCCCATGACTAAAACTCGTTTGGATGCCCTTAGCGCAACAGCCTGGATTCCCTTTGCCACCCCCGCCCTAACTGCTGAGCTTGGTATGGCTGTACGCCGTTTGCAATGTTTGTTGCATATTCAAATGAAAGCTGTTACTGAATCCATATCACGCCTAGCTGAGTCCCTTGAGCAAAATACACAAATGACTCTGCAGAATAGGCAAGCTTTGGATTTACTTTTGGCCGCTGAAGGCGGAACATGCACTTTCATTAATGCTACAAACTGTTGTACTGTAATCGCTAACCACACGGTGTTTGTGTTAGATGCAATGAATAAGATAAAGCATCTCTCTGAATTACATATTGATGATTTTAAAGGGGGCTTCAACTTAATAATATCTGGGGTAGTATTGCTTCATGGTTTGCTAGTTTAGGTGTAGGACTTAAAGCCTTCTTTATTACGCTTTTAAGTATCGCTTGTTTTGCAATCATTGCCTGTTGTGCCTTATCCATTTTACTTGCCTGTTGTAAACGAATGATATCGCAAAGCACTAAAACCATGTATATTGTGTCAAGGGATCAGTACCAACGATTGCCTTTGAATGATCCATCTTTGTCTCAAATGGTTGTTATTCACGCCCCTTAGTGGGATTACTTTTACTACCCCCCAACAAAAAAAAAGAAAAAGAAAAAGAAAAAGTGGCGAATGTTGGGAAATCTGAGTTAGGTCTGCTTATATATTGGCTTTATATTGGCTTTATATGACTGCACCCTTACCTGGTGAAACTATGGATGGCACAGAAGACAATAGCTATATGAGAAGACAATAGCTATATGAGAGTATATGCTTGCCATAAGATAATGGATGCGGCCTGCTATGGAAGGATTCTGGGAAACCATATTCTGGATAGAAGTATGCAGAAGTTTGGGCCTAGTAATATCAGCAAAAAGTACAGGTCAGCACAAAATACTCTCTGCCTGGTTTCAATTAGTGCCAAAAGAAGAACAACACAGGAAGGGTCAGAGGTCACAAGCTATGCATAGATGAACAGACCTATAAGCAAATCCAGATGTATAAACGTAAAAAGAGATTCTTCCCCTGGGAAAAGTGTTGTAGGATCCTGAGGCCCTGCTGACACTTAAGAATGTATGATGGATTCAAGTGTTGTAGGATCCTGAGGCCCTGCTGACACTTAAGAAATGTATGATTAATTTGAAACAGACATTTGAGACGGGGAGAAATGTATATAAGGCAGTTATTTTTCAGGTAAGGGTGGGCAGTATTTTCTCCCCCTTCGCAGAGAGAGAGAGAAGGTACTGTCTGCCATTTCTATAGACGGGC
Organism: Ichthyophis bannanicus; assembly: GCA_033557465.1. Classification (NCBI taxonomy): domain Eukaryota; kingdom Metazoa; phylum Chordata; class Amphibia; order Gymnophiona; family Ichthyophiidae; genus Ichthyophis; species Ichthyophis bannanicus. The sequence goes on from CM066032.1 coordinate 474,131,577, forward strand.
TTTTGCTGTTCTGTATGACACTGCTATTTTGTTATGCTAAAATAAAAAGTTTTTGTAATTAAAGCAATTGCCGTCTAAGTAATTCTTTGATTGATGCTGCTTGTGAGAACCAGAAGCCACACCACCTAACCATAAAAACGCTGAACCAAACCACCCATCGAGCTTCAGGCCATGCCAGGTCTGAACAGGCACAAATGCTTGTGTGCGCATTTGAGTAGCTATATCTTCAACAACGTGCCCATTATTATCAATCTGCAAACAACAGTTGGTTAAATTCAATTTTCCACACACTCCACCTTCAGCTGCTAACAAATAATCTAGAGCTAAACGATTCTGATAAATAGCTGTGCGCATTTGTGTACTTTGCTTAGCCAAAAGAGTTAGTGCTTTGCTGGTTTCATTGGTTATTATTTCAACAACAGCTTGTAAACGTATAATACGATTCATCATATACACAGGAGTACAATATCCCCATGTCCCATCTTGTGTCCAAGTAGCAGGTCCATAGTATGAAATGATTCTCTCAGGTGGCCACTCCTCATCATTCCACTTGTCCCATTGGCCTATTTTCAAGACCTTTCGTTTCTGTCGACTCCTGTACACAGGAAAACCCAGTTGTTCTCCATGGGATGCAGGCAACAGGAAAAAGGAAGGTCGTATGGTTCCCAATGCACATGCTCCTCCCCAGTGGTGAGGAAGCCTAGCATATGCTCGGGTTCCACAAATCCAGTACAGTCCAGGTGGTGCTTGCCAGGTACCATGAAACGCTAAATTAGTCCAGATGCTGGCAAGATTAGGAAAGAGGACTAGGGTTGGAGAGCTCTGGAGTGTTGACCCCCGACCACCAGGACGTCTTCCTAGTGGTACTGTTGTAGAATGTCTGATTGAGACAGACCAGCTGTCCAACCTCCATGTTAAACTGTGGTCCAGAGCGAGCAAAACACAAGTTACCAACAATGGGGTGGGCCAGTACCCACTCACTAGTAGTATTATGTAAATCAGTCTGATTATAAGGAATAGAATAGTTCACTTCTTGCGCCTCCCAGGGCCATTGGTCTCCCATCTTAGTTCCTCCACAGAAGAAGCAGTCCGAAATGTGGAGACTAGATGCTACTGCCCCAGCAAGCTCAAGGAACAAGTTTTGGGAGGCATGAGGAATCTCAGACTCTGCCTTCATGGCTTCATAAAAAGAGTGATGTATTCAATAAGGTGCAGATACATGAGTCTTAGTATTCAGCTGTATATGTATAAAAGTTCCAGGATCTATACCTCCTCCTGCTATTCGTAACCCAAATCTATACCCCTGCTTCCACTGGCTGGGGTTAAGTATGATGAGCCGCACCGGATTACAGGCACCTTTCTTGCACTTCCGAGGTTCTGGTAAGAATAATCTTTCCAGGCTGGCTATGCGTTTATCTCCCTCTCGTCCAGTAGGCCCTCCAGACCAAGTAGCATAATACACGCATTCCCACTTGGGACAGTAGTAAGCATCTTTGGATGATGTACTGTAGACGGTTGGGGAAGATTTCCCAGTACACTTTCCCCATCCATATGCTCCTTCAGGACACACATATTTATCATCATAGTAGTAGGCTTGCTCCCAATAGCCACACTTGTGATAGGCATTTCTGTTTATCACATCACAAGCATCAAAACTCAGGGTAACATGCTTCGTGGGATCAGGGAGCTGTCGTGTGGCATTTATGAGGGCTCCATCCTCATCATTCCACCGTATCTCAAGTACATAATAGGAGGGATTCTGCTGGGGGTTATAACAAGTCTTACTTTTCCCCTTCGTACAGATATTTAACTCTGTACCATTATATACACACCGGCTAACTATACCAGTGCAAGTATAGTAAGAATGATAAAGTAAAGTCTGAGTGACCTTCAGTCCAGTTCGGGTGGTAGTTATACAAGCTACACAAGGGGGTAAGGCAAAAGTTTTTTCCAGGAATCCCAGGACCATCACTCCCATAAGGCAATAGTGGAGGAACATTGTGATTACAGTCTTTAGAGGTCAACTGAAATGTTGGGTACGATGAACTTGTAGGGTCTTTTCTTCTTCTTCTCTGCTTCAACTGCTACCCTTGCGCGACAGGGGCAAGATAATAAGATCTAGAGACTCTTACAACGCTGGTTGTCTCCGCAATGTGAGTCGCAATGGAGTCTCAGGGTCATTTACTGAGGTCCATTGACCAGGTTCAGGAGCAGCTGCCGGCTTCACTCGACTGTGATGGATCCAGGGTTCGAGTTCTGCAACTTTTACTGCAGTTGGGGTTGACAAGATGACAACATAAGGTCCCTTCCAATGCAGCGCCAGCGGGGTCTTTCTCCACTCCTTGATCCACACTGACACTCCTGGCTTGAAGGGATGCAGAGGCTCTGTTAGGTTAATGGGCAATCGATCTTGCACCCAGGTATGAAGACTCTGCAAAACAGAACCTAAAGCCAATAGTTCTTGTCTAGTTATTTCAGATCCAATTTGTCTCATATCTCCTTCTATCCCCGTACAATGGCTGGGGGATGCCCATACAAAATCTCAAAAGGGGATACTCCTAAAGACTTGGTTGGAGCAGAACGTATCCTAAGAAGAGCTAGAGGGAGAACCTGGAGCCACTTTAGGTGTGTCTCTTGACAAAGCTTGGTCAACTGAGATTTCAGGGTTCTATTCATACGTTCTACTTTCCCTGAACTCTGGGGTCTGTAGGCAGTGTGCAGCTTCCATTGTATCTGTAGAGCTCGAGCTAACTGTTGAGTCACTTGGGACACAAATGAGGGTCCATTATCTGATCCTATAGTCAATGGTATTCCAAATTGAGGAATAATCTCATGGAGCAGCACTCTAGTGACTTCTCAAGCTTTCTCAGTTCGGGTGGGACAGGCTTCTACCCACCCAGAAAATGTGCAAACCAGAACTAACAGGTAGTGATATCCGTTTGCTCGTGGCATTTCAGTAAAATCCACCTGAATATCACTCATAGGGGTCACCCCTACTGACTAAACTCTTGGGGGTGGAATGGGACCTTGCTTAGTATTATTCTTGGCACATGTCAAACATTGCTGTGCCACTGAAGCGGACAGGGGTCCTAATAGTGAGATACAGAAATGGGGTCTTAGGGCTCTTTCCATGGCCGTTTTCCCATAATGCGTGGCCTGATGAAAAGCATGAACAAAGGCTGGCCCTAATGCTTCAGGAATGACTGTGGGACCTGGAGGTGAGCTACCCTCTGGAGGTGGCAGCACTATCCAACCTTTCTCTGTTAGGACCCCTCCCTCCTTTTCACAGAAATAATCTAACTCTCTTGTAGTGTATCGGGGAGCCCATGAGCTAAGGGGCACAGGGAATAAAGCTGCCTGCATCGGAATATCTTGGGTCACAGCTCGACCAGTCGTAGCTGCTTTTCGGGCTATGGCATCAGCAAACCTGTTCCCTCGGGTAACTTCTCCTTCTCCTGCTCCTGCCTGATGACCTCGACAGTGCATGACTGCAACTTGCTTAGGGGCCCATACAGCATCTAATAATATCAATATCTCGGGCCCATACCTAATGGACTTGCCCCCTGAGGTGATCAACCCCCGTTCTTTATACAAGGCTCCATGTGCGTGCAAAGTTGTAAAGGCATATTTGGAATCTGTGTACACATTTAAGCGGAGTCCTTCTCCTAATGTCAGTGCTCTAGTGAGAGCTATCAGTTCAGCCTTCTGTGCTGAAGTTCCTGGGGCCAGAGCTGAGGACTCAACTACCAGATCAAGGGTCACCTCTGCATATCCGGCACAACGATGTCCATTGATGACAAGACTGCTTCCATCTACAAAGAAAGTCCGTTCAGGGGCCTCCAGAGGGACATCAGTCAAATCCGGGTGACTTGAAAATACAGTGGCCATAGTTTCTAAACAGTCATGATCAGAGGGCCCAGGACCAATCAGGAACAAGTAGCAGGATTCAGGGCTTGACTGACTTTTTTTTTTTTTCGATTTTAATCCTCTTTATTAAGGAAAAACAAGAAAATACAAATAAAATAAACAATCATTATACTAGGGCTTGACTGACTTTTAACTGTATCTGGGGGTTTTCGCACAGCATACTCTGATATTTCAACATTCGTGAATTCGTTAGCCAGAAACTTCCTTTGTGTTCCATGAGGGTCAGGACAGAATGCGGCACAGTAACTTGAAGATTCTGTCCCAGAGTGAGCTTGTCTGCTTCACTCACTAAAAGGGCTGTTGCTGCAACAGCTCTCAAACAAGGGGGCCAACCTCTTGTTACCACATCCAACTGTTTTGACAAGTAGGCTACTGGCCGTTGCCAAGATCCAAGAGATTGAGTCAGTACCCCTAGAGCATTTTCTTGTGACTCATGGACGTAGAGATGAAAAGGTTTCTGGACATCTGGGAGACCCAGAGCTGGTGATGACATCAGAGCGCTTTTCAGAGATTGGAATGCTGCATCCTGTTCAGGTCCCCACTCCAGTGGAGACTTTTCCATTCCTTTGGTAACTTGATACAATGGTTTTGCTAGCAGTGCAAAATTGGGGATCCATATGCGACAGTATCCTGCAGCCCCCAGGAAGGCTCTTACTTGCCTCCTGGTGGTTGGAGTGGGAATACTGCATACAGCTTCTTTGCGTTCAGGTCCCAAGCGTCGAATTCCACTGGACAACTGGAACCCTAGATATTTAACTTTAGTTTGACATAGTTGCGCCTTGGCTCTTGAGACTTTGTATCCAGCCTCATTCAGAAGGTACAGGAGTTCACTGGTGGCTTGTAAACATTCACTTTCTGAATTGGTGGCTATGAGCAGGTCATCCACATACTGAAGGAGAACCCTTTGTCCTGGGTTCACTGAGTAACTTGAAAGATCTTGATTCAGGGCACACTGCAGAGAGTAGGTGAATTCTTGAATCCTTGAGGTAATCGAGTCCAGGTAAGCTGGCCCCGCCTCCCTGTTGTGGGGTCTTGCCATTCAAAAGCAAACAAAAGTTGACTGGTGGGGGCTAGGCGTATGCAGAAAAAGGCATCTTTCATGTCCAGGACGGTGAAATGAGTAGCCTCAGCGGGGATCAGTCCCAAGAGAGTATAAGGATTTGGTACCACTGGGTGTATAGTTTCAACTGCATCATTTACCCGCCTTAAATCTTGTACTGGGCGGTAATCCCCTGTCCCAGGTTTCTTGACTGGGAGGAGAGGGGTGTTCCAAGTCCAGCAAAGTACTTTTAGTTTAAATTTAAAACACAGAAGAGAGCTTTCTGATTAAATTTAGAACCCAGCAGAGAGCTTGTAGTTTAAATTTCATAATAAGTTAGAGCCTAGCAGCAGCAAAGAGATATAATTTAAATCAAATCAGAATTTAGCTTACCTCAGCAGCACAAGACAGGGTACTGTGTAGCAGCCCTCTTTTAATAGGTGTTATTTCCCTCCCTCCCCACACCCACCCACCCCTGGGATAATCATAGCTTTATAGAGTAGTTACTCACCTGTAACAGGTGTTCTCCAGGAGCAGTAGGAATCATCCCTCACTTATGGGTGTCATCGACGCCGATGAAGCCCCAGCGGAGCATTTCCCCAGCTTTCCATGAAAGCCTTTGGGAATGCTGGCACACATGCGCGGTTCCCTTCCCGCCTAAAGGTGCCATCTTACCTCAGTCAAATGACATAGCTAAGAACAGCACACAAAAATGTAAAAAGTAAACTATGTACGACTGCAACTCCAAGGGGAGGAGGGAGGGTAGTGAGGACTGATTCCTGCTGCTCCTGGAGAACACCTGTTACAAGTGAGTAACTACTCTTTCTCCAGGACCAAGCAGGAAGTCAGTCCTCACTTATGGGTGACTCCCCAGCTCTGGGCTACCAGAAACCCAGGCTGAACAAGAGAACTCCCTCTAGTCTCAGCAACACAGTAAAGGCTTTGCAAGGACACACCCTCAACAGGTAGCCCAACCAGAGGGCAGGAGTTGCCTAGACCTCAAAGAGATTCCGGAGTACTGCTTGGCCAAAAGCACTGTCCCTACGGGACTCCCTCTCCAGACAGTAGTGGGCTGCAAAAGTCTGGCTTGAAGATCAAGTAGCAGCCCTGCAGATGTCTTGCAATGGAACAGAGCGGAGGTGAGCCACTGATGCAGCCACTGCCCTCACACGGTGGGCCGTGACCCTACCCTGCAAAGGAAGGTCAGCCGCCTTGTAAGCCCAGGTGATACAGTCAGCCACCCAGATGGACAAGGAACGCTTGGACACAGGCCTCCCCAAGTTATTGGGGTCAAAAGAAAGGAAGAGCTGAGAAGCCTTCCTGTGACCTTGCATACGTTCATGGTAGAAGGATAAGGCCCTCCTACAGTCCAAGGTATGGAGAACTGTTTCAGCCTAACTTGCATGAGGCCTAGGGAAGAAAGTAGGAAGAACCACCTCCTGGTTGAGGTGGAAAGAGGAGACAACCTTAGGAAGGAACTTAGGGTGAGTCCTGAGGACCACCCTGTTTTTATAGAACCTGGTGTAAGGTCTATCACAGACCAAGGCCTGAAGCTCACGCACTCTCCTAGCCGAAGTAAGGGCTATCAGAAAGAGAGTCTTCCAGGAAAGGAAGCGTAGAGGGCAAGTAGCCATAGGCTCAAAAGTTGGGCGAGTCAGTTGCTGCAAGACCACATTAAGCTCCCACTCAGGAGCAGGAGGACGTATGGGAGGTTTGAGCAGAAGCAAGCCCCTGAGAAACCTATAAACCAAAGGGTGCACAGATAGGGAATGGCCCTCAACTAGGGAGTGGTGAGCTGCCAAAGCAGAGAGGTGGACCCGAACAGAGTTTGACTTGAGACCTTGATTGGACAAGTGCAGCAGATACTGAAGCACTACTGACACAGTACAGGAGAAAGCTGCGTGCTGAGGATCCTGACACCACACAGAGAACCTTTTCCACTTGAGAGCATAGGTTTTCCTAGTGGATTGTTTCCTGGAAGCTAGGAGAACTTCCTCAACCTCGGGAGGCAGGCCCCAGGGAGCCAACACTACCCTTGCAGCCTCCATGCCATCAGATTGAGAGCCTTGAGATTGGGATGCAACAAGGAGCCCTGATTCTGAGAGAGAAGGTCGGGTTGCAATCCCAGAGGCAGAGGCAGATCCACTGCCAGTTGAAGCAGGAGGGGGAACTAAGGCTGCCTTGGCCACCTGGGAGCTACCAGGAGGACTGAGGCCCTGTCTTGGAGAATCTTGAACAGTGTTCGGGCCACCAGAGGGGTGGGAGGAAACGCATAGAGTAGGCCCTGAGTCCAGGGAATCAGAAAAGCATCTGCTGCTACTCTCAGAGGATGCGGTTGCCTGGAGCAGAACCTTGGCAGCTGGTTGTTCAGTGGACTGGCAAACAGGTCTTTGGAGGGAAGCCCCCATCTCAAGAAAATCTTTTGAACCACTAAAGGATGTAGCTGCCACTCGTGTGGTTGCAGAATCCTGCTCAATCTGTCTGCCAGGGAATTCTCCTGGCCTGGAAGATAGACTGCTTTGAGGAGCATGTCGTGTTTCAGGGCAAAGGAACAGAGGTCCTGGGCCTCCTGGCAAAGGGGCTGGGAACCAGTTCCGCCCTGTTTGTTGACATAGAACATGGCTACCTGGTTGTCTGTCTGGATCAAGACAGACTGTTGTGCCAGGGAAGCAGTAAAGGCCTTGAGGGCCAAGCGGATAGCTCTGAGTTCCAGCAGATTGATCTGCTGAGAAGCCTCCCAAGGAGACCACAGGCCCTGGGTGCACTTGTCTAGGCAATGTGCTCCCCAACCCTGCAGAGAGGCATCGGTGGTTAGGACCACTGTATGAGGTGGGATCTGAAAGGGCACCCCTACCAGCAGATTGGGGGGGGTGTAACCACCAGTTGTGGGAGGCCAGGAAACGGTGGGACACTCTGATCCTGTCTCTGAGACTGCCTGAGGCTTGTGACCACTGAGTCCGAAGGCACCACTGGGCAGGTCTCATATTGAGCCTGGCATTGGGGGGGTCACCTGTACTGTTGACGCCATGTGGCCCAGAAGCCTGAGACAGAGTCTGGTGGAGACCAGGGACCTGTGCAGAAACTTGCTGGCGAGGTCCATGAGCCTTTGTGCTCGGTCCACTGGTAAGAATGCTCTTGCTAGCTGAGAATCCAACCTTGCTCCTATGAACTCCAAGTTCTGGGAGGGGAGCAAAGTGGACTTTGCGAAGTTGATGACAAAGCCCACCTTTTGGAGCAGTTCTATGGTCCTGTTGGTGGCCTGTTGAACTTCCAGGGAAGTCTGGCCTCTGATGAGCCAGTCGTCTAGGTAAGGAAACACAAAGATGCCCTGATTTCTCAGGTAGGCTGCCACCACTGCCAGGCACTTGGTAAACAGCCTGGGAGCAGAGGTCAGTCCAAAAGGCAGTACTCTGTACTGATAATGGTTTCCTCCCACAATGAACCTGAGGTACCTTCTGTGGTCTGGATGAATAAGGATGTGAGTGTAAGCATCCTTTAGATCTAAAGAGCAAAGCCAATCTCCCTGCTGGAGGTAGGGCAGAAGTGTTCCAAGAGTAAGCATCTTGAACTTCTCTTTCACTAGAAACTTGTTTAGGTTTCTGAAATTCAAAATGGGTCGAAGACCACCAGTTCTTTTTGGCACCAGGAAATACCTGGAGTAAAACCCGTGACCTTGGAAGTGGGGAGGCACAGGCTCCACCGCCTTGTCCAGCAACAGACCTTTTAGCTCCTGGAGGAGAAGGGCTGTATGCAGGGGAGGCCGGAAAGGTTCCCCTGGGAAGTGTGGCGGAGGCAGTTGGTGAAAGTGCAGGGCATAGCCTCGATGGACCATGTCCCAGCACCCAACTGTCCTGGGTTATCAAGGGCCACTTGTGGGCGAACAAGGCTAGGCGGCCTCCTGTGCAGGGCTGGGTCTGCAAGGGAGGTATGGCTATACTCAAGAAGTCAAAATCCCCCACCCTGCTGAGTGGGAGCAGGGGCTGCAGGCTTGGGGGTCCTCTGCCTACGGGGCCCATTACCCTGGCCCTTGGCTTGCTGACCCTGGGGGGCAGCTTGGGCAGCCGGATATTGTGGGTACTGTTTGTAGCAGCGCCCTTCCTCGGGTAAAATGACTTTTTACCCAAGCCCTTCTTTTTATGAGAAGGGGCAAAGGTCTTCCTCGACAGCCTTGTCCTCGTGAGGTGCTTTGTCTCGAGCTGAGCGGCCTTCTCGGCCACAGGCTTGCCAAAAAGGTTTTCACCTCGGCAAGGGACATCGACCAACTTGTCCTGAACCCATGGCTCGAGGTCCGATGACTGCAGCCATGCCTGGCGTCGGGCCGCGATGCCGGCTGCCGCTACTCGGGCCGAAGCCTCGAAGCCATCGTAGGCGGCGCGGGATATAAACTTAGAGCATTCCCGGATCCTCGAAGACAAGGACTTAAAACTCTGCAAGGGTTCCCCTGAGAGACCAGCAGAGAATCCGGCCAACTCCTTGGCCAGGTCTCGTAAATACATGCCCATGTACAGCTGGTAAGTCTGGACACGGCAAGCAAGCATCGAGCCCTGAAAGCACATTCTACCGACGCCATCAAGGCTTCGGGCTTCCCTGCCAGGACGCACTGCAGAGTGCAACTTCTGACTCTTCAGATGATGCATGGCCGATTCCACAACCATGGAATGGTGTGGTAGCTGTGCTTTCTGGAAGCCAGGACTCTTTCGGAGCCGATAGATGGAATCGACTCGCTTGCTCAAAACTGGCGCCAAGGCCAGTGCCTCCCACATCCGGAAGAGGAGCCGTTCCAGCATCGGAGGAACCGGGACAGTAAAGGCCTCCTTCGTAGGAGAGTCATACTGCAGAGCATCGAGCTCCTCGGCTCGAGGCTCTTCCTCGGGGTCAGCCGAGATAGCCAGGGCAGCGGCCATATCGCAGACAAACTCCGAGAACCTAGTATCCTCCGGAGGGGATCTACTCCGGGGCTCAGACTCTGGTGAGTCCGAGGGGACACACCGAGTCTTGAAGGTGTCAGGAGACTCCTCGTCTTCGGTCTCCCAAGCAGACTCGTCCGATGTCGAGTCGAGGTCCGACCCAGCAGGGCCTTTAGGCACCCGCCCCGATGCCGGTGGCACCGGCATCGAGACCCTCGGTCCCGAACGGGAGGTCGAGGGAGACCTCGACCGAGGACGACTTCGAGCCGCAAGGGACTCGAGAATCGGCTCGGTCTCCGGGGTCGACTTCGAAGTCAATGTCCCGGTGGTCGGGGCAGATGCGCCAGACAGGCTGGCCATCAGAGCCCGCTGCTGATCCATGAAGGCAGACATTCTGCTCTCCAAGGCTGTCAACCTGAGACTCAGCTCGGGTGACGCAGCAGGGCCCGACGTCGGTACTCGGGGAGGCGAGTCAACGAGGACAACAGGACTTACGTGTCCAGCAGACTCCGGCTCCATGCGAGGAACCTTAGTTGGCTTCTCCTGGTCCACGGGCCCGGGACGACGGTCGGGGGTCTTAGACCTGGCCCTCGAGGGCTCAGGGACCTCCTCCGATGCTGCCCTCGCGAGCCGCTTCTTCCTCTTACGTTCCCGGTCGGGGGACCCCCTGTCCGAGGAGCTCCGACGCCTCTCGGGATCGGACTCCCGAGATGTCGAGGCCTCAGACGAGGTCCGGGCCCGGGCAGAGGCCGAGTCCGAGAAAAACCTTTCACTTTGTTGCTGACCACTTCGGAGGGCCTTGGATTTTTCCACATGGCCCGCACGTTTTAGAATCGTGGTCCGGGCCAAGGCACCGAAGACAGCAGTCGTGTGTGTCGGTGAGAGACATTATCTTTTTATACCGATCACACTTTTCAAAACCACTGGAAGCCATCGGAGAGAAAAGGGTCCCCGCGAGGTCAAAGGACCGGCCTTCCAGGGAAAAAGAAAAAGATTTGGCGCAAGCGCCTAGCCACTAAGGGCAAAAACCGAAAAACGAAAAAAGGGATTCGATACCGATGTACCGAACCCGGCGGGAGGGGAACCGACATCGAATCCGAGGAAAAAAGCGAAATAACACCAAGAAAAAACTTCTCTTTTCCGGGAAAAAAAGGACACACGTCCGATGGGCTTCACGGAAAAAAAGAGACTGAGGTAAGATGGCACCTTTAGGCGGGAAGGCAACCGCGCATGCGTGCCAGCATTCCCAAAGGCTTTCATGGAAAGCTGGGGAAATGCTCCGCTGGGGCTTCATCGGCGTCGATGACACCCATAAGTGAGGACTGACTTCCTGCTTGGTCCTGGAGAAAGGTATTACACATCTTAAAAGACAGGAGGTGCTCTCAGGTGAAGCTCATTACCCAAATCAGCCATACACTAAGGACCTGAGATTAGTTAAGCTTCAGGTGAACAAGGTATATTACACGTATTAGGTACAGTTTTATTAGTATAAATATCCATAGCAACCCTTAGTAAGTAAAGAACTTAGATCTAAACACAAACTTAAAACTAAGATGCAGACAGCAGTCCAGCAGCGGGATGGGGGCTTTCCAGTCTTTTGCATTGAGTGTCACATGTATGATTTTCTCCCAGTTGGTGAGAGGTCTTACGTGTGCACTAGGTGCAAGGAGCTCTTTGCTCTCAGGGAACGAATCCGTTCTCTAGAGGCTAAAGTAGCAGACTTGGAAAGCATAAGACAGACAGAGAGGTACATAGATGAGACCTACAGGGATATAGTCCTGAAGTCCCACCTCCAGTCTGGCAGCATCCCTGTTGCCATGGAGGAGAGAGGTCATGTGACAGGAGAGCATCACCCTGGTGTGGCAGGAAGTGATCCTGTAACTAGGACCTGTCCTCCAGGTGATGTAAAACCCTCTCGCACTGAGGAAGTTTCTCCAGGGCTATGTGCCCATGAGGGAAGGGTTAGGACAGCCGTTATAGTTGTTGATTCGATCATTAGGCATGTAGATAGCTGGGTGGCTGGTGGACGTGAGGATCGCCTGGTAACATGCCTGCCTGGTGCGAAGGTAGCGGACCTCACGCGCCACCTAGATAAGGTCTTAGATAGTGCTGGGGAGGAGTCTGCTGCCTTGGTACATGTCGGTACCAATGACATAGGAAAATGTGGTAGGGAGGTTCTGGAGGCTAAATTTAGGCTTTTAGGTAGGAAGTTGAAATCCAGAACTCCCAGGGTAGCATTCTCCGAAATGCTTCCTGTTCCACGCACAGGACCCAAAAGGCAGGCAGAGCTCCGGAGTCTCAATGCTTGGATGAGACAATGGTGCAGAGATGAGGGTTTTGGATTTGTTAGGAACTGGGGAATATTCTGGGGAAAGGAGGGGCTCTTCTGAAGGGATGGGCTTCACCTTAACTGGGATGGAACCAGGCTGCTGGCATTAACCTTTGAAAAGGAGATAGAGCAGCTTTTAAACTAGATATTAGGGGAAAGCCGACAGTCGCCCAAGAGCGGATGGTTCGGAAGAATGTATCTTTGAAGGATACTACCAAAAGCATATTTCAATCTGTTAAATATGTTTTTCTTGAGCTTGAGCAACTTGAGGCTTTCTTGTTAAATAAGGAAAATGTATGAGAATTATTTACTTCTTGACCTAGTATTTAGGGTATGTGATTTTTTTTTGGAATCCAATCAGGTTTCCTTTTTTTTTTGTTCCTTTGTTTTATGTGTGATCTTATATTGATATTTGTTTTCCTATTTAGATTTGCTTAATTACCTTGGAAGTGTTTCAGGGCGATACTCCTCTTGATGTGGACTTGATTGTACTGCTTTAACCATGTGTTGTTGCATGTTCATGTATAAATGGATAAATAAAAAATTAAAAAAAAAAAAAAGAGCGGATGGTTCGGAAGAATGTATCTTTGAAGGATACTACCAAAAGCAGAGAGGTTCCACAAAAGAGTAAAGTAGCCCAAATGCCCTCAAGTATGGAGCAGACAGAGCTTAAAGATCCCAAATTACCCATGTCTAACAATAGCCAAATTAATATGAATAAAATACATTCTCTAAAATGCTTGTTTGCAAATGCTAGAAGTCTAAAAAATAAGATGGAAGAGTTAGAATATATAGCACTAAATGAAAGGTTAGATATGATTGGAATATCAGAGACATGGTGGAAGGAGGACAACCAGTGGGACACTGTGATACCTGGGTACAAACTATATTGTAATGATAGAGCTGATCAAATTGGTGGAGGGGTTGCTCTCTATGTTAGAGAGGGCATTGAGTCAGAAAGGATTAAAGTTTTGCAAGAAACAAAATCTGCTATATGGATTGAAATTCCATGTAAAAGGGGGAAGGCAATGGCAGTGGGGGTGTACTATCGAGCGCCTGGCCAGAATGACCAAATGGATGATGAAATGCTCAAAGAAATCAAGGAAGCTAACAAAAGTTACAGCGCAGTAATAATAATGGGTGATTTCAACTACCCCGGTATCGACTGGGTCAGTGTCACGTCAGGACATGCTAGGGAGATAAAGTTCCTAGATGAAATAAATGACTGCTTCTTGGAGCAGCTGGTTTATGAACCGACCAGAGGGGAAGCCATATTAGACCTAGTCCTTAGTGGAACACCAGATCTAGTGCAAGAGATAAGGTTGTTGGGGCCACTTGGCAATAGTGATCATAGCATGATCGCCTTTGATTTAATTAGTGGAGGAGGCATAGTAAGGAAATCCACAGTACTACCTTTTAACTTTCGAAAGGGAGACTATGATAAAATGAGGAAAACAGTTAAGAAAAAACTAAAAGGAGCAGTTGCAAAGGTTAAAGACGTACATCAGGCTTGGCTGTTGTTGAAAAATACTATCTTGGAAGCCCAGACCAGCTGTATTCCACGCTTTAAGAAAAGTGGAAGGAAGTCCAAAAAACTGCCAGCATGGTTTAAAGGTGATGTCAGAGAGGCTGTTCTTGCAAAAAAAGCATATTTCAGGAAATGGAAAAAAGAGCCAAACGACGAAACCTGGAAACAGCACAAGCACTGGCAAGTCAAATGCAAGGCATTGATAAGGCAGGCAAAGGGAGAATTTGAGAAGAAGCTTGCTGCGGAAGCAAAACCCGAAGTAAAGACCTTTTCAAGTACATTCATAGCAAAAAAACCCGTGAGACAGTCAGTTAAAGGGGTTAAAGGAGCACTAAGAGGCGACAAGGCGATAGCGGAGAGACTGAATGAATTATTTGCTTCAGTCTTTACTGAGGAAGATGTAGAGATGTTACCCATGATTGAAGTGGTATTTAAAGGTGCGGACGAATTGAAGGAAATATCGATACATCGGGAAGATGTATTACAACTATTAGATAAACTGAAGAGTAGCAAATCACCTGGGCCGGATGGTATACATCCAAGGGTGTTGAAAGAACTGAAATATGCGATTGCAGACCTGCTATTAGTAATCTGTGAACTATCATTAAAATCATCTCTAATACCTGAAGATTGGAGGATCGCCAATGTAACACCAATTTTTAAAAAGGGTTCCAGGGGTGATCCGGGAAACTACAGACCGGTGAGTCTGATATCAGTACCGGGAAAAATGGTAGAAACCATCATAAAGAATAAAATTACTCAGCATGTAGATAGTCATGACCTAATGGGAGACGGCCAACATGGCTTTAGACAAGGAAGATCTTGTCTTACTAATCTGTTATGTTTTTTTGAAGGAGTGAATAATCAGGTGGACAAAGGTGAGTCGGTTGATATTGTGTATCTGGACTTTCAGAAAACCTTTGACAAGGTCCCTCATAAGAGACTTTTGGCAAAACTAAAGAGTCATGGGATAGGAGGCAGTGTACTATTGTGGATCAGGAACTGGTTAAAAGATAGAAAGCAGAGGGTAGGGCTAAATGACCAATTTTCCCAATGGAGAAAAGTGAATAGTGGTGTACCCCAGGGATCTGTGCTGGGTCCGCTGCTTTTTGACATATTCATAAATGACCTGGAAAGTGGAATAACGAGTGAGGTTATCAAATTTGCAGATGACACAAAACTATTTAAAGTTGTTAAAACCCAAGAGGATTGTGGAAAATTGCAAGAGGATCTTGATAAATTGGAAGACTGGGCATCAAAATGGCAGATGAAATTTAATGTGGACAAGTGCAAGGTTATGCACCTAGGGAAGAACAACCCAAACTATGGTTACACGATGCAAGGTTCCACATTAGGAACCACCACCCAGGAAAAAGATTTAGGCGTCATTGTGGATACCATGTTAAAACCCTCGGCCCAGTGTGCAGCAGCGGCCAAGAGAGCAAATAGAATGCTAGGTATGATAAGGAAAGGAATGGAAAATAAAACAAAAGATAATATAGTGCCTCTATATCGTTCCATGGTGAGACTGCACCTTGAATATTGTGTGCAATTCTGGTCGCCGTATCTTAAAAAGGATATAGCGATTTTAGAAAAGGTTCAGAGAAGAGCCACCAAAATGGTAAAGGGGATGGAAGGATACTCCTATGAAGAAAGGCTAAAAAGGTTAGGGCTCTTTAACCTGGAAAAGAGACGGCTGAGGGGGAGATATGATAGAAGTCTATAAATTAATGAACGGAGTGGAACGGGTAAACGTAGATCGATGGTTTACCTTATCAGAATATAGAAAGACTAGGGGACATGCAATGAAGCTACAGGGTAAACTATTTAAGACTAATAAAAGAAAATATTTTTTCACTCAACGTGTAATCAAACTCTGGAATTTGTTACCGGAGGATGTAGTAAAGGCTGTTAGTGTAGCTGGGTTTAAAAAAGGTTTGGACAAGTTCCTGGAGGAAAGGTCCATAAACCATTATTAAGAAGGGACCCAGGATATCAATGCTTGAACCAATACAAGCATTGTGTTACCTGTGTCCCTTGGGGAAACTTCTAGGTACATATGACCTAGATTGGCCACTGTTGGAAACAGAATACTGGGCTTGATGGACCTTGGTCTGACCCAGTATGGCATATGTTATGTTCTTATGTTCTTATGTTAAGGTGACTGGTACTCCTTGAGAAGTCCATACTTCAACAGTTTCATCAGATGGCAGTGGATTCCTTCAATGGCTGGTCGGGGAAGAGGATACTGCTTCACATGCACTGGTTCCACTCCTGGCTTGAGGGTGACAATGACAGGGGCTATGTTCTTCGCTAGGCCAGGTGGATTATCTTCTGCCCATACTTCAGGCTGGGCTATAAGGTTGGTGGGTATACAGGAACTGGTTGACTTCATTGGAGGTGTACTATAGAACCGCCATTCTTCTTCTCGGGGAACAGTTAGCACCATCAATCCAGCAGGCTTTGGGTTCACAGTCATCTGCATTTCTCCCCCTTCAGCAAAGGATATTTGTGCCTGAAGCTTTGCAAGCATATCTCGGCCCAAAAGTGGAATAGGGCACTCAGGCATATACAAGAACTGGTGCGTTATTTTCTGTCCCCCTAGTTCACACATACGGTTCTGCAGGAATGGCTTGGTGGCCCCGTTCCCAGTGGCCCCAACAATGGTGACAGATCGAGAGGAAAGAGGAGGCACTGGCTTTGCCACCACTGAATGTTCTGCTTCTGTATCTACCATAAAGTCCATATATTGGTCCCCTACTTTCAAACTGACCATAGGCTCCTGGGGACCCAGGGTGAACTTGGAGCCCGGTCTGGCCTAGTCTTCATCCAGTTCATCCACGTCATAGCCCGTTGCTACTGCCACTCCCTCAATGGCTTCTCTCTCTCGCTGGAACTGTGCTCGGTTCATTCCTCCACGACTCTGAAATCGGCCTCCTGTTCTCCAGGGACTCCCTCCTCCCCTCCTGGGGGTGGAGTCAAGATGCGGGCCTTCACTTCTCCAATGTCCTTCTTCTCTACAATGGGCGCACTGATTCGCACCCAATGGAGGACTGCTATTTCCACGGCCTCTTCCACATTCTCTGGTCCCTTGGTTAAGAAAACCTCCTCCACGTCGTTCAACTAAAGTGGCAGCCAGAAGACTGCTTTCTTCTTCATTTTACGTTCACTTTCTCTTTCACGCTCATTTTCACGATTCACAAACACTTTCTGAGCAACTTCCATTAACTATGCTGTATTCATGCCCGCAAATCCATCCAGTTTCTGTAATTGTCGTTTTATGTCTCTCTGGGACTGACTAACAAAGGCTGCATTTACCATGCGCAAATTCTCCTGAGCGGTGGGATCGTATGGGGTATATAATCTATAGGCTTCAGACAACCGTTCATGAAAGTCCGCTGGGCTCTCATCTGGACCCTGGATAACTTCAGATACCTTCCCGATATTCATAGCCCTCTGGCCTCCCTTCCTCAGGCCCTGCAGCAAGGCCTGGCGAAATCGCGCTGGGTCCGCCGCCCCCTTTCATCATTTGGGTCCCATCTAGGATCTTCATTTGGGAAAGCTGTGGCGGCTGCTTGTGGGAGATTCATTTCCCCCGCCTCTACGGGATTCTCTTCTAACCAGCAGATGGCTGCTTGCACAGTCCGCGCTCGCTCCTCAGTAGTAAAGAGAGTGGACAGGAGCTGGTGACAATCAGTCCAGGTAGGCTGATGAGTTTGCATTATACTAGAGATTAACTCTGTCAATTCTTGGGGCTTCTCAGTATAGGATGCATAATGCGTTTTTTCCAGTTTAATAAATCAGTAGTGGAAAAAGGCACGTAGATTAGACTAGTTGGTCCTGGCGCCATCTGGCCCTGATCATTTAGAATAGGTAAACCAGGCACTTGACGCAATGGCATTAGGCGCCCTGCTTTCTCCTTCTTCTTCGGGGTTACACTTCTTAAATCATACGGCTCCCGGGTATAAGCTTCCTTGGTAGGTGACCCTGAACTGGCAGGAGAGCCTCCGCTTTCAGTATCGTCTGAGGAACCTGGCCTCCCCGACGTACTTGGGCCAGACTCGGGGCTATCACTCGGAAGTGGGCTTCTTATGCTGCTTGTCACCGACTCCCCAGGCCCCTGTGGTGGAAGGCTGGAGATGTGCAGTGGGGTCCTCTTATTTCAAGCAGGGACTTGATAATGTCCCCTGGGTTTGTGTATCCCAATAGCCAGTCAATAAGAAAGTAGTTGTGCGCGAGTGACTAAGCTTTCAAGAGGTTTTATTTCCCGTCCCGGGAGAATTCTTGCATCAATGTTACAAAAAGGAAATAAACCATATTTTTCTGGTAACACAAAAGGATCAATAAGGATAACAAAAATGCTTCTCTTCAGCTTAAACAAACAAAACAGGAAAACAGTTTTCTTACTTTTCAGAAGAACTGTGCTGTTGAAATCAGTGCCACCTGCACAGATTTCAATGGGAACGGCACTTCAACAAAAAGAGGTTATAGCGTCTGAAAGAACTAGTGTACAGTCCATTCTAGAGCAATTATCAGTATCAGCACAACATTCATAATCCATATCTTCAGGACTTTCTTCTGTGCAAACTTGCTCAGGGCTGTAACTTCTCTGGCAATCATTTAACCCTCTTTCTTCATAGCTGAAGCTGCTCTCATTTCTATCAGTGAGGAAAGGCTGGTTACCATAGAGTTTGGCTTCTGTCCTCACAGGATCTTTCCCTCTCAGATCTCTAGACAGGAATTCCAGTGCCCCTCTATTCCATTCACCAGGGTGCTTCCCAGCCCAGCGTCGGTTTGTTTGCTTAGAGGTGTGACTGCTAAGCCTGTTATCTATCTCTCTCTCCCTCGGTTTGCTATAAGCAATTCTCGTCAGCTCACAACCAGGCTTTTCCTTATTGTAGCCCTGGTTTAAAACACTGACCTGAGAGAATTCTTCTGAGGCAAACTCTCCTTCAGAGCAGATAGATTCTTCTTCAGAAACACTCCGGTATGGCTCCTGGGATCTCTCTCTATCCCTTCCTCTGCCTTTAGCTGAGCTTCCTGTTGTGCTCCTCGTGTATCTGTTTCCTGTGTATCTGCTGGTTCCCTTCCTCCTCTCCTCTGGTTTCTCTGTGCTCCAAGCTGGCCCTATTTTAACTGCGTCATAGCTTGAGACTTCCATTGGGCTAACTTCCTGCAGCTGTTTCTGCCTTACTAATGAGCCCTTACGTAATGCTCTCTCTGGGTGTTTTGCTGCAGCATGAGCCTGTGTTTTCCTTTGTTGCTCATGGCAACCCCTAGCCATGTGCTTCTCAGTGTGCCTTTTAAAACTCCCCCGAGCATTTTCCTGCATTTCCTCTGGTCTATTCTGCCCTGGACCATGACATGCTGCAGCGGTAATTGCTGAGGTACCTCATCAGGTTCAGCTTCAGGTAGCGGAGCTGGGGGAACTAACCTATGTGGGTACTTGGGTAAACGGGCCAGGATTTCTGGGGACTCTGAGGTGGAATACACAGGCGGCTTCCTCTCCTCAACCTTCCGGGTCCCCCTAGTGGTTGCTACTAATATTCTACACTGTTCCTCATAGCAGCGCTTTACCCAAGAGGGCTGCCTTTCGCAAACACCCAACCAGGAATCTATGTAGGGGAACTGGTCAGGGTGCACTTTTTGTACAAGCTGATGAACACGGGAAACTATTTCTACATCAAAGGTGCCCCCACAGGGCCATGACGTAGCTAGCACAGGCCACTCCCTATCACATAACATTCTTAATCTAGACGGAGACATTCTTATGCCGTAGTCTCCTGAAAATCCTTTATGGAAATTCTTGATCATACATTCCAACGGAGTTTGCGTGGACTCCGTCACTCCCATAATCGTAATGGCGTACACGTAATGACGTACAAGACAACAAACAGTAAGGGTAGGTAGTATGGCTGTAGGTAAGGGGTCCGTACAGCCCACAGAACACTGAGGGGAACAAACACCACACGCTTCCTCCTTTTCGCGACCTGGGTGCGGTCGCCCGGCCAGGAACTGCGCTACTCAGGAGTCTGCTCTCACTCGGTTTGTGTCTCAAGACCTCTCAATCACGCAGGCAATCATACCATCACAAGAAATTATTTTTCAAATGCCCAAGGTTTTTTGACTAACTGACTATTCCCAACCAAAGGGTCGGTGGCTTCAGCTTCCGCTAACCCTTATGCGGAGCATACTAGGACCGCCCTTATGAGAGGTGATCAAGCTCTCTTGTCTCGCGCACTCATGCGAGACTTTCCCAGTTAGTCTATACCAAATCAGTCTCGCACACTCATGCAAGACTTCCCCCAGGCTTCACTGACTAATAAACAAGAAAATGTCTACTCACCGGATCCGGTTTCCGATACCAAACCAGTTCTTGGGTTGGATCCTGGACTCCCCTCGGGTTCGGAGGTGTTGGCCGACCGGACCCAGTGGCCCGCCGAGGCAAGGCGGAACCCTCTCCAATACAAGAGGAACGGCGGCGCTTGAGGTTTCCCCTGCGGTCAGACAGACACGGTTCCAACTGGGCCAAACCTGGAGGCGAATTGCGTGGAATATTCGCTTGAATACCATTCACTACTCGCACATTCCTGGCCAATGCACCAAGAATACGTAGCAGCGAAGTGCAGACAATGAATAAATCCAGGAGTCAATTTACAGAGTCCAAGCCAATTTATTGTGCACAAGGCCCAGTTAGTCAAGCTTCAAGAAGGACTGAGCAAAGTTCTTACAGAAACATATTCATTTATACATTTCTTTTCAGTTTGATACATGTAGACTTTCTATTGGCCCCAACGCCCCCTGCATTTGTCCAATCGGAGATCCCTCCTGGGCCTAGCACCCAGCTCCCTCCCTTAGGACCATTCTAACAATGGCACAGTTTCTAGGTTTGGATACTTCTCTACTGCAAGGTCATTTCTGGCTCTAGGAATGCAAGTATTGAAACATTTCTGTCTTCATAACACAAGAGAATAATGAAAGATTTATGCACTCATGAAAACTTCTTATTAAGCAATTTTAAAACAGTTTTCTCAAACTTTTACAGACTTTGGTTCTTTCTCTTAGATGGGGGTTGGAATCAGGGCCTAGCTTACAGGCCTTTCATATTTGCAGGCTATCGTAGGCCATAGCCTGCCACACCTTCAGTGCCAACTACCATATGTATGAGGAAGTATTATAAAACCCTGCAAAAAGACCAGTCAGTCAAACCTGCCACCTCCCAGTGACCTTTACTAAATCCTCATCCTTGACCTTTCTGCTGCTTTTGACACTGTTGACCACAACCTTCTCATTGATACTTTGTGCTTGCTTGGTAAAATGGCTCTGTGCTATCCTGGTTCTCATTTCTCCCATTGCTCCTTCAGTATTTGTTCTGGTGCGTCCTCCTCTGCTGCTATCCCACTCTCAGTTGGTGTACCCCAAAGATCTGTCTTGGGTCCACTCCTTTTCTCTCTATATACCCAATCCCTTGTACACTCATCTCTTCCCATGGCTTTCAGTACCATCTTTACACTGATGACTCCCAGATTTACCTCTCTACACCTGAAATCTCTCCGGCAATCCAGGCCAAGATCTCTGCCTGCCTTTTAGACATTGCTGCTTGGATATCTCACTGCCACTTGAAATTGAACATGATCAAAATTGAGCTTCTTATTTTTCCCTTTAAACCCTCCTCTCTCTTTCCTTCTTTCTCAGTCTCTGTGTGTGGTAGGCGACGGCCTATGATCCATGCTAATTGAACTAAGCAGACAGGCCTGAGCAGCTTGACCTGTAACTGAAGCCTGTAGTTAGGCCCAGAGGAATGAAAACCCCCCTGAATGATGACACCATAGAATTGAAACTTAACTCAGTTTAACTGAACATAGCTAAGCAGAAACGAAACTTATAAAAGACAGAAAACAGCTCTAATTGGTACTGATAAGAGAGCACAGCTTCTATGGAATTAATTAACTCTGCAAAAAGCAAGGTTACAGTGCCCTGCTTCCCATATGTTTTAACAAGCTCAGCGACCTTGGAGTATAGAAGTAACAAGTTGGAGACACTGACCATTGTAATTGGGACTAGAAGGGGGGCAACCAGGTGCTGGGCCCAGACCAGAGTCCCGATTGGGTAGCCATATCAGTACCGGGACCAATAGATGGGTGAGAGGGGTACTGGGACCAATGAAAAGTTTGCCTATGCTTAGAATGGACAAGAAAGCTATAAAAGTTGTTGTTTTACTAGAAGCCATTGCTCAGCCATTTTGAAATTGCTTATTGCTTGAGCCATGTGCACATTAAACTGGCTTGGATCCTTGAAAAGACTCCTGGATTTATTTATTGCATGCTTATCTGCTGCTACATTCTTGGTGCGTTGGCCGAGAAGTGCGAGTGGTGGATAGTGTTCAAGTGAATAAATCCACGTAATTCGCCTTGAGGTTTGGTCCAGTTGGAACCATGCCAATCCGACGCAGGGGAATCTCCCTGGGCCCACCGATCCTCTTGTATCGGAGGGAGTTTCTGCCTGGCCTCGGCAGGCACTGAGTCCAGCTGGCTAACACTTCCGACCCGGGGGAGTCCAGGATCCAACTCAGAAGCTTGGGAACCAGATCTGGTAAGTATAGTTTTGAAAACCTGTCTAGACAGATGAGTTAGAACTGCAGTTTGAAACTTGTAACTTGTAATCTCGAGAACTTGGAACTTGGAATTTGGTAATGAGAGCACTGATCCCCTCTCAAGGACGGTCCTATTAACCTTGCATGAGTATGCGCGAGGTGAAGCCATCGTCCTTCTTGTTTGGTAAGACTTAAGTCTTTGTTTGAAAATCCTTGCATGAGTATTCGCGAGGTACAGCTGTTTAAAAAAAAAAAATCATGATTTAGTCTAGTCAGAACAGACAGGAACTTGGAATTTGTAATCTCGAGATATTGGGAATTGTGAATGAAGTGTGAATGAGAGGTCTGGCAGCACGGACCAAGCGAGAGTGGACTCTGGACTAGCGCAGTTCCTAGTCGGGTGACTGCGTCTAGGTCGCGAAACGGATGAAGCGTTTGGTGTATTGTCCGTCCTGTGTATTTGATTTTTGTTATCTGTTGAAACCACGAGTTTCCCTTCTGTTATAAATGTGAGATTATTATGTTGAGTACTTTGTGACAGTTCACTGGTTAAGAAATTGTATTAATAGAGCAGAATGAAGACCCAAAACACCTACGGTCATTTTTAGAAATCAAAAAGCTGGTCTCACCCAGTTGGTTTTAGCACAGTGAAAAAGCTGACAGGGGGCGTGTCTGTGCAGGAGAATGTTTGGTGCTGTTTAACCCTATGCAGGCATGTTTTTCAACGATCTGCTGCTGGACTAATCAGGACAATTATACCTGTTTCTACCTGTTTTTATTCACTTTGTTCTGATAGTAATGTTCCTCCTGCTGTGGTCATGTATTGTGTACCATTCAATAAGAATATTTAGTCAGAATTTTAGTTTTGAAGGTTGTATTAATCATCAGAGCTCCGCAAACAGTTTTTAGTTATATTCTCTGCTCTGTCTGCATTTCTAAGTCAATTGAGCCTGTTATATTGCTGTTACTTTGCAGAACTATCCAGGAGGTGACGGGTTTAGTTCAGTTATAGTGTGTAGGGTAAGATTAGTTATTCCGGTCAGATAGGTATAATATATTTGTGGGCTTAGCTTTGCCCTGTGTTTTATGATTCAAATAGGAAATGATAAAGAACTGTTTTTGTTTTTCCTTTGATCTACAAAGTAATTAGATCACGACTTAACATTGATTTAAATTGTTTTTTTCTGGCATCTCTGTCCATGTGAATGAGAAGTCTCTTTTTATGAGCACAGTTCAATTGTTTCCCCGCGAGCAGAGGGGTGTGGCTTCCACATATCCTTAAAAAAAAAAAAAAAAGGTTCTGGAGAGACAGCTGGAGACTGCAGGAAATTTCTCCTAGGAATGAAAAGGGACTGCCGATTTGAAAAGTCTCTTCATTTAATCGAAGCGTGATGAATTTATAATTAGTTTTTTCTCTGGTTTCACTAGCTCTGTTTAACCAAAAGTTTTAAAAACAAAGTTTATCTTTTATGAATGAGTATAAGTCATTTGAATGCATGCTTCCCCTCTGTGCTGGTTACTAATGAACAAATCAGTTAGCTTTTCTGTATTTAAAAAAAAAAGGGAAAGGTGTACTGTATTTTATTGAAAAAAGTATCCGGAATGTCTTTTGAATATCTCCTTCCTAAACTGTAATCTTTTGCAGAGACGTTATTCACCTTAAGTGCAGATTACGGCTGGCAGCTAGTTTCTTCCAGCCATACGTAATAGTTCTCTCTGTTGGGATTGTTGTTTATAACATGTTGCAAAAAAATAGTTTTATATTTGAAGGAATTTATCTAAATTGTATTTATTTAGAATGAGATTATTATGCCTAGTCACAGGAAAATGCAGCCTGACAGACCGCCTTCTGTCTGTTGTTAACTACGTCACCATGGGGGGAGGAAGGGGGGTCAGAGTCCATGCAGATTCCAGAGTTACTTCATGGCCCCGTAGTTTCCCAAAATCCTGCCTGTTTATTTCCCTGAGCTCTGCCATCATCCCGGGCAGAGCCTGGAACAAGGGGGGGGGCGGAGGGGGGATGACTTCTCCCTACAGATTCCCAAGTAGTTTGCTAGCCACCTCTGCAACAGGGGAATGTCCACCCCCTCCGGACTAGAAGTGAAAGTCAGCTGACCAGACTTGTTTAGAACTGAAAAAAAAACTGCATTATACACTGAGAAGTTTTAGGACTTGATTGAACTAATGAACGGAAATTGCAAAGAACTGGATGAATTTGCGGGCATAATGGTTAAATGAAAGTTAATCAGAGGGTGTGTGAATTGTGAAAATAAATGTAACAGAGAAAGTGAATGATATTTTAGTTGAATGATGTGAGGAGATTATCCTAATCGAAGGAACAGAGGAAGTGAAAAACTGGGTGTGAGTACGCCCATTATAGAAAAAGAAGGACATTAGAGAAGTGAATGCCCGTATCTTGACTCCCGAGGGAGTACTTGATTGCAAAGTCATAAAACAATAAACCAAGCACAGTGTTTCAGCACGAGAGTGAAGCAGCTATAGCGTGAGTGGCAGCCGAAGAGGGCTACAGCATGGATGAAGACTAGGCCAGACCGGACTCTCCAGTTTCCCTGGGTCCCCAGGAGTCAGTCTGAAAAATAGGGGACCAATATATGGACTTTTATGGGGGATACAGGAGCAGAATACTAAAGCCAGTAGCCCCTGTGTTTTTCTCGCAAAGCCTTTTCTGCAGAACCACATGTGTGAACTAGAAAAAAATAATAATAATAATAATGTACCAGTTCCTGTATATGCCTGAATGCCCTATTCCATTTTTGGAGCCGAGATCTGCTTGCAAAGCTTCAAGCACAGATATCCTCTGTTGAAGGAAGAAAAAAATGAAACTCAAACTGTCCCCAAGAAGAAGAATGGCGGTTCTATTCACCTGCATCCAAAGCAACAAGCTGTACACTTACCAACCTCATAGCCCCACCTGGAGGATGGGCAGAAGATAATCCACCTGGCCTAGCGAAGAACATAGCCCCTGCCATTGTCACCCTCAAGCCAGTCAAGAAGCCTGGGACAGGTGATTACCGCCCAGTGCAGGATCTAAGAAGAATGAATGATGCAGCTGAAACTATACAACCAGTGGTACCAAAATCCTTATATTCTCTTGGAACTGATCTCTGCTGAAGCTATACATTTCATCATTCTGGACTTAAAAAGATGCCTTTTTCTGTATACGCTTAGCCCAAGACCCCACTACAAGGAGGCGGGGCCAACTCATCTGGACAAGATTACCTCAAGAATTCAAGAACTCGCCTCACTCAGCAAAAGATTTGACAAGTTATCCAGAAACTCAAGAAAAAAAAAAGAAAAAATTCTACTTCAATATGTGGACAACTTGCTCATAACCACCAACTCAGAAAGTGAATGTCCACCAGCCACCAGTGAACTCTTGCACCTTTTTAATGAGGCTGGATACAAAGTCTCAAGAGCCAAAGCATAATTATGTCAAACAAGTTAAATACCTAGGATTCCAGTTGTCCAGCGGAATTCGACGCCTGGAACCCTTACCAGAACGCAAAGCAGCTGTATGCAGTATTCCTACTCCAATCACCAGGAGGCAAGTGAGAGCCTTCTTGGGTGCCACAGAGTATGTTGTATATGGATCCCCAATTTTGCGCTGCTAGAGAAAAAAAAACCATTGTATCAAGCTATCAAAGGAATGGAAATGTCTCCAGAGGAATGGGGACTTGAACAGGATGCAGTCTTTTGATCTTTGAAAAAAACACTCTGATGTTGTCACCAATTCTGGGTCTACCAGATGTCCAGAAAACCTTACAGTCTCTATGTTCATGAGTCGCAAGGAAATGTTCTGGGAGTGTTGACTCAATCTCTTGGACCTTATTTGAGAAGCTGTTACAGCTACAGCCTTCCTAGTAAGCAAAAACTAAAAGAAAAATCCCTTTACAAAGGAAATTACTAGCTAACAAATCTATGAATGTTGAAATATTAGAGTATGTTGTGTGAAAACCCCAGATACAACTGAAGGGTCAGTCAAGCTTTCAATCCTGCTATGTTGTTATCAGTTGGTCTTGATCCCCTGATCATGACTGTTTAGAAATTATGGACACTGTATTCTCAAGCCACCTGGATTTGACTGATGTCCCTCTGGAGAACCCTGAACAGACTTTCTTTGTGGCTGAAGGCAGTTTCATCATCAATGGACATTGTTGTGCTAGATATGCAGTAGTGACCCCTGATTTGGTAGTTGAGTCCTCAGCCCTGGCCCCAGAAACTTCACCACAGAAAGCTGAACTGATAGTCCTCACTAGAGCACTAACAATAGGAAAAGAGCCCTGTCTAAATGTGTACCCAGATTTCAAGTATACCCTTACAACCTTGCATGCATATGGGCCCCTGTACAAAGAATGAGGATGGATAACCTTAGGAAGCAAGTCCATTAAGTATAGCCCAAGATATCGATATTAATAGATACATACTGCCTATAGATCTCAGAATTTAGGAAAAGTAGAATGTATGAATAGAACCCTGAAATCTCAGTTGTCTAAACTTTGCCAAGAGGTTTACCTGAAGTGGCCCCAGGTTCTTCCCATAGCCCTTCTTAGGATATACTTAGCCCCTGCTAAGTCTATAGGAGTCTCCCTTTTTGAGATTCTGTATGGGCAACCCCTGCCTATTGTATAGGAAATAAAAGGAGATATGAGACAGATAGGATCTGAAATTATTAGACATGAACTATTGGTTTTAAGTTCTGTTTTGCAGAAGTCTTCATACCTGAGTACAAAATCGATTACTCATCAATTTGCCTGCACCCCTGCATCCTTTCAAGCCTGGAGTCTCGGTGTGGATCAAAGAGTGGAGAAAGATACTGTTAGCCCTGCATTGGAGGGGACCCTATGTCGTCATCCTGTCAACAACTCCAACTGCAGTAAAAGTCGCAGAATTTGAACCTTGGACCCATCATAATCAAGTGAAGCCAGCAGCTGCTCTTGAACCTGATCACTGGACTACTGTACAGCATCCTGAGACTCCATTGCACCTCACCCTACGACAACAACCACGGACCTAAGACTTATTGGTCCCTCAGAAACTGCACTATTTCAAGACTGTTTGTTTATCTGAAGGTAAGCCTCGCATCTGAAAAAAACCTGCAATCATCAGAAAGAGACTGTGTTGTGTTAAGAAATTGAATCTTCTAAGAGACTGTGTTTAAATACTCTGAAAAGACTGTTTTGATCTCCTAAAGAGTGAACTGCTCTAAGGAAGCAATAATAGCCTAAGAGACTATGCTATGATATTTTAAGAAATTGAGACATCCCAGAGGACAGTGATACTTTGGAATCTACAGCCCTACTCCTGCCAAAAAGCTGGTAGGTCTACGTACGGCAGAAGCTTGAGGATCTACAATCAACCCTACATCTGTTATCTGTTGTGGAAGTCGACAGTTCCACCAATTTTCCAGAGACTATGCCCATTATGAATTATTATTATTGCTTTATTTTGGCAGCAGCCTTGGAGTGCTTTGAAATGACTTTTGCCTTATCTCCCTGGGCAGCCTGTATAAGTACAACATGAACTGGACCGAAGGTCACTCAGACCTTGTTTTATCATTCTTCCTATACTTGCATTGGTATACTCTCCAATCCAAAAAATTGTTCTAGATCTTGACTTTCTACAAGGCTATGCAAGCCACCGTTGCAATTCCTCATACCACCACCAGAACTTGTTTCTTGAACTTACTGGAGCAATAGCATCTAGTCTCCACACTTCTGACTGTTTCTATTGTGGAGGAACTAAGATGGGAGATCAGTGGCCCTGGGAGACGCAAGAACTGAACTATTCTATCCTATACAATCAGACTGATTTACATAATACTACTAGTGAGTGGGTATTGGCCCACCCCATTGTTGACAGTTTGTGTTTTGTTCGGACTGGACCACAATCTACTACGAAGGATGGACAGCTGGTCTGTCTAAATCAGAAGCTTTACGACAGCACAACAAAGATGCAACCGAACCTTCTAATCCTTTAGTTCTTTTTCCCACTCTTGCCAAACTATGGACTTTGACTATCTGCCTGTTGCTCCCTTGTTTCTTGCCATTTTGCTTGCAAATGATAACTTCAGTTATTAATAACACTGTAGAGCGTAAGACAGCTACAAAGATGCTAGCTATGTGAACTTACTACCCTATACCACAGAGTGATACCTTTACCTAGTATTATGTGATTTGATTCTCACACCTTATTAACATGCGGGTGAGAATAATCAAAGGGGGGAATGTGGTAGGCGACGGCCTATGATCCATGCTAATTGAACTAAGCAGACAGGCCTGAGCAGCTTGACCTGTAACTGAAGCCTGTAGTTAGGCCCAGAGGAATGAAAACCCCCCTGAATGATGACACCATAGAATTGAAACTTAACTCAGTTTAACTGAACATAGCTAAGCAGAAACGAAACTTATAAAAGACAGAAAACAGCTCTAATTGGTACTGATAAGAGAGCACAGCTTCTATGGAATTAATTAACTCTGCAAAAAGCAAGGTTACAGTGCCCTGCTTCCCATATGTTTTAACAAGCTCAGCGACCTTGGAGGAGAGAAGTAACAAGTTGGAGACACTGACCATTGTAATTGGGACTAGAAGGGGGGCAACCAGGTGCTGGGCCCAGACCAGAGTCCCGATTGGGTAGCCATATCAGTACCGGGACCAATAGATGGGTGAGAGGGGTACTGGGACCAATGAAAAGTTTGCCTATGCTTAGAATGGACAAGAAAGCTATAAAAGTTGTTGTTTTACTAGAAGCCATTGCTCAGCCATTTTGAAATTGCTTATTGCTTGAGCCATGTGCACATTAAACTGGCTTGGATCCTTGAAAAGACTCCTGGATTTATTTATTGCATGCTTATCTGCTGCTACATGTGGATAACTCTCTACTCCTCTCTGTCTCCTCAGCTCACAACCTTGGGGTTGTCTTTGACTCTCTCTCTCTCCACACACATCCAACTGATAGCTAAAACCTGCCATTGCCATTTCTTGCTCTACAACATCAACAAAATTTGCTCATTCCTTTCTGAACATACTACTAAGACATTTATCCACTTCTTA
Source organism: Ichthyophis bannanicus (assembly GCA_033557465.1). Lineage (NCBI taxonomy): Eukaryota > Metazoa > Chordata > Amphibia > Gymnophiona > Ichthyophiidae > Ichthyophis > Ichthyophis bannanicus. Next base: position 474,160,971 of record CM066032.1, read on the forward strand.
GTCACCTCCTGTCTAAGCTATTGTAACCTACTCCTGGTCTCCCTCTGAATTATCTCTTCCCCCTTCAATCTGTTCAACATTCTGCTGCGTGGCTAATCTTCCGCCAGCCTTGTCATGCTCAGATTACCTCTCTTCTCAAGTCACTTCATTGGCTCCCTATCCATTTCCACATCCAGTTCAAACTTCTCTTGCTGACCTATAGCACATTCGCTCTGCAGCTTTCCTCACTAACTTTCTTTTCTTATCTCTCCGTGCTTCTAGCAAATCGCTTCTATCTGTGTCCTTCTCTTTTATTGCTAATTCCAGACTTTGCTCCTTTCACCTTGCTGCTCCTTATGCCTGGAACAAACCACCTGAGTCTTTACGTCAGGCCCCTTCTCTGACCCTTTTCAAATCCAGGCTGAAAACTCACCTCTTCGCTGCCACTTTCAAATCTTGATTCACCTGATGTCCCTCGTGTTTCCGTACCATTTCCCCCTAGTTGTATCCCATGTCTACAGCAACTGTGTTGTCTGTCTTGAATAGACTGTAACTCTTATGAGCAGGGACTGTCCTTTACATGTGTCTGTGCAGCGCGGCATATGCCTTGTAGTGCTATACAAATGTTTAGTAGTAGTAGTAGTAGTAGTAGTCAATAGTAACATAGCAATACCAGGACGCAACACAGCACCAACCCTACCTATCAAAAGGCAGTACTACAAATATTAAACCAGTACCTCAGTCATACATACAAAACACAGACAGCACCTCACCAAATGCCAGAGAACCACAAATTAGAAACAGAAAAACAATAATTGAACAGGGAACCCCAATAAGTCAAACTCTGCATTTATGGCAACACTGGAGAAATAAAAATAGAAATGCATTTCCTCTTGTACTGAACAAAACACAGACGTCAGCAATGTATATTTCCCAAAGCTAACATATTCCAGTTAATAAATTTTAAAAAATACTTTTTTTTTTCTACTTTTGTTGTCTGGATATTTTTGTGTTTTAGTCTCAATGGCCCAGTCTCTCATCTGCTATTCTATGTCTTTTCTTAATCCTTTTTCCAGTTTCTGCTTTCCTTTTGCCATTTATCCTTGCACCTCCTGTCTTCTATTTCCTTTCTATATATGTATCTGGCATACTGATCTTTGAATTCCTCCATGTCTTTCTTTGCTACCTCTTTGTTGTTAAGTGCCGTCGAGTTGATGTCTGCTCATGGTGAACTTGTGGTAGTTGTCCTAAACTGTGTTTGGTCTTCAGTCTACTCAAATTTCACCATCTGTCCACCACTCAGAGTCCAGCATTTCTCTTTCTGTCCATCTCTTGGGGTCCAGCATCTCCCTCTCTGTCCACTCCTCAGAGCCCACCAGTCTTCTGTTATCTCCTCATTGCTCAACATCTCTGCTGTCTCTCTGTCCATCCATCTCCCCCCCCCCCCCCTCAGTCCAGTATCTCTGCATCCCCTATGACAGAAATAGTTTCCTATGAAAAAAATAGATTACTAAAGCTTGTCCTCTCTGTGCAACTTGCCTTTAAATGCTGATATTGCACTCACATGCTACATGCAGATTCTCAAATTATAGTCTCCCAATATCAACTAGTACAGAAGTCATAACCAAAGGATTCCACAGATTCAGTTTATTGCATTTCTCAGTGCTTTTTCCCAGTAAACAGAACTATCTAATGCTTAAACAGGCCAATGCAGAAACCCTACACTAGAGCCCAGTGCTTATAGCTCTAGCACAGGGTTTCATAATGTGACTTTAACGCTGACTCTTTGTGCTGGAATGCAATATTTAAATTACCCAGTGTGCAAAAAGTCAGCATTAAACGGGGAGAGCAAGCCAAACATGCACACAGAAGTCATCGCAAGTTTGTCATTCTGTCCTGGAAAAACAGGGTCACCTGAAGGGAAGTTTGACACCAACTCAGATGACATAGGCATCGGGGAAAGCCCTGATGCAATCAGAATACTATCAAGGGGCCAACAGAAATCAAATCCCCATCAGCCCTGATCCCTGCTCGACCTCGTGATAAAAAGAATCCCTGGTGGCCCAGCGGTTCCAATCCCCCTCACTCACCCATCCAATAAAAAAATCCATGGTGGTCTGGTGGCCCCAGTCCACCCACTAAAAAAAATCACTAGTGGCCCAGCGGCTCTGATCCACTCCAATCCACCCAATAAAAATATAACCTGGTGGCCCAGCGGCTCCGATCCCACCCACCCAATAACAAAAAGGCCTGGTGACCCCCCAAAACCTCTCCCCCACCGCTTCCCAGTACCTTCAGTCTGGAGCGGGTGCGTTGTCCATGCGCTCCCGCCACTGCGTCGTCTTGAAAAATGGCGGCACATGGCCCTGCATAGTACATCGCCCCACCATTTTTCAAGATGGTAGCGTAGAGCCAGGAGCACATGGGCAATGTTCCCACTCCAGATTAAAGGTACCAAGAAGGTGGTGAGGAGTTTGGGGGACCTTTGTTATTGAGTGAGGGTATCTGGGCCACCGGGGATTTTTTTTATCAGATGGCTGGGCGGGGATCGAGGCTGCTGGGGATCTGGTTTCTGTTAGGGGGTCGTTACTAGGAGCACTGGCCCACCGACAGTATTCTGATGGCATCGGGAGCTTTCCTCAATGCCTGAATCATCTGAGGTGAAGTGTCAAACTTCACCTCAGATGATACTTTTGCTCCCTGCTGGATCTTAATGCCTACCCAAAGCTGGCATGAAGATTTGCATTAAACAACATTGTAAAAAACTGCTAGTTTCAGCACAGTTTTTACATCAGGCACAATTACTTATACAGTGATTTGTATGTCAAGTGCACTGCAGATTAATCCAGTTGTTTGGCATTTTTCCAGTGCTAGCTTGCTTTCTGTATCAAAGAGACTTTGGCAAAACTAAAGAGTACTATTGTGGATCAGGAACTGGTTAAAAGATAAAAAGCAGAGGGTAGGGCTAAATGGCCAATTTTCCCAATGGAGAAAGGTGAATAGTGGTGTACCCCAGGGATCTGTGCTGGGTCCGCTGCTTTTTGACATATTCATAAATGACCTGGAAAGTGGAATAACGAGTGAGGTTATCAAATTTGCAGATGACACAAAACTATTTAAAGTTGTTAAAACCCAAGAGGATTGTGGAAAATTGCAAGAGGATCTTGATAAATTGGAAGACTGGGCATCAAAATGGCAGATGAAATTTAATGTGGACAAGTGCAAGGTTATGCACCTAGGGAAGAACAACCCAAACTATGGTTACACGATGCAAGGTTCCACATTAGGAACCACCACCCAGGAAAAAGATTTAGGCGTCATTGTGGATACTATGTTAAAACCCTCGGCCCAGTGTGCAGCAGCGGCCAAGAGAGCAAATAGAATGCTAGGTATGATAAGGAAAGGAATGGAAAATAAAACAAAAGATATTATAATGCCTCTATATCGTTCCATGGTGAGACCGCACCTTGAATATTGTGTGCAATTCTGGTCACCGTATCTTAAAAAGGATATAGCGATTTTAGAAACGGTTCAGAGAAGAGCCACCAAAATGGTAAAGGGGATGGAAGGATACGCCTATGAAGAAAGGCTAAAAAGGTTAACCTGGAAAAGAGACGGCTGAGGGAAGATATGATAGAAGTCTATAAATTAATGAACGGAGTGGAATGGGTAAACGTAGATCGATTGTTTACCTTATCAGAATGTAGAAAGACTAGGGGACATGCAATGAAGCTACAGGGTAAACTATTTAAGACTAATAAAAGAAAATATTTTTTCACTCAACGTGTAATCAAACTCTGGAATTTGTTACCGGAGGATGTAGTAAAGGCTGTTAGTGTAGCTGGGTTTAAAAAAGGTTTGGACAAGTTCCTGGAGGAAAGGTCCATAAACCATTATTAAGAAGGGACCCAGGATATCAATGCTTGAACCAATACAAGCATTGTGGAACCTGTGTCCCTTGGGGAAACTGCTAGGTACGTATGACCTAGATTGGCCACTGTTGGAGACAGAGTACTGGGCTTGATGGACCTTGGTCTGACCCAGTATGGCATATCTTATGTTCTTATGTTCTTAAAGAACAAGCTTAGCATGGGAAAAGCACCAGAAAATGCCACACTAAGCTTTTCTGTGGTGGCCTGATAGTGTTAAGACTTCACTTCCTGGTAGACAGACCAAGCAAAGGGGCTACTGTATGTGATGCAGACCTTGCTGCTTCGCTTTTTTAAAAAGAGTATTCAGTGTATAGAGAAAGAAGTATGGGGGTCTCTATGGAATGATAAGCAGGCGATGATCCCACTTCAGGAGGGGGGGGGGGGGGTGGTGCAGAGGAGTTGTGGGTTTGCTGGATCTGGAATTATATGGAGTGGAGGAGTAGCCTTGTAGTTAGAGCACTGGCTTGGGAACCAAAAGGCCAGGGTTCAATTCCCACTAGCACTCCTTGTGGCCTTGGGCAAGTCACTTAACCCTCCAGTGCTCACATAAATCCAAGTTATCAATGTCCCTGTTTAATGTATATTTACCAAGTTTAAGTTACAATGTAAACCACTTTGACTGAAATGATAAAGCAGTATAAAGAAATGTTAAATAAAAATATAATGTAGCATGTAGCATGCAGCCTGCACTACCTGCAGAATTGGATGGCTTCTTTGTCAATCTTTACCCCTTTGAAGACGAAGAAAGGATTGGCGCACCCTTGGAACTTACTAGGCTAGGTTCATGCTGCTCATTCAGCACTCTCTGGCCATTTGAAATCTAGTTTGCTGGTTGGTCCAGTTAAAGCAGCTTGGAAATATCTCTGTAAGGCCTGGTCAGGGGACTCTAATATTTCTGTTTCTCCTTGTCCAGGATAATGGATACTTTTTGTCTAGCTTGGAGGGGGGGACCCTTATGGGGCTTGAGCATGTCAGAGCCTGTGGGCTTTGGAACAAGTGATGGATACCCAGGGGGCTGTCCTTTCCTTTTAGAGGTTGAAGAGTTGTTATCAGCTCGATAATGAACACTTTTATGCCTACCTGCAATTGAGGCATTATGTACCTTCTCTAACAGGAGAGCAGCTGTGTCAGACCTTCAAGGTGGAGCAGTTTTTTAAATTCGAAGAAAGAGAGACTATATCAATCTCTACTTACTATAGAAAGCTATGGTCGTTGGACACAGGAGGGGGAGGGGGTGATGGCTTGGCAATGAAATGGGCATCAGAACTGGATATATGGGTGGGGGTGATATCAGGGACACTTGCCAGAATTCTGGAACTGGTAGGGGAGTCTTGTCTCAGGGAAATGCAGTATAAGTTGTTTAGGTGAGGTTACATTCCCCACAGCAAGGCTCTTGAAGGCTGGATATGCCTAGCATGATCATTGTGGGATGTGTATGCACATTTCTGGTCATTTGCGGCACATGATTTGGCGATACCACTGTATTTGAGATTTTTGGGGAAAGATGGTGCCTGAAGAGCTTTTGAAACAGGAAGTCATTCTTTCCCCAGAGGTGTCTGTGTTTGATGTCAAATGCCTGAAGGGGGAGCAGCCTGGCTATTAGTGCAAAAGTCTTGCATGGTAGCAAAACAATGTATTATGAAGCAGTGGCGAGAGGTTGACTCCCTCCTTTGGGAGTGGCTGAACCAGCTGCGTCACCTAATGATGATGGAGTGTCTTGCCTCTCAAGTCACGCCAAGGGAACAGGACACCTTCTTAGCATTGTGGGCAGACTGTTTTTTTCGCTAACACCCACAGAATGTAATAAGATTCTCAATGCCTAGTCTGAAGGGTAGACTTGTTGAGAGAATCCAGGTTAATAATAACTAGGGGGACAGAAAATAACGCACCAGTTCTTGTATATGCCTGAGTGCCCTATTCCACTTTTGGGCCGAGATATGCTTGCAAAGCTTCAGGCACAAATATCCTTTGCTGAAGGGAGAGAAATGCAGATGACTGTGAACAATGCAATGGAACATACTCGTACAGAGTGGCTAGGAAAGGTTGAGTAGGGTTGCCAACTGGCCGGTTTTCAGCCGGCCTGGCCGGTTTTTCCACGGCCAGGCCGGCTGCCGGCGCAGAGGCAAAACCGGCCCTTTAAAAGCCTTTAAAAGCCGTTTTTTTTGCTCTGGCCGCAAGATCGGGAGCGGCCAGAGCAAAAAAACCGGCTTTTCTCCGCTTCAGAGGGAGCCGGGGAAGCCCGCGCGAGGCCCCGGCTCCTTCTGAACAGCCACCAGCGTGAAGAGCCTTTTCCTTCACGCTGGTGGCTGTTCCTGTGAAGCCGCGAATGCTGGGAAAGGTTAAAGGGCAACCAGCTGGTGGCTGTTCAGAGGGAGCCGGGGCCTCGCGCGGGCTTCCCCGACTCCCTCTCAAGCCTCAGACAGCCGCGATGCTGGTCGGGGGGGGGGGGGGGGCAAGGACTGCAGTGGCTGTGATGGGGGGGACCTGGACTGGAAATGGGCTAAGGGGCGGGACTTGGACTGGAAAAGGGCTAAGGGGGGGACTTGGACAGGAAAAGGGCTAAGGGGGGGACTTGGACTGGAAAAGGGCTAAGGGGGGGGGGGACTTGGACTGGAAAGGGGGGGACTTGGACTGGAAAAGGGCTAAGGGGGGGACTTGGACTGGAAAAGGGCTAAAGGGGGGGACTTGGACTGGAAAAGGGCTAAGGGGGGGGGACTTTGACAGGAAATGGTCTAAGGGGGGGTGGAAGTGGACGGGAAAAGGGCTAAAGGTGGTGACTTGGACTGGAAAGGGGCTAAGGGGGGGGACTGGACTGAAAAGGGCTAAGGGGGGGGACTTGGACTGGAAATAGGCTGTGATGGGGGGGGGAGCTAGGACTGGAAAAGGGTTATGGGGGGGGGACAGGGACTAGAAATGGGTTGTGCTGGGGGTGGAGGGGACCTGGACCAGAAAAGGGCTATGGGGGGGGGAGCTAGGACTGGAAATGGCCTGTGATGGGGGGGGGGACCTGGACTGTAAAAGGGTTATGGGGGGGGGGGACATGGACTGGAAATGGGTTGTGATGGGGGTGGAGGGGACCTGGACTGTAAAATGGCTATGGGGGGGGGGACCCTGGACTGGAAATGGGCTATGGTGGAGGAAGGGGGATCTTGGACTGGAAATAGGCTGTGATTAGTGGGGCTAGGACTGCAAATGGGCTGTGATGGTGCAGGGGGACTCGGACTGCAAATGGGCTGTGATGGTGCGGGGGGACTCGGACTGCAAATGGGCTGTGATGGTGGGGGGGGGGCCTAGGACTGGAAATAGGCTGTGATGGGGGACTTGGACTGGAAATGGGCTGTGATTGGGGGGGGGGGGAGCTAGGACTGGAAATGGCCTGTGATGTGTGGGCTAGCACTGGAAATGGGCTGATGAAGAGCTGGAATAGGACTGGAAATGGGCTGATGTGGGGCATGGGAGAATGGGACTAGAAGGGAGTGGATGCTGGGTGGGCCTAGAACTATAAGGGAATTGATTTGGGGGGAGGACTAGAATGGATGGGGAATGAGAATGGAGAGGGGAAAAAATATTTTGTGTGGAAGAAAAGTCTATGATGGGCCGGTATTGGGAGAGTAAGAGGGGCTTGAGAATGGAAGGGTGAAATTTAAACGGATGATAAAGGAATAAGGAAAGAATTGGGGAAAGAGCAAAAGGGAAACAATCAGTATGTTAAAGCAGAAATAGAGAGAGAATGGAATACATCTAAAAGAGAAGAAAGGACAAATGGATAGCTCGCAGAAGACACGAAGAAACCAGAAGAAAGTGACTGGAGCAATTGCAACTGAAAAATAAAACGCCCAAACAGAAGGTAGAAAAATACTTTTTATTTTGAATTTATTAACTGGAATATGTCTGGTCTGGGAAGTGTGTATTGCTAACATCTTTGCGTTTTTGTTTAGTGCAAGAGGAAATTACTTTATAGTTTTATTTCTCCAGTGTTGTACATTTCATGTTTGGATTTTGGGGTTCCCAGTTTAATTATTATCTGACCAAGGAAGTTAGCCTACACGTATCCTCGGTAATTTTTGTGGGTGGGGCTGGGGGCGGGGCAGGGGTGGGACTAGGGGCGGAGAATGGGTGGAGCATGGCGAGCCACAGGTGTCGGGTTTTTCTCGGTGAAAAAGTTGGCAACCCTAAGGTTGAGTGGTGGGTGAGGTAAGGATACTGAGGAAATGAGAAAAGGGAGGTGAGGAATGCTAAAGGGTCAGGGTATGTAATAAGTAAGGAGGTGCTGGGATATTATTGTTGGTATCGTTTTTAAGTGTCTATATACAGTACTTGTGGGAAGTTGGATGGAGGTGGGGAAGGGGGAGGAGTTATACATATAAAATAAGAAATTGTAGTTTGTCTTACCATGCTGAGACACTTCCAGCACTGTGTCACAGTAGCCACAGGCCGGTTCTGTATTGAATTACATGGTTCAATAAATCTGATGGACACTAAAGGAAGGAGAGGTAGGTTGGGGAGGGAGGAGGGAAGTGGGAGCAGATAAAACAATTAGAAATATAAAAGTATAGGGGGGATATTCAGCAGCGGTGGCTATCTCTAGAAAAGCAGCTAGCCATCGTCACTGAACTTACCTGGATATTCAGTGCTGGGGCCATATCAGACTGTCCGGGTTGGCTGGATAGCAGTGAAGCTAACTGGGCAGTGGTAATAATCAGCTGCTGTCTGGTTGGTTTCCACAGCAAAAGCTAGGCCAGTCTTTAAGGTGACTAACCTTTGCTGCTTAGGGATAATCAGGCAGCTGCTGAATATCACCACTGCCAGGTTATCCCTGTGTACCATCTCCATTCTTCCCTTAGAAAAACTCCAATGCTAGCTGGCTAGCATCAGTGCATTCAGTGGTGGTACCTGCAAATATTTGGTCTCTGCGATTAACAGTGTGCTAATTGCATTGTATATTGGGCCCATAATGTCTTTTATTATTTTTAGCAATGCATATATACTGCATTTCACTGGGTCAAAGCAGTGTACAGTCAGGGAGGAGTGGCCTAGTGGTTAGGACACAGTACCTCAGGCCAAAGGGCTAGGGGTTCAATTCCCACCTGGGGACAGCAATCTTGGAAGGAAGGAAATATGGGAGGTTCTCTATGGAAAGGTAAGCAGGTGATGATCCCACTTCAGAAGGGGGGGGGGGGGAAGGTGCAGAGGAGGTGTGGGTTTGCTGGATCTGGAATTATACAATGCAACCTGCACTACCTGTGGTATTGGATGGCTTCTTCATCAATCTTTACCCCCTATCCATTCACCGCCAAAATCATTGAGAAGATAGTTCAACAACAATTTCAAGACCACTTGGATACCAACAACATGGTTTCCGTCCATTCCACGGAGTTGAGACCCTCATGACATCACTAATTAACACCCTCATCAAGGGCACACAAACCAAGCACTCTGGATATGCTATGATCTTCCTGGACATATCCGCAGCCTTTAACACCATCTCCCACAACATCCTCCTACACAGACTCCAAGAAATTGGCATAAAAAATGTCGTACTTCAATGGTTCCACTCCTACCTGACCAATAAACAACAACTTATCCACACAAGCATAGCAACCTTCCCCCCCCCCTTTCAGCAGCACCAAGGAGTACCTCAAGGATCCACACTATCCACCATGCTCTTCAACATCTACCTGCAACCACTCTGCTCAATCATACGTGTCCATAACATCAACTACCACATCTATGCAGATGACGTAATGCTCTATGGACCGATCACAACCACCAACCCAACGAACAACCACCTATCAGACTGCTTCATAGAAGTCTCCAACTGGCTACAAAGGAACAACCTATCCATCAACATAAAAAAAACAGAAGCCCTCATAGTAACCAAGGACCCAAACTTCACACCACCTCCACACCTCAACTTAGGAGCCACACAAATACAAATTCAACCTCACATAAAATACTTAGGAATCATCATAGACCAAGCACTCACACTCAAGCAACAGATCAAAAAGACTACCGAAATAATATTCCACAAGGCTAAAACAGTACAACGCATCAGGCCTCTCATTGATCCACAAGACTTCAGGACAGTCATGCAAGCTATGACGCTCCCCCACCTGGACTACTGCAATATAATCTATCACGGACTACCCGCCACCCACACCAACCCACTACGAACTGCCTTAAATACCACAGCAAGAATTATCCAGAAAGCAAAAAAACAAGATCACTTCACCCCAGTCCTGAGAAAACTGCACATACTCCCTCTCGAAGCAAGAATCAAATACAAATCTGCCCTGCTTATCCACAAAGCCCTCTATCAAACTCGGACTTCCCAGTTCCACACTCTATTGCCCCAACCCACCCACAACAGAACAACCAGACAAACCACCAGCAACACCCTCACAATCCTCCACGAACGAACTAAATAAATCAACGGACCTGCAACAGAGCCTTCAAACTATATGCACCATTCCTCTGGAACTCCCTACCAAGTCGAATCAGAAACAACGGAGATCCTTCAACATTCAGGAAACAACTAAAAACCATTCTGTTCCAGGAATACCTCAGACCAGAAACAAACATCCATCACTGACTACCCCTACAGACCTTCTAACATACCCACAGATCTACCTACCAAGACTGATGTCCATTGTTTAAGTCCTCAATGTCTGTCCAGATCATTAATGTTGGCCCCCGGTGACAGCCCCTCCACCCTAAGAATTGATTACTGTCCCCCTCCTCTTTGATGTTAAACCGCTTTGACCCGGTGAAAAGCGGGATATAAATACAGTTAGTTAAATAAATAAATAAAACTTGAAGATGAAGGATTGGCACACCCTTGGAACTTACTAGGCTTGGTTCATGCTGCTCATTCAGCACTCTCTGGCTACTTGAAATCTAGGGACTGAGGTTTCTAGTCCTATAGGCATTCCATGTGACCTTGGGCAAACCACTTAACCCTCCATTATTGTAAGCCCTTTGGGGACAAGGGAATGTAGTGATTATATAATGTAAACCACTTTGAAGGATAATATGGTATAGAAAACTGGTTAAATAAATAAATAATTTCCCTTGTTCCCAAAGGGGCTCACATTCTATGTTTTATACCTGAGGTAGCGGAGGGTTAAGTGGCTTGCCCAAGGCCACAAGAAGTGCCTGTGGGACTAGAAACCCCCATCCCTCCAGCCTGAATGCTGTCCTCCAACAAGATTTAAACCCATGGCCCTCTGGCCTGAGGCAACTTTCCCCAACCACTAAGACACTCCCCTTTTGCTCTAATGTGATAATACTAGCATTGTGTAAGAGTATACCCACAGGCTGGAAGTGTACTCTTCTATTTTGTTTAATAAACATGATTTACATAAAAACAGATAGTTGTTTGGTAGTGATGGGGTAATTGGGGGGTGATAGGCAGGTAGTCATTTGGCTATAGTTAAATAGGCATTTGGCCTTTGAGCCTATGTCCCCTTGACAATCTGGGGAAGCTATATTGACTTCTTCCCCCATGCTTCTGGGTAGTCCATCAGCCCTGTAGAGTGCTTTTCTTTTTCAGTAAGGGAATATCAGTACTGTTGTGCGCCTCTATTTTTTTAAAATTTGAGAACTGTGTTGATACAAACTGTAGCTTTGGCGAGGGCTACATCCAATTCATGGGACACACTCACTGCATCCTAAGTCCATGATCTTAAGACTTCAGTAAAAACTCGAGTCATGTGTCTATAAAGGCACTTACAGAATCATTCCTAATCTCTGACTTTGGAGGGGATATTCAGTTGATAAAGCTGCAGTATAGGTAATAAAGGTAACAAATTCCCCACAGTTTTTAAACCCCTTCTGTTGCTACAGTAGATGTCCAGTGTATAGAAACTGATTCAAGAACAGACCTTCAAACGTTAAATCAGACAGGGCTATCCTCCAGGCTGGCTACAATGAATAGCCTTTAGTTTAATGGAAGTACATCACAGATCTTTAGCACTTATTATTCCCACTTGTCAATCATTGGTTATGCTATTCCTGGAAGGTCCAGATGAAGCAGGTGGATTCCCACAGAAACCTGACTGTTTCCCTGATTTTACAAGGATTGCATTGGTTTTTGGTTCAGCAACATATAATGTATAAAACTTTACTGTTGACATTTTAAGATTCTTTATGGTCTGGCCCCTTCTTATTTGAGACATTATGTACAGTGGTCTGTCGCGAGACATTCTTTATGTTCAGAGGATGCTTTTCAGTTGGTGATTCCAGATGTTCGGAACATGCGTAGGGAGGATCTTAGGTCCAAGACATTCTTTGTACAGCCACTGTTGCTGTGGAACTCGTGGTCTTGCCTACTATTGGTACTATTGATGTGAGAGATTTCTGTCAAGACTTGAAAACTTACCTTGTTTTGTCAGGCTTTTGGTGGGGGGTGGAAGTACATACATTTTAAATTGCTTAACTGATATGGGGTTGCAGTAATGGGGCGTTGAATAATGTTGTAATGTGGATTGAATATGGACATATTGTAAAATAAATTTTACTTTTGTACACCACTTTGAGTGATTATTTTTTTGTATAATGGTTTAAAAATGTGAATAAATAATGGAACCCTATGCAAGTGTTGCTTTTGTCTCAACAATAGCTTCATGAGTGTCTCGGCACCCTTTATATGTGCAGTGGAGTAAGGCTATTGGATTTCTACACAATTTCCTGTCAGTACTAACTGCCAGATGCATTATGAAGTAATACAACATTCTGCAAAGAACTTATTCAGAACCTATAGCAAACCTGTCATACCATAATAGCACTACCAAGATTCACACAGCACCAACCCTACCTATGAAAAGGCAGCACTACAGATATTATATCGGGCCCAGAAACAGAAATATACCTACTACTGAGAAAACAGAACAAGCAGGACTGCTACAGATCCCTACACAGAAAGTTAAAATTATCAGAATACTGTACCTCAGTGACACAAGTAAAACACAGTCCCTCAGTAAATAGAGAACAAGGGACCACAAATTAGAATATGCAGACAAATGTAACTGAGAACCCCAAGAAATCAAATTCTGCATATAGACTGGCACTGGAGAAATAAAAACAGAAATGCATTTTTTCTTGTATTGTGCAAAATACAAAGGCATCAGATATGCACATTTCCCAAAGATGACATAGTCCAATTAATACATTTAAAATAAAATACTTTTCCTACCTTTTATTATCTAAGCATTTTATTTTCCAAATCATGTTAGTCTTTTCTGCCTTCCTCTGTCTCTCTTTTCTCTGAATTCCTTCCAGGACCTGCAGATCATTTACCATTTCTCCTCTCTCCTCCTGCCTTCATCCATTCCTCCTTTGTATCAGTCTGACACTGATCTTTCCCTTTTAGATCTTTCCTCCACTTCTATCATTCTGCTTATTCTCTCCTTACAAGCCCCCCTCCCCATAGTCTCTCCCACATACTTCCACCATGTCCACCATCTCCTCTCTCTGTCCTCCACCCCTGCAGTCCAGCTGCTCTCCTTCAACAGTCTAGAATTTCTTCTCTCCCCACTGTCTGGCGTTGCCCATCTCTCCTTTCACTCACCAACAGTGCAACATCATCTGTCCTCTCCCCTTCTCGCCAACAGTGCAGCATCTCTCCTCTCTCCTTCCACCCTCCCCCCACCAGTGGTGCAGCGCCTCCTCTTTCCCTCACCAATAGTGCAGCAACCTTTCCTCTCACCTTCCCCTCACCAGCAGTACAGGGTCTCCCTTCTCCCTATTCCTTCCTCCTACCAACAGTCTATCATCTCTCCAGTGCAACAGGAGGAGTGACAGCACTAGCTCTGGCATTTTTCTGTAATTAGATCCAATCCGTACTCACCAGATCATAGCAGCATGGGGAGAAAGTTGCTTCTGCCCCCATGTAAACAGGAAGTGTAATCAGAAGAGGGCGGAAGCAGGAACAGCACCACAGTGATGGAGCGGAAGGCAACTCTGGTGCTTCGGTGCCATTTTATAAGCATTGTCGCCAATGCACATCCTGGTGAGGAGTGGCAGCAGCAGCAATTACAGTGGGGGGGGGGGCACAAGGGATGAGATTCACCTTGGGTGACTTATACACTTGCACTGGTCCTGCCTGGCAGTATAACTTCCTGTCTCTTCACTACTTAGCACATTGCCAACAAGATCTTCCAGATTCTGTTCAGTCACTGTACTTTTAATATCTGTTGACTTTACTGGCAATTCCTCACATGAGGATATATCAGATTCTATATCTACCAAAACCAGCCACATACAATTGCTGCCACTGCAAGTCCCAAGAGGGGCAACAGAAGCGGCAATGGGTGTTCCTGGAGGGCCAGCGCTCTAGGCGACTCCCTAGTTCACCTAATGGTAGCGCCTGGCCTGCCTGATATTGCTTTAAAATGATAATGTAGCAGCAGAGCGCAGACAAACCAATGATACCAGGAGTCTGTTCAGAAGGTCCAAATCATTTATTTGTGCACAAGTCTCAAGCAGAATCAAATTCAAAATGGCTGAGCAATGGCTGTTAGTAAAACAACAACTTTTATAGCTTTCTTTCCCATTCTAGACATAGGCAAACTTTTCATTGGTCCCGGTAACCCCTCGTACACCTTCTATTGGTTCCGGTACCGATATGGCTATCCAATGATGTCCCTCGACTGGGCTCAGCACCTGCTTACCCCCCTTTCAGTCCCAATTACAATGGTCAGTTCACCAACTTTGATACTTCTCTCCTCCAAGGTCGCTATCCAGCTGAAATATGTGGGAAAGCAGGGCACTGTAACCTTTCTTTCAACAGAGTTAATTAATTTCACAGAAGCTTCACTCTCTTATCAATACCAATTAAACCTTATTTTTCTATATTTTCTAAGTTTCTAAAGGTAAAAAGTGGACTGTTGTAGTTATGGAAGGACAGACTAGATGGGCCTTGTCTTTTTCTGTCATGTTTCTATGTTTCTAAGTTTCGATTCTGCCTAGCTAAGCTTAATTGTGCTTAGTTAAGTTTCAGTTCTATGGTAGCAGCATTTTGGGGGATGTGTAATTCCTTTGGGCCTCTCCACAGGCTTCATTTACAGGTCAAGCTGTTTAGGCCTGTCTGCTTATTTCAGACACCATGGATCATAGGCCTTCGCCTACCACAATAATAGTAATAGTTATAAATGAATTGCTGTCTGCCTTTGCCTGTCTGTCTTGTCTGTCTGTGTTCTTTTTTTGGTTTCTTTTCTGTGGAATCAGAGGGTGAGAGATTTTTATAACTTCTTCTGAGAGAGAGGCGGTGATGGCTTTCTAAATCCACAGAGCCCAGTATACTAGCCTGCCCAGCATCCGCTTTCTTCTGCTTTACAGATAGATTGTGAAGCAGAAATCTATCTATCCAGAACCCTCTCTCCTAGTGTCATTCTGTACATAAGTGGACACAGCGAGTGTACTAGCTTGCCCTGCAGCCCACTAGCAGCCCTACTTAGCCAGACATTGGCAGAAAGCCTGAGGGACTTTTTTAAAGTCACGTTCCTTATCGTTCCTCCAGTTCAGTCCTCTACCTCTGGGTTGTCAATCTCCTCTTGCAGCTTGGAGACTGGTCTGTCAGAATCATGACATCACTGGATATAGCCTGCTTCCCTCTGACTTCCATCCCAGTGTGAACAGTTTCCATGCAGCAGGAGGACTTTGCGAGCCCTAGGAGAGGGCTCTCTGGAGAAATGGATAAGGAGCTAGGGGGATAGTTAGCTTTTTGTTTGGTTTTATTAATTGGATGTTTGATTGGGGTCTGTGTCTAAAAAAAAAAAAAAAAAAGGAAGAAATTGAATGACTTGCCTCCCGGCATTCTTGCACCCCTGTCTGTTCTTGATAATATTGGGGGTGCAGGCTCAAGACGTCGAGCGTGTTAACCCTCGGGAGGGGAGGCATAGAGGTTCTGTTGCTTCAGGGTCCGCTTTTCATACCCCAGGTGGCTCGATTCTCGCTTACGGTCTGGCCATTGAGAGGGCTAAACTGAGGAGGATAGGCTACTCGTCGGCGGTCGTGTCCACCTTGCTAAGAGCACAGAAGCAGTCGATTTCCTTGGCGTATGTGCAAGTCTGGCGGATCTTTGAGGATTGGTGCTCGCGGCGTCAGGTTCGAGCAGCCACTCTTTCTGTCCCTTTGGTTTTGGACTTCCTGCAGGACGGCTTTACTAAGGGTCTTGCAGCTAGTTCCTTGTGAGTGCAGTTGGCAGCTCTTTCCTGTTATCGCGGCAAAGTCAATGGCGTACCTCTAGGGGCTCATCCTGATGTGGGTCGCTTTCTGAAGGCGGTTTCTAGGTTGCGGCCAGCGCGCAGGGTGTGGATTCCGCCATGGGATCTCAACCTCATTTTGGGGGCATTGGCTAAGCCTCCCTTCGAACTGTTGCGATGTGCGTCACTGAAGGATTTGACGTTGAAGGTGACGTTTCTGGTGGCGATTTGTTCCGCTAGGCGCATTTCTGAATTGCAAGCGTTGTCGTGTAGAGATCCATTCTTGTCCTTTTCTAAAAAGAAAGTGGTTTTGCGTCCGGTTCTGTCCTTTTTACCTAAAGTGGTGTCCCCCTTTCATTTGAATCAGGTGGTATATTTGCCTGTACTTGGGTCTTTACAGGGCGGTGAATCGGACCGCAGCCTCCTTTGTCTAGATGTGAAGAGGGTGCTGCATCAGTATCTTCGGGTAACGGAGTCCTTTCGTAAGTCGGATCGCTTGTTTGTGCTGTTTGGGGGTGTATGCAAAGGGGAGGCAGCGGCTAAAGCCTCCATTGCTCCCTGGATTCGAGAGGCGATAGCTTCAGCTTATTTGCTTCAAGGGCGCTCTGTGCCCGCGGGGTTGCGGGCGCATTCCACCAGGGCGCAGGCGTGTTCCTGGGCGGAGCACAGTTGGGTTCCGCCAGGGGACATTTGTAGGGCGGCGACTTGGTCGTCTCTACATACGTTTAGTAAACATTACCGGTTGGACGTGGCGGCAGCTGCTGATGCCAGATTCGGGTCGGCGGTGTTGTCTGCCGGCTTGAAGGGTCCCTCCCAATGATTACTGCTCTGGTACATCCCAGAGGTAGAGGACTGAACTGGAGGAACGATAAGGAAATGATAATTACACTTACCTGGTAATTGTAGTTCCTTGAGTGATGACAGTTTAGTCCTCCTTCCCACCCAGTCTTTGTTTTTGGTCATCAGGGATCAAGGAGTGGTAGCAGGAGGTGAAGTGTTACAGGTAGGTCTGCTCTCTTTAAATTTCGTTATAATTCCCCGTTCTTTGTGGCACGACAGGGGGTAAGAAAGCCTTGTCGGAGGGGGTCTCATTTTCTATGGTTAGTTAATTGTTTATACTTATAATTATTGTTGGCTACTTATTTGTTGCTCCTTTGAGTCTGCTTTGTTAATAGTTCACACTGGGATGGAAGTCAGAGGGAAGCAGGCTATATCCAGTGATGTCATGATTCTGACAGACCAGTCTCCAAACTGCAGGAGGAGATTGACAACCCAGAGGTAGAGGACTGAACTGTCGTCACTCAAGGAACTACAATTACCAGGTAAGTGTAATTATCATCTTTTCTCCTTCACAGACAGAGCTGTGTAGTTCACAGAGGTGTATGCGGTTAGAATGATTTGATTTTTCTATTACATCTTTGGCACATCAGCAAAGCTATTTTTTTTCTAAAGCAGGAAAGAATCATTTCCCTTCTCTGGAGTAAAGAAAATGGTGCTTTGCTGATATGTCTTCTTTTAACGGCTTGGTTACTGGCATCACCCATGGGATTTCAGATAAGGCAGGCAAGGGTAGGTTTGTTTAGCTGCTTTTCAAAAAATTTCAAAATGATTGAAGTGCCTTTGGTTTCCGCCTTCTCTTTCTCCCAAATGGCTCCACTATATATGGCCTTATGGACCATCTCTTGCCACTGAAAACAAATGACACAAATGGGGTTTCAGCAAATCCAACCCTCCCATCCATTTGCTTTCGTTAAAGGCAATCCATAATCATAGCTGGGGATGTCGCTGAGGATAGAGGGATCATTTTGAAACACTTACAGCCTGATATTCAAAAAAGGTTTATATGTTTAGTGATGGCTGCTAAATGTATAAATCCTCGATCCATGAATTTTCAATGGCCACTGAAATCTTTACAGACCAATCTGGCACCATTCGAATAGTGCAGTGCAGAGCGAAGGTGAAGTATGGGTATTACGCCTAAGTCTATGAATAGATGGCAATATTCAGCCAGTATGCATATAGCTATAGACAGGGCCGGATTTACCTTGAGTGAGGCCCTATGCCAACAAAAATTGTGGGCCCCCAGCAGGGGCGGCCCAAGGGGGGTGTGGGCCTCTTTTGCATAAGGGGCCTCATTTGCATAAATATTTGCATAATGTTACCATATACTAACTTTTAGTAAACGTGCCTCTTAATGAGTGTATGGATAAAGAGAGACTAAAAGATTTCTACATTACTATAATCCAGTGCCAACTGCCAGACACATTAGGAACTACTACAAACACTGCCCATAGTAAACCCGCCGTATCCTAACAGCACTACCAGGACTCACAAAGCACCATACTCTACCAATCAAAAGGCAACACTGCAAATATTAAACCAATACATTTCAGAGAACAACAATACATGACCTACTGGGGAAAGAGACCAAGTGGCAATGTCAAATAGGAATTATATAAACAGAACACCTCAGCTCAGTTACACATGCAGAACATAGACCATCACCAAACAAGTAATCACATTTTAGAAACAGGAAGACAATAATTAAACTGGGAATCCCAAAAGCCAAACTTGGAATGTACAACACTGTAGAAATAAAACTATACATTAATTTGCTCTTGTACTAAACAAAGCGCAGACGTTAATGATGCACATTTAGCAGAGCTGACATATTCCAATTAATAAATTCAAAATAAAGAGATATTTTTCTACCTTTTGTGCATTTTTTTCAGCTGCAATTGCTCCAGCCACTTTCTTCTGGTTTCTTCATGTCTTCTGCTAACTCTCCATCGTCTGCTGTCCATTTGTCCTTTCTTCTCTCTTCTAGTTTTTTTCCATTCTCTCTACATCTGCTTTAACATACTAATCTTTCTCCTTTTGCTCTTTCCTCATTCCTATTTCATCCAGTCAAATTTTACCCCTCCATCCTCAATCCCCACTTACTCTCCCAATACCCGGCCAATTGTAGATTTTTTTATCCCTCCCACACAAAATATTTTTCCCTTCTCCATTTTACTCTTCCAGCCCTATCCCATTCTAATCCTCCCCCAACATCAGCTCCCTTCTAGTTCCAGCCTCACCCAGCATCCATTCCCTTCTAGTCCCTGCATCAGCCCATTTCCAGTCCTAGCCACCCATCAGCCCATTTCCAGTCCTAGCAACCCCCCAACCCAATACCAGTCCTAACCCCCCATCACCCCATTTTCAGTTTAAGCCCCCCCTATAACCCATTACCAGTCCTAACCCCCCATCAGCCCACTTCCAGTCCTAACCCCATCAACCCATTTCCAGTCAGCCCCCCATAGCCCATTGCCAGTCCTAACCCCCCCCATCAGCCCATCAGCCCACAGCCCATTACCAGTCCTAACCCCATCAGCCCACCTCCAGTCTTAACCCCCCCCCCAGCCCATTTCCAGTCCTAACCCCCCCCCCATAGCCCATTACCAGACAGCCCCCATCAGCCCACAGCCCATTACCAGTCTTAACCCCCCCAAAAGCCAATTACCTGTTCTCAACCCCCCAAAAAGCCCTTGATCAGTCCTAACCCCATCAGCACACCTCCAGTCTTAACCCCCCAGCCCATTTCCAGTCCTAGCCCCCCCATAGCCCATTACCAGACAGCCCCCATCAGCCCACAGCCCATTACCAGTCTAAACCCCCCAAAACCCATTACCAGTTCTAAACCCCCCCCAACAGCCCATTACCAGTCCTAACCCCATCAGCCCACCTCCAGTCTTAACCCCCCCCAGCCCATTTCCAGTCCTAGCCCCCCCCATAGCCCATTACCAGACAGCCCCCATCAGCCCACAGCCCATTACCAGTCTTAACCCCCCCAAAGCCCATTACCAGTTCTAACCCCCCCCAACAGCCCACAGCCCATTACCAGTCCTCCTAATCAGCCCACCTCCAGCCTTAATCCCCCCAACCCATTTCCAGTCCCAGTCCCAACCCATTTCCAGCCCCAGTCCCAGCCCCCCCAATTACCAGTCCTACCCCCTCCCCCTCCCCCTCCCCCTCCCCCGGCCTAAAGTAAAATTTATTTTAAAAAAAAAAAACCTGTTGGCTGCCGCCGCGGGGCCCCCTCTGCTGCCGCGGCAGCATGGACTGACCCGCGGGGGCCCCCTCTGTAAGCTCGGTCCCTCCCTCCGTGCCTCCGTGTCTCCCTCCGTGCAGGCTGTTAGAGACGCGAAGGCAGACTGTCTCCTTCGCGTCTCTGTTAAGCCCGCAGGGGCTGATGGGAAATTTCCCATCAGCCCTGCGGGCTTAACAGAGACGGGAAGGCAGAAGGAGACAGTCTGCCTTCGCGTCTCTAACAGCCTGCACGGAGGGAGACACGGAGGCACGGAGGGAGGGACCGAGCTTACAGAGGGGGCCCCCGCGGGTCAGTCCATGCTGCCGCGGCAGCAGAGGGGGCCCCGCGGCGGCAGCCAGCAGGTTTTTTTTTATTTTATTTAAAAAAAAAGCCTAACTACTTCAATTTTTGTGGGCCCTTTGCAGCTGTGGGCCCTACGCCATGGCGTACATGGCGTATAGCTAAATCCGGCCCTGGCTATAGAGATACATTTAAGCTAGTAAAAAAGGGTTATTCTAAATTTATCCATATAGTAATATGGCTGGTGGCTGAATATCACCAGCTATCTGGATAGCAGTGGCAGTCAACTCTGTATATGTATGTTAAGCATTGTTGCTTCTGCAGACAGTGGCACTGAAAATATGTAAAATATTCAAATGTCACGTAGCATTGACCATGGCATTTGAATATTGATCATCAGAATATGAGCAAACCACATTAACAAATCTGCCCTTGAAAAGGGTCAACAAAATTAACATGCAGCTGTGACTACAATATCTCTAGGAACAAGCAAGAATGCAGTCAAAACATATTTATTTATTTAGACAGATTTGTATACACCTTATCCTTCATCAAACATAAGTGACATCCCTGACGGAGCCCGCATGGGAACGCTCCCCAGCGTCCAATAGGAAAGCCTTTGGGACCATTCCTCTGCATCTGCGTGCCTGCCTTCCCATCTTCCCAACTTCTCTCCTCAGTTCTTCATTTTCCACGGAGCCAGTAGGGCACACAGTCCTTTCACCGCTGAAATCCTCTTCTTTTTTTTGGTGCCCTTCAGGCTATGTCATGCTCTTCTGCCTTCCCGTCGATGCCAGTACCATCGAGTCAGACACCATTCCCGATTATTTCTTTTTCTTTTGATTTTTTTCCTTTCTATTGATTCTTACCGCTGTTCTCACCACTGCCTATGCCTCTAGGCCTCCACAGCCTTGTCATTACTCCTCAAAGACCATTTTTTCAGGCATGGAAAAGCCAGTCAGTGGTTTTAAAAAAAGAAAAGAAAAGTACCAAATGTGCTAGTACCATTTCGGCCACTGATAAATATGACTAGTGTTAAAATGTTTGGGTCCTGACCATGAACCCACTTTTGTCCTTTGTGCCAACAAATGACAAAGAGACGCCTCAAGAACCGAACCAAGCAGTTTGGATCATTGTTTGCCTTTCAGTGGTTTCCACTTCATCGAGGGCATCAATGACTTCTCATGGGTCTCAGGCTTCTTCAAAGTCCAAACACAGAAGTAAGTCTAAATCTTTGGCTGTTTCCAAATCTTTGGCATTGACCAATTCTGATGCCAGGGAAAATTCTCAACATAAACATCATGACTCCCATAGAGGTACTTCCGATGCAGATTGAAGAGCCAAACAGCCCCAGCGGGAGGATCTCTCCTCTAAAGCACAAGTGGGGCTCCTGAGGCATTGATCTCTGGAGAGCTATCGGTTCCTTGTTCAGGGATGGTGGCTCAAAGCCCAATATATGATTCCACCCAAACATCTGCCATCTCCCTAGATCAGCGCATGCTGGCTCTCGAGAGGAGTTTGGCAGAAAGCTAGGCAGCCGGTAACATCAAGAGCTTCAGGAGTTCAGGTTTCGGTACCAAGCCTACAACGGAGCACCGTATCAGGCCTGATACTGGTCCTCAAGCCGACATTGTCAGAGCACCTGAGGCCGATTCCTCAGAAACCGGTTGATGCCCCCGGTATCCAACAGACTTGGGCTCCCATGCCTCTCAGTTATGATACCTTGTTATATCAATATCGGCATCGACCATCGACTTCTACGAAGCATCGAGGTCGAACCCATGATCGCCGATACTTTGATTTCTTGCCAGGCTCTGATTCAAGTTCTTCAGAATCCAATGTAGGGCCACTTGATTCCTGAGAACTTCCTAACATTCCTTCAGACCCTTTGCTGCCTCAGGAACGGCGTCAGTCCCAACCAGAAGATATGTCCTTTCAGGACTTCATCTGTGACATGGCAGTGGGGCTTTCCATCATGGTAGCCTTGGAAAAGGAACCAGGGCCGAGGAATTGGAGATACTCCAATACCCTCCAATGCCCAAAGAGGCTGATAACTTACCAGTGCATCGGATCCTTCAGGACCTTATACTCCGCATGTAGGAAGCCCCACTGACAGTTCCTCCTGTTAGCAAGAGATTTGATACCAAGTACCAGAGTGCCCAGGTTTCCAAAAACCTTAGCTTCCGCACAATGGTGGTGGAATCGGCAATGTGCCGCATAAAGAGCTCCAAAAAACCATTCATCCATGCTTCCTGGCAGAGAATTAAGGACCCTTGAAGCTTTTGGGCGTCTAAGTTTCCAAGCATGCATGTTAGCCTCCAGGATCAGCTCTTACATGCTTTACATGAGCATGTTTTTGAAGAATGTTACCAGAGATCTGGAGACTCTCCCCCCTGCATCCAGAGGATAAACAGGCTGCATTCCTGACCCTCATTAAGCATCATCAGAGCACTTCTAAGTTTCTTACCAGGGCTGCTTTCGATGCCTTTTAATCTACCAGCAGAGCTTCAGCAATCTGCATTGGGGCTCGCAGGATGGCCTGGTTACAGGCCTCAGACCTTGAGCCAATGGGTCCAGGATAAACTGGCCAACATCCCATGTTACGGCAAAAACCCTTTTTTGGCAGGGATTGGAGGGAAAAAGCAGGGGAGATTGAAACACATGATCTCACCATAAAACGCCTTTCCAGGAAGACAGCTGACCCATCCAAAAGAAAGACCCTTCCCAAAAAATCTTTTTATTCTAAAAAGAAGATATACTATCCTTCTTACCCACCTCATGTTGCCTGTCAACCTCAGCAACCTCAGCAGAGGCTACAGGGCTCTTGCCAACCTAAAAAATCCAAAGCTCCTAAACCTCAGCCAGCTGCATAGGCACAGACTGCATCTGATTATTGACTCCTTCCTAGAGAACATAGCCAATCTGCCCCTGGAGGGCCTCCATCCCCTCCACATTGCAGGCAGACCTCTTCACTATGCCCACAGGTGGCACCTCATAACATCAGAAGCAGTGGATACGTCAGATTGTCCAAGGGGTTATCAGCTTTACTTCAAAACCTTAATCCCTACCTGCTTCACAGGGGAGCATCCCATACAATCTCTTCACAGCACCCTCTTACAACAAGAGGTGGCCACCATGCTGTCCCAAGGTTTCTTAGAAAGAGTTCCTCCTTCTCAAGAAAAGTTGAGTTTCTACTCCCCATACTTTCTCATTCCAAAGAAAACAGGAGGCTTCAGGCCCATTCTATATCTCAGAGACCTAAACAAGTTCTTGGTCTGAGAAAAATTAAAAATGATCACCCTAGGAACTCTTCTGCTATACCTCCAGAGACATGATTGGCTCTGTTTTCTAGACCTAAAAGAGGCACACACACAAGTACTGATACATCCCTTGCACAGAGAGTATCTGTGCTTCATGTTTCAAGGAAACCATTACCAATACAGGGTTCTCCCCTTCGGTCTAGCCTCTGCCCCTGGGGTCTTCACAAAATGCATGGCCGTCATCATTGCCTATCTATGCAACCTAGAGGTATTCGTCTTTCCTTACTTGGACAATTGGCTGATCAAGGGAGACTCCCCCAACGGGGAAACTCTCTCCCTTCATCGAACCATCACGGTACTCCAATACCTGGGTTTTGTCATAAACTTCCCAAAATCCCACCTTGCTCCGACTCAATGACTGGAGTTCACCAGAGCGCTGTTAGACACTTTACAGGTCTGAACTTTCCTCCCAGAGAATCGCTGTGCCCACCTCATCGAGCTGGCAAAAAAGGTACAACATCAGAACCGTGTAACAGCTTGAGAGATGCTAAGGCTATTGGGATAGATGGCCTTCACGGTCCATGTCATCCCCTATACTTGATTACACATGTGTCATGCGCAGTGGCCTCTCTTCCCAATGGGTGCAAGCAAAGGGTCACTCCAGGGACAAGATCCACATCACACCTCAACATATCACATCCCTTCAGCGGAAGTGTTGCCCACAAAACCTACTCGTTGGGTCACCTTTTCAGATGCCTCCACCTCGATGCACCCTGAGGACGGATACTTCCAAGCTGGGTTGGGGGGCGCATCTGAATGACCTCACCACACAGGGACTGTGGACGTAACAAGAATCTGCCCTGCAGATCAACATGCTAGAGCTATGGGCACTGATAACTACTCTTAGGGTTTTTCAACCCCAGCTATTGGGGCAACTTGTTCTAGTAAGAACAGACAAACAGGTTGCCATGTCTTACATAAACAAACAGGGGGAATGGGATCCCATCCCCTCTGCGAAGAGGCAATTTGCCTATGGTCTTTGCCATCTCTCGCCGCATCCACCTCAGAGCGGTGTACTTCCCAGGTGAACTCAATGTCCTAATGGACAAATTATGCCATATTCTTCGTCTGCAAGAAAGGACCTTGCATTGAGAGAGAGCTGCTCGGATCTTTCAAACATGGGGAACCCCACTCATAGATCTCATCGCCACTCCACAAAACATGCAGCTTCCTCAATTCTGCTCCAGGATTCTGTCTCTACATTGGCAGGCCCCGGACGCCTACCTTCTCCTTTGGGGATAGGGGCTGCTCTGTGCATACCCACCAATCCCCTTGAGAGCCAAAGAGACATCAGAAGATGCTATTCGAGCTACAGGCCGATAGGGGCTCTATGATTCTCATAGCTCCCTTTTGGCCCCGTCCACCTTGGTTTTCTCTACTTCTTTGCCTTGTGCAGACTCAGCCTCTCAGCCTGGGATGTGCATTCTACCTCCTCTCCCAGGACTGCAGGATGTTCCTCCATCCCAATCTTCACTCCCTATGCCTGACAGCATAGCTGCTGAAAGGCTAGTGCTTGCCGACCTTGACTTACCACTGGTGGTCAAAAGTGTCCTTCTTGCATCACGTAAAGATTCCACCAGGCGATCTTATACATTCAAATGGCATAGATTTGCCCTTTGATGCTCCCCAAAGGACTATGACCCTTTTTCTTTCCCAGTGGAGTCGCTTCTACAAGATCTCCTCCACTTATCCTTGACAGGTCTTAAGACTAATTCAGTGAGAGTTCACCTCAGTGCCATTTCGGCCTGTCACAGACCAGTGGATGCCACACAAGGGCAAGTAGGAAAACAGTCCTTTACCTCGTATTAGAAAACCCAACATGGCCGCGTTTTGGCGTTGCCTTTGTCAGGGAGATACTGCATGGAGAACAGCAACATCAATAATCAAACAGTTGTATAAATAAATAAATACATGTACATCAAATAACATCAAATCATGCATAAATAAATAAATACATATACATTAAAAACTAATAAGCATCAAATTATACTTATGTAAAAAAGTCTTTATACATGTAAAACAATTTCGGATTAAAATGTGAATCAATGAAAATGTCAAAGGAGAAAGAGAGAGACATCCAAAAACCAAACCAATAGTGGTATAATTACAAACAAGAATGAAAATTTAAAAGGAGGAGGGACATATCTGAATGATAGAGAGAAAGGGGCACCAATACTTACTTCAAGTAGATTGTACCAAACTTGTGAGTCCACACGAATGAATTCCAAACAAAATATGCACTTTCTGTTATTGATAAAAAATAGTACATGACAAATTCATAAAAACAGGCAAATTGAAAATTATAAAGACCATATGCAGAACAATAGAAAACAGTGAGCAGATCAGACATCTTATGGCCAGAGCCTATAGTGAAGCCACCACTAAAGCTCTCATGTTCAAGGGACAGCTGGAAAACTGTATGGGAACAGCCTTTACTAAAGCCTCATAATTGACGTTCTACACCACTTGACAGAACAGAGATCCACTGGATATCACAAATCATTGCAAAGAACTTACCGGCCCAAGAAGTATAAAATCAAATAAAAGAGATCTTAAAATACAAAACCACCTATATAATGAATAAATAATGATTAAAAAATGGGTAAAAAGAAAGATAAAACAGAATAATTAATTAATCAATTAACAAATAAATAAATAAGAATGGGTCCATTATTAAAAAGTATAATAGAGGAGTGGGTGTGAGGGAAGGGGAAGGAAGGAAAGGAGTGGATGGAGAATGGGAGGGGGAGGGAGAAAGAAGGGGGAGGGTGAAGGGAGGAAGAGGGTTGGGGGGAAGGGAGGAAAGAGGGGGAAGAGGGAAAGGGGGGGTGGGGCGGGGGAAAGGGGGGGGGTGGGGCGGGGGAAAGGAAGGAAGGGAAAGGGGAGGGGGGGAGGAAGAAAGAGGAATGATAAAAACTAAAGTATGCCAAAAATAGTAAAAGATTGAAGCCCAAAAGCAAATAAAACAGTGCCATTGCATACATCAAGGAGTTAAAAACCCTGTTATGCCTCATAAACAGGAGGAAGTGCAACACCATAAATTACAAGTTATGTGCTGAACAAAAAAACTCTACATTCCAAACAAGAAAGTGCAATCAAAACAATTGTGCAATGAGCGAAACTCAGTGATGACCATTCACAATAAGAGGGCATACTTGTAGTTTTAGAAAGCCATTATAGGGCAAAGTGAAAAAAGGGAGAAAGTGCAATTAGAAGCACTTTCGCTCACGCGAACGAAAAGATGTGCCGTGTGAAGGCGTATATCCAAAGAGAACAACTTTAATATCCCTAAAGTGGTATCATATGAAAGAAAAAATTCAAAAAAAGTAGAACAAGAGGGAAATCTTGAACAATGAAGTCCTAAAAAAGGAGGACTTAAGAAACAATTTATAATAAAAAGGCAGTCAAAGAGATATCAGAAAAAAAGGATTACTGATTAATGGGACCCTTATGAAAGGAGTAATTCTTAACCAATGGAAAGCATCGACCAGCCTCATCTGGTGTGTTCTTTAGAAAGCAGATAAATACTATAGATTGAACTGTATGTGAGCAAAAAAAGCCACTGTGTGAAGTATATACAGACTTACAATGTTCATTGGACACCGCTTAACATGTAGAAACCAAGCAAAGGTACTGTCAGTGTGAGAACATAAGATATGCCATACTGGGTCAGACCAAGGTCCATCAAGCCCAGTATCCTGTTTCCAACAGTGGCCAATCTAGGTCATACGTACCTAGCAGTTTCCCCAAAAGACACAGGTTCCACAATGCTTGTATTGGGTCAAGCATTGATATCCTGGATCCCTTTTTAATAATGGTTTATGGACCTTTCCTCCAGGAACTTGTCCAAACCTTTTTTAAACCCAGCTACACTAACAGCCTTTACTACATCCTCCGGTAACAAATTCCAGAGTTTGATTACACGTTGAGTGAAAAATATTTTCTTTTATTTTTCTTAAATAGCTGTATTTAAGAAAAATAGCTTCATTGCATGTCCCCTAGTCTTTCTATATTCTGATAACGTAAACAATCGATCTACGTTTACCCGTTCCATGCCGTTCATTAATTTATAGACTTCTATCATATCTCCCCTCAGCCTTCTCTTTTCCACGAGAGCCCTAACCTTTTTAGCCTTTCTTCATAGGGGTATCCTTCCATCCCCTTTACCATTTTGGTGGCTCTTCTCTGAACCTTTTCTAATAACCCTATATCCTTTTTAAGATACGGCGACCAGAATTGCACACAATATTCAAGGTGCGGTTGCACCATGAAACGATACAGAGGCATTATAATATCCTTTGTTTTATTTTCCATTCCTTTCCTTATGATACCTAGCATTCTATTTTCTCTCTTGGCTGCCGCTGCACACTGGGCGGAGGGTTTCAACATGACATCCACAATGACGCCTAAATCTTTTTTCCTGGGTGGTGGTTCCCAGTGTGGAACCTTGCATCGTGTAACCATAGTTTGGGTTGTTCTTCCCTAGGTGCATAACTTTGCACTTGTCCACATTAAATTTCATCTGCCATTTTGACGCCCAGTCTTCCAATTGATCAAGATCCTCTTGCAATTTTCCACAATCCTCATGGGTTTTAACAACTTTGAATAAGTTTGTGTCATCTGCAAATTTGATAACCTCACTCGTTATTCCCTTTTCCAGGTCATTTATGAATATGTCAAAAAGCAGCGGACCCAGCACAGATCCCTGGGGTACACCACTATTCACCTTTCTCCATTGGGAAAATTGGCCATTTAGCCCTACCCTCTGCTTTCTATCTTTTAACCAGTTCCTCATCCACAATAGTACACTGCCTCCTATCCCATGACTCTTTAGTTTTGCCAAAAGTCTCTTATGAGGGACCTTGTCAAAGGCTTTCTGAAAGTCTAAATACACTATATCAACCAACTCACCTTTGTCTACCTGTTTATTCACACCTTCAAAAAAACATAACAGATTAGTAAGACAAGATCTTCCTTGTCTAAAGCCATGTTGGCTGTTTCCCATTAAGCCATGACTATCTACATGTTCAGCATTTTTGTTCTTTATGATGGTTTCTACCATTTTTCCCGGTACTGACATCAGGCTCACCGGTCTGTAGTTTCCCAGATCACCCCTGGAACCCTTTTTAAAAGCTGGTGTTACGTTGGCCGTCCTCCAATCTTCAGGTATTGCAGATGATTTTAGTGATTAGTTCACATATGAGATTGCAGACCTGCTATTAGTAATATTTCAGTTCTTTCAACACCCTTGGATGTATACCATCCGGCCCAGGTGATTTGCTACTCTTCAGTTTATCTAATAGTTGTAATACATCTTCCCGGTGTATCGATTATTTCCTTCAATTCTTCCGCACCTTTAAATACCACTTCAGTCATGGGTAACATCCCTACATCTTCCTCAGTAAAGACTGAAGCAAAGAATTCATTCAGTCTCTTCGCTATCGCCTTGTCGCCTCTTAGTGCCCCTTTAACCCCTCTATCATCTAATGGACCAATTCTCTCACAGGTTTTTTGCTATGAATGTACTTGAAAAAGTCTTTATTATGTGTTTTTGCTTCCACAGCAAGCTTCTTCTCAAAT
The DNA here is from genome assembly GCA_033557465.1 of Ichthyophis bannanicus. NCBI lineage: Eukaryota > Metazoa > Chordata > Amphibia > Gymnophiona > Ichthyophiidae > Ichthyophis > Ichthyophis bannanicus. The sequence continues at coordinate 474,190,357 of CM066032.1, forward strand.
TCTCCCTTTGCCTGCCTTATCAATGCCTTGCATTTACCTTGCCAGTGCTTGTGCTGTTTCCAGTTTTTGTCATTTGGCTCTTTTTTCCATTTTCTGAAAGATGCTTTTTTTGGCAACAGCCTCTCTGACCTCACCTTTAAACCATGCTGGCAGTTTTTTGGACTTCCTTCCACTTTTCTTAAAGCATCTGGGCTTCCAAGATAGTATTTTTCAACAACAAGCTTGATGTAAGTCTTTAACCTTTGCAACTGCTCCTTTTAGTTTTTTCTTAACTATTTCCCTCATTTTATCATAGTCTCCCTTTCGAAAGCACATCCAAATGAAATGAACCAAGCATATAGAGCAATAATAAGCAAACAATGTGATGAACTGTACATACTACTCTCCCAAAGAGGACACCTTAAACATCCATGGATTTGATGAATTAATTAAAATCCATTATACATAATGTAGACTCAGTACGTGCTAGAAGAACAGAAAACGAAACAAAATGTAAAATCTAATATTAAGATGCATTACTGGACTAGATAACAACAGAACCAATCACACAGGCTTGCAAAGAGATCAGCCATCATTGAACTCTTTAAATCAAGGAAAAAAGAGCAGCAACTCTGGCGGCCAATCATAAAAGATCTCAATATGACGTCAATAGTAGAGAGTAATGACGATCAAGGAATACATGTAGAAATAAAAGTGAATAGGTAACATTTGATATAAATAATAAGATGTTGCTTTTTAGGAAAATCTAGCAAATGAATAAAGGACAGTGGACTGAAAGCACCATAATATGATGACCGCTGTATTATGCCATTAAAATACCATCTGAACCGAATAAAAATACTACTTTGAACCTGTTGCACCCTTATGAAATAAATCTCCCAATGTTACAACATAATGTTATATAAATCCAATTCAAAATCAAAACTAAAGAAAACCATTTGAAAAGACAACCAATTAGAGGCATGCACAAAAAGGTTCAGTGCAAATCGCCTAAGGCAGAGAATAGATCGGAGTGACAATCCAGCCACAGTAAGAATTCTAAACATGCTGTGATGCTGACAAGGGATTAAATCAAGAAGGCGCTTTATAATAAACGGGGGACAGAAAGCTATCTTTTGTGAAGCAGTTCTTTTACTTCAAGAAAAATAAAAGCCAAAATGAACTTCTACATCAACACATCACAATGTGAAATACTGCACAACAGAGAAGATGAAGGAGAGAAACTATGCTAAAGGGTGAAAATGGGGTGAGGGGAGGAAAAAGGAGGAGATGGGAGAAGAAAGAATGGGGAGGGGGAAAGGAAGAAGGGAGGGAAAAAGGGGGAGGGAGGAGGGAAAAGGTAGGAGAGGGGGTGGGGGAAGAAGGGAGAGGAGGGGGAGGAGGGGGAGGGGGAAAAGGGAGGAGGTGAAAGGAGGGGAGGAAAAGGCGAGGAAAGGGAAGATAATGAGGAAAGGGAAGGGAAGGGAGTGGGAAGGAGAGGCAGGGGAATGGGTGAAGTCAATCACCTAAAATATAGAAAAATCCTCATCCATATTTAGGCTACTAGGAGTTAGAGTGTTGAGCTCAAAAATATACCACACTTCCAAACACATTAAAGTCCTATCTAGATCACCTCCCCTCCAATGTGGACGTAGCATTCTAATAATGACAAACTTTAATTCTGCGATGGTGTGTCCCCATCTCAATCCTGTGGGAGAAAAGTGGTTTATCCTGAATCCTGCATTTCAGACAACTACAGTGTTCAATGATTCGAGTTCATATCATGTGATTGGTCTTACCGATATACAAAAGATCACAGGGGCACATAATCAAATAATTACATGAGTGGACTCACAATTTGTAAAGTCAATCAATTCTAATTTACGCTGAGAAGCTAGGAGGGTGAAGAATCTTTTAGTAGTGAGTACGTGATCACAAACTGAGCACTTCCCACATCTATAATGACCCACAAATTTATAATGGGGATGACGGACAGATAATGCAGAAGGTACCAGTATGTTGGCCAAATTTTGATTCCTTTTATACTCAACAGTTAGACTGCTATTGGCTAAAGAAGGAACAGTGGACAAAATGTACCATTCATCCTTTAGATCCTTCTGATTATCTGCAGACAAATTTAGAAAAAGTTAAAGTGCATACAATGTGATCCAATTTCTTGGCTGGTGTGTTACTCAATAGTTGCTCACTTGGTGTTCTTGGCCCTCTGATATGCCTTTGTAATACAGCTCTCAGGCAGGGGCGGCCCAAGGGGGGTGCAGGGCCATGTGCGGAGATTAATTGCAGGGCCTCATTTGCATAAATGTTTACATAATATTAACATGCACTTTTAGTAAACATGCCTCTTAATGAGTGTCTGGATAAAGAAAGACTAACAGATTTCTACATTACTATATTGCAGTGACAACTGCCAGGCTCATTAGGAAGTACTATAAACACTGACCATTTAGAATCCATAGCAAATCCACCCTATCATTACAGCACTACCAGAACTCACAAAGCACCAAACCCTACCTATCAAAAGGCAACACTGCAGATATTAAACCAATACATCTTAGAGAATACCAATACATTTCACTGGGGGAAAGCGAACAAGTGGGACTGTCAAACAGAAACTACATGAACAGACCACCTCAGCTCGGTTACACAGAACATAGACCATCACCACACAAAGAACAAGGGATCAGAATTTAGAAATAGGAAGATAATAATTAAACTGGGAACCCCAAAAGCCAAACATGAAATGTACAACATTGGAGAAATAAAACTATAAAGTAATTTCCACTTGCACTAAACAAAAACACAAAGATGTTATCAATACACACTTCCCAGACCAGACATATTCCAGTTAATAACCGACCTAGCCCTATTCAGAAAGGCCCTCAAATATAACCTATTCATCAAATACTACCCTATATAAAGTGCAAAATAGGAGCTTCACCACAAACTTAACCACATTCCCCTCCTGACCCTAGCACTACTGCTAATTTTATGTAAATATTTCTTTCATGTTATCGAATTAACAGATCAATATTCTTTGTATATAGTTCTCCCATATTATCCAAGTTTATCTTCCTGTTTTATGTAATACCGAACAGCCTGTTGTTCTGGTCTTTGTGTTCTCTGTAAACCGTGCTGATTATAAATAGTGCGGTATATAAAAAATTGAAATAAATAAAATAAATTGAAATAAATAAATTCAAAATAAAAAATATTTTTCTATCTTCTGTTTGGGCATTTTATTTTTCAGTTGCAATTGCTCCAGTCACTTTCTTCTGGTTTCTTCGTGTCTTCTGCGAGCTATTTGTCCTCTCTTCTCTTTTAGATGTTTTACATTCTCTCTCTATATCTGCTTTAACATACTGATTGTTTCCCTTTTGCTCTTTCCCCCATTTCTTTCCTTATTCCTTTATCATCCACTCAAATTTAACCCTTCCATTCTCAATCCCCTCTTACTCTCCCAATACCCGGCCCATCGTAGACTTTTCTTCCACACAAAATATATTTTCCCCTCTCCATTCTCATTCTCCATCCCTATCCCTTCTAGTCCTCCCCCAAAATCAGCTCCCTTATAGTTCTAGACCCACCCAGCATCTGCTCCCTTCTAGTCCAATTCTCCCATGCCCCCACATCAGCCCATTTCCAGTTCTAGCCCATCACCCATGTGCAGTCCAAGCTCCCCCCCCATCAGCCCATTTCTAGTCCTAGCCCCACATATGCTCTTTTCCAGTTCCATTCCAGCTCCCCCATCAGCCAATTTCCAATCCTAGCCCCCTCGTCAGCCCACTTACAGTCCTATTCCAGCCCCCATCAGCCCATTTCCAGTGCTAGCCCTCCCATCACAGCCCATTTCCAGTCCTAGCCCCCCCAATCACAGCCCATTTTCAGTCCGTCCCCCCCATCACAGCCTCTTTCCAGTCCTAGCCCCCCTCCACCATCATAGCCTATTTCCAGTCCTAGGCCCCTCCCCCACCATCACAGCCCATTTGCAGTCCTAGCACCCCCATCACAGCCCATTTCCAGTCCAGGTTCCCCCCCCCCCCACCACCATAGCCCATTTCCAGTCCAGGTTCCCCCCCCCCCACCACCATAGCCCATTTCCAGTCCAGGTTCCCCCCTCCCCCACCATAGCCCATTTCCAATCCAGGTCCCCCCCCCATCACAGCCGATTTCCAGTCCAGGTTCCCCCCCCCCACCTCCCTAGCCCATGTCCAGTCCTAGCACCCCCAATACTTGCCTATTTCCCGTCCCCGTTCCCCCCTCCCCCAACCATAGCCCCAGTCCAGGTCCCCCCATCACAGCCCATTTCCAGTCCTTGGCCTCCCCCCCCCCCCCCCGACCAGCCCTGCTGCTGTCTGAGGGGCTTCAAAGGGGGCCGGGAAAGCCCGTGCGAGGCCCCAGCTCCCTCTGCAGAACCGCCAGCGTGAAGATCCTTTTCCCTCACGCTGGCGGCTGTTTGTGTGAAGCCGCGAATGCTGGGAAAGGTTAAATGGCATTGCCTTTAACCTTTCCCAGCAATCGCAGCTTCACAGAAGAAGCGGCTGCTCAAGTAAAGGCAAAAAACACAGCTTTCGCAAAATTCAAAAGCTAGCAAACAAAAGAACACAGAAATGAATGCAGGATCAAACTCAAAGATACAAAAAGAGAAATAAGGATAGCAAAATGAAAGGCTGAGGAAAAGATGGCTAAAGATGTTAAGGGTGGCGACACAACTTTCTTCAAGTATATTCGGGAAAGGAAGAAGATCAGAGTTGGAATTGCAGGCTCAGAAGTGCTGGGAAAGGACTCGTGGAAAGTGACATAGAAAAAGCGAAATTGCTAAACAAATACTTCTGCTCTGTTTTTACTTAAGAAAATCCTGGAGATGGACCAGCTGACTCCCAAATATAAAAATGGGAATGAAGTAGATACCACACCATTCACAGAAGATGAGGTGTTGGAACAACTTGCTAAACTGAAAGTGGACAAAGCCATGGGACCGGATGGGATACATCCCAGGATACTGAAAGAGCTCAGAGAGGTTCTTGCAGGGCCGTTAAAGGATGTATTCAACAGATCCTTGGAAACAGGAGAGGTTCCTCAGGACTGGAGAATGGCTGATGTCGTACCTCTACACAAAAGTGGTGACAGGGAAGAAGTATCAAACTACAGACCTGTGAGCCTTACCTCGGTGGCGGGAAAAGTAATGGAGATGCTCCTGAAAGAGCGAATAGTGACCTTTCTCAAAACCAACAGGTTGCAAGATCCGAGGCAACATGGTTTTACTGAAGGATGTTCTTGCCAAACAAATCTGATTGAGTTCTTTGACTGGGTGACCAAGGAACTAGATCAGGGGCATGCGATGGATGTCATATACTGGGATTTCAGCAAAGCCTTTGATACTGTTCCTTATAGGAGGCTTGTCAACAACCTCAGTAGCTTGGGGATGGGTCCCAAGATAGTGAACTGGATTAGAAATTGGTTGACTGACAGACAGAAGGTGATGGTACATGGAGCTCACTCAGATGAAAGGAAGGTGATTAGCGGGGTGCCCCAGGGTTCGGTCCTGGGCTCGGCACTGTTCAATGTATTTGTGAGGGATATTGCTGAAGGACTGAATGGAAAAGTCTGTCTTTTTGCAGATGACACAAAAATTTGCAACAGAGTGGACTCCCCCGAGGGAGTGGATAACATGAGGAAAGATCTACAAAAGCTGGAAGAATGGTCTAATGCTTGACAATTACGATTTAATGCGAAAAAGTGCAGTGTCATCCACTTAGGTAGCAGAAATCCAAGGGAAATGTATGCTATAGGGGGCGAGAGGTTGGTGTGCATGGTTCAGGAGAAAGACCTTGGTGCGATTTATCTCTGATGATCTCAAGGTGGCAAAACAGTGCGACAAGGCGGTGGCAAAAGCCAGGAGGATGTTGGGCTGCATACAAAGAGGGATTACCAGCTGAAAGGAAGAGGTACTTATGCCACTGTACAGGTCACTGGTGAGGCCTCACTTGGAATACTGTGTTCAGTTTTGGAGACCATATCTTGCAAAAGATGTAAAAAGACTGGAAACTGTTCAGAGGAAGGCGACCAAAATGATTTGGAGCCTGCGTAAGAAACCCTATGAGAAGAGACTTGAAGACCTAAATATGTACACGTTGGAGGAGAGGAGGGATAGGGGAGATATGATTCAGACCTTTAAATACTTAAAGAGGAACGATGAACAAACCTCTTCCAAAGACGTGGAAGCTGCAAAACTAGAGGGCATAACATGAAGCTGCAAGGTGGAAAATTGAAAGGCAATGTCAGGAAATATTTTTTTACTGAAAGGGTGGTGGATGCTTTGATTGCTCTCCCGATGGAAGTGGTGGGGGCAAACACGGTGACGGAATTCAAAACAGCATGGGACAAGCACTGCGGATCCCTTTATAGCAACAGGATAAAAACAAAATAAACTGAACCATCTAACCTCTCAACAAATAGGGGTGTCCTACATGGAGTGGTGGGTCCACTCCTAAACAAAGACATGGGGAGGGGTGGCCTGCACGGAGCGACGGGTGCACCTACTCTTGCCATATATTTGCTGAGAAGACTGGATGGACCATGCTGGTCTTTATCTGCTGTCATTTACTATGTTACTATGACCTTTGTAGCCCTCTCCCTCCTGCCACTTGGTTACATGGCAACCCTGTAAGTGTGTCAGCACTGGGGACACTGTATTGCCCAGTGCCTCCTGCCTGCAGCTGCAAGTGTTGTGGCACTGTAGTATGTGGCAGCGCCATCTCCACACAAAGTGCATGGCAGAGAATGACCACTGCGATCTTGTGCAGGTGCACCCCATTGCTGGCAATGGTCCCTCATTGCATGTGTGGGTATGCTGTAAAGGGGAGCCATATGGCACCCATGTGATGATAACAATTCTTTAGCCGATGCTGTCACAGCCATCTGGGGAGAGAAAAGGATCAGGTATATACAGTATGTGGCTGTGCATCACAAGAAAGGGCAGAATTAGATCTGTCTGATTATAATGTTCAAAGGTGGGTCTTGAACCTGTGAACTTGGCACCAAAAGACAGGACACAACCTGGCTGAGCCAAAGGTACATCCAGCTGCCAGTGATAGACTGTATACAAGTGGGTAGGAGCCATGAACCAACAGCTGCACAGGCATAGTCAGTGATGTTTGCACAAGGTCACCAAAACGGGGAGGTGTGTGCGAGCTGCCATGCAACGGCCTATACTCACACAGAACATGTGCACAGGTATACCAGGGTGTCTAAGGGGATGCAGCATGTCAACCATCATTGCATGCTGTCATGGCACACTCATGCGGTTGCTGGCCATTGGGGGGGGAGGGCTTTCGCATATGGCTGCCCAACAAAGGTCGGATATGCAATTTCCATGGATAAGCATCCCCATGGAGGATAGACCATGGGGCTCTCTGTTGTCTGCTGGGGTGGACACCTCGACCTGCCCCTGGGAATGGACCAGTGTGAATCCTCAATATGCTGTCTATGTAGGTGAGGCCTGTCATCCATCGGGGAAGTGCTGCAAGATGGCTGGCGTAAACATAGGTAGGGGAGGGGGGCCTGCAGGGATGACTTTTGTAAACATCCACAAGCAGCTCTCCCATACTCTGACTCCCACCCTGGGTGCAAGGCCCACCTGTGTGATACACCACACAGCCTATCAAAGGGAAGCCACTACTGTCTATGGAACAGAACCAGACCAAACATAGATTTATAAAAGTCAAACACACTGAGGATCAGATAGGATAATACAGAACAACATAAAACATCATGATAGAAAACATATGTACACATCCCCCTGACCCATTTCCCCTCCATCCTTCCACCCATCCCCTTCCCCCACCATTCTCTCACCTCTTTCCCTGAATAACGTGTGGTAGGCCCACCTTCCCACTGTGGGTCAAGGACTGCTTCCCTCCCTGAGAGGTTTACAGACCCCCCCCCACCCTACCCTGGGCCCTTGAGTATGGTACTGCTGGCACAGCAGAGCATCAGTGAGGGCTCTCAGATTGCTGCACCCTCCACTGCCTCCCTCACAAGACTCAGCTTGTGCACCACTGCTTCCACAGAGCCCATGTACTCCTGAGATGGTACAGAATCAGTGGGGTGGGATGGTGCTGCTGAGGTGGCTGATGATGGGGGCTGTGATGATGTCTAGCTGCCCAATCCCACATGAGCCTCCCCCTGCATATATGGCGCTATTGGTGCTGTTGTAGAGTGCCAAGCCCTGGAGGGGATAGGATGGCATAATGGCAGCCCTTCTGCATCTGCAGCCTCTCCTGCCTTCACCTTTATAATGGCTGCCGGTGGCACTGCAGCCACAGGATCAACTGGTTGGCCACCCTACAATACTGCAAGTTGGCCTTCTCTATGCTCCACTGCAGCATCTGCAAGCCCCTCAGCCATGCTGCTGTGAAGGTCCCTGATTTCCTCCTGGTCTCCTCTGTCTTCCAGCTCCTCACTGTCTTCCTCCTCCTCTTCCTCATCCCCTTTGTCCTCTTCCTCCTCTTCCATGCCTTCCTCCTCCTCGCCTTCCTCCTCCTCTTCCTCTCCTCCTTCTGCTTCCTCCTCGTCCATGTCTTCTTCCTCCTCTTCCTCTCTTCCTTCCTCCTCCTCCATGTCTTCTTGCCAGCCTCTGAATCCCCTTGCCGCCGATGCCCCGAGCTCCCAGATGTGGAAGACATAGCGCTGGTGGTGGTGGAGCTGGAGCTGGCCCCCTACTGCTGCAATGGCATGCTGCTTGTAGCTGTACCAGAGCTGTCCTTTGCAGGCGGTCCTGGCCTCCTGTAGGCCCCTGTGGAGCTTCCTGCTGCCGTTGCACTGCATAAACAAAAGTTATCAATCGGTACATGTTCAGTAAATATAGTTTCACATGCCGTATCATGGCTATATGTTGAACAGTCACCTAGCAAGGGGTGCACACTCTACCTAGGTTACACTGCCATATTGTCAATGGCTGTGGGACTATTCCTTCCCTTCCCCATGCCCTGTCCCAGGGTTCACTGAGGTCCTTCCATGGTTTTCTGTACCATTGTTGCACTGACGATGACCATATTTACCTCTCTGACATAGTATTTGCTCCAGAAATCGAGGCCCATATTGCTGCCAGCCTTGCTGACATAGCTGGCTGCATGTCTCTGCGGGTTGCTATTGCACATGGGCTAAGCAGAGCCTCTTATCTTGGCCCCTGATGGCACCTCTCCCCCTTCCGCATTCCTGTGGAACATGCTGTGCTTATCCCCATTTCCTCAGCTCGCAACCTTTGGGTCATAATGCACTCCTCGCTCGCCTTCTGCACACACATACAACTGATAGCTACAACCTGTCGCTTCTTCCTCTGGTACATCTGTGCAGTTTGGGCCTTCCTTACTGACAGCATTACTATGATGTGGTCCCCTTCTTGAATCCACTTCTGTCTACACAAATGAAATCCCCTCCTTGCAGCTGGCCCCATGTGTGATCTCTCTTGCCATCAATCTGTTCAGGATTCAGCTACATGCCTCATTGTCTGGAAGTCTTGTGTGATGGTCATATTACCTGTCTTTTCAAGTCCATGACTCCCTGTCCATATCTGTATGCAGGTCACCCAATGATCACTACATGCCCTCACTGTGCTAGTGCTCACTACCCTTGCTCTCCAAGATCTCCCTACAACTCCCCTCAGTACATCACTCTTCTGGCAAATTGCTCCTATTTGTGCCCTTCTCTACCACTGCCAACTCTGGATGTATATCTTCAGACCTTGCTGCTTGTCATGGTCATGACTGACTATGTGGGTTGGTACCTCAGACGTCATATCTGGCTCTTTCCTATTCTGTACCACAGGCTCAACTCCTCAGGACTACTGTTGGATTCTACCCTTCTTGTCTTCTGCTCTTCAATGATGTGTTCCCATACTATTCCACCATGCATCTTCTACTTCGCAGTTGTGTTGTCTGCTTTGCCTAGCTTGTAATCACAGAGGAGCAAAGACTGTCTATTACATGTGTGTGTACAGCGTTGTGCGGGCCTTGTTGCACTTATCATATCAGCAGTAGTAAGGGTTGTAGCAGTACTAGTGATGGTGTGAATGCATTTACAATTGATCAATGCAGTATGCCACCTCCCTGGGCCTGTACCCCTACCCACCATGTGCGGCTGTTAGTGCAGGCAGATATATGGCACCTTAAGGGCTCCTTCCAAGGAGGATCATGACCTGTAGGTTTGGAACATGGGCAAAATAATATTGTGGCTTTGTGGGAATGCTATAGCCAAGTAACGTGAAAAAAACGCTCATGGGCCATGCGCTTCCTGTTACTGGGGCTCCTTCATATTTCAGGGATCTCCATCGGTGTTGTATCTGTTTAGTTGCCTCATGTAGCGACAATTCATTATGCTAATTTGCAACTTCTCCTAGGTTAAACTCTATTTTACATAGTAGCTCTTTTGTTGTTTTGATCAAGTTAATTTATGTGAGAGTTACATAGAGTGATTTTGTTTTGTAATTGACACTGCCTCCACAGCACCCACTGGGGGGATGGCAGGGCATGGTCTGTGTTGAGCACTCATCTCTATCATGCATCAGGTCACATGATGGTCACCTGTGCATGGGCATTTAATGCAGTGTGGCAGCTTTTAGTGCCCCTGTAGCTGGCTCATGTCTCTCTGTGTCCTTTGTCAGAGCATCCTCTATAGCACCTAGCATCAAAATCCCTCTAGAACGAGGACAGCTTTGGCCTGATGGCTTGGGCCATTGCTCATGTAACCTAGAAGGATAGGGTCAGATTCCCACAAGGGATCTGGCCATTGACTCTTGCAGTGCAGGCTCCCTTCAGGAGCTGCAGCTGGGCCTGGTGTCAGGAATGGCACACTGACTACCCTTCCATTTTTTCCTACACATGTACAATTCTAACACCACACGCCATGTGGCCCTACTTGGGTGTCATTCCTCTCAAGGATTGCTTCTGGGGTACAGCCATTTGATCCTTGCATTTTGCCCTGCTTCCTACTCCCTGCCTCTTAGGTGTGGGTATGTGGTACATTGTCTGATTTTGTAGACTGCACAGCAGTCACTGGGCAGATCCTTCACAGTAGTTGTATGTCCGATGTGATGGAGTTGAGATGTGTAGTATTGTGCCATTGTACACCACTCTGTACACCATAGTAACACTCTGACCCTTTGTGGATGGCAGACGGGTATCTGTTACCAGGATTGGCAACTGCTGGAACATGGCATCTATGCTTGGCAGACCCATGGCCTGACTGAGTCTGCCATGTCATCTGTTCAAAGTGGGGCCTTATTTGTACCATCATGGTATCACTGGAGGGCCAATACATGGTACATTGGTTGCAGGGCTGCTGTTATATGATGCAGACCAAAGTTGCTTGCATGACTGCTGGTGGTGGGACCGCCATCAGGGGATGGGAGTGGAATGGGTATGGCCTGATAGGCATATGACAACGTTGCAACAGACTCGTACACCTGCATGTTTGGTCATGTGAATTTATGTCCTGACTCATCTGCCACAGCTGCTATCTCCTCTCAGAGGTGCTAAATGAGGTCTGGGTTCCTGCACCTCATGGTCCTCTATCTGCATTTCAGGGCCTCCAGGGTCCACCTCACACCAAATTCCCTGTGGAAGAGATATATGGCATCAGGAGGTGGCTCGTTTGGCTGCACATCACCTGGGGCCTGTGCCCCCCTTCCCCCCATGTGCACACTGTATCCAACAGCCTCCATTTCATCCGCCTCCTCTGTACCTTCTCAAATGCTGTTTCCATCCCTGCCGCTGCAGTACCCTCTGCAGGCATATCAGTTGGCTTTTGGTTTGGAAATGCATACACGTGGATTGTAAGCCCACTGACACCCAGCCTCTCGGCAAGCACTTTCTCCTCCTTTTCAACACATATTGATACCCTGCCTCTATACTGCTGCCATTTTCCCCTTGTCCTCACATCTTCCTCATCCTTCTCCTGCCACCCTCTGTTTACCATTCCCCTCTTGGCCTCTTAGGTGATGATTTCCCTCTCTGTGTAGCTGCCTTTGCCACTTGTCCTAGCCCATGACACACCCACTATGCTTCCCATGTCAAGGGGCTGCTTGCCTTCTCCACTGGCTGATGGTTCAATTTCCATGCATGGGGCCATACAGGTGCCAAGAACATACACCACTCCGGCTAACAGCTAAATAAAAAACATATGAATCTTTGGGCTGCCACACAGCAGAGGTTAGCATTGCTAAAATTAAAAGCTGATAGTGTGGACATCCTGCACAATGTTTTGGTTATGTGGCACTGTGCCAGACTTGAACCTGTGTCTTATCAGTTTGGCAGCAGTTTTTCTCCAGGATGAGCCATTGGGTCTGCTTAGTAGGTGGCTGTCTGGTTGTTTGCTATAGTGGCAACCCTGGCCATGACTGATGAGCAGGGTTGTGTGACATAGCAGGCCTGGCTTCAGTTTCCTCTCAGTAACTGTTCTCCCTTGACTGATGGATATCTTTTGAGGGGCAGCCCTGGGTTTTGGGTTTCAGGGTCATCACCTTCTGCATAGGTTCCCCCTATGGGGCATGGACTAACAGCCCTGCAGCCTCTATGTGCACAGGATCTGTCCCTAGCATCGCCAACACAGCCCACGAGCAATGACCAACATACACCATGTCTGTTCACAGCTTCTGGTGTTCTTCCTCACACTGCTACTTTGTCTCCCTCTTTCCCTTCACGTGTTAAATGGCTATTAGCCATCTGACAGTGTCATTTCAGCTGACATGTGAGCCCTTTCAGAGACTGGTGGAAGGACCCTTGCCCAATATGTCTTGCCTCCATTATCACATAGTAATATAGTAACAGTATGGCTGCTGGGGAGTGTGGTTATGGGCCCTACATGGATTTGACCTGAGCAATGTTGTCACATATTGGTGTGCCATGGTTGCATGATCGCATTCATAGATAACATGTTAAAACCCTCCGCCCAGTGTGCAGCAGTGGCCAAGAGAGCAAATAGAATGCTAGGTATCATAAGGAAAAGAATGGAAAATAAAACGAAGGATATTATAATGCCTCTGTATCGTTCCATGGTGCGACCGCACCTTGAATATTGTGTGCAATTCTGGTCACTGTATCTTAAAAAGGATATAGCGTTATTAGAAAAGGTTCAGAGAAGAGCCACCAAAATGGTAAAGGGGATGGAAGGATACCCCTATGAAAGGCTAAGAAGGTTAGGGCTCTTTAACCTGGAAAAGAGACGGCTGAGGGGAGATATGATAGAAGTCTATAAATTAATGAACAGAGTGGAACAGGTAAACGTAGATCGATTGTTTACGTTATCAGAATATAGAAAGGCTAGGGGACATGCAATGAAGCTACAGGGTAAACTATTTAAGACAAATAAGAGAAAATATTTTTTCACTCAACTTGTAATCAAACTCTGGAATTTGTTACCGGAGGATGTAATAAAGACTGTTAGTGTAGCTGGGCTTAAAAAAAGGTTTGGACAAGTTCCTGGAGGAAAAGTCCATACACCATTATTAAAAAGGGACCCAGGATATCAATGCTTGACCCAATACAAGCATTATGGAACCTGTGTCTTTTGGGGAAACTACTAGGCACGTATAACCTAGATTGGCCACTGTTGGAAACAGGATACTGGGCTTGATGGACCTTCGTCTGACCCAGTATGGCATATCTTATGTTCTTATATGTTCTTATGTTCTATGATGCAGCAGCACTGTCCCTCGCCTCTACCTGCTGCAGCTGCTCCTAGCCTGCAAAGTACCATGCCCCTCCCCCACCCATTGCCTGCCACCCATGGCTTACTCACGCAGCCATAACTCGATGGACCTCCAGATGCGTGTGGCCAGCTGTAGATTGGCTCTGCAGTGTCTCCTGGAGTACAGCACCCCTTCCACTTCAGCACCATGCATACCAAGGCCTCTGCCTCCTCCGTGCTGAAATTCTGTCTTCTTCGGCATGCCATTTTGTCAATAACTGCTCCACGGAGTGTGCCAATGGGAAATCGTGCAGTGGTGCACTGGGCATTGCAACGTGGATCTTGTATTACCTGCCTATTGGAACGTGCTATCACACGAGTATAACAGGGCATGTTCTATGCTGCACGGTTTTCATGGCAATAACCGCGTAAGACTGCCCGGGGATCATGGGTCTCTGCATGTAGTGTGCCACACAGGCAGAACTTTGTGTGATACACGGGTATGCCGTTCATCCTTCATAAACGGGCATTTTGTATGAAGCACGATTGCCCAGGTTTCTCCAATATAGATGCCCGGTTTCAGACTGCATACATAGGTTTGTGTGCCGCCTGCGCACAGCTGTGCCCCCTCATATTGTATGTCTGCCCATGTATCCTTCGCCTTTCTGATGATTCAGCCCTTTTTTTGAACATGTGTTTTGGCGCATTAAAGCACCTTCACCACCTTTTCGAATATCGAGCCCTTTGTTTTTAAGAATCTTGGTTGCATTATAATGGTGAGGTGACCACTACTTAGTCTGATCCTTGGTTTTGTGGTTTACTGTATTTAGGGTTGAGACATGGAAAAGAAGGGAGGAGGGGTGCTTATTTTTATAAATGAATATTTTGGGATATAGCAAGTTTACCTTCAAGTTATCTTTGGCATTGAATGTGTTTTTCTTAAAATGGAGGATATTGAGAGCTTTGGAATTCTGTTTACCATGCTCCTAAGAATTTGAAATCTATTTTACATGCTTTGGGACAACTTTGTATGGATTTGAGCTTCGACATTGTAAATTTGATAGTGCTTAGTGATTTTAACCTCCTTATTGAAGAAGTTATAGATGAAGGGAGAGGAATAGCTAACAGGAAGTGATAGTGCCTCTGTATAAGTCTCTAGTGAGACCTCTTTTGCAGTACTGTGTGCCGTTCTGCATACTACATCTTCAAAAAGATATAAATAGGATGGAATGGGTGCAAAGGGCAGTTACTAAAATGGTCATTGGTCTTTGTCATAGAGCATATAGGAGCAGGCTTAAAGACCTCAATATGTATACTTTGGCAAAAGGCAGACGTTTAAATACTTCTGGCATAAATGCATTGGAGGCAGGTCTCTTTCATTTGAAAGGAAGATCTGGAATGATAGGATGAATGTGAAAGGGAATTGACTTAGGAGTGATTTAAGGAAATATTTCTTTATGGAAATGGTGGTGGATATGTGGAATAGCCTCCCAGTGGAGGTTTCATAGATGAAGACTTTATCTGAATTCAACAAAACATCGGCGAAGCATGGCGGAAGGAATTGTAGAGCTCAGTATTTAGTATAGATGGGAAGACAGGATAGACCATATGGTCTTCATCTGCTATCATTTTCTTTGTTCCTATGTAAGGTCAGGAGGAGATGAAATGACCTCCTGTGGGGGAAAGATATGAGATACAAATGTATTTATTTCACACATTTTTTACATCACTAAATCGCTACAGGCCAAATTGAGGGGGGAGGGGGTGGAAAAGGGAAGGTGAAGAAGAAAGAACCAGAGATGGAAAGAAAAGAGGGAGATGGAGAGAATTTAAAGAGACTGAGAGATGAAGAGGGTGAGGCGGGAAGACTTTGGCGAGTTACCCTCTGTGGAGAGGCTGTCTACAAATATGAAAATTAATAAATCTTAATGGAGCAGAAGGGACAGAGAGGGGGGAAATATGGTAATAATAGCACATCCTATCATTTCTACCCCTCTTTTTAAAATTTGAGATCTGTCCATTTGTAAAACATAGTTTAATTTCTTTAATTGTGTATGACTCAAGTGAAAACCAAGACAATTGTGCATCCTATTCTAGCCTAAGCAGCACATAGGATAATTTCTCAAGAAAGGGACTGTCCTGCATGGAAAGAGATACCTGGCCACCCTATCAGTAATGACTTTTGAGAATATTCAGCAAGCTTATGAAAAGTAGCTTGATAGCTCCTTGGAGGTGCAGGAGAATGTCACTCAGAAGCACACCCCAACACAAATCATTCCATGAGGTTGAAGCTGAAAAACCTCTGTGCATTATCTGCCAGCATCCTAAGATACAGGTTAAGGCCATCCTTGGAGTGGGCAAATTGCTTGAAAACACAATATTGCAGCACTTCCTCTCCACCGGCAGCCGCTTGTTTGAAGGACTCCTGCACAGATTTGCAGGAAGATTGGACAGGTCGCGGAGATTATGCAGCCCTGTGTGGTCCAGACTTTAGATTCAAGTCAACAGAGGAGGCAGATTCCTGTAAGAAACTTAGCAGGGAAGGGAGGGGGGCGTTTATTGGGTCAGCCCTTGGGTCAGGCCTTACTTTGCTTATCTCAAAGGCCACAATTTTTGCACTTCCTTTTCCATAAGTAGTATTTATGTTCAGTCTTGGTGGGTTGATCATGGGGTGCTAACAATTCCACTAAGAAATGTATTTTGCCCATATAACCTACAAGTTGTGACTCATCTGTATTTTCAACTGCACACCCCCATGCCCTATTTAATAATTTCTTTCTGTTATGCCAGTTTCCTTAACTGAGCAAGTATAACATATCTGCAGCCTTTAAAGCAGCAGAGCCTCCTACTCACTTCAAAACTGAAGTCTGCAGTGAGTAGGAGGACTTAAGGATCAAAGTTAAATTGAAAAACTGTTCACTGGTTGCATTTTAAATAACAGAACAGGCAAAACTTTAAAAATCAATATTTTAAATGTATTTTATTTTAATCATCTGAAAACTTTTCAGTGGCCTTGTTAAGAGCATGTATGAGCTGCCTGCATTCTGGGCCTGTGACAAAATAATTTTGTCACAAAGAAAGGCCAGCTGAACCCAGGTTCAGAACAAAAGAAAGTATTTCTTTATTCCAAAGCAGAAATAAAGAAATGTTGTCACACGTTTTGCAGACTGCATAAAGAAATATAGCATTTGTTCATATAATAGACCGAGACAGGCATGCCGACATACTAGGACTTCTTCAAATGGCATTGCCAGTGGGGCTTTGGTAAATTAGGCTTCTTGATATGCAAGTCCAGGTTATCCACATAAAGATGATACTGAAAATCATGGGAGGAAATCAGGGCACCAAGGAAGTCAGTATAGAGAAAGAAAAGGTCCCAAGACAGAACCCTGAGATACACTGACTGAAAGTGAGATAACAGTATAGGAAGATCCACAAGAACATAGACTGAAAGTGTGATGGGAGAGATAAGAAGAAAATCAGGACAGAACAGAACCTCTAAATCCAAGAGAGAACAGGGTATCAAGGAGAAGGTAGTGATCAATGATGTCGAAGGGTGAGAATCAAGTAAAAGCCCTTGGATTTGGCCAGGAATAGATCATTGGAGACTTTGGCAAGGACCATTTTTGTATAATGTAGAGGATGACAGCTAAATTTCAATGAATCCATAATGGCATGAGAGGAAAAAACATCACAACAGTGTCTGTGAACCGCACATTCAAGTAGTTTGGATTGCAAAGGGAGGAGGGAGATGGGCTCATAATTGGAAGGGCAGGTAGGGTCTAATAGTTTTTTTAAGGAGAGGTGTGGCCACAGTATATTTGAAGGCTACAGGATCAGCTGCAATGGAAAGAGAGAGATTGAGGATATGACAAAGGGAAGGGATGACCGTGGGAGAGAGAGAGCTTAGTAGAGAGATGGGAATGGGATCAGAGGAGCAAGTAGTGAGTTTGGAGGAGGAGAGACGATCTGCAGTTTCCTCAGTGATTTTAGAAAAGGAAGAAAGGGTGACAGAAGTTGAAGGATGGATTTGAGAGAGGGAGGGGGAGATGGAAGTGGCTCTGTGAATAACTCAAGACTAATCTTGTGAACTTTATCATGGAAGTAGTCAGCCAAAGTTTGGACAGAAAGGGAAGGGGGGGGGGGGTCAAGTGTGGCAAGCACTGGCAAGTTAGATGCAAGGCATTGATAAGGCAGGCAAAGAAAGAATTTGAAAAAAATCTTTCTGTGGAAGCAAAAATGCACAATAAAAACATTTTCAAGTACATTGGTAGCAGAAAACCTGTGAGAGAGTCAGTTAGACCATTAGATGATAGAGGGATAAAAGGGTTGCTAAGGGAGGACAGGCTATAGTGGAGATACTGAATTAATTCTTTGCTTCAGTCTTTACTGAAGATGATGTAGGGAAGTTACCCAAGCCTGAAATGGTATTTAAAGGTGATGTATCAGAAGAATTGAAACAAATTTTGATAAACCAGAAAGATGTATTACAACTATTTGATAAACTAAAGAGTAACAAATCACTTGGACCAGATGGTATACATCGGAGGGTTCTGGAAGAACTGAAATATGAGATTGCAGACCTACTATTAGTAATCTGTGAACTATCATTTAAATCATCTATAGTACCTGAAGATTGGAGAATGGCCAATGTAATGCCAGTTTTTAAAAAGGATTTCAGTGGTGGTCAAGGAAACTACAGACTGGTGAGCCTGACGTCTGTATTGGGCAAAATGATAGAAACCATTGTAAAGAATAAAAGTACTGAACATATAGATAGTCATGGTTAGAGATGTTTGTGAATACTGGTAGCTCAGGTTGGTGATCATGATGTTGGACTGCTCTCTGAGCTTGATGGTTTGATTGCAGACGTTTCGTCACCATTTGAGGGGACATCATCAGTGCGTGGTACCAGATGGTAATGTGCTTGAATGCTTGCGTTTGTACTTATATTGGGGTTGGTGGTGACTCAGCTCTTTGGTTCGCAGGAATTGGTTGGTTGGTTTCCTTGAGTGTTGCTGGGGTGTGGTTGCTGTTTCTGAGCCTTGTTGGTGATGATTCAGCTTTTTGGTCCACAGGGATTGGTTAGTTGGTTTCCCTGAGGATTGCTGGGGTGTGGATATTGTTCCTGGGTGTTGGTGGTGCCTCAGCTCTTTTGTCCGTAGGGATTGATAGATTGGGTCTATGTCAATATGTCTATTTATTGCTTTTGTGGTAGAAAACCAGGCTTTCCACCATAAAATCGACAGAGCTGAATCATCACCAGCAAGGCTCAGAAACAGCAACCACACCCCAGCAAACATAGTCATGGTTTAATGGGAGGAAGCCAACATGGATTTAGGCAAGGAAGATCTTGTCTTACTAATCTGTTATATTTTTTGAAGGTGTGAATTAACAGGTAGATAATGGTGAGCCGTTGATACAGTGTATCTGGATTTTCAGAAAGCCTTTGTCAAGGTCCCTCATGAGAGAATCTTAAAAAGTCATGGGATAGGACGCAGTGTAGTATTGTGGATCAGGAACTAGTTAAAAAACAGAAAGCAGAGAGCAGGGCTAAATGGACAATTTTCTCAATAGAGAAAGGTGAATAGTGGAATACCCCAGGGTTCTGTTCTGGGCCCACTGCTTTTTAATATATTCAGAAATGGGAATAACGAGTAAGGTGATCAGATTTGCAGATGACAAAGTTATTCAAAGTTGTTAAAACACAAGAGGAGTGTGAGAAATTGCAAGAGGACCTTGATAAATTGAAAGACTGGATGTCTAAATGGCAGATCTAATTTAATATGGACAAGTGCAAAGTTATGCACCTAGGAAAGAACAATCCAAACTATGGTTACATGATGCTAGATTTCACATTAAGAAACACTACCCAGGAAAAGGATTTAGGCGTCACTATGGATAATATGTTGAAACCCTGCACTAAGTGTGCAGTGGTGGCCAAGAAAGTAAATAGAATGCTAGGAATCATAAAGAAATGAATGGAGAATAAAACCAAGGATATTATAATGCCTCTGTATCTTTCCATGATGCAAATGCACCTTGAATATTGTGTTCAGTTTTGGTCGCCATATCTTAAAAAGGATATAGCAAACTTAGAAAATGTACAAAGAAGAACCATCAAAATGGTAAAGGGAATGGAAGGATACCCCTATAAGGAGAGGCTTTAAAGGTTAGGGCTGTTCAACTGGGAAGAGATAGCTGAGGGTAGCTTTGATAGAGGTCTCTAAATTAATGAATGGAGTAGAACGGGTAAATGTAGATTGGTTATTTACTCCATCAAAAAGTAGAAAGACTAGGGGACATGCAATGAAGCAACATTGTAACTCATTTAAGATTAATAAGAATAAATAGTTTTTCACTGAATACATAATCAAACTCTGGAATTTGTTACTGGAGGATATAGTAAAAGCAGAGAGGTGAAGTGAGTAAGGAATGGGTGATAAGGAATAGGGATTTGAAGTTGTTGGAATGAAGGGAAAAGATTAGGGACAGTTAGTATTAAGAAAGTAAAGTGATGTGGAGCTATAGGGATAGATGAGGAGAGAGTACAGATCAGAAGAGATATGAAAAGGTGAGGCAGGAGAGAAGCCCCAGTGGGTTGGGTGCACTTGAGAGTAATAGTGTTAATGAATCCCAGGAAAGCTATATCAGAAATGTAAACCATATGCAGGGTGGGTGAGCAAGGAGAGGGTTGGAGAGACATAAAGAAATCACCAGGTGAGAAAGGAAGACTCCATATTTGTGTTATAGACCAGGTTAATTTTCTACCTTCGTGAAATAAGGAGAAGTATAGGCATAGGAAGATTAGCAGAATCGGCACAAAACTTGAGTGAAGAGAAACAGAGTCCAAAAAGCTAAGCAAATTGCAAACAGATACAGATAAATAAGACAAATATAAAAAATAAATAAATACCAATAAGCTAAAAATTCTGTTAAATCAATAGCAAAAGCTAGCTAAGAAGCTTGCTTCATAGGTGCTCTCATCAGAGAATCCAAGAGGAAGGTCAAAAGCACATGTGCACACAGATATCAGACTCTGTACAATGGTTCTGCAAGAGTAAGTCCTTCCACTCTCAAGCACAGATTCAAGGTAAATTGAAAGCAAGGAGAGAAACTTGCTTGATTTTAAATCCAGCCACAATATATTCCATGTGCAATTTGCTTTCATCAAACTGCATGTGTACTTTTGACTTTCCTCTTGGAGCACCTACAAAACAAGCCTCTGAGCTAGCTTTTGCTACTGACTCATTAACTGTGCTTGCTAGAATCTTTAGCTTATTGTTATTTATTTGTTGTTTGTGTTCATCTTATTTATTTGTTTATCAGTATCTGTAATTTGCTTAACTCAAAGGCACACATTGCATTGCATTGTTTCCCTTCACTCTAGTTTTGTCAGGATCTGGATTAAGTGTTTCATGGTTAGCAGAACAATCCTTGCTCACATGGCTCAGGTCTGCAGAATCCTAGAGCTTAAATCAAAACAAAAACCTAGCTTGCCTGGCAACAACATAACTTTGAACACCCTCTCTAACTGAATAATGCTAAACCTTAGCCCAACAAAATTGATGCAGCTTCAGAGAGGCCAGAACTCCTTAGGGCAATATTGTGGGTTCACTCATCTTAGATAGGAGTACAGAGAACCCCACTGCTATCACCACATGTACAGAGTTACCAAGTTTCCTAACTCCAGGGGAGAGATTTTAAGCCAGTCCGGGATTTCTGACAATCTCATTCTGATGCATTATGGCACTTGCAGCACTGATTCCATTGGGTAAAATCAGGGACCACAAATACCATACTGCATTGCAAGGCAAATTTAAAACCAGAACTGGTAAAAAAAAATCTCACTCCTGGAATTAACAACTCAGCATGTAATAGTGTGTGCAAGTGGGCTGGATTCTGAGCCTATGGTAGAGCTGTTTGTCATTAAAAAAAAAAAAAGGCCAGATCAACCCAGTTCAGAAAAAAAGAAAGTCTGTATTCTAAAGCAGTACAAAAGGAATGTCTTTTGCATGTTTTACAAAACTTTGTAGTGTTTGTTCATATATACATAGTATGAGCATACTCCTGGGACCCGTCTCACTCTGGGCCTGAGTGCTCGCCTGGGCCCTGCCTTTTACCTCAGATAGGCCTCTTTTAAGGTGGATTGGGCTGTTGTCCCTTAAGGAGGCCCTGGAATTTCTTCTATATACCCCTTCACAGGCCTTTGTGAATGAGTTAATGTTATCAATATCATTACTAGCTGGTCGATATTTAGCAGGCCTAGCTGGGTTTATTGAAGGGAAGTGGACTGCTGCAGGACTTTTAAACCAGCAAGCTAATTGCTGGCCTTTGTAACAGGGAAATGCTCTTGGGCCCGGTGGCAGCAGCAAAAAATGCAATGTGTGCCTTTGAGTCAATGCTGACTCCTGGCAGCATGACCAGAAGTAGATTGCTAGGCTTTTTTGTGAGGCAATGGAGGGTTAAGTGACTTGCTTAAGGCTACAAGGAGTACTAGTGGGAATTGAACCCTGGTTTCTTGGTTACCAAGCCAGTGCTCTAACCACTAGACTACTTCTCCATTCTATTGCAGCAGCAGCAACAGACAGTTTGCACAGGGACAGATCAAATGCATGCTCATAGGCTATGCCTCACATATAGAAGATAGGAGGAGGCAGGGCTCGCTACAAGATTTGTGAGCGTGTGCTGGTTCAGTCCCCACACTCACTTCCTGCTACTATCATTGGTTGCAGGACCAATACTAATAGTTTATCTGTCTTTCAAAGAGATGAGGTCTGTGGAAATTGAACCAGTAAAGATGAGATTTGTGAAAGGGGAGGGGAGCGAGAATTGAGGTCCATGGGGAGCTAGGGCAGGAAGAGTTGGCAGTTTTTAGGACAAACTGAGTTGGCAGCACTAGGCATCAGTCTAGTTTCCTATGAATACAGTTTACCATTTCTATAGTTATAACCAGATCTACACAGTTGTGTAAATTTTGAAATAAGGAAGTACTCTTTGGATAATTGGATTGAGCCTTTATTATATAAATTGCACAATTGAGAAAGTTGATAGACGTGCAGGGATTCTAGCACGAAATACAAGTCTCTAACATTGATCAGGCACATCTTTTATTAGTCAAAAGCAGAAGTACAGATGCTAAGAAAAGCCAACTAAAAGGGACCAGAAGCAGGTGCTTCATCCTGATAGCCTCTCAAGTCTAGACTAGAAACATATTCTTAACAGCGATGTTCTATCTTTTTGGACAGCAATATCTTTATTCTTATTCCTATTGGATAGTTCATAGAGCTTATGCCCCATCACCATGACCAAGCAAATTGTTATGGACTCTCGACCAACGTCCAAAATCTTGTGTTCCCTTTTCTTATCTTAGCATGGTCTAACAGACATGCTTATTTCTGCTATATGCTTGGCATCACATTCAAGCATATATGTCTTGTATGCAAGTCATGCAGTTACTTTAAACTTCAAACAGCAATCTGTATTTAACAATTTAATAACAATTAAACAAGCAACCAAGCTTTTAGCTATTACACTCCTCACAGTATTGTACAAATACAAAGAAGTCCCTTCTCCATGGAGCTCACAACCTAGTCAAGACATAACCAAAATAAGAGGTTTCGGGAAATGCACATAATATAGTGAGCATGGTTTAAAATAAAAAAGACTAAGATTTAGAAAAGCCAGGGCTTAAGATTCAAAAGAAACCTGAAAAGGTGGATTTTAAGTCAGGACACAAAAATGGTCAGAGAGAGAACATGACCTATATATCTCCAGATAGATATGACAGCTTAAATATTTTTCTTTAAATTGGGACACATACAGATTGGTCAAATCAGGTGTCACACTCTTAGTTTGAGGATTTTTTTATGGTAAGGGGAGCCTGGGAAGCTTCTAGCACTCGTGTTTTCTCACGTCCCCTGTTAACCAGAATGGTGAGGCCGCGTGGCCCCCCCCCCCCGGGGCGTGCGAGCGGCCGACATTAACCGGGGGGGCGGCCGGCCGCGTGCCCGCCGTGGCGTGGCTGCGTGGCTTCGCGGTTGGGGCCCGCAGTGCGTGGAGGGCTCCCATTGGTTCCCGCGGCACAGGGCAGTGCGCGGGAGCCAATGGGAGGAGGGGAGGAGTTTCGGGGGGAGAGTAAGGGGAACGTTGCGGCGTCCTCCGGCCTTTCTCTCGAGGTGGCCGGAGGTGACGGACGTTGAGTGTAGCCAGAGGTTGGAAGATTATGGTTTTGTTGGCCTTGGCTCCATTGTGTGCCCCCTGATCTCATGGTGGTTGCTGGCTGGCGTTGCTGCAGCGCTGTGCAGCAGGAAAGAATAAACAGAGGTCTTTTGAATGTCTGGATAGATGAGTGCGGGGAGCGGTTTGGGATTGGAGCTTGGGCTGCGGCCATGCGAGAGTGGGGCCGGGTGCGGGGTGCTTAAGTGGTGCATTGACTGGAGGATTTTCTGGTAGTGGGTGAGGCGCGGATTGGGCGCATCGGCGCCTTGTTGGTCGGGCTCATGCAAATGGAGGGGGAGTGGGGAGTTCCGGTGGCGGGGGGGAAGCCGGAGGGCCCCCAGACTCAGTTAACCTTTTTTGGGATCGAGCGGGATGCTGGGGAGGTAGGGCACGACTGACAGAGGGTCGGATCCAAGTGCGGTTCTGGGGTGAGCGTGGACAAGGGGGGGGGATCACCCTCCGATCGCCGGATTGGCCTGTACGTGGCAGCGGTGTACTCCGCCGGAGTGTCTCGGGCTGCGGCAAGTAGGGCTTGGGGCGGGGTTCGAGTTCCTTGCTAGGGCTGAAGGCACTCTGGCCTGTCGCCAGGGACAGCGGGGGGCCCATTCTGCCTGAGTTGCGGCAACGCTTGTGTGCTGTTTGGCCAGCGGCGGTGTCGTCCAGTTACGAGGGCATCTGCTTCTGGGCGGGTTCGTCTTTGTGCAGCTGCTAGTGCGGCGGCGGTGGGCTTACCTGAGCAGAACATCACGCGGATCGGAAGATGGAATTCCTGCGCGTGTCGGGGATGTGTGCGTCGGTAAGGGCGCTAGGGGGGGGGGCTGGCTAACTTTGGATCTGTTTTCTTTTGCAGAAGTTCTTCCTGGCTCGTGTCGCTGTTGGGTGCTTGGCCACTCATTCGAGTGGGGCCGGTTGGCGAGCAGCAACACGCCTGGATGAGTGGAAGATTGGTTGGACCAGTTCGGGTGCCCGTTTCACGGCGGGGAGAGCGCGTCTGCGATGGCTTCAGCTTGCCTTTGCTACACTGGGGTGGCCACGATCTGGTGTCCTGGGCCTGCAGTGGCGTCGGGCCGGGATTCGGGACGAGGAAGCGCTATTGGAGATGTTTCATGGTTGTGATTTTCCTGTGGTCAGCTATCGATCCAAGGCCTGCTTGCTCGGCTCAGCGGCGGGGGTCGTGGGGTCTAGCAAAGATCAATCACTGAATTGGCGGATGGGTGGAGGAGCAGGGTGGGGGCCCGCTTTTGCACCCCTGGGCTGGGGGTGGATGGTGCGGGCCTGTTTCGGGCTGATGGGGTCCACCTATCCCCGGTGGGATGGATGTGCTCCGCAACGCTTGGCAGGCGGCCTTGGAGGATTGGCTGAACCGGGGGGGCGCTGGTCGCAGCTTTGCCGGGGGGGGGGGGGCGGCCCCGGCGGGGGGGGGCCTGCGCCGGTGGCGGGATCCCGGAGGTTTCCGGGGTCCGGAGCCGGAGCCAAGCAGTAGGGCGGGGGTGGGGTACCCCCGCCCGGGCGGTCCCTCAGGCTTTTGCTAATAATAGGGCGAAGCCGGATGAGGGAGGCTAGGCAATTTGCCGGGGCCTGGACAAGGCGGAAGCGGAAGCGGCATCACTTTGCTATTCACATGGCTGGTGAGGGCTCACTCTGCTGGGGGGGGGGGAAATACAATGTAAAGTTGGATTGTTGATGTTATGGTTTATGGCAATAAAGCTGCGACCAGTTGAATTCCCATATATGTGTGGCTACCTTTTTTATGATGGTGGGGGGGGGTGTTGCGGTGTGGCGGAGGCCGGTCCGCCTTACCCGGTTATGGTGAGGCTGCGTGGCCCCCCCCCGGGGCGTGCGAGCGGCCGACATTAACCGGGGGGAAGGCCGGCCGCGTGCCCGCCGCGGCGTGGCTGCGTGGCTTCGCGGTTGGGGCCCGCAGTGCGTGGAGGGCTCCCATTGGTTCCCGCGGCACAGGGCAGTGCGCGGGAGCCAATGGGAGGAGGGGAGGAGTTTCGGGGGGAGAGTAAGGGGAGCGTTGCGGCGTCCTCCGGCCTTTCTCTCGAGGTGGCCGGAGGTGACGGACGTCCCGCCCTCCCGCCCTTTACCTGGGGTTCGGGGGTGTGGTGGCTATGGAGGGGTGTTGCAGCTGGGGGGGGGTGTGGCGGGATCCCGGAGGTTTCAGGGGTCCGGAGCTGGAGCCAAGCAGTAGGGCGGGGGTGGGGTACCCCCGCCCGGGCGGTCCCTCAGGCTTTTGCTAATAATAGGGCGAAGCCGGATGAGGGAGGCTAGGCAATTTGCCGGGGCCTGGACAAGGCGGAAGCGGAAGCGGCATCACTTTGCTATTCACATGGCTGGTGAGGGCTCGCTCTGCTGGGGGGGGGGAAATACAATGTAAAGTTGGATTGTTGATGTTATGGTTTATGGCAATAAAGCTGCGACCAGTTGAATTCCCATATATGTGTGGCTACCTTTTTTATGATGGTGGGGGGGGGGGGGGGTGTTGCGGTGTGGCGGAGGCCGGTCCGCCTTACCCGGTTATTCATTTCCTTATTTAACTCATCTGTAGCAAGCTAGAATTAAATATTCATCCATGCAAAAAGCATATTGTTGGAAGCAGCCCTGTATTTGGCTGCCAGAATAGAACTGGTGTCTCTCATGCTCTTACTTTTAACTGCTACTTTCTATCACTCAGTAGTGTGAATGGCCTAGATCCAGCAGCTGAACATTGCTTGACAATGATTTCACCAACTCCTTGTATTCTGTTCTTGAGCCATGGCTCCTCTGTTTTTTCCTATTAGGTTGCCTACTTCCACAAGACCTTTTGGCCTTATGTTTCCTCACAGCAGCCCCAGCACTCATCTCCTTCACTCCCAATTATTTTCTTCACTTACCATGATTAATCAATCCAGATGGTGAAGTGATGGGAGAAGAAGTAGGCAGTGGTTTGTTCAGTTTTTAGCCCTCAATCACAGCACTTTTCTGTCCCCTGCTAACAGTTTTATGAGCTGTGGGGTTTTCTTTGTTTCCGCTGTACAGGTAGGCCTCTAAAATATGTGTCTGCCATTTTTCACTGCCTAACAATCAATAATATCCCAAAATCAGAATGAAGAAAGGAGGTTTATCTACAGAAAAACTTCATTCTACCTATGTCAACAACTTCAGGCGTCAGTTTCTTCACAATATTAATTAGGAGAAAAGGATCTCAGACTCATCAAGCTTAAAAGTCCAGACATATCAGTGTCAACCTTGGACAATGCTCAGGAACATCAATGATCCTAGAAAAACTGCCATTATCAAAGGTCAGGTATAATTTTTTCATCTAGAAACATTATCTCCCTAGAATGGCCTGATGTAATATTCACCCAGTCAGTACCAGGGTAATTGAAATCTCTCATTATTATTAGGTTGTAAACTTTGCTGGCTTTCTTAATTTCTGTTAGCATTTCATCATCTGTCTGATTATTCTGGCCAGGTGGATGGAAGTACACCCCCACTGCCATTCCCTTCCCCTTTTTACATGAAATTTCTATCCGTAGAGATTCTACAGTGTATTTTTTTCCTAAATTCTACAGTATTTTTTTTTCCTACAAAACCTTTATCTTGTTGGACTCAATGCCCTCTTTAACATAGAGTAGATCTCATAGGCGGAGTGGTGGTGCTCTATCATTGCGAAATAGTTTGTATCCTGGTATCACAATGTCCCATTGGTTATCTTCCTTCCACCAGGTCTCTGAGATTCCAGTTATATCTAATGTTTCATTCAGTGCTATATGTTCTAACTTTCCCATCTTATTGTTAAGTCTTCTAGAATTTGCATACAGGCATTTCAAAGGTGTTTTTTGCTCATATTAACAGTCTGGCTATCGAGTGACAGGGATAATTTGGAATCTTTCAACTCTGTCTAATTTTTACTTAAAGGCACCTGGGTTACTTTTACCATTATTGGAACCTCTCTTTCGGGATTTCTTAACTTCCCTGTTGTGTTAGTATCCTTCAAAGATACAGTACATCATTCCGAACCATGTACTCTTCGGTGACTGTTGGCTTTCTCCCATAATCTAGCTTAAAAGCTGCTCCATCTCCTTTTTTAAAGGTTAGTGCCAGCAGCCTGGTTCCACCCTGTTTAAGGTGGAGCCCATCCTTTCATGAAAAGCCCCCCACCCCCTTTCCCAGTATATTGCCCAGTTCCTAACAAATCCAAAACCCTCTTCCTTGCACCATCTTCTCATCCATGCATTGAAACTCCGGAGTTCAGCCTGCCTCTTGGGTCCTGAGCGTGGAATGAGAAGCATCTCTGAGAATGCTACCCTGGAAATTCTTGATTTCAACTTTCTACTAAAAGCCTAAATTTAGCTTCCAAAACCTCCCTCCCACTCTTTCCTATATCATTGGTACCAACATGTACCAAACCTGCAGGCTCCTCTCCAGCACTATCTAAAATCTTATCTAGGTGCACATGAGGTCTGCTACCTTCACACCAGGCAGGCAGGGTAGCCAGGTGATCCTTGCGACCACCAGCCACCCAGCTATTTATTCTTTCTTTGCTCTCTCCCTTTGGACTCATCTTAATTTCATCTGATGGTTTCAGACTACTTTGATGTATTTACCAGATTGCTACTATTTCCTACAAATTCATCAAGATAATTGTGGCATCTGGTACAAGAATTAGATTAGTCGGCATAAAACTCCTTTTCTTTCCACAAAAATCTCCATGCAAACTTGTGGTGTTTCCAGATACTGTTTTGACAAATGGATATCATGCAAAAATATAAAAATATCAAAAAGTGAATTGATAGCCTCATTTCCTTATCGCTTCTCCGGGCCAGTCCAGGGAAAGGTAGGGTTGTCAATCCCCCATAGTGACTGAGGACTGAAGACTTCAAGCTTTTCTTGTGATGTGAAGCCACTCCCCCTGAGGTTAATCAAGCAGTCTTTCAGTCCTCAGTGACTAGAGAGGATCGAACTTACCTTCTCCCTCAAAGTACACCTGTGGTTGCTTTATTTTCCTTTTTTCTTTTCATGAATTTTTGGTTGGCTCTAGCAGAGCTGATCTTCTATAGTCCTTTCCTATTTTTTATTTCAGAACACGCTGTCACTTTAAGAACGCAGGAGACGTGGAGGGCTTAATTATACAGTGTGAGGTAGAGCCTGCCTCTATCACTGTCTCCGTCTCCCGGTGCAGAGTGATACTGGGGGCCCCAGGTTTCTCCTCTGTCTTACCCGCGGTGAGTTTGCCGGTAGTCCCGCTAAACAGCGCAACATCCTGCCGGGCACAGTTTTACTTCTGCGGTGAGTTTTTTTTTTTGTCCTTTTTCTGTACAGTGTTGGTTTTCGGCGATCGGGACCGCGGGCTCTGGAGCAGTTTGCTTTTGTTTTTTTTCCCCAACCTTTTTTCTTTTAATCGGCTGGCTGGTTCCTTTTGCGATCGCAGAACTTTTTGGCAATGGCTGAGAAGCCTTTGATTATTTCACCGGAGCCTTCTCCTCACGCCGAAAAGGCGGGAAAGTCGGCCATTTTACCGGCGTCGGGCAGTGCTCTGGCAGAGCCACAAAAGCCTCACAAACGGAAAACGAAGTCCTCTCGAGCGGCGGTTTTGCATGACATACCCTCCCCAGCTCAAACTTTGCCTCAGGAGGACATAAGCTCATTTTTTTCGCCAGCATTTATTCTGGCTATGCACAAAGCATTTCTTATGCGATCTGCTGAGCCTCCACTGCTTCCTTCTCTTTCTGATCCTATGCCAGTTCCCATTTCCTTGCCAATGCCTGATGATCCCGGAGAGGGATCTTCTCATGTTCAGGATATCGTTCAGGATCCCTTAGATCCTTTGTTGTCTCAGGCCCCGCTGTTACAGGAGCAGGGGGATTCAGAGTCTATTACAGGACATCCTGGGGAGTTGGAAGCAGAGGAATTGGAGGAGGGGGAGATAGCTCCAGGAGACGACCCTAATGTTTTCAGGGTGTTCCGTAAGGAAGAGCTCACAGCCCTCATTTCCCAGTCTTTGGCGGCGCTCCATCTCTCCCTTCCAGCGCCTTCTCAGGAACCCTTAGAGGATCCATTGCTGCAGGGTTTTAAAACGGAGCAGAGGTGTTTTCCCTTGCACAGAGTGATCAAACAGATGATTGACTCGGAATGGGAGTGTCCGGAGTCTTCCTTACGTGGCAGCCGAGCGTTGGCTCGCCTGTACCCACTTCCTCAAGACATAAAGGACTTATTTCGCATGCCGAAAGTGGATGCGATTATTTCCGCGGTGACTAAAAAGACTACTATTCCTGTGGAAGGGGCTGCGGCTCTCAAGGACCTTCAAGATAGAAAATTGGAGATTCTACTCAAACAGGCTTTTGATTCTAGTGCCTTGGCTCTTCAGTCGGCCATCTGTGGGGCTTATGTCTCTCGCGCATCCATTCGTTGGTTGCAAGGCGATACTTCTCCTAACGCTACTGCTGCAGTTCCCGATGCACCTAAACTGGAATCAGCCGCTGCTTATATGGCAGATGCCTTTTATGATTTGCTGCAAATTGCAGCTAAGACCATGGCCTCTCTGGTGGCTGCCAGGCGTTTTCTTTGGTTACGCAACTGGTCGGCGGATGTTTCTTCCAAGTTGAGACTTAGCAAATTACCCTATCAGGGTAAATTGCTTTTTGGGGAGGCTTTGGAGAAAATTGTTAAGGATTTGGGCGACACTAAGGGCGGTCGTTTGCCTGAGGACAAACCAAAGCCTTCCCGAGTAGTTCCTAGCGGCAGGGGCTTCGGACGGGAATCCCGTAGATTTCGCGGGGCACGCTTTGCGCCCTATTCCAGGGGCCGTTCTACCTTTCGGGGGCATTCCTTTCGGGGAGCCAGAGGATTTGGAAAGTCCTACTTTGGTGCGTCCCAGCCCTCAACTAAGAAGCCGCAATGAAGGTCAGTTGGTCCAGCCGCTAATTCCGGTGGGAGGACGCCTACAGGACTTTCTAGCGGCCTGGACCAGCATTACCTCAGACAAGTGGGTGTTGGAGGTCATTCGGGAAGGTTACGCGCTCGATTTCGCCTGCCCGTTGTTACCCGCCTTTGTAATGTCTCCCTGTGTTCCCGGTCGGAAAAAGCAGGCCATTGTGGACACGCTGGGTCGCCTGTTGCAGCTCAAAGCTATCGTTCCCGTGCCTCGGGACCAATACGGTTGCGGTCGATACTCGATCTATTTTGTGGTTCCCAAGAAAGAAGATTCTTTTCATCTGGTTCTGGATCTCAAAGGCGTCAACCGATCCTTACGGGTGCCTCATTTTCGCATGGAAACCCTCCGTACCGTCATTCGAGCGGTTCAGCCGGGGGAGTTTCTCTCGTCAATCGATCTCACGGAAGCGTATCTGCACATTCCCATAAGGAGCTCGCATCAGCGTTTTTTGCGCTTCGCTCTCCCCATGGGTCATTTCCAGTTTCGAGCGTTGCCATTCGGTCTTGCTACGGCTCCGCGTACTTTCACAAAACTTATGGTGGTTGTGGCAGCAGCGCTTCGGAAGGAAGGGATCAGAGTGCATCCTTATCTCGACGATTGGTTGATCAGAGCCGACTCGCGATCTGCCTCGGTTCAAGCGACGGCTCGAGTGGTGCAACTTCTCGAGCAACTCGGCTGGGTGATCAACCAAGTCAAAAGTCACCTGCAACCGCAACAGCAGCTGTCTTATCTCGGAGCATTTTTCGACACCGCACAAGGGAAGGTGTTTTTGCCCGACGTTAGTGTGGAAAAGCTGCTGCAACAGATCCGAGCATTTCTCAGCTTAACGGCGCCGTTGGCTTGGACGTATTTACAACTATTGGGATCCATGGTGGCGGCGCTGGATCTTGTTCCGTGGGCCAAGGCTCACATGCGCCCCTTGCAGCAGGCGTTGCTTACCCGATGGTCTCCGCAGCTTCATCCGCTCTCTCAGCGTCTCCCCTATCCCGAGAGCGTCCGTCACAGTCTGCACTGGTGGTTAGTTCGGGATCACCTCACGGCGGGAATGCCCTTACAGGACCCCTCGTGGGTGTTACTGACCACGGATGCAAGCCTCTCGGGGTGGGGAGCTCATTGTCAGTCATGCATGGCACAGGGAACTTGGTCCGCAATAGAGAGCTCGTGGTCGATCAACCGGCTGGAGCTTCGAGCGGCTCGATTAGCTCTGCTTCACTTCGCAGCGGTGCTCAAAGGGAAAGCGGTCAAGATTTTTTCCGACAATGCTGTGACCGTCGCATATATCAATCATCAGGGCGGGACGAAGATTCCTTCCCTCCTGTCCGAATGCCAGCAATTGATGGATTGGGCAGAGGACAATCTCCTGGCCATATCCGCAGCACATGTCGCGGGCAAAGAAAATGTACAGGCGGACTTTCTCAGCCGTCATCTCCTCGATCCAGGGGAATGGGAATTGAATGCGACGATCTTTCATCAGATAACGTTGCGTTGGGGACAGCCAGTGATGGATCTCATGGCCTCCTACAGCAATGCCAAGGCCAGCCGTTTTTTCAGCAGGCGCAGGGAACGCATGTCGGAAGGTCTCGATGCCCTAGTTCAGCCCTGGCCTCTCGATGCGCTCCTATATGTTTTCCCGCCTTGGCCAATGTTGAGTCGAGTTATTCAGCGCATAGCGAGTCACCGGGGGAGGGTGATTCTCATTGCTCCCGATTGGCCTCGTCGTCCTTGGTATGCCGATCTTGTTCGACTCCTTGTAGCTCCGCCGTGGCTCCTTCCAGTCCGCGTCAACCAGTTGCATCAGGGTCCCATTCTCATGCCGCGAGTGGATCGCTTCTTGCTTACGGCTTGGCTCTTGAAAGGTCTCGCTTAGAGAGCAAGGGTTATGCGAGTTCTGTTGTGGCTACCCTGCTACAATCTAAACGTCCAGGAACTTCGTTGGTATATGTTCGCGTCTGGCGTCTTTTTGAGGCTTGGTGCAAGCGGCATGAGGTAACACCTATGGCTTCTACCGTGCCTCATCTTCTCCTCTTTCTGCAACAGGGTTTAGATAAAGGGTTGGCTCTCAGTACCCTTAAGGTGCATGTCGCTGCGCTATCTTGTTTTAGGGGGTTAGTTCAACATCGCCGTCTTTGCGCTCATCCGGATGTTCACCGCTTTCTACGAGCAGCACAAATTATCCGTCCTCCTCGACGGCCTATCGTACCTCCTTGGGATTTGAATATTGTCTTGGACGGTCTGTCTAGGTCGCACTTAAAGTCCCTCTGCGCTCAGCAGATCCGGGAGTGTTCTTGGAAAACAGCCTTTTTGGTAGCTTTGTGTTCCGCTCGACGAATTTCAGATTTGCAGGCCCTATCTTGCCAAGAGCCTTATCTGCAATTTCTGCCTGAGCGGGTTGTGTTAAGGACAGTTCCCTCTTTTTTGCCTAAGGTACTGTCGGTTTTTCATGTTAACCAATCAGTAACATTGCCCGTCTTTTCTGAGTGCGGCGGATCGCCTATTGATCGAGCTCTTAAGCATTTGGATCTTGGCCGAGTGTTACGAACGTATATTAAACTCTCACGGCCGTTTCGAAAGACGGACAGACTTTTTGTCCAGTGGGCCGGTCCACGGAAGGGGCAAGCTGCGTCAAAATCTACTATCGCTCGTTGGGTTCGCTCTGCTATTGCAGCAGCTTATCAGGCTCGGGGGATTTCCCCACCTGAGGGTCTCAAAGCTCATTCGACTCGAGCTCTCGCAACATCCTGGGCAGAATTTGCTTTTGTTCCTCCAGTGGATATCTGCAGAGCGGCGACTTGGTCTACGCTGCATTCGTTCACTAGGCATTACCGCTTAGATGTCCAGGCTAGGGACGATGCCAGAGTGGGAGCATCAGCTCTTATCGCCGGTTTGGCGGGTCCCTCCCATTCTTAGGTACTGCTTTGGTACTGCCCTACCTTTCCCTGGACTGGCCCGGAGAAGCGATAAGAAGATGAAATTAGTTCTTACCTGCTAATTGTCTTTCCTTGAGCTTTCTCCGGGCCAGTCCAGGGTCCCACCCTGTTCGCTATCTGCTCGGTTCATTATCGGGTCGGTGTTTCGCTTTCTCAGGCCTTTACAGAATTACATCATCTATATCTTCTAAAAGAAGATGCTTAGGGGCCTCTAGTATTCATTCCACACCACTCGCAGCTATTATAGCTTACCTATGTAAATATATATAAAAAAATTAAAAAACCAAAAAAAAAAAAAAACAATTTTTTTGTTATTAATGTTTTTCAAGGACTATAGAATGTTAGCAGTATGTTCAGGGTTAATCTGCTGTGTTTAGTTTCTTTCTCTTTAGTCGCTTTGTCAGAAGGAGACTGCTTGATTAACCTCAGGGGGAGTGGCTTCACATCACAAGAAAAGCTTGAAGTCTTCAGTCCTCAGTCACTATGGGGGATTGACAACCCTACCTTTCCCTGGACTGGCCCGGAGAAAGCTCAAGGAAAGACAATTAGCAGGTAAGAACTAATTTCATCTTACCTGACAAGCTGAATCAGTATAATTCCTGCAGCCAGCAAGTAAAGACAAGATTATTTCTGAGATAATACTTTTGAGTATTGGATAAATGTAGCTAATTGTATGAATACATACCTGTTATCTTTTTATGATTTCAGTTTCAGCACTACTGGCATAGCATACATACATTTACACCTGTATACTTTAGAGCTGCCTTTGAACATTGCCTCTTTTGTGTTCCTTTCAAGTTGACTCAGTTCTTGCTGTTTCTTTTATGCAACTAATGTACAATAATCCAAAGACCATATGCTGTATGTTCATCACAAAAATACTCTGATACTTTCTTTAGGTTTATAAATGTCCTTCTTCCATTATCTCCTGTTATTTCTAAAATCCAGTTTTATTCTGGAATTTCGTTCCATTCCATTTATTCATTTCCTATACCACCTTTCACATAAGGGCCCTTTCAGTAAACACCACTAAGGTTTCGCACTTCACAAGCATTACCAAAGCACATTAAGTGCAAAGTCTTCACGTTAGCTGTGGGGAGCATGACTAATATGTTCCTGGCTGCTGATGCGTGACTGGGTGCTATAATGAGCAGCAAAGTAATGTGGGTGCACTTAATGGCACCCATCTTTTTATTTTATTTATTTATTGGAGGGGGGGTTATACCGCTTAATCAATGAATCAAAGTGGTTTACAAGGAACTAGAACAAGACACATTTTGCATAGGTAACATAAAATGGGTGGCCTTTACATGTAATGAAGGCAAAATATAAGTAACATAAAATGAGAAGTTATTACAAGTAACAAAGGCAAGGGTATGAAATAATGACACTTAAATTTGGTGGGGAACTAAATTAAACTTAATCTAAGAAATTGGGAGAAACTAAATAACATCCAGGTGTGAGCATCAATATTAAATATTATTGTAAACTCTGGGGATGGATAATAGTAGGTATTATTATGCAAGATAGTTGTAGCTTATGTTGGGTTGGTATCTGAGCAGTCTAGTTTCTTTCCGACGTGCTCTATAAATAAGTGTGTCTTGAGTTGTTTTCGGAACCTTGAGAAGTTTGGGATGCTTCTTAATGTGTTTGGTAGTGAATTCTAGAGTGTTGGTGAGTAAAGCACAGTTACTTACCTGTAACAGGTGATCTCTGGGAACAGCAGGAATTAGTCGTCACATATGGGTACGTCGGTACCGACGGAGCCTGCGCGGGAAAGCTCCCCAGCTTTTCAGATTAAAAGCTTTTGGGGCCTCCCACTGCACATGCGCGCTGCCTTCCCGCCTTCCTGACCAGCTCTCGTCAGTTCGAGTTTAAAGCTGAGACAATAGAGAGAGAGGACAGGAAGATAGATAGATAGAGATACAACTCCTAGGGGAGGTGGGTGGGTTGTGATGACTAATTCCTGCTGTTCCCAGAGATCACCTGTTACAGGTAAGTAACTGTGCTATCTCCAGGAACAAGCAGGAATAAGTCATCACATATGGGGACTCCCTAGCTAAGATGCCTGGGAGATCCCCCTCCAAGGGTAAACCATCTTCGTATGGATCTCAGGCATCCATCCAGGGAAGGTGGGCAGGAGTTGTTTAAGTATGGAACAGGTGTTTGAGGACAGCCTGACCAAACAAGGCATCCCGGCGGGAGTCCTTGTCCAAGCAGTAATGGGCTGTGAAGGTATGAACCGAGGCCCAAGTGGCTGCTCGACAGATCTGATCTATGGACACAGAGTGAAGATGAGCCATAGAAGTGGCCATGGCTCTCACATTGTGAGCTGTGACATGGCCCTCCAGAGAAATGTTCTTACTCTGGTAAGCAAAAGAAATACACTGAGCGATCCAATTGGAAAGTGTACGCTTGGTGACTGGAAGTCCCAAATGAGAAGGATCAAAAGCCACGAAAAGTTGGGAAGACTTTCGATGTGGTTGAATCCTGTTGAGGTAAAAGGCAAGAGCTCTTTTACAATCCAGAGTATGAAGGTTCCTCTCTGCACTGGATGCATGAGGAGCCGGGAAAAAGACAGGTAGATATACCTCTTGATTAAGATGAAAAGGCGAGACCACTTTGGGCATAAAGTGGGGATTCGTCCTAAGGACCACCTTATCATAATGAAACCTAGTATAAGGTGGATGAGCCACTAAAGCCTGCAGTTCACTGATGTGGCGAGCCGAAGTGACTGCAATAAGGAAAACAACCTTCCAGGAAAGAAATTTGAAGGAGGTAGAGTCCAAAGGCTCAAAAGGTGGCTTCATAAGCTGACCTAGAACTAGGTTCAAATCCCATGCTACCGGGGGAGGTCGGATGGGAGGTTTAGTTAGGGTCAGGCCTCTCATGAAACATGCAACAAGAGGATGAGAGGAGACAGGTTGTCCATTTATAGGTTTTAAGGATGCTGCAATAGCACTCAAATGGGCCCTTACTGAATTTGTCTTAAGGCCTGCATTTGAAAGATGCAGGAGATAGTCCAAGAGGGAATTCAAAGGAAGTGCTAGAGGGTCAAGACCCTGCTGAGCACACCAAATGGAAAAACGCTTCCATTTGAAAGCATAAGAACGCCTCGTGGAAGGTTTCCTAGAGGCATGAAGGATATCTTTCACAGGCTGAGAAAGATTAAAGTCTTGAAGACTTAGGCCTTCAGTAACCAAGCTCTGAGATGTAGGGATTTGGGGTTTGGGTGCCACAAAGTCCCCTTCTCCTGAGACAGGAGGTCTGGCGCAGCTCCCAGGTCCAGGGAGGATCCCTGGGAGAGATGCAGAAGTAGAGGGAACCACACCTGGCGTGGCCAGCGGGGAGCTATGAGGATCATAGTCCCGTGATCCCTCTGGAGCTTGAACAGAGTCTTGGATATTAGAGGAATGGGTGGAAAGGCATAGAGGAATTCCTGACCCCAATGCAGGAGGAAGGCATCGTGGGCCTGAGCTCCCTGACACTGAGTTCTGGAACAGAACCGGGGAAGTTTGGCATTCCACGGACTTGCAAAGAGGTCTATGTCCGTGGTCCCCCATTCCTGAAAGATTCTGCATATCTGGTCCATATGTAGGGACCATTCGTGTGGAAGCAGAACTCGACTGAGTCTGTCCGCACGAGAGTTTTGAACTCCTGGAAGATACACTGCAAGAAGGTGAATTTGATGCTCTCTGGCGAAGGCCCATAATCTTAGAGCTTCGTTGCAAAGCGACAGAGAGCCTGTCCCTCCTTGTTTGTTTATATAGAACATGGCTACCTGATTGTCTGTCTGAACTAGGACAGTCAGGTTGACAAGGAGGGTATAGAAGACCTTGAGGGCAAGGTAAATTGCTCGCAGTTTCAGGAGGTTGATATGAAGGGTGGTCTCCTGTGGAGACCAAGTGCCCTGAGTGGAGAGGTTCTGAAGATGAGCTCCCCACCCTGTCTGGGAGGCATCTGTTGTGAGGGTTGCTTGGGGCAACAAAGGTTGGAAGGGGGCCCCCAACAACAGATTCTTGGTGGATGTCCACCATTGGAGGGACCAAAACAGACGGCTTGAGGTGAGTATTTGGTCAGAGAGCGCTCCAGATGCTTGAGTCCACTGGGTGGCCAAGGTCCATTGAGCTGCTCTCATATGCAGACGAGCGTAGGGCACCACATGTACCGTGGAGGCCATGTGGCCCAGAAGTCGCAGCATTTCCCGGGCTGTCAAATGACTGATGGACTGAGCTTGGGAGGCCAAACTCAGCAGGCGTTGGGCCCTGAGCTGAGGCAGGTAGGCCCTCGCAGTGATGGTGTCTAACTGGGCCCCTATGAACTCGAGAGACTGAGTAGGGATTAGTTGAGACTTGGGAAAGTTTACTACCAGTCCCAGATACTGCAGAAGACGCCTTGTGCGGTCCAGGGAAATTTGGGCCTGGGACTGAGATGGAGCTCGGATGAGCCAGTCGTCCAGGTATGGGAATATGAAAATTCCCAGGCCTCTTAGAAAGGCAGCTACGACTGCCATGCATTTGGTGAACACTCTTGGAGCAGAGGCTAGACCGAAGGGGAGTACTCTGTACTGGAAATGTTGTCCCTGAAACAGAAATCGAAGGTATTTTCTGTGGGATGGGTGGATGAGTATGTGTATACGCATCCTTTAGGTCTAGAGAACAAAGCCAATCCTGACTCTGAAGGTATGGAAGGAGAATGCCCAGAGAAAGCATTTTGAATTTCTCCTTGAAAAGAAATTTGTTCAATTCTCTCAGATCTAGAATTGGTCTGAAGCCCTCTGTCTTCTTTGGTATTAGAAAATAAGGGGAGTAGAATCCCGTCCCCTGTTGAAGAAGAGGGACCTCCTCTATTGCCCCTTGGGCAAGGAGGGAGGAGACTTCCTGACCCAAGAGGGTCAGGAGAGATGGGGGAGAATTGAACTGCCTCACCATAGTATAAGGAGGAAGGTCGGAAAAATGGAGTTTGTAACCCTCTCTGATGATAGAGAGGGTCCATTGCTCTGATGTAATTTGCTCCCATCTGGGAGCAAAGTGAGCTAACCTTCCGGGTATGGTGAGGGGCTCTGGTTGTTCTAGAGCCAGAAAAGTTAAGTTCTCTAGGGGCAAGTCAAAACCCCTGAGGGGGTTGAGCCTGCTGAGGCGTAGCAGACGCCGCAGGCTTTGACCTTGCCTGTTTAGGTTGCTGACGTTTAGCAGCAAAACGAGGCTGAGAGGATTGTTGGCCAGTATTTGTGGAAAATCTGGACTTCTTGTAATAAGGCCTCTTAAAAGACTTCTTTTTGGCAGGAGTGGAGGTAGAAAGTCTATCTAAGGTGGCATTTTCTGCGTCCATTTGAGTGGCCTTAATTTGCCACTCCTCACCAAATAAGTTCTCACCTGTACAGAGCAGATTCCGTAAGCCATCTAGGACCCAAGGTTCTAGATCAGAAGCCTGGAGCCAAGCAAGACGTCGGGCTGCTATAGCAATGCCCGAAGCCCTACCAGCACCCTCAAAGGAATCAAAAGCTGCCCTGTTGGAGAACTTTGAAATATCCAAAAGGTGTTTCACTAAGAAAATGAACTCCTCCCTTTTATCCTCAGGGATGAAGGGGGCAAAATGCCGAACTTTTAGAGCGATTTCACTGAGAAACATGCCCATGTAAAGACTATAGGAATTAATCCTGGCTATAAGCATAGTAGCCTGGAAAATTCTCCTGCCAAAAGAGTCTAGAGTCTTACATTCTCGCCCTGGAGGAGTAGAAGAGTGCCTTTTGGTACTCTTTATCTTCTTCATTGCAGACTTCACCACAATAGAATGGTGAGGCAACTGGGTTTTTTGGAAACCAGGAGAAGGGGGGACACGGTACATGGTGTCCAACCTGCGAGAAGAAGGAGACAATGTTAGAGGAGCCTCCCATAAGTCCATCAAGTGTTCTTGAAGGATTTCATGGATAGGCAGGGTGACTGCCTCTTTAGGAGACTTGGAGTATCCTAAAATATCCAGTTTCTTTGATCTGGGTTCCTTTTCAGAGGATGAAGCAATAGAAAGACCTTTAGCTATTTCTATGATGAAGTCCTGAAAGGACAAATCCTCTGGTGGAGACATTCTCCTTTTAGGAGAAGAAGGCTCCTCAGGAAGATCAAGGGAGAACTCATCAGAATCATCAGAGGAGTTAAAATCCTCTGAAGAAGCAGTGTATCCTCTATGTGCTTCCAACGCACGATACGCATACCGTTCGGTATCGACATCGGGCGTACCGGGTATGGGATCGGTACTGGGCAAAAGCCCGGATCCGGCATGCGGAACCGATCTGCGTTTGGAAGACGATGGCCTCGGTTCCGGTATGGAAGCCATTACCGGAACCGGACCCGGTACCGCTGGCCGCGGTACCGAGGGTGTAGCAGCATTAATAAAAGCCAGAATGGCCTGCTGCATGACTTGGACAGTATTGCCCATAGACGCCACTGCTGCCTGGATGTCGGTACCGGTATGGGCCCGTACCCCAGAGCAGCACAACAGGTGATCTGTCGAGGCCGCGCCATCGATGTCAACCTGTGACCCCATGATTGCTTTGGAGGCCGGAACCTCCCGCCGGGGTTTTTTGTCCTGGGCAGAATCCTCGAACTCAGAATTGAGAGCCTCTCGATCTTTAGAAAGAGATTTGCTTTTAGAGGATTTGCCCACTGGAGTTTTGGTTACCTGAGATCCATCCGGAGAGGAAGACCTGGATGACTGTGATGCTTCTGAAGGAAACAGCACATGGAACTTGTTGGCCCGGTTCTGCAATCCACGTTTCGACATCTGGGAGCAGGATGGGCAGTCCGGTATGGAATGGTCAGGTCCTAAACAATTAAGACACCATTCATGGGTGTCTGTAACAGGAATGACAGCACTGCACTTGGTACACTTTTTAAAAGCAGGAACTGGCTTCTCCATGAGGAGAATTTGTGTAGGCCTGAAGGCCTAACAAAGTACCAAGCTGTGCTGAAGAAAAGAAAAACATTTTTTTTATTTTTTTTTAAAGAAAGAAAGAGAGACCGGCAGTACCGGTTTCAGAATGGGGAAGGCAGGTACGCGGTCTAAAGAAAACAATAAAATTAACAATTTCTTCAGCGGTGACAGGAACACGACCTGCTGGCTCCGCGGAAAAAAAGAAACTGACGAGAGCTGGTCAGGAAGGCGGGAAGGCAGCGCGCATGTGCAGTGGGAGGCCCCAAAAGCTTTTAATCTGAAAAGCTGGGGAGCTTTCCCGCGCGGGCTCCGTCGGTACCGATGTACCCATATGTGATGACTTATTCCTGCTTGTTCCTGGAGATAG
The DNA here is from genome assembly GCA_033557465.1 of Ichthyophis bannanicus. Lineage (NCBI taxonomy): Eukaryota > Metazoa > Chordata > Amphibia > Gymnophiona > Ichthyophiidae > Ichthyophis > Ichthyophis bannanicus. The sequence goes on from CM066032.1 coordinate 474,231,404, forward strand.
CTAGAATGCACTCCTGCATGTAGATTGGTTAATTTTTCTAAATTCCGTTGGTATTGTTAGGGTATTCTGCATGCATCTTCTTCTTGTTCTGCTGTTTGGAATTGTTTGTATGAGTGATTCAAGATGTGTTGCGGATAAATTGTGTAATATTTTGAAGGTGATTATTAGGACTTTAAATTTGATTCTGCTTGTTATTGGGAGCCAGTGTAGCAGGTATAGGATTGGAGTGATTTGATCTGATTTTGGTGCTTTATGGATGAGTCATGCTGCCTAGAGGTGCTGTTAGGTGAAACCAAGCTAAATGCCATTTTAATTTCACTCACACACTATTGTGTTTGCCACGCCCACACTCTGCCTCTAACCCGCTCACTCTCCACATTAGCACGAGAGTGCCAGTTAACATGCATTTCAGTAGTCAGTAGCTGGCATGCCTGCTCAATAGAGTTCACCTTGGCCAGTTATTGCTTGCTAAAATGTGTATTAACTGTTAGCGGCATTTAGTAAAAGGGCCCCATAAGCATTAAGCAGTTTGCAAAATAGAAAATACAATTAATACATTAATAAAACATATTTCAAAATAAAATTCTGTACAAAGCTCCCAAAATAACTAAAATCCAAATATTTGTAATTGGTGAATTTCAACAGTTAGCTTGGCTGTCTACTCAGCAGTTTTTCTCTTTCTTCCTAAATGGTAAATAGTTACTATTGTCTTTTAATTCTTGAGTCAAAGAATTCCACAAAGCAGGACCATAGTATGTGAAGGCGGTTTTGGTGAGTGAAGATCAGAATTACCTGAGAAATTGAAGGAAATGCCAATAACTTTTGCTAAGATGATCTAAACTGATGGCTAGGCGCATCATTTTTCAAATGCTTGGTCAAATAACGAGGAATCCCTTAAAAAGTGCTTTATGAATTAAACAAAGCACTAAATTTCAGTCTGGCTACTGGTGGAAGCCAATGTAGCTTGAACAGAATGGGAGTGATATAATTCTAGTTCTAGTCCCACAGGTGCTCCTTGTGGTCTTGGGCAAGCCAACCCTCTATTGCCCATGTTCCCTGTAAAATAGTTATCTCCAAGTTATAATGCCCTGTTCAATGTAATTTCAGTTTGTTCAATGTAAACCACCTTAATTTCATGAAAGGTGGTATATAAGAAATGTTAAATAAATAAAATAAATAATATGGCTTAGCTCTTGTTTAAGACAGGACTTTATTGCAATCCCTTGTATTATGAATTGCCAATCTAGACAGCAAGTTATCTAGCGTAACTAACTAAAGAGAGATTTTTAGGTGTAAAAATTAGCCTTTAAATTCTGTATTAACCACAGAGAGAAAAACATCTTTGTCTTATTTTACTGAATTGGCTGTCTAATTCAATTTGCTATCAAGAAGTACTCTTAAACTTAACAATCAATGTGCTCCCTAGCATTGGCAAGTCCAAAAAGGGATGATAAGAACATAACCACATACGCATGGATATGGAGCGATTTAGTATATACCTTTGACATTGCAACCAGTCTTCATTGACTTGTATCCAGGTGTTCAAATGTTCAATTACTGACTTCTGGTCTGAGGAAACACAGATAACAAGTTGTATGTCATCAGCAAAAAAATAAAAATTATTACCAAAAGAATCAACAATCCAAGTCAATGGAGACAAAGATTAAATAAAATCAGAGACAATAAAGTGCCCTGTTATATGTAAACTCATGACAGCTTGTTGCTTTATGTGAGTATTTTCGTTCACTGTATACCGCACTGATGATAAATAGCATGGTATAAAAGAACTGCAAATAAATAAATAAATAAATAAATACTGGCCAGAAACTGGACATGGATTCTCCCCATTGTAAGACCACATTGCTCATTTCCAATTACTGCAGGCACAAAAGCAGCAGGTGTGGTCAACGATATCAAATGCTGCAGACAAATCCAGCTGAAGGACCAGGGCATCAAATCCCTGATCAGCCTTTAGCCTGACAATGTTGAATATGGCCAGCAGCACCGTCTATGATCTGACCTATAGCCAGATTGTGCTGGATGTAAAGGCTGAATCTCAGACAGGTGACTCGAAGGTTGAGTCATCACTAACTTTTTTAACACCTTTGTCAAAAATGAAAAATTTGAAATAGGTCTAATATCTGATAACCTGAAAACTGCATGTGCCTAATTTTAAAATAGGTGAAATGATGGCTTGCTTGAAAACCGCCACAGAGGATCGCCATGAGTCAACACCGACTTGATGGCACTTAACAACAACAACAATGGCTTGCTAAAATGGAGCAGACACTGTTCCATCCAATAATGATAAATTTAACAAAGGGTTCACATACTCGGATAAATGTTCAGTTACTGCCTTAAGACAGCATACTGGAGCCTGAACTAATAACACAGCAGAAGAACAAATTTCTTTGTCTTCCCACAGGGCATCCTATTGTGCTATTAGCTATTATATCAGAGAATACTCCAAATGAGGTCGCACCAAAGACCTATACAAAGGCAATAACACCTCCTTTCTTCTGCTGGCCATTCCTCTCCCTATGCATCCAAGCATCCTTCTAGCTTTTGCCATTGCCTTTTCTACCTGTTTAGCTACTTTAAGATTATCAGACACAATCACGCCTAGGTCCCGTTCTTATTTTGTGGACAGAAGTACTTCACCCCCCTATATTATATTGCTCCCTTGGATTGCTGCAGCCGAAATGCATGAACTTTCATTTTTTAACATTAAATCTCAGCTGCCAAATTCTAGACCATTCGTCAAGCTTAGCTAGATCCCTCATAATAATCTACACCTTCCTGGGTGTCTACTCTATTGCAGATTTTGGTATCATCTGCAAAGAAGCAAACCTTACCCAAGAGTCCTTCCACAATATCACTAACAAAGATGTTAAACAGAATCAGACCAAAGACAGATCCCTGGGAAAAACCACTGGTAGCCTCCTTCTCCTCAGAGTGAGCTCCGTTTACCTGTATCCTTTGTCGCCTCCCACTCAGCCAGTTTCTAACCTAAGCAGTCATTATAGGATCCATCCCTGGGGTTCTCAGTTTGTTTATAAGTTGTCTGTGAGGAACGGTGTCAAAGGCTTTAATAAAATCTAAATACACCACATCTAGGGCTCTCCCTCGATCCAACTCCCTGGTCACCCAGTCAAAGAAATCAATCAGATTTGTCTTACAAGACCTGCCTCTGGTGAATCCATGCTGCCTTGGATCCAGCAATCTGTTGGACTCCAGAAACCTCACTATTTTCAGTTTCAGCAGTGCTTCCAATAATTTACTCACCACCAAGGTTAAACTAACTGGCCTGTAGTTTTCAATGTTGATTGGCACATTCCTGCTGCAGTGTCATCTAGAGTAAGGAGATCCTTGATTCTCCAGGAACAAGCAGGAAGTCAGTCCTCACATATGGGGTGACGTCGGCACCAACGGAGCCCTTGTGTGGAGCAGTTCCCCAGCTTTCAAAGAAAGGCTTTGGGATTGCATCGCGCATGCGCGGTTCCCTTCCCACCCAAGGGTGCTATCTTGCTCAGTCTCCCTTTGTCCGCTTAGCCCAACGGATGTGGTCCGCATTCCCTCGTGGAAAAAGTGTGTCAAACTTCACAGAAGATTCTTCTCTTCAACCCAGTTCGACGCCGGTTCCCCTCCCTGCCTCGGTTCGGTACACCGGTATCGAATCCGGTCACTATTTTTCGGTTTTTGTCCTTAGTGACTGGTGTTCGCGCTCTTTTTATTTTTCAATGGCAGCCCGGTCGTTTGACCTCGCAGGGGCCCTTTTTCCCCCGATGGCTGCCAGCGGGTTTAAAAAGTGTGATCGGTGTAAAACGTTAATGTCCCTCACCGACACACATGACTGCTGTCTCCGATGCCTCGGGGCCGACCATGACCTGGTGGCCTGTGGCCCGTGCGGCAAGATGTCTTCTAAAACTCTTAGAATTCGGCAGCAGCAGCGTGAGAGGATTTTCTTAGAGTCCACCTCCACTCGGGTCCGGACCTTGTCAGAAGCCTCAACGTCTCTGGAGTTGTCGGACTCCGAGCACCGTCGTGGGTCTTCTGAAAGGGGGTCTCCCTCCAGGGAACACCGGAGGAAGAAAAAACTCGTGAGGGCGGCATCGGTGGATGCCTCTGATAGGCCTGGTTCCTCGCGGGCCAGGTCTCGGAGTCTTGACCGCCGCCCCGAGTCCTCAGAGTCGGAGCGGCCTGCCAAGGTACCTCGCACGGAGCCGAAGATGCCAAGAAAGGTAAACACTGTTCTCCTCATGGACTCTTCTCCAGGAGAACTGGCATTGGGCCAACCGTTGGAGCCCAAGCCGGAGGCTGCGGAGCTTTCTGGACTCGGTCTCAGAATGGCGGCCTTGGAGCGCAGCATGTCTGCTTTCATGGAGCAGCAGCGGGCACTGATGACCGGTCTCACTGGTCCCTCTGCCCCGACCACCGGGACCTTGACGTCCAAGTCAACCCCAGAGGCCGATCCAATCCTCGAGGCCCTTCGAGCTCAAGTCGATCCTCGGTCGAGGTCTCCCTTGACCTCCTGTTTGGGATCGAGGTTTTCGATGCCGGTGCCATTGGCGTCAGGGCAGTCGAGATCGAAGCCCTCACGGCTGGAGCCCATCGATTTCCTCTTCGGAAGACTCAGCTTGGGAGACTGAGGAAGAAGACTCCCCGAGCACCCACCGGACCCGGTGTGTCCCATCAGACTCGCCGGGGTCCGAATCTCGGAGAAGGTCTCCCCGGAGGATACCCAGTTCTCAGAGTTCGTACGGGACATGGCCAAGGCCTTGACCTTCCCGGCGGATGCCGAGGAAGAACCTCGAGCTGAAGAGCTCAATGCACTCCAGTATGATTTTCCACCAAAGGAAGCCCTTACTGTATTGGTTCCTCCGATGTTGGAATGGCTGTTATTCTGTATGTGGGAAACCCCGGCCTCGATGCCGGTGCTGAGCAGGTGGATCGATTCCATTTATTGAGTCCGCAAGAGCCCTGGATTCCAGAAGGCACAGCTGCCGCACAACTCCATGGTTGTGGAATCGGCCATGCAAAGGCTCAAGAGCCAAAAAACGCACTCCTTGGTGCCTCCTGGAAGGGAAGCCTGGAACCTGGATGCCCTCAGCAGGAAGCCCTTACTGTATTGGTTCCTCCGATGTTGGAATGGCTGTTATTCTGTATGTGGGAAACCCCGGCCTCGATGCCGGTGCTGAGCAGGTGGATCGATTCCATTTATTGAGTCCGCAAGAGCCCTGGATTCCAGAAGGCACAGCTGCCGCACAACTCCATGGTTGTGTAATCGGCCATGCAAAGGCTCAAGAGCCAAAAAACGCACTCCTTGGTGCCTCCTGGAAGGGAAGCCTGGAACCTGGATGCCCTCAGCAGAAAGTGCTACCAAGACTCGATGCTCTCATGCCGTGTCCAAACCTACCAGCTGTACATGGGCATGTACTTAAGGGACCTGGCAAAGGAGATTGCCAGGTTCTCAGCTGGCCTCTCCGAGGAACCCTTGCAGAGATTCAAGGCCTTGTCCACGGGGATTCGAGAGTGCTCAAAGTTTGTCTTGGGCAGCCTATGACGGCTTCGAGGCTTTGGCCTGGGTAGCCGCAGCTGGCATCGTTACCCGACGCCAGGCTTGGCTGATGTCGTTTGACCTGGAGTCATGGGTACAGGACAAGTTGGTCGATGTCCCCTGCCGAGATGAGAACCTGTTCGGCAAACCCATGACTGAGAAGGCTGTGCAAATCGAGTCCGAGTACTTGACTCAGACAAGGCTATCCAAAAACACCTCTGCCCCTTCCAAAATGAAGGGCTCAGGTAAAACGCCCTTTTTCCCGAGGAAGGGTACTGCTTACTGCAACTACCCCAATCACCAGGCCTCCTCCAGCTCCCCAACATAGGCAGCAGGCCAAGGGACAGGGGCATGGCCCGCGTAAGCAGAAGACCCCCAAGCCTCAGGCACCAGCTCCCTCCCAGCTGGTTGGGGGTTTTTGACAGCCGCAGTAAGGTCTCTCTCCAACCAGGGGTGGGACTGAGCACAGGAGGGAGGCTTGCCCTGTATGCCTACAGGTGACCAGCAGTCACCTCAGATACCTGGATCTTGCAAATAGTCCAAAAAGGCTACTTGCTTCACTTCAGCCAGGTGCCCCCCTCCTACTTTCCAGGATAACCTCTACGGCCTCCTCTGCACAGGAACCTCCTTCTGCAGGAGTTAGCAGGTCTCTTAAAGGATCAGGCGGTGGAACCAGTACCCCACCACCTGCAAGGCCAAGGCTTCTATTCCAGGTATTTCCTGATACCAAAGAGGACAGGAGGCCTCAGACCCATCCTCGACCTGCAAAATTTAAACAAGTTCCTGGTGAAAGAGAAGTTCAAGATGCTCTCTTGGAATTTTGCTGCGATACCTCCACCAGGGAGATTGGCTCTGCTCCTTGGATCTGAAGGATGCCTACACACACATCCTCATACATCCAGAACACAGACAATATCTCAGGTTTGTTGTGGGAGGAAACCATTTTCAGTACAGAGTACTTCCATTTGGCCTAGCCTCTGCCCCCAGAGTGTTTACCAAATGCCTGGCAGTGGTGGCAGGGTTTCTCAGAAACCAGGGAATCTTTGTCTTCCCGTACCTGGACAACTGGCTCATCAGGGCCCCGTCGCCTCAGGAGGCACAACAGGCCACATCTCGCACTATACACGTACTGCAACATCTAGGCTTTGTCATGAATCAGGCAAAGTCCACCTTGCTCCCCACACAGAACTTAGAGTTCATAGGGGCGAGACTAGACCCCCTGCAGGCAAAGGCTTACCTGCCACTAGACAGGGCACGGAGGCTTCTAGAGCTAGTGCGCCAGATAAACCACAAGTCTCAAATATCAGCAAGGCATTTCCTGTGTCTGTTGGGATACATGGCTTCCACAGTACATGTGACCCCAAACGCCCAGCTCCACATGAGGACAGCTCAGTGGTGCCTCTGGGAGCAGTGGACTCAGGCCACCGGTCAGCTCCAAGACAGGATAAGGCTGTCCAAACGACTCTTCAAGTCGTTAGTTTGGTGGCATCACCGGCCCAACCTGCTTGAAGGAGTGCCTTTCCAACCACCAATGTTCTCAAGAGTCTTGACGACAGATGCATCCCTGCTGGGCTGGGGAGCCCATTGTCAAGACTCCTGCACGCAAGGGCGGTGGTCTCCTTAGGAGGGGACGCAACAGATCAACCTCTTAGAGCTCCAGGCAATACGCCTGGCTCTGCAAGCCTTCTGTCATGTCCTCTCACATCAGTCGGTGCTCGTACAGACAGACAACCAGGTGGCTGTGTTCTACGTGAACAAGCAGGGAGGACAGGGTCCCATGTCCTTTGTCAGGAGGCACTGGACCTCTGCTCCTTTGCCCTCAGACAGGGTATGTCTCTCAAGGCGGTTTACCTGCCAGGCCAAGAGAACTACCTGGCAGACAAACTAAGCAGAATTTTTCAACCTCACGAATGGCAACTGAATCGGGAGGTAGCCCAGCAGATTTTCCACTGCTGGGGGTATCCATCCATAGACCTCTTTGCCATACCGCAGAATCATGGCAGTGGAGACCCCACTCCCGCTGGGGACAAGGCCCGATCTCCTGTCCCAGGAAAAGGGCTCTCTCTTAAACCCCAACCTGAGGTCTCTCAACCTGATGGCTTGGCTGCTGAGTGCTGGCACCCCTCCTCCTACCTAAAAACGTAGAAGAAGTGTTACTGGCCTCCAGGAGGCAGTCCACTAGAAAAACCTATGCCTTCAAATGGCGTAGGTTTGAGGCATGATGTAACCAGCACAATGAAAACCCTTTCTCTTGCCTTGTACCTGTGGTGTTGCAGTACCTGCTTCACCTCTCCGACTTGGGCCTCAAGTCTAATTCTGTAAGAGTCCACCTGAGTGCTTTGTCAGCACATCACTCACCAGTAGAGGAACATCCTCTGTCACTTCACCCTTTGGTATCCAGATTCCTGAGGGGTCTACTTCTGCTGAAGCCCCTGGTTCACCCTCCGGCGACCGAGTGGGATCTGAATGTGGTCTTGCAACAGCTTACTCGCTCATCATTTGAGCCGATGTCTACTTGCCATCTGCGCTTCCTCTCCTGGAAGGTTCTCTTCCTGGTGGCACTCACGTCTGCAAGGTGAGTGAGTGAACTGCAAGCTTTGGTTTCAGAAAGACCGTACACACGGTTTTACAGGAATAGGGTGGTTCTGCGAACCCACCCTAAGTTCCTCCCGAAGGTAGTCTCTCCGTTCCACCTCAACCAGGAGGTGGTTCTTCCGACATTTTTCCCAGACCGCATACCAGCCAAGCAGAGGCGGTCCTTCATATCCTTGACTGTAAGAGGGCATTGGCCTTCTACTTGGAGAGTACGAGGGGACTTCGAAGGGCTCCTCAGCTCTTTGTCTCTTTTGACCCCAGTAAGCTGGGGCTTCCTGTCTCCAAGAGTACGTTGTCCACTTGGGTGGCAGACTGCATCGCCTAGGCGTACAGGGTGGCTGAGCTCCCTTTGCAGGGTAGAGTCAGGGCCCACCGTGTCAGGGCTAAGGCTGCCTCAGTGGCTCACTTCCGCTCTGTTCCACTGGCAGACATCTGCCGGGCCACCACCTGGTCTTCAAGCCAGACTTTTGCAGCCCATTACTGCTTGGATGGAGAGTCCCGCCGAGGCAGTGCTTTCAGCCAGGCGGTACTCCAGAACTTATTTAAGGTTTAGGAAACTCCTACCCTCTGGCCCTCTGGGGTCAGGCTACCAGGGGTGGTGTGTCTCTGCTGGATTCCTATCACAGCTGCTGCGGCTGTCCTTGGGAGCCATTTTTCAGCTATGGGTTCTTCGTAGCCTATAGCTAGGGAGTCCCATATGTGAGGACTGACTTCCTGCTTGTTCCTGGAGAAAGCGTAGTTACTCACCTGTAACAGGTGTTCTCCAGGGACAGCAGGAATCAGTCCTCAAAACCCTCCCTCCTCCCCTGGAGTTGCAGTCCTACTATTGATTTTCTTCTTTTTGCTGTCTTTTTAGCTATGTCATTAGACTGGACTCACACAAGAATATTAATTGGTCACTAATATTAAGAACGATTTCAAATGACACCAACCAAAAGTAGTATCGTTCTCTTTAACCACTGTGAAGGATCAGAAGCAGCCCAAGAGGTCTCAGTAAAAAAGAGCACTGCTGTTAAGGCTTGCACCAAATCGCAGCAATAGTGCTTTATCACATCAGCGACCTCAGGGAAAAACACTTTAAAACTGAGCGCTAGTCCATAGTATGTTTCCACACAAAAAAAAAAAAAAATGTTTAAATTAGCCCACGCAATAGATGTTATGTACTCAACTTCCAAAAGGACTAGGCACTCTGTGTCACAATGTGATCCCTGTGATCACACAGTGTGACAAAGAGTGCCTAGTCCTTTTGGAAGTTGAGTACATAACATCTATTGCGTGGGCTAACTTAAAAATTAATTTTTTTGTGTGGAAACATACTATGGACTAGCGCTCAGTTTTAAAGTGTTTTTCCCTGAGGTCGCTGATGTGATAAAGCACTATTGCTGCGATTTGGTGCAAGCCTTAACAGCAGTGCTGTTTTTTTACTGAGACCTCTTGGGCTGCTTCTGATCCTTCACAGTGGTTAAAGAGAACGATACTACTTTTGGTTGATGTCATTAGACTGAGCAAAATTGCACCCTTGGGTGGGAAGGGGGCCACGCATGTGCGATGCAATCCCAAAGCCTTTCTTTGAAAGCTGGAGAATTGCTCCACACGAGGGCTCCGTCGGTGCCGACATCACCCCATATGTGAGGACTGATTCCTGCTGTCCCTGGAGAACACCTGATCTCCAGGAACAAGCAGGAATTTAGTCTTCACAAATGGGTATCATCGGTACCGACGGAGCCTGCGCAGGAACGCTCCCCAGCGTCCAATTAGAAAGCTTTTGGGAGCATCCCACAGCGCCTGCGTGCTGCCTTCCCACCTTTCCCAATTGCCTCTCTCCAGTTCTTCATTTTCTGCGGAGCCAGCAGGTCGTCGTTCCTGTCACCGCAGAAAATGTTTCCTTATTCCCTTCTTTTTTGTGGTCGCGTCTGCCTTCAACACTTTACCGGTACCACCGGTTCTTCTTTCTTTTTTTTTCTTTTCTTTAAAAAAAAAAAATATATATATATTATATATATATACTTAGTTATTTTTTCCACGTGCACGCGCCATTTTGGGCCCTAGGCCCAAAATTCCTCCACAATGGAAAAACCCGCTTCGGGTTTCAAAAAGTGCACCAAGTGTGATGGTACCATCTCCGTCACCAACACCCATGAGTGGTGCCTTAAATGTTTAGGTCCTGACCACTCCATCACGGAATATATGTCCTGTGCCATGATGTCCAAAAGAGGTCGGCAGAACCTAGCTGCTAAGCTCAGTACCCTGTTTCCCTCCGATGCAGTCTCGGTGGCATCGACATCTTCCAGGGCTTCCTCTTCCTCCAGTGGATCTCAGGTAACTAAACACAAGTCTAGCCGGTCCTCAAAGGGTAGATCTCCTTCTAAGCATCGAGATGCCTCTGGTGTTGCCCTTGAGGATTCTGCACCGGCAAAATTGCCCCAGCGGGAGGCTTCGGCTTCCAAAGCATTATCGGGGCTCCAGGACATTCTCGAGGCCTCAACCTCGGCAGAACTACTGGTTCCATGCTCTGGGGTACCGGCTGTTTTCTCTGGTACTGACATCCAGGCATCGGCAGCATCGACAGACCAGAGGTTTCTGGCTATTGAAAGCAGTCTGGCAGCTCTCCTTGCAGCAGACACCCTCGGAACCGCGTCAGACAGTTCAACCGGTACCGGCACCGGTATTGGTACCGACAGCATCGACATCGATGTCGACATTGCCGGCACCCAGTCATGCGATGCCCTCCGGTACCGATACACTGGTACTGATTCCCCCTGGTACTGACTTCGGTCGGTACGGGTATCGGGCTCTTCAAGAGCATCCGGACAGAAGGTACTTCGAGTCCTCAGAGGAATCTGAGGATTCTGACAGTTCTGTCGGTTCGGGAATACTTCTCCCAGAGGAGCCTTCCTCCCCTAAACGCAGGATGTCTCCTCCAGAGGATATTTCTTCCAGGACTTCATCAGGGAGGTGGCTCGAGGTCTGTCCATTACTGTGGCTCCTAAAACAGAGCCCAAAGCAAAGGAGTTGGAAATTTTACAATATCCCAAAGCTCCTAAGGAGGCAGCTACTCTACCCATCCATGAGATCTTGCATGATCTCATGCTAAGAATGTGGGAGATGCCTCTTACCACCTCTCCTCGCTCTCGTAGACTGGATGCTATGTATCGAGTCCCTCCTTGTCCTGGTTTCCAGAAGACTCAGCTTCCTCACCACTCTATTGTAGTGGAATCAGCTATGAGAAGGATCAGGAGTGCAAAGAGGCATGCCTCTAATCCTCCAGGACGTGAGTGCAGAACTTTGGATGCTTTTGGACGTCGTACTTTCTAAACTTCCATGCTTTCTGCTAGGATCAGTTCCTATATTTTATATCTGGGAATGTTCCTGAAGGAAATTACAGGAGATTTAGAGGTTTTGAGCCCTCTTCTTCCTGAGGATAGAAGGCAGGATTTTCTCACATTGGTCAAACATGCCCAGGATGTTTCTAAATTTGTCAACCATGCAGCTTTTGACTGTTTTGAGTGCATAAGCAGAACCTCTGCCATTGCCATAGGTGCACGTAGAATTGCCTGGCTCCAGGCATCTGATTTGGAGCTCTGGGTACAAGACAAACTGGGCAATATTCCTTGTACTGGTGAGAACCTGTTTGGCAAAAATTGGCAAGAAAAAGCCAACGAGTTTGATGCTGACAACTCCACCTTGGATAGATTATCCAAGGCCACAGCTGATCCTGCAAGAAAGAAATCTTTCAAAAAACCATTCTTTTCCAAAAAGAAGAGGTTTTATCCTGCTTATTCCCAGCAGGGACGCTCTGCAGGTCAACCTGTCCGGAAAAGTCAGCAACCACTCAAACAAAGGAAAGCAAAGACTGCTAAGCCTCAACTGTCTCAGCAGTCTCAGCCTCCACAAGGCCTTTGACTTTCATCTAGAGAACTGAGCCTTCCTGGCTCTCAATGGATGAGAGCCTTCCACCATTCCAGGAAGGTTGTGTCACTTTGCCCCCAGATGGGGGCAGATAACAGCAGAGCATTGGACACTCTCCATCATAAAAGAGGGGTACAAGCTCCATTTTTCGAGCATGCCCCCTCCCACAATGGTAAGACAGTTCAATTCTCAAACCTCTCTTATCAACCTATTAGATCAAGAGGTCACTGTACTTCTTGCCCAAGGGGCAATAGAAGTACCCATTCCTCAACAGGGTACAGGGTTTTACTCCCCCTATTTCCTTATCCCAAAGAAAACAGGAGGACACAGACCTATTTTAGACCTCAGAAAATTGAACAAATTCCTGTTCAAGGAGAAATTCAAGATGGTTTCTTTAGGAACTCTGCTGCCATACCTTCAGAGTCAGGATTGGCTATGTTCTCTAGATCTCAAGGATGCGTACACTCATGTTCTCATCCATCCATCTCACAGAAAGTTCCTTCGGTTCCTTTTTCAGGGAAAGCACTACCAATACAGGGTGCTTCCTTTTGGCCTGGCCTCAGCACCAAGAGTGTTCATGAAATGCATGGCTGTGGTAGCAGCATTTCTCCGCACTCTAGGGATATTAGTCTTCCCCTACTTAGACAACTGGCTCATTCGAGCCCCATCACAGTCAGAGGCCAGGACCTCCCTATCTTGCACAATGCGTATCCTTCAGTATTTGGATCTTGTCATAAACATCCCAAAATCCAGTCTAACTCCCACTCAGTCGCTAGAATTCATAGAAGCTTTGCTGGATACCAAAAGGGCAAGGGCCTATCTTCCCCAGGCCCGTTGCCTTCGCATAGAGCAGTTAGCTTCTCAAGCAGTGCTAAAGCCTCATCTCACTGCCCGAGAAATGCTACAACTACTAGGCCACATGGCATCTACCGTGCATGTGGTTCCTTATGCTCGCCTCCATATGAGAGCAGCCCAGTGGACTTCATCCACTCAGTGGACCCAGGCATCAGGGTGCCTGTCAGACAAAATAGCAAACACAAATTGGCTATTTTGTCCCTCCAATGGTGGCAGTCCACTCACAACCTGTTGCTGGGGTCCCCATTTCAGCAACCCTTACCCCAGGCAACTCTCACAACAGATGCTTCACCAATGGGTTGGGGAGCTCATCTGCAAGACCTCTCCACCCAAGGCACTTGGACTCCACAGGAGACTCATCTACATATCAATCTCTTGGAGCTCAGAGCAATCTTCCTTGCTCTTCGAGTGTTCCACACTCTGCTCAGCTGCAAGACAGTCCTTATTCACACGGACAACCAAGTAGCCATGTTCTACATGAACAAGCAGGGAGGAACAGGCTCTCTGTCGTTTTGCAACGAAGCTTTGCGACTGTGGGCCCTCACCAGAGAGCATCAGATTCATCTCCTGGCAGTGTATCTTCCAGGCATACAAAACTCTTGGGCAGACAGACTCAGTCGAGTTCTGCTTCCACACGAATGGTCTCTACATGTAGACCAGGTGACCAAGATTTTTTTCAAATTTGGGGAACCCTGGACATAGACCTCTTTGCAAGTCCGTTGAATGCCAAACTTCCCCGGTTCTGTTCCAGAATCCCGGCTCAAGACTCTCAGGCCAAGGATGCTTTCCTCCTTCACTGGGGCCAAGACTTCCTTTATGCCTTTCCACCCATTCCCCTAATTCCCAGGACCCTATTCAAGCTTCAGAGAGACAGAGGCCGTATAATTCTCATAGCTCCACATTGGCCTCGGCAAGTGTGGTACCCTCTGCTTCTACATCTCTCTCAAGCTCCCTCCCTGGAGTTAGGGTCTGCTCCAGATCTCCTATCTCAGGAGAACGGAATGTTATGGCATCCCAATCCCCAGTCTCTGCATCTCAGGGCTTGGTTGCTGAAGGCCTAGATCTTCATGATCTTAATCTCCCTCAGCAAGTAAAGGATGTCCTTTATGCTTCCAGGAAGCCTTCCAAAAGATGCTCTTATGCTTTCAAGTGGAAAAGGTTTACCATATGGTGTTCGCAGAAGGGTCTTAACCCCTTGCGATACCTCTTGAATCATTACTGGAGTATCTCCTTCATTTATCCAATGCAGGGCTTAAAACTAACTCAGTAAGAGTCCATTTGAGTGCTATTGCAGCTTCTCTCAAGCCTCTAAATGGACAACCTATCTCCTCCCATCCTCTTATAGCAAGATTTATGAGAGGCCTTCTTCTAACTAAGCCTCCCATTAGGCCACCACCGGTGGCATGGGACTTAAACCTGGTTCTTGGTCAGCTCATGAAGCCACCTTTCGAACCCTTGGCTACTACCTCATTGAAAATCCTTTCTTGGAAAGTTATCTTTCTCATTGCAATCACATCAGCACGCCGCATCAGTGAGTTGCAGGCACTAGTAGCTGATCCACCTTATACAAGGTTTCCTCATGACAAGGTAGTCCTTAGGACTCATCCACACTTTATGCCAAAGGTGGTCTCGCCTTTTCATCTTAATCAAGCAGTCTACCTGCCTGTGTTCTTTCCAAGACCTCATGCATCAAATGCAGAAAGGAATCTTCATACTTTGGACTGTAAAAGAGCTTTAGCCTTTTACTTGCAAAGAACACAGCAACATAGAAAGTCCTCTCAACTCTTTGTTGCTTTTGATCCTTCTCATTTGGGACTTCCAGTCTCCAAGAGAACACTGTCCAACTGGATTGCACAGTGTATTTCCTTTGCCTATCAGAGCAAGAACCTTCTTCTGGAGGGCCATGTCACAGCTCACAATGTAAGTGCCATGGCAACTTCATTGGCTCATCTACACTCTGTGTCTATCAACGACATCTGTCGAGCAGTCACTTGGGCCTCGGTTCATACCTTCACAGCCCATTACTGCTTGGACAAGGACTCCCGCCAGGATGCCTTGTTTGGTCAGGCTGTTCTCCAACACCTGTTCCATACCTAATCAACTCCTACCCGCCATCCCTGGTTGGATGCCAGAGATCCATGGGGGGAAGTGGAGCCCTTCACAGGGACACAACTTCTGGGGTCTCTCCCTGGCATTTAAAGCTAGGGAGTCCCCATATGTGAGGACTACATTCCTGCTTGTTCCTGGAGATAGCATAGTTACTCACCTGTAACAGGTGATCTCCGGGAACAGCAGGAATTTAGTCTTCACAACCCACCCACCTCCCCTAGGAGTTGTATCTCTCTATCTATCTCTTTCCCTTTCCCTCTCTCTCTCTTTGTCTCAGCTTTAAACTCAACTGGAGAGAGGCAGTTGGGAAAGGCGGGAAGGCAGCACGCAGGCACTGTGGGATGCTCCCAAAAGCTTCCTAATTGGACGCTGGGAGCGTTCCCGCGCAGGCTCCGTCTGTACCGACGATACCCATATGTGAAGACTAAATTCCTGCTGTTCCCGGAGATCACCTGTTATAGGTAAGTAACTATGCTTTCCATGTGTATACAGATACCATGCCAAGACTTTGGCCCATTATGCCTTCATGTATACACGTTTATACTACTGGGCCTTGCAGTAATATTGGGCCATGTATGTGCCACTCAAAATCAGGTTTACCCGCTTTTGCGAGTGTTACATGGATTTTGGCCAGATTTGTGCACCTATCGACCGCCTAACATTTCCAATATCAGACCCCTTGCTATTAAGACAAAGATAATGAAACCATTAGGAAGGTAAAAGTAGCAGTAAACCTCTGAACAGGAGCAGGAGACTAACACTGTTCAAAAGCTTAAAGATTACAAATTACCCATGCCTACCAATAGCCAGATTAATATGAATAAACTACAGTCTCTAAAATGCTTGTATGCAAATGCTAGAAGTCTAAAAAATAAGATAGAAGAGTTAGAATATATAGCACTAAATGAGACGTTAGATATGATTGGAATCTCAGAGACGTGGTGGAAGGAGGACAACCAATGGGACCCTGTGATACCTGGGTACAAACTATATCGTAATGATAGAGCTGATCAAATTGGTGGAGGGGTTGCGCTCTATGCTACAGAGGGCATTGAGTCAGAAAGGATTAAGGTTTTGCAGAAAACAAAATTTGCTGTAGAATTTCTATGGATTGAAATTCCATGTAAAAAGGGGAAGGCGATGGCAGTGGGGGTGTACTATTGACCGCCTGGCGAGAATGAACAAATGGATGATGAAATGCTCAAAAAAATCAAGGAAGCTAACAAAAGTTACAGCACAGTAATAATAATGGGTGATTTCAATTACCCCAGTATTGACTGGGTCAGTGTCACGGCAGGACATGCTAGGGAGATAAAGTTCCTAGATGAAATAAATGACTACTTCTTGGAGAAGCTGGTTCATGAACCGACCAGAGGGGAAGCCATATTGGACGTAGTCCTTGGTGGAACACCAGATCTGGTGCAAGAGATAAGGGTGTTGGGGCCACTTGGCAATAGTGGCCCCAACACCCATCCTTAATCTGCATTATTGTAAATAATAATTTATGTAAATGTATATAGATTTCCCCAGTTCAAACCTAGTTCATACTTCCTGTTATCTGTAAACCTATTTCAGTTTTTCTGTCTAGGTAATTTATGTTCAATGTAAACCGCACTGATGATAAATAGCGCGGTATATAAAAACTGTTAAATAAATAAATAGTGATCATAGCATGATCGCATTTGATTTAATTAGTGGAGGAGGGATGATAAGGAAATCCACAGTACTACCTTTTAACTTTCGAAAGGGAGACTATGATAAAATTAGGAAAATAGTTAAGAAAAAACTAAAAGGAGCAGGTGCAAAGGTTGAAGACTTACATCAAGCTTGGGTGTTGTTGAAAAATACTATATTGGAAGCCCAGACCAGCTATATTCCACGCTTTAAGAAAAGTGGAAGGAAGTCCAAAAAACTGCCAGCATGGTTTAAAGGTGAAGTCAGAGAGGCTGTTGTTGCCAAAAAAGCATCTTTCAGGAAATGGAAAAAAGAGCCAATTGACGAAAACTGGAAACAGCATAAGCATTGGCAAGTTAAATGCAAGGCATTGATAAGGCAGGCAAAGGGAGAATTTGAGAAGAAGCTTGCTGCGGAAGCAAAAACGCGTAATAAAGACTTTTTCAAGTACATTCGTAGCAAAAAGCCTGTGAGAGAGTCAGTTGGTCCATTAGATGATAGAGGGGTTAAAGAGGCACAAAGAGGCGAGAAGGCGATAGTAGAGAGACTGACTGAATTTTTTGCTTCGGTCTTTACTGAGGAAGATGTAGGGACGTTACCCATGACTGAAGTGGTATTTAAAGGTGTGGAAGAATTGAAGGAAATATTGATACATCGGGAAGATGTATTACAACTATTTGATAAACTGAAGAGTAGCAAATCACCTAGACCGGATGATATACATCCAAGGGTGTTGAAAGAACTGAAATATGAGATTGCAGACTTGCTATTAGTAATCTGTGAACAAAGATTGGAGGATGGCCAACGTAATGCCAATTTTTAAAAAAGGTTCCAGGGGTGATCCGGGAAACTACAGACCGGTGAGCCTGACATCAGTACCGGGAAAAATGGTAGAAACCATCATAAAGAACAAAATTGCTGAACATGTAGATAGTCATGGCTTAATGGGAGACAGCCAACATGGCTTTAGACAAGGAAAATCTTGTTTTACTAATCTGTTATGGTTTTTTGAAGGTGTGAATAAACAGGTAGACAAAGGTGAGTCGTTTGATATAGTGTATTTGGACTTTCAGAAAGCCTTTGACAAGGTCCCTCATCAGAGACTTTTGGCAAAACTAAAGAATCATGGGATAGGAGGCAGTGTACTATTGTGGATCAGGAACTGATTAAAAGATAGAAAGCAGAGGGTAGGGCTAAATGGCCAATTTTCTCAATGGAGAAAGGTGAATAGTGGTGTACCCCAGGGATCTGTGCTGGGTCTGCTGCTTTTTGACATATTCATAAATGACCTGGAAAAGGGAATAATGAGTGAAGTTATCAAATTTGCAGATGACACAAAACTATTTAAAGTTGCTAAAACCCAAGAGGATTGTGGAAAATTGCAAGTGGATCTTGATAAATTGGAAGACTGGGCATCAAAATGGCAGATGAAATTTAATGTGGACAAGTGCAAAGTTATGCACCTAGGGAAGAACAACCCAAACTATGGTTACACGATGCAAGGTTTCACATTAGGAACCACCACCCAGTAAAACGATTTAGGCGTCATTGTGGATAACATGTTAAAACCCTCCGCCCAGTGTGCAGCGGCGGCCAAGAGAGCAAATAGAATGGCAGGTATCATAAGGAAAGGAATGGAAAATAAAACAAAGGATATTGTAATGCCTCTGTATCGTTCCATGGTGCAACCCGCACCTTGAATATTGTGTGCAATTCTGGTCACCGTTATCTTAAAAAGGACATAGCGTTATTAGAAAAGGTTCAGAGAAGAGCCACCAAAATGGTAAAGGGGATGGAAGGATACCCCTATGAAGAAAGTCTAGAAAGGTTAGGGCTCTTTAACCTGGAAAAGAGACGGCTGAGGGGAGATATGATAGACGTCTATAAATTAATGAACGGAGTGGAACGAGTAAACGTAGATCAATTGTTTACGTTATCAGAATATAGAAAGAGTAGGGGACATGCAATGAAGCTGCAGGGTAAACTATTTCACACAAATAAGAGAAAATATTTTTTCACTCAACGTGTAATCAAACTCTGGAATTTGTTACCGGAGGATGTAGTAAAGGCTGTTAGTGTAGCTGGGTTTCAAAAAGGTTTGGACAAGTTCCTGGAGGAAAGGTCCATAAACCATTGTTATAAAGGGACCCAGGATATCAATGCTTGACCCAATACAAGCATTGTGGAACCTGTGTCTTTTGGGGAAACTGCTAGGTACGTATGACCTAGATTGGCCACTGTTGGAAACAGGATACTGGGCTTGATGGACCTTGGTCTGACTCAGTATGGCATATCTTATGTTCTTAAGTATGTGGAAAAGGATGTAAGACACTGACAACATGCCTGGGCACTGAGCTGATGTGAGCTTCCCTATGTCCTGTACTGAAAGCTCCGGCCAAAGAGTAGTTATGTGCTTGGCATTAACTACCATCACTTTTGTAAACTTACATGTGCTCAGGTTTACACAGAACAATAACAAGAACTGTTAACATTTAACTTTAACTATAACCTAGAACATAAAGGTACAGTACGTTGAATTATAACATAATGAGGCTGCTGTAACGTAACAAGTGCTTGTAACGTTTAATTTGTTTTTATATACTTGTCGAGCTTGAAACGGCCTATATTATATTTCCAAAGTATGATATCTGACATAATGAAGAACAAAGCAAACGTTTTTACTCACCAGTAATGAACTCATGACTCATCATAGGCTATAGCTAGTCTGTAGAAATAGCTAAACATTTGTCATTAGATAAAATTTTTTAAAGACGGGCAAAGGACAAAACCAACTAGATGCTGAAACCATCTGTTTCCAGAGAGTAGACAAGGAAAGATATTAATACAATGTGTATGTGTGTATATATATATTGTCACACCCTGTTCGGACAGCAGCGTGGTATACTGGTTGGGCTACAGGGGGACCTTTTATTGAAAGGATTGTAGTTGGGCTCCTTTGCAATAAGATAGTTGAGACCCGAGTGGTAAGGTCAAATCAAGGTTTTATTTCCCCTCCCGGGGTTTGGATTATAACACAGGTAACAAAAGAACAAAAGCCATATACTCTGGCAAAAAGGATAAAGTAAAGTCTTGTGCTTTTAAACAGGCAGTTAATTCACTTCCAGCATTGTATATCTTCAGCACAATGAAATTCTATCTATTTATTTATTTATTTTATTTATTTAACATCTTTTATATACCGCGCTATTTGTTTTCAGTGCGGTTTACAAGTAACAGAAGCTGCACAATCAGAGGACACTGGTGTGCTTACATTATAACAGGAAACTTAAACTTGGAACAACAGGTGTAAGAACTGTAACTATGTACAAACATATATTATCATAGCCAATGTACAGTCCATCTGGTAGTCAGATAATTCAGGCTCTGGCGGATCAATTATCATTGATTCAATCTGACTATCATCTGCATAAGGTTGTTGCCTATAGTGAGTTGGTAGATTATTCTCCTCTGCCAGCTCCCTTGACCTCCTTTCTGTTTCCTCCAGCAGGTAAGGGTCAGAGTCACCATATCTTGGCATACAATTCCAATAAAACTTATGTCCTTTATAACTTCTAGGTGAAAAAGACTTGTAAGCAGCTTTACCTTGGTTAATTAGCCCAGCTTCTGGGTTTGAGGCAGGAGAAAAGCTATGCACAGCTTCATTCAGTCGGGGTTTAAACCTCAGAGGCTTTTCTCTATGCTTAGGCTGTTTTTCACCCTCTTCCAACATACAGATGTCTTGCACCGTATATTCTTTCCTTCCTGAAGCCTGTAATTGCTTTCCAGTTATTCTGACTGGTACTTTCTCCTTATAAATGCCTTGACCATAAGGTATATGTTTGGAGGCTTGGTTAAAAGGTTTTTGAGCCTTTCTCCTCCAATTAAGACTACCAGCTGTTATCTGCCTTTCTCTTTCACATTCAGAATCAAAGTCATTCACATCAGTTTTCCTACCAGCCCAAAGCAGACGTTGCTTCCCAGATTCCAACCTCAGCTTACACCCAGTGTCTAGCTGGTTCTCATTCAGCACGTCTCTCCTGCTTCCAGTTACTGGTTTCACTGAATCTTCCACACTGCTTTCTCTGGAGTTACCGGAGCTACCAAAGCCAAAGTCAGAACTCCTTCTCCAGCTCCTGCTATTGCTGCTCCTACCATTGCTACTATTCTCTAATGAACGTCCCTTATACGTTTGCTGAGGCTCTACTCCAGCCCTTCCCCCTCCCAGGTGAGAGCTATTAGAGCTAAGAGCTGGGGAATGCCTATCAGCTGTGCAGGGTTCCTTCCCTCGTGGCTGGGAATGTTTATGTTGCTCTTGGCAACTGGGTGTCCTGATATCTTCCTTCCTGCTAGAAACAGCCCTATTACTCATAGGTTCCTCTGCTTTCCTATCACAGGATATCTTTTCCCCATTACAATATATAGAGAGAGATGGTGTGTAATCTGTATAATTTATAGGTTTTACCATCCGACTTATACATTTCTACATAGGCAATCCTATTTACACATGTGCATGTGAAAGACAGGGACAGAGAGGAGGAGGAGGAGGGAGTATTCCTTCTTTAGCAGCTGGCTGTCATTCAGGGAGACAGAGACCACAACATCTTTATTCTGTCTTTCAGTCCCTTGTCTCTCTGTCTACTCCTCATTCCAATGCCTCTGTCCCCTCTCTCCCCTCTGCGTCTCAACTCGCTTCCTTTTTCAGTAATAAAGTTTCATCTTTGAGGACCTCCCTACCATCTTGCCCTGCTCCTATTGATTCCCCCCCCCATCTCTTCCCCCCTCCCATCTCTCGACTCTCCCACATCTGGGCTTCCTTCGAACTAATCACCGCTCCTGAGCTATTACACCTTCTGTCCTCTTCCAAGAAGACTTTCTGCTCTCTCGATCTTATTCCCTCCTCCTGGCTTCTCACTCCTTCCCTAGGATTTCTTCCTTATATTCTCACTATGTTCAATTCTAGTCTTTCCACTGGGGTCTTTCCTAAACCCTGGAAGCACGCTCTAATACGTCCTATTCTTAAAAACTCTTCACTCGATCCCTCGGTCCCTGCCAGCTATCGTCCTGTTTCTAATCTGTCTTTTCTCTCTAAATTGTTGGAGAAGTTTGTTTTCGCTCAACTTTCCCACCACTTGGATTCCACGAATTTCTTGCACCCTCGCCAATCCGGGTTTCGACAGGGTCACAGTGTTGAGACAATTCTCTTAGCTTTCACAAACGCTTTACATGTAGCACATGAATCTGGTGATATCTCGGTGGCAGTTGCTTTGGATCTTTCAGCTGCTTTCGACCTGGTGGACCATTCCCTTCTTCTACACCGTCTGCGGGATGTGGGTCTCTGTAGTACAGTTCATCACTGGTTCCACTCTTTTCTCTCTTCTCGCTCCTGTGCAGTCATTTCCTCTCTGCCTTCCACCTCTCCCTCAGATTCTCACCCTCTTCCCTGTGGGGTTCCCCAGGGCTCCGTTCTCACGCCTCTTCTCTTTAACCTTTTCCTGGCCCCTCTTGCCTCCCTGATCCAACAATTCGGTATCTCTACATTTTTCTATGCCGACGATATTCTCCTTCTCTATCATACTTCTCCCTCTTGTCCAGACCTCTCACCCCTTAACGCCTGCCTTGCAGCTGTGGCAAACTGGCTGACCCTTAACTGTCTTCACTTGAATCTCACTAAGACTGTGGCTATTTGGTTCTCGCATGGTAGTCCCCCTCCATCACTAGCCCCTTCTTTTTCTGGCACTCCTGTACCCTTGGTCTCCACTTTTTGGTACCTGGGGGTGCACTTTGATTCAGACTTATCTTTTCACTCCCATATCTCTCAGGTTACTAAAACCTCTTTCTTCTTTCTTTGTCAGATTCGCTCTGTTCGCCCTTTTCTTTCCCCTTCTGCTCTTGCTACTCTAGTACTCTCTTTAGTCATATCCCGTGTAGATTTTGCCAATTCTCTTTTCACCGGTCTGCCTAAGAATCGTCTATCCCGTCTTCAACGCATTCAGAACACTGCCGCACGCCTTGTCACTCACTCCTCCCTTCGCGATCATATAACCCCCATATTATTCCACCTCCACTGGTTACCGGTATCTTTCCGTGCTATGTTCAAATTACTGACCCTGGTTCACAAAGCCTTTCACGATAGCACTCCACAGTATCTCACGGACCTCCTCTTTTTCCACTCCCCTAGACACACTCCCCGATCATTTCATCTTAATCGCCTTACCCTCCCCTCCCCCTCCCGAGCTCACCTTCAGTCTACCCGTTCTACCGCTTTCTTCTTTGCTGGACCCGCCCTTTGAAATGCCCTTCCCTCTTCCCTCCGTTTAGAACCCCAACACTCTACCTTCAAACGAGACTTGAAAACTCATCTGTTCTCTTTAGCTTTTGATGCTCCCTCTCCTTTTGTGTGACTTCTACTTTCCCCTCACCTTTTGTCTGCTCTTAGGTCTTCTTCTTCTTCTTCTCATGTTCCATCTGTCTGCTTTCCCTCTCATTCTGTCCTATAATATATTGTACACTTCTCTTCTTTTCCGCTGGCTTTTAGCCTTCTTTTATTGAATTTTAAATTGTACACCGCTTTGGTTTTTGTAGAAAGGCGGTTTTTATCAAATAATAAACATTTTCATGTTAAAACTATCACATACTATAGATGGCATTTCTAGCGCTGGTTGTGAATAGGCAGAAAATTTGATGGGTTTTAACTTTAAGAACTAAATATGACCTGAGCCCAATTATTTAGCAGAAAATCGGCAGCCCAGTTCTTCCTTCCCAGCCTAGCTGGATAATCATAAACAAAATGAAAATAAATTGTTTTCCAACCTTTTTACATATTTGATTTACCTTATCTTCTGCTTCTTGGGCTTCTCCATTTCTGTTATATTTTTTAATGTATTATTTAAAAGATTTTACATATAGTACATCCCGAAAAAACAGAATGCATGAAAAAAAAAAAAATTACAAGAAATCAACAAAAAATCCATCAAAAGATTAAACTCAATATTAAACCACAAATTGGGGGCAAGAAAAGGAAATTTCCAAACATGAATCAGAAAAGAAAGGATAAATAGGAACAATGCAGCCAGCTTACAGGGAGCACATTTTAACTGCTATGTTGAACCTCATGGCCTGCCAGAAATCCCAGAAGTTGTTTTGATTCAAAGAAAAGGCATTTTTTACCTTCAAGGAAAACAAAACATCTACATGGAAATTTTAATAAAAAAGTGACCCCAAGAGCAAGGACTCTGGACTTCAAAGTCAAAAGGTCCTTGCGCCTCTTCTGGGTTGCCTTTGAAAAGTCAGGAAAACCCTGAGTCTTTGCTCCCAAAAACAACACCTGCATATGCCTAAAGTAAAGCCTCAAAATATTATTTTGGTCTATTTCAACTGTACAGCAGACTACCATTGTGGTTCCTTCAGTAACAATGCCCAAAGAGCTTTCAAGGAACCCAGTGAGGTCAAGCAAACCTTCCTGGGCTTTATTTATTTATTTTATTTATTTAACATCTCTTATATACCGCGCTATTAAAATCAGCGCGGTGTACATCGAACAAAATATACTGCAATGTGTACAGGTTTAGTTTAGTTTAGTTTAGTTTAGTTTAGTTTAGTTTGCTCACTCTCAGTCGACATGGCAGTAGGTCCCAAGGACAGATATTGCGCTTGTGGACCTCCTGAAGATACTTCTTAACCATCTCCGTTGGAGCCAAAATTAGAGATTTAGGAAAATTGATTAAGCGTAAATTATTTCTTCTAGAAAAGTTCTCCAAATGCTCCAATTTATGAGACAGAATTGAAGAATATTTAACCTGCACATAAGAAGTACCTTATAGCTCTCCAAACTGTGTCTCCAAAAGAGCCACTTTTGCAGCCTGCCGTGTCTGCTCTTGAGAAATCACCTGCAACAAATTCTTAACAGCAGATAGTTCATTCTGAAATGTACTGTACCTATAATTGTGAGCAGAGAGGTATTCAGTGTAGTAATGGCCTCCCATAGTGCATCCAAAGTCACAACTGCAGGCTTCTTCAACCCAATGGGCCCTGGGAGCACAGGCATTACACCCTCGGCAGCCATTTTTCCTACACTGGCAGCAGAAACAGATCAAACTTCACCCTAATCAACTGGGGATGACTCTGCCGCTGGAGCACCCTCCGCTTTTTTGACGGTTCTTTCCACTTCAGGAGCCTGTTGAGGTCATAGTGAAACTTCCAGAATAACTTCAGTCTCAGCAGTGCAGTTTGATTCTTGGCGCTAGGAGAAGCCCCACTCAGAGCCGACTCAGATAGCAACACCAGCCCCACTGTAGCGCCGCTCCCAAATCCTCGACTCACACTATGTGAGCATCTTCTGAGTCCCTGTCCCAGAGTGCCCTGAACCAGAGAGTGAGTTCTTGGGCTTCCTCTTCTTCACCTCCATCGAGGCTAGAGTTGCTTGGGGAACAAACAGAAGTTCACAGAAGGAGAGGTAAGAGTCGCGACTGCCTAGTCAGATGCCATCATGCCTGCAGTCAATAGTGAACTCCTCCATCTCTGTTATATTTGTCTCAATCTCCTCAGTCTGTTTTCTATTGTCAAGCTTTTCTCAGTTTTCTTTATTCCTGCCTTTTAACCCAACACATTCCTTCTGCTCCTTTTGAGTTTCCAGACCAAACTGAATTAGCATCCATTGAGCTTTATAAAAGTTCATTCACAATTATGTAGGCAGTTTTCCTCATTTAATAAACCCAGTCCCACAGTTCTCAGTCAGAAGCCCAGGGCCGGTGCATGGACTGGAGGTGCCCTAGGCATGCACTCCATCTTGCTGCTCCCTACTGCCCCCTTCCCCACACACATTGCCGCCACTGCCACCCCTCTCCTGCAGGGCCACATACCATGGTTCATTCTGGAACATAATATGCATAAATTCAGAGTCTGGACCCCATGCAAATAGGAAGTCTGTGCTGGAAAGAGCAAAAGTGCATGAGTGGCCTGTTCCTGTGGGCCTTAAGACTCTTCAGTGCTTTTGGGGTTTCATCAGCTATAGATCAGGGGTTCCCAATCTGTGGTCTATGGTGTGAGACCATTACCAAGGGTCCACAGCACATAGAAAAGAGAAAAATAGAGAAGCTGGTGGGGATTAGCTGTGGGGAAGAGACAGATTGGTAGTGACTAGCTAGGGAGAAAGAGAGACAGATTTGAGGGAACTGACTGGAGAGAGAAAGAGCGAAAGAGACTGAGATGTGCGACTGGTTGGGGGAAAGAGAGAGAGAGAGACTAGTGGAGACAGGAAAGGGAAGGGAGATAAAGAGGGCTAGTGGGGGTAGGCGTGACATTGAGGGAATCATGTACAGAAAGAGTGGTGGGGATAAACTGGGAGTCCCTATTAATAAGGGGTCCGCACAATCAAAAAGGTTTGGGAACCTCCATTATAGATGATTCATCCAGGACTTTTCCAAACTGGTGTCTCATCTTATGGTTCAGACTTGAAAAAGGATCCCTAAGAATGTTTGGAACCCTGAAACTCAGGAAGCCTTTGAGAACAACTCTTTACATCTGCACCTCTACTATGCCATTTGGATCTGTTTAAGCCATTTACTCTGGAAATGGATGAATCAGAAGTTGAAACAGGGCTGATATACTGGATCCTGAAGCTTGGCTCCACTCATGTTATTAATTCTCACCACTGTTCCCTCTAAGCTGTGTGCGTGTGCGCGCGCACACACCTCACCGAGTGAGCGCACATACTTTACAACAGAGCGCACAAAAATTACAGCTCTGATTCTGATAGAAAACAGACGTCTTAAAATTTAAAAGTTATGATTGTAATTACTAGAAATTTCCCGCTTCATTTAGTAATCGTCTATTTTCATTTAATTTGATTAAAATCAATGTGGTGTACATACTGTATTCTGATGTGTAGTCAAATTTTAAAGTGTATAACTCAGAGTGTCGTTATGTGGCGCACAAAAATTTAACCTTCCTTCAAAAGCTGCACACAGCTGATATTTTATGCGCACACAGCCTACAGAAAATTAGAGGGAACATTGATTCTCACAGAAATTTTTTCTACCAAACACAACTATAAAGTAGGTGTAACTAGTCGAACAGATATGCAAAGACAGCTTAGGCTACTGTCCTTCACAAATCACCTTGTATCCAATCATGGTCCCTATTCAGGTGCCATTTGTGTAGTTGGGTCTTCAGTAAACCCTCTGATTGGTAAGGTGGGGTACAGAACAATTCTTGTATTTTAATGGGTCCCAAGGGTATGGGGGGGGGGGAGAATCTGTCTCCAAGGTTCTACACACCCATCCTCTCACCAATCCTCAACCTTCCATAACACTCCAGTTTTCGGTGGGAGGTGTAACAGTGCAGACCCTGAACAACCCGAGAAAATGCAGTTCAGCATAAAGGAGCACAGGAAAAGTGACAGGGTAAACAAGGAAATGTCAGATGGTTACCGTGAGCAACCTAGAAACACGTGCAAAAGCCCAATGAGGACACACCCAGCCAGCAAAGGAAGGGTATTCACTTTACCTGACAGGGTTCAGCTGGGTGGGGGTAGAGCAAGGAAACACTGGGATAAAATAGGCTCCCAGACAATCAGAGAGGGAGAGAGAGAGGAGCTGAAGCAGCCACGGACATACTCTGAGAGAATACAGCAAAGGCAGCTAAAACCCTGGGAAGCATGGAGCAGGTATGAGAATGTAAGAGAGAGTGACAATGAGGCTTTGGAGCAACTAGAGAGCCAGCGTGAAGGTCAGAGGGGAACCGAAGACCTGAGTGAAGCTGAGAGATATCAACAGCCAGATAGTGTGTTTGAGCCAGAGAGACGTAAGAAGACTGCAGTTGCAGGTTCCAGTGCACAGAGTGAATGCAAGAGTGATTTGCCATATGAAAGAAGACAACCCTGGAGGTATGGAAATAGGCACACAAGGTCCCACTATCTAGAGGCTGAAAATATCCCTTCTTCTGGTTTTAAAAAACCCTAGAAGAAAAAGGTTTTACGTACCAGATAAAGCTGAAGAGTTTTGTAGTCATTGTAAGCTCACAGCTCCCTGTGAAACTCCGTCACGAGCTCTCCAATCTAGCTCAGCTGGGTTACAAAAGGGAAGCCTGAACCGGCAGAGAAATTCCCTTAATTATCCCACTAGCAGAGCAAACCAGGAGTTGAGCTATATTCTAAAATACCAGCAGGGGCAGTGCCCTGAAAAGCTCAACTCTAGAATACATGGTAATTCCCAGAGAGACACTAGCTCTAAGGAAGAGAGAAACTTCCTGTCTGACAAGGTTAACCAGCCATTCTCCCACGTTAATGCTGAGGTCCAGAATGAGCCTTCCAGTCAGCCGGAGTTAATGGAATATCAAAATGCAGAAGAATATGATATGCCAGAATTGATGGACTGCTCTTTGACCTTGATTGAACCTGAGTTCTCTCTCAGATAAGTAATTGGTTTGTGTCCTAGCTTTAGTGTTATAAGCAACAGGCTGCAGCTCTCTCTAAGTAAAGCAGATATAAGCTGTGCTGTCAGCTACAGGAGAAAGAACCATATTGAAGTATTTAAGCTGTTTTGTTCTTTTCATTTATTTGTTGTTTTGGAAGCTGAAGGAAGCAAGTTCTGTTTGCTTTTGTTACTTTATGTTATATGTCCAAGCAAGGCATTTGATTTATGTTCCTGAAGATAAAGTACCCTCAAGGGACGGGGAATAAAACCCTTTAATTTGGAAAGAAGTGTTTTGTGGTTTATATCAGTGAAGGCACAACTACCACCCTCCAGAGCCTTGCAATACCAGTGGCTACCGCTTGGCCAGAGAGGGCACGACAGAGGGTACTCCAAAATAAATCCACAGCACACACTAGACTGTAAATGAAACTCTATTTTATTGAACAAAACAATAACAGTTGGCATACAGTACATTTATTGCAGTCAGTTCTCAAATCATATTTACAACTCCTTCAAATAATATAGGGTAGCTGATTCCTAGAAGGATTCAGATATTCTTCCTTTTTCCAGAATATACTTCCACATACTTTTGGATACATATGGGTCCCTCTCTCACACCTTAGCTAAACTTATTCTTTACCCTCCACCTTCCTCCTGTCTTTTCCTCTCACCCAAGGTTCTTGAAGTATACTTATTTCCACAGACCTCTGCTAGGTTAGTGCTAGCTTGGCCTCTTACATCAGTGTGGCTCCAATCCCTTACCATTGATCTCTTCACTGGCTACTGAGAGGCAGTAGCTAGTGAAAAGCATGACGTTCTGATGTGACATTTATCCAATCAGTATTGGGGTATTTGAAATCATCCATTATTATTGTGTTGCCAATTTTGTTAGCTTCCCTAGTTTCTGATAACATTTCATGAACTGTCTGCTGATTCTGTCTACGTGGATGGTAGTAAACCACTACCACTATTTTATTTCCCTTCACACAGGGAATTTCTATCCATAAAGATTCAATGGCACATTTTGTCTCCTGCAAGAATTTTATTCTATTTGATTCAATGCTGTCTTTAATACATAGGATCACCCTTCCACCAATTTGATCCATCCTATCATTGCAATATAATTTGTACCCATTGGTTATCCTCCTTCCACCAGGTCTCTGAGATGCTTATTATCTGTATCTCTTCATTTTGTGCTATATATTCTAACTCTTGCATCTTATGTTTTAGGCTTTTAGCCATTGTATAGAGACATTTCAAGGTATATATGTTTGAATTTACAACCTTCTTAGCAGTTGGCAGAGATAATTTGTGATCTTTCAACTCTTTCTGCTCTTTATTTAAAGGTACCTGAGCTACCTTAGCCAATATTGCAACCTGTCTATCAGAATGCCCTAACTTCCCTGATTTGATAGTATCCTTCAAAGACACCTTATTCTGAGCCAGATGCTCCTGAGCAACTGTCATTCTTCCCTCAGATTCTAATTTAAAAGTTGCCCTATCTCTTTTTTTTTATTGGGGATCTCAAACATGCAATCATCACCTCAAAACATCAACATGTGCAGAGCAATCCTATGGTCCATTTCTATATAGTAGGAAAATCCCCAGCACCCTGGCCTGTTCACAAGCTAATTATTTCTTGTTGAAACGCTGTGCACCAGCAACAAATTGGACACCAGTTGGGTCTTTCTTCTACAACCCTGATGCCTATGTAAAACAAGTGCTAAACCTAATGTTGAATATTAAGTAAGTATTAAATATTAACAATGCCCCTCCACCTCACTTACCACTGTGCCCCCTATCCCCCCTCCTCCCCTCATCCGTGCCAGCAGCCTGTTACCACCTCGGTTAAGGTGAAGCCCATCTTTGTGGAATAGCCTCCCCCTTCCCCAGAATGTAACCCAGTTCCTAACAAATCTAAAACCTTTCTCCGTGCACCATATTTTCATTCATGCTTTGAGACTCCAGAGCTCTTCCTCTCTCTTGGGTCCTGGAACAGGAAGCATTTCTGAGAATGTTCCTTGGAAGTCCTGAATTTCAACATTCTGCCTAAAAGCCCAAATTTGGCTTCCAGAACATCCCTCATATATTTTCTTATATCATTGGACCAACATGTACTAGGACAGCCAGCTTCTCTCCAGCACTGTCTAAAATCCTATCTAGGTTATGCATGAAGTCCGCTACTTTGCACCAGGCAGGCAAGTGACCAGGCCATCCTCACACCCACCAGCCACCAGGCTATCTACAGTACATAATGATCAAATCAGAAACTAAGACAGCCATCCTAACCCTTCCCTCCTGGGCTGAAGCCCCTGGAGACTCATCCTTGGTGCAATAGGATATTGCATCCCGTGGACGGCAGGCCCTGGCTACAGGATCACTTCCTGCCCTGCCAAAGTGATGTTCTCCTCTCAGGTAACCTTTCTCCTCCATGGTAGCACAGAGGCTATGAGAATGGAGGTGGGACTTGTCTACTGTATCCCTGAAAGTTTCCTCTATATATTGAAATGGGACATGTACAACTCGATCTGTTCAGTGTCAGCGAACTGAAATGAGCTGGCATTGGGCACTTTGTATCTGATGATCACATAGTATACTATGCTGGAAATGAAAGACAAAGAAGAAATGATGTTGTGTTTATAATTAAGAAGAAACTTGCAAGAATTGTAATGAAATACAATGCAATCAGTGAACGCTTAATTTCTTTCTGTCTATTATTCAGGTATATCTCCCAAAAACTGCTGCAGAAGAGGAAGACGTGCATGAGTTCTATGAGTAAGTACAAGTTGAAATTGACAGAACATGCAAAGAGGATATCCTGATAGTCATGGATGACTGGAACGCAAAAGCTGTCAACACAGAAGAAGACAAAGTGGTTGGAAAATATGGACTTGGCAACAGAAATGAAACTGGAGCATGACTGACAGAATTCTGCAAGACCAATGATCTATTCATCTCAAACACCTTCCAGTAACACAAGCGGTGACTGTATATATAGAATTCACCCAATGGATTGAACAAAAATCAAATTGACTACATTTGTGGAAGTCAACATTGGAAAAGCTCAATAACATCAACAAAGATGAAACCTGGAGCCGACTGTGGTACAGATCACCAACTACTAGTATGCATACTCAAGTTAAAGCTGAAAAAGAGCAAGCCACTCATGAATGTAGCAAATATGACCTTGAGAATATACCACTGGAATTTAAAGACTACCTGCAAAATCAATTTGCTGCTTTGGATGCAAATGACAGAGTGCCAGAAGAGTTATGGGATGACATCAAGAAAGTTGTGCTCGAAGAAAGTGAGAGGTCTCTATAAAAAGTGAAAAAGCAAAAAAGGCCAAAATGGATGACTGAAGAAACTCTGAAATTGCCCAGAAAAGCAGAGAAGCTAAAGCCAGAGGAGAAAGAGAGGCAGTCAC
Organism: Ichthyophis bannanicus; assembly: GCA_033557465.1. Classification (NCBI taxonomy): domain Eukaryota; kingdom Metazoa; phylum Chordata; class Amphibia; order Gymnophiona; family Ichthyophiidae; genus Ichthyophis; species Ichthyophis bannanicus. The sequence continues at coordinate 474,262,941 of CM066032.1, forward strand.
AGAACTCAGAGATTTTCAACATGGAGCAAGACAAGTCAAGAAGTACTACAATGATGCATGCAAGAAAATAGAATCAGAAACTATTAGAAGAAGAAGATTGGCTTTCCTAAAGCTATAGTTTAACAAAAGAGTAGAGGATGACCACAGCCATACACGTGAAGTCTTCATAAAGCCAAATTTTATTTAAATGTTGCTTTACAAAGTCTTCAAGTGCGTGGCTGTCGTTATTCTTCTCTCCTTTGTTGGACTGTTACTGCTCATTGTGGAGGATTCCATCTCTTTTGTTTTCTTTTCCGGAAGCTATTACAGTTAAAGAGAAAATTCCAGCCTCGAACTGGAATGCTCTAAGGTTCTCAAGGATCCATGTTGAATGATGCTGAGAAGATCAAGAAAAGGTGGAAAGACTATACAGAGTCATTATACCATAAAGATCAAGTGGACAACAGCTGTTTCAACCTGTACCTTATGATCGGGAACCATTGGTCATGAAAGAAGAAGTCAAAGCCGCATTGAAAGCATTATCAAAGAACAAAGCTCTGGGTATTGATGGCATTCCCAATGAAGTGTTACATCAATCGGATGTGGCTGTTGCCATACTTACAAGTCTCTGCCAGGAAATTTGGAAGACAACATCATAGCTCCTTTCACCTTGCTGCTCCTTATGCCTGGAACAAACTACCTGAGTCTGTATATCAGGCACCTTCTCTGGCCCTTTTCAAATCCAGGCTGAAAACTCACCTTTTTGCTGCTGCTTTAGGATTTTGACTCACCTGGTCTCCTTTGTGCTTCCTTACTGTTCCCCCTAGATGTATCCCATGTCTGCAGTTACTGTGCTGTCTTGTCTTGACTAGATTGTAAGCTTTGATGAGCAGAGACCGTCTTTTACATGTGTCTGTACAGCGCTTTGTACATCTTGTAGCGCTATACAAATGTTCTGTAATAACAGTAGTAGTAGTATGGCCAACTGACTGGAAAATATCTATGTTTATACCAATACTGAAAAAAAGGTGATCCAAATGACTTTAGAAATTATCACACAATTGTTCTGATCTCATGTGCCAGCATGATTCTACTCAAGATCATCTAGCAGAGACTACAACCATACCTGGAACGAGAGCTACCTGAAGTGCAAGCAGGGTTCAGTAAAGGACAAGGAATGAGAGACATCATTGTGGATGTGAGATGGATCCTTGAAAAGACAAAAGAATACCAAAAGGATATCTATATGTGTTTTACTGGGCCACATTAAGAAGCATGGATATACCAGAACACTTAATAGATCTCTTGCACAACCTTTACATTGATTAAGAAGCAACAGTTTGAATGGAGCAAGGAGAAACAGAATGGTTTAAAATCAGCAACGGTGTACGACAAGGCTACATATTTTCCCCCTACCTATCTAATTTACATGCAGAACAAATCATCAGAGTAGCAGGACTATACAAAGACAGCCGAGGTGTGAAGATTGATGGAAGACTCATCAACAACCTTCGTTATGCTGATGATATGGAAGGGCAGACTAGAAAGGCCATATGGTCTTTTTCTGCCATCATGTTTCTATGTTTCTATGTTGTAGTGGTTGATATAGAAACATAGAAAAATGACGACATTAAAAGACAACATGGCCTATCTAGTCTGTCCTTCCATATCAATAACTACAACAGTCCCCCTTTTTTCCTTTAGAGATCCTCTGTGTTTGTCCAATGCTTTTTTGAATTCAGATACTGTCCTCATCTCTACCACCTCCACTGGGAGACTATTTCATAGATCCACTCTTTCCGTAAAGAAATATTTCCACATATCGCTCCTGAATCTATCCCCTTTCACCCTCATCCCATGTCCTCTCATAGCAGAACTTGCTTTCAGTCGAAAGAGGCTCTCCCCCTGTGCATTTATGCCATGGACGTATTTAAACGTCTCAGTCATATCACCTCTATCCCGCCTTTCATCTAAGGTGTACATATCAAGATCCTTAAGTCTGTCCTTATATGTTTTATAATGAAGACCACTAACTATTTTAGTAGCCACCCTCTGTACTGACTCGATCCTGTTTATATCCTTTTGAAGGTGCGGTCTCCACAATTGCACACAATACTCCAAATGAGGTCGCACCAAAGACTTATACAGAGGCCTCTATCACCTCCTTTTTTTCTGCTAGCCATTCCTCTCCCTAGGCACCCAAGCATCCTTCTAGGCACCAAAGCATCCTTGCTCCCTAGGATTGCTGCAGCTCAAATGCATGATATGGAAGGGTAGACTAGATAGGCCATGTGGCCTTTTTCTGCCATCATGTTTCTATGTTTCTATAATACCACAATATTGGCTGAAAGTAAAGACAATCTGAAACATTTGCTTCTTAAGATCAAGGATCATAGAAACATGACAGCAGAAAAAAAGACCATATGGCCTATCTAGTCTGTCCTTCCATTTCAATTACAATAGTCCCTGTTTACCTTTAGAGATCCTCTGTGTTTGTTCCATGCTTTTTTGAATTCAGATACTGTCCTCGTGTCCGCCACCTCCACTGGGAGACTATTCCATGCATCTACCACTCTTTCTGTAAAGAAATATTTCCGCATATTACTCATGAACCTATCCCCTTTCACTCTCATCCTATGTCCCTTCGTAGCAGAGTTTGCCTTTAATTGAAAGAAACCCTCCTGTGCATTTATGCCACAGAGGTATTTAAATGTCTCTATAGGAACATAGTCTTAAAATGGGCCTGCACCTTAACATAAAGAAGGCAAAGATCCTGACAACTGGCAAAATCAATTAAAGAAGACAAAGATCCTGACAACTGGCAAAATCAATAAGTTCATCATTGATGGAGAAGAAATTGAAATAGTGGACAACTTTAACCTGCTTGGATCAATAATTAATAAAGAAATGACAAGCAGTCAAGAAATCCGATGACACTTTTCTCTTGGCAGAATGGCTATGAAGGACATAGACAGGATTCTCAAGAACATAGATGTCTCTTTCCATACAAAGATTCAACTTGTCCAAGTCATAGTATTATCAACAACATCTTATGAATGCGAAAGTTGGACAGTGAAAAAGATAGCCAGGAAGAAAATAAATGGCTTTGAAGTATGGTGCTGATGAAGAATACTATGTGTACCATGGACTGCCCAAAGAACAAACCAGTCAGTACTAGAGATCAAACTAAAGCTTTCTTTAGAAGCTCAGGTGAGAAGACTTTGACTTTCATACTTTGGACACATCATGCAAAGAGAGAGATCATTAGAGAAAGACATCATGCTCGGCAAGGTGTTGAGCCACATGACTGAAGACCGTATATAGTTTAGGACAGCTAGCTAGAGGGTCACCATTAGTCAACACCAACTCAACAGCACTTAACAACAACATGCCTCAGCTCTTCCAAATCTGCTACTCTAGCCTTCGGAGATTAAACTTGATCTCTGAGAGCCAGGAGCTCTTTGCACTGAGGGCACACATATAGCCTCTCTCCCACTGGGAGATAATCATATATGTGGCTGTCAGTGCAACAGACTGGACAGTCCTGTCTTGCTGCTGGACTGCTGTCTGCATCTTTGTATTGATGAGTTATTTAGTTGTTTAGTGTTGCTAAGGGATTAGGGATACTTAGACTAAAATGAAGGACTTCAGAATTTGTGGTATATTATCTGCCGATATTATGTGTTTTCGTCTCACTTGAACTGCTAATAATTTATTAAAAGTTAATCATTTGTTGATTAAAATATCCTGTGTTTTCACTCTTAATTTGGAAAACTGACTATAAATTAAGGGATGCGTCTGGGGTAGGTGGAAGTTGGGGAGGGTGGATGGGAAAAGATTAACTACCTGTTGTTTTGTTTTAAAACTCTAAAAAGCCTAACTACAAATTACTAGCTAGCTAGCTATAAGAAGACATGCATGCTAAGTTGGCAGATGCATCTTGCACTGGAGACATGCTCTTTGGTGACAAAATTAAGGAAACTGTAGACACCCTTAAGTAATCTTGTATCATTTTGCAATATCTGTCTACTGTACCTCTACATCATAAGAACATAAGATATGCCATACTGGTCAGACCAAAGGTCCATCAAGCCCAGTATCCTATTTCCAACAGTGGTCAATCCAAATCATAAGTAACTGTAGGTTCTCAAAAGGTAGACATCATCCTCTAGAGAAACTAGTAAAACCCAATATAGGACAAGTTTCTTCTTCAGGAAAAGAAGTTTTATACCCTTTTCCAGGCAACCACAATAGCTCCAGTATCAATCTTATACTAGGCCTCACCAAAGAGAGAAGGCATCTTAAGCAATCTGTCACCATTTAGCCCAAACCGCCCCCTTCCTTTAGACTGCATTGTCTGAATACTACCATTTCCTTTCATCGTACACATCCTGCTCTACCTATAGAGGATCAATATAGTTCTTTCTTCAGGAATGGCAGAAGATAACACTGGATTTCTGGTAGTCAGCATTTTCATATCTGGCTAGTGTCAGATTTCTGGCATTTCCCCCTCCAAAGACTCTCCTGATGTGATCTCAGCTACCTCAGAGCCATATCCATCTCCTTCATGAAGAAGTTCTTTTTTTCCTCATTCCCAAAAAGACTTGAAGATTGTGTCCCCAAATGAAGGCTCTCCCCTATGTCTTTCCCTAGTTGACCAAAGGGGAGCTGGCTGTGTTCACTGGATCTCAAGGATGCTTGTACACATATATCACTTTGTCCCAAATACAGGAAGTATCTTCATTTCATTCTGCAAATCAACTACTACCAATGCAAGGTCCTTTCCCTTAGCCTCTCCTCATTTCCCAGAGTTTTTACTGAATATCTTATGATTGTAGCAGCTCACCTGCACAAACGGTGCAATTCGTTTTTTCATATCTTGATGACTGGCTATTGACAGCTTGCGTGATCAAGGGATCCTGCTGTCTACCCTAGGATATAACAATTTGTCTCCTTGAAAACCTAGAGTTTCTCATCAGCTAATATTACTTTGACTAATTCCTCACGCCTTCGGTTTAATATTATTTGAGACATATCAAGAAAGCAGGCAAATGGTAGAGTTCCTTTTTCTTCCAAGCTAGCCTCCATTGGACCAGTCTGAGCCAGTGGGGTCTTAGCTCACAGGAAGCTAGAGAGAAAAGAAAAACAATGGGAGGGGTCTGTAGGACATTCCTAAAAAGCAAGTTTCTCTGCCTCTGATCTTGCTGCAAGTCCTCAGCATTCTCCGTATTTCTCTTACAGTATGGGCTCAGATATGACTGTCATTCATCCCCTGGATGTGCATCACAGCCCACTTATACCCATAGGCAGCAGAATGGGCTATGGTCTTACCAATAGTTTGCCTAACATAGCATCAGCAATTAGAGAACTTGAGGGAGGGGCAAAGATTGGTTTATTTGGCCCCTCTATTCAAAGGCACACTGCTGCCCCTCCTTATACCCTTCTCTTGGTGCATCCCCACTAACAGCCTGTCCCTGTCTCATCCAGCTGCCACCAGTGTGCCATCAGGGAGAGGTAGGCATGTGTAGCATTCTGACTAATCCCGGTGACAAATGCAGGCAACTACCCTGTACCTTAGACAGTTCTAGTTGAAGCTGGGCACACAATCGATTACCCAGGCTAGAGGTCAACAGCCTACTAAAGGTTTTCCTGGATGTCATATTGTTATTGGAGGCTAAGAGATGCAGCAACATTTAAATGTCACATCCTCAACCACCTGTAGGAGCTCATCATCCAGCATGATAATGTCCCCAATGTACCAAGTCACCAGCTTTGATTCTGCCTGTCACTTGCCCTGAGATAGTGCCACTGAACACTATTCCATCTCCTGCATTGGTGATATGTGATACACATCTGGGCTACCTCTCTAGGTGAAGAGGCTGGGGATTCACTGTGGGAAATAGATTTCCTCTTTTCTGTAGGCTTCCCACTGCTTTTACTTAGCTCACATCTTTTCAGTAGCAGTTCAAGACAGGTTGCAATCAGATACTGTTGATGTTTTCCCTGACCCAAGGGAGCTTACAATCTAGGTTTTGCACTGTGTAAGGGACTTGTCCAAGGCCACAAAGACTACCAGTGGGATTTAAACCCTTTTTTTGGTCACCAGGTTGCTGCTCTAACCACTAGGCTAATCCCCCATCCAAGGTATATTCTATGAGCAGAATCTTCCATTTCACTCTCTACCAACAGTACATGTATTCTGCACAATGCGGATCCTGGGACACTTTAAAATGCCTCCACAACTAGGATGTCTTATGAGACTTCCTCTCTGCTTCCTTGAGGTTGATTGTTGATACTACTGGGAGCTGAGGGCAGAGTAGAAGCCATGGATAAATTTCACATTTTCCAGTGCATGTTCTACCTGTGGTGCACTGTTTGCCCTGGCAGTGTCACTTCCTATCTCCTGACTACATAGCACACTAAGAAGAGCTTCAAGACCCCCTTCATCTATAAAAAACTTTAAGTTTCTGATGATTCTGCTAGAAATCCCTCACATGTCGATTCATCGGATTCTGTAATTGCGAAAACCAGCTCCATGCACTTCTCGACAGGAAACACATGAGAAAACAAAGGAAAACAGGAACCAGAGACTTGGACCAAGATGATTAGAAAATAAAATGGTCAGACAACAAAGGTAGAAAAGATAATGTTATTTTCAATTTAGCAACTGGAGTATGTCAGTTTTTGGAATTTCTATGTTCTATCTTTATATTTTACACAGTGCAGGGGAAATGCATCTCTTTCTATTTCTCTGGTGCTGAACTGCATGCAGAGAGGGCTTCTTGGGGTTGTCTACATATTTCTATTTTTAGTTTGTGGTGGTCACTTATTCTGCATTTGGTGAGGGTCTTATATTCTTATTGTGTGACCAAGGCTAGGTGTTCTGTTAGCATGGAGTTTCTATGTAAGGATCTGTACTGTAGTAATTCAACTTGCTTGGCTGTTCCTGTAGGCGTATGGTTCTTGAGCCCACTGCAATATTTACAGTGCTGTCTTTTTCTGGGTAGGCTCCTGGTGTGAGTTTTGGAAGTTGGCACCATTATGGAGTGATGGATTTGCTCTATAGGACTTGAGTGACTTTTGTAGGGTTTTGTATTGGTTCACATCACAATATGTCTGGTACTGGAAATGGGTTTATGTTGCTGTTACTAAGATAATAGAAAAACAGATCCCGTAAATCCCTCAACAAACTTTTAATTTTTTTGTCGGACATAAATCGTGTAGGGCAGGTATTGCAAAACCATGCCCCAATACACAATACATATCCCTTTTATTCAAACCAATAGGTTATTTAAATGTATAAAACTTCTCATCCAAGTTAATATAAACGACACCACCTTTATCGGCTGTCCGAATAGTTAAAGTTCCGACGGTTCCATATGATCCCTTTATTATGAGGGTGGCTCTACAAAAATGTTTCCGGAAACTACAGGTTTCACATTATTTTGAGAACCGTCCTGCCACTACTGTAGATATTTCCATGGTTAAACCATTATCTCGATGGCTTCCCCCGGGTGCGCCCGACTCAGCTATAATGACTTTTCAGTCTTTAGTATTGAGGGATCTTCAGTTACAGGAACAACATTTTGTTAAATGGCGATCTAATTTGGAGCGTTCTGATTGGCTAAGTTTACGACATCTGGCTCAGGATTCCACTTTAACTATTCGGACAGCCGATAAAGGTGGTGCTATTGTGCTTTGGGATACTAATATTTATTTGACAAAATTGAGAGCTCATGTGTTGGATCCATTGGTCTATAAGAGGTTGGAAGCAGATCCCACGTTGTCCCTACAGGAGGAGATTCGGGTTTTGACTATGTCAGCTTATTCTAATGGTTGGATTACTTCACGAGAGTTACGGTTTCTCTTAATTTCAACTCCTACGATACCGGTTATCTATTTAGTACCGAAGGTACATAAATCTCTCAATGATCCTCCTGGTAGACCTATTGTCTCCTGTCGTGGGTCTGTATTGGAACCTCTTTCTAAGTTCTGCAACGTTTTTCTTAGTAAGGAAGCAGCGGCAGTACGATCTTTCACTAGAGATTCGACTCACTTTCTGCAATCCCTGCAAGAAGTAATACTTCCTCCAACTCCGATTCTCTTGGTTACCCTAGATGTTGCCGCATTATACACGAATATAGACCAACAGGAATCTCTTCAATTACTACGGTCTTTGTTCACGTATGCTCCATCTCGCCTCCCGAAACCTTTTTTACTATCATTAATTACCCTGGTGTTGACTCGGAATTATTTTTTGTTTGAAGGAGTTTTTTTCCAACAAATATTTGGAATTGCAATGGGAGCCACCGTGGTTCCTTCGGTGGCTACCCTGTATATGGCAGAGGTGGAGGAACAGTTTATATATGGTTCTGTATATTTTACACATGTATTACTGTGGAAGAGGTTCCTCGATGACATTTTTTTCATTTGGACTGCGGATTCCGCTTCCTTACAAGGATTTCTTACCTGGTTGAATGATCTCAAGACCCATATCAAGTACACTGCTCACATTGCTTCTGATTGGGTGGAATTTTTGGATATGGTAGTTTTTCGTGATGGAAATTCCTTAGCTACCACACTTTTCCATAAATCAGTTCAATGTAACAACCTTTTAAATTTATCACAGTTTCCATCCGGAACTGTTACGTAAAGGTTTACCTTATGGCCAGTTTTTAAGGCTACGTAGATTGTGTACATCTGTGACCCATTTTAAGTTACATGCATTGGATCTACAGTCTCGTTTGTTGGATAGAGGGTACCCAAAAGCGGTAGTATCTCGAGCCTACCGTAGGGCATTATTTTCCCATCGGGAGTGGTTTTTGGATTGTAAACCAAACATCTCTACGGATCTTGACATGATTACTGGGGTCTTGCCGTATATGTCCAACTCTTCTCAAGTGGTGGGCATATTGAAGAAATACTGGCCTTTATTATCCTTACATTCTAGCCTTAATAAACCTTTGAGGATTGCTTACGCTAGGGGACCAAACCTTAGGGATAAACTGGTTTCATCCGTCACACCATCCGATCGCCCGGACCGACCTCAATGGCGTTCTGGCATACATCAACCGTGTACTACTTGTCAGTTCTGTAATACCACATTGACGGGACCTACTTGGACTGATTTGCATTCAGATAAGGTTTTTATCGCAGATGGCACACCTCCTGTAATTCCACCTTTGCAGTATATTTAATTGAGTGTCCTTGCCCCATGAGGTATGTGGGCAGCACTATTCGGAAAGTTAAGGTTCGTCTAACAGAGCATGCCTGTCGCCTTCGCCAGAAGTCGTTGACTGCACCGATGGTCCAACATTGTCTACAACAAAATCATGCATTTCATCAATTGAAATGGACTGTGATCGACCATGTGCCTCAGGACCCTCGTCGGGGGGATTGGATTTCTAAGTTACGAAGGCTTGAGCAGCGATGGATATTTGTGTTGCAATCAGTGGCCCCTGCTGGACTTAACAGTGAAATCGATTGGCTGGGAGCAGTCTGACGTTTACCTTTCATGATAGGGAACCCCTTTTCTCTGTGGGGATTCCCTTCTCGTGATTGGTGAATTTTTTTGATAGGCGTTTAAACTAGCCAATCCTGAATCAGTATCCTCAATTTTATCAGCCAGCATTTCGGCGTTTTTTGCCAGTTGAGAGGAAGCTTGAAAAGTTTTGTACAAGTGGATCTGAGAGCGCTTGATACAGGGGTTTACCCCCCGAAACGTGCACGTCGCGCATGGTTTTTCAGATAAGTGTCATTTATATTAACTTGGATGAGAAGTTTTATACATTTAAATAACCTATTGGTTTGAATAAAAGGGATATGTATTGTGTATTGGGGCATGGTTTTGCAATACCTGCCCTACACGATTTATGTCCGACAAAAAAATTAAAAGTTTGTTGAGGGATTTACGGGATCTGTTTTTCTATTACCTTGGTATATTGATCACCGTTTTTGGGTTGCACAAATTTGATTGGCTGTTACTAAGATGACATCAGAATCTGATCTTTTTTGTACATTGAGTTCTGTGAGGAATTGTCCAAGTTCTGGTCTGCAACCATTATTGAAGAGAGGTTTTATGGATAGAATATATGTTCAAAAAGAAGAATCGAGAACCATAGTGTAGAATTTAGATAAGCGCTATATTGCAGTTTCAATGGCATTGCTGCCGCTAGAGGCTCCAGAGAGGGAATGGGGGTGGGGGGGTGGGGCGTCAGGATGGAGGGCTTGCCTAAGGTGCCTCCAATCCTTGCACCAGCCCTGACTGAATCCCCTATTGCAAATGTCACTGCACACCACTGTACTTATCATTTGTATAGTGCTACATGGCATACACAGCGCTCTACATCTAGATGTGAGAGACAGTCCCTGCTCATCAAAGCTTACAATCTAATCAAGATGGAAGGACAAGACAGGGGACTAGAGTATGGTAAGATACACATAAGTGGTAAACAAGAGAGCAAGGGGCACCAGGATCCAAAAGCAGCCTCAAAGAGGTTCCTTTTTAGCCTGGAGTTGAATAGAGCTAGAGAAGGAGCCTGACGTACTGACTCAGGTAGTTTGTTCCAGGCATGTGGAGCAGCAAGGTGGAATGAATGAAGTTTGGAGTTGGCAGTGGCAGGGAAGGGCACAGTTAAAAGGGATCTCCCAGAGGTTCGGCGTTCCTGAGGAGGGAATGCTGTGTAGTAGTAGTAGTAAATGGATAGCTGTCTGCCTTTACCTTTGCCTTTGTGGCCTATCTTATGTACTCTCTATGGGTTTCTTTTCTGCGGGTGAGGGATGAGAGATTACAGTGGGTGAGGATGAGCGATGTTTACAGTTACTTCTGAGAAAGGTACAGTGATGGCCATTTGAGTCTAGCTTGCAGCCATTTTCTTCTTTATGTAACTTTTTTTATTATTATTTATTTATGAAATTTTAACAAAATAAATCAAGAAAGTTCACAAGAACATTTCTTGCAGAAAAAGAACAGACACAACAGAAAATTATATTAACAGAATCACAAAAGAAAAACAATCAAGCAATTCCAAAACGAAATATATATGTCTGCCCACCCTAGCCCACAAAAAAGGGGAGATACAGCATTATAACACACACAACATATGAAAAGAAAAGGTAAGGCAGTCAGCTAAATCCGGAGTATCCTAACTCATGAGGGCACAAGTAAAGAATCAATTGAGAACTCCAAGCGCCTAGCATTGATGAAAGCCGTCAACTGGGAGGGCTCATAAAAGATATAAGAAACAGAATGATATTTCACTAAGCATTTACATGGATGCTTCAAGAAAAAGAGTCCACCCAACTGCACTATCCCAGGGCACAGCAGGAGAAACTCCCTGCATCGCTTCTGGGTATTCCTAGCTAAATCAGGATAAATACATATCGGTAATCCTCGCAACAGTAACTTCCTTTTCTGAAAAAATAATTTAAGCAGCCATTCTTTATCAGAAAGTAGTGCAAACATTATTAACAAAGTAGAAGGAACCTGAGATTCATAACCTGAGTTTTCCAATAGATCTGTTACATTCAAAGTATTCACTTGCTCTTGTTCTCCCCCTAAGTTAGCCAGAGCCGGAGCTGATTTTGCCTTGAGTAGATAATAAATCTTAACAAAGGGAGGAATCAACTCAGGGGAAACCCCCAGTACATCAACTAAATATTGTTTAAACATATCTCTGGCTGAAACTGTAGCAAGTCTTGGAAAGTTAATTACTTTCAAATTATTTGCTGTAGATAAATTATCCAAAAGTCCCAACTTAGCTTGAACAGTTCTTTCTATAGGCTTCAGATTGTTCCTCAAGAAGAGCAACCTTATTCCATGATTCTTCCACTTCAGATTGAATCACCGACACTTTCCTTTCCAACTGTTCAACTGCTGCCAGGGAATTTTTCACTTTCAAAGACAAAGAAGAAACCTGAGGCAATAGCACTACTCCCAAAGAAACAATAGCATGCCAAATAGCCTCCAAAGTAAAATTTGCAGGTCTTTGTAAGGAGAAAGCCATCGTAGATTCAACAGATGGCGAAACGGCTTCCATTTTTGCTGGCGACTCTCCTGCTCGCAAAACAGGAACCTCCTTTCCTGCCAGATCTTCACTCACCAACGCCTCAGGTTGCAAAGAGCAGTGCCGTCCTGGAATTGCATGCTCTGCCGCCAACAGCCCTTCCGATCCTGACCCTCTCGAACCGGAGACTTCCACTTGCTTTAAGGAAGAATCAAGCTCCAGGAAACCCTTGGACAAAGGCTGGTAGCGGAATACTTTAGGTGCTGGGCTCAACGCTGGGGAGAGCGATGGTACTGAAACAGCCGCTGAGTCCTCCGACTCCGGCAAAGTTGTAGCTCGGTGTTCCTCCCCAGCCACCACTGGATCCTGGGTCGCGCGAAGAACAAAAGCATCCAAGGGGCCAGTAACCTGTGAAGCAACTGGCGTAGAGGTAAGAAAGGAGTGAGAGGGCAACGACCCACCTCTCCCCTTGCGCTTCTTCCCCATTAGTAACAGCACACGCAGTCAGCACAGCCAGCTGCTGCCATTTTGAAACTCCCCCATCTTTACTTAACTTTAATATAATACTTTATTTAATGACTGAGTCACAGAGCTGTATGCTGTTTGGATAATTTGGTTTTAATTTTTTTTTTTTTTTACATCTTTGGACTTCAACAAAACTATTTTTTCTGAAGCAACAAAGAATCATCTTCCCTTTCTGAATGAATGAAAGAAAATGGTACTCTGCTAGTGTAGTGATTTCTCTTTCTTGCTCAGCTGCTGACATCAGATTTCAGATAAGGCAGGCAGAAATTTAATTGGCTTGTTTGGCTGCTTTTCAGAATGTTTCAACATGATTGGTAGTGTTCATGCTCTAAAAGTGGCTCCACTGTGTCTGGCTGTATGAACCATGCCTTACTGCTGAAAACAAATGACTCTAATGAGGATTCTTCAGATCCAGTCCTCCCATCCATTCAGTTTCGTTAAAGGTATACAAACTGAAAATTCATTCACTCATTACAGTTTACCATTTGTACGAAAATAAATGCATATTCTTACGAGATATAGTGGCACTGACATAGCTGGTTATGTGGCTTGTAACAGGTAAGGTACTGCTGAGTATTGCCCCCCAAATTCCTTATCTTAAGAGAGGTAGATTGGAAGTGACAAATCAGTGTATGCTGTATGATTTTCATGGCACTTTATAAATTCTATTTCATTCTGAGAAAGACTGCTGACTTCTCCCAGCTGAAATACCATACAGAGTGACTTGATTCACAAAAGCCAGTGCCACATTTCAAGTAAACAAATTATTTTTAACTGCATGCTTGGAGTCCCTTAAAATAAAGAACAGATTGAAACAAAATCTGAGAAGCTCTGTCATCAGCAGCTATAAGAGGTTGACCTTTAGCATGCCAGGAGCTTACTGCTCATCTGAACTTGGTGCTCTGTGCAGCATTAACAACCAGAGCAATGGAAGGCAAGAATGGAACATTTCAAAAGAATACGATTCCTGCCATCCTAACCCATCGCTCTCCACACACATCCTCCTAGGCTTGCTATCTTACACCCAATCAACCAAAAAGTGTGTTTCAGTCCTGGTTTTGTCCCATTGCATGCATGAATTTGTAATTAATCAGTTTATCATGTGCTAGAAAATTAATGGCCCAATTTTCAAAACTGTTGATATTCAAAGGTGATGGCAGTCAGCGGTGGCACTTAAATATCAGTAGGATATTTAGCAGTAGCATCTGGCTAGGAAATAGCACTGAGTATCTGCTCTGAGTAGCGCTAACTAGGTTAGTGCTGGCATTTACCCAGTTAGCATGATTCTCAGTCTGTGTAGTGCTACATATGCCTTGTAGTGCTATACAAATGATAAGTAGTGGTAGTAGTAATAGCAGCATTTATCCAGGTTGCAGCTTAGGCCTACTTTTCATGTGGCCTAAGTGGCCCAGACAAGGGCTGCTGAGAATCGCGCTAACTAGGTAAATGCTGACACTTACTCGGTTAGCTCCTGTACCGCCAACAGACTGCCCCTGCAGTAACCGGATAGTGTCGGGTGGTCCTTGGAGATATTCAGCAGCATAATCTGGATAATGTCACTGAATATCTCGGTCTGCTAAGGGCCCGTTAATCTCTAAGCTTGGTAGAATGTATTAAAAAAATCAAAGGGAAATCAATAGTAGTGTAGTGGCTAGAACAGCTTATAGAGAGGGAGGAAAGCCAAGATTCATAATCCTTCCTCCCTCTCCCGCTGACATTCCTGGTGACTTTGGGCAGTCACTTGCCCTTTATTGCCTTAGGTACGAATTTAGAAGTCTACTTACCAAGCCACGTTATGGCATTAATGGATATCAAAAGCCCATTATTTGTCATGACAAAAATCAAGTCCAACAGGTGCTAAAAATAATGAGTTGTGTAACAGTTTGTTATTATGCAAATGTATTAATGCAGCTTGCAGTAAACTTTGTAAGCTGTGATATTCCAGAGGTGTTATTTAGTTCCACTCCAGGAGTATCAGATCACTAATGGCATGGAGGAGTGGCCTAGTGGTTGGGGCAAGGTACTTCAGGCCAGAAGGTCAGGGGTTCAAATCCCACTAGAGGACAGCAACCTTGGGCCGGAAGGACTGGGGTTTCTAGTCCCACAGGTGCTCCTTGTGGTCTTGGGCAAGCCACTTAACCCTCCATTGCCCATGTTCCCTGTAAAATAGTTATCTCCAAGTTATAATGCCCTGTTCAATGTAATTTCAATTTGTTCAATATAAACCACACTGATGCAGTATATAAGAGAAAGTAAATAAATAAATAATGCATGAACCAATGCTTCCAGGGAATCAAAAGGGCTGGCAATAAAAAACAGCCTCCCTGACTACATATAATTTCTGGTGGCCTAGTGTTTTGGGGTTTTTTTTATGTTCAATCTTTTTTATTAATAAATTCAACACAAAATGTTACACAATACACATTAGGAAACAAGGAAATCAAATCTAGTCCACATTAAGGGGAGCATTTACAAAGAAAAATCACATCATAAGAAAAGTAAATTTACTAAATTTGAAATTATGCAGGAAGAGGAGCTGCTGTCCTAAAATTTTCAAACTCTAATTTTCAACCTAATGACATGAAAATCCAAAATTTATATTATATCTGCGGAACCTGATTCACAAGAAACCTTTCTAATGACGATGTCTCAGAGAAAACATATTTGGTGCCCCCTAATATAACCAAACATTTACAGGGAAATTTAAGGAAAAAGGTTGCACCAATAGCTAAGACATGGGGCTTTAAAGACAAAAAAAGCCCTACATCGAAGCTGAGTTTGCCTAGAGACATCGGGAAACATATTAATTCCCCCCCCCCCCCCACAAAATTCAGCATTCTTGTTAGAAAAATACAAACGCATTACTGAGGTTTTCTCAGCCTCAGAAGAAAAGGACCCCAAAGGAGTGGCCCTAGTACAAAATACATCCTGAGAAGATTCAATAAAGGCAGAAACATCCAGGGAATCCAAAAAAGATAAAGGGGCGGCTCCCAACGGAACCTCACCTGGAGTCACCCCCACCTGAGGTAAATAAAACAATTTAGTAACTACAGGTTTAGTACTATCTTGATACCCTAAGATTTCTGTCAAATATTTATCAAACAAAATTTGAGGGGCTAATAAACGAGTACGAGGAAAATTTAAACATCTAACATTCATAGCCCTCAAATATTTTCAAGCAATTCTTGCTGGGTGTGCAAAATAAGACTATCTTTAATAAAAGACATAGAAGTATTCTGTAATGCATTACATTGGATTTCCAATTTCTGACACTTATTATCCAAAGCAATTATTTGAGAATCATGCTGGGCTAATTTAGCCACAGAATCTCTTGAAAAATCTGAGAATTGAGACACCACAGAAATGAAGGAAGCCTCTATACATGAGAGAACACGCCCACACATCAAACAAGGAAATATCATGTGAGTCCACAGGCATAGTAGGCAAACCATCCCGTTGAGCCAAAACGAGATCCTCTGGAACCTGTAGAACCCGTGGTAAAGAAACAGCCACAGGGTCCAATGAGCTCACTGGAGGAACTACTGGAGATGACAGAACCAGCCGTTGAGGTGACCCCTCCAACAAGGGTGAACAAGTCACTGGGGCAATGGGTAAAATGTCAACAGGAGGGGCAGAGTTAGTAACCCCCAAAAAAGACGAGGAGCTATCAAGTAGAAGCTGGGATCTAGCTGCGGCAACCGAATCACCCTCCATATCTTTCACTGCAACAACATGCCGATCCATTGGACCCAAGACTTTAACCAACTTGGTGGGATTCACAGTACTCACATTCAGATGACGCTTCCTACGCTTGCCCATTCCAAATTTCCAGCTCCATGGCTCTTCGAGCGACGAAGGGGCGCATAAGGGGCTTATCAGGCCCCTTTAAAAAACGCTTCTTCAGAACGTGACCGCTACCGCGTACCGCGGAGCAGGCCATGTTTTTAAGGCCCCCTGGATGACATTGGGGCCAGGCGCCGCGTGGATGAACTGGGTACTCCCAGCTGCCTGCAGGGAACAGCAGCAATGCGGTGCACAAGGTCGGGCAGCAAACCTCCTCTCCTCACACGCTCCGACTAACTGCAAACTCCATCGCATTTTTAAGGCCCCCTGTATGACATTGGGGCCAGGCGCCGCGTGGATGAACAGGGTGCTCCCAGCTGCATGCAGGGAACAGCAGCAATGCGGTGCACAAGGTCGGGCAGCAAACCTCCTCTCTTCACACGCTCCGACTAACTGCAAACTCCATCATGTTTTTAAGGCCCCCTGGATGACGTCTGGGCCAGGCGCCGTGTGGATGAACCGGGTGTTCCCAGCTGCCTGCAGGGAACAGCAGCAACGTGGTGCACAAGGTCGGGCAGCAAACCTCCTCTCTTCACACGCTCCCCTGGTGGCCTAGTGTTAAAGGGGGCTGGTCCCAGGGTCAGTGCAACCCAATGTGCAAGCAATTCCCTTGCACAGGGCAGTGGCTCCTGTAGAACGGTGGCTACATGGAGCCCAACTAAATACCTGTCTTGGCGGCAACAGCACAAACATTGGCCTGGCAGCAGTAAAAGAGAGCAACAGCTCAAATATGGGTGACAAGAAAAGGGAGAGCACAAATACCAGCTTCTTTTTTTTTTTAATAAAGAGCTCCTTCCTGGATCACTGGAACATGGGTCACTTATTAAATGCTTCAATTCTGGTGTGTGGCTTTGATCTTGAAACTGTCCCAACACCGGAGAAGGAGCTCTAAAGAGGTAAAAAGAAATGTTAGGATTTGTATCGGCCCTGAGAGGGCGATGGTGGATGCAAGGGGAGGGAGATGCTGGACTGGACTGGGGGAAAGGGGGAAGGCTGTAATGCTGGACTGGACTGGGAGGGAAAGAGGAAAGGGGGTGATGCTGGACTAGACTGGGAGGGAAAGAGGGAAGGGGGTGATACTGGACTGGGAGGGAAAGAGGGAAGGGGGTGATGCTGGACTGGACTGGGAGGGAAAGAGGGAAGGGGGTGATGCTGGACTGGACTGGGAGGGAAAGAGGAAAGGGGGTGATGCTGGACTAGACTGGGAGGGAAAGAGGAAAGGGGGTGATGCTGGACTGGACTGGGAGGGGAAGGGGATGATGCTGGACTGGACTGGGAGGGAAAGAGGGAAGGCGGTGATGCTGGACTGGACTGGGAGGGAAAGAGGAAAGGGGGTGATGCTGGACTAGACTGGGAGGGAAAGAGGGAAGGGGGTGATGCTGGACTGGACTGGGAGGGAAGGGGGTGATGCTGGACTGGACTAATCTAGGAGAAGGAAAGATTGGACTAGGAGGGGGGAAAGGGGGGGTGGTTCTGGCTGGACTGAACTGGGAGGAGAGAAAGGGTAAATAAGAGAGAATGTGGGCTGGATTGGGAGGGGAAGCAGGGGAAAGGTGGGAGCTGTTAGGCTAGCTTGGGAGGAAAGAAGGGAAAACATGGGAGATATTTGGCTGGCTGGGTTGGGAGGAAGGAGAAAAGGGGGGCATGCTGGACTGAACTGGGAAGGGAGTAAAGGGGAAGAAGCAAGGTTGAAAAGGACTGAGAGGGGAGGAAGGAGAAAAGCCATGGAAATAGATTGGCAAGTAGATGAGTGGGAGAAGGGTAGAAATAAAGCTGGGGAGTTGATAAAATGGGTCTTTCAGAGATTGTGGGGGATAAGAGATGGAGGAAAGGGAATGGAGAGACTAAAAGGACAAAGAGGAGAGCTGGGGCTAGTGACTGGATGAAAAACAGAAAAGTAGATGGCTGGAAGGGAGTGAGTTTAGAGGCTGGAAATGGGCAGAAGTGGAGTGGGTGAAAGAAGGGGAAAAGAGGATGGGGGAGGAGTGAGACTGGGGGAATGGGAGGGCTAGGGAGAGGGTAAGAGTAGGGATATGGGTTGGGAAGGAGAAAGACAATTGATAGATGAAAGATAAAAAAGATGGAAATTGAGGACAGGAGGGTGCAGTGTGAGTGGATAGGCAAAAAAGGAAGGAATGGAAGGAAGAAGTGAAAGGGAAATATCAATATCATAGACAGATGTAAGGGAGGAATGGATGAAAACAGGAAAGAGGTGAAATGGCAAATGTGCTACAGACTTCTGAGAAAAAATTAACAGAAAACAGAGGAAAGCAAAAAAAAAAAAAGAGACTGAGATTAACATGATTGTAATCTAAGAATTTTATTTTTTTAAGGTTTTAAGTATTTTATTTTGAAATTATTAATTGGAATATGTCAGCTTTTGAAAATATGCATCTCTGATGAGTTTGTATTTTGCTCAATATCTGTGGAAATGTGCTTATTTCTATTTCGCCAGTGTTGCGCTGCATGCAGAGTCTGACATCTTGGAGGTTTCAGTTAAACCATTGTCTGAATATTTCCATTTCTAATTTGTGATCCCTTCCTCTGTATTTGGTGAAGAGCTGTTGGTATTTTGCATATGTGTCTAAGATGCAGTATTCTGCTACTGTTAACTTTCTGTGTTCTGGTATGTAGCAGTCCTGCTTGTTCTGTTTTCTCAATATGAGGAGTATTACTGTTCTAGGGCCCAATGTAATATCTGTAGTACTGCCTTTTCATAAGTAGGAATGGTGCTGTAGGAGTCCTGGCAGAGCAGGGCTGTTATGGTGTGGCAGGTTTGCTATCAGCTCTGAGAGCTCGATGCAGAATCCCTATGAAGGAGCCCAGTGCTAAAGCTTAAACTCAAGGTTTTGCTAAAGTAAGTTTAGCACAGAGGTTTTGTTCAGCGATGCTGTAAACAAACAGCATGCAAATAGAAATCACATATAATAAGGCCCAATAGATAATATTTTTATGGACTATCAAAACTGAGCAAATTTGTATTTTATCAATGCATAAGCATTGTTAACTTTAATGCTCAAATATCATCATCGGTCTGTTTTTTATTTTTTCAAGCATACTTTGCAGTAAAAGAATACTTAAACATTCAGAGGCAGTTCAGAAACAAAAAGCCTGACATAGGACTATGTTTCGAAAGCCGATAAAAAACTTATCTTTCTGCTCCAGGGCAAGTTTCTCACAGATCTTACCATAGTTATAGTATTTCCAGGTCTCAAGGAGTACGGTCCAATGGTCACAGCAGTGCTTCCATGCTCTCTCTACCATCTGAAAGAACAAAGATGACATCAGCATTTATCTAGTGACATATCACATGATCTATCAAATTAGTGTCTGCCACTCGATTTCTAGATTAATGCCAGCTGGTGCCACAGTAGTCAGCCCAAAGATACATTTCTGTTCTTTATAGTTAAGTCAGTAATTACATTCGCTTCCAGTGGTTACCAACAGTCTCAAGGACCCACAAATGTAGGTCACTAATTGAATGCCCTTTATCCAGCTAATGCTGAACTAAAGGTGCATTTAGATTCTAGTCATAATTCTGCTTTTATGCTCATTTAGTTGGAGGCATATCTTATGCCTCGTTTTCCCCACATGCATCAGTGAGCAGTGGCAGAAGATAGCATAAATCATATAATCAGAAGTACAGAGTTGGTAGATGCAAAAAGGTTTTTCCCCAGTATAGGGATTAGTCCAAGGCGTCCCTGAAATAGTTTGATCACACCAGGAACAGGATCCACATGCCTCATGAAAACCCCCTTCTGAAAACTGCCCAAAAGACATTCCCCAATATTTTGCCCACGATAATAGGCAATCAGTGGTATCTTAGAAAAAAATCTCATATATTCCCAAAATGTGCGAAAAGGTAAAAATGACAGCCACAAATTTGGAACTGATGGAGAGAAGGGCAACATACACACTAGAGGCGCTTTGTACTCTGATTGTCGTTGACCTTTACTTAATAGCAGATGCTCTCTCTGGGTGAACTTAACTAATTTGAAAACAGATTGAATTGCTCTTATTAGATAGCCCAGCTAAATATACTGAAGCTGCTAATAAAAAATCATCCATTGAGGAGCAATTTCATTTAGCTTGTAAAAACTGGCAGGCAGGCAAGCCTTTCATCAATTTCAAGGGGTGGCATCTATGAAATTGCAAGAAATTGTTGCGCTCAACTGGCTTCCGATATAGCATAGTAGAAAAATTCAGACCAGATCTTTTGACCCATATATCAAAGAATTCATTTTAACTCAAATCAAAATGCATTGTAAACTTCATATCAGGATTCAGTGAATTGATCCATAAGGAGAAGTCATTAATCTCTTCCAAAGTGCCATCCCATAAACAAAAAACATCATCAAGAAATCTCTTTCACATTTTAATCTTCAGAAAAGACGCAGAACAATATAACCACTTTTCTTAAACCTGACCCATGAATAAAGCTGCTATAAAATAAGCAGCTGTTGCACCCATAACTACCCAAACAATATGCAATGTAACCTATCGCCTTAACTACCCCCTTGGTCTGCCGAAAGAATTCATTATGAAACAAAAAATAGCTCTTTTGAAGGAGAATTGTGGCTAGTTCCATTTGGAAATATTGTAAAATGGAATATGAGCTGGTCCCCGATCTGACCAAAGTAAATCGAGGGTGGCTAATGCTTCAACTGAATGCAGAGGGAGACCACATCAAAAGTAATAAAGATTGTTGTCACTGTCAGAATTTCTACTGCCTGCAAAAATTGAAGAAAATGGGCAGTATCTTGTAAATACAATAGAATATTCTGCATTTTAGGGTGCAAGAACACATCAATGAATTTAGAAATTAGCTCCAATATTGATTCTTTTGTGGAAGCAATCAGGCGACCAGGTGGGTTAAGCAGATCTTTGTGAATCTTTGGAAGGAGATATAACATGGGTAGCTTTGGGTTCTCTTCTACCAGAAATTTACACTCTTGCTTTGTAAGAAAACCAGCTCCCAAAAGAATCAAATCTTTAATGGTTTCTGCTAAATCAGAGGTTGAATCAACCTCCAATCTTCTATAACATTGTATATAAGAAAGTTGCCTATCAGCTTCTCATAGATATTGTTCCTGAGATTGACTGTCCTTGTCGACGCGCATTATAACAAGATCTTCCTTTCCTCTCTGCTCTTTCAAAGTTAATCTCTCTGTAATTGTCATATTAAGGCGATAGCATATATTGGAAGAATCTTCCTCAACGGCAGTCCACCTCTTTAAAACAGGGCGGGACATTTCACAATGAGATGTGGGATGTCCAAGTGCAATCTGGGATGTCAAAGCCATAACTTCTGAAAAAAAGCAGGCACGTACAAGTTCAGGCATGATTTCAGAAATGTGGATGTGCCCCATATGCACATGTGTCAAATGTCTATATAGACATGTCCAGGTCAGCATTTCAGAATCAAGATAATGCATAATGGTTAAAATAGTGGCTTAAGAGAAGAGTGGTCATATCCCAGTGTGGGTCTTTCTGATCTAAGGCTAGTCATTTAATTCTCAATCTACTCTACTCTCTGAATGTTTTAAGGTGAAAACAAGCACTTTCTTGATGTCTATTCGTGCCTGGAGCAGGTATAAACATTGATGTGTCTGCAAATGTCTCGTATATTTCAGAGATCAAATGGAGTCATGTAAGTACATTGCCACTCCCCGGACATGTCTCTGCCACACCCCTAAGCCTACTTGGACATCCCTGCACTGGAGATGTTTGCAAACATCATTTGTGGAACGGCTACGGAGACATGTCCGTGTTTTGACATCTAAATCACTGCTAAACCTTTTAAAATGACTCTCACAGTCTCTAAATATCCCAATTACAGGATCAGTCGTGCTCAGCGGATGTCAGCGAGATGCAGGTTTCACAACTGAGGCATCTGTATTAGAAGGATTCTTTAAAAAATAGAGTTTTAATTGTAACAATCTGATAAATCAAAAGAAGCAAATCTGAATCTGGAATGGATCATGTGGAGACGTTGAAACAAATCCTAAACCAAGATCAAACATGGGAAGCTGAGCAGAGAAGAGCGCTTGATTTGAAATATTCATAGTAGATGATCCATCCGTGTTTGTGATCTGGTAATCTGGTGATATATTTCCCAAGAATTGTCAGGATGCAGTGATCATCTGCCTCTTCTTTTCCCTCTTGGGCTGACTCTGTGGCCTGCATCCAGAAAAGACCTCGAAAGGCCAAAATGCTCCACACCATCAGTATGATTGTCGTTATTGCATTCAGACTCATCAGAAGATAAATCATATCCAACATGCCTCATATAACTGTTCCGCATCCAAGGGTATATATGTAGATTCCTGCTCATAATCACATTCATCACATTTTAACATCTTTACCTTAAATGTCCTCAAGGAATCTTTATAATTAGCAATCGAGACTTGGATATCACGAGTCGTCTTCTCAAATTTTTACTCTAATGAAGCCTGCTTCAATTTCTGCAGTGCTGAATCCATCTGTTCTTGCATTTCTTTCTTGACCTTAGCAGGGGTCTCAATAATCAAGACCATAAGGTCTAGACTACATTTATTCAAAATTGAATTCCAGTTAGAAAGAAAATCTCTATCAATGGCAAATACTTCATTTTTTTTATTGATATGTAGTCCCCTCGGGATCATCTGTTTCCTGATGTATTGTGCCAAAGTATCTGCATGTAATTCTTCTCTAACAAACTTTTTTCTCAGGGTCAATAGATCATTCCAAGTGCTCACTGATATCTAGGGTTGCCAGATACCTTTGGTCCAAAATCAGGACATTTTTTTAAAAAATAACACTCTTCAAAAAAACATTTTATGTTTGAATTTGTTTATTAAGTCAAAAATCCAACAGAGCATACAGTTCCTGAATCATAATATAGTTTATATTGGCCCCCCCTGACATCAAACACAATAAAACATTATTTATATGTATTTACTGTTCGAAGATATTTGATTTAGCAGATTTTCGTCAGAAAAAATCTTTTTGTACATATCACCACAAGATAATGAAATGCCAAAAGGAATGTTTTTGGGCAAAAACACCGAGTCACACTCACATGTTGAAAAAGAAAAACGTTAATTAATGTTTCATTTCTCCATTTTATGTATAATAAGCAAATAAAAATAACTTAGTTTGTATTATAATGTTCATCTTAATCTTAATCTGTCAAAATTTACAGAAATTCAGGACAAGTCAGGACAAAATGCCAAAATTCAGGACAAAATCAGGACATTTTCAATTCAGGACGAGCTTCCAAAAATCAGTGCAATCCTGATCAAATCAGGACATCTGGCAACCCTTCTGAAATCCCATCTTCCTTATCAGCTACTAAACTAGAGCATTGTAGTAGCTGCAAAATTCGATCATCAGAGTAGCTGAGCACCTGATCCCATTTAGACGTCGTTTCTCATAGGCAATATATCACCAAAATGTGCTACAAATAATACTTTAATCAATGAGCTTAGTACAGGAAATCACATACAATAAAGCCCAGTAGATAATATTTTTATGGGCCATCAAAACTGAGCAAATTTGTATCTTATCAATACATAAGCATCGTTAACTTTAATGCTCAAATATCATCATCGGTCTGTTTTTTTTCTTTTTCAAGCACACTGCAGTAAAAGAATACTTAAATATTCAGAGGCTATGTGGCGCATACAGCAATATTATTCTGCGCAGAAGTTCTGCTCAGAATAATATCTATTTTCATAAATACCGATATTATTTTGCAGAAAACGTCTGTGCAGAATATTGATGGTTATGCATAACGTTGTTCCAGCACATTTCCCCTGCAAAGCCAGAAAAAAATTTGTACACTTCAGAAACAGGCATAAATTCCTCACCAGCACTGACCGCAGAAGTATGAGCTAACCTTTGATGTCTCTTCAGACCTCATGTTGAGCTTGGCCTTCTGGTCATCTGTGCACTTCTTTGCATCTGAGCTGCAGAGCTAATGGATTCATTGCTATCTATTTAATAGATTTAAATGTGCTGCATGCCGCTGTTAGGGCGGCCATTTGCTCATTATGCTCGTGTTAGATCCCTTCTGTACCCACACTAGCACAGAAAATGGTGTGCAAATACAGCACTATTGCTTGCACTACTGGCAGCATACTTTATGCCTTGAGCCCTGAATGAGCAGAGGTTTGAAGTACTTCATAATGTTCATCGCAGTGGCACTAGAGGGAAGTCATGCAGACATTCAGTAACTAGCCTGTAACCCACTGCACATGTAAATGGTTTTCAGACACTTAAGTAATTTTTGGAAGAAAAGAGAAGCTTGTAAAAGTCTCCAATGGAATCCCTCAGTTTGGGGGGGGGGGGGCAGCAATAAAGGTTGCACAAGCCCTGGCTGGTCCTTTTTTCAAACCTCCACTTCTCAGCTATGAATGATTTGTACTGCGAGGAAGGTGGAAAGTATTGGCCAGTTGGAAGGAGTGACAGAGAAGAATCAGCCACTTTGCTTCTGGACGTGAGTTACGTGGGAGTTGGAGTAGAGGATGTGCTCTGGTGTTATGTTTATTTCTGCATGTTTGATTATTTTCAGTGATCAAGAAATGTATTGAGTGTGAAAGGGACACAGATGGAGCATGAGATGTGTGAATGGATCAGCAGAAGCCAGGGCTGAGAAAGGAGGGTCCAGAGGGAACCAATTCCTGGAAGGGACAGGGAGAGGAAAGAGTCTCAGAGAACCTGGCAGTAGCCAGGATCAGAGTAGGGAGGGCCCCTTACATTTCAAGCAAGCAGCCTGCCAACACTCTCCTTGAGCTGGCTCAGTGCAAGTGTGCTGTGCACTTCTCTAGTGAGGAGAATGAGTTTTTGCTGGAGATTTATTTAGACAGTTGTGCATGCCACCTTATCTTTCAATCAAAGTGGTCACAACACAATTGGGGGATATGAGACACATACACTAATACTTACAGGGAACATGGGCAATGGAGGGTTAAGTGGCTTGCCCAAGATCACAAGGAGCAGCTGTGGGACTAGAAACCCCAGTCCTTCCAGCCCAAGGTTGCTGTCCTCTAGTGGGATTTGAACCCCTGACCATCTGGCCTGAGGTAACTTGCCCAACCACTAGGCCACTCCTTCCAAGTACTCTCAGCAGTTTGGATGCAGAGCCTCAAGATATCAGCAGCCTCCAAGAAAGCCATCTGTGAGATCTTTGAGTAGCCTGGGGGTTACCAAGTGCTCAGTGAGTCAGCTCATGTACTGCCATGAGTGACATAAGGGAGCAGAAGAGATGCAAGCAGTGTGGGAGTGGAAAGACAACAGCTCATGAGAGTCCCTATCCTGTGTCCAGTGAGTCTGCAATAATGTGCACGTGGTAGAACCAGTGCAGCACTAATTTCCTGAACCTTTCTGCTCACAGGTAGGGAGTCATTCTATAAGGGAGCTGCATAAAGATAAGCACCATTGACATGGGCAAGTCACTATTTTCAAGGACTTGCACATGTGAACAGGCATTTACATGTGTACTTTAGCAGGCCTCTGTTCTATAAGTACACGCGTAAGACCGATTGCGTGTACTTCCAGTGTGTGCATGCACAGGGGCAGAGAGTGGATGGAGCATGTGCAGAGTGCAAATTTACATGTGCAAGTTATAAAACCCTTCAACTTCTTTGCGTTCTTGAAAAAATCTAAGTGCGTGCATTTACACTTACCATAGGGCAAGCTTAGATGCACGCGACTAGTTTGATGCACATTTTTACATCACTTATGCCGTATTTTACAAAGTAAAGTACAGTAGGTCTCAATTATGTGCATACTAACATGTTAACTCCACGGGAGTTTATAACATTAATACAAAAAGCTTTTCTGCCATTGGTAGTTCAGCTTTTCTGCCATTAGTAGTATGCAATAATTTCTGAGCAGAAGGACCGCAAATGGCTGTGCCTGTATTGCAAGACCAGGTACTTCAGCTTCCATCGTGTACCATACCAGTAAGGACACTGTGGTAGAAAAATGCACGGGGAAAAGGCCTGCTGTACCTCGATTGTCTGACTTGTTTTGGGGATGATCCAAGGAAAAAGGTTTTGTACTTTTTGGTTCTTTAATGTGCATTAAGTAGCATACAGCTACGGATGTTGCACTTAACGCCTCTCTCAAGGTGTCATTACAATTTCCACTCAATCTGCAACCTTCAAAGTTTGTACACACTACCTACCCACCACCAACCCATTCCACTACCCACACGACCAGCCCACTACCCACCCATTCCAAGCAGTAAACATAAAATGCTAGCTTAGCACACACTATCCCTTTTCATGCACAGTAGCCATTACCACATGCCTGCGCTTTTAACGCACGCTAAAACATGCAATAACTGCTTTGTGAACTTTAGTAAACATGCCCCTTAATCTACACATTAAAACTCTAATCGACAGCATTTAGGAAGTAAGCAGAGGCATTTAGGAAGTAAGTTCCAAAGCCTTGCAGGGCATCTACATGCACAAACAGTGGCATTATACATGCAGATTGCAAACACATATAAATACTGCTTTTAAGATGCCACTACTTACCCATGTAGACATCCCAGGATGCACAGATTGAAAGGGGGTATAATTTGAGTATGGCTTGGGAAGCCCAAAAATTTTTGTGTGCACTTTTCATTTTACTATGGGAATATACGTATATTTAAAGAAAGAATGCTGCATCTGCTCTTTCACCTTCTCCGAGGTGCATATAAATTTCAGCAAAGTGCTCGTTTCAGCCAAGGCACCCACAGAACTTTATAAAGCCTATAAAATCTGCCTTGAAGGACTTTGCTCCTTAATTGGCAATGTTTCTCCATCTAATTTTGTGGAATAAGGCTCTTATGCATATAATCATTGAGATTTATACGTGGAAGCAGTAAAACGTGGCACTTACACATGTCATTGCTGGCACTTAGATGTGGAAGCTGCTGACCGATGCTGCTCGTTTTCTGAACAAGTAGTTTTATAGAATTGTTACTCCCACTTATACATATTTTACAAAAGGCTCCACATTCAGCAATGTCTTTTGTAAAATACCGGGGGATTGTGAATGTCCTAATCTGGACACCCCAATTCCTACCTAGATGTCCTATACAACATGGGACTCTTAGTGTGGGTGTAGTAAAAAATGTTTTTGATAGCATACTTACATTATCATCATCTACAAAAACCTGAAAGTGTATTGTCTAAACAGCATGAACAAGTTACTGACAGAAAGCTAGCTATATTGATTGTGTTAAACTGAGCATGCTCAATTCTCCTTTCCTCTTGGCCCCCCTGCTAACCTCTAAGGGGTATACAAGTAGGCCCGATGCATGGGGCTTGTTTGTCAGCGCTAAGAAGAGAAGTTCAAGTTTACTTTATTTGATATACCACCTATCCATAGGTATGTCTAAGAGATTTACAGGTATAAAATCAATTAAAATAATACAATTAATGAAATAAAAACGTTGCAACTAAAATGTCAAAGGAACATAAATCAAACATAGCATTCTAATCAAAGACACTTGCTGCTGGTTCCCTCCTCCTCCAGACCACGGAGAACTGTTAGACTCGAGGAGAGGAGGTAAAAAGACAGCATAGTTCCAGGAACCCAGAAAACTGTCATGAGTGGATGTTTATAACCATCTGTCTTTTGTATCACTTAAAACTATTCAAAGATTGGTGTGAATGGACTTGTTTGGATAGAAGGGTGCATGGATAGGGAGATTCAAGAAGAAATGTGACAGTCATGGCTCAGAAGGGCAGCGACATTTGGCCATTCCATCTTTGCAGAACCGATGCTACCATTAGGCAAACTAGAGAGTGGCCTAGAGCGCCGAAGCTCTGGGGGCAGCTATTGCTGCCATTGCCGCCCTTCCCCATCAATGGACCCAAACCATTTCACAACTCTTACCTACACATGCTGATGCTGTATCACGGTTTTTAAAATTTTGCATCTTCTGCTTCTGCCCCCCTCTGGCACAGACATTCAGTTTGCAAACCAGAAGTCCATGCCAGAGGAAGCAAAAGCAGAAACAAAAGCAACTGCGAGACAGCACTGGCATGTGTAGGTAAGCACTGCGTCGCAGTTTGGGATCCATTGCTGCCACTGCTGGCCCCTGGGAGGGGCTGCGGGGTTGGTGGAGGGGCATGGGGAGAGCATGGGGATGGCAGGATGGAGGTCCCGCCTAGGGATCCTCCAGTCCTTGCACTGGCCCTCCATCTTTGTAACGACTCTGCACTGCAGGAACCACAATGACTAGACCACATAGTTTGCCAACAAAAAGAATTATGTTTTTCAGTCAAAACAATTGGTCAGCTCATAGAAACTTTAAAGTTTCAGAATGTCGCACAGGTCAACCTGTTGTGGTCTTAGGCCACACTAACAAAGTCAATTATAGCAAATATCTTTATCTTCTATGAATCTGTTTTTTGAAAATTATATTTGGCTTGTACAAATATAAGTGAATTTATTTTTGAAGTGATCAAGTTTATATTAATATGTTTCCTCTGTCACTTCTTTCTCTTTCTCTCTATAATTAATTCACCCTTCTTCATGATTCCTCTGTCCTGATAGTGTCCTTTGAAAACCTTTTTTATATTGGGAAAGTTGAAACAATAAATCAAACATATATACATACAGCCCGATTCCATCCTGGACATTGTGATAAGGAAGCCCATAGTGTGCCTATGGAAATAGGAGAAACTAAGGATTTTACCTTTAAGAAAAGTGACATCCCTGCAGTGCACAGGTTTCAGCGTTTCCCTAGAGAGAGCAAGCACAGGGAATCTGAACTTAGGCTGCCACACCCAAGCTCTGCTGACGTAGTTGCAGGCTTGGATGATGATTGCGTGCCCCTGTCTAGAGAGAGGGAGACACAGCCCGAGAGGCAGAGATATAAACCACAGCTAGAGCTGAGGAGACAGCGAGGAAGGAGGACCACATCCACAGCCAGAGCTGAGGAGACAGCCAGGGAGGAGAAGAGAAGGCAGTGGAGAGAGCCTGGGTGGAGAGAGCCCAGGAGAGGAGTGCTCAGAGAGGGTGAGCAGGAAAAGCTTCAAACCCCAGTTCCTGTTGAAAGGATTCAGAGAGTCCAGAGGAGGAAGCCCAGGACTCAGCCCAAGAGTTCACAGAACCCAGCCTGGAACAGGAGACCATGGCAGAGCTCCAGAAAGGAACTCAGGCAAGTGAGACAGGGACTGTTTCCCAGAAGCTGGAGGGAGACTGGTGAGCACAGCCAGGGGGAAGTGACCAGAGCCTCAGAGATAACTTATCCTTACTGGGGAGAGCTGTACTCCAGAGAAACGCAGGATTCCTCAGAGAGGGTTTACCCTGGAAGGGTACGTTGAAGATTCAGAGCAGGGCACTGCATTGCCGGAGCTAGAGGAAATGCAGGTGGACCTCATTGAGCAAGATTCTTTGCAGCCAGAGGAACTCATGGACTGTACACTGTGTAAAGCTGATAGTGTTGAGTCTATTAGCTAAGGAATACCTGAGATGATAAAAGTCTCCTGAAAAGCTGAGTAAGGAAGCCTAGCCTTAAGCTGAAGATAGGAGCCTGCTCTTGGTAAGCGGAGAAAGCACAGTTACTTACCTGTAACAGGTGATCTCTGGGAACAGCAGGAATAAGTCTTCACATATGGGTATCGTCGGTACCGATGGAGCCTGCGCGGGAACGCTCCCCAGCGTCCAGTAAGAAAGCTTTTGGGAGCATCCCACAGTGCCTGCGCGCTGCCTTCCCGCCTTTCCCAACCGCCTCTCTCCAGTTCGAGTTTTAAAGCTGAGACAAAGAGAGAGAGAGGAAAGGAAAGATAGATAGAGAGATACAACTCCTAGGGGAGGTGGGTGGGTTGTGAAGACTTATTCCTGCTGTTCCCAGAGATCACCTGTTACAGGTAAGTAACTGTGCTATCTCCAGGAACAAGCAGGAATGAGTCTTAACATATGGGGACTCCCTAGCTGCAGATGCCAGGGAGAAACCCCAGGTTGTGTGTCCTTGAAAAGGACTCTACCTCCCCCCATGGATCTCTGGCATCCGACCAGGGTAGGTGGGTAGGAGTTGATTAGGAATGGAACAGGTGTTTGAGAACAGCCTGACCAAACGAGGCATCCCGGCGGGAGTCCTTGTCGAAACAGTAATGGGCTGTGAAGGTATGAACCGAGGCCCAGGTGGCCGCTCGACAGATTTGGTCGATGGACACAGAGTTTAGATGAGCCATTGAGGCTACCATGGCTCTCACATTGTGAGCTGTGACATGGCCCTCCAGAGAAATGTTCCTACTCTGGTAGGCGAAAGAAATACACTGAGCAATCCAGCTGGATAGTGTTCTCTTAGAGACTGGAAGTCCTAAATGAGAAGGATCAAAATCAACAAAGAGTTGAGAAGACTTTCTATGTTGCTGTGTTCTTTGTAAGTAAAAAGCGAGAGCTCTCTTACAATCCAAGGTATGAAGATTCCTCTCTGCATTTGATACATGAGGTCCTGGAAAAAAGACAGGTAAATATACCTCTTGGTTCAGATGAAAAGGCGAGACCACTTTAGGCATAAAGTGTGGATTGGTCCTGAGGACTACCTTATCATGATGGAACCTTGTATAAGGAGGATTAGCCACCAAAGCTTGCAACTCACTGATGCGGCATGCTGAGGTGACTGCAATGAGAAAAATAACTTTCCAAGAAAGGAATTTCAAGGAGGTGGTGGCTAAAGGTTCAAAGGGTGGCTTCATAAGCTGGCCAAAAACCAGGTTTAAGTCCCATGCCACTGGAGGTGGTCTAATGGGAGGTTTAGTTAAAAGAAGGCCTCTCATGAATCTTGCTATAAGAGGATGAGAGGAAATAGGTTGTCCATTGAGAGGCTTGAGGGACGCTGCAATAGCACTCAAATGGGCTCTTACTGAATTCGTTTTCAGACCTGCATGGGATAGGTGCAAGAGATACTCTAGTAGAGAATTCAGAGGTATTGCAAGAGGGTTTAGACCTTTCCCTGAACACCAAATGGTAAATCTTTTCCATTTGAAAGCATAGGAACGTCTAGTAGAAGGCTTTCTAGAGGCATGAATAACATCTCTGACTTGCTGAGAGAGATGAAAATCTTGAAGGTCTAGGCCCTCAGCAACCAAGCCCTGAGATGGAGCGACTGGGGGTTTGGGTGCCACAAAGTTCCCTCTTCCTGGGACAGAAGGTCTGGTGCAGAGCCCAAGTCCAGGGAAGGAGCTTGAGAGAGATGCAGAAGTAGAGGGTACCACACTTGGCGTGGCCAATGTGGTGCTATGAGGATCATGGTCCCTTGATCTCTCTGAAGCTTGAATAGTGTCTTGGGAATTAGGGGAATTGGTGGAAAAGCATAAAGGAAGTCTTGACCCCAGTGAAGGAGGAAGGCATCCTTGGTCTGAACTCCCTGACACGGAATTCTGGAACAGAACCGGGGAAGTTTGGCATTCCATGGACTTGCAAAGAGGTCTATGTCCGGGGTTCCCCAAATTCGAAAAATCCTGGCTACCTGGTCCATGTGGAGGGACCACTCGTGTGGAAGCAGAACTCGACTGAGTCTGTCCGCTCAAGAGTTTTGAACGCCTGGAAGATATACTGCCAGAAGATGGATGTGATGCTCTCTGGCGAAGGCCCACAGTCGCAAAGCTTCGTTGCAAAGCGACAGAGAGCCAGTCCCGCCCTGCTTGTTTACATAGAACATGGCTACTTGGTTGTCCGTATGGATGAGGACTGTCCTGTAGCTGAGCAGGGAATGAAAGACTCTGAGAGCTAAGAATATTGCTCTGAGTTCCAAGAGATTGATATGCAGAGAAGTCTCCTGTGGAGACCAGATGCCCTGGGTGGAGAGATCCTGCAGATGAGCTCCCCAACCCATTGGAGAAGCATCTGTTGTCAGAGTTGCTTGGGGTAGCGACTGCTGAAAAGGGGACCCCAGCAACAGATTTGGAGGGGACTTCCACCACTGGAGAGACCAAAATAGGCGACTGGAGTTTGCTATTTTGTCTGACAGGCAACCTGATGCCTGAGTCCATTGGGTGGACAAAGTCCATTGAGCTGCCCTCATGTGAAGGCGAGCATATGGAACCACATGCACGGTGGATGCCATGTGGCCTAATAGTTGTAACATCTCTCGAGCAGTTAAATGGGACTTTAACTGTATCTGGGAGGCTAACTGCACCAAGCGTAGGCAACGGGCCTGAGGAAGATAGGCCCTTACAGTTGTGGTATCCAGCAAGGCCCCCTATAAACTCCAGAGACTGAGTAGGGGTGAGATGGGATTTTGGGATGTTTATTACCAGTCCCAAATACTGAAGGACACACATTGTGCAGGTTAGAGAAATCTGGGCCTCTGACTGGGATGGAGCTCGAATGAGCCAGTCGTCCAGATATGGGAAAACGAATATTCCTAGAGTGCGTAGAAATGCAGCTACTACTGCCATGCATTTCGTGAACACCCTTGGTGCAGAGGCCAGACCGAAAGGAAGCACCCTGTATTGGTAGTGCTTTCCTTGAAAAAGGAACCGAAGGAACCTTCTGTGTGTTGGATGGATGAGGACATGGGTGTACGCATCCTTGAGATCTAGAGAACAAAGCCAGTCCTGACTCTGAAGGTATGGCAGCAGAGTACCGAGAGAAATCATCTTGAATTTCTCTTTGAATAGAAACTTGTTCAATTCTCTGAGATCTAATATGGGTCTGTAGCCCCCTGTTTTCTTTGGAATAAGAAAATAAGGGGAGTAGAACCCCGAGCCCTGTTGAAGAAGGGGTACTTCTTCTATTGCCCCTTGGGCAAGAAGGGTAGCAATCTCCTGACCCAGAAGGTTGAGGAGAGATGTTGGAGAATTGAACTGCCTCACCAGGGTGTGTGGAGGAAGGTTTAAGAAATGAAGCTTGCACCCTTCCCTTACAATGGAGAGGAGAGGGTCCACTGCTCTGCTGTAATTTGCTCCCATCTGGGAGCAAAGTAAGCCAGCCTTCCTGGAATGGTGAGGGGCTCTGGTTCTTCCAGAGCCAGAAAGGCTAAGTTCTCTAGTTGCAAGTCAAAGGCCCTGAGGAGGCTGAGGCTGCTGAGCCGTGGGAGGCCTGGCAGCCTTTGACTTGGCCTGTTTAGGTGGTTGCTGACGCTTTGCAGCAAAACGACCTGCAGAAGATGCCTGCTGACCATAAGCAGGATAGTATCTTCCCTTTTTAGAAAAAGTTGTCTTTTTGAACAACCTTTTCTTAGCAGGAGCAGAGGTAGACTTTGAAAGTCGATCCAAAGCAGAGTTCTCAGCATCCATCTGAGTGGCCTTTGCTTTCCAATCCCTGCCAAAAAGGTTTTCACCTGTACAAGGAAGATTTCCCAGTTCATCTTGGACCCAAAGTTCCAAATCAGAGGCTTGTAACCAAGCAATTCTGCGTGCACCTATGGCAATAGCCGAGGCTCTGCTTACACACTCAAAAGAGTCAAAGGCTGCACGGTTGGAAAATTTGGAAACATCTTGGACATGTTTAAGCCAAGTGAGAAATTCCTGCCTTTTATCTTCTGAAATAAAAGGGGATAAAGTCTGCAGATGATCTGTGACTTCTTTTAGAAACATCCCCATATAGAGACTATAGGAGTTGATTCTGGCAGCAAGCATATTAGCTTGGAAAACCCTTCAGCCAAAAGCATCAAGGGTTCTGCATTCACGTCCTGGAGGATTAGATGAGTGTCTCTTTGCACTCTTTATTTTCCTCATGGCAGACTCTACCACAATAGAATGGTGAGGAAGCTGAGACTTATGAAAGCCAGGACAAGGAGGGACACGGTACATGGTGTCTAATCTATGAGAATGAGGAGAGGTGGTAAGAGGAGTCTCCCACATGCTCAACATGAGATCATAGAGAATCTCATGAATAGGTAAAGTAGCTGCTTCTTTAGGAGCCTTAGGATATTGCAAAATATCTAGTTGCTTGGCTCTAGGCTCTGACTCAGGGGCCACTGTAATGGAGAGGCCCCTAGTCACTTCCCTAATGAAGTCCTGAAAAGACAAGTCTTCTGGAGGAGACATTCTTCGTTTTGGAGAATCAGACTCCTGAGGAAGAAGTACCGGTGCATCGACAGAAACCTCCGACTCATCAGTCTTCGGAGGAATCGAAGTATCGCCTGTCTGGATGCTCCTGTAAAGCCCGATACGCGTACCGAGTGGGATCGACATCGGGAGTAAGCGGTACCGGTTCGGTACCGATGGGCATCATAGGACAGGGTACTGTTGCAGTCGACACCGAAGCCGATGTCGATGCAATCGGGAACGATGCCGGTGCCGGAGTCGGTACCGGCAACGGAGAGTGTTGCGGTACCGGAGGCGTCGAAGCCTGCATAAACGCCGTTAGGGTGCGCTGCATGGACAGAATCTTCTGATCCATCGATGCCACCAGAGTCTGGATGTCGGTACCAGTGGAGGCCACCGGTACCCCAGAACACGGCAACAGGTGATCGGTCGAGGCCAAGCCATCAATGTCAACCTGTGACCCCATAGACAATGCTTTGGAAGCCGGAACTTCCCGCCGGGGTAATTTTGCCGGTGCGGAATCCTCGAGGACAAGCCCGGAGGCATCTTGATGCTTAGAGGGAGATTTGCCCTTCGAGGACCGGCTAGATTTATGTTTGGTTACCTGAGATCCATGGGAGGAAGAAGAAGCCCTGGAAGACGTCGATGCCACCGAGGCTGCATTAGAGGGAAACAGGGTACTGAGCTTGGCTGCTCGGTTCTGCCGACCTCTTCTAGACATCATGGTACAGGACACACAATCCATGAAGGAATGGTCAGGACCCAAACATTTTAGACACCAGTCATGGGTGTCGGTGACAGAAATAGTACCGCCACACTTCGTGCACTTTTTGAACCCGGAAGCGGGCTTCTCCATGAGGAGAAAAGATGTTGAGGCCTAAGGCCCAAACCGAAAATGCACAGTTGAAGAAAGAAACGTTTTTTTGGGGGTTTTTTTAAGAAAGAAAAGAAAAGACCGGCGGTACCGGTCTGACGTCGAAGTGTGGCAGGTGCAGGCCTGTGACCCACGGTGTCTGACATAAGCAGGCCAGCATGGCTAGCTTGACCTGTAAATGAGGCCTGTGGAGAGGCATATAGGATTGCACATCCCCCAATATGCTGCTATTGTAAGATAGAACTCAGTAGAAGTATTGAATTAGCTTAGGTAAGCAGAACCAAGAGATGGAAAAATACAGAAAGACATGTTTAAAAGTTACTGATAAGAAAAAGTACATCTGCAAAGAAATAATTAGGAGTGCTGACAGATGAGTAGCAGAGCCCTGCTCCTCTGCACGCACAAATTGGTTCTATGGCCTTGAGAGTGTGAAAGTAACAAGTTGATGAACTGACCATTGTAATTAGGACTAGAAGGGGGGCATGCAGGTGTCATGCCCACAGAAGGGACATAATTGGATAAACTTATCAGTACCGGGACCAATGGAAGAGGTACGGGAGGTACGGGAGGTTACCGGGACCAATGAAATGTTTTTCTATACCTAGAATGGAACAGAAGTCTATAAAAGTTGTTGTAATGCTTGAAAACTTTGCTCAGCCATTTTGAAATTGACTGGTTCGAGACTTGTGCACAAATAAATGATTTGGACCTTCTGAACAGACTCCTGGTATCATTGGTTTGTCTGCGCTTTGCTGCTACATATTCTTGGTGCGTTGGCCAGGAAGTTGTGGAATCAAAGTGTATATAGGGCAATATACCACGACTTTCCGCCTCTATAGGCTTGGTCCTGCCGGGATCGCGCCCTTCCGACGAGGGCTGCTCCCTGGCGCCACCGGTCCCTTGTATCGGAGGGAGCTGGTCGGACCTCGGCGGGTGCCGGGCCCGGTTGGAGCCAACGCCTCGAACCCGAGTGAGGGGAGTCCGAGGTCCAACTCATGCGCCTGCTTGGGAAGTTTGAGGACCGGATCCGGTGAGTATAGTTTTGATTTGGTGTCTAGACAGAAATAGAAAGAGCAGTACTGCCATTGGAACTTGGAATTTGGAATTTGTAATCTCGAGATATTGGGAATTGGTAAGAGAGCATGATCAACTCTCAAGGAAGGGCCGAGTAACCCCGCATGGGAATTCGCCGGGTGAAACCCTCATCCTTTTTTATTTATTTATTTATTTATTTAACAATTCTTTTATACCGCGCTATTAAAATCAGTGCGGTGTACATAGAACAAGAACATACTACAATGCATACAAGTAACATTGAGCTTTACATTGAACAGGGAACTTCAACAATAGGACAACCGGGGGAACTATGTACAGATTAACTTAATGGCATATCTTGTTTAATGGTATTAACTTAATGGTATATACAGTGATATAAAACTCGTTTGGATGTTGCAATGTGGTTCCTAATAGGACTAGAGAGAAGGTTGGCCAACTAGCCCTTTTCGGGTTGTATTGAGGTGATAGTTTTGTTAATGTACGGGTTGACTTCTGGGTAGCATTTTGTGAACAAGTGGTATTTCAATGCTTTTCTGAATAGGGTTAGGTTTTTGATAGCACGGATTTCGTGAGGTAGCGCATTCCAGTTTAGAGGTGCAAATAAGGAGAAGGCCCTGTTGGAGGTGGCCTTAGTGCACTTCGTTATTATTTTTGGGACAATTAAGGTGTTCATTGATGTGGTTCTCCTTTTTCTGTTTTCCAGGGTGCAGTGGATAAGCTTGCTGATTGGCGTAGGGGGGCAGTTATTTAGTGCCTTGAATGTAAGGACTAAAGACTTATACTGGATTCTGGCATGTAATGGTAGCCAATGCAGTTCCTTCATGATGGGTGTTATATGTTCAGATCTTGATGAGCCGGAGAGGACTCTGGCGGCTGTATTCATGGCTAGGCGGAGTGGATTTAAAGTTGATTGAGGGAGGCCGTGGAGGATGATGTTGGCAAAATCCAGGTGTGGGAGGACTAATGCCTGGAAGGTTGTTCGGAAGTCTGTGGGATCAAGTAGAGAGCGGAGGTGACGTAGCGATTTGATTTTATAATATATATTTTTTGTGATGTTCTTGACATGCGTTGTCATATCCAAGTGCTGATCCAATGTGATGCCGAGGTAACGGATGGTAGCTTTTGATTT
Source organism: Ichthyophis bannanicus (assembly GCA_033557465.1). NCBI lineage: Eukaryota > Metazoa > Chordata > Amphibia > Gymnophiona > Ichthyophiidae > Ichthyophis > Ichthyophis bannanicus. The sequence goes on from CM066032.1 coordinate 474,300,339, forward strand.
CAACTCTATGTTGTTGACGAGTAGTGATGGAGGAGGTATGAACTTACGATTCCTTGTGACAAAAAGAACGTCAGTTTTGTTGTGGTTAATCCGAAGGTTTTGTGATAGCAACCATTCGGCTACAGCTTCAAAACAGTTGATTATTGGGGAGAATGCTGGATGTTCAATTGTGAACGGCATATATAGGAGGATGTCATCTGCGTAAGCGAGACATTGTACATTAAAGGATCTGATCAAGTCACATATCGGCTGCATGTAGATGTTAAACATTAGTGCCGATAAGGACGATCCTTGTGGTACTCCCTGTGATTGCAGGAAAGGTTCTGAGGATGCGTGGCCCGTTTTTACCTGTTGCCATCTGTTAGATAGGTAGGATTTTTTGTAATTGGGAAAAAGACTAGTCAGAATAGATAGAAACGAATGCATTCTGGGATACGTTGCTAGCATGATTGTGTGAACGAAGTGTGAATGAGAGGTCTGGCAGCACGGACCAAGTGAAGGCGGACCCCTGAGTAGCGCATTTCCTGACCGGGCGACCGCGTTCAGGTCGCGAAAAGGGGGAAGCGATTGTCGTCTTGTCTTGTTATTTGTACTCCCTATACGTTTCCAGGGCCGTGAGGACCCCTTACCCACGGTCCGCCCTCCTTTTCCCTTCTGTCTGTTGTTGCGCGCACACATCGAAATGGGAGTGTTGTTGCGTGCACACATCGAAATGGGAGGGTCTACTAGAAACACTCCATTAGAATGTATGATCGCACATTTTAAAGAGGGATATTCAGGAGATTATGGTATTAAAATGACAGCAGCCCGTTTGCAGATTTTGTGTACTAGGGAGTGGCCCGATCTAGACCCCATCTGGCCCCGAGAGGGAACGTTCAATGTAGAGATTATTCAGTCAATACACCATAGAGTGCGGGTAGCGCACCCCGATCAGTACCCCTATATAGATTCCTGGTTAAGTATTTGTGAAGATCCGCCCCCCTGGGCGCAGCGCTGTTATGAGGAACAGTGCAGAATAATGTTAGCTAAAACAGATTCTAGACAGAAAGCGGAACAGCCTAGAATGAAAGAGCAGGATAAGAAAGCCAGAAAGAAGCCCATCCTGGTAGATCCTGATTCCCCAGAAATAATCCTCAGGCAGCCCCGAACCCCAGGTCCAATAAGAGTAGCCCGGCGTCCTGCCCCAGAACCCCAGCGACGGCCGGAGCGGGACCCAACCCCTGATCCACCTCCCGGAGGGGAGGAAGAGGAAGGATTAGCTGAAAGAGAAGAGGAGGACATAAAAAGTGAGCAAGAAGCGGAGATAGAAGAAGGAGAAAAAGAGAATCCCCCAGACGAGGAAGACAGTGTACAAGCGATTGCTAGCACTAGCACGCCAGTAAAAGATAAACCCAAAGCAAAACCTGTTGAGAAAAAGAAAGTGACCCCTTCAAAGGCAATTACGACAATAACCCTTAGATCCCAAAAGACACCTAAGGCAGCCAAAATGTTTCCCTTACGACAAGTCCCGGGAGTGCCCGTAAAGAATGATAATGATGAAGTGGTAGCGGGACCCCTAACTTATGTGTATATCCCTTTCTCTACAACTGATTTATTAAATTGGAGGTCGCATTATGCCTCCTATACTAGTAAGCCCCAGGAGCTGACAGAATTAGTAACTACTATTATGGAAACTCACCAACCCACTTGGCCAGATTGCCGCCAGCTCCTGACCACCCTATTCACGACAGAAGAACGAGCAAGAATTAGAAAAGCAGCTATTGAGTGGATGGCAGATAACCCTGTAGCTCCGGCACAGGGGCAGAATATAATAGACCGACGGGAAGCAGCTCAGAGAGAATTCCCGAATGAAGACCCCCAATGGGATCCAAATACAGATGAAGGATCCACAGCCCTAGCCCGTTTTCGCCAAGGCTTTTTACAAGGCCTGAAAAGGGGGGGCCAAAAAGCTATGAACCTTTCCAAAGTTGCAGGAGTTATCCAAGGGATAGATGAGAGCCCAGCCGATTTTTATGAAAGATTAACTGAAGCATACAGAATGTATACTCCCTATGATCCCGAGGCACCAGGAAGTTTATGTATGGTGAATTCTGCTTTTGTAAACCAGTCTCAACCAGACATTAGACGTAAACTACAGAAATTAGAAGGGTTTGCGGGCATGAATGCAACACAGTTATTGGAAGTCGCTCATAAAGTGTATGTGAATCGTGATACTGAAAGACAGAGAGAATGTGATAGAAAGATGAAGAAGAAAGCTGATTTTTTGGCTGCGGCCATAGTTGAAAAGAAAAGGGGAGGTGTCCCTAGTCGAAGGAGCAGAGGAAGAGGGCGGGGTCAAGGCGGAGGCCGGACCCAGAGGCTAGGCGTGTACCAATGCGCCTATTGCAGAGAGGAAGGACATTGGAGAGATACGTGCCCGCAACTCGAAGACGCCCAGCAAGATGACGACAGCAGTCATCAGTGGCGAGAAGAAAGACGAAGCTATCCCCGAAGCCGAGGAGGAGCCAATCGAGAACAATTCCAGCGAGAGAGAGGAGGAGCCATTCAAGCATTGGCCACAACGACCCATGATGAGAATGACGTGGATTAGGACAGACCGGGCTCCAAGTTTGCTTTAGGTCTCCAGGAGCCTATGGTCGGAATACAAATAGGAGACCAAATTATGGACTTTATGGTTGATACTGGAGCACAACATTCAGTAATAGACAAAAAGATAGCCCCATTTACTACAAAAGCAGTCACCATTATAGGAGCAACCGGTGCCAAAGCCACAAAGTCTTTTCTTCAAAATCGAATATGCAGTCTAGGAGGACAGCAAGTAACTCATCAATTCCTTTATATGCCCGAATGTCCAGTACCATTACTAGGACGAGATATGCTAGCCAAGCTTCAAGCACAGATATCTTTCTCTGAACAAGGAGAAATGCAAATGACAGTGAATTCCCAAGCCAAACCAGCAGGAGTAATGCTGCTGACAGTGCCCCGAGAAGAAGAATGGAGGTATTACGTTGATGACTCCATCCAAGATACCTATTTTGAACAAACTTTAAAGAACATCGATGCACCCCCTGGAGTATGGGCAGAAGGCAGTCCCCCAGGCCTAGCCAAGCATATAGCTCCAGTGATTGTAACCCTCAAGCCTAGTGCTACACCAGTGCACGTCAAACAGTACCCTCTCCCAAGAGCCGCAATTGAAGGCATTCATCGCCACCTACAAAGATTGCTCGAGTATGGCCTACTAAAAGTATGTCAATCCCCATGGAACACTCCACTTTTGCCAGTAAAGAAACCTGGGACAGATGACTATCGCCCAGTACAAGATTTGAGAAGAGTAAATGATGCAGTTGAAACTATACATCCAGTTGTACCCAATCCTTACACTCTTCTAGGACTGATACCTGCTGAAGCTACCCATTTCACTGTACTGGATTTGAAAGATGCATTCTTTTGCATAAGATTAGCCCCTGTAAGCCAAATATTGTTTGCATTCGAATGGCAGGACCCCGTCTCTGGAAGAGGGGGCCAACTCACCTGGACAAGATTACCCCAAGGATTCAAGAATTCGCCTACCATCTTTAGTGCTGCACTGAATCAAGACCTTTCAAGCTATCCAGTAGCCCCGGGGAAGAGAGTGCTTCTCCAATACGTGGATGATCTGTTGATAGCTGCCATATCAGAAAGTGAATGTATATTAGCCACCAAAGACCTCTTGCAGTTACTAGATGAAGCTGGATACAAAGTTTCCAGAGCCAAAGCACAGCTATGCCAAAAAGAAGTGAAATACTTGGGTTTTCGTATTACCCAAGGAAGCAGAAGATTAGGCAGAGAAAGAAAAGAAGCAGTATGTAGAATTCCAACTCCAACAACCAGAAAGCAAGTCACAGCCTTTCTGGGAGCGGCAGGATATTGCCGAATCTGGATACCCAACTTTGCCCAAATTGCCAAACCACTGTATGAAGCCACAAAAGGAGAAGAAAAGTCGCCACTGGAGTGGGGACTTGAGCAGGATACAGCCTTCAAGACGTTAAAGGAAGAATTGATGTCATCACCAGCACTTGGACTACCAGATGTCCACAAACCTTTCCACTTGTTTGTACATGAAGCACAGGGAAATGCTTTAGGCATGTTGACTCAGAAATTGGGAAATTGGGAGCGACCTGTAGCATACCTATCGAAACAATTGGACCCTGTGGCCAAAGGATGGCCACCTTGCTTGAGAGCAGTTGCAGCTACAGCGCTACTAGTGAGCGAAGCAGACAAGCTCACACTAGGACAGAACATACGAGTCACTGTGCCACATGCAGTCCTTGCTCTTATGGAACAAAAAGCAAATTATTGGCTCACCAATTCCCGAATGTTGAAGTACCAGAGCATGTTATGTGAAAACCCACAGATACAACTTGAAGTGAGCCATGCCTTGAATCCAGCCACCTTGATACCCATCAGTGAAGAACTCCCAGAACATGACTATATCGAAGTCATGGAAACTGTGTTCTCCAGTCGACCCGACTTGACAGATGTGCCCATAGACAATCCTGACCAAATCTATTATGTTGATGGAAGCAGTCTTATCCTTGATGGACGACGCTGTGCCGGATATGCAGTCGTCAATCAACACGAAGTAGTTGAATCATCAGCTCTAGCCTCAGGCACATCAGCCCAGAAAGCCGAATTGATAGCACTTACCAGAGCATTGTTGTTAGGAGAAAAACTTGTGCTGAATGTATATACAGATTCCAAATATGCCTTCACTACTTTGCATGCCCATGGAGCTCTCTATAAAGAAAGAGGACTCATCACATCCGGAGGAAAATCAGTCAAATATGGTCCCGAGATATTGATGTTACTTGATGCAGTTTGGGCCCCAACACGTGTAGCTGTCATGTATTGCAGAGGACATCAAGCAGGAAAAGGAGAAGTTGCCCGAGGAAATAGATTTGTAGATGCCTCAGCACGACAAGCAGCTATGACAGGACAGATTGCCCCACAAGCTATGCCAATGCAAGCAGCATTATTTCCAGTACCTTTGAATCTATGGACCCCACGATATACCACCAAAGAATTGGATTACTATTGTAACAGAGAAGATGGAATACTGAAAGATGGATGGATTGAGCTGCCACCAGAAGAGGGCAGTCAACCTCCTGGACGAATAGTAATTCCTGAACTGTTAGGACCATCCTTTGTCAAAGCTTTCCACGAAGCCACCCACTATGGAAAAAGTGCTATGGAAAAAGCACTCAGACCACATTTCTACATCCCGCTGATGACAACCATATCAGCTTCAGTAGCACGTCAATGTCTAACCTGTGCCAAAAATAATGCCAAGCAAGAAGGCCTTATAACGGCACCCCGAGTACAGTCAGGAGGTGTCACCCCCATGCACAACCTCCAAGTTGATTTTACCGAAATGCCAAAAGCCAATGGATACCATTACCTATTGGTATTAGTTTGTACCTTCTCTGGGTGGGTAGAAGCATTCCCAACCAGAACTGAGAAAGCCCGAGAAGTTACCAAAGTCTTAATGAGAGAGATTGTCCCTAGATTCGGAATTCCAGCAGTAATAGGGTCAGACAATGGACCCTCATTTGTCTCCCAAGTTACTCAGCAGTTAGCAAAAGCTTTGCAGATACAATGGAAACTCCACACTGCATACAGACCCCAGAGTTCAGGGAAAGTTGAGCGAATGAATCGTACCCTGAAAGCCCAAATGTCCAAGCTTTGTCAGGAGACACACTTGAAATGGCCCCAAGTGCTCCCCATAGCTTTACTCAGAATACGCTCAGCTCCTGTAAAGTCAACAGGATTTTCCCCTTTTGAAGTTCTGTATGGTAAACCCCCACCAATAGTGCAGGGAGTCAAAGGAAGTTTAGCCCAGATTGGTTCAGAAGTAACCAGACAAGAACTCCTAGCTCTTAGTTTTGTTCTGTAGACTCTCCATGCGTGGATCCAAGACCAGTTGCCTATCAACTTGACAGAACCCTTGCATCCCTACCAGCCTGGTACTTCGGTGTGGATCAAAGATTGGAAGAAGACACCGTTGGAACCCCATTGGAAGGGACCGTACACCGTCATCCTGTCTACCCCAACTGCAGTAAAGGTAGCCGAGATCGACGCCTGGATCCACCACAGCAGAGTCAAGCCCGCCGCCGATCCTGAACCAGAGCAGTGGACAGCAGAACAGCATCTTGATGCACCCTTGCGAGTTACTCTGAGACGGCAACCAGCAGCTTAGACACTTCATCACAAGTGCTTTGCAGTAGCCAAGTCTTTCGAAGAGGATTGCTGTTTTCCATGCAGCAACAGTTTTGTTTCAACGAACCCAATTTAATTTGTGTGTGATTTGGCACACTACTTTGAGACTACATTGACTAAGCCAGACTTCACAAGCCAACTGAAATTGCTAAAAAGTTGGTCAATGTGTACTGGACATCTTGAGGATCTTCAATCAACACTCAGCACCGTTAAATTGCTTCATTAGCAAACGGGACGAAGAATAAAAGACCGTCGTGATCAAGATCAGCAAGCTGAGGATTCAGAAGAACTCCAATCAACATCAACATGTATCTTTGTTTTTGCTTTGCCTTGGTTGCCTTCTTTGGAGGTTTTGAACTGACTTATGCTTTACCTCCATGCACTGCTTGCATTACTTCTACTAGAACTGGACTGAAAGTAACTCAGACTTTGCTTTATCATTCTTACTATACCTGCAAGGGAACAGTAACTCGGTGTATCTATAACACCACTGAACTAAATGTTTGCACTCATGGCAAAATCAAAGCATGCTATAATCCACATCAGAATCCATCCTATTACACGTTGGAAATAAGATGGAAGGATGCAGATGGACCGATATTAGCTGCTACGCCACCACTTAAAGACATTACTAAACCTGCTGTTTTGAATTTTGATGCATGTAATGCTATTAATAGAGATAGTCAGTCCACCTGTGGTACATGGGAGAAAGCGTATCGAAATGACCATAAGTATATGTGTCCAGAAGGTGCCACAAATTGGTGGAAGTGTACAGGTAAAACGGGATCAGGCTATAGTACTGCAACAGCGGCAGATTACTATTGCCCATATTGGGGATGTGTTTTTTATGCTACCTGGAACACTGGTATAACTGATGAGAAAATAGATAAACGGATGGCTACTCTAACCAAGCCAACCACAAATGATAAATGTCAGAAAGATGCTTGCAACCCCTTACATTTACGTATACACAATCCCCATGCATGGAAACAAGGATACAAGTTTGGTTTACGTATTGCTGGAGGAGCAATAGATCCAGGGACCATTGTGTATATCAGATTGAATACCCAAGCCCACAAGTCATCTAAATATCATATTCATAATACCTTTTATGAAGCCATGCATGTAAATAAGTTTGAGATCCCTCACCCCTCACAGAATTTATTTTTAGAATTAGCTGGAGCAGTAGTATCTAGTCTTAAGATCTCAGATTGCTATTTTTGTGGCGGAACCCAAATGGGAGACCAATGGCCATGGGAAGCCCAAGAATTGAATTATTCTATGACTTACAATCAGACTGAATTACACAAGGCTACCAGTGAATGGGTGTTAGCGCACTCAATCGTTGGACGTCTTTGCTATGCCAGAACTGGACCCCAGTTCACCCAGAAGGTAGGATAGCTGGTCTGTCTTAGCCAGAAGTACTATAATGCCACGACCAAAAAGACAGCATGGTGGTCAGGCATCAGACACCCTGAACCTCCTAACCCATTAGCCAGATTTCCTGAACTTGCTGGTTTCTGGACTAACCTTGCCAAAGTCCAAGCCTGGCAAGCCCCACCTGGCCTATATTGGATCTGTGGAAACCGAGCATATGCACAACTTCCGCCGCACTGGGGAGGAGCATGTGTCTTAGGAACCATCAGACCTTCTTTCTTTCTTTTGAACACTGAACATGGAGAACAATTAGGATACCCTGTATACACTACCCACCGACACAAGAGAGCAGTGAGACAGAAAAGAGAAGCCTTGCAGATAGGCAAGTGGGAGAAGTGGCAAGGTGATGATTGGCCACCAGAAAGAATCATTGAATATTATGGACCTGCCACTTGGAATGATGATGGTATGTATGGTTATCGTACCCCAATTTATATGATAAATCGTATTATTCGCTTACAAGCAGTAGTTGAAATAATAACCAATGAAACTAGTCATGCTCTTACGCTCTTAGCTAGACAAAGTACTCAGATGCGCACTGCTATATACCAGAATCGCTTAGCACTTGATTATTTGTTAGCAGCTGAAGGAGGAGTATGTGGTAAGCTGAATCTAACTAATTGCTATTTGAAAATAGATGATAAGGGTCAAGTAGTTGAAGAAATTGCTAAAGATATGCAAAGACATGCTTATGTGCCAGTACAGACTTGGCACTCATTGAAATTTCCTAACTGGTTTGCTAACCTCTTTTCATGGGTGGGAGGATTTAAGACTTTCATCGTTTTAGTACTAATTCTTGTTGCTGTTATCTTCTTATTACCATGTTTAATCCCATGTTGTATGCGTTCCATTCATAACACTATTGATAGTACAGTAGAGCGGAAGACCGCAACTAAAATAATGGCTTTATACAAAGCCAGTCCTAGTCGAAATCCTTCAATCATGATGTGATTCTTCTAAAGGTGATTTAACTCTCACACCTTATTAAGTAATAGGGTGAGATTAATCAAAGGGGGGAATGTGGCAGGTGCAGGCCTGTGACCCACGGTGTCTGACATAAGCAGGCCAGCATGGCTAGCTTGACCTGTAAATGAGGCCTGTGGAGAGGCATATAGGATTGCACATCCCCCAATATGCTGCTATTGTAAGATAGAACTCAGTAGAAGTATTGAATTAGCTTAGGTAAGCAGAACCAAGAGATGGAAAAATACAGAAAGACATGTTTAAAAGTTACTGATAAGAAAAAGTACATCTGCAAAGAAATAATTAGGAGTGCTGACAGATGAGTAGCAGAGCCCTGCTCCTCTGCACGCACAAATTGGTTCTATGGCCTTGAGAGTGTGAAAGTAACAAGTTGATGAACTGACCATTGTAATTAGGACTAGAAGGGGAGCATGCAGGTGTCATGCCCACAGAAGGGACATAATTGGATAAACTTATCAGTACCGGGACCAATGGAAGAGGTACGGGAGGTTACCGGGACCAATGAAATGTTTTTCTATACCTAGAATGGAACAGAAGTCTATAAAAGTTGTTGTAATGCTTGAAAACTTTGCTCAGCCATTTTGAAATTGACTGGTTCGAGACTTGTGCACAAATAAATGATTTGGACCTTCTGAACAGACTCCTGGTATCATTGGTTTGTCTGCGCTTTGCTGCTACAGAAGAAGGCAGACGCGACGCAGAAAAATAAATAAAAAAATTCTTCTGCGGTGACAGGAACACGACCTGCTGGCTCCGCGGAAAAGAAGAACTGGAGAGAGGCGGTTGGGAAAGGTGGGAAGGCAGCACGCAGGCACTGTGGGATGCTCCCAAAAGCTTTCTTACTGGACGCTGGGGAGCATTCCCGCGCAGGCTCCGTCGGTACCGACGATACCCATATGTGAAGACTCATTCCTGCTTGTTCCTGGAGATTACTTATTGCTTCTATATTTGACTGTTGAATCAAGACAAAGATAAAAGAAGTTATTTTTACTTTGGCTGAAGGAAGAAGCTCTGTTTTGCTTTATCTGTTATTTTGAAGCACATGCATAGAAGTAAGGACTATGAAAGCTCATATAGCCCAGTTTGTAAATGACCTGGAGCGAATACCTGAAACGTATCCTATTACAACATGCTTGAACTTTGTTTGCGTTTTGGGGAAATAAACCTTGTCATTTTTGCCTACACTCTCGGTCCATAATTACACTTCCTATTAGAAGGCTAGAACTACAATTCCCAGCATCCTTCACTGGAGAAAAAGTCTGTTCAACCTCTTACAAGGGAAGTAAATGGCATCCCTATTCCTCTAAGCCCTAGGCGGAGGGCTGGGGCATGACAACGTACATGCCCTCTGTACACCTGGTCTGAACCGGACGTGCAGAGAGCATTGCGAATCGGCCTTGTATGTCCGAGGCCAGCGACCACCCACTGCCCGCCCTAATGCCGCCCCCGATCCTCCCCTTTCCTGTCCCCGTCTGTCTTCCCTCTACAACCAGCGGGGAAGTTAGATGCCGGAGGGAAGGGGCACGAATAGCGGTTCAGAATTAGCTTGTCTGTCTCATCCCATACCTATTAACTAAGATCAACAGCACAAAACAATGTAAATCCCTATGATAGGCCCACTCTCACTAGACAGCTGGAACAGATTGCACTACAGACTGAAATGATATCGTCAGAATATATAGTCACACAAACAAAATTGCACTCCACCCTATTCAGCAGAACCATGTGAACACATTTCTTCCTAATACACCGCACATCTTGCCCTTCAGACTGGCCATTCACAGCAGATAGCACTGATCATGCCAATATCTTGGAGTGTATGCATTTACAAATCACCACAAAATCTCTGCTTTGTACACTGTGAGGTGTGGATCACTGTTTTATCCGAGAGGACATTTTTGAAGTATGAATATTTGTACTGTTTTTGGGTAGGAACTCCAGACAAAGAGTGTTTGTTAGTTGTGTTTTGGCTTGACAAAGAAAAGTATAGTCAAATGTATTCATCCCCAAGAATCTATTGGTATTGTTTTAGTGTCATCTTTTCTATATGGCCTTCATATTTAAGGCTCTGTCTAGCTAACTGAGCCCTTTCAGTATCATGTACATTAACAAGTTATCATCTTCTGGTTGTGGGCCCGATTTCCCTACAACCACGCTGTCATTTAACAAGGCCCAGGCCAGCTCTGCCTCTTCTGGCAGTGGGTCCGACCTGCCCACCATTGCACTGCCATTTTCCAGGATGGTTCTGCATCATCCAGTGGCAGGGTCCAGGCTTCCAATCATGGTGCCGCTATTCTCTCACTCACTTTGTGTTAATTGTAAGCTCCTTCTTTTAGAGCATAAAGCATTCTATACAGGCCACCCTCTGTATCTAGCTAATCACCTGATTGCCCTGTCCCCCATTAGGCCAATAAGATAGAAATATGTAAATCTTTTTCATTTTTTCCCTGTGAGTTGCTCACAGATGGAAACTACTTGTTTTACTGCATTTTTCTATATGGCATCATTTCTATGGAATTCACTACCACGCTCTTTACGGAATGAATCATCCTACACCAAATTTAAGTCGGGATTGAAAACTTTTTATTTTACAAATGCCTGTGAGGGATAAATTAACTACTAAATTAGCAACTATGCCTTCTTAATTTTCCCTTCTCCTGCCCTAGTATATATTAATATTGTATGCTATTCAAAGTTTCTGGCTTCCTGACCTACAGTATATGTCAATATTGTCTGTCTTTGGGTATTGTTTATTCTTGTTGTGTCATCTACTACTACTACTACTATTTAGCACTTGTATAGTGCCACGCACGCGGAGCTGTACAGCTACCTACAAGAGGCAGCCAAAATACAGAGACAGTCCCTGCCCGTCAGAGTCATGCTCATCGGAGCTTACAATCTAATCAGAACAATAGAGAGCATTGGTCAGTTTAGTGCAAGGCATGGTATGGTCTACACAATTGGTCATGAGAAATGACGGAGATAAGATAAGGATGGAAGTCAGGATCTGAAAGCAATGGTGAAGAGGTGGGTCTTCAACCTGGATTTGAAGTGGGCCAGGGAGGGTGCCTGGTGTATAGACAGAGATAGGTTGTTCCAGGCGTAGGGTGCAGCAAGGAGAAAGGAGCAAAGTTGGGAGTTAGCGGTGCGGGTGAAAGGCATGGATAGAAGTAATTTGACAGGGGGCGGAGCCTGGAACGAAGCAGAGTGGCTGTGTAGAGCGTCGCTCCGGAGGGGCCTAGTAAAGAATCCTGCAATTGTGCTGAATACTAGTGGAGGAAGTCAGAGATTGTCAAGCCCCGACGAACTGGAGAGATGTCGGGACCCAAACCTGCACGTTTGGACTCTGCCATGAGTCAGGGAACGAGCGCGAAGAGATCTAAGACAGAGCCTCCATCCCCACAGAAAATGGCGCCGACGCGAGAATATCCCGAGGCCATTCAAGAGCTGCTAGTGGAGGTGCATGCGATAAAAGAAATAGTGTCGGCAAACAGCGAATCGCTCGCTACTGTGCAGGAGGACATGAGCAGACTCAAGAGTGGCATGGAGAGCCTCAGTCTTCGCCAGGAACAGATGGAGCAGCGAGTGATGGCGCAGGAGGAAAGAATGAAGGCCGTGGATAAGCAGGCTAAGCAAATCAAACAGTTGCAGAAAGAACTGGAGGATAATAATAACAGATCCCGCCGGAACAACATTAGGATTGTGGGTGTCCCTGAAGGGGCTGAAGAGAAGGATATCTTTGCCTTTTTGCACAAATTGATTCCTACTACGCTGCAGCTTGCCTTTGACATGCCTTTCGAGATTGAGAGAGCGCATCGGGTACCCTCGCAGCCCCTGGCGGGTAATAACTGGCCTCGGCCGATAATCCTCAAAGTTTTGAGGCATCAGCAGGTTCTCAGAATCATGGAAGCGGCTCGTGCTAGATCTCCCATTGAATTTGAAGGGCACAGGCTGATGTTTTTTCCTGATTTTGTGAAGAGTACTGTGGATAAGCGGAAGAAGTTCCTAGAATTGAGGCCCAGACTGCAGAGGCTACAGGTGAGATTCGGACTCCTTCACCCTGCCAGAATGAGAATTACGCTACATAACAGCACAAGGACCTTTGAAGATCCTGAGACTCTATTTGCGTTCATCGACGAGAAAGAACAAGAACTGATGTGATGAGTATAACTGAATGAGACTCTTAGTTTAGTCTTTGGGCTGTCGTCTCGGGCCAATATGAAGAGGTAGACGGTCCAAAGTAGGGCCTCTATATACCGGGACTTTGTCTTTAACTATTATGAGGAAACCGTGTAGGCTGTCTTCAATATTTAGGATGATTGTACAATTGCTTAGGAACTTTTGTTGTCTTGAAGCTCCTCTGTACCTGCTCTGCTTGCTCTGGGTTTACTTGGTTGGTTCTTGGGTCTCCTCCCCACCCTGGGGTCCTTTAAGAATTGTTTTGTGTTGGGTATTTGCTGGGGATTAGTTATTGTCAATTACAAGGTACAGGCAATTGCACGAATAAAGCAGGTGAAGTGTTGCTGGGCACTGTCTATGAAGGAGCTAAGCGCATATAAGTATGATAACAACTTGATTGAGAGACTTAAGGCCTTGAGTTGTCGGACGAGATATGGCGCCTATTAAATTTCTGTCCTTAAACGTAAAGGGCATAAACAGTCCTATAAAGCGAAGGAAAATCATTCTCTACGGTAAACAAGAAAAAGGTGACATTTTAATGCTGCAGGAGACTCACCTTAGCGAGAAGGAATCACTAAAATTGAATATAAAACCTTTCAGGCTAGTAGCCTTTTCTGCGGCAAGGGGCAAACATAATGGAGTAGCCATCTTGGCCCGTAAGTCTCTCAACATTATTGTACATCAAGTTAGAGCAGACCAGGAAGGAAGATGGGTTAAAGCTTGTGTTAAGGTGGGGGCTCTAGAGTTAGTCTTAATGAATGTTTATGCTCCTAATAGGGATTGTCCGGATTTCTTTTGCTTGTTGGCGGAGGAAATGCAGGCAGAGCCCTCTTCTCTGAAAGTGTTTTATTTTAATTATTTATTTAATTGTTTTTATATACCGCACTATTTATCATCAGCACGGTTCACAGGGAACGTATTTGTGCAAAGAGGGGACTTCAATGCACTCACAATAAACAGGGTAAATAAAACATGGATAACAGGTTAACAGGTAGCAACTATTTACACTTAGGTATGCAGGCTTATACACCTGTTGGGAGGCGATTTGAATCTGGTGGTGGATGCCCTTGTAGACAGGAAGCCACCTAAGACTCTGGGACCGACTAAAGCGCAGAGGGTCCTTAACGTCCATGATGGGGGAGATGGGGTTAGTGGACGCATGGCGAATGTTGCACCCTGGGGACTTGGACTTTACTTTTTTCTCTCCCCCCCATCAATCTCTGTCGCGAATTGATTATATCCTCATATCTAAGTCTTTGGTCCCAAACTTGATCGCGGCAGAGATTCATGCGATGCATCTCTCGGATCATGCTGCTGTCTCGGTGGTGCTGCAGGATGATGCGTTGAGTTCCCCAAATAATAGGTGGTCTTTTGATAGAGCATTGCTGGAGAACGAAGATTTTCGTTTAAAGATTCAGGAGGCCATCCAGGAATATTTTCTCTTTAACACCCCACATCTGTCTACAGGATGGGCTAGATGGGAGGGTTTGAAAGCCTTTCTGAGAGCCGTCATCACCAGTTTTAGTATTGGATTGGCGAGGCGGCGCGGAGAACAGCTGAGAGCTCTGGAGACGCAAATTAGAGCCGGGGAGCGGGTATTAGAAACATAGAAACATGATGACAGAAAAAGACCACATGGCCTATCTAGTCTGTCCTTCCATAACAACAACTACAACAGTCCACTTTTTACCTTTAGAGATCCTCTGTGTTGGTCCCATGCTTTTTTGAATTCAGTTACTGTCCTCATCTCTACCACCTCCACTGGGAGACTATTCCATGGATCCACTACTCTTTCTGTAAAGAAATATTTCCGCATATCACTCCTGAATCTATCTCCCTTCACCCTCATCCCATGTCCCCTCATAGCAGAACTTGCTTTCAATTGAAAGAGGCTCTCTCCCTGAACATTTATGCTACGGAGGTATTTAAACATCTCAATCATATCACCTCTATCCCGCCTTTCCTCTAAGGTGTACATATTAAGATCCTTAAGTCTGTCCTCATATGCTTTATAATGAAGCCCATTAATCATTTTAGTAGCAACCCTCTGCACCGACTCCATCCTGTTCACATCCTTTTGAAGGTGTGGTCTCCAGAATTGCACACCATACTCCAAATGAGGTCGCACCAAAGACTTATACAGAGGCATTATCACCTCCTTTTTTCTGCTAGCCATTCCTCTCCGTATGCACCCAAGCATCCTTCTAGCTTTTGCCGTCGCCTTTTCTACCTGTTTAGCTACTTTAAGATCATCAGACACAACCACGCCTAGGTCCCGCTCTTCTTTAGTGGACAAAAGTACTTCACCTCCTATATTGTATTGCTCCCTTGGATTGCTGCAGCCCAAATGCATGACCTTACATTTTTTAACATTAAATCCCAGCACCCATAATTCTAGACCATTCTTCAAGCTTAGCTAGATCCCTCCTCATGTTATCTACACCTTCCTGGGTGTCTACTCTATTGCAGATTTTGGTATCATCCGCAAAGAGGCAAACCTTACCCGACAGCCCTTCCGCTATATCACTAACAAAGATGTTAAAAAGAATCGGACCAAGGACAGATCCCTGGGGCACACCACTGGTAACATCCTTCTCCTCAGAGTGAGCTCCATTTACTTGTACTCTTTGTCGCCTCCCACCCAACCAATTTCTAACTCAAGCAGTAACTTTAGGGTCCATCCCTAGGGTGCTCAGTTTGTTTATAAGTCGCCTGTGAGGAACAGTGTCAAAGGCTTTACTGAAATCTAAATACACCACATCTAGAGCTCTCCCTCGGTCCAACTCCCTGGTCACCCAGTCAAAGAAATCAATCAGATTTGTCTGACAAGACCTGCCTCTGGTGAATCCATGCTGCCTCGGATCCTGTAATCCGCTGGACTCCAGAAACCTCACTATTTTCTCTTTCAGCAGCGTTTCCAATAATTTACTCACCACCGAAGTTAAACTAACCGGCCTGTAGTTTTCAACCACATCCTTACTTCCGCTTTTGTGTAAAGGCACCACATGAGCCTCTCTCCAGTCTTTTGGCACCATTCCCGACTCCAACGAGGCATTGAAAAGGTCAGTCAGTGGAGCTGCTAGAACGTCTCCAAGTTCCCTCAGTATTCTAGGGTGTATCCCATCCGGTCCCATCGCTTTGTCTACTTTAAGTTGAGCTAGTGGCTATTGACTAAGAGGTCAGATCCCTGTATTCTTTTACGGCTCCAAAGGCTGCGTTTGAGGTATAATCAACTTTTAACGTCAGAGGCCTCGCAGTGCGTTAAAGCCCAGGAGGGTACTTACTATAGTGAAGGGAATAAGGCTGGCAGACTTCTTGCCAATGCGTTGAGAGCCCGTAAGGAAGCTAGCAGAATTGCTGCTATTAGAGATCAGGGAAGGTCGGCGCTGGTGGTTGGAGACTGAAATTGCTGAGTCTTTTAGAGTCTTTTATGCACAACTGTATGCCTCTGAGACGGAATGTCTGCCGGATGCTTTCTCACAGTTAATAGACGAGTTTCATAGGCAGGTGGTAGAGCCGGAGTTGGCAGCTAGCCTTGACAAACCAATTTCTTTAGTGGAGATACAGTGTGCCATTGACTCCCTGGCGACTGGGAAAGCCGCCGGGCCGGACGGCTTGCCTTCAGAATTTTTTAAGACTTTTGCTAAGGACTTGGTACCATTTTTGCAGCAATATTTTCTTGCCCTGTTGGAAGAAAGCCCACAGATAAGTTCTTTCGCCGCAGCAAATGTGGTAGTGATTGAGAAGGCAGTGAGGGATCCACAATTGGTGAGTAATTACCGGCCAATCTCTCTACTTAACGTGGATTATAAGATATATGTAACTGTATTGGCGCGGCGTCTTGCCAAGGTGATTCCCTCTCTGGTTCACCCTGATCAGTGCAGATTTGTCGAAGGTAGGTCGACAGCGAATAACGCTAGGCTTTTTTGTCATGTTTTGGCTGGGGCAGAGGTAATGGATGGCCCGCTGGCTGGATTGTCATTGGATGCCGAAAAGGCGTTTGATCGGTTGGAGTGGGCTTTTTTGTTTTCTGCTCTTAAGTGGTTTGGCTTTGGTGTAGGGTTTGTCAACTTTGTTAAAGTATTGTATGCCTGGCCTTTAGCGAGTATCTGCGTTAACAATACCCAATCTCGTGAACTCCTCCTGGGTCGTGGATCGCGACAGGGATGCCCACTATCCCCAATGCTGTTTAATATTGCTCTGGAACCTTTAGCCTTGTTGCTACGACAAAATCCTCGGATACAAGGTTTCAATATGTTGGGCAAAGAGATCAAACTGTCAGCCTATGCTGATGATCTTCTCTTGTTTACCACCCCAGATTCGATTCCCCACATTTTAGACCAGATTGAAAGGTACTCGGTCCTTTCAGGGTACAAGATCAATTGGACTAAGTCAGTAGCTTTTGCTCTTAATTCTCGTACTTTCAAGGGTATGATGTCGGAGTTTCCCTTCGTTTGGGAGTCAAAACCGGTGAAGTACCTAGGTGTCCACTACTGTCACCCCTTAGAGGAAACAGTTCGTTTTAATTCAAAGTCGGTAGTATCTATTATACAGTCACTGACTACAAAGTGGTCTCCATTGCGATTAACGTGGTGGGGGCGACTGGAGACAATTAAAATGGCAATAGTTCCTAAAATAAATTACATTCTGGAAATGTTGCCAATCTATCTTCCGGAGCAGACATATCGACAGATGGAGAGGCTCTTAATTTCCTTTCTGTGGAATGACAAGCCTCCCAGAATTTCACTTAAAAACTTAGGGCTAACAAAGAAAATGGGGGGGTGAACTTCCCAGACTTTCGGCTTTATCATAGTGCCTTCTTGATGAAGCAAGGGGCCAGATGGTCGGAGCAGCTGAATGAGCAAAGTCCAATCTGGCTAAGCCTTGAGGAGAAAATGGCGGCCCCCTTCCCCCTACATCGAATGCAGGGTATGGTATTCAGTGATGCATCTTCTTCAAGGCCCCAGATGGTCTTGGACACACAAAGGGCTTTTCAGAACTTGTTACAGGCCAGTAGATCAGATGAGGTGTTATCGGAGAGGCTTTCCTTGTGGTGTAATCCTCTTTTTAAGGTGCAACGCAAATCCATTGCATGGAAACTCTGGTATAGTAGGGGCATATGGACTGTTGGGCAGCTGATTGCCAAGGGTGTATGGAAAAGTTTTGGGGAGTTGCAGAGGGAATTTCATCTTCCGGGGTCAGCGTATTTCCAATGGGCCCAGCTGAAGCATTGTGTTGCGGGGGTCCTTGGAGGTGTGCGGCAACTGAAGACTGAGGGGAAGCTGGAAACCACAATTGAACAAGAGCAGGGAACTACTGGGAAGGCCTCCCTTTTGTACAAAGTTTTGAAGCAAGTCGGTCCTGGAGTCTCGAGTAACCTGGGAGGTGCTTGGGAGAGGGATACTGGCATCGCCCTGTCACAAACGGGTTGGGAGAAATTCTGGTCTACCCATGTACGGATTACCAAGTCTGCCTCTGTTACTCAAACGCTATTCTTTTTTGCCCATAGGGCTTATATCACCCCCGTGCGCCTTAGCAGGTGGAACAAAATGGCAAATAATAAATGTTGGTTTTGTCAAAAAGAAATTGGCACTTTTAGACATGTTGTCTTTGACTGTCCTAAGCTCCAAACTTACTGGTCGCAGGTATGGGAATCCGTACAAAAGGTTCTAGGCCTTAGTGCCCCCCTCACATGGGAAACTGTAGTTTTTCGCTCAGTTTCGGGCATCTCACTAAGGTGTGACAAAGATGCGTTTCTTCTAGATTTTTTGTTAGGCATTGCCCTATGTCATCGGATACGGAATTGGAAGGAAATTTCCTGCCTCCATTGGCAAACATGGTGGGGTCTAGTTTGTATTTATAGTAAATTTGAACTAATGCCCCGGAAGGAGGAGGAGTAAATGGAGAGTGCTACTGGAGTTCGGGGAAGCGGCCAAATGTTAATGTGCCCAAAGAGTTGGGTGCCACTTCAAGTAGACAATTGCTTGGTTTGTAGTTATATCTTGTCCAGCAGTGTGGTGTTAACTTGATAGGACCTGGGGTGGGGGGGGGGGGGGGGCGGGGGGGGGGGGGAGAGGAAGTGTGGGTTTTTTTTGTTGTATGCTGTGTTATATGTTGGATTGTTTATTGTTTATTGTTTGTTTTGTGACAAAAACTTAAATAAAATATTAAAAAAAAAAAGAAGTAATTTGTTAGTGGAGTGCAGGTTCCGAGAGGGGACCTAGGGAGAGATAAGAGATGAGAGGTAATGAGGGGCCATAGAGTGAATGCATTTATAGGTTAGTGTCTCCCCATTTGAATTTGTAAACTGCTTTGTTATGATTTACAGGAAGGCCTTATATCAAAATTATGAATAAACTAAACAAAATTAATTTTACCTTTTTCGTTTTCTTTTCCCCTATTCTTTATGCATTTGTTTTTTGCACATACACAAAACTGATGTGTATGGATGGACAGAGAGACAGACTGACCCTCTACGATAGGTGCGTCTGCTATGTGCGAAACGTGCCTAAAAAGCCTGCCCCCTCCTCCACAAACTGCTAATGGTGTTGTTTTTGTTGAAATCATGTGCACTATGGGAGCAAATAAAGAGCTTTCGGTTCAAACCAGACATTTATGAAAAGCTAGAAATTTGCCAGACATTAACTCAATGAGAAGTGGTGCAGCTAAGTGACTTCCAGCAGAGTCTGTCTTACTTGCTTTTCTCTGCCATTAACTCAGTATCTAATATTCTGTGGTGGTCTGGCATTGATGCAGTGCAGTGTCCCTTTGAGTCAGTCCTGACTCCTGGCAACCCAGAAGCTCCTGGGTTTTCTTGGCAGTGTCACTGGAAGTAGATTGCCAGGCCTTTCTTCTGAGGCAATGGAGGGTTAAGTGACTTGCCCAAGGCCACAAGGAGTGCTAGTGGGAATTGAACCCTGGTTGCTTGGTTACCAAGCCAGTGTTCTAACCACTAGGCTACTCCTCCTCTCCTCTGGCATTGATAGATGCTGTTATTACGCACAGTACCATGCATGAAGGCCTCAAATACGTCCATGGAGTAGTCTGTGCCAGTCCTACAGTAGCTTACCCCCATTGCATCTGTTCATTTCTAATCTGGTTTTTCTTAGAAAAACTGTAGCTCAAAAAGCCAATACACAGAGTAGAACTCAAAAGTAGCTCCTTGGTAACCCTTTCTTTTTAAATCCACAATTTATTTATTTATTTATATATTTTTTTTTTATTTTTTATTTCTGAATTTTCAACAAATACATCAATCAATATTCCATACTTGAAAGAAATGGAAAGGTAAGGATCACAGAAATCATTAAAACAAAAGGAAATACCCCAATTAGAATAATAATACAGAGCATTTACCTAACACTACCAGCCCACAAATACCGGAGGGGGAAGAAGCACAGAAAGAGGCTAGATGTTATAGATATTTATCAATCAAGAAATAACCATTAATAATAAAGTAAAAAAAATAGGACCGAGTGGCGTGAGTTCAACATAAGTGCCCAAGATGAGTCGATCTAAGTGGGCTCCACTGGAACTGGAACATCCCGAAGGGCAGCTCTCCCATCCAAAAACGTACGCAGTTGTTTAGGATCATAAAAAATAAATCTAGCCGAAGCCGACCTTATAAGGCATTTACAGGGAAATTTCAATATAAAGGAAAAACCTAACAAAACCACCTCAGGACGCATGGTCAGAAACCTTTTCCTTTTTTCCTGAGTTACAAAAGAAACATCAGGAAAAATCCAAACTTTCTGACCAAAAAATTTTTTATCAGACTTTCTAAAGAACAATCTCAGGATCCAAGACCTATCCGGCTCTAGAACAAATGTTACTAAAAGAGTAGCTCTCCTAGTTATTTCCTCATCAGAAGCCTCTAATACTTGAGAGAGGTTCAGAGTATCAAGACTATCCCCTTGTTCACCCACCGCATTAGCAACCACATTAACAGAACTAGAGCGTTTTTTCATAGGTAAATAATATACTTTAGAGGTGGGGGGAAGGGCATTTTCCGGCAACCCCAAAACTTCCCTCAAATAGTTCTTAAACAACTCTACCGGGGAAACAACAGAAGAAACAGGAAAATTAACAATTCGCAGATTTAACTTTTTGGAGAAATTCTCCAACTTCTCCAACTTAGCATTAATTACCGTGCTTTCCCTAACAAGGGAAGAGCACTGAGTCTTCAAATTAACTACTTGTGTAGAAAAAACTTCTAACGTTTGAGCAGAGTCTTTATTGGCTTGTTCCTGTCCATACAACCTTGCCTGAAAGTCCTGTGCAGTCTTCTCCATAGTGTCCAATCGCTTGGAAACGGAGCACTCCAATGAAACAATTGCAGACCAAATGGAGTCCAAAGTTACTACCGCTGGTTTCTCCAGGGTAATGCCGCCAGCTGTAACCCCGGGTCTCCCTGCATCCCTCGAGGCAGACAACTCCGTCTCGCTAGACCGCTGGGACTCCGGATCTCCTCTAAGCACTTTCGGGGTGGCCAGAATACCCTCACCACTTCCTCCAGCGATATGCGGCACACCCGCCTCTGGCATTCCTCCTGAATACGGCATATCAGAGGCTCCCTCGTTGAGGCACATCCGCAGCCGGGATTCCAGACCAACAGGCAACAAAGAGGGCTCACCAGGCGGCACACGTTGCTCGAAATCCACAATTTATAAACATATATTAATTTAGATAATCTATGGGTTGAGATTTTATTTACTTTAATGGATTTGTATAATTAGGAGCCAATTTTCACACAGCTCATAGAGCTGCAAAGTCCTTGGCTACATTTTATCTTCACCTTCACTTTCAAAATGGCCCATGGAAGAAGGTATCCCCAGATTCTTGAGCCTGCAGGTGCTTTCTCTGACTAACACAATGCACTTTTAAAATACTAATGTAGGGGCATGCTTGCTACCACCCTAACCCTGCCCACAAAGGCTCCTGCTAAAAGCTGCTGAAAGTATGCCTGTTGTGGAATTACACACGTATGTTTACACGCCTACAGGGTTGGCAGTTTTCCAAAGGCCCATTCCTATGCGTCTAATATTGTTTTACTTGTGGAAATGGCTTTGAGAATTGCCTTTTTTTTTGGCCAGAAACTACATTCGATGACAAAATGCAGATAGCTACAACTGTGACTCTCAGCTATTCAAAATGTAATGAATCACAAGTAGATCATTTAAATGTTTATATGCAACATTTTTATACCGCTAACTGTACACACATCATAGCAGGTGACAATCAAAATAATAGGTGAGCTGGAGATGAGCATAAAAACTACAGTTTCAAACCTGGGACATTCCAAGGCAGGTAATGCTGGCTTTTCCTGACCAGAAGGCCTGATTCCTGCCCAGCCTTTTGTCAGGTGGAGAAATTTCTTGTGGACTTTGTGTCCTCTCTTATATTTTGTCACTTTCTCCCACTCATTGAGGGTAATTTTAGAACAGGTCACATAATATATGTTGCCTAAGATATGCCTGTTTTCAAAATTACTCCACCGAAATCACATGCATACATTGATTCCTGTTATTCAATAAAATATTTGTCAAGAAAATTTCCGTACATACTTATAAAAATCAAAAAGTATCCCACCCCAATCCCTCCGAACAACTCTGCTAGTCACAGCTAAAAGTCTGCATGAAATATCATTATGGAGGATGTTTACTAAAGTGTACTAACCGTTAGTGATGCTTTTAGTGCGCCATGCGCAGTACCCTGCACTATAAATCAAATGCTAACAACTAGCTCACAACTGGGTGGGGACTGGGTGGGTTAGGGAATTGATACGCAGCATGGTTAGCCCAGGTTCTTGGGTGTGCTCCAACTGTGACTGCTGCCTTTAGACACCTCAGTGGGTGGCGTTGTGCCCCCCATGTACTAGTTAACATGGTGCAGCATGACTGCAATGCACTACAGCAAGGAGATGGACACACATGCCCCCTGAGGGTAGCACAGGCCTCTGCACTAGATTCACAGCTCAATCAAGTCAACTTAGTGCACGTTAATAAACAGGTCTCTATGTGCATAATTTTACTCATAGAAACCTCAAGCGATTTTACAACAAGCCATTCTTGCACATAAATCCTCATTTAAGAATGTAAATGGATTTTAAATTTCCTCCATCGGAGGTAATTTTATAAGGTAATTCCTGCACATATATGGCCACAGATTGTATAAATGAACTCTTGTATAATATCAACCAATGTGGGCATTCACATGGATGGTAAGAACATAAGCACACACATAGATTATAAAATACTATAAATTATGCATGAACTTCAAAAATATAGGCGTGGGCCTTTGCACCAGTTCTAGGTGTAACGCTGCTCTCTGCATGGTCCAGGCAGATGCTGTGGAACAGATAGACAGAACAAGGGAACACTAAGTTTTTCTGAGCTCCCCTAGACTATTAAGAATAAGGCTATTCAAGATTTTTGGCACATTGACACACTCTCATTCACCCTTCCCAAAAATTACTATTACTACTGCAAGGCGTATGCAGCGCTGTACAGACACATGTACTGTAAAAGACTGTCCCGCTCATCAGCGCCCAGACCAGAAGTTTGGGTTCCGAACCAAGGGTTTACTTAAACTTAGGGTCACTGATAAACAACTTTAATTTTGAACAACTTACAATCTTACAGAATAACTAAAATTCAATAAAGAAGTTTCTTCCTGTAAAGCAGAGTATTTATTGTACCATAGTCCTTACTTACATCATTTGTACTCTTAGTTAAGGTGTACGGTATAACCAGCTTTATATATTTAATAACTTAATCTTCTATCTGCCCAATCCACTATCAACAAAGCATTTAGGTTTAGGGCTGTTTGCCTTTAGTTCTCCGGTACTGTAAGGACTCACTTCCCTTTGCTTATCTCACAAAGGATATAAAAAGACTTGAAATGGTTCAGAGGATGGCAACCAAAAATGATTTGGAGCCTGCGCCAGAAGACATATGAGAAGAGACTTGAAGACCTAAATATGTATACTCTAGAAGAGAGGAGGGACAGGAGAGATATGATACAGATGTTTAAATACTTAAAGGGCATTAATGAACAAACAAACCTTTTTCTAAGAAGGAGAAGCTATAAAACTAGAGGGCATAAAATGAAGCTGCAAGGAGGTAAACTTAAAAGCAGCGTCAGGAAATACTTTTTCACTGAATGGATGGTGGATGCTTGAAATCTCTTCCCGATGGAGGTGGTGGGGGAAAAATTATCTGCTAATTATATCTGCTCTCTGTTTCTGCATTCTCCCCTCCCAGTATATTCTGAGATTAAATTTCAAAGCTTTCAGGCCTGCAAGCTAATTTCCAAATGAAAACTTCCAAGATAGTTACCCTTTGAAATCAGTGTCACAAAGTTATTTTTTACCTGCATCCTTCACACACACAAAGGATTTGGGCATAGGACTCCTCATAAATGCATATAAAGTTTGCATCATTTCCAGGAAACTGGAATGCATATCTGTGCACAGTACAAAAACCTCTGGTCCTGCCAACATAGAGTATTCTTATTCTAGATGTACTGACCTGATAGAATGAGAAGCAAGCGTAGATGCTCACAACTGTCACTCACTATTCAATTCCCTTGGAACCCACTCCCTCAAGATAGGCCTGCTAAATATTCACTCCCTCCATAATAACCACCATTTGGTCCAGGACTTATTAGTGGCCCTTGGATTAGAGAAACTCTATTTGGCTCACTGATGGGATACTTTCTATATATCTCAAGCTTGCCTTCCAGGCTTTTTATTTCATCAAATCAACCAGGAACAGAAAAGAGGTGGAGGTCTGGTTATACTTTACTCCAGCAAATGATTAGCTTGCTTAATGCTCCTCTCATTTCTGTCAAAAGCTTAGCATTTTGTCTTGCCATCTCTCCCCCCCCCCCTTTAGACTTCTTACTTATTTGCTGTCTCCTTTATTTCAAGGACTCTCTCTAGGTTACTCTGTTTGATATCTCTTCAACCTCAGACCTCTCTTCCTTCATCCCAATGAATGACTACAACATCCATATAAATAAACCTCTTTCTAGTTTAGAGAAAGGCTTCATATCTACCACACATGGTCTAGGTATCACACAATTAATGATTAAACCATCCCCCATAACAGGTCATACCTTAGATATTGTCTTCACTTTTGATAATTCCGTTAATCAGCTTAGCAATTTTGTTTCCACTCCCTTACCATGGACCAATTTTCTGATCTTAATCTTCACATGCTTCTTCCATACTAGTAAATTCACTTCTACTACTAGGGTGACCGGAAATTACTTACCCTTCATGTAGATTCCTTAGCCACTGACTGTAGCTTATTCCCTGACAGTTTTTATATTTTTACCTTGGATCATCAGGCTGTCACCTGGGACTCCATTTTGACTGCTTCTCTTGAAAAAGTTGCTCCACCTAAAAAATATACTGCCCCACTTAATTGTGACTATTCCTCATATCACCTCAATAAAGAGCTTTAATATGTTGACCCAATTGGCACTTTACAAGAAGCAGACTAAGGACAACTCATTGGCTGTTAAATTTACAAAAAAGGACTATTATTCCTCTCTGATTGACTCTGACTCCAATTCCCAAAGACTGTTTAGAATCATCAGGGAGCTAACACATCTTGGGCCTCCAATGCAACCTACTGACCTTACCACATATTATTTTACTACTGCCTTTTTAAACAAGGTTAAATTTCTTCAAGATTTGCTCCCTCCCACTGCTCCCTCCATTGCTGCTGCAGTATATGGAGATCAATTTCCATCATCGACTTCACTCCTGATCATGCCTGAAAAGTACAGAACACCCAATACCTGTAGCACCTTCTCAATCTTTAAGCTCCATACTCTTTACTCTATTGGCAAAATCTTGGCATCCATGAATATGATAACTGCTCTGACTGACCCTCTGTCCTCCCACTTCATTAAATGACTCACTGACACTCTCATGCTATTTTTGCATTCCATGGTCACCTCTAGCCTTGAACAGGCCATATCCCTGATATCCGGAAGAAGGCCAGTATTTGCCCACATTTGAAAAATGCTAAATCAGACCTCTCTGTCATAACTTAGCCTATATGAAATTTTCCCTTTGTTGCTAAGTTACTAGAGAAAATTGTTGTGCTTTAATTCTCTGGATTCTTATTTATACTAAGACAATTTCTTCATCGCAGTTGGACTAGTTTCCAGCTCTTTTACAGTACTGAACTGTCTCTGATTGGCATCACTGACTTTATTAGTACTGTGGTAGTATGGTATGCAGTGGGAAGGGGTTTTCTGTACAACACAGGCCAGACAGCAGTTCAGGGAAAAAACGGAGTTACTTACCTGTAACTGAGTTCTCCGGGGACAGCAGGATAAGTCAGCCACAATTGGTGACGTCATCCGACGGCGCCGAGACGGAAGTACTCTCCATAGCTCAGAAGGGCTTTTGCCCTTCTGAGCATGAGCCAACTGGCCCCACCCCCGGCCCGCCCCTAGCTGACCAGTTCGTCACTAGCTGAGCCTTAGCCGCTAGGAGGCGGGCACCAGTTCCAGAGGACTAGTCCTTCCCCCTACCAGGGGAGGAGGGTGGGATGTGTGGCTGACTTATCCTGCTGTCCCCGGAGAACTCAGTTACAGGTAAGTAACTCCGTTTTCTCCTAGGACAAGCAGGATGAGTCAGCCACAATTGGTGTCTCCCAAGCAGCCATGCGCTGTGGTGGATGGGGGAAGGACGAGGCTGAGGTAACCTCATCAGGGCCAGCGCGCCTTCCTGCGTGCCACAGCAAGAGCATGTGGGTTTGCAGTTGGCATGTCTTAGGAAGAGCCTGTGGGCTTGCAGTCGGGCAGCATGCAATGAAACAGCTGCGGTTGTGAATTATGCCGATGCTGGGCGACCTCCAGATGATGAAGCACGCGAAGCACGCATATGCAACAGCTGCGATGCGAAGTATGCGGATCATAGGTGGTCAAGTACAGCGGGGCTTCAGTCCAGTAGCCACAAGGGTAGTGTGGATGAGAGCCTCACTACGGCGTGAAGGAGCATTGAGACGATGTAAGGGCATTGCTTGGATCCATAGGTGGGTCTACTGGAGCTAGGGCCCACAGCCTGTACCATGCCATGTGGTAATCCCTAGGAGATGAGGACTACGTAATGCTCATAGGTGATGACGGCTACATCATGCTCTTATGTGGTAACTCTTAGATGATGGTGACCTAGACTTGCCACTGTAGAAGAACAGACTGGCTTAGGTGGGCTCATTAGGCCACGGTATATCCTATGTTGATATAATAGCAGCGAGTAGCAAGCTCTGTGCTACGAGATATGCAAGAGATGCCCTTCAAGCCTGCGGTAGGTTTGCATATGTAGTAGAGGAACATAATCTGTCAACAGGGTCAGGCTATGCCTGGTGTGAGTGTGTGCGTGCAGTTATCAGGGAGTGAAGCACGCTAGTGCCTGAGGGAGGGCAGGTAGTGCCCCTCGCAACCGTTGCACTTCGTGTTCGCCACGTGGCGAGTGATCAATTTTTTTTTTTTTTTGAGGCCGTGGTCGCGACTGACTGGGGTATCATATCGTCACATACCACCAAGGGCCTTAGTGTAGGGCATTAGGCACCGCTATACGGAGTGGGGGGGCGATGGTTTGCATCTCCCGGCCTAGGTCAGAACAAGTGATCGTGGCGCACTTTCCATGGTGCGAGTAGGTGGCTGAAATCAGATTTTTGCACGCAATTAAGCGCTGCCCTTGGGCTGATCATAACGTAAGAAGTCAATCTAGCGTTCACAAGGCTGGCCTTGAATCTGCCTCCCTGCCCTTACACGCTCCTTGATAGGGCTTGGATGCTTAGCAGGGTCCATTGATACGGGGACTGTATTGGCAGTAGCCTGACTGGGCGTTCTGTGACGTTCTGTGGTCGTACGCAGCGTCTGCGTGTATTGCACCCTCGTGTCGCCACTGTTAGGGGCCCAATTCATGTACTGCACCCTCGTGTTGCCGCTGTTAGGGGAATAGGAGCTCCTTGACAGCAATGAAGCGATGCGGAGACCGGGACGTGGAAGGTGTTTTCCCCCCATGCTGGTGGGCAGCAATCTGTTAGGCACCTCAACCTTGAGGGAGCCGGAGGCAGGTCTCTGCGGGTAATTGCACCAAGCTCTGGCCCTTATGTGGTATCTGCGGATATCGTCACATACAACCAAGGGCCTTAGTGTAGATGAATAGAAGGTGCGAGGTCCGCAATGAGCCTCCTGTTAATAACACCTCAGCTGGCCCTGTTAATCGGGTCCTGAGGGGGGGTTGAACCCCTGATCCCTGCCCCATCGGTCCGGGTTTAAGTGCTGAGGTTCTGCTCTGTCCGATAGCTGCCGGCCTTATTGCATATATGGGAGCGCTGGGATTTGAACCTGTGACCTTCTGGTCTTAGAAGTACTGGCCCTGTCCACTGCACCACCCTGTGGTAGCTCACAGAGTCATTGAACAGGGATGGGGTTGCGGCGACAACAGTTGAGTTGGGGCTTGAACCCGCGTCCTTCAGTTTCTGAACACACTGGCGGCTCCTGTCCCAGCTGGGGCTGAGCCCACGACCTTTAGCTTATGAACCCACTGTGAGTGGTGCATCACCGTGCTGCCACAGAGATGAGGGTTGTCTTCTGCATGCTCTCTGTATGCTGTGACTGTTGTTTCCGATAGACCCCGATGCGGTATGAGCTTAAGAGTGGCTGGTCATGCCCTGCAGTTATTCGAGCTTCCTGATCTTCTAGGAAGTGTAGCTGTAGGTGGACCCGCAAGCATTCTTTAGGAGTGACAGGAAGGGCATCTCACCATAGCTGGTTGGGATGACAAGCCTTTCTCTGGGTGCCACAGCAAGTTCGATTCGTAGGGCAGGCAAGCAAGCATAGCTGTCCTGCATGTGACGGTCTGCCTAAGGGTAAGACATCGACTCACTATCCCTGGCAGGAGGGAGCTCACTTGCTTCTCTACTTCGGGCAGGGACTCGGAAACTTTCCCTTTGGACGCCGGGGCGCGCTTCCGTGCAGGCTCCGTCGGAGCGACGATAGTCGCCTGTGAAGACTCACTCCTGCTTGTTCCTGGGGAAGAGGCTCGCCCAGGGGCACAAGCAGAGGCTCGGGTGAATCGTGTGCCGAGAGGGGTGCAGCAGGCGTGTCCTGATTGGGGATCTGATAGAGCCTGTAGTCGGGACCTCTTTTGGGAGGAGATGCAGAAGGAGTCCCAGAGTGCGATCCACTGGGGCAGTATCTAGGTCCCTTAATTGCCTGGTAGGTGGTCACGTATTTTCATGTCATTTTGAAAGTATCAGCCTCTCCTTGAAGGGGATCCGCAAGCCGGGGAACCATGGTGGTGTAGCAGGTAGGATGGTGGTAGGTACTGCCACCAGGGCTGGCAGTTAGGCTGCTGGTCCCAATCGTGACGTGACTGGAATCTGGCTGCCATGGTTCCATTTGCGACGTGGCTGGGATCTGGTTGCCCCATACTGGCTGAGATGCTCGGGGCGTCCCGAGCAGCCGACGGTATCGGGTGGCACGGCATTGATGGAATCCCTGGGGATACGGGGCCAATTACCAGTAGGGTTTCAGGTGGCCCAGCTGGGATTTGGAACTGCTCACTTTTGGATCCCATAATACACGCTGCCTCGGTGAGCCTTCTTCATTTTGCACGGAGGGGATTGGAACCCTGATTCTTGCACCATTGGTCAGTGTCTTAATCATGTGCTGTAGCTCCGTTTGGGCTGACGTAGTGTCTTTGCATCCTTTGAGAGCCTCGATGAAGTGAGAGGGAGGCTAACGCAGGTTGACAGGTACTGCCTCAGCCCGCCTTCTGACCTTCTGTTCTTGCACTCACTGTCTGTGTGCACTGCACCACCTTGTAGCCACTGCAGCAGGCAACGTGGGGGACTGAACTCATGTCCCCTGCACCATCTGTCAGTGACTTAACCTATGTACACTGTTGTTTCGGGAGACCTGCTTGTCGTAGGGGAGAGCAGGCCCCATGGATAGCGAGAGCACTATCACGGGCCACTGACGATCCCTGCTAGCCTGAGGATGTAGTAAGGCTGTTAGTGTAGGTTAGGACAAGTTCCTGGAGGGGGTCCCTAAGCCATTATTAAGAAGGGACCCAGGATATCAATGCTTGAGCCGATACAAGCATTGAGGAGCCTGTTTCCCTTGGGGAAACAGCTAGATGCATATGACCTGGATGGGCCACTGTTGGGACGGAATGACGGGCCTGATGGACCTTGGTCCGACCAGTATGGCAAGCATGGAGATGCTGACATACCGCTCAGGGTTTAGTATGATACAAATGGGCCCACTCGGGGGCGAAGTCCTGGCCCCTGAGCGTCAGAGGTGCAGAGACAGAGTGCTCCTGATTTCCTTGTGTTAGATCCCGCAGACCAATACTGGGCCTTCAAGGCTAGTGTTACTATTTATTCAATAGAATAAGGTTGCACTACATGTGACAGCTGTAGTGCACAGACCAGCGCTGGCACTGGAGCGGGTGATTGAACCGGCGTGGAGGCGTCTGCCGGGCTTACAGAAGAGACAGCACGCTCTGACCTTCGATGAGAGTATCTGCTCCGAGGTGTGGAGGCACAGCGTGCAGAGGCGTCTGCCGGGCTTACAGCAGCGACAGCAACACTCTCTGACTCTTCGATGAGTGCATCTGCCCCGAGGTGTGGAGGCACGGTGTGCAGAGGCGTCTGCCGGCTTACAGCAGCGACAGCAACACTCTGACCCCTCGATGAGAGCATCTGCTCCGAGGTATGGAGGCACAGTGTGACCGCTATTTCAGCCTCCTCATGAGACTGCAGAGACGTCTGTCGGGCTTACAGCAGGGACAGCAAACACAATATATATATATCTTACAGGGAGTCCCTGTAGCGCAGAGGCGGCGTCGGCAGCGATGCTCTGGGCGCGGGCGCTGGACAAACTCCTTTACCGTTGTTCCTGCTCGGAGAGGCAGAAGAGGCGGAGTCAGAGGTAGCCAATGGCGCCGAGGAGTCAGTAGAACCTTTGCGCTGGAGAAGAAACATCTCCGCGCCAAAGAAGATTATCTCTGCGGCCAAAGGGGGCATCTCCGTGGCGAAGAAGGACATCTTCGCGCCGGAGAAGACAATCACTGCGCCGAAGGCGGCCTCTCCGAGCCGGAGTGTAGTGCTGCTGCTGCCATTGCACGTCCGGAGGTAAGGGTCCCGTGCAATCAGTGAAGACGTCCAACCTGAAGGCGCCAGGCCACGGCGCTGAGCGGAGCTGAGAGGGCCGGCCTGAGGAGACGCCTGCCAAGGGACTGGATGAGTCATCAAAGCTTATGCGGCCAATCCGTGAAGAAGGGGCGTGGCTCAGAGAGCAGTACCCAGTCGCGGGAAGATGGCCGCCCCCATGGTAACCACGTGTGAAGAGGGCAACTGCTGCCGCAAGTGTTTTTTCACCCGGAGGATCCTGTAGGCTTGAATGCGTTCGACATCAGGCTCGCTGCTGGGGTTGGAGGCCCTTGGGCACAACCTGAGCGGCGGCAAGCTGGCGGCTTAGGCCTGCGGCTGGGGTGGAGGCCCTTAGGCACACCCTGAGCGGCGGCAGAGCTGGCAGGATCTCGAAGTGTCCCCGAAGGTCTGTGGGTAGTCGCAGGGAGCATCTGTGGTGCCGTCTGCAGGGAATGCCTGGCTGGTAAGGAGTTTAAGCGCGGCCCTAGCGCTTCGACAGAATATTGATGCAAATTAAACTGCAGCATGCATACTGATAAGGGAGAATGTAAGTCGAGACTGGTTTAACGTGAGGACTTGTTAGATGCTGAGTCTGGAAGCTTAGACAGAGTATTAGTGCAAGACTAAATGCAGTATACATAATAAAAGTTGAAACAGAGAACAGCGAGGCTTTACTAAGAAGATGAGTCCAGAGCACATGGCTTGCGGGAACTAGTTCTGAAGAAGCTTTGGAACATTGACTTAGCAATCTGAGACAAGCCTGGACAATATGAATGCAGTTAACAGCGATATACATATGAGAGGGGAGAACAAGTTCAGAATCCAGAGAGAAATTGCTTCAGAACTGGGTCTGGAGACATGGCCCGCAGGGATCTAAGTTAAGCAGGGCCAGATCCGTGAAGGGAGCTAGAAACATTGTTAAGCAATATTACCTGAACCGGTAAAGTCAAGAAACTGTTATATACATACAATTAGGAGAATTTCTTAAAACTTGATGGAGAGTAGAAAAGTCCGTCTTGCTGGCAAGGCAGAAGAAGTGAAAGTGGTCAGCTAGGGGCGGGCCGGGGGTGGGGCCAGTTGGCTCATGCTCAGAAGGGCAAAAGCCCTTCTGAGCTATGGAGAGTACTTCCGTCTCGGCGCCGTCGGATGACGTCACCAATTGTGGCTGACTCATCCTGCTTGTCCTAGGAGAACAGTCAGTTTTACTTCTGTCCCAGCTTGTTAAACCTCCACAAGCTGGTTCTCCTGGCCCTTCTTCCAGCCCCGCTTAAAGTTCCTACCTCAGAGCTTCTCTGCAGAGCTTGCCTTGAAAGGCTTTCTGGCTCCATGGGCCTCTCTCTCCATCCTGCAGCCTGATGGGTTCTTAACCACTCCCTATGAGCCACGCCCTCCCAGCCATGAACTCTGGGCTTCAGCCTCTCTTAAAGGGGACTGTTGATAATGCCTTTGGAGAGGGATGGGTAACATTCTATAGACTTCATCACAAGTACTAATATGGATGCATGTAAAGCTGTTCTACTGATTTCTCTGGGCATGTCAGTGGCATTTGATCTGGTAGATCGCTCGCTGTTTCTTGACACTGTATGATTTGGTTTGGAAGGAATCATATGCAATTGATTCAGCTCTTATTTAAGCAATAGGTTGTTTCATGTCTATTGTAAAAAATTTCTCATCAGCATTACACGTCCCAGTGTGATATACCCCAGGCTCTACCCTATACCCTACTCTTTTTAACATTTTTCTAATCCCCCTTGCAGCTCTTCTCCAGACTGATTTCACAGCATTCCTTTATAATAATGATATTCAGCTGATGGTTGTTTTTGATCCACTTATTAGTCAGGCAATTTCTGATATCTCTAGTAAGCTGGAGGCAGTGGCTGAATGGATGCCCAAAAATAAACCCAAGCCTTTAGGGTAGCATTCTCAGATGTGCTCTCCATTTCATGCGCAGGACCCAAAAGGCAGGCAGAGTTCCAGAATTTCAGTGTATGTGATTGAGACAATGGTGCAGGGAGGGTGGATTTAGATTTCTTAGGAATTGGGTAGCAGGTGATTAGCACTTATCCTGTTAGCCCAATATTCAACTGGGACATCTGCAAATAGCAACTTAGGACAGTCTTTTAGGTGTCCCAAGTTGCCCACAGAAGTCTTGGCTGAATATCAGGATAACCAGATAAGGACTGGCAGTTAACTGCTTAATGCCTTCTCTTTGCCCACAGACCACCCTGCACTAACCTGAGAGCGTTGGAGCAGTCTGTACAGATATTCAGTGGCGCTATCCAGATATGCCCCAGATACGCCTCTGTTAGGCTCCTGAATGACATAGACATAATTGCGCCATGCAACCTTCTAGTTCCTCGGTCCATCCCTCGGGAATGCTCTTCCTCCTGACCTCTGTTTAGAGCCATCCTATAAGGTTCAAGTCACAACTCAAAGCCCACCTTTTTCAAAAAGCCTTTGAAAGACATTACCACCCCCCCACCTGACTCGCCTGATTGCTTACTCCTTTGACCTTGGTCCCCTCCCCATATGAATGCTCTTGTTGTTTCATTCCTTTCAGTTATGGTGTTCCTTTCCTTTATTTTCTATCACTCATTTTTATTGTACACCACCCTGCTCCATACGTGAAGGGCAGTATATCAAATGGAATAAACATAAATATAGTGTCGCTGAATATCTGGTCAGCATCTTTAGCCGGCTGGCCTCCCATTGACTGGTCAGCTAGAGGCTTTGAATATCAGGTCCTATGATATCAGGGTACAAATGATATCACAATGATAGGGTGAATCAAATTGGAAGAGGTGTGGTGCTATATGTTAAAGAGGCCATTGTGTTAAACAGGATAAAAATTATGCAGGAAACAGATTACAAATTCCATATGTCCAGGGAAAGAGAATAGTGGTGGCAGTTTGCTACTGTCTGCCTGGCCAGGATGAACAGATAGATGATGAAATGTTAACAGAAATAAGGGAAGCTAACAACTTTGGCAACATTATAATAATGGGTGATTTCAATTACCCCAGTACAGGGCCGGCCCGTCCATTGAGCAAGAATGTTTTTTGCACAGGGTCCCGCGTTTCAGGGGGCCACGCGCAAAGCACATTCTGCTTTAAAGTAAATTTTTAAATTAAAAAAAAAAGCTGTCTGCTGCCACTGCCGCCGCTGCGGCAACAGCAGAATCGAATATCCCGCGGGGCCCCCCCTGCCCGACAGAGCCTGCCCTCCCTGCATCAGCTCTGTCTCAGCAGCCGCACCGGCTTTCAGAGCGCGAAGGGAGACTAGTTTCCCTTTCGTGGCTCTGTTAAGCCCGCAGGGGCTGATGGGACTTTCCCATCAGCCCCCGCGGGCTTAACAGAGCCGTGAGGGAGAAACTCTCCTTTCGCGCTCTGAAAGCCGGTGCGGCTGCTGAGACAGAGCTGATGCAGGGAGGGCAGGCTCTGTTGGGCAGGGGGGGGGCCCCGCGGGATATTCGATTCTGCCGTTGCCGCGGTGGCGGCAGCGGCAGCAGACAGCTTTTTTTTTTTTATTTTAAAATTTCCCTGGGCTGTTGGGGTGGGAGTTAGGACTGGAAATGGGCTAATGGGGTTAGGACTGGAAGAGGGCTGATAGGGGGGACTGGTAATGGGCTATGGAGAGCTAAGTCTGGAAATGGGGTGATGGGGGGTTAGGACTGGTAATGGGCTATGGGGGGGCTAAGACTGGAAATGGGCTGATGAGGTTAGGACTGGAAGAGAACTGATGCGGGGTTAGGACTGGTAATGGGCTATGCGGGGGGCTTAAACTGAAAATTGGGTGATGGGGGTTAGGACTGGAAATGGGCAGATGGGATTAGGACTGAGAGTGGGCTGATGGGGGGTTAGGACTGGTAATGGACTATGGGGGGCTTAAACTGAAAATTGGGTGATGGGGGGTTAGGACTGGAGGGCTGATGGGGTTAGGACTGGGAGTGGGCTGATGGGGGGGTTAGGACTGGTAATGGGCTATGGGGGGGGGCTTAAACTGAAAATTGGGTGATGGGGGGTTAGGACTGTAAATGGGCTGATGGGGTTAGGACTGGGAGTGGGCTGATGGGGGGTTAAGGACTGGTAATGGGCTATGGGGGGGCTTAAATTGAAAATTGGGTGATGGGGGTTAGGACTGGAAATGGGCTGATGGGGTTAGGACTGGGAGTGGGCTGAGGGGGATTTAGGACTGGTAATAGGCTATGGGGAGGCTAGGAATGGTAATGGGTTGGGGGGGTTCCTAGGACTGGAAATGGGCTGAGTGGAAGGGAAGGCTTGAACTGCAAATAGCTGATGGGGACGGGGGCTTGGAATGGAAATGGGCTGAGGGGAAGGGGGGGCTTAAACTGCAAATAGCTGATGGGGAGGGGGCTTGGAATGGAAATGGGTTGTGAGGGGAGGGGGCTAGGATAGGACTGGGAATTGGGTGTTGGGGGGAGCTAAGATTGGAAATGTGCTGTGTTGGGGGCTTGGATTGAAATGGACTCATGGAGGGGCTAGAACTGGAAGTAGGGTCATGGGGGGCTTGGATTGGAAATGGGCTGAGTGGAGTGGAGGGGAGCTAGGATTTGACATAGGCTGATGGTGGGGCTAGGAAAAGACTAGAAATGGGCTGATGGGAAGCTGGTATTGGAAATAGGCTGATGGAGGCACTTGGATAGGACTGGAAATGGATGGGGAGCTTGGACTGGAAATGGGCTGATGGGGGGGGGGCTAGGACTGGAAATGGGCTAATGCGGGGACTAGAAGGGAGCGGATACTGGGTGAGGCTGGAACTAGAAGGGAGCTGATGTTGGGGGAGATTAGAATGTGATGGAGCTGGGAGAGTGAAATCGAGAGGGGAAAAAATATTTTGTGTGGGACGGAAGAAAAATCTACAATTGGCTGGGTATTGGGAGACTAAGTGGGGATTGAGGATGGAGGGGTAAAATTTGAGTGGATGAAATAGGAATGAGGAAAGAGCAAAAGGAGAAAGATTAGTATGTTAAAGCAGATGTAGAGAGAGAATGGAAAAAAATTAGAAGAGAGAAGAAAGGACAAATGGACAGCAGACGATGGAGAGTTAGCAGAAGACACAAAGAAACCAGAAGAAAGTGGCTGGAGCAATTGCAACTGAAAAAAAAATGCACAAAAGGTAGAAAGATATCTCTTTATTTTGAATTTATTAACTGGAATATGTCAGTTATGGGAAATGTGCATCATTAACGTCTGCGCTTTGTTTAGTACAAGAGGAAATTAATTTATAGTTTTATTTCTACAGTGTTGTTGTACATTCCAAGTTTGGCTTTTGGGGTTCCCAGTTTAATTGTCTTCCTGTTTCTAAATTGTGATTCCTTGTTTGGTGATGGTCTGTGTTCTGCATGTGTAACTGAGCTGAGGTATTCTGTTTATGCAATTCCTATTTGACATTGCCACTTGTTCCCTTTCCCCAGTAGGTAATGTATTGTTATTCTTTGAAATGTATTGGTTTAATATTTGCAGTGTTGCCTTTTGATAGGTAGGGTATGGTGCTTTGTGAGTCCTGGTAGTGCTGTTAGGATACGGCAGGTTTGCTATGGGTTCTAAATGGGCAGTGTTTGTAGTAGTTCCTAATGTGCCTGGCGGTTGGCACTGGATTATAGTAATGTAGAAATCTTTTAGTCTTTCTTTATCCATACACTCATTAAGAGGCATGTTTACTAAAAGTTAGTGTATGGTAAAATTATGCAAATATTTATGCAAATGAGGCCCCTTATGCAAATGAGTCCCCGCACAGAGTCTCCGCACATGGCCCCGCACCCCCCTTGGGCCACCCCTGCCCCAGTATTGACTGTACAAGTGTCATGTCAGAAAATACTACAGAGGTTCAGTAACTGACAAGAGGGAAGCCATATTAAGTCTAATCTTTACTGGAATGCAGGACTTGGTGCAAGAGATAGTGGTGCTGGGGCTATTTTAGCAATAGTGATAATGAATGGAGTGGAACACGTAAACATAGATCGGTTGTTTACTCCTTCACAAAGTAGAAAGACTAGGGGACACGCAATGAAGCTACAATAGAACCCATTTAAGACTAATAGGAGAAAGTATTTTTTCACGCAATGCATAATCAAACTCTGGAATTCATTACTGGAGGATGTAGTCAAAACTTTTAGTGTACCTGGATTTTAAAAAGGTGTGAACAAGTTCTTGGAGGAAAAGTCCATAAACCATTATTAAAGAGGAACAGGGAAATCCACTGCTTACCCCGGGATAAGCAATTTGGAATCTGTGTAGCTTTTTGGGAACCTGACAGGTACCTGTGACCTGGATTAACCATTGCTGGAAACAGGATAATGCGCTTGATAGACCTTGGTCTGACCCAGTATGGCATTTCTTATGTTCTTATCATAACATGATTGAATTTGAGTTAAAAACTGCAGTGAAGGCTTTAAAGAAATTTACTGTGTTAGCATTTAACTTAAAAAAAGGCAACTGCTGTATGATAAAATAAGGAAAATAGTAAAAAAGGAAGAGGGCCATTTTAGAAGCTCTATTTGTGATTTGCACGTCTGAAAACACCCATTCAGATGTGCCAATCACTGCTTTATCCCAAGAGCCATTTTAGAAAGCCATGAATTTACGTATGTCTAGTTCAATTATGTCTATGTCACACAGGAGCATGGTGGAGGCGTGTCGGGGGCATTCTGAAAAAGGTACACGTGTGCCTGATTTTAAATAGTGCCACCCGTCTCAACCTGACAGCAGATATGCCCATGACTTTGCCTGCTTTGAAGAATGAATAGCCATTTGAAAAGTGTTTGTTCCAGCAACCTAATACCTGTACAAAGAGGAGGCTCCCCTAGCCCTGTTAATCCAACAATCTGCTCTGTCTTTCTACATATACGCCGACGACATCCTCCTGGTTCACCACATTTCTCCCTCCTCCCCGGACCTTGCTCCACTCAACCTCTGTCTGTCTTCAATCGCCTCCTGGTTTGAGTCAAATTTCATGCATGCTAATCCCGCTAAATCTGCCGCTCTCTGGATTACCTTTGGTCTCCCACCCCCCACGGTACTGCCTGTCATGGGATCACACCCCATTTCTTCTGCCCCTACCCTTCGTTACCTGGCTGTTACCCTGGACCCGTCCCTTTCTTTTCACGAACACATCTCCTCCGTTGTCCGCTCTTCCTTCTTTCACTTACGCCGTATTAAGGCATCCGCTCCTTTCTTCCCTTACCCTCTGTTGTCACTCTTGTCCTGTCTCTGGTTATCTCTCGTCTCGACTATTGTAACGTCATCTTTGCCGGTCTTCCATCTTACCAACTCCGTCGTCTCCAACTTATTCAGAATGCTGCTGCCCGTCTTGTTACTTCATCCCCTTTTCGTTCTCATATATCACCGTGTCTGTTATCCTTACACTGGCTCCCAATCAAGTTCAGGTTTATGTTCAAACTACTTATCCTTGCTCACAAGGCTCTTCACACTGATACCCCCCAGTACTTAGCCAATATCATTCATCTTCAGCCCTCTCCCCGTCTTCTTCGTTCATCTCACGGCAATCGTCTCTTCCTTCCCTCACCTTCACAGGCCCACCTCGAATCCACTCAACACTCCGCTTTCTTTTTCTTAGGTCCCGCTCTTTGGAACTCTCTCCCCCTCTTACTCCGCACCGAACTGTCTTACACTCGTTTCAAGGCCCTTCTTAAGACACACCTTTTTTGTCAGGCCTTCGATCTTCCCCCCCCTACTGATGATGCTCTTCCCCCTAGTTGCGTCCCCCATCCCCCTTAATTTTCCCGTGCTCTCCCCCACCGATGGTGTTTTGTCCCCCTAGCTGCGCCTCCCATCCCTTAAATTTGTCCATGCTCTTCCCCCTCCTCCCCTCTTCCCCTTCCTCTCCTTATTCCCCTTTTGCCCCTCTTGCGTTCTTATTGTTCTCTCTTTGTTTTCTTTTACTGTCTCTCTTCCTGTCCTGTTATTATTGGCGTTCCTTTCTTCCTTCCTTTCCAGCAGCTGTCATTTTTTATGATTGTACACCGCCCTGATGCTTTGGCCTGGGCGGTCTATCAAATGTTTTAATAAAGATAAAGATAAAGAGCATGCCCTCTCACTCCTCCAGTAATTTTTGCTCCTTCAAAAAAACATGCCAGTATATAGAGGGGCTGTTTACCTATCTGCTGAGTTGCTGCACGTCTCCATTTAAAAATGGCAGGCTGGGACATGTATGCGGCAAGAGATACACATGTACATTCTGAAAGAATGTTTCAGACATATCTATGTTTCCAGACCCACTCCCATCCATATATTACAGGTGCTACTTTTGAAAACTGCACCTGTCTGACTAATTATTCTGCAGGTCCCTATTTCTTTTTCTCTTGTGACTTGGACATTCCAGATTGCACCTAAGCGGCTTTTCTAAAATGTTCCTTCATGAGTTTAAATCAGATGTGGACGTTGTTTAAAGATGCTATCTTGGAAGCCCAGATCAGATGTATTCCATGCTTTAGAAAAGGTGGAAGAAAGGACAAACAAAGCACATCTTTCAAAAAATGCAATGAAAAAAAACAGAAAACAACATAAGTTCTGTCAAGTCAGATGCAAAGCATTGATAAGGAAGGCAAAAAGAGAATTTGAAGAGAAACTAGCCATAGAGGCAAAAACTGATAATAAAAACTTTTTCAGATACATTAGAAGCAGGAAGCCTCTGAGGGAGTCAATGGGACCATTAGATCATTGTGGGATAGAAAAGATAATTTTATAACAGGGTGCCTAGTAAAAGCTTTTTTTAAGCATCTATTTTAAACCTATTTTATAAAAAACAAGTAGGTGCCTACTTGTCTTTATAAAATACTACACTCTAATATTAACCTTGAGATTGTGATGTTATAACATTTCAATGAATTGTTAGACAATTAAATAAGCAACAAGGTCTCAGAAATTCACAGGGGCTTAAATTCGGACTATAACATGTCCAATACCTTTTGCATCCTTTAACATCAATGATCTTTTCTTATGTCGCTTAAATTATGCTTAAACTGAGTCAAACATTGCGTTTAAATCAAAAAACAAAGGAGTGCTTAGCTTAAACAAGTTGTCCCCAGTGCCATGCTTCAGCGCCGTGTCTGCGTTTCACTATGGTGAAGTTTCTTCAGGGGGTATCTTTTAAAGCACTAGTGATAAAAAGATAGAAATCTGACTGATTAATCACAATCTCCTAATTCTTGCTTCAAACTCTTAAACCGGATTTGTGTGTTGAGACAGAAATCATTAGACATTTCTACAGTCCTTAATCTCAGTTTCATACGTGGTTGAGACTTTGTAGCAAACTTTCTGTGAGCCTGTCGGCTTCTCGAGCCACCACCACGCATGCGGGTTGGTTGTTAACAAGAGCACCTTTATACCATTAATCACCTCAAACTGATCAGCTGTATATAATTGATTACTACATTGATCTTATTGTAGTAATTGATTCTTTATTGCAAACTTGCTATGAGCCCGTCGACTTCTCCAACCGCTGCCACGCATGCGGGTTGGCTATCAGCAATATCACCTTTAAACCATTGATCGTCTTGAACTCATCAGCTGTGATTGAGGAATGCGCTGATTTATCCTTGTGGTTGATTTTTTATTGTTGCAGACCTGCTTTGAGTCCGCCGACTTTTCAAAACATCACCACTGATGCGGGTTAGCTGTCAACACTGTCGTCATTATGTCATCGCAAGCTAGTCAGCTGTATGTAATGAGCAAGGCGTAATTTGCCTATATTCCTCCTGAATTTTACTCCTATCTATCTCCTTTTATACACATACCGACCAATCTATTTGGGCATTTAAGCCAGTCGGAATAACTGACTGTAGGTTGTAGATCCATTGTTGTTCGCGGATCAATAGAGTTTGATCTTTAGATTTTCCGTCAAAGCCCACGTTGATTTGCTCTAAACAAAAGCAATGCAATTCTTCAAACTTATGACTGTGTTCCAAGCAATGAGGCACTAATGGTGCTTCAATTCTCTTGCAATGCAACCTACTTCTATGTTCATTCATCCGCACCCTGAAAGGACGTGTCGTTTTGCCTATAAGAGCACGGGCATTGGATACAATAAATTACAAAACTAGACCCACATGATGTTTTGTTTTTCAGTGGATATGTTGTACCATGATGCTGAAATTGGGTAATCTCCAAAGTGATGTCACAAATTTTACAGTTACCACATTTCTTATGACCATTGATGGTTTGACCTTCTTGATTTAATAAAGGTCGCAGAACTGCCGGGCTCAATTTTTCTTTTAAATTTTTGTGGCGTTGCCAGACACATCGAATATGTTTCTCTTCTAACCCTGCAATGCTATTTATGACATTCATATGTTTTTTCAAAATGCGTTGAATGCAAAAACTATATGGAGAATATCACTTAACTAGGTTGACTGAATGGTCTTCCACTATGCGTTTCTTCTGTGGATATAATAATAAGTCACGATGATTATAAAGCGCTCTTTTATATGCTCTATTAATAACATATTTAGGATAGCCTCTTTCCTGGAAATTACTCTGGAAATGTCATAAATAGCATTGCAGGGTTAGAAGAGAGACTAAAAGGCACATTTTAGAAAGCCCTTTTATGTGGTTGCAGTGATGTCTTAGTGAAAATGTTTGCAATTCTATGCCAATTTTAAAAGAGTAGGTGGGCATGTGCATTTCTGATCTAAAATCAACATATATCCACCCCTCACTGTAGACATGTGTGTTAAATCAAAGTAGGAAATCCAGGAACATTTAGGGATGGGCATCCACGTCTAGTGGAAGGAGTCATTTTACAAACATGCATATGATAAAAATTGATGAAACTCAACAGCTTGCACATGTAAGTGCTGGTACTGTATTTCAGAATACACACATACAAATGTGTCCACTCTTTATCAATTATAGATAATTCATATATCTACCAAAGTAGCATATGGAAGGGGAAATAAACATTGGAGGATAAAGGGAGATGTCCTCCTTAATCCCTCCCATAAAGGGCTGGCTAAAATTAGCTCTTTTTGAAAACTTAAACATGCCAGGGAGCAGGTGTCAATACAGATATGGAGAAATTCCTTTGGCCATGTGCAATCCATATATGAAATTGGAGATACATGTGTATCTTTTTGCTCTATCCAAACAACAGCCCTGATATGCCCCCATGTGACTTGTACATAATTGATGCAGACACCTGTAAATTTGGATGTTTCTAAAATAGCTGTTTGGACATGGAAATGATTTGTACATGTGAGTGGTCATATTTACACATGCAAATCATGAATAGTGCTTCAAAAAATAACCCCCCATGAGGCAGATTCAGAGAGGGGCATGTCTGGGCTGTCTAGATGGCCAAAAGATAGATGGGGCTGTTTTGTACCCGATTCTGCAACCGCGGGAGCTATACGTTCCCGCGGTTGCAGGATCAGGGCACTCAGATGGCCCAGTGTGCCCCCTATTCCACTCCTGTAGACATCCTGTGTTGCCAGC
Organism: Ichthyophis bannanicus; assembly: GCA_033557465.1. Classification (NCBI taxonomy): domain Eukaryota; kingdom Metazoa; phylum Chordata; class Amphibia; order Gymnophiona; family Ichthyophiidae; genus Ichthyophis; species Ichthyophis bannanicus. The sequence goes on from CM066032.1 coordinate 474,342,853, forward strand.
CCTCTCAACACTCCTGCTGGTGGGCCAGTGCCATGTCTCTGGCATGTCCAGCAGGAACACACAATGCCTGACAGCACATAACTACCTTTTTCCTGCCGCCCAACCCTCGGCAGCATGATTGCATCTGGGGGGCTGCATGCCCCGATCATTTCCATCCCCACACCCAGCACTTATTCTGCCTTTGGGATGGAATAAGGCATATGTCCAGTGTGGCTCTGGGGGACATACGGGGCCTTGAACTGAATATGCCCTGTATGTCCAGGTGCTGCGGCCTGCCCCACTCCACCCCCCTCTCTGCCTTTGTCCTGCCTCCTCCTGCCCCATCCAGCACTCCCCACACAATAGCTCTGTATATGCAGAGAGCAGCTGGCACAGGATACAATCCCAGCGAATAGCACGGGTTGGACATCCAACCTGGATGTCCAACCCCACTATTCCTGTTCTGGAATGACCCCCTATATGAACTGTTTTCTTTGGTCTTTACTGACAAAGATGTAAGGAAGCTATCATGCCAGAAATGGTATTTAATGATGATGATTTGGAGGAACTAAAACAAATCTCAATGAAACTGAAAGATGTAATAGGCCATATTTATAAGATACAGAATAGTAGATCACCTGGACTAGATGGTATACAGCCCATGAAATGAAAGAACTCAAAAATGAAACTGCAGATCTACTATTAGTAATTTTTAGCCTATCATTAAAATTGTTTATGGTACCTGAAGATTGGATGGTGGCCAACATTATGCTAATTTTTACAAAGGGTTCCAGAGGTGATCGGGGAAACTACAGACTGGTGAACCTGACAACATTGCCAGGCAAAGTGTTAGAAACTATTATAAAGAACCAAATTACTGAATACATAGATAAGACATAGTTTAGTGGGACAGAGTCAGGATGGATTTAGCCAAGGGAAGACTTGGCTCACCAATCTGCTACCTTCTTTTGAAGGCATAAATAAATATGTGGATATAGGTGAGCCATTTGATGTAGTGTATCTGGATTTTCACAAAGCTTTCGACAGAGTTCCTCATGAGACACGCCTGAGTAAATTAATGAACGGAGTGGAACGGGTAAACGTAGATCGATTGTTTACATTATCAGAATATAGAAAGACTAGGGGACATGCAATGAAGCTACAGGGTAAACTATTTAAGACTAATAAAAGAAAATATTTTTTCACTCAACGTGTAATCAAACTCTGGAATTTGTTACCGGAGGATGTAGTAAAGGCTGTTAGTGTAGCTGGGTTTAAAAAAGGTTTGGACAAGTTCCTGGAGGAAAGGTCCATAAACCATTATTAAGAAGTGACCGAAGATATCAATGCTTGACCCAGTACAAGCATTGTGGAACTTGTGTCTCTTGGGGAAACTGCTAGGTACATATGACCTAGATTGGCCACTGTTGGAAACAGAATACTGGGCTTGATGGACCTTGGTCTGACCCAGTATGGCATATCTTATGTTCTTATGTTCTTATGGGATAAGAAACAACATCTTGTTGTGGACTAGAAATTGGTTAAAAGATAGAAAACAGACAGTAGGGTTAAATAGCTAATTTTCTCAAGAGAGGAAGGTGAATAGTGGATTGTCACAAAGATCTGTACTGGGATTGGTGCTTTTTATTATAAAATACTTCAAACAATCTAGAAATGGGAGCAACAAGTGAAGTGATCAGGTTTCCAGATGATACAAAATTATTCAAACTTGTTAAATCGCATGCAGGTTGTGAAAAATTGCAGGAGTGCCATGGGAGAATGGAAGACTGGGAATCCAAATGACAGATGAAGTTTAATGTGGACAAGTGCAAAGTGATGCACATAGGGAAGAATAACCCAAATTATGACTACATGATGCTAGGTTCTACTGCTCTACTCTAGTGCCTCCACAGAAAAAGCTTGACACCCATGTCTGGACCCAAACTCACTGTGGCTCCTTCTGTACTGGTGGTTTCAACTGTGAGCAAAGGTGAGGGCTGCTTGCCAGAATACACAGGAATTCTGTCCACAAAATCTAACACTTTGAGGGGTGAGTGGACAACAGGATTCCAGTGGGGGGAAACATCACCTGAGATCCTCCTACAAAAATCTACTTAAAATATCCAGTTGAATATTTCAGCAGCCACCACTGCTGAGAAAGTAAGTCGTTGTCATTAACTATTTGACCAAACACTTTTTTTTACTGAAACTCCTATTGAAGGTTGGTATAGTTACAATGGGGGAAGCCAAGGTTCAAATCCCACCACTGCTCCTTGTGATCTTGGGCAAGTCACTTAACCTGCCATTACCTCAGGTACAAGCTTAGATTATATGCCCTCTAGGGATAGGATTCACCTAAATGCAAACTGCCTTGAACTTTTTAGGGAAAGTGTGAACTAAATTCAATTCCCTTTCTTAACTGTTACTTGCTTGTGTCAAGCTAGAAGTTCCAGTGGTTCTCAACCCAGTCCTCTGGGACCTCCAGCTAGTCAGGTTTTCAGGATATCCACAATGAATATGCATGAGGTAGATCTACATGCACTGCTCCCATTGTATGCAGATCTATCTCATGCATATTCATTGTGGATATCCTGAAAACCTGACTGGCCCGGGGGTCCCAGAGGACTGGGTTGAGAACCACTGAGCTAGACAGTAGATGTCAATGCAGTATGCATTCTGCCATCCACCAAAAACAGCATGGTTCTTGTTTAGAATAGCATGAGCCATATCATTCCTATCAGGTCAGGAAAGGGTGGAGGCTGGATCTCAATTACATTTTAAAGCTGCAATTGCTTGGTTTGCTGCCACCTCCTCTAATTATTTATAACCAGGAAGGCTGGCTCTTTCTAATATAATAACATGACTCAGAGATGCCACAAGATGAAGCAGGTGTCGCAAGATATCAGAGAAAACAGGCAAAAGAAAAGGGAGAAAAACTATTTTCCAAACATGATAAAAAGAATAAATGGAGGATGATCCTTTTTTTTGGGCTGTCCAGATGTTTTAACTCTCTCCAACCGTACATGCATTTTACTCTAGTATTGATCAACAGTGTCATAGACTCTATATTTGGAAACAATATGGTGACTATTATAGAATGCACTCTGCCACTTTTAACATGAAAACCAATTTGTCAGTAAAGCATTATTTTTTTTTAATTACTGTATGTAATTTCTAGCAGCCTTGTACAGGATTCATTGAACTCTAGCAGGTACTGAACGTAGAAGTATTTTAATTGAGATGCCAGGACACTAAGGGGTATGTTTACTAAACTGCGGTAATCGTGAATAACGCACGTTGTATAACGTTAACGCTCGTTAACATTATATAACACGTGTAATAATGCGCTTACGACCGTTAACGTTATATAACGCGCGTTAACCGCAGTTAACGATCGTAAACGCCCGCGGCACGGAAAAACATTGCAGAAGGTGGAGAGAGGGCAGAGAAAAGGGGTCAATGGGCGGAGAGTGGGCGGGGAGAGGCCCCATTCACACTAACGCGCTGAAATCGAGGGCACAATCCCAACGCGAATGAAAACCTGCCGTTAGATGCACATTTGCAGGGGAGGGAAACCATTTCAGTGTCAGCAATGTACAGCAGAGGCAGGGAAACCTACAAAACGTGATAAGTGTGATACATGTGCACAGAAGAAAAGGGCAAATAAGCAGTGAAAATGACCAGAACAAACGAGGAAAGAAACAGAACTAAGCAAGCCAATAGTGACAACAATGGGAAACAGCAACAAACACTAGTGAGAAAGCCCCAGAAAAAGATAGTAATTGTGGAAGGACGTATGCTCTGTCCCCAGACAAGGTGAATGATCCCACAGTGAAATAGTGCAGATCAGAGTCACCCCATGTTGATGGACAGGTTACCTATGGCGTGCACATGTTCTGCAACTGCAGGGTGGGCACATCCTAACGGACTACTGGGTGGGTGCCGGAAAAGGGGATACAGAGAGCCTCAGGTGGCACATACTGTGGTGCAGCTGGGCCACAGTAGGAGACCAGGGTGATTCTCAGTTGGCCCATAGGAATGCAGAAACAGCATAGACAGACAGCAACTGATGAGGGTCCAACATGGGCATGACTGTGTCCCCTGCAGTGTCACAGGGGATAGTACCCAGCAGCTACACTCAAGGGCACAGAACATTGGCAGGCGGTGCTGGGGGGAAGCGTGCACGTCTATGCAGGCACCCCTACCTCAGAACCTGCACCATAGGCAGCTGTCACCTGCACACTGGCTGGCATGAGATTGTGCACCACGAACACCACCAGCAGAAAGGCATGGCAGCAGAGGGCTACTGGTGGCGGAGGGGGCAGTGATATCTAACCATAGCAGGCCATGGCCCAGACCCATGTAGGTGTGCGCTGTGCACTGCAACAGACAGGACCTGTATGACAAACAGGCATGGTATCTCCAGGGAATGAAGCACCCCTGTGGCATCATTGTGGTGCAGTATGCACAGGTGCTCATGACCAGAAGGTCACAGGTTCAAACCCTTGCTGCGCCCCCTGCCAACTCTCACAACATATTTTATCTAGTAATAAACCGTGGTAAGAAAGACGGAACCTTTTAGTGCCGATAGAATAAACATGCCTGAAACACCTACATTCTAATCAACAGGGCACAGACACCCCAAACAGACACATAACCGAGAGTAGAGTCAGCCAAATGCATTTCGGGAGGGCCACAAAACATGCAGGTGTCATGCTGTCAGTAATAGAAGCACATGTTAGCATGGTGGCAGAGGCCGTAAAGGCGGTGGAGGGGGCAGTGCCACCTGTCTGAAGCAGACCATGGCATAGTCACGCCTAGGTGGGTGCCCTGCACCGCAGCTCACAGTCCCTGTATGACAAACAGGCATGGTATCTCCAGGGAATGAAGCACCCCTGTGGCATCATCATGGTGCAGTATGCACAGCCAGTGTGCTCATGACCAGAAGGTCACAGGTTCAAACCCTTGCTGCACCCCCTGCCAACTCTCACAACATATTTTATCTAGTAATAAACCGTGGTAAGAAAGACGGAACCTTTTAGTGCCGAAAGAATAAACATGCCTGAAACACCTACATTCTAATCAACAGGGCACAGACACCCCAAACAGGCACATTACAGAGAGGAGAGTCTCCCAAATAAAGTGCAGGATGTGCTAACAACAGTCAGGTTCCATGCTGTGGGCCAAAAAGATGCCACTGATGCATGTCTAAGCGACACCCCTATAGTAGGCATATGTATTGTATGCATATTTATAATGGACATCATGAAAAACTGAACATGGTGCAGGTCACCAGGCCCAGATATGGGGAACCCCTGCTCAAAGGCACTGTACAACAGAGGCGCAAACACCTGAACCCACAAAGCCCATCAGACACACCCTCTGGAAAGGCAGAATGTTTGGACCTGTGTGCATCCCCCAGAATCAGCACTTGCATACACTAGCAATGCCATCCAAAACCCTGGAAAATGGTACACAGTTGGCAAAAGGTCGCTATAATAAGTGCAACATAGCTAGCCATAAGGTTAGCACAAGCTACCCAGTGGACTATAGCATAACAACCTCTGTGATGTCTGTGGAGTGGGTGTCAGGTATGGTACCTGACAGTGTGCACCACCATGGGGAGAGACACCAACAGTACTGCGTACCATAGCCATGCCTGCACTGTGTCCTGGACTGGTGAGGTGCATGGGGCTGTCAAAAGCCTCTATGGGTGCACAATGATCGCAGATGTGTAGCAGTGTGTCAGTCCATACATTTCGTGTTTTTATAAAAAAGCCTCTGCAGCACACAACACTGGCACTGTTGTCAGTATTGGCCTTCCAATGTGCATAATGAGGAGCAAGGTATTGTGGATATGGCAGGACAGGGCAGCCTGGGCTGGATGCACCTGCACAGGGCACAGAGCAATGGCTGTGACAGCGGAGTGCCTGCCCACCACCTACACGTTCATGATTGCCATGGCATTTCCTGATGTGAGGTCATGCTCACCCTGACTGTGCTGTGACCACGGCAAGGCTGGCTTCCCCCATAGTGCTCCATAATGTCTCCCTTTCAGTGTGATATATGGGCTCTGTCCTCCGGAGCCCAATCACTGACCTATCTGCTTGGTGTGTGTGTGTGCGTGCGTGCACACAGCACCTCCAGGAACATGCACTATGGACTAGCAAGCAGACTGTCTGCAGTTAGTATGTGTGTGTCTGGAACACCTTGTAGGTTGCAGCGGCTGGTGACTCACAAGCCTTGCTGCTAGAGAATGTCAGATAGTGGTGTGGGGCAGCTTTGTCATAACAGGCCTACTGTCTGTCTGCCACTGCCCAATGTTTTGGGGGGGGGGCTATTCCCTCCCATGACACGGGTGAATGGTACCCACTACATTTAACAGTGCAGGTTGTAAAATGTTGATGTTTTGTCTGTGAATCCTGTTGGCCACACAGACCCACAGAGGGTGTGTTGGTTGTTGTTATGGAAACCACCTAGGGGTCTATAAACATCTACACCTCTGCCATGAAGTCATGTGATCATGGCACCCACACCGTTCATGCACTATGTCCGTAGCAACAAAGTCACCACGTGCATGATGTGATATACAGATAAACACAGGCATATGCTAGGATTATCTACAGCAACCACTTATCACACAGTGGCACCAATGGGGACCCACAGCATAGGCCACTACAAGCAACCGAGGTGCTGCGGACATGGTGCTAGGCACCCAACCTCATCCTCAGGGTGAGCACAGGACCCGTCCAATGTGACAGTCACTAGGCACTCTGTGACAGTGACACACACAGTCAGTACACCGTACCATGCGTAGGAGCTGTGGGGCTGAATATGGTTAGGACCAAAACCAGTCCTAGGTGATGGGGGGGGGGGGTGCACACCTCAACCTGAGCCCATCTGTAGACTGCTGATTTGCATGTGCAGTGCATCATGGGTGTGACTGGCCCAATCCAACCCTGTGAACTACTGTAGATGGACTGTGTGGTGAACTGAAGTCCCTCTGTAGTCAGCCAGTCATATAGAAGGAGATACAGATACAGACATAACTTTAACCCACTGGCAAATGCACTGACTGTGGAGCCAGAGGTTATGGGTTTGAACACACTGTGGTGATACGTGGCAGGGCTGTCAGATGCATTTCCTCTCGGAGCAGTGGTGTCTGAAAAAAATTAATATCTGAGGTAAAGTACAGAATCAAAGCCAATGTATTCTGCAGAAAGCCCAGAGAGAAAAGAGTCCAAAGGTGAATGAGCACGCATGAAAAGGAGCAAATCCATGCTATACATTCCCAAAATGTCCAATACACACCAGCTTTACATTGTTCCCAATGTCACCCCTACATCTAATTAATCTGGGACTCCCTCTGTGCCCCTATCTCCACACATCCTCCTCAATACATCTAAACAAAAGGGACATCAGAAATGTCAGATACATCTCTACGTCATGGTCATCTCTAGGCAAATGAATGTGAATGTATGCTAATACGAGATGTGTGAAGCAGAAGGTGCTATGAAACATAAAGCAGACCCTGTAATGAGCAGAGTCCTAAAGCCTTCAACCAGGATATGTAGCAGCAGTACTAAAACCTGGGTGTTTAAAATCCAGCACCTGCTCACAGGCTCTGATAAACCATAGGCCATCACACTTACATCTGGTAGCACAAATCATAGGTGCAAGACACCCTAAAGCAGCGATGGCGAACCTATGGCACGCGTGCCAGCTGTGGCACGCGAAGGCCTTGCAGCTGGCACGCGGGAAGGTCCGCATTTAAAAAAATTAAAAAAAGCTGTCTTCTGCCGCTTCCGGGGCCGCCGCGGCAGAATCGAGTGTGCCGCGGGGCCCCCCCTGTGCCTGGCAGAGCCTGCCCTCCAGATCCTGCCTTCCCCAGTATCAGTCCCTGTTTCCAGCTTGTCACACGCGCCGGCTTTCAGAGCGCGAGGGGAGAGTTTCTCCCTCGCTGCTCTGTTAAGCCCGCGGGGCGGATGGGAAGTTCCCATCAGCCCCCGCGGGCTTAACAGAGCCGCGAAAGGGAAACTAGTTCCCTTCGCGCTCTGAAAGCCGGCGCGTGTGACAAGCTGGAAACAGGGACTGATACCGGGGAAGGCAGGATCTGGAGGGCAGGCTCTGCCAGGCACAGGGGGGGCCCCGCGGCACACTCGATTCTGCCGCGGCGGCCCCGGAAGCGGCAGAAGACAGCTTTTTTTTATTTTAAATTTTGGCTGGGCTGGGCTGGGCTGGGGGGGTTAGGAGTGGTGATGGGCGCTGCGGGGGGATTAGGAGTGGTGATGGGCGCTGGGGGGTTAGGAGTGGTGATGGGCACTGGGGGGGGTTAGGAGTGGTGATGGGCACTGGGGGGGGTAGGAGTGGTGCTGGGTGCTGGGGGGGTTTAGGAGTGGTGATGGGCTATGGGGGGGGGCTTAAACTAAAAATTGGGTGATGGATTAGGACTGGAAATGGGCTGGTGGGATTAGGACTGGAAGTGGGTTGATGGGGGTTAGGACTGATAATGGGCTATGGGGGGCTTAAACTAAAAATTGGGTGATGGGGGATTAGGACTGGAAATGGGCTGGTGGGATTAGGACTGGGAGTGGGCTGATGGGGAGGTTAGGACTGGTAATGGGCTATGGGGGGCTTAAACTAAAAATTGGGTGATGGGGGATTAGGACTGGAAATGGGCTGGTGGGATTAGGACTGGGAGTGGGCTGATGGGGAGGTTAGGACTGGTAATGGGCTATGAGGGGGCTTAAACTGAAAATGGGGTGATGGGGATTAGGACTGGAAATGGGCTGGTGGGATTAGGACTGGGAGTGGGCTATGGGGGGCTAGGACTGGTAATGGGTTGGGGGGGTTGCTAGGACTGGAAATGGGCTGAGTGGAAGGGGGCTTGAATTGCAAATAGCTGATGGGAGACAGGGCTTGGAATGGAAATGGGCTGAGGGGAAGTGGGGGGCCTTGAACTGCAAATAGCTGATGGGGACGGGGCTTGGAATGGAAATGGGCTGAGGGGAAGTGGGGGGCTTGAACTGCAAATAGCTGATGGGGAGGGGGACTTGGAATGGAAATGGGCTGAGTGGAAGGGGGCTTGAACTGCAAATAGCTGATGGGAAGGGGGGCTTGGAATGGGCTCTTAGGGGAGGGAGCTAGGACAGGAAATGGGCTGATGGAGGGGCTAGGATAGGACTGGGAATTGGGTGTTGGGGGAGCTAAGTTTGGAAATGGGCTGTGGTGGGGGCTTGGATTGAAATGAACTCATGGAGGGGCTAGAACTGGAAGTAGGCTCATGGGGGGCTTGGATTAGAAATGGGCTGAGTGATGGTGGGGCTAGGAAAGGACTAGAAATGGGCTGATGGGAGGCTGGTATTGGAAATGAGCTGATGAAGGGACTCGGATAGGATTGGAAATGGACTGATGGGGGGCCAGGACTGGAAATGGGCTGATGTGGGGACTAGAAGGGAGCGGATACTGGGTGGGGCTGGAATTAAAAGGGAGCTGATGTTGGGGGAGATTAGAAGGGGATGGGGCTGGGAGAGTGAAATGGAGAGGGGAAAAATATTTTGTGTGGGAGGGAAGAAAAATGTACAATTGGCCGGGTATTGGGAGACTAAAAAGGAGAAAGATTATTATGTTAAAGCAGATGAAGAGAGAGAATGGAAAAAAACTAGAAGAGAAGAAAGGAGAAATGGACAGCAGACGATGGAGAGATAGCAGAAGACACAAATAAACCAGAAGAAAGTGGCTGGAACAATTGCAACTGAAAAAAATGCACAAAAGGTACAAAGATATCTCTTTATTTTGAATTTATTAACTGGAATATGTCAGCTCTGGGAAATGTGCATCATTAGTGTCTGTGCTTTGTTTAGTACAAGAGGAAATTAATTTATAGTTTTATTTCTACAGTGTTGTTGTACATTCCAAGTTTGGCTTTTGGGGTTCCCAGTTTAATTATTGCCTTCCTGTTTCTAAATTGAATGAAATCATTAAAACATTATAAATTGCCAATAAATTGAAATGAAAACCAAAGGATTGTGAATCAAATTGATTCTCTGACAATACAAAGATTCCAAACTTTACAAATGATGTTACATAGTTCAGGCAACTTTATAAAGAGTTTTTAGATACTAAAATCTTGTTGTTAAGGTTTAATTGACGTGCTGGCACTTTGAGGAAATTCTTTGGTTTTGTGCGGCAGTTTGGGCACTCGGGCTCAAAAAGGTTAGCCATCACTGCCCTAAAGGGTCTCTAATACAAAGTGCCCAAGCCGGCAACAACGCACGAACCCACGCACGATTTTACGCCCGCACCAACGCACATGGCTATGCCCGCAGCAAAGCACGTGGCTACGGCCGCACCAACACACGTGGCTACGGCCGCACCAACGCACGTGGCTACGCCCGCACCAACGCACGTGGCTACGCACAAGAACTTCAATCAGAAGACATGGATGCAATGTCGAGGAAGCCTGCATTCAATCAAAGGGAGCTATTCTGCCTCAGACAGAGACGCCTATTCCCTGGATCATCCAGAAGGCAGAATCTGGCCAGGGTCAGGAGGGCATGCGAGCGCCTCACAATTAGGTACAACAGAAGCTCTGACTACCCACGTGAGGTAAGTTCATGGGAACAGGCACCCCAACCTAGGATGTGCAGAAGAACACCCTGTAACCAAATAAACAATCAACTATGCACTGCCAAGGAATGCAAGGTGTCTCCGCGTCCAGCTGGGAGTTACGTCTGCCCTACCCCCCAAAACAGAATCCCCCTGCCCACAGGGGGTAGCTGCAAACATCGTAGAGGTGAATTACAGACCACATTGTTATGGTATGTGCTGCTGTTGTAGCCTCAATGATGTGCCCTATCCACAGAAGATCACAGGCCCATCACAGATGCCAAGAGACACACAGGGGTCTGTCACTTGGCCTAGTCTGCGATCACAAGGCCAAAACACATCCCAGGATACAGCAGGCCCCACCTCAGGGGCCATCCCCCGTCCTGGTGCTATGGTATCTGTCCCTGTTTGTGAATACAAGGTTCAGCTATAGCCCAAAGATGCTGCAGGCCCCAAAAGAGGGGTCCATCTCCCGTCCTTGTGTTATGGTATCTGTCCCTGTTTGTGAATACAAGGTTCAGCTATAGCCCAAGGATGCTGCAGGCCCCAAATGAGGGGTCCATCCCCCGTCCTTGTGCTATGGTATCTGTCCCTGTTAGTGATTAAAAGACATAACTATAGCCCAAGGATGCTGCAGGCCCCAAATGAGGGGTCCATCTCCCGTCCTTGTGCTATGGTATCTGTCCCTGTTTGTGAATCCAAGGTTCAGCTATAGCCCAAGGATGCTGCAGGCCCCAAAAGAGGGGTCCATCTCCCATCCTTGTGCTATGGTATCTGTCCCTGTTAGTGATTAAAAGACATAACTATAGCCCAAGGATGCTGCAGGCCCCAAATGAGGGGTCCATCCCCCGTCCTTGTGCTATGGTATCTGTCCCTGTTAGTGATTAAAAGACATAAGTATAGCCCAAGGATGCTGCAGGCCCCAAATGAGGGGTCCATCTCCCGTCCTTGTGCTATGGTACCTGTCCCTGTTAGTGATTAAAAGACATAACTATAGCCCAAGGATGCTGCAGGCCTCAAATGAGGGGTCCATCTCCCGTCCTTGTGCTATGGTATCTGTCCCTGTTTGTGAATACAAGGTTCAGCTATAGCCCAAGGATGCCGCAGGCCCCAAATTAGGGGTCCATCCCTTTTCCTGGCGCCATGCTTTCGTGTCCTGGTTGTGTTTACGAGGCTCAACTGTAGACCCAGAATAGTGCTGGGAGCACCTCAGATGTCCACCACCCACCAAGGAATTGCCTAATGGGCACTGTCAGATGTGTGGAGGTGTCCCAGTGAGATGTGCTGTTTCTGGGCCAATGGGGCCCACACACAGGGCACATGGGGCCAAGGCCAGACATGCGTGTGCGCGTACCACACATGTAGGCGCCCCGTGTGGCAGCATGGGCCATGAAATTATCGCTCAATAGGGTCAGGCACCCGTTGCATAAAGATATCGATATGTTGTGTGTCTGAGGACCCTAAACTGTCTGTGCTAGCTAATGTCAACGTTCGTTCTCAACCCCACAGGTGGAGGATCTTCAGAAAAAGGCACGGGAGCTAAGGGCTCGGTACCCGCGCTTTGTTCAACGTGTGCAGCGTGAAATGTTGGCTCAGAGGAATGGTGAGTAATGCAACATGGCTCTGTGGGGCAATGGGTGGCAGATCCACAGAATGCATGTGACCGCTTCATCTGTTGTGTAAGCATGCAGATGATATGTGTGTCCCTCTTCCACAGTGGATGCACGTGCTGCCGAGGAGACAGAGGGGCCTGAGGGTCACGATGTAGCTGTTGGACCAGAGGGGGACGCTGCTGCTGTGGCCCAGGAGGTTGAGCTCGGACACGAGGAACTGGAGGTGGCCAATGGTGGCAGAGGCCATGAAGAGGAGCCCGCAGCCCTCACCAAGGGGGAGGGGGAGGACGGGGAGGAGGATGAGGGGGACAGGGAGGTGGGGGAGGGGGATGAGGAGGGTGAAGAGGATGGGGACTGGGAAAGGGAGGGGGAGGGGGAGGGGGAGGAGGGGGAGGAGGGGGAACGGGACGTGGAGAGGGAGGCGGGTGCATGTGGGGCGGGGGGGGGGGCAGGTGGGTGGGTGCGGCTGGGGAGGAGGGGTTTGTTGCGGGTCCGAGCCAGGGGCCAGGGGGCGACCAGGTGGTCGGGGTGGGTTTGGAGCAGGTAGGGGGTGGGGGGGTGGAAGGGGATAGTATGGTTGCGGGGATGGGGGGGTGGCTATGGCAGGTCCCCATTGGCACGGGCCGCAACAGGGCAATGGGGGCACCAGCCACTTGCCCCTGGATGTGGGCGAGGCTCACCTGCTGGACGTGCGACTGCCACACATGACCACAGACAGGCGCACCGTGCATGCAGCCACACAGACAAGGGGAGACCTGTGTCTGTGCGGCTGCATGTGTGGGCTGCGCCTGGCTGCGGCTGTGTGTGCCCAGGCGCATGCTCAGAGGCAGTATGCCCTCATCCAGGGGCAGGTGCTGGCGACCCTGACCATGGTGGCTGACCATGGTGGCTGACCGGTTGCGCCAGCTAGAAGGTCGGATTGCCGGGGGCGCAGCTGGCCAGCCACCATGTGACAGGGGTCCCCGGGGTGTGTAGTGTGTGGATACACATGTCACACCCGCCCTGTGACGGCCCGTGCCATGGCCTGCCAGCCACAACAGCGACAGGGATCCCTGGGTCAAACAAATGTTGCAATGTGCGGCCCTGTGAAGTGTTGCCAATGTAAATAAAGCTGTAAATAGTTTGAAGATACGAAAGGTGGCCAGATGTCCCTCACTGCTATGTGTCAGTGCTGTGCGAGTGATGGGTGTGTCAGTGTGCACTCCGAGAGGTGAGGGAGGACGTGGACCAGGTAAGGGCAGCGTCTACAGCAGTTCCCCTGACAAATCGCAGCGACATTGTTATGAAGGGGGGAAACGAGCAGGGGGGAGAGTGGCCTGCAGGATGGACGTGCGACGGCAGATGTCCACGATGGTGGGGTGCTCAACACAGGGGGACAATGGTGCATATGGCGGGGGACAGTAGGAAGGCCTGTGTAGCATATCAGACGTAACCCCATAGGGGTGAGTTGCAGGGGGGAAGGTAGGATGGCGGAGGGGTCTGTGCTGAGGTGTGGTCAGAGTAAGATCACAGAGGGTGCACCTCAGGAAGTGGGGACGCTGGCGACCAAGTAGGGGGTGGAGGGAGCGGTGATGGCCTCTGAGGTCAGTTAGGCTCCGGCCATGGTTGGCTACATCAGAAGCTCTCCCCTTCCCTGGGGATCGAGCCACCGACAGCGGGAGGAGCCAGCAGTCCAGCAAAGCCCAATAGGGGCAGGACAGAGGGCCGTTTAAAAACTTCACGCAATCGGGCGCGCCCGCGCCTGAGGGCCTCGCCAGAGGGCCCTTTGGCGTGGCCCTTAGGCGGGGACCAAAAGAAGGGGCACCAGACGACCGCTGAACCACATCCACCTCCAGACGGCGCACTCAAACATCACACCCAACCAGCCTCAAACAGCTACGCCGGTCAGTACTCGAAACCAGTCTACTCTAACCTGCCAAGATCTCAGTTTAACGAAAACTTTTTGATTAACTATCTTTAGGCCACTCGAACTTACAAACTCATCTACTAGCATTTTAATTTCTGTGTTATCATCTCAATATTGCAAGTGCCAGCTTGGATGTCAATGTAATCTGCTAACCTGCAATGTTTACTGTATCTCAATATTGCACATCTCATCAAAGATAGTCAATATCATAGTATTCAAACTGTACTTGCTCAATTCTGCATCCTTGTATAACTGCTCCTACATTCCAAAGAATCTCATCACTGTACTGTGTCTCATATTCATATTACCACCCCAATATTGCACATCACCACTTCATAGCCACAGTATTGGTTACTACTACATTATTTAAGCGTATTACTCACTGTGCTGTAGCTTCGTCCATTAAGCTATCTCCCAAGCACTTAAATAACCACAGATACTACTCAGCCTTCCCCACCACCTCTACTCTAACAACAACAACACGGTAAAATGTCTCCCACTACCACTGCATCAATCTGCATCCTACTCATCATTCTAGGATGGTTAGCTGAATCCTTTGCATTACCACACGAACCACAACAAATCCCAATCCTACAAAGACACACCAATAGACAGACAGAAACTCCATATCCTCCATTGAGAATTGATACACATCCACGGCACTCGCACCTGCTACACATAGCTCTCCAAAATACCAAGAAAACCAAACAAAGAGAACCCCTACAATCACTAAACTGTGCCCTCATCAATGCTCGGTCAATTCGCAAAAATTGGCCAATAGTTACTGATCTATTATCTGCCTATAACCTGGATCTACTTATGATAACTGAAACCTGGTTATCCAACACAGACAATATAATCATCAACCAACTCCTACCCAATAACTTCTCCATCCACTCCTGCCATAGAGAGAACAAAAGAGGAGGAGGAACCCTCATACTATCCAAGACTAACCTGCAGTTCTCCACAATAGACTCTAGAAGCTCAAACAACACAGACATTCTTGCCATCGCCAATGATCAATGTTCCATCAACCTTATTTATAGATCACCCTCATCCTCCTCAGACAAGCTTCCCAACATCTTAGACTTAGCAACCAACTCTATACAACACAACAAACCAAACTGGATATTAGGAGACTTCAATCTCCCCTCTCTGCACTTTAGTCATGCCTCAGCCCTACTAGAAGCAATGAACGAATTAGGATACAGGCAACTAATCAAAAGTCCCACACATACAAAAGGGAACACCCTTGACATGATATTCGCTCCTCAATCAGCATGTGAATCAAACAATGATCTTGTAGCAACACCGATCCCAGTCCCATGGTCAGATCACAAACTAATTAACTTCACTATTCCCGTCAACCCCAACAACTCACATAACAGAACCACTAATAATCCCACTAAAACGACATCTCGAAGATTCAATGCCTTCAACAAAGAACTCATACTTGCACAAACTAACCCTCTCTACAATGACAGTACCCTCAATTTGGAAAACCTGATTACATCCTGGAATGAAAGCCTCAGCTCCATTGCACAAAAACCACTCCACAGCAAAACCTCAAACAACAGAAAACACGCACCATGGTTTTCTCCTGATCTGCGGACCTCCCTCTTATACCTTCGAAAACTTGAGAAAACGATGGCATCGATCTCGCTCCACCGAAGACCAGACAGCATACAACGCTCAACTCTCGACTCACAGAACAGCAGTCCTGACGAAAATAAAACAATTTCACACGGATACACTCAAAAGATCCCTAAATAAACCACGGGATCTTTTCAACATAGTTAAATCCATATCTAAGGAACCATCACCATGCCCTCCTGAGGAGATACACCCACAAACCTTCGCGGACCATCTGCAATCAAAACTATTGCAAACAAACAAAATCACTGACTTCAACCATCAAGACACCACCTGTCTAAATCATCTATCAATATTCTCCACTCCATCCAAGAAACATATTGAAGATACCATTGCTGCCATCAACACCACCACTGCTCATACTGACCCTTGTCCAGCCTATTGGATAAAGAATATACGCAGTGATATCAGCCCATTAATCACAAGAATGTTAAACTTATCATTTACAACAGGATCCTTCCCCTCAGCACTCAAACAAACGTCAATTAGACCTCTTCTAAAAAAAAACCAAACTTGACCCTAGCAAAGTGGAATCATATAGACCCATTGCTAGCATACCATTCCTAGCTAAGATATTGGAAAAGGAAGCACAACGACAAATTCAAGACCACATCGATACTGTAGCCCCACTAGATCCCCATCAACACGGCTTCAGAGAATTCCACGGCGTAGAAACCCTTCTCATCTCACTTTTCAATGATATTATCTCCTTGACTGACAACATCCACCAAGGCTGTGTACTTATCTTCATCGACATAGCTGCAGCGTTCGACTCTGTTCACCACAGACTGCTCATCGAACGCCTAAAAGAAAAGGGCATTATCAGCCCCGCCCTTGATTGGTGTAGATCATATCTTGAGGGAAGAGGTCAGCAAGTAAGATCAAGATCAACTAAATCAAAACCCTTCCACCAAATCCAAGGCGTCCCTCAAGGATCATCATTATCATCTCTCTTGTTTAACATTTATGTCCAGCCCGTCTGTAACATCATAAAATCCTTCAATGTGCAATATCAGATATACGCCGATGACATCCTTCTCTATATGCCATTCTCCACAAAGCAAATAGACCTCTCACCTCTTATTGAGTGTTTTGACGCAGTATCTGAATGGTTCCTATCTCAAAACCTCCGTATTCAACATAAAAAAAACGGAGGTACTCTTCATCACGAAAAATCCAAATTTTACTCCGCCACCTCATATAAAAGTGAAAGAAGCTGAACTCCAAACAAAACCGGCAATTCGTTACTTAGGAATCACATTGGATCAATGCTTAGACATGAAAGTACATATCTCCCACATTGTCAAAGCCGTATATTTCAAGATCCGGTCACTCAAACACCTACGAACATTATTGGACCCGAGTGATTTCCGAACTGTATATCAAGCCCTTATCCTACCCCATTTTGATTTTGCCAATGCCATTCTCCAAGGACTCCCACAATCTTCACTGACACCCTTACAACTTGCCATGAATGCCGCTACTAGAGTTCTTTTTGGAGCAGCGAGGTATGACCACATCACACCCATCTTATTGCAGCTCCACTGGCTCCCTACACACGGAAGAATCCTATTCAAGACCCTGGTACTTACCTTTAAAGCCATCCATGGCAAAACTGTTGAAACATTAGTCAATCTACTTCAGCCCACTCCGCCCAACAGATCCAGAAGATCCACAACAGCAAACACCCTAATTATACCAAATGCATCAACAAAATGCACATTAACAACATCCAACAGAGCATTCAGTTTTTATGCCCCCAAGTGTTGGAATACATTACCTCCAGAAATTCGAGCAATTACCGATCTCATGCAATTCAGGAGGGCACTCAAGCACCACTTATTTATACAATACTACAAGATAAATCATAATCCACCATAGCTGCACACAATGACTACGTTTAATACCTATCCGTAGATTGCTCATAAACCATTCCTATCCATAGATTGCTCATAAACCATTCCTCAAAGAATCCTGTTACATATGTAAATAGTTGTTTTGCATGTCTCCCTAAGTTATCCAAGTTGTATTTCCCTGTTCTATGTAAAAACCAATATGTAAAAACTAAGTTATCCAAGTTGTATTTCCCTGTTCTATGTAAAAACCAATACTTGTTATTTATGGTTCTTTGTTCCATGTAAACCGCGCTGATGCTAAAGAGTGCGGTATATAAGAAAATAAAATAAATAAATAAATAAAATGGCAATCCCGTATACGATCATGCAGGGTGAGATAGGGGGATAACAATGGAGGTCCGCAATGGGTTGCTGCAGGGTGCGGAACCACCACGGTCTATGGAGGGGCGGGTGTAACGGCTGCCCCTAGGGGGGGATAGACCATACTGTCTGTGGAGTGTACTGGCCCATCTGGGGTGGTACCCACATTGGGTGAGGTGGGGTGGGGGTCCGGGGGTGAGGCCCAGCAGAGGGTGGGGGGGGGGGTATTGCTCGGATGATGGTATGTAGAGCGCCACAGGGTGCCGTGGGCGTGGATGGGGTGGAGCGCAGTGCAGATGGTGTGACTGGTGACAGGTGGGTTTGTGGATATACCCTACGGGGCCTACTATGGTATCGGGAGTTGCCTGACGGGGGGCATGGGGGGGTGGGAGGATGGCGGGGCCACGGGTGCACAGGGTGGTGGGGGGCATAACGGGGTGGCACCCTATGGCGGGGGGACGCTCCAAGGGTTTTTTTAGGGGCACACAGTGGACATGTGGTACGGGAGATGCAATGGTGGGGGGATAGGGCTACCTGGCGAACCTGAGTTTGTGACATGTGCAGTGCACAGTCTTTTCAGGTCCAGCATGGTGGAAACGGCCCATGTGGCTCCCCATGCGGGACACACAGTGCACCTACATTGGCCCAGGGACAAAAGGTGGGTCGGGGTGCCCCAGGGTATTGGCCCACGGGGTCTGGGCACTCCCAAGGCACACAGCGCACCACCCAGGCATGGGCGTGGTGTTCCAGCGTGGCAAGGTAAACGATCTGATGCCTACCCATGGTGGACATGGCTGGGGAAGGGGGGGGCAAGGGCCGGTTGCATCAGTGGCACAGTGTCGTCCCCCGGTCTCGACATGGGGGGGGGCTGTATGTGTAGTGGACCCACAAATGAGACACAGGACACATGTCATCAGCAACGACCGCCTGTGTAGCACTTTATTTCCCCCTCCCCCTGCCACGCCTTGCGCGTCCCCGCCCAACCCATGGTGCTGGTGGCACACCTGCCGCCACTGGTGCTGCTGCCGCTGGTGGTGGTGGTGGCGGCGGTGGTAGACACTGCTGACCTGTGGGTGGACCTCCGACTGCCACCAGCCGCTCCAGGCTGTCAGCCATGCACTCTGATGATGTGGCCATGCGCTGCACCCCCGCCAGGACCCCTGACATGGTGCGCTGCAGGCGACATGACCAACGTCATTGGCGCCGCTGTTTCTGGACCACCGCCCACAGTACATGCCATATACCTGTGGGGAGAGCCCATTGTGCAATGTGAGACAGGGGGTCATCCAACACCTGTACAGAGGCATAGCCACCCTAGCACAGTAGGACACTCACCCTCCGCATCTCTCTGTGCCGCCGCTGAGTGCGCCTGCATCTCCCCAATGACCTCGGCCACTGCAGCCAGTGCTTCATGCCTGTGCCGCTCTGCCTCCTCCGCAGCCCCCTCCCCCGTGCCTGCAGTGGTGGGTGGTGTCCTGTCGCATGCAGGCTGTGGGCCCTGCATGCTGTCCTCCCCCAGGGATGTGGCTGGACCCCCCGCTCCCATCTGGGCCACCTCTGGCACAGGGTCCATCTGGCGGCACGGCCCTGGGCCTGTCTTCTCTGATGCCTCAATGGCGCAGATGTCACCTGTGTGTCACAATGTTACATAGGTCAGATGGGGCGTGATTGCCTGTCCACCCCATCACACCCCCTACAGGCGCATGTGTGTTGGTGAGCCGCATGGGTCTGGTCCAGGGCCCCTGTGCCCACCCACAACATTAGTGCTCTCTCCATGCCAGTGGCCCCTGTGCCCTGCTCCCCCGGGGCCCACCTCCCCCCCCCCCCCACACGCTGCCACACACCCCATGCATGTCCATCACTGCCTTCATCCCTGCCACCACTGAGCATGGTCGGTGCAGGTGCAGTGTGCCTCACGGTTGACCACTTCCCTACCCGTGTGGCCCTGCTGCCCCTGCCAGTCCTGCACCATGCACCCTGCAACATATTGTCACCCTCTGCTGCCACTGTGGGCCTGCCCCCCTGCCCACGCACCCATTCACTGAACTGTGCTGGCCACTGCCCACCATTGACACGTCCCCCCACCATGGGTCGTGAATGGAAGCTGCCTCTGTGCCTGAGTTGCCCCCGATTTCCGACCAGCCATGTACTGCCCCCCCCTTTGGTCTGCCCCAACACATGTGCGTGTGCTGTCTCCCACTGGTGCACCTCACTCACACATACCGGCTTGTGGATGTGCTGTGTCCAACGCAGGGGGCAGGCCATGGATGTACATCGGCCCCAATCGTTCCGCAAGGCGACACTCGAGGTCTGTTAGGTTGGCCACCTGTGCTGGGCCCCCTCCAGTGCCCTGGGCCCCACGCCTCTCCCTGGCGAGCTCGTTTCTTATGTTGCGCTTGATATCGCAGTAGCGCTTTCTTAGGTTCTCTATGTCCCGATGGGGCCCCTCTGCTGCTGCCACCGCTGCCTGAACCTCAGCCCATGCCTTGGTGTGTGTGGCAATGGTAGTGGTTGTGCTGTGGCATCCAAAAAGAAGGTCATATCGTTCCAGGATGCTGGCCAGGAGGAGATCGTTCTCTTCCTGGCTGAAGCGCACCGCCCTCCTCTGGACCTCCGCTGGGACTGGGGTCCTGTGCTGCTTCTGTCATCGTGCACCCATTGCCTGTGCACTGGGGTTCTGCTGTGCCCCAGATGGGCCTGGCATCTCCTCATCACCATCAGCAATGGTGGGCGTGGTGTTTGCTCCACTGCAGCCTCTTGTGGTCCTCCGTCACTGCACTCCATACTTTAGCGGGTAGGTGTGCTGGGGGGTTTGCCATTCTGAGCTTATCATACATATAGGTATACCTTGGGTGTGGCTCGATGGCCGTTGTCTACGCGCGTTGCGACGCGCGTGACTCCTGCACATGCAGCTATGCATGCAGCTACGCGCCGGGGATGACGTCACCTATGTGCGTTAATATTGGCGGCAGACAGCGTTTCAGTGTTCCTCCGCATTGCCATGAGTGGTGTGCACAGCACCTTACACACGCTCTCCTAACACTATTGTGGTTTCTACTGCTGACCCACATGCTCTACAGGTTTGAGATGTTATTTTGTTTGTTGGCGCGTTACCAGACGCGTTGGTAGCTGTTGCGATGTTTGCCATGCATGTTACGTCATACAGATGTTGCACGCTACATTACGCGCGTAGCAACGCCTCTTGCATTTTACGCTCGTGGGAACGTTTGTTGTATGCCTGTTCCACTTTGGCGTCTGGGTGTGGTTTAGGGTGTACTACGCAGTTTCTTTACACCCTGCTTCATCACAGGGACTCACGTAGATGACTCTCGTCGGGTGCATTATGGGAACGCGCGCTCCCATGTGCGCTGCGGTGATGTGTACAGGGTGTTGTCACCTTTAGCTTATGATGGACCTTGCTGTCTCACCAGGTGTGTATCGTTCATGCGATGTCCGTCCCCGCCCCAATCCCTATTTCCAACCCAGCTGTCCTCCATCCTGTGTCTATCATGGCTCAGACTGCGCATGCAGGTGGTGCACTGGTTGCATTGCTCGAGCTGGCTGGGCTGCGCTTTCCAGAGGAGGGAGATGCTGTACCTGGGGCTGCAGCCCTGGGCGTGGGTGCAATGCCGCTCTAACTCAGGCCTGCATCTGTGGGGGGTCCACAGGCAGGTGTGGGTGACCAACGGTGCCGTAGGCATGCTGAGGCATGGCCCCACCTGCAATGCCTCTGCAGGCCCAGGGCCATGCTCCATGACCTGAGAGAGGGCCAGGTAATCTCCCTCTACCGGCTGGACACAGGGGCCATTAGGGAGCTCTACGAGGAACTCAGACATGACCTAGAGCCCCTGACTGCCCGGTCACATGCTATACCGGGTCTGGCCAAGCTCCTGGCTGCCTACATTTCTTTGCCTCTGGCTGCCTCTGTGGCCGCAGTAGGTGGGATGAGTAGGCCAACTTTCTCTCGCTGTCTCCACCAGGTACTGCGGGCCATGGTCAGCCGGGTTGGGAATTACATTGCAATTCCCAATGGTAGGCAACATTGGGGGACCCTGGCACAGGTATTCCAAGGGATTGCAGGGATACCACACGTGATGGGCGCAATAGATTGCACACATGTTGCCCTCGTCCCGCCACGCGACAGGGAGGTTGTGTACCGCAACCGCAAACACTTCCATTCCCTCAATGTGCAGGTTGTTTGTGATGCAAGTATGCGTATCCTGAATGTGGTCCCGCAGTTCCCAAGGTCAGCCCATGACTCCTATATCCTGCAGAACTCGGCACTGTTCGGCCAGTTTGAGGCCGACCAATATGAGGACTACGTCCTGCTGGGTGGGTATTCACGATGTCTAACGTGCACCTACTGTAGGTGGTTGACGGGACCCCATTGTCACGAGTGTCCACTGCATGCCTTACATTGCGGTGTTATTTCCGGGTGCAGCCTATTGTGGCCCTCACACTACATCACGCCCTGTCACCGGGGATTGGATCACATACGTCTGTGCGCTGCCACACATCTCTCTGTCTACCATGTGTGTGTGGTGTATCTCGCCTGTGTGTCCCAGCGGGCACATGGTGTGGGCTGTTCCCTGCCTCTGCTGTTCAGTTTCAGGGTTACGGTGTCCAGGGTCACTCGTGACGCATATGATGTGTCCCCTCCATGGCTGTGGGCAACACCTGAGGCTTGCCCATGGCTCCCACACCTGGCCACAGGCATACTGCACGGGCAGTTGTACATATGTCTGCCTGTGGGGTCCGTCACTCGCCCACCCCATATGCCACATGTTTGTGCATGTGCCATCTTGGTTGGGAGTGGATGGGGACACAAACACGTGGTTGTCAATGTGTGTGTGTGGCCTCCTCTCTCTGGCCATGCTGGGGGCTACACGTGACATGTGTTGTGGGCGCTTCTGCTATGACACATGTCTGCTGCATGTCTGGGCACTTTCTCCGGTCTCCACTGCCACCCCCACCTGGCCCCCCCCCCCCCGGGATGTGTTCCATTGGCTTCTGTTCTGTGTGTGCTGTATAATTTCAGTCACCTACTTGCACACCTGTGCATCCATGCACCTCCGAGTGTGCTGTGCCACTGTCGGACATATGACCTCACAGCTGCCACCACTGCTTTCTGGGCACAGGTTTGGGACATGTCCTGGGGCACGGTAACATGGATGTGCACTGCCCCTATTGGCATTCCATGGTGCTTTGGTTGTGCCATCATCAGCCTCTGGTGCACTGGCACTGTGTGCACTGATGTGGCATCATATCTGTGTGCACATGCCTCTCTGCTGTCCAGTTGTGGTTTGCTACGTCAGTAATTCCATTGGTGCATCATCACACGTGTAACTTTGCACCGTTTTTTTCTGCAGGTGATGCAGGATATGGGTGTCGCGCCTGGTTGCTTACCCCTGTGCGTCTCCCTCGGCCAGGTGCAGAGATGCGGTACAATGAGGCCCATGCCTCCAGCCGCTCAGTCATTGAGCGCACCTTTGGCGTTCTCAAGAGTCGCTTCAGGTGTCTGGATAGGACCGGCGGGACCTTACAGTACGGACCCATGACTGTGGCAAAGATCATTCTGGCTTGTTGCATCCTCCACAACATTGCTCTCAGGCACAATGTTCTAGTCGATATTAATGAGGATCTCGGGGTGGATCCTGTGTGCCCTCCTGCACCTGGCCATGGTGACACACGTGCGGGGATGGCGGCCAGGCAACATCTGATCAAGGAGCTCTTCTCCTGTAAGTTCTGCTTGTGCTGGGGACGTACCTCTGGGTTGCCATGTGCGAGCTGGTGTATGGATTTTGCGGCACTATCATGACATGTCTCAATATGTCTGTTGCGTTTTTCCCTCCCCAGGATAAGCTTCTGTGTTCTGGGCCCCCAGGGATTGGCTGCCAATACTGCCCGATGCTGTGCTGCGTGTGGGGAGTGTGTGTACATCACTGCAACATGCAGGTGACTGGGGTGAGTTGACATACAGTGTGGTTTGCATTGCTGGCAGCACCGTTTGACACATATATGTTGTTCCCTCTCTAGTGCTCCTATGGTGCTGCACATGTCTTTGGCCCACAACTCCATCACCCTTAGCTTAAGAACATAAGAACATAAGAACATAAGAAATGCCATACTGGGTCAGACCGAGGTCCATCAAGCCCAGTATCCTGTTTCCAACAGTGGCCAATCTAGGTCATACGTACCTAGCAGTTTCCCCAAAAGACACAGGTTCTGCAGTGCTTGTACTAGGCCAAGCATTGATATCCTGGGTCCCTTTTTAATAGTGGTTTATGGACCTTTCCTCCAGGAACTTGTCCAAACCTTTTTTAAACCCAGCTATACTAACAGCCCTTACTACATCCTCCGGTAACAGATTCCAGAGTTTGATTACACGTTGAGAGAAGAAATATTTTCTCCTATTTGTCTTAAATAGTTTACCCTGTAGCTTCATTACATGCCCCCTAGTCCTTCTATATTCTGATAGCGTAAACAATTTATCCACGTTTATCCGTTCCACTCCATTCATTAATTTATACACCTCTATCATATCTCCCCTCAGCCGCCTCTTTTCTAGGTTAAAGAGCCCTAACCTTTTTAGCCTCTCTTCATAGGAGTAGCCTTCCATCCCCTTCACCAATTTGGTGGCTCTTCTCTGTACTTTTTCTAATAACTCTATGTCCTTTTTAAGATACGGTGACCAGAATTGCACACAATATTCAAGGTGCGGTCGTACCATGGAGCGATACAGAGGCATTATAATATCCTTTGTTTTATTCTCCATCCCTTTCCTTATGATACCTAGCATTCTATTTGCTTTCTTGGCCGCCGCTGCACACTGGGCGGAGGGTTTTAACATGTTATCCACGATGACTCCTAAATCTTTTTCCTGGGTGGTGGTTTCTAATGTGGAGCCTTGCATCTTGTAACTATAGTGTGGGTTGTTCTTTCCTAGGTGCATAACTTTGCACTTGTCCACATTAAATTTCATCTGCCATTTGGATGCCCAGTCTTCCAATTTATCCAGATCCTCCTGCAGTTTTCCACAATCCTCTTGGGTTTTAACAACTTTAAACAGTTTTGTGTCATCTGCAAATTTGATTACCTCACTAGTTATTCCCTTTTCCAGGTCATTTATGAATATGTCAAAAAGTAGCGGACCCAGTACAGATCCCTGGGGTACTCCACTATTCACCTTTTTCCATTGGGAATATTGGCCATTTAGCCCTACCCTCTGCTTTCTATCTTTTAACCAGTTCCCGATCCACAATAGTACACTGCCTCCTATCCCATGACTTTTTAGCTTCGCCAAAAGTCTCTGATGGGGGACCTTGTCAAAAGCTTTCTGAAAGTCCAGATACACTATATCAACCGACTCACCTTTGTCTACCTGTTTATGCACACCTTCAAAAAAACAGATCAGATTAGTAAGACAAGATCTTCCTTGTCTAAAGCCATGTTGGCTGTCTCCCATTAGGCCATGACTATCTACATGCTGTGTAATTTTGTTCTTTATGATGGCTTCTACCATTTTCCCTGGTACTGACGTCAGGCTCACCGGTCTGTAATTTCCCGGGTCACCCCTGGAACCCTTTTTAAAAATTGGTGTTACGTTGGCGACCCTCCAATCTTCAGGTATTACAGATGATTTTAATGAAAGTTCACAGATTACCAATAACAGGTCTGCAATCTCATATTTCAGTTCTTTCAACACTCTGGGATGTATACCATCCGGTCCAGGTGATTTGCTACTATTCAGTTTATCAAATAGTTGTAATATATCTTCCCGGTGTAGCGATATTTCTCTCAATTCCTCTGCAGTATCACCTTTAAATACCACTTCAGTCTTGGGTAACACCCCTACATCTTCCTCAGTAAAGACCGAAGCAAAGAATTCATTCAGTCTCTCTGCTATAGCCTTGTCTCCTCTTACTGCCCCTTTTACCCCTCTATCATCTAATGGTCCAATTGACTCTCTCACAGGCCTTTTGCTACGAATGTACTTGAAAAAGTCTTTATTTCGTGTTTTTGCTTCCGTAGCAAGTTTCTTCTCAAATTCCCGCTTTGCCTGCCTTATCAATGCTTTGCATTTAACTTGCCAGTGCTTGTGTTGTTTCCAGTTTTCATCATTTGGCTCTTTTTTCCATTTCCTGAAGGTTGCTTTTTTGGCAGCAACAGCCTCTCTGACCTCACCTTTAAACCATGCTGGCAGTTTTTTGGACTTTCTTCCACTTTTCTTAATGCGTGGAATACAGCTGGTCTGGGCTTCGAGGATAGTATTTTTAAATAACACCCAAGCTTGCTGTAAGTCTTTAACCTTTGGAACCGCTCCTTTTAGTTTTTTCCGAACTATATTCCTCATTCTATCATAGTCACCCTTTTGAAAGTTAAAAGGTAGTACTGTGGATTCCTTTACTATCTGTCCTCCACTGATTAAATCAAACATGATCATACTATGATCACTATTGCCAAGTGGTCCCAACACCCTTATTTCTTGCACCAGATCTGGCGTTCCACTAAGGACTAGGTCCAGTATGGCTTCCCCTCTGGTCGGTTCATGAACCAGCTGCTCCAAGAAGCAGTCATTTATTTCATCTAGAAACTCTCTCTCTTTAGCTTGTCCTGCTGTGACACTGTCCCAGTCGATACCGGGGTAATTGAAATCACCCATTATTACTACTCTGTTGTGGCTTTTGTTAGCTTCCTTGATTTCTTTGAGCATTTCATCATCCATTTGTTCATTCTGGCCAGGTGGTCGATAGTATACTCCCACTGCCATCACCTTCCCCTTCATAAATGGAATTTCAATCCATAGAGATTCTACAGCATATTTTGTTCCCTGCAAAACTTTAATCCTTTCTGACTCAATGCCCTCTCTAACATAGAGCGCAACCCCTCCACCAATTTGTTCAGCTCTATCATTACGATATAGTTTGTATCCAGGTATCACAGTGTCCCACTGGTTATCCTCCTTCCACCATGTCTCTGAGAGTGCAATCATATCAAGCTTCCGTTTGTCACACATGTGACCATTGCCTGTGCACATCTTGGGGGTCTAAATGGTGTATCTGCTGCACATAATACCAGGCTGTGTGTGTCTGCAGGCACAGGGCATTGTATTGTTTGGGCGCATGCGGATACCTCACTGCCATTGTGCCATTCGCAAAACTCAGTGCACTCATGCATGTACTGTGATGGCTGTCTCCACTTGTCGCTGATTGTCGGGGGTCCTGCCATCTGCAGCTGCTGGCATGCATACCTTGTCTCACAGTGTATGTCTCTGTGTCTGTGTGACGTGTCTACATGACAGTTCCTTATGCTCCACCCTGCCTTTGTCTGTTTCAGGGATGTGTATGGCCACCTGTCCAGTGATGTTCCCTCATCTCTCTTTTTACCTTCTGCTTCTGTGCTACTGTACATTGTGAGCATGTGTCATATATTCTTTTCAGACGTGTCTCAGGTTTGCTGGTGGACCAATGTAAGTCAACATTTTGTTTCTGCACAACACAACGCACCTTGGACATGCTCCACTCACAGCTACCCATGCAGATGTGGTGATGTCCTCAGTTCATTGATGTCTGCAGCCTCTATTGGGGCTCTTTGTGCTCTTGCCTGACATGGACATTCCCAATCAGGCCACAGCTCTACCTTTCAGGTAGGCCTCAGCTTCCATCCTCTGGGACATACACCACGTGCTGATGCTGCATTTGGCCTGTTGATATCAACATGTCTTTCGGTGTTATCTCTGTGCGCCACCATTGCTGGACATGCTCTGGACCCCTGGGATGCCTGTGTGTCATGTGTATTTACATGACCATTTTGGGATGGTGTCCTGGTCTTCAGAGCCATCTCCTGCAATGGTCCATGTGCACTGTGCTCAGTGTTGTGGCCATGTCATGTTGTGCTATCTATGCATTCTAGGGACAACTCTTTTTATCTCACTGTCTCCTTTGTGACCTAATGGAGCTGGGGGGTGGGTGTGCCATTCCCTTACCTAATATCTAAACCTTTTCACACAGGACACAGACAACATACATGGCACATCTACTACACTGCATCTGGAGATCCCATCATCCATATGTGCTTGGACACAGCACCTCTGTGAGACTGTCCCTGGATGTTGTTGCCACTGGGAGATGGGCCTCTGCGATTTGGACACAGGCCTTTTTTCGACCTCATTGTTGGCCTATTTTGACTGTCACTGGGGGGACTGGCCCACCGTTGCTGCCATGAACTGTCTGGTTGTTTTGTTTATTGCAGCAGGGGGTGGATGAGCTGTACATGGTTGTGTAACCCTGATACGTCAATGTTGACATTGCATGGTGCCTTCTCACTCTGCATGCTTTAACCTGGGTCTGTTGGTGGCTGGAGATGGTGACTGCTGTGCATATGGTGGGTGCGAACACTGTGGGGACATGTCGTGCTGAAACCCTCTGCATCGCATATTACTGTCTGTTTGTGACAGCTGATGAAATGCGGGCTAGGATTTGGGGTGGCACCAGTGGTGGGTGGTCAGGTTGGGTAGGCTCCACGGGCAGCAACAGGTGGGTGGCCTCGCAACATGGATTGGGTATGTGCTGACGATGTTGACTGCCACACAGACCCCATGGCTTTCTCCATGGCATATGGTGCACCGGGGTACAGGATACAATGTCTGCTTGGGTCTGGTGACTGCCTTTTGTGGACCATTGTTTGCACTTTAGTTGTTTGGGATATTTGGGATAGTGGTCACACAATTTCATTGCCACTCGGGAGCTTGCCAATTTGGACACCACATGACATTTATCTTTTCCTTCCTTGTTTGCTGCTTACCTGCCCATATGCTGTGTGCAGCCCCATCACATCTCCACCCACCCTTCCATAGTTGAGCTGTGCATGTCAGTGTGGCCTGTCTGCAGCCTCTCTGCCACATCTTCTGGATTACCTGTAGGTTTCCTCCTGGGGACAGGCATGTGACCGGGCTGCCTGTGTATTGGTACTGCTGCTGCCGGTTTGTCTGGGCCACATCACTGATCAGGTTGGTCATTCACATGCTCCTCTTTCAGTCCATTGCCCTTGTCCACAGGCCATCCACATAGCTTTCCATTGAGCTGGCCCCTTCCACCCCTCATGTGTTGCTCCCCTGCTCTATTGCATGTTGTTTACACTGCATTATATCTCCTGGTGTGTGTGCACCTGTTCATATGTGCCTCCCATCCCACCTATGGACTGTGATGTTGGCTGTGGACCCCTGCTCTACCTGTGTATTGCATCATGGTGACTCTTTGGGGTGCCCTCACCTGACACACAGCTGTAGTTTTCTAAGGTGACATGCAGTGGTCCTGTCTGCAGCCATTTCTGTGTGCCTCAAAGTGTTGTTGTAGCCTATTGTTTTCTGCAGTGCTTTCCATCCTAGTGGTCATGACTTTGCACTCTCTTTGTTCTCCTGTCTTGATGCCTTTCCTGCACTGGTACCTGTGGTCGCTGTAATAGTCATCTCTTGGCTTCTATGTCCTGCCTGCTCATATTGTCCTCATCACAGTTGCGGACCATCCTTTGGTCCATCTATCTGCATCTGTCAGCTGTGAGATGTCCTGTATGTCGCTGTGCGCTGTCACCCCGTATCCTACACTGCTACCCTTTTCTGCATTGCATCTCTTTGTGCTTGGCGGGCCTGTGCCTGGTCTGCATGGCACCACCACTCCTCTGTCCACCCATTGGTGGGACTATCCTGCCACCTCCACCTCCACAGGAGGACACATATTCCCTTCACCTGCCACACACTGTCTTTCCAGTACTCTACGGTGCCAACACCCTTTGCTGTGGTGCTGTTGCCCCCACCATGTTTGTCAGCGCTGCTGCCAGACACATGGCATGCCCGCAGGGATGGCAGGTCCAGTAACTCCCTACTCTCCCTCCGTCAGTCACCTGTTCATTGCCTTTACTGTGGGTTCTATGTGGTGTTTGTACTACATCCGTCTCTGTTCCACGCAGGTCCTGCAGGTCCTCCAGACACAACTTGCAGTCCCTAGGGCACACTGACCTTTGCCAACATACCCTTTTTGGAGCACCTTGACATATGGTTCGATAGCCCAGGGTTCCATCTGCACTGTCTTATCCATGTGTACCTCATATTGCACTTAGCTTGGGACTCCCTTCTAGACACTGTACTGGGCACCTTTTCAAGCTTCTTCTTGGACACACTGTTGGGCTACTGTCTTTTGCTGCTCTATGGCAGTGACGCACAAATTCATTTCTCCCTTCCGGGCCAAGGTGCTGTGAGGGTGCCTACCCCCTCCTATGTTCATCTTTGGAAGGCTGATGTACATGTGCAGTGCACCATGGATATTGTTGCATAAACCCATATCCTTACCACCACAGCAGGCACTTTGGGTGGTGACATGGCGCCCCTCGGTGGCCAGTCAGGGGGTTGTTGGTCCTGGGGGTACAGACGTCTGGGTATTCTTTATCCACATATTCATAGTATGTTCGGGTTTGCTTTTGCTTTTGCCAGTGGCTTTCAATTTTTGGAAAAGGTCTGTGATGTTATTGGGCTTTTTATATTTGGTAATGATCTTGGCCTTGGTCATGATTGTGTTTGCCATATGCCCTTGTTTGCTGAGACCTTGATTTGTTTCAATGCCAAGCATTCTTTGTATGTACGTAGTGCAACTGCTGTGGATCTGGTGTGGGGGTTTTGGCCATTTCACAGTTCTACTCCATGAGCTGGCCACCTCATTATTGGGGCTGTGTTAGTCACACTAGCAATATGAGCGAATAGTTACTTCAATGCCTGTGGGGGCCCCAAGGTCATGGGTTTCAGCCCACAGTGGATTGTTTGGTGGGGCTTTGGGGGGCATTTTGTTATTTTGCTTTACATTGGTGCTGACAGCAGCACCACCCTCACAGTGCAGACTCTTTACGGTGCCTCATCGGCCACACTAGGACGTGCCCTGTGAGACACACTGTGCTGCAGCCTATAGGATGCCCCATGGGAGACATTATAGGTTGCCTTGGCGGACAGTGCACATTATACTGTGCCTCTGGTGTGTCTTGTAGGGTACCTTATGCGACACCTGTGAGGGTGTGTTTGCCGGAAACACCTATTAAACTTCCAAAAACAACTGCTTCAGACAGTGCAGAGTTAGTGTAATAGGTACTGTCTCAGTCAACTTCCGTCGTTATACCCACAGGGGAATTGAACTCACAACCCTTGCACCACCAGTCGGTGTATTAACCATTGTGCTATGGCCCTGGCTGTCTTGCTGGGCACCTTTTCATGCACTTTGTGAGGCACCCTGTTTGGCTACTGTCTGTCGCTACTCTGTGGCAGTGACGCACACGGTCATTTCACCCTGCTGGGCCAGGGTGATGTGGGGGTGCATTCCCCCTCTTGTGTTCATCTGTGGACTGCTGATCTACATGTGCAGTGCACCATGGGTATGGCAGACATTTTGGGTGGTGGCCGGACATCCTTCAGTGGCCGGCCAGGGATTTGCTGGTGGTTCTAGTGATTTGGCATACTGCCTAATGTGCTGCTGGTGGAGCCAGAGATCATGGATTGCAGCCCACAGTGTAGTTTCTAGGTTGGACTGTCTGTGGCAATTTTATTTAAGTTACATTATATGCATAAATTTGCATTCCACCTAAACTCTGCCCCCGCACACACCCATAGTGAAAGTGTACATCATCGGTCCAATGCATGTACTTACAGAATAACGACCGACTACCAGGAGGTGGCATCAACTCAATGCCAATTAACAACATTATGCTTATAAGTGGCCATTTCTGCATGGAAACTCCTAAAATACCATGCTTTTCACACATAAACGCAAACACAAATCTAGGCAACCCTTATAAAATTACCTTTTATGTAGTATATAAAATAAGCAATCATCCATTTATATTGTTGAATACACATATGGGAATTTTCAGCTGCACAAATGTGCACAGATGAGTTCACAATCTGCATAGGAAAAGAGGGAGAGACATTCCCCCAGGCATGTAATGAATCTATGCATATATATTTAATTTTCAGATATGTATGTGTAATCTGGTGATCATGAATATAAGTTGCACCATAATCTTTCAAGAGATATAACTACTTATGGGCATTTAGCTGCCTAATAACCTGATATTCAAGCAAATTTATCCATGTAGCCTGTATATGAAAATCAGGTTATTTTGTGCTTGTTTCAAAGTAGGTGCCTAATTGTAGTTAAGAATTCTAATGAAAATGTACCCAGGATCCCAAAGTTATCAAAATAATACCATCGGATTCAACATTTTTAAGCTTGCAAGCAGGACCAAAATTACAATTGCCCTATCATAAATTTCTTTTTATTTGAAATGGAGAAGATAAAAACAAAAGTAGCAGCTGAAAAGGTTAAAGGTTTATACCAAGCCTGGGCATTGTTTAAAAATACTATCTTGGAAGCCCAGACCAGATGTATTCCATGCTTTAAGAAAGGTGGAAGGAAGGCCAAACAACTTCAAGCATGGTTTAAAGGTGAGCTCAGAGAGGCTGTTATAGCCAAAAAAAAAAGCATATTTCAGAAAATGGAAAAAGGAGCCAAATGACTAAAACAGAAACACCCCCCCCCCCAAGCACTGGCAAGTTAGATGCAAGGCATTGATAAGGCAGGCAAAGAGAAAATTTGAAAAGGAGCTTGCCATGGAAGGAAAAACTCATAATACAAACTTTTTCAAATACACCTGTAGCAAAAATCCTGTGAGAGAGTCAGTTGGACCGTTAGATGATAAAGGGGCAAAGGGGGCACTAAGGGAAGACAATACCGTAGCAGAAAGACTGAATTCTTTGTTTTGGTCCTTACTGAAGAAGATGTAGGGAAGTTGCCCTTGCCAGAAATTATATGTAAAGGTGATATATCAGAGGAATTGAAACAAATCTTGATAAAGCTGGAAGATAAAATATAGCAATTTGATAAACTAAAAAGTAGAAAATCACCTGTACTGGATGGTATATATTCCAGGGTGCTGAAATCATTATAAGAAAAAAATTACTGAACATATAGTCATAGGAACATAAGATATCCATACTGGGTCAGACCAAAGATCCTTCAAGCCCAGTATCTGTTTCCAACAGTAGTCAATCCAGGTCACAAGTACCTGTTAAATTCCCAAAAGATAGAAAGATTCCATGCTGCTTATTCCAGGGGTAAGCAGTGGATTTCCCCATTCCACTTTAATAATGGTTTATGGACTTTTTCTCCAAGAACTTGTCCAAACCTCTTTTAAACCCAGCTACACTAATGAATGTTCACAGTTATAACAGGTTATTTTTTGTTCTTCTGTCTATAAAAGTTCTGGCACTTCTAGAAAATTCTGTATAGTATCGCCTCTATCTATAAATACGCTGTCATTTTATTCATTTCCATTCACTATTCATTTGATAATCCCAGAATATAAACTCAGAGTTTCTACCACTTTCATGCATCTTCTTGTATTGCATAGAAATTACCAAGAGATTCATATGATCAGTAATACTAGACACAGTTACTAATTGATATGGTATAAGCTAATCAGGATCAGGGCCAGTTGGAGTGTTCCTTTCCTCGGAGAACTTTGTAACTGTAATGGATAGGGCATGTGACAACAGGAAATGAGCTGCAGCACTGTAAAGGGATGATTGATCCTAGCTAGCACGGGCAGCACAGAGCAAGCCTTTACTGAGGTAGATCAGAGAAAAAATCAGGCGGCGGAATGATGCCTGATGCGCTGGTGACACATAGCAATTGTATTAAATGTTGGCAGATAAAGACCTAAACAGTCCATCCAGTCTGCCCACTATATTCATACAATTTAGGTACATGTACACCAAAAATCCCCTATGCAACCCAATACTAACTCCCCCCTCATATGACCCCTAGTCCATGAACTGTTACCGATGCTGCTATTCCTTTGTGTTCAGCTGAGCTCAGATAAATAATTAATATAATGAGACGGAGAGTTTTCACTATATAAATTTCACAGTACTTAATTAGCTTAATTGTATATAACTAATTTAACATAAAAGAGTCAAAGTAACATATTAAAGAGGGCAAAGGATGCCAATTTTATAAGCAGAGATTGCCGATATATATTATTCTGTGCTTTTGGTTTTCCATTAGACAGTTTAAATCAACACAGTGGCACGCAGGGTGGTGATTCATGCCCTTTGGGGACTAGGAGGGAATATTATGAGTGTTTGGTTTAGTTGTATGAATGTTTGCTTTTAATTGTGTCTATGAGGTTAGAAAGGTTCATGGGCCACATGAATTTTCATTATAGGGTGGCAGTAAAATTTATTTTCCTGATTAAAGCTGATGTGTAGATTCTTTCACTCATCTGCTGCTATTCCCTGATACACCACACCCTGGTGCATATCATTGCGTAATGCTCCTTTAAGAATTCACTGTTTACAAAAAACCTTTCAGAGCTATCAGAGGAGGGTGTGTTTAATTTCGGTTTCAGCTAAGCAGCTGAAAGGATTTCTTGTTTTTGCCAGAGTAAGACCTCAAATAAAATCATGAGCCCAATGCTTTGTTGAATGAAAGTTCCTTTAAACAAAAGCTGTGTGGTTGCCATGTTAGCCCACTTAGTTATACAGAAACCCAGATCAACAAACAAGTTGTAGGCGGTTCCCTTTATTACACTAACTTAATATATTTATGGTGAGATCTGAGAGTTACGCTTCCTCCATCAACTAAGATGAACTAAAGATGGCGATGTCTGAATATGCATGTTAATTGTAGGTTGGATTATAACTTTCGTGTTTGTTTTCAAAGCTGTGAATCTGGGAGGAGTGATACAATAAGGAATTAGGCTGAGTGTCCTTCCAGATATTAGATAAAGTATATTTAAGTCTTTTGTCTGGATATGTAAAGGATTCATAGAGAGAGGTGAGAAAAATTAGCAATACCAACAGCACAGTTTGCAGCTATAGCAAGAGGATGAGACAAATTTGCTGTTATTTTCCTATGGACATGAACTTTAGATTGATTGCTCACCCTTTCAGATCTAAGCTCAAGGTAAATTACATGCAGGTACAGTAAGTTTTTCCCTGCCCAAGAGACAGTGACAGAATTCAAATTTTTAAAGGGCCCTCAGAGCGGGGAAGTCCATGTCAGATCCTATGGGAGCAGCTGCAAGTGGGTCCCCTTCTTCCTTGGGGCCCCCCTTCACCACAAGGGCCACTTCGGCAGAATTTGTGCCATGCCAAGAGAGTTTACAGTCTAATAGCATCATGTAATAAAACTGCATTAAAAAAATCGGTTACCTTTTTAACACACTTTTTTTTACTCACATGCTAATTTTTTTTAGTTTACTTCTCATGTAATAAGGTAAGGGCCCGATTCTGTTTTTTGATGTGCCAGCCCTCTGTGTGCCCGGTCAGAACCGGACACACAGAGTGAGCTGGGATTCTGATCCCACGGGACACGTCTAGCCCCACGGGATCAGAATCGCGTCCAGGCCTGTGCGTGCAGGCCTGGATCCCGATTCTGGTCATCCTGCATGTACAGGCCTTCTCCAGCTCAGTCAGGGCTCCTGAATGGAGCCACGGTGCCATGGCGTCCTGTTGCCATGGCACCATGGCTCCATTCAGGAGCTGCGATCCCCAGCCACCAGAACAAAAGCATCGTTCCCCACAGCCTGACCCCGATCTGGCCTCCCAAGGCCAAGGTTGGGCTGCGGGGAATCCCCTCAACCCCCTCCTACCTCCACCGATACAGGGCCCACTGTCCCCACTGACTAGGGGAATTTATTCCACCTCAGAAGTGTAATAGGTTCCCTGTTCAAGCCACTGCCCTGGACGTACAGGGCTGACATTGGAATCGGCCCTATACATCCGGAGCTGCAGACTGCCTACTGCCCGCCCTAACTCTGCCCCCACACTGCCCCTTTCCCGCCCCCATCTAACCTCCCTGTACAACATGCGGGGAAGTTAGTTGGGGTCGGCAGAGGGGCTGAATAGCGGGGATGGACGTCCCAACTCTATTTGCGCTTCAGAATGATCCTGTAACTGTATTCAAATAGCAGTGAGCAAAACTTCACACTAAAATGGAAACAGAGTAAAAAAAACCAAACTAGTAGTAAACCAGAGGGAATGTGTTAAAGTTAGAAGTTAACTTTACTTCCTTTTTAACTCCATTTTAATTATGCAATATCTCTGGTCCAGGGATCCCCTGTCTTGGGACAGATTAAGTCTTTTTGAAACCACTCATTGAAAAACCAATGTTAATTTGAATTAGAGACCATCAGAAAAGAGGCTAAAGTTAGCATTAAATAACACCTAATAAAAAGCCTCAAACACCATCATATGGTCTCTCCACTTTGTGCAATAATTTATTCCTATCTTATTAATTTATTAATTTATAAACCCCATTTTCTTTCATTTTTTTCATGAAAATCCAAATAAGTGAATAAAATACATTCATAAGCATAAAGACACTACTTAGCTGTTCTCAAGATGAACCTGACATGATTATGTTTCAGGCCAAAAATACAGCCTTACTTCAGGGGAAATATTTCCAACCACAGGAGCCTGTAGCATCCAAGATTTATAGCATTAAGCACATGCTGCTTTCAAAAGACACCAAAGTGGAAACAGACTATATATTGCGACGCTGCCGCTGGGGCCCGAGAGCTTACCAGCTGGAAGTGGCCTTTGAATGTCCTCTTTTGAATAAAGCTATTCCTATTGTCGCCAGGGATTCTGGGACTTGTAGTTTTGCTTATTTCCTTAAGGACAAAATTGTTGTTATGACACGAGTGTTTCAAGGCTGCAAGAATATTTATTGTGGGGAATTTCCAGCGCATCAAAGCTCAAACACAAACAAGTATAAAGGATGCATCTCCAACATATAGGTATTTCAGGAACAGAAGAAAAATGTAACAAATATCTCAGCACTGCTCAGCTGTTTCTCAGTCCCACAAACTTTCCACAAGACACTGCCCCGTGTGGTTATTCAACGGAAAACAGTTAAACTGCAACAGCTGATTTTCTTTCTCACAGCACGGCTTCTTATCCTCAGAAGACAATTAAGCTTATTAAACATAAAACAAGCCTTTCCAATTCTTCAGCAGGTATGGCAAGTACTTTCTATATTATTTCATACAGTTTCAGTGCTGTTCAACAATGCCTTCTTCCTTTAAACATGAGCAATCCATGGGAGAAGATTCACTTTCTAAAGTTGGCAAACAAGAGTCTATTTGCATTCTTTCAACAGTATTAGAATTACTGGCATCTCTATGAGGTTTAACAGTTCTCCCTGACTTTCTTTCCTCCAGAAATTCCTTGAACTGGTTCAAGGAGCAATTCAGCGTGTACAGGCACATTAGCATTAGGAGAGAGAACTTTTCCTTCTGACAACAGCTTGCTTATAGCTTCTAACTCTGAAGGCTCGGCTGTCTTGCTTTTGACAGTGTTATAGCTTCCCCCGTATGTAAGACTCTCCCCCCACCTATTATCAGTTAAAGGTGTTGGGTCTGCCTTCTGGACAGTAGCAAAGGCCAATGGCTTCTCTAACAATGATTCAGCATTAGAAATGGTAGCTTTACCTTTGGCAGGGCTTCTTAGACATAAGGAAGCTGAATTCCAGAACCTGGAGAATAGCAGGGAAAAAGGGTTCAGCAGTTGTCTATTTCCAGTGCCAGTTAGGTACCTGCTCTGAAGAGGCTTTTCTTCCTTCTTTCCTCTACAGCTGCTATAGCCCTTGTTGCTGTATGTCCAATTGCCGTCTTTCCAATGGCTTCCCTTGCTAGCTCTCTTGCTCCAAGGTTCTGCCCTGCTGTAACGTCCTCTCCAAGGTTCTCTCTCTCCTTCACCTTCTTCATAAGGTTCCTTTCTTGCTTGCTCTTTTCCTTCCTCTCCACTTCCTTTGCACCTTCCCGTGCTTGTTTCCTTGCCACTTCTCGTGCTCTGTTTGTGGATTTAAAAAGCATTTGCTTCCCGGCATTCCCTGTCCTTCCCCCAGGTGTGACCAATCAGTGAGGAAGCCTGTCTCTCCCTCTGAGCTGGGGCGTGACCTGAGCTCAGCAAAAAGCTGTGTTTTTTCTTATCTGGCTTGTAAATCCTGTGCACAAGTGCAGTATCATTTATTTCAACAGGATTTTCCTCCACCTCCATCTCCTCCTGGGGACTTTCACCATTACAATATGCACATAAAAGAATCAAACAAAACCAGACCAATTAAAAAAAGGAAATAGTTGGAAATAGTAATAAAAACTGACATTGCCAGGACATTATTATTCCAAATGAGACTTCATTTCACTCACAACAAAACTGAGGATAATTTTTTATGTTATAAAGGAGAAGAGGATCTCAGCATACTATCAGTACACTACCATGGGCATATCATATCCTGGCCCTTGGTTCGTACCCAGTACATCACGGATCCTCAAAAACTCTTTAAATTGATAATGGTAAATCACTCATGGAATTAATTGAAAAATGTAATCAGTAAAGCCTGCTATCCCTCAGAGCATGTGATGTGGCATGTAGCACTCTCATATCAACTATACAATATGTGTCTGATGATCTTAAAGTAGCTAGACAGGCAGAAAAGGCGACGGAAAAAGCTAGAAGGATGCATGGGTGGAGAGGGAGAGGAATGGCCAGCAGAAGAAAGTAGGTGATAGTGCCTGTATAAGTCTTTGGTGCAACTTCATTTGGAGTAGAGTGTGCAATTCTGGAGACCGCAACTTCAAAAGGATATAAACAGGATGGAGTCGGTGCAGAGGGTTAGTGGTCTTCATTATAAAGCGTACAAATCTATGAGCTTTGACAGACTTAAGGATCTTAATATGTACACCTTAGAGGAAAGGCAGGATAGAGGTGATATGATTGAGACATTTAAATACCTCCATGGAGTAAATGCACAGGAGGAGAGCCTCTTTCGACTGAAAGCAAGTTCTGCAATGAGGGACATGGGATGAGGATGAAAGGGGACAGATTCAGGAGTGATATGCGGAAATATTTCTTTACGGAAAGAGTGGTGGATCCGTGGAATAATCTCCCAGTGGAGGTGGTAGAGATGAGGACAGTATCTGAATTCAAAGAAGCATGGGACAAACATAGAGGATCTCTAAATGAAAAAAGGGGACTGTTGTAGTGGTTGATATGGAAGGACAGACTAGATAGGCCATGTGGTCTTTTTCTGTCGTCATGTTTCTATGTTTCTACAAAACCGCACTTATCTGCAAATCATATAATCCCCAACACTGCTCCAGATGCCGCCTCAGGCATTTCGTCAGTGCTTCTTCAGGGGGGGTGATGGATTCCAAAACATAACCATCAACTCTCAAAATATATGCTGTGAGGGATAGAAGGCAACTGCAGTTAGTAACCTAAATACGTCATCATTAGAGAAAACCCCAAAACCCATGGCAAGAGAAAACAGTTCAGATGAACAAATTCCTCAATCTATCATAACAGCAAACTGTTGGCAAAGACAGGGAGCAATGCCACACGACCACAAATCACAAATAGTCACAAACAAGAAATGCCCACATAAACTCACCATCAGGCAGACAATCCCAGCTTAACCATCCATGCTCTGTGAATGACTAACTGAAGCAACACATTTGTGCTACTTGTAAACCACAATCCATCCAATCACGGTGGGTAACCCAGGGCTGACGTCACTATCACAGTGCCTGCCCAATGGGAGTTCCCACTTCAAACAGCCAAAACAGAGAAATCACTTAAGACCTGTCAGACGGCTGCCTGGGTGAGAATCTTCACACTCTTGGCAAGTGCATATTTCTATATGATTTGCAAGGTATTGTGGGCAATGTAGTTCATTCACACCAGACACAGCTGCTGACAATAATTTAGTTGTGCTCTTGGGTAAAGCCAATAAGATATTTATTTATGGGGTTATTTCTCCCAACACAGATATGCTTGGTAGCACATAAATTAGGTTACTTGCTTTCAGTGTTAACTTGGAAAAACAAAGTCAAAATCAGGAAAACAACAAATGAAAAGCCACAAAGCAAGAAACAAACTGTTCTTTTCAGGTTAACTTCTGATTACTTCCCACATAGATACAGAAGTGATTCTCTCCTAGCTCACAAGCAATTAGGTAAGGCTTAATTGCTAGCAGTTATCCAGCTGAAACCCCTTAGCTGGCTTGCTTTCTACTGTGTGGGTCAAATCCTGCTTCAGGAGCTTTTCTGAGTAGATTAAAGAACAAATTTGTATTTCTTTGTGATGGTTGCTGTACTTTATAACAGAAAGTTACCAACGGAGTTTAGATAGAGAGCAGTCCATATAAACAGGATCCTCATCTGCTATTATTCCCCCTTGTTCAACAAGCATGGGTTCAATATCATGGATTGGCACAGATGAATCTCTCAATGGAGCATTTTCAGGAGAATACTTGTTTCCCTGCTGTCTTTCAAGGTTATAGCTAGGGCATAGATCAGTGTTCATACCTGAGCTTCCATTGCTGCTAGAGTTCCTCTCTATATAGCCTGGCCAGTATGTAGTCCAGTTCTTATGTCCAGCCTTCCAATCCAGATCCCTGGACACTGGATCTCTCTTCACATACCTTCTGGCACAGGTCTTAGGGTCCCTTTCACGTGCAGCCGTCTCCCTCACAGGTAGCGTCTGGAGATTCCTAGCTCTGCAGCACCATTCCTCTGGCTTTCCCCAGTCCAATGGTGTATGCTGGCCCTTGGAATACCTCCCAGTATACATACTGCTTTGGACTCTTCTAGACCTCTCAAAGGCTTTTCTCTTCCTTCTTCCAAAGGGTCTCTTTCCCTCTCTGTCCGTCCGGTTTGGCTTCTGCTTCTGATGATCCTTCAGATGAAACTGATGATCAAACTCAAGCTGATTCTCAGGATACTGAGGACAATTCTCTGGATATCCAAGGTGATCATGAAGAAGGTCATCTGTAGAATAAATTCTACTCTTATTCTGCTTGGATGAGTGCTCTTCCCTAACACAGCGCAGCTGTGCTGAATCAGGCCCTGCCCTTTGAGATGAGTGCTTAGGGATTACCTCATAGCCCTCCTGATTGAACACACGTTTCTCCACTTCAGCTCCTCTAATGGCTATTGGAAACCTGGTGCATTCTGGGACTGGTAGTCTTTTATGGGAAAATTCTGTTTTCTCATTTCTACCAGCACTGACAGGTTGCTTGTTCAGAGACACTTCACCTTTTCTATAGCCCCTTCCTGAGCTATGATAAGCTTCCTTATCACAGACCCCATGTAAATGTTGAAATTCCAGCTGCACTCTACAACAAGCCGTGCATCAAACCCTTCCACACTCATCCCATTCATACAACAGAACCACTAACAGGTCAGTCACCTATTCTCAGATCTACATAAAAGAGCTGACATGCTTATATCCCAAGAAGGCTCCCCATCGAACATCAATAAAGTAGCAGCTCCTCCCTTGTAGTCATTCTACCAGTGAACACTCTCCCGCCCTTCAGATGTTAACCACACATATTCCAATCAATCTGTCCATTTATACCTTTGAGACACACAGCAGCCAATTGAAATATCCACTTCTGTTCACATCTTAGAAGAGAAACATCCCTGCTTAGCCCCCCTCTGCTCTGCACAACCTGGTCAATACAAAAGCATCTTAGGTCAGTAAACTGATGCCCAAGGTCCAAACAGTGTTCTACCTTCGGGGCCTCCCTAACAGCCCATTGCATATATTTTGAGAGATGATAGTTATGTTTTGGAGAAGCATTGGTGAAACACCAGAGATGGCGTTCGGAGCAGCGTTGGGGATTATATGATGTGTAGATAAGTACAGTTTTAAAGCATATTGTATGGTTGATATGAGAGCACTACATGCTATATCACATACTCTGTGGGATGGAAGATTTTACTAATTAAATTTTTCAGTTAATTCCATGAGTGATTTACCATTATTAATTTAAGGAGTTTTTGAGGATCAGTGATTTACTGGGTGCAAACCAAGGGCAATGATATGATATGCCCGTGTTAGTGTACTGCTAGTATGCTGAGATCTTTTTCTCCTTTATAACATGAAATATTATCCTCAATTCTGTTGTGAGTGGAATGAAGTCTTATTTGTGGTGATTCATCTTCCTTCATTCTGTCACTGGCATCTAAGTGAGGACATGATTATTGACACCCTTATAAACAATTCAAATCAGTTTGAACAGAAGAACCACATTCCCATTGCAATAAAATTAAACGCACCTGTGATCAATTGTCAGTACTCACATGACTTGAATCAATGAACGAATGATGGCTCTAATGTTTAAAATGGCAACATTCATGCCCTGTTCCATTTTCACAATGGTGAAGACAAGAGCTGCCTGAGACTGTCAGAAAAGCCATTATCACCAAACATCAAACTTCAAAGGGGTAGAAGGCCATCTCCAAAGACCTTGGAATTCCTGTGTCTACAGTTTGCAATGTTATTAAGAAGTTTTCTGCTCATAGAACTGTTAAGAACATCCTAGGACATGGTAGGAAGAGGAAAATTTATCCAAGAAGTCTTCAAAGCTTAGTGAGAACTCTTTGAAAAACACCACATACAACATCCAAAGAGCTTAAGGCTGACCTGAGTTATCTGGAGTGGTGGTTTCAACATGCACTATATGCCGCGCACTGAACAAAGAAGGACTTTATATGCAAAGGCCAAGGAGGACCCCACTGCTCAGACATAAAAAGGCATGTCTGATATTTGCCCAAACCCAACTTGAGAAACCACAATCGTTCTGGGAAAATGTTCTATGGACAGATGAAACCAAACTTGAGCTCTTTGGCAGTGCAGACCAGTGATACATTTTCAGATGAAGAAATGAAGCTTATAAGGAATGAAACACCCTTCCTGAGCTTAGGGTTGCTAGAAGTGTAGTTCCAGGTTTGAGCAACAAAACATGGAGGAGGAAAGAGTCAATACCCTATCTCCCCATCCATCACACGGCAGCAACAACATTATTTCCAAGCAGATGAATTGACAGAGACATAGAAACAGTGGTGCATTACAAAGATAATGGATGTAAATTCTAAAAGCTCACGCATGCAAATCAATAAATTGAAAATACATTTTTTTTTACCCCCCCTGTCCCCATTACTGGAATCGGGGACATGAGGCTGCCAAACAGTTGGAAGTCGGGGAGACACCTCTAAAATCAGGAACAATCCCCAAAAATTGGGGACATCTGGTAATCTTGAGCTACCAATGAAAAGGTATGTGGCCACAGGTGTAAATAAGGTGTGTGGCCAGTGCTGTAAATTCTGCCCAAGCAGTTCCCACAATGTGGGGGGAGGGGGGAGTGGTGCCAGAAGAAA
Source organism: Ichthyophis bannanicus (assembly GCA_033557465.1). Lineage (NCBI taxonomy): Eukaryota > Metazoa > Chordata > Amphibia > Gymnophiona > Ichthyophiidae > Ichthyophis > Ichthyophis bannanicus. The sequence continues at coordinate 474,386,091 of CM066032.1, forward strand.
GAGGGCTCATCCACATGGTGGCAGCAGCAGCAACGGCAGTGTGGCACTGCTCTTTTAAGTTTACCATGGGCCTGGCAGCTGTTCCTCGCTGGGCCAAAGTCTCGTGATAATAGCCATACTGCGAGACATCGGCCAACAGGGAACAGCCACTGGGCCCATGGCGAACAAAAGAGTGGGGGCAGCGCACAAACACCTTGAAGTAAGGTGCCATCGCATGGGGTTGAGGGATGGGGACCACATGAGGGTACCGCCACGACAATTGGGGGCCCTCAGCAAAAATTTGCTTGGGGCTGCTCACTGTAACTTACACCACTGTGTGTGGCAAATCCAAATAAATACATGTTCTGACTCAGACAAGGATAAATGCCTCAAAATACTGTCTGAGCCCTTCAGACATTAGTGCTATTTCCTACCATGTTTGGCCATTTTTCCTTCCTGTGGAAATACTGCAGAACCTGCTTGATCTCTGACTGTATTTTTGCTCACAGCCAAGAATCCACCATGCTTATACCATGCTTTCTTGAATTCCTACACAGTTCATCCCTCACCACCTCTACTGCTGGGAGATTGTTCCATGTATCTGTCACTTTTTCCATGAAAAAAAAAAAGTTTTCTTTTGCTATTCTTGCCTACATCTCTTCTGGCTGGTATCTCGTGATCTCTCATTCTAGAACTTCCTATTCACTGAAAAATATTTGTCCCTTGTACATCACAGGGGTACTTTTATAACAATAATATATTAATAATCCAAAATAACTTATTTAGAGAAACAATTATATTTTTCTGCTGTTTTACAAAAAGTATTAAATCTTAATCTTCATAAACTGTAGTTATAATCTCTTTATTGTTATTATCGTTATAGGAAAAAAAGATCTTGAATAACTTTTTTCCACTTATCAAATTAAAATTACCATTATAAGGGAAAATCCCCCTTTTCTCTTAAAATAGCTGAATGTTCTTATAATAATGAGTCAAAAAAACCTTAATTTCATATTCAAAATAACTTACTCAGTAACCTGAGTAATATGAGTACTGTTCTTTTCTCTCATTAAATCAGTCTGTATCAACTGTCTTTCTTTAAAATCCTAATGGTTCAAATGCAAACAGTTACAAACTTGATATTATTTTCGGGGCCAATTTCTCCAACGAGAAGGCCGTGGGGCCACGTGCCAGCAGGCCGCAGATAACCGGGAGGGCGGTGTGGTGCGTGGCCCCAGCCTGGGAGGATGTTGAGGGGGTGTGGAGAAAGGGGGCTTATGCGGCGGCAAAGCATGATTTAAATGCATTGGCTCCCGCGGGTGAGTGAGGTGCGCGGGAGCCAATGGCCGTGGAGTGGGGGGGGGGGCGGGGATGCCTTGAGGAGAGCAGGAGTGTGCCCGCGTAGGCGGCAGTCCGGCGGAGTTTGAAGATGAGGACGGGCGTCCCCACCCTCCCACCCTTATGTGGGTTGAATTCGGGAAAGGGGGGTTGCAGCTGGTGGGGGGGGGGGCGGGATCCCGGAGGTGTCCGAGGTCCGGAGTATTGGCACTCCGCAGGGCGGGGGTGGGGTACCACCAACCCGGAGAACCCCTCGGGGCTTTTGCTAATAATATGGCGAAGCCGGAGAAGGGGGGGGATGGAGTTGCCGGGGGGGGGGGCGGTTACCGGCGGAAGCGGGAAGGAACTCACTTTGCTACTCACATGGCTGGTGAGGGGTCGTCCCCGCTGCCGGAACCGGTATGTCAAAAGTTGGTTGTTATGGTTAATAAAAGCTGCGACCAGTTAAAATGCCAATAATTGGTGTTGTGATTATTTCTGGGGCAAGAGTTGGGGGGAGGGTGGGGGTGGAAGGGGTTGGAGCACCACGTCCGCCTTACCCGGTTACTGGATTAGTTTTACACATACCATGACAGTCATGAACCTCACTCCTACTGCTAACGCTTGGTGTAGTACTTGCATCATACCAAAGAGAGCCTCCTTCTGGAGTTCATAACATGTCACATGCATAGGCAATTTATTAATGTCTTCTTGGAAATTCCTCTTTATCAAACCTGTGGCACCCAACACAATGGGAAATATTTCTGTATCTTTTTGCCACATTTTCTTATTGATGTTCCATCCAATCCACTTTGTATATTGTAGTGGTAATTTTAGAATTGCAGGCACATGTCAAAAGTACACGCAGTACAGGAGGAATTACCAGCAGAAAGAAAGAGGTTCTAATATCACTGTATAAGTCACTGGTGAGGCCTCACTTGGAATACTGTGTTCAGTTTTGGAGACCGTATCTTGCAAACGATGTAAAAAGAATGGAAACTGTTCAGAGGAAGGCGACGAAAATGATTTGGAGCCTGCGTCAGAAGCCTTATGAGAAGAGACTTGAAGACCTAAATATGTACACTTTGGAGGGGAGGAGGGTTAGGGGAGATATGATTCAGACCTTTAAATACTTAAGGAGAAATAATGAACAAACAAACCTCTTCCAAAGACGGGGAAGCTGCAAAACGAGAGGGCATAACATGAAGCTGCAAGGTGGAAAATTGAAAGGCAATATCAGGAAATACTTTTTCACTGAGAGGGTGGTGGATTCTTGGAATGCCCTCCCGATGGAGGTGGTGGGGGCAAATACAGTGACAGAATTCAAAATGGCATGGGACAGACACAGTAGATCCCTTTACAGCAACAGGATAAAACCAAAATAAACTGAACCATCTAACTTCTCAACAAATAGGGGTGTCCTGCATGGAGCGGTGGGTTCACCCCTAAACAAAGACATGGGGAGGGGTGGCCTGCACAGAGTGGCACCTACTCCTGCCATTTTACTCCGGCCATCTTACTGGGCAGACTAGATGGACCATACTGGTCTTTATCTGCCGTCATTTACTATGTTACTATGTTACTTTTCCTGGGGTGGGCACCGATGAATTTTCAAATTAAAGGTGTGTACATTCTTCTTATGAAAATTATCTGAGGGAATTTATGCACATAAATTTACACCTGCTCTTTGGTATGCACAAATTTCCACATGTTTTACAAATGAAGTATAAAGTATGGTGGTCATTCCAAACAGCGAATAGCCCTGGGACGCGATTCTGGACCTAGTGCTCCCTGCACATTCAGAGTGGTTGTGCGGGGAGCGCTGGACATGGGCGGGAGGGGCAGTGCTGGGGCAGAGTGGAGGCAATACGGGGGAGGTGCCATCTGCAGGGACGTACAAAGGCAATTCAGATCATGCCTCTGTATGTCTCCTGGCATCAACTTGGACGCCCAGCTTATTCCACCTTGAAGGTGGAATAAGTGCTGGGCTCCATGCCGACTGCAGGCTGAAGCCCCCGCTACCCCATCGCGCCACTGCAGGAGTGAATCCGCCGCCCGATCCCAGCCTTGGGGGGCCCCTGCCGACGGTTGGATGGCAGGGTGACTGGGCTGATCAGCCTCTGGACACTGTGAGCCTCCGGCTAGACATGCCGGTGCCATGGCGATGGGATGCTGCTGCATCGGCACACCAGTCAGAACACTGGGCAGGCTGTCTGGGCAAATCACAGGACATCTCCCTCCTTGGAATTGGGTGCACGCCAGGCCAAGTGCCCGATTCCACAACCGCAGAAACATATAGCTCCCGCGGTTGCAGAATCAGGTACAACTCAGGGCCATCCAGGTTTTGGGTGTCCACACGGCCTGGAAGTACATCTTGGTGAATCATCCTCCATGTATATCCATGCTAACCACCTCCTCACCCCACTGCTGGGAAGACTTTTACTCAGTCCAGGTAACCTTCTGCACATATTTTTATACACATATCAGAAGGACAATGCTATAAACGTCTATGAGGGTAATTTTAAAAGGCATTTCCACCCATAAAATAGAGGCAGAGCCAGGGCTGGTACAAGGCTAGAGGCGCCCTAGGTGAACCTCATTCCTTGTGCCCCCCCCTACTCCAGCTCCCACTCTGATTGCCACCACTGCCACCCCTCACTGGCACATGCAGAGGCGCCAATACTTTTAAAACAGCACCGAAGTTCAGAAGTTACCTTCAGCTCTGGCACTGCAGTACCATTCTGCTCCCGCCCCCCTTTGATTCCATTTCCTGTCTGCATGGAGGGGTCTGAAGGTAGCTCTGGCACTTCAGTGCCATTTTAAAAGTATTGCTGCCACTGCATGTCCTGGAGAGGGGCAGCAGTAGCAACAATGGGGGCCCCCAGAGGGCCAGTGCTCTAGACCACCGCCTAAGTTGCCTAATGGTAGCACTGGCCCTAGGCAGAGCTCTCTCCAATGAGGGGTGACCAACTGAATTAAGTTGATTTTAAAGATCTCTTCTTTGGGAAGTTATGTTGGGTGTTATTCAGTTACTTCTCCGTTCTATTTCTTCTGATATCTTGAGTAGCTGAACAATGCAGCCTTTCTGATGTTTTCTATGCTTGGCAATGTCAGAAGTTCAAATTATGAGACCCCAAGCAAAATATGGAAAGGTCCCCAGAGTAAGGAATGTTTGTGTCACAAGATCTGGGAATAGATGCAGGGTAGATCCCCTTCTTCCTTGGGGCCTCCTGCACTGCAAGGACCGCTTGAGCAGAATTAACGCCATTGGTGTTTGGTTACCGTTGTAAATGGGAACTGAAGCGTAAATGAAATTGTACCACCTGTACTGTTAGCAGTATCTCAGACGTATACGTAAGCAACAACACTCCTATATCAATTCCCAAATTGCTCTACTGTATAATTTTTTAAACTATGTAAGTTTTGTCACTTCCGGAAGTACACATATTAAAAAGCAAGCCACAAATTACTTTGTATTCGTGAAGACACATTTTACAATAGGACGTCCATGTGCAATCTGGGACGTGAAAGCCATAAAATCTGAAAAAAAATAGGCATGTGATAGTTTAGACACAATTTCATAAATGCCCGATATGATGTCTATAGAGACAACTTCATAGACATCCACAGAATAGTATCTCAGAACATGGACGTCTAATAACAAAATGGCTAAAAATGTGGCTTGGGGACTGTGTGGCCAGGGTTTGAATCCCAGTGTGGGTCTTTATAATCTTAGGCTAGTTGTTTAACGCTACACTCTCTGGACGTTTAAGGCAAAACAAGCATTTTCCTGAGATCTATTCATGCCTGCAGCAGAACTAAATGTAGACAATCCTGAAATCAAACAGAGACGTGTAAGTCCATAGTGCTTCCATCATGCCTACTTGGACGTCTCTGCACCAGAGACATCTGTAAAAGTAATTTGTGGCATGGCTTCAGAGTTGTCTCTGTGATTTCAATGTCCACGTGAATGTGTTCAGATGTCCTAAATCACAACTAAGCCTTTTTAAATGATCCCCATTGGATTCAGTTTGGTCAGTACTGACTGTAAGATCTCAAATGATATCACACAGTGCATGAACCAATCCAGTTCTGTTCCAGGTGAGACAATCTGGACATTTCTCCCAAACATGACTGCCCCTGGGAATTCAGAGCTGTACTTGGATCAGTTTCAAGGCAGTAATTTAATAGTTGATACATAATAAAAAAAATAATCACACCTTTGTGTCAAGTATCACATCAATGAGAAGAGTGCTAGTCAACCATACCATAGAGTGATGCCTTCATATGGTTGATTAGAATTTAGCAATTACATTTTTACTATGTGCTATATTTGCTTGCAAAATAACACCAAGTACAGAATGCGCAGGTTTGTACCACCTTTTTCTGTTTGCACCTTTTGGGCAAAATTAACATAGGTCTATATGTACTAAAGCTTATTACCATGTTACCATTCTCTTTATTTACCACAGGTACCATTTTATGCAATGAAGCCTATTGATTAACCCTATCAAGGCTCCCTTTAAATTTCTAATCCACATTCTGCAGCCGGGTTAATTTTTCCATCTCTCAGGAAAATTGTGCCGGTCTTATTCAATATGTTATAACAGTGATTTTCTTTCTGCTATGGTCATGTATTATATACCATTTGATAGAAAAATGAGACAGCAACACAAATATGTATAACTGAAGGCTCAAAAACATGAAAATCGGTGCACTTTATTTATAAAAGCAATCGTTATTAGTTGCATACATTCGATTTAATTTTAACTGATCATAACAATTACAAGTTATTTAAGATCTTCATTATTATGAAAATATGCAAAACATGGTGCAGCACAGAGAGGTACATTTCCACAGTCAGCACAGTGATATTTAGTTTCAACACGTTTACGATTGTCACCAGCAACATGTCGATGTCCGAGACTCTCATTGCACACACGACACTGTCGAAATATGGTAGTTTTCTTCTCAGTTGGTGGAATGAGACTAGGGAAATATCTAGCAGCCAAGCGAAATGGGGAAACACCAGTACTTGGTCGGCCACCAGCATCACATGCACTAGCATCAGGACCAACTGCTTCAATGATAGCCAAGATAAGCTTCATACGGAAGTCAAGTCCTGTCACTTTCTCCTCTGGGTGGGACTTGCTCCAGAGTATCTGAGCATTGAGTACTGCTATGTCCAACAGATGAAAGGCAACTTTATTGTACCACTTTACAGTTTTGCGCAGAAAAGCATAATACTCCAATAACTGATCTGTTCTGTCTACACCGCCCATTATGTTGTTGTAGTCAACGATAACTTGTGCCTTTCGAATTGGCTGATCATTCCGATCTCTTTTTCCAGTGTCAACTACAGAGCCATCATGACAGTTGGACAACATTGTTACATAATTCTTATCATACCAGCAAAGTGCTAGCAATTTATCTGTTGTACGATATGTGACATCTCCTCATTTCAATTTGCTTCGATCTACATTTAGACGCAGGTCAGTAGGCATACCAACTCGACTGGATCGTACCGTTCCAAAGCAGGATGTTGCTCGGTCATACAGATCCATACAGAGTTCTGGCCTGTTGTAGCAGTTATCCACAGCCAATCGATAGCCTTGATCAAGCAGTCCATCCATCAGATTCAGCACAATACAGTAGCTACATCCATGTAAACCATCACTTAGAACTGCATCTTGACCTGAGTATAGCATATACTTCCAGGTGTATCCACTACGTGACTCACACAGCTCATATGATTTGATGCCAAATCTTGAGCGTTTTGTAGGTATGTATTGTTTGAAATATAACCTTCCTTTGAAAATCAGTAGAGATTCATCAATTGAAATGTCTTGTTCCGGGATATAAACAATTTGGAATCACTTTGTGATAATGTCATAGAATGGACGAAGCTTCCAAATGCGATCAACCTCGGGTTTCTGTGTTGCATTGTTTTGAAAGTGAAGGGCCTGTAATATTTGCTTATATGTATTTCGGCTCATTACTGATGGAAAGAATGGAGTTTCTAACAGTAGTTGACCTGACCAGTACAAGTCGATCATAGGCTTCTTGATTATTCCCATAGCCATCGTCAACGCCAACATTCTCCATATAGCATTATAGTCAACGTCTTGCCATATTCGGGCATGAGGCTTGTCAGCTGGTATTTTAGCACATAGTTCTGCTGCATAGCGATTTGTCTCAAGAACAATCATTGAAATTAGTTCATCTGTAACAAAGAGCTTGTAGAAGTCCAATTTATTTGCATTGACACCCATACGTTTGGCTATGCCTGGTTGTGCAATGAAAGGAAACTGACGGACGTCTTTTGGAGTTGTTTTCCATGGAAGACTGCTTCTTCTTGTCCGTACTTGTGATGTAGTTGCATTATCACCACAGTCAGCAGTATGACGGCAAAGCTTCCCTCTGCCAAGAGGATTTATATTTACAGATGGTTCAGCCGCGGCCACAACTGTAAATGAAAATGTTTTATTATAGTTGACATTTTTCAAACTGAACAATTTATCAATATAAATGTGACATTTAGTGTTTTGTTATACCTAAAGACATAGCTGATATATAGGTGACATAAATAATGTCTGCAAATAATTACTAACCTGGAGGTTCAGCTGCGGCTGCTACTGAATCTGGGTCACTGTCATCCGAGCCTTCAAAGTCCACATTTTTTGTGAAAACATCTTCAGTTTCATTATCAATGACATCTTCGCCACTGCTATTACTGTTACCATCACTTTCTGTGAGAAACCTAATGACTTCAGCAGCTTTATATCATTCTTTTCGCATTCTTTTACCAGCTGACTCCATTGTGTTTACTTTGCTTTTAATTCTAAATAACCTATTGCTAATGACCTATTTGCAGGTTGTTTTCTGGCTGTTTTGGCCTGGTGTATAAATAGAAACACTAGCACAACTATCTTTTCATCAGTCCAAATGTGTGTTGTCATTAGCTTCCGGTATTTCGCTCATTAATATTTAGTATCTGCGTCATTGCGCCGATCCCGAATATTTTGGGCTCGGCCATTTGGTCAGAATTTTGGGTCCCGAGTATTTCGGGACCGGCCTGGAAAGGGTTAAACATGTGCATTAATGGTGGCAGCATGAACCAACTTTGTAGCACATTTTAGTTAATCTGGTCTCTAGTTTTGAAATTTCAGAACTATACACATTAATACCTCCTCACTTCAGGTGTACCTCCATTAATGTGAGGTAAAACTACTGCATTGTGGGTCATCATGCACGCTTTTATCCACATTCAGGGTGGGCAGTTTTCAAATAGCCCCTTTTTCCTGTGTAAGTAGCTGTTTATATGCATAGTAGGACATCCAGTTCTTCCTCTATTCTCTACAAAACAGAAGGATTCTGGAGTCTCTGCTCCTAATCTGCCCTTGTTCTGCAGTGTGAAGAAATGGAGATTAAGCCTTGCCTAACTATCAGTGATAGGGAGAGCTGTTGCCATAAGCCATCTAGGCTTGACAAGGAGAAGTTTGGTGAAGGGGAGAAGAAGGAGTGGAGGAGATCCATGAGGGTTCTGGGCTGAAGGGCAGTCCAGAGGAAGTCCAAAGAGCAGACAGTACCAGAGATTCAGTATTGGAGGTTCCATCCATCCTGGGAGCTGTTTTTCCACAGTAAGGTGTGTAGGACTGAAAACATGCATCTCATCGCTACCACTGAGAGACTCAGAGCTGAGGTACGATAGACCAGTCATCCGGATGCATCTCATTTCTATCACTGAGAGACCTAGAGTTGAGATGCAAGGAATTGGTCATCCTGGTGCATCCAGAACACCTAGATCAGGTGTGATTTTGATTTGAGCTTCTTGCTAGAAAGTAATATCCATATTTGCTCTGTTGGAGATGAGAGAAAATGTCTGAATTTTTGTGTCTCTAGTTAGTGAAACCCCTTAAGGTTCCAAGAATGGGACTCTTGGGTTAATAATAATATCCTTGAACTCGCATGCACAACATCTCAGAGAAAACCCCTCATAATCTTAGGTGACCTTAACCTCCCATCTCTGAACCAATCCCAAAAAGACAACTTCATTGACTCAATGTCCCACATAGGATTTAACCAGATAGTCCATACTCCCACACATAATAAAGGAAACTCACTTGATCTTGTTTTCCTCCCTTCCCCCTTTAACCTACATAAACTCCATTCTTCCCCGATAGCTAGGGAAGTACCATGGTCTGACCACCATTTGATAACATTCCACCTATTAGCACAAACAACATCACAGTCCACAAACACAATATCACATATCTCACGCTTTCCCCACTTTGATAATGACACATTCCTTGACAACATACTACCTAAACTCACCACAAGTCTAAATGACATAGAACAAACAATAGAGAACTGGAACCAAACTATCCAAAAAGCAGCAACCCCCACTCAAACAATGCAGAAGATAAAGAAGGAATCACAAAAATGGTTCACTAAAGAAATTGCCAGGCTAAAAAAGCAACTACGGAAACAAGAAAAAATTTGGAGAAAAACAAAATCACACGATAACAAAACTAAATATATAAACATACTTAATAGATACAAGGAAGCAATCAATAAGTCAAAAAGGGAATACTACTCCAAACTAATAAATCATGCTATCAATCGGCCAAGAGAACTTTTCTCAATTGTGAATACACTAACAAAAACACAAAACCCCGAACTGAACCAAGACTCAATCAGTGTACAAACCTTAGCATTACATTTTGCTGAGAAACTAAAGGCAAAACCTTACTCTCCAACCACCACAATATCTAAACATGTCAGTAATTATGAATGGACAACCTTTCACAAGATTGAAAGAAAGCACATCCTTAATATTATAACAATGATTAACACCACAACCTCACCGCTTGACCCTTGCCCTGTATCATGGATCAAACATACTAAGGAATTTCTTGCAGAAAATATCCAACATATAGTAAACCAATCACTCTCTCAAGGAACCATGCCCAATGCCCTAAAGCTCTCCTCGATCCGTCCCATAATAAAAAACAATAAACTAGACCCAAAAGACCCCAACTCCTACAGGCCAATAGCTAGCATACCACTAATTGCCAAAATAATAGAAAAGACCATACAACTCCAACTACAAGACTACATTGATGAACAAAAACTCCTTGATGAGCATCAATTTGGCTTCCGACCCTTCCACGGAGTTGAAACTCTCCTAATCGCCCTAACAGATCTACTCATCAGAGGCACCAATGACAACAACAAAGGCTTCCTTCTCCTCTTCATAGATCTATCTGCTGCATTCGATAGCATCAATCATAATACCCTCATTAACAGACTAGAATACCTAAAAATAGGAGGGACAGTCCTTGAATGGTTCAAATCATACATCTCAAACAGGTTAATACGGATACAATTAGGTAACGACACATCCGAAACTTTCCCACAAGGTCAAGGCATCCCCCAAGGATCAGCCCTCTCAGCCCTCCTCTTCAATTTATACCTCCAGCCCATTACAAACATATTTAAGAAGCACAAAATTAACCATTTCATATACGCAGATGATATCATGCTTGCCACCCCCATAAACCCTAACAATCCCAAATATGATAGCCTACTCCAATGTATGAACGAGACTACTAAATGGCTTGAAGACAACCACCTAAGCATTAACCTCAAAAAAACAGAGGCAATGTTCATAACGAGGAAATCAGACACTGAATACATATACCCCAATACAATCACAATAAATAATACACCTATACCTGTTAAAAAGGAGGTAAAATACCTTGGAATAATCTTAGACCACTCACTCTCCATGATTCCACACATAAAACACACAGTAAAAACCATATTTTATAAACTCAAGACAATACAACATCTGAGACCCCTACTCAACACCGATGACTTTAGATCTGTAGTCAATACACTCATAACCCCCCACTTCGACTATTGTAATAGTCTCCTAAATGGACTTCCATTAAAAAGCATATACTATCTCCAAAGAGCCCAAAACATATGCGCCAAGATGGTCACTAAAGCTAATCTAACAGACCACGTGACCCCAATTCTCCTAGACTTACACTGGCTCCCTATAAACGGCCGAATAAAATATAAAATCCTCCTAACTACTTTCAAAATCGTCAACAACATCTCCCCAACACAACTATCCACCCTAATACACCCTCCATCAGATACTAGATCACGCAGACAGAACGCAACCCACTCCCTCAACATAAAAACAAATTTTAGAAAAACTAAAGCGACAACAAGTGACAGGACATTCTCCTTCGCTGCCCCCACCCTCTGGAATGAAATACCATTAACACTCCGCATGATAAAAGACCTTCACCAATTCAAAAAAGAATTAAAAACCTACCTCTTTACAAAACACTTTGAAATCCCCTACCAACAAAGAACTTCGCCAATACAATCACAGAAACACATACACTGTACCCAAGACAGAACAAATGACTAACACAGGAAAATTCACTAACCCCACTAACCCCACACAACACGCTAATGAACCACTCAAACAGTTGACTATTTTCACCACTGTAACTGTAACTAACTAAGATGCGCTCCATGTATATAACTTGTAAATAGTTTGAAATGCTCTGTTATAGTTAATGTTCAAAATATGTTCAAAATGTTGTTCAAAATTTGTTCAAAATATGTTCCCTGTAAGTACACCTGTACATAGTTAAAGCATAATGTTCCCTGTAAATGTATACAGAAGTATACAATTGTTCTGTTTAATGTTCAATGTAAACCGCCCCTGATCTCTGGAAGGGGCGGTATAGAAAAGACTGTTAAATAAATAAAAATAAATAAATAAATAAATATGGGAGAGTCTGGTGACAAGAAGAATGTTACTGGTGTTGCCTGGAGGTAAAAAAATACTGGAAGAAGAGGGGTATCTTGTTGATGGCAACAAAAAGGTAAAAAGGGGGAGAGTGAAACACCCTTCAGGGGTTTAAGGAAATATAAAGCAAAAAGGGGGGCCTGTTTCAGATTGTTGGAGATTAGAGCAAGTGGGAGGGCCCTGGTAGATGACTCCTTCTGGAGGAGGGAGGAGGGTGTGGACAGATGATGCAGGCTGGATTACAAGGTTTCAGGCATGATGCTAGGTGGGACCTCAGTGACTTCCAATGGAGTCCTTTGCAGGCCCTTTTTTTTGCCCCACATGATGAATGTTTTCTGAGGGCTAGTTGTGTTTAGCATAGAAAAAATGACGGAGGTAGGTGGCATCTTATAGATGAACCAATTTATTAAGGTTCATGCCTCAGTTTACAAGGTGCCACCTCCCTCTGTCATTTTTGTTCCAACATTAACTTAATAAGTTGATGAGTGTCTCAATATCATTTACATGTGCAGTGGAGTTAGAGAAGGGCTACCAGATTTCTTTTATATGAGTTTCCTCCAGCGCCAACTATGATATACATGAGGAAGTACTATAAAACCTGCAAAAAGACCAGTCAGAGTCCATGGCCAACCTGCCATAACCTAAGAATATAAGAAATGCCATACTGGGTCAGACCAAAGTTTATCAAGCACAGTATCCTGTTTCCAACAGTGGCCAGTCCAGGTCACAAGTACCTGGCAGGTTCCCATAAAGGTACACAGATTCCATGTCCTGGGGTAAGCAGTGGATTTCCCAGGTCCTCTTTAATAATGGTTTATGGACCTTTCCTCCAGGAACTTGTCCAAACCTTTTTCAAACCCAGCTACACTAAAGACTTTCACTACATCCTCCGGTAATGAATTCTAGAGTTTGATTACACATTGAGTGAAAAAATATTTACTCTGCAGTGAAGACGATGCAACAGCTCAAACAGTGTATTGAAGATCTAAGCAATTGTAACTACAGAAATAATCTGTGCATCTTGGGCCTGAAGTAGTTGAAGGATCTAATGTAGTCTGCTTTCTGGAAGAACAGTATTGGACTTGACTTTTGATTGGGTCTGTTTACTAGACTCCCTTTCATCATAGTCCTGATGTGGAATACTCAAGGTCAATAAGAGCCAAGGTAACATAGTAGCATAGTAACATATTATATGATAGCAAATAAAGACCAGTATGGTCCATCTAGTCTGCTCTGCAAGGCAGTAAGAGTAGGTGCCTCTGCCACTCTGTGCAGGTCACTCCTCCCCATGCCTTTGTTTAGGGGTGTACCCACCACTCCGTGTAGATCATCCCCATTTGTTGAGATATAAGAGAGTTATGTTTATTTTGATTTTATCCTGTTGCTATAAAGGGATCCACTATGTCTGTTCCAAGCCACTTTGAATTCTGTTACTGTATTTGCCCCCACCACTTCCATTGGGAGGGTATTCCAAGCATCCACCACCCTTTCAGTGAAAAAGTATTTCCTGGCGTTGCCTTTCAGTTTAGCCCCTTGCAGCTTCATGTTATGTCCTCTAGTTTTATAGCTTCCCCGTCTTTGGAAGAGGTTTGTTTGTTCATTAATACTCTTTAAGTATTTAAAGGTCTGAATCATATTTCCCCTGTCCCTCCTCTTCTCTAGAGTGTACATATTTAAGTCTTCAAGTCTCTTCTTATATGTCTTCTGACACAGGCTCCAAATCATTTTGGTTGCCTTCCTCTGAACCATTTCCAGTCTTTTTATATCCTTTGCGAGATACGGTCTCCAAAACTGAACACAATATTCGAAGTGAAGTCTCACCAGTGACTTGTACAGTGGCATTAGTACTTCTTCCTTTCTGCTGGTAATTCCTTTCTGTATGCAACCCAGCATCCTTCTGGCTTTTGCCACCGCCTTGTCGCACTGTTTCGCCACCTTGAGATCCTCAGAAACAATCACTCCGAGGTACTTCTCCTGGTCCATGCACACTAACCTCTCACCCCCTATCGCATACAATCCCCTTGGGTTTCTGCTTCCGAAGTGCATGACACTGCACTTCTTCACATTAAATGTTAACTGCCAAGCATTAGGCCATTCTTCCAGCTTTTGTAGATCTTTCCTCATGTTATCCACTCCCTCCGGGGAGTCCACTCTGTTGCAAATTTTGTGTCATCTGCAAAAAGACAGACTTTTCCATTCAGTCTTTCAGCAATATCACTCACAAATACATTGAACAGTACCGGTCCCAGGAAGGACCGAACCCTGGGGCACATCACTAATCACCTTTCTTTCATCCGAGTGAGTTCTGTTTACCATCACCTTCTGTCGTCTGTCAGTCAACCAATTTCTGATCCAGTTCACCACCTTGGGACCATCCCCAAGCTGTTGAGTTTATTGATAAGCCTCCTATGAGGAACAGTTTCAAAGGCTTTGCTGAAATCTAGGTAGATCACATCCATCGCATGCCCTTGATCTAGTTCTCTGGTCACCGAGTCAAAGAACTCAATCAGATTTGTTTGGCAAGATTGTCCTTTGGTAAAACCATGTTGCCTTGGATCATGCAACCTGTTGTTTTCAAGAAAGTCCACTATTCGCTCTTTCAGGAGCGCCTCCATTACTTTTCCCGCCACTGAGGTTAAGGCTTACCGGCCTGTAGTTTGTCACTTCTTCCCTATTAACACTTTTGTAAAGAGGTACCACATCAGCCCTTCTCCAGTCCAGCGGAACTTCTCCTGTCTCCAAGAATTTATTAAAAACATCCTTTAATGGCCCTGCAAGAACCTCTCTGAGCTCTTTCAGTATCCTGGGATGTATCCGATCCGGTCCCATGGCCTTGTCCACTTTCAGTTTTGCAAGCTGTTCTAACACATCATCTTCTGTGAATGGTATGATATCTACTCCATTCTCATTTGTATACTTGTCAATCACAGGTGGACCTTCTCCAGGATTTTCTTTAGTAAAAACAGAAGTATTTGTTTAGCATTTTCGCTTTTTCAATGTCACTTTCCACAAATCCGTTCCCAGCACTTTTGAGTCCTGCAGTTCCACCTCTGATTTTCCTCCTCTCCCAAATATAGCTGAATAAAGTTTTGTCGCCGCACTTCACATCTTTAGCCATCTTTTCTTCTGCCTTGGATTTTGCTATCCTTATTTCTTTTTTTGTCTCTTTTAGTTATTGAGGTATTGAGATATTCACAGATCTCACAAATTCTACAGCTTGCTCATGCCAGGACACCACTCTAGTATCTGAGACAAACTATCCATATCATATCTGACTTACTTGGTGATATGATTCACCACAGTAAAGAATTACTGGGACTTAGGCCACAACTTTAGCAAATTAATTCAAGGTATGGCCTATTATTCCCTGCCATAATATGCATCACTTTTAATCATCTAACAAAGAATTTTGAGGACCCTATTGCACTGCAGGACTTCATTAATAAGCATGTTAATCTACATATAGAACTTAAATGAATTCTGCAGCTGTAGCTATTTTATTGTGTGTGCAGCTTATGGCTCAGTCGGTTTCAGTAGACTTGGCCTAACTATTCTATTTAGGTTTTGATACATGTGAGAGATCAACTGCTAGTTGAAGAATCAAGCTGTGGCTGACGTCTGATTTCTTAGTAGGCAGCCTATCCCTTCAGTTGCTATATGGGATATTGGCAACTAATAGTTGATATAGTTCAAATCTGTACTTTACTGAAGACATCTGAAGTACTAATATGGAGATGCAAATTTGCTAGCAAGGTCTGGATGTGTAATACAACTGTGTGTAAGTCAACAAAGGAATATGCCCATCCATCATATCAGTCAATGGCAAGAAGAATATACTGGCTTGAGATTAGGAAGCAGGACCTACATATTGTGTGGACATCATGGGCCCGATATTCAAAAACAGCTGAGCTCCTAAATTTAGGCTCTAAATGTGCGCCTTATTTTCAGCCAAACTTAGGAACCTAAGTTTTCAGCTGAAACTTCATCCTATTTTAGAAGCTTAAATTTATGCTCCTAAATTTAGGCCCACCATTCATTTGCCTAGATTTGAGCCTAATTTAGGTGCCTAGTGCTGAAATCAGTGCTAAGCTCCTAAATGCTTTTCCCTACCCTAAATCCACCCCCCATTGCCACCCACTTTTTATGCTCCTACATTTTTATGAATTTTAAGAAAAAAATTTAGGAACTCAACCCTAATAAGTTTTCAAAGAGATCAATTTAGGAGCTTAACTCTCAAAGTTAGGAGGATAAAATCTTTTGAATATCATGCCCCATATTGTTTTGCAGTTGGGTTTATGAGTGGGGTGCATTTATGATTGAATGAGATGAATGAGGTGAATGTGGTCATTGTGTGAATGTGAATATGGTGGCAGAACATAGTGGCAGCATGTGTGCAGTGGCAGTATGAATTATGAGTAAAACACAGTGTGCTTAGTAGTGACTTTGTGAGACAGGGGTAATGGGGAGGGGAAACGTCAAGAGTTGGGTGGATAAGATCAATGAAAACTTCAAAAAATCATTGCTTCAATTTGGGAGGGGGCTTGGCTACACTCCATATGCCATGGCAATTTAAAAAAGGGCTTAATAGTTGCTTTTGTGTTAGGTTGTTTGTTTGGCTGTACCATATAACTATAATATGTACTTGTTTACTTCAGCAATATTGTCCGCCACCAAGTAATATCTGCCAATTAAAGATAATGTCGAGTCTTGTAGTTGGTTTTATAACCTACTCTCCGATATATTATAATTTTGTAGAATATGGTCAGTCTATTGAGCATTTTATCTCTTAACATAAAAGGCCTTAATAATCCAGCAAAGAGGAAGAAAATGTTGGAAAATGCACAGAAGCGTAATGGGCATGTTTACTAAAGTAAGCTAAGTGTCAATGTGCATTTCAGCACATAATACCTGTCTGCGAGGAACCGCAGTAACAGTTAATGTACAGGCAAGATGAGTACCTCATGCTAACTCCTACTGTGGGAGGAGTGGCCTAGTGGTTAGGACAAGGTACTTCAGGCTGGAGGGCCGGGGGTTCAAGTCCCACCTGGGGACAGCAATCTCAGGCCGGAGGGACTGGGATTTCTAGTCCTATAGGCACTCCTTGTGGTCTTGGGCAAGCCACTTAACCCTCCATTGCCCATGTTCCCTGTAAGTATTAGCGTATGTGTGTCATATCCCCTCGTGTTAAATGTATCTCCCAATTGACCGCTTTGACCCGGTGAAAAGCGGGATATAAATACAGCTAAATAAATAATAAAAAATAAAATAATAAATAATAAATAACTGTAACTGCAAATCATGCAATGGAGTGGGGAATGAGCAGAGAGTGGGCGTGAAGAGAATATTAATGTTAGTGTAGGGGATCGATCGCATGCTAATGGTCAAGAAGGCAATTAGTGTGGGTACACTTAATGCCACCTCAATGGTACATGAAGTTCATTTGCATGAAATGTGAATTCCACTTGTGAATGGTAACTTGGGGTCAGGACTGCAAATGGGGTCACATCATCAGTGGATGGGGGTCATAGAAACATGGCCATGTCCCCTTGTCTCTGGACTTTCATTGTGACTTATGCTAAGTAGTAGCAGTCACCATTCAGCATGTGGCTTGTGTTCTAGTGAATAGGCCCTTGCACCCCAATCCCCCAGGTAGGCTTCCTGTTAGCCTGGATATCCATGCAAAGTACTGGGGTCTGTAAGCACACACTGGACACCAACACAAGGGACCCTGTGCTGACTCCTGCTGCCACTACTTTAGATCAGTGGGGGGTGGGGGAGAGGGAAGGCGGCTGGAGACCTGTTATTTTGATTTCACCATCATCTGAATTTTCAGTTGTTAAAATGGGGTCATATGGGATAAAGGTTTGAAAAGCACTGCTGTAGGACATTATCTGTCCCACTCCAAAGGGATTTTCAGCAGCCCACCTTAAAAAGATCTACAGCCCCAAACTCAGGGCCAGGAGGGTGTGACCCAGACAGAGGGATTAAGAATCCAGCTGGATGCAAGAGAGAGAGCCCTTGGAGACAGAAAACTCTTCCAAACCAAGCTGGGCAAAGGAGTCCTGCTGTGAGGTAGGAGAGTTAAAAAAGGGAATTATATCACTTCGGCAGGTTAGGATCTGGCAGGAACCAGATCCAGGGGCAGCAATTGTATAAAGGAAGAAGATCAGCGAAAGCGAAACAGAAAAACTATCCTACTTAATCAAGTTGGCAGAATACAGAACCAGCATTAACAACAATAAGAGAGGTTACCACTCTAAACTTATCATGGCAGCACTGAATAAGCCAAGAGAGATGTTCGACATTGTCAAATCTCTATCAAACCCAAAAGAAGACTCGATAACTCCCTCTCTAAACGTACATGTAATGGCTAGATATTTCAAGGAAAAAATGTACAAATATTCATTAAAAGAACCATCATCTAAAGCAGTTAACTCAACCACCACACACACCTGGAATAATTTCACTCCAATCTCAAAAAAGCAATTGGATAGCACCATCAAGTTATTAAACACGTCAACTTCACCACTAGACCCACTAGTCCAGCAGCATGGATAAGAATGACACGCGATCAACTTTCACCTTTCATACACAATTTAATCAATTTTTTAGAGCAAGGTTACATACCCAAGGAATTAAAAGTCACATCAATCCCCCCTCTCTTTAAAGGCAAAAATCTGGAGAAAACCGACCCAAGCTCATATAGACCAATTTCAAGTCTACCGTTTTATGGCAAAAAATCTTAGAAAAAGCAGTACAGATCCAATTACAAGTCCATGTTGATAACTTCGCACCACTCAACCCACAACAACATAGATTTAGAATAGGTCACGGGGTAGAAACCTTTCTATAAACACTAACTGACAGGCAATTAAAAGGAATGGAAAAGCAGAAATCAGGATTCATCCTAATTTTCCGAGATATAACAGCAGCGTATGACTCCATAATACATGAACATCTCATAACCAGACTTCAAGAAATTGGCCTTACTGAAAAAACGCTAATGTGGTTCAACTCCTACTTATCCAATAGAACCCAACAAGTGAAAATGGGGAACGACACATCTAGACCATTCAGCCAAAAGTTGGGTATTCCTCAATGTTCAGCATTATCAGCTCTATTATTCAACATATATATTCAACCTTTATGCAAAATAATCCTGGACCACAACATTCTGTATTACCTTTATGCAGATGATATCATGCTGTATACACAATTTGACATCAAGCAGCCAACCCTCACAAAAATAGAAAAGTGCTTCAAGGACACAGTCACATGGCTAGCCAACCATAACCTACGGATCAATTATAAGAAGACAGAAGTCCTGTTCATCGCAAAAGATATCTCTTTCACCCCACCGGATGCTATAAAAATAAACAAAACAATACTTCAGGTAAAAAATGAAGTGAAATACCTGGGAGTAATGCTAGATCAAATACTCAGTTTTTCCAAACACATAAACAATATATCAAAGGTCATATTCTCAAAGCTGAAGATGCTTCAACATCTAAGACCCACCTCCTATTAGCAAGTGACTTCAGAACAACAGTCCAGGCTATGATCTTCCCTCACTTAGATTTCTGCAATGGTTTACTAATGGGTCTCCCTAAACAAACTATTCACAGACTCCAGCTGGCTCAAAACACAGCAGCGAGAGTCATCACACAAATACCAATCAGGAAACACATTACACCAATTTTAAAGGAGCTACAGTGGTCACCAGTAGTCAGCAGAATAAAGTTTAAAGCAATCCACACAATATTCAAAACTCTACAAAATGAATCATCTTCAAGCTTAACGGCGTTAATACATACAACCCCAGAAATCAGATTAAGAAAAGCAGCAACAAAAACACATTAACAGTTCCTACGATCTTCAGAAACAGCAAGGCGGCAACAACAAAGAGAGCATTCTCCTTATATGCTTCAACACTGTGGAACTCGCTCCCAGATAGCATAAGGGATACTAAGGGGCTTGTTTACAAAGCTGCGGTAGCGGTTTGCGATCGTAATCGGAGCCGCGGCCCCATTGATTTCAATGGGGCCGCGGCTGCGATCGCGATCGCGAACCACTACCGCGGCTTTGTAAACAAGCCCCTAAGGAACCAAATAATTTTCACAAGCTCATAAAAACCTTTCTGTTCAGAAAGCATTTCCAAGAGTCAGTTACTTAAAACAAGTCAGACTTGACTACTCCTCAGTTTTCAATGAAAACTCAGCGTCACCCAATGCATCACCTGAAACAAGACACACAGGGCTACATTTTAATGTAAATAAATTAAGTAACTTATTTTAACTGATGGTTAACAATTAGCTCAGAACTTTCCATATACACTCACAAATACCACATGTAGATAGTTGGTTGAAGTTCTTTGTTAAATGCTATACTAATCTTATGTTTATTAACTACTAAGGGGCACCCTGTTTTCAAAGTTCTATGTAATGCTTGTATGTTGTAAAGCAATTCTTGAGTTCATTGTAAACTGCTTTGATTTAGGAAAGGCAGTATATAAATGCACATAAATAAATAAATAAATTAAATAAATAAGAATACTAAGTCCAAGTTCTGACTCTATATAGTCAAACACCTTCTCCACACCAAGAGAAAATGCTACCTAGGGGACTTCCTGGGATTGCAATTTCATTAAAACATCTCATAGTAGTCGTATATTATCTGGGAACATTCATCCCTTCATATAACCAGTTTATTCTTTACCTTTACTACCTCTAGTACCTTCCCCAAACGTGTAGCAGAAATCTTGGAATATACCGTATCTTGCAGTCTATGTTCATCAACAAAATTAGTCGGTAGTTATCAACTAACTACGAAACATTTCCTGGTTTAGGGTGGACTACTATTTTAGCCTTGGCACCCATTCCTCCATCTGCCCCTCACTGGACATAATTATCAAAGACTATTTAAACCCAGGAAGTAGAATCTCTGCAAACATTCTTCAAAATCTACTGTAAACCCATCAGGGCCAGGTGTCTTATGGGTAAGTAAGGATTTTAATGCTTGTAGAATTTTCTCCATTATTATTTCTTTACCCAAATTTTTAACATAAATCAAAGACAATTTTGGTCCCTCCAGCTTTGTTAAAAAGGAGTCTATAGTTTAGACTCATTTTTAACAAAGCTGGAGGGACCAAAATTGTCTTTGACTTATGTTAAAAATAATCCCGGGAAGTCCCCTAGGTAGCATTTTCTCTTGGTGTGTAGAAGGTGTTTGACTATATAGAGTAGAGGTTCCAGTTTCAGATGATGAAGTAGATAGGGATGGGTAAGTGGTTCTTTAAGATGGTTGGTGCCTTATATGCCTTATATGCCTAACCTGTTTCTAGGGTCTGTGTCAATGGATTGTTATCCACCCCTAGCAAGTTACAAAAAGGGACCTGACAGGGATGCCCCCATCTTCATTATTATTTAATATTGTTATAGAGCCTCCAATTTTAGCAGTGCAAACAGAACCGGAGATACAGTAATAAGACTAGATGGATCATACTGGTCTTTTTCTGCTGTCATATACTAATGCACCTTGGTTTGACCCAGTATGGCATTTCATATGTTCTTATGAGGGGTCATGTCTTCCTCCCCTCCACAGATGCTTCAGGATCATGTGAGACCCGGAGGCCTACAGAGTCCGCTTTTGAAAACCTGCCGCACCCAGCCCAGACTGCTCCAGCGGATACGCCAGCAGCTGCAGCAGGAGCAAGGTGAATGTCCATGATGAGAGAAAGGCCAGTTGAGAGACAGCTACTCACTCTCCATAGAGGCCTACTACCACATCTATGATCACCAATGTTTGGTATAGGGCCACAAGGCATATGCAGTGCTGTACACAAAAATGTCCGACACAGTTCCTGATCAGCTGAGCTGTCAATCTAATCAAGACCAACAACATAGGAAAACGGGGGGCTAGAGTGTGGTAAGAGACACATAAGTAGTGCACAAAACAAAGAGGGGAGCATTGGCATACAAGGGTAACTGTGAAGAGGTGGGTCTTTAGGCTGGGTCTGTAGGCCAGAGAAGGAGTAGGATGCACTGACAAAGGTAGGGTGTCCTAGGCTATGGTGCAGCAAGGTGGAATGAATGTGATCTGGAGGTGGCAGCTGCAGAGAAGGCTACTAAGAAAAGGGACCTGCCCCACACTTTGAGCCCCTAGGAGGGGCATACACTGAGATGAGACAGGAAAGGCAGTGATGAGGTGCAGAACGAATGCACTTGTTCAGTAGGAGACATATGAACAGGATGCAGAAAATTATAGGGAGCCACTGACATGCCATGAGGTCACAGGAGCAGGGCTGGCCCTAGAGCAGTACCAAGATGGAGTCTCCCTAGGCAAACTGCAACCCGTTCAATCCCCTTGGCACTCACAATATACCAGCTAGCCTGAATGCCCTTCCAGTGCCACCCCAGAGAAGCAACTGCCCTAGGCAATTACCTACTGTGTTCATGTAGGTCAGCCCGCCTCTGCACAGGTGTCTCATTGCATCACTACAGCTATGCAGGGGGGAGACATGCCCATGGGGCCAATGGAGGGGAGGGATAAAGACTGATGCTGTGAGGAATGTCACAGGTACAAAGCAGACAGAGAAATGGTCCAGGGGAAACAGGAAAGGGCAAGGGCAAGGTGCACCTACTCTTGGCGCTCTGCTGGGCAGACTAGATGGACCATGCTGGTCTTTATCTGCTGTCATATACTATGTTACTACGAAATACAACAGAATAGAATATAAACTTTCAATCCATGTAGACGATGCAATGTTTGTTTGTGAACACTCACTCTATTCCTGCGGGTACTGTAGTCTTTGGCTACCAAGTTAATTGACAGAAGATAGTGCCCTTTTCCCTCAATATATATACATTGCCTACAGAGACTGCAGGCTACCCCTTTCAGCACCAAACTCACAAGTTGAAATACTTGGAGGATATGAGTAGCCCATCTGGAGAGGAGACAGTCCAAAAGAACACTGAGGCAATAGAAGCTATGATAAGGGACATTACAACATGATGGCCTCCACTTTTCTCTCATGGTGGGAAAGAGTGGAGACCATTAAGATGGTATTGATCCCCAAAATTAACTATATACTGAGTATGCTCCCCCTACCATTCCCAAATGGAATATATATGAGAAAAGAGAAAAGTCTGATATCCTTTCTATGGAAGCAAAAATGCCCCCACATCTCATTGGAAAAGTTGAAGATGCTGAAAGCAGAGGGGTGCATCATTTTTCCTTACTTTGAGTCCTGCCATATGGAATTTCTGTTGAGACAAAGAGGACTCTGGAGTGGTGAGCAAAAGGGAATAGAGAAACCATCATAGGTGTCATTAGAGGAAGGTATATAGTACCTGTGTCTTTTCAGCTGTTACCAAGAATGACCCTTAATACGCAGTGGCTTAGTTGAGCAACTGTATCTGCCACCCAAAATGCTTTCTAACAGCTGGAAGAGAATTTAGATCAGTCTGAATTATTTAGCTAGAATTCTCCCTTTTTGGATTATTTATTTATTTGTTTGTTTGTTTATTTATTTTTATGTGACATCAAGTCAATGCTGACTCCTGGTGACCCAGCAGCCCCTGGATTTTCTTGGCAAGATATGACCAGAAGTAAATTGTCAGGCCTTTTCTTCCTATTTGGGATTATACTAATATCCTAATTAATAAGAAAACTGTTAATTGGAAGCGTTGGTATAGTAAGAACATTTGGAACCTAGGCCAGTAGGTGAGGGATGGGAGATTCAAATTGATGAAAGATCTCTATGAAGAATTTGGGCTTCCTCTGTCCCAATATTTTGTTCATATCCAATTGCAGCATGTACTATGAGCAGATGGAGCTGATCTTGGATCAAAATTGGCCAATAATGGGTTTCTCCCATGCTGAGTCCCTGTTCACAGATGTTGGCTTCTATTTTTATAAAGCTCTCAGAGGAGGACTGAAAAGTGTCAATATTGCAGTGCAGCGGCTCTGGGAACATGGTCTGCAAGTAGAGATGACTTCAAAGTGATGTTCAAAGCTATGGGTGAAGCAGTTACAGGTTTTCCAGTCAACATAGATAGATATTACAATATATATATTTTCTAATGCATTATGTTTACTGGACTCCACTGAGAGCTTCTAAATTCTCTAGTGAACAAGATAATAGATGCTGGTTTTGTATGGAGGAGGGAAGAACATTGTCCCATAGCATATATTATTGTAAATATTTTTAGCATTACTGGTCAGTGGTATAGGCCTGGAGATGTCAAATTTTGCTGATACAAACCCCATTAGACTATAAGATAATGATTTTAAAATTGTTGGCTCTGGAGGTCAAGCTAGATGCAGAGGCGACTTACTTTCTAAATTTAATAAGAACATAAGATATGCCATACTGGGTTAGACCAAGGTCCATTAAGCCCAGTATCCTGTTTCCAACAGTGGCCAATCTAGGTCACAAGTACCTAGCAGTTTCCCCAAAAGACATAGGTTCCACAATGCTTGTATTGGGTCAAGCAGTGGATATTCTGGGTCCACTTTAATAATGGTTTATGGACCTTTCCTCCAGGAACTTGTCCAAACCTTTTTTAAACCCGGCTAAACTAGCAGCTTTTACTACATCCTCCGGTAGCAAATTCCAGAGTTTGATTACACGTTGAGTGAAAAAATATTATCTTTTATTAGTCTTAAATAGGTTACCCTGTAGCTTCATTGCATGCCCCCTAGTCTTTCTATATTTTGATCTAAGTTTACCCATTCCACTCCATTCATTAATTTATAGACTTCTATCATCTCTCCCCTCAGCCGTCTCTTTTCCAGGTTGAAGAGCCCTAACCTTTTTAGCCTCTCTTCATAGGGGTATCCTTCCATCCCCTTTACCATTTTGGTGGCTCTTCTCTGTACCTTTTCTAATAACGCTATATGCTTTTGAAGCTACGGCGTTGTCGTGGAAATCATTGTGAATAATTGGAAATCTATAGAGTCCATAAACCAATGGTAGAATACACTTTGTATGTTCTTTAAATATGTGCATTTAACTGCTGGCCACAGGCCATTTGAATGGGAGAGGAATTTGGAAATGTATCTAGAAACATGTATTAATAATTATAATCTTTGAAGTAATGACTTTTCAATCAACTATGGTTGTTGAATTTGTTAGTTTATTGAAAGCTCTATCAATACAAATATTTGAACACACACACAAAAAAAGAAAATACATGGGCTTTACGAGATAAACAGATAATGATACTTGCAGATCTCTGGATCAAATAAATTTCCATTCCTTCTCTGTAAGGTGACCCCTCGGATAATTTACCCATACCCTTTGAACTCCCCTATGTTTAAGGACATTCAATGACCCCAGGAGCTTGTAAAATTGGGAGCCTGGATTAGAAGACGATGCCATAGGCCTAGAAAAGTCCCCTAGCATCTATTGTTCCTGTAAATCTAGGAGTCTAAACATGTTATGGGCCAAAGAATGCTGCAATTGGATCCATTTATTTATTTATTTATTTATTTTCCATTATTTATTTATGCATTTTACAATAAATCAAGCGACGCTTGTACAGAACAATAATGCTTGCAAGTAATATGAATATAACAAAAGAAAAATGTACAGGAAATACACTAAATGCAAGAATTATAGATAGTCCCCAATTCTATGGGGGGAAGGCTAACACACAATTAATGTATCAGGTACACAATCTTAAGAAAATAAGTGAAGACAATGTTCCAAGGAGTCCTAACACTAGGATGGAATCATATTTCAGGAGAAGAAGAACCTGGTAAAAGAGAACTCAAAAAAGCGGAAAGATCTGCAGGAGAAAAAAAAACATACTTATGAGCTTTATAGGTGATCAAGCATTTGCAGGGAAAGCGAAGGATAAACGTAGCACCCAGACAACCCACCCCAGGTTTTAATAATAGAAAAGCTCTCCGCCGCTTCTGTGTTTTATAAAAAACGTTCTGCTTTGTTTTATGGTAAAAAAGTTCTTCTTTTCCCAGATGTGGCACGGGAAACACAAAAGCAGCGGAGAGCTTTTCTATTATTGGATCCATTTATAAAACTGTGAAGGGGGAGGGGGCAAATCATACTTCCGTTGTAACTCTCCAAATGACTTCATCTGATCTCCAGAGACAATCCATTCCATAGTGGACTTTCTCAAAACCAACAGGTTGCATGATCTGAGACAACATGGTTTTACCGAAGGACGATCTTGCCAAACAAACCTGATTGAGTTCTTTGACTGGGTGACCAGAGAACTGGATCAGGGGCATGCGATGGATGTCATCTACCTGGATTTCAGCAAAGCCTTTGATACTGTTCCTCATAGGAGGCTTATCAATAAACTCAGTAGTTTGGGGATGGGTCCCAAGGTGGTGAACTGGATCAGAAATTGGTTGACTGACAGACAGAAGGTGATGGTAAATGGAGCTCACTTGGATGAAAGGAGGGTGATTAGCGGGGTGCCTCAGGGTTTGGTCCTTGGCCCGGCACTGTTCAATGTATTTGTGAGTGATTTTGCTGAAGGACTGAATGGAAAAGTCTGTCTTTTTGCAGATAACACAAAAATTTGCAACAGAGTGGACTCCCCTGAGGGAGTGGTTAACATGAGAAAAGATCTACAAAAGCTGGAAGAATGGTCTAATGCTTGGTAATTAAGATTTAATGCGAAGAAGTGCAGTGTCGTGCACTTGGGAAGTAGAAATCCAAGGGAAATTTACGCGATAAGGGGCGAGAGGTTGGTGTGCACGGATCAGGAGAAGGATCTTGGTGTGATTATTTCTGAGGATCTCAAGGTGGTAAAATAGTGCGACAAGGCGGTGGCAAAAGCAAGGAGGATGTTGGGCTGCATACAAAGAAGAATTGCCAGCAGAAAGGAAGAGGTACTAATGCCACTGTATAAGTCACTGGTGAGGACTCACTTGGAATACTGTGTTCAGTTTTGGAGACCATATCTTGCAAAGGATGTAAAAAGACTGGAAACTGTTCAGAGGAAGGCGACCAAAATGATTTAGAGCCTGCGTCAAAAGCCTTATGAGACGAGACTTGAAGACCTAAATATGTACACTCTGGAGGAGAGAAGGGATAGAGGAGATATAATTCAGACCTTTAAATATTTAAAGAGAAATAATGAACAAACAAACCTCTTCCAAAGACGGGGAAGGTGTAAAACTAGAGGGCATAACATGAAGCTGCAAGGGGGTAAATTGAAAGGAAATGTCAGGAAATACTTTTTCATTGAAAGAGTGGTGGATGCTTGGAATGCCCTCCCGATGGAAGTGGTGAGAGCAAATACAGTGACAGAATTCAAGATGGCATGAGACAGACACAGTGGATCCCTTTACAGCAACAGGATAAAATCAAAATAAACTTAACTATCTAATTTCCCAACAAATAGGGGTGTTCTACATGGAGCGGTGGGTTCACTCCTAAACAAAGACATGGGGAGGGGTGGCCTGTAAGAGCAGCAGGTACACCTGCTCTTGCCATCTTACTGGGCAGACTAGATGGAACATACTGGTCTTTATCTGCCGTCATTTACTATGTTACTATATGTTACTAATGAGATAATTTTGGACTGCCATACTCTGCAATAGATAGGCTTGTTGCTACCCATGATACTAGGATTAAACCATATGGGAGATCTAAGACATATGATCTCTTCTAACTCAAACCCCATTTCGACCCTTCAAAAGGCCTGTATGACCCACCAATCTTTAAAATTCTGGTCACTAGCATAGTTGGAAGAAGTTTTAATGGAAAGAGGCACATCATGGCTTCCTCTAGGAAAAGTCACACTGGTTTTGCTTCTCCCTGAGATCTACAAACTACAGGCCTTCTTGCTGCAGCAAAAATGATAGCGCTTATAATCTGAGAAATTGACTCCTCCATCCTGCACTTTCTGCTTTAGCAAGGAGTTTTATTTTACAATAGATAATTGATTAACATCCTTTTAAGGGTATGAAAGACCTTGTCTGGTATAGGAAGCCAAAGCATATTCAAAACATAATTCACTTTGGGCACAATTGTCATCTTAAGCATCTCCAATCTGCCCCAGCATGATAGGGGTAGAGGGGACCACATCTGGATGAGATTTTTATCCTCGGTTGGCATATATTGTACATTCTTATCCCTAGTGTTTTCTATGGACCTTGCTATCCACACTCCCAAATATTTAATTTGATGACGGGGCTTATTAAAGAGAAATTGTGCTAGATCTGCTCCATATGTATATTTATTCAGCAGGAGGCACTCCGTCTTTGCCCAGTTTACAAAATACTCTGAAATCTCGGTAAATCTCTCAATCGAGTGAAACAGCACTGAAATGGAGATTTTGATCTCAAGTCCCATTTTTATCCCAGTAATTCCAGTATGATTATGGTTTTGGTTAATTTTATTTGATATACCGCAACAGTGCAAGCAGTCTATACGGTTTACAATAGCTATGTGTCTTAATTGCTAGTATCATAGGTTCTACAGCCAGTTTGAACAAAAGTAGTAAGAAGGGACAACCATATCTCATGTCTTTCCTTAACCTAAAAGGCTCTGATAGGACTCAATTTACAAACACCCTGGCCATGGGTCATGCATGTAGAATATGAGTCATTTTAATGAATTTCTCCCCAAAGTCAATCCAAGCCAGTACTATAATTAAAAAAGTCCACCGAATATTGTTGAAAGCCTTTTCAGCATCAAGAAATAATGCTACCTTTGCTTTCTGATGTTTCTGTGTGAGTGTCAGAAGATTGCAAACTAAATAAATGTTATCTGCTGGCATCTGTCCCATATTTATTTATTTACATTCTCTTATATACCGTGCTATTCTGCATCAGTGCGGTTTACATTGAACAAACTGAAATTACATTGAACAGGGCATTATAACTTGGAGATAACTATTTTACAGGGAACATGGGCTGTGGAGGGTTAAGTGGCTTGCCCAAGACCACAAGGAGCACCTGTGGGACTAGAAACCCCAGTCCTTCTGGCCCAAGGTTGCTGTCCTCTAGTGGGATTTGAACCCCTGACCTTCTGGCCTGAAGTACCTTGCCCCAACAACTAGGCCACTCCTCCACTCCATATGAAACTGGTTTAGCTCAAACTGATAGTATCAGGCAATACTCACCGAGCCATAGAGTCACTACTTTAGAATAAATCTTACAATCTGCATTTATTAGTGAAATTGGGTGGTAGTTCAAGACCAAAAGAGGATCTTTACCTGGTTTCTGAAAGACCACTACTTTAGCTTCTGTCATAGATCCTTCTACAGGACCCTGTTTCTGGAAGTCCTCTATACGACCCAACCAACCTCAGAACTAATAGGTCCACAAAAGCTTTATAGAACTCCACTAGAGTTCAATCTGGACCTGGGGCTTTTCCCAGTGGTAAGGCCGAAAGTACTTCTTTAATCTTCCTGGCCATTATAGCCACCTCTCTAGATCCTTTACTTTTGATACCTTGTCATTTTTGTTTATCACCCTTCTTTTCTGATTGCCAGTGTTTTCTTTTTATTTTTTTGTAGCACCCCCAGGCCACCCTCACTCTCTTAGTGAGAGGCGTGGCTATACATGAGAAAATAGCTTTTCAAAGTTACTTTCTTACAGCAGATATGTGTGCATTACATAATATAAAACAAATGATCTGGGTAAGATGCAGAAGGAAATAAGCAGAAAGGCACAAGTAAAGATCTGCCTGCTAACTCAGTTAGGGGAACTGCTACCGCTGTGCTGTAGGATCTGTGGTTTATTGCTGAAAGGATGCAGTTTCAAATCCCCAAATCTTTAGGAAGAAATTAAGCTGCAGTTTTGCACAATGCTGAAATATGGGCACAGCATCTCATTGTGGGTACTTTGTGTAAATAATTAACCATGAGAAGGTATGGTGTCTAGTAGCATGATCTTTAGGTCTAATGAGTCAAAAGAAAGTACTATAGAGATTATTTCAACCTAACAATTACTGGTAGGGGGGTTTCACATTAAGTAGGTGCTAAACTTTCGAAATATTGCAATAAATGTCTCTAATTTATTTGGTACAGCTATGTATCCTACACAATCTCAAGGTGTGACTCATTCACTTTGGCTCTTTGCGTGGTGTTATCTTACACATACCCACTGTGCCTCGTAATGAGCAATGGAATCTCTGTATTTATTCTGAACATTATTGCAAAAGACATCTTAAGTTGTTCTTATATTCTTTTAAGATAAAGAGCAGTGAGAAATTCTCAGCAAATCTGAGGGCTATTCGTAATAACGATAGAATTATACATTTTGTTTCATTTTGTTTGTTTATTAATTTGACATACCACAAATCGAAAATAGACCTCTATGCGGTTTACAAAACTAAGAGGAAAGACAATACAGTACAGGGAAGACCAACACGAGTGATGGCTGCGCTGTTTTGTTTTATTCTTTGCTGTTCTGTTTTCTTTTTTCTTTTTTTTCTGTTTTAATTGGCCTTCCTTTCCATATTTAGTTTATCCTAGTCATTGTACACCACTCAGCTGCTACTCGGCCTTGAGCGGTACAGAAAGTTTTATAAAGAAAAAGAAGAGTCCTCCATATAATAATAAGGGACTCCCTAAATATTTACAAATTTTGGATCTACCAAACTTGACGCCGCAAATCCTATGAAAGACTACCCAGTTTGGAACAGTTTATATCTTTTTTTTTTAATTTTTTTATTTATGCAATTTTACAATAACAATCAAGCAAAACGCTTGTACAGAAAACAACTACTTGCACCACAAGAGTTAAAGGAACAGAAAACAATTTACCACTAAAAGACAGCACAAGAGTATAGTTAGCCCACAAATCAGTAGGGGGAAGACAGATATGGAGATAACGAGTACAGGTGAATCCTCCCACTCCTAAATAGGAAAAAAGAAGATCATATTAATCTAGAATGAAGGCGGAAGACAAAGCATCCTAACAATAATGAGGCTAATCACTGAGGAGATGATATCACAATATGAGAGCTAACAAATGCGGATAATTCCTCTGGTTGAAAAAACACATATTTATGCTCATTAAAGTAAATTATACATTTACAGGGAAAACGAAGTAGAAATAAGGCACCCATCTGAACAATGGCAGGTCTTAATAAAAAAAAAGCTCTATGCCTTTTCTGGGTCTCTCTTGAGACGTCAGGGAATATAGCAATCTTTCTGCCCATAAACAGCACTGAACGCTTCTTAAAATATAACTTCAGAATCCAATCTCTATCTGATGGTATAGCAAAGGTCACTAACATAGTAGATACCTTTAATTCTGCCTCTTTAGGTGATTGCAACAAAGCAGATACATCTAAGATATCCATTTCCAAAGGACCTTCAATTTTCTTCCCCTCTTTCTTACCTGAAGGCAGAAAATAAGCTTTCACAACCGGAGGAGTTAAATCAGTCGGTACTCCTAAGGTTTCATGCATATATTGTTTAAACAATTCAACCGGAGAAACCCCCACAACCACAGGAAAATTTAACAATCGGATGTTAGACGCCCTCACAACATTTTCCAAATTTTCCAACTTCATTCTCATAGCTAAATTGTCTTTAATAATAGTTTCAGACAATACAGAAACCTGAGTCACATTCTGTTCTCCTGCCTGAATCTTCCCACGAAGGTCAGCCAGTTCAGCCTGCATTCCAACAGAGTCTCCAACTTTTCCAAACGAGAAGTTTCCAAATCCACATGTTGACACACCACAGAGGATAACTGTGAAATCGCCTCCCAAATCGACTCTAATGAGATCACCTTCGGGCGTTTCAAGAGAGTAC
This sequence comes from Ichthyophis bannanicus, assembly GCA_033557465.1. NCBI lineage: Eukaryota > Metazoa > Chordata > Amphibia > Gymnophiona > Ichthyophiidae > Ichthyophis > Ichthyophis bannanicus. Next base: position 474,417,972 of record CM066032.1, read on the forward strand.
CTTTAGAAAATTCTGCCAACAAAGGGAATTTCTGCATGTCTGTTCCCACAGCTCGGTGACTGTCCTTCACAGTCCTCACAACTGAGGGCTGGACTCCAGGACTCTCTTCGAGTGGAGCCCGCTCACGAGAGGCAGGTCCACCACTTCCCGGTTGGGCCTCCTCTCCTCTCACAGGAGGGGTCTCTGGAGGGTTGACACAAGGAGGTGGCACACGCTCATCCAGGGAGAGAGACACATCCAGGGCAAGTAGTTCCGGATCCACCTCAACCAGTGCTACAGCGCACGCGCGAATCTCCCCTCTCTTCTGCTCTGTCAACTGCACATACCGATCCATCGGACCAACAGATTTGGCAGGCTCAGACTCCGCGGGAGGAGCCTTGGGCTGACCTTTTCGTTTAGGCATACTCGACCCAAAAACGCTCACATCGCCATCTTAGGTAAGCCACTCCCCCGAACAGTTTATATCTTGCACCATTACCTGCATGATTCCTAGGTTCTTGGTAGACTGTGGCTTCCAATGAAGAATTCAATACATAATAATACAGTGTCACAGAAGACACATAATGCAAGAAAAGGAAGCAGCCTCTACCTGTTTCAAAATAAGAATTGAATCTATAAGAATGCCTGCGTAAAATAAAAGGATTTAAGGGCAGCCTTGAACTCGTGGTAGGAAGAAGATTCCTGTTGCAAATCAAGGGGTAGAGAATTCCTCCATGTAGGGCAAATAACTGAAAAACAGGACTTACATATGCATTCCAAATGACTAGAAGATGCTATCAGCATGCATGGCACCACACAAGATAGTTAATATGGCTAAAACATCTCTATATTTAAAGAACTTGCAATGTTCATTTAAGCACAGACAGGTTGTGCTTGTAATTGTGAGGTGTCCAGAGCTGGGTGCTAGATAAGAACTGACTATAAATAAATAGCTGGTTTGCTGAAGATAGGGTTGCCAAGTAGCTCCAGACTTTCAGCACAGGCTTGTTTATTTATGTGAAATTTTTATTTCACCAATCTAAATGGCTTAATTTTGATGGAGTACAACAAGAGGAATATAAAATATAATTATACCTAGCTTGATAGGAACATCTGGGAAAGGTAGAAAAGTGGGCAAAATGAAAGGAGATAATTTAAGGACAACAAATATTTTGGCTAAGTAAATATAAGTAAGACGAAAGAAGGCTGTTATGGTTGTCAAAAGAAGTAATTGAAAGGGTAAGGAAAAAGAGCTTAGCCTTCATAAAGTACAAGAAATTGAGGAAAGGAGAAGAAAAGAAACAATATTGGGATAAGCTAAGAGGAGCTAGGAAAGTAGTCAGGAAAACAAAGATGCAAATGAAATAAAAAAGAGCCAATGCAATAAATAGGGAGATAGGACATTTTTTTAGATAGTGTCAGAAGCAAATGCAAAAGTGGTATTGTCAGACTCGAGTGAAGGGGAGGAATATGTAAACGCGAATAAGGGTTTGAACAGGGCAACTCTTTCATCTTAGTTCTACTCTGCTGTTTCTGGGGCTTTCAATACAGTTAATCATTCTATCTTGTAGTGGATAAGTGACATTTCTGATTTGGTGCATGCATGGTTTATTTCTTTTTTAAACAAATCAAAAATAGCAACTCAGGATTGTTGGCAAATGATCAGCTTGGTTTCCTTTAACTATTGGGGTTCCTTAAGGTTCCGCTCTCTCTCTCTTCACTCTTATTTAATATATATCTATATATCTATCTATCTATCTATATATATATATATATATATATATATATATATATGCCTATGAGCCACATATATATAGTCATGACCCCCTGCCTGGGCCAGTGGCTCACAGGCAAAGGGCTGCCATATTTGTCCTTAAATAAAGCTATTTTGTCTCCAGCAAGGGATCCTGGGACTTGTAGTTCTTTTCATTAAAGACAAAGTAGTGTGTGACCACTGGGGGTTGTTTAAAGCAAAAACAAGAAATTTATTTTTGGGTTCTTTCCACGCATTAAATTCAACAACGCAGGCAAAAGGATTATTCTCCAAAACACAAAAACTTACAGGAACAAAAGTACACGTGAAGTTGAAGAACTGAAATACTTCTTTAAACATGGCAGCTGTTTTCAGTACACATCTCAGCACCTGTGTTACAGCTTCTTTTCATTCAAACAGCATAGGTAAATTCTGATCATTTTTCCACAATGCTGCTTTAATTCAAACTCTGTTCTTAGCAAAATTCTTTAGCTTAAAGAAGCTCTTAGAACTTTCCTGGCTAAGGAAAAATTGCTCTTCAAAAGTTCTTTTTACAGTCCTTTCTAGCAGCTTTCAATTTCCCTCATGCATAAAGAACAATCCATCGGTGATTCGTCATACACTGAATCTGACTCGAGTGTCAATTTGCATGCCTTCCTGTTCTGCAAATTGCTTATCTCTTTCAGGATTTTCAATAATGTTTTCCAACTTACTATTCTGTAGAAACTTCAAAAGTCCTTTCCAGAACTGCTCTCCCTGGTAAGCATTGGCTGTATCAGGAGCGTGGGGCTTCTTTCCCTGGAACAAAAGCTTATCTGCTTCACCTGTGTTCAGCTTTACATCTCTGCCTTTGGCTGGGTCTTGGTTACATCCGTTTGTAACAGCTTTCACACCCCTTCTGGCAGCTTGGGTTTTCTGAACTGTCTCTTGCACACACTGCACTGCACTTTGTTCCACCTATTCAGCAACCTCCCCAGCTATACATCTGCTGGTCTCTGGCTCAAGCGTACCTTTCACACAAGGGTTGCTTCTTTTGCTGCTGGAACTGCTTCTCCCACATGGAGTTAAGCTTCCCCCATCTCCTTGCTCCTTCAGCTTTCCTTCCTCCTTCCTGTTGCTGCTCCTCTCTCCTTCCTTCGTCCTTCCTCCTTCTCTCTGCACTGAAACAGGTTTAAAAAGCTGCTTCCTAGCTACCACACCCTTATCTCTGCACAGGTGGTTGTCATTAGAGTCCAAGCCTGTACTCACGTTGGGGCTTGGGCGTGGCTTAGCCTCAGCAAGTACGTGTTTCTTTTGCTTGGCTGTATCTTTAGCCCTCTGAAAAGCTTGCCTGTCTCTTGTCTTAAAGACATAGTCACCACTTTCCTGTGTTTCCATTGGCTCAGCACAGCTCTCATTATATATATATATATATTGTCATGAGGCTGGAGCTAGAAAAGAAACAGTGTTGAAAAAAACTCCTGATTTTCATGGAACTCAGAAAAGGCAGAGAGCGCAGTTCCAGCGCAGCTCAGCCAGAGGGCGCATGAACAATTACACAGTACCTGAAGCAACGTGCTCTAGCATTGATCACACTAATAACAAGCAGTTTCACCTGTCCTCAAACTCAGAACGTGCAAACCAGAATCCCTTTATAAAGGAAACCAGATGATCAGTGAAACAGGAGGAACAGGGAGAGAAACAAGAGGAGGCAAGAGCAAGTGCTGGGAAAGTGGCAAGAGCGAGGTCAGAAGGACCGGCAGCAGGACCAGTGAGAGAAGCCTGGAAGAGGAAGGCTTCCAGGTGCAGCCAACTCAAGGAGACAGAATCCAAAAGAGGTATTCTCAAAGGGATAAAGTCCAGAGAGGCCAAAGGTATTGGAACGGAGTCCAAAGCCAAGCAAACCAAAGAAGCAGCTTGCCTGATGAAAGCAACTCTCCTAGCCCAAGTAAGTCTCCTATGCTAAACCAGAAAGGCACAAGGAAAGGAGATTCCTTCTACAGTGATACTTTTGCCAAGAAACACAGAGAGTGGAAATCCACGTCAGGTTTTCCTGGTAACTCTGATTGTAGAGCAGTGCACAGAACAGCTTGTCAGCCTGAGAAGCTACGTTGTAAGCTGAGTCCTGGGTGTGGCAGCCTACAGAAGCCAAGGTATGAAAAGCCTTTCATTATAAGGGAAAGTTTAAGTGATGAAAACCTTATGGAAATAGATAAGCCTCAGAAAGTTAGAAGAAGTAAAGCTAACCTTTTAAAAGTACTTCCCAACAGTGTGATAAGGAAGTTGTATGAGAAACAGAAGAACCCCTGTGAGGAGTTAACAGATATTGAAGACAGTCATAGCATTGAAGAAGGGAGTGACCCAGAGTCAATGGACTGTGATTGTGAAACCAGTGTTCCCATTCCTCAGAGTGAACCAATGGAATGTAACTTTTGTTCAAGAACTAGCTTGATTGCCTTGCTAGTTGTATAGAGAAAAGAGAACTCTGCATATGGTGAAGTTGATAACCATTTGTTTCCTGATGTTAATTTCTATTGATGTGAAAGAAGCCTTAACCCAGATAAACAGTTAATCGTGAAGCCTACAACCCTTAACTGTTTATATCACGGTGGAACCTTTTTGTTAGAGGAAAGAATTACCCTCATTTTCTTTTGTGTCTTATTGAACCTAAGCGTTGACCGGGGAAATAAAGCCTTATTACCCTACACTTTGGCGTAGACTGTTCTTTATAAGGAGTTCTGCACTACAAGGACCAGAATCCTCCTGGTCCTTCAGCTCAACCACTCCTTAAAATAAATTAAATGTCACCGGACGCCCTTATTTCCTACACCAGTAGGGGCGCCTGGGGACATAATGGCATAGTTGGCAGGATGTTGGGACAACACCCTAAGACGCTAAAGAGAAAAGAAAGCAAGAAACCACCAATACCGGGTGAGAAAACCCGGAGTGGAGTCTGAGAAAACCCGGACCGGAGTTGGAAAAAAAAATCCGGATTGGATTCAACAAAATCCAGGACCAGGAAGATGAAACCAGGAGAAGAGCTCGTCATTTGCTGTCAGCAGTCGTAGAGGGATACATCGAGGAGCTGCTGCAACCTCCTACTGGAAGCTTGAATCTACTCTGCTACCAGGTAAAAGATAGAGGCAGGGCCGGATTTACCTATACGCCATGTACGCCATGGCGTAGGGCCCACAGCCGGCAGGGGCCCACAAAAAAAGAACCAGGTAATTTTTTTTTAACTCAATTAAAAAAAAAACCTGGTGGCTGCCGCCGCGGGGCCCCCTCTGCTGCCGCGGGGGCCCCGTCTACAAGGTGAAGCGGTGCGGTGCGGTGCGGTCGGGTCGGGTCGGGTCGGGTCTCTCCCTCCCTCCTTCCCTCCCTGCAGGCTGCGAGAGACGCGAAGATAGAGCGTCTCCTCGCGTCTGTGTTAAGCCCGCAGGGGCTGATGGGATTTCCCATCAGCCCCTGCCGGCTTAACACAGACGCGAGGAGACGCTCTATCTTCGCGTCTCTCGCAGCCTGCAGGGAGGGAAGGAGGGAGGGAGAGACCCGACCGGACCCGACCCGACCCGACCGCACCGCACCGCACCGCACCGCTTCACCTTGTAGACGGGGCCCCCGCGGCAGCAGAGGGGGCCCCGCGGCGGCAGCCACCAGGTTTTTTTTAAATTACATTTTTCTTTAGGCCGGGGGGGGGGGGGTAGGACTGGTAATGGGCTATGGGGGGGGTAGGACTGGTAATGGGCTATTGGGGGGGCTGGGGCTGGAAATGGACTGGGGGGGGTAGGGCTGGTAATGGGCTATTGGGGGGCTGGGGCTGGAAATGGGCGGGGCTGGGCTGGGCTGGGCTGGGCTGGGGGGGGTTAAGGCTAGAGGTGGGCTGATGGGGTTAGGACTGGTAATGGACTGTGGGCTGTTGGGGGGGGCTTAGAACTGGCAATGGGCTTTAGGGGGGGGTTAAGACTGGTAATGGGCTGTGGGCTGATGGGGCTGTCTGGTAATGGGCTATGGGGGGGGGCTAGGACTGGAAATGGGCTGGGGGGTTAAGACTGGAGGTGGGCTGATGGGGTTAGGACTGGTAATGGGCTGTTGGGGGGGTTAGAACTGGTAATGGGCTTTGGGGGGGTTAAGACTGGTAATGGGCTGTGGGCTGATGGGGGTTGTCTGGTAATGGGCTATGGGGGGCTAGGACTGGAAATGGGCTGGGGGGTTAAAACTGGAGGTGGGATGATGGGATTAGGACTGGTAATGGGCTGATGGGGGGGGGTAGGACTGGCAATGGGCTATGGGGGGCTGACTGGAAATGGGTTGATGGGGTTAGGACTGGAAGTGGGCTGATGGGGGGTTAGGACTGGTAATGGGTTATAGGGGGGGCTTAAACTGAAAATGGGGTGATGGGGGGTTAAGGACTGAAAATGGGGTGATGGGGGGTTAAGGACTGTAAGTGGGGTGATGGGGGGGCTAGGACTGGTATTGGGTTGGGGGGTTGCTAGGACTGGAAATGGGCTGATGGATGGCTAGGACTGGAAATGGGCTGATGCAGGGACTAGAAGGGAATGGATGCTGGGTGAGGCTGGAACTAGAAGGGAGCTGATGTTGGGGGAGGATTAGAATGGGATGGGGCTGGAAGAGTAAAATGGAGAAGGGAAAAATATTTTGTGTGGGAGGGATAAAAAATCTACAATTGGCCGGGTATTGGGAGAGTAAGTGGGGATTGAGGATGGAGGGGTAAAATTTGAGTGGATGAAATAGGAATGAGGAAAGAGCAAAAGGAGAAAGATTAGTATGTTAAAGCAGATGTAGAGAGAGAATGGAAAAAAATCTAGAAGAGAGAAGAAAGGACAAATGGACAGCAGACGATGGAGAGTTAGCAGAAGACACGAAGAAACCAGAAGAAAGTGGCTGGAGCAATTGCAGCTGAAAAAAATGCACAAAAGGTAGAAAAATATCTCTTTATTTGAATTTATTAATTGGAATATGTCAGCTCTGGTAAATGTGCATCATTAACATCTGCGCTTTGTTTAGTACAAGAGCAAATTAATGTATAGTTTTATTTCTACAGTGTTGTACATTCCAAGTTTGGCTTTTGGGATTCCCAGTTTAATTATTGTCTTCCTATTTCTAAATTGTGATTACTTGTTTGGTGATGGTCTATGTTCTGCATGTGTAACTGAGCTGAGGTGTTCTGTTTATATAATTCCTATTTGACATTGCCACTTGTTCTCTTTCCCCAGTAGGTCATGTATTGTTGTTCTCTGAAATGTATTGGTTTAATATTTGCAGTGTTGCCTTTTGATTGGTAGAGTATGGTGCTTTGTGAGTCCTGGTAGTGCTGTTAGGATACGGCGGGTTTACTATGGGCAGTGTTTGTAGTAGTTCCTAATGTGTCTGGCAGTTGGCACTGGATTATAGTAATGTAGAAATCTTTTAGTCTTTCTTTATCCATACACTCATTAAGAGGCACGTTTACTAAAAGTTAGTATATGGTAACATTATGCAAATATTTATGCAAATGAGGCCCCTTATGCAAATGCGGTCCGCACCCCCCTTGGGCCGCCCCTGCTGGGGGCCCACAATTTTTGTTGGCGTAGGGCCTCACTCAAGGTAAATCCGGCCCTGGATAGAGGGGTAGACTGGTCTGGATACTGGTGAAAAAAAAAATAAAGTAAAGGGAGAAAAGGGCTAAGTGTTTGTGGACCACACTTGGTTTTGTTTTTCTTTCTCCTTTTTCCCAAGGTAAAGTCCATCACCATGGAGCAGAGAGAATTGCTGGAATGGATGATGATGCAATTTGAAAAGCAGAGGGAGCTTGCTGCTCAAACCCAGCAACAAGCTATACTAGCGCTGCAGGAGCAGCAGAAGACCATTCTACAGCTGATGGAGGCTTGGGTCACCCAGCAACTGAAGATGTCAGGGGGAGCCTCCAGTCAACAGGAACAGGTTTCTGGACTAGGCAACTGGTCAGTAGGGCCAGGCGCCTTTGACTCTCTGAGCATAGGAAAACTGTCAGCCACCGATGATATCGATGACTTTATTGACTCCTTTGAAAGGATAGCTAGTGCAATAAAGTGGCCAAAAGAGCAGTGGTCAATTAGGCTAGCCGCTTCTCTTACAGGGGAGGCGCTATCTGCCTATCGGGCGATGCCAACTGCATTAGCAGCAAATTATACCGAGGTGGTGAAAGCCATTCGGGAGCGCTTAGGCTTGACCCCACTCGTATATAATCGCTTGCTGCGGGCTGCTCACCTTAAGAAGGGTGAGACTCCGAAAGTATTAGGCCACAGGCTCAGGAGCTTAGTGGAAAAAATGGCTAAGACCTGCTGGTAAAAATGTAGAACAGATTATGGATGAAATAGTCCTAGAACAGTTTATGCATGCAGTGCCTAGTAATGTGCAGAGTTTCCTAATTCTACAAAATTGTAGCACCACTGCAGATGCCATTACCTTAACGGAAAGATATTTGGAGGCGGATTTGGCTACCCAAAATTCTAAAGACATCTCTGAGAAGGCAGTGGGTGCATACAAACAGTCCTTAGGAGCTCTGTCCCATTCTAAGCCACACAATGTAAAATGTAATGATGCTTTATCAAAGAATGTTGATAAAAGATGTTTTGCTTGTGGAAAAACAGGTCACGTGAGAACTGAATGCCAAGCGCGCATAGCTCTCTTAGGGGAGAAGCGAGAAGTGCCATGTGAAGGTTTAGTCTTGGATGTGTTGGTGCAAGGAGTTCCAACCAAGGCAGTACTTGATTCCGGTGTGGATCAAACAATGATCTCTCGCAAGCTTTGGTCCTTAGTCAAAGAGCGAGCAGAGTCCGCACCAGATCAACCAGTACGCCAAGTAAAAATAAAATGTGTTCATGGCACGGCTACATTGTACCCTGTTTATAACCTAAATGTAAGAGGTTTGGGAACAACTAAAAAAATGTTGGTAGCTGTGGTACCTAGGCTACCACAGGACTTAGTCTTAGGTCGAGACTGGCCTCACTTTGAAAGAGGGTTAAAAGAAGGATTACGTCCACATGAAGTTTTTGTCTCCACGCGTTCCCAGGCAGAAACTTTAGAAAAACCTTCTTGTTCCCATGACACAGATTTGGGAGACCTCCCTTCACATGATGACCTAATAGGGGAGCCCTCAACGAAAACAAAGAAGTCAACGGCAGAGAAACGTAAGGAGAAGCAATACCGCTCTCAAGGCCGGGCAGACTTAGAAGCAGGGAAGGGATTGCCCTGGATCCCAGCAGAGCTGGTGGAAAAATTCCCCTCGTTTATAAAAGAACAAAGGGATGACCCTGCGCTAAAACGTGCGTTTGAATACGCTCAGGAAAAAAGAAATACCTTTCCAAGGTTTATAAAAGAAGAGGAAATACTATACAAGGAGGCCATAAACCCCCGGACCCATGAAGTGTGGAAGCAATTAGTCGTTCCAAAGACCTTCAAGTCCGCGGTGTTAAGGTTGGCACACGACCACCCAATAGGCGGTCACAAGGGAATACAGGGAACACTTCACCAAATACTGGCCAGATTTTATTGGCCAGGGGTGTTCAAGGAAACCTCGCGGTTCTGTGAATCTTGTGCCTCATGCCAACGAGTGACATCCCTGCGTCCACCTGAGGTACCCCTACAGCCGATGCCAATAATCTCGGACCCTACACGAAGGCTGGCGGTCGACATAGTGGGACCTCTTATCAAAACTCCCAGAGGCTTCCAGTATATACTAGTTGCCATAGATCAAGCCACACGTTTCCCTTGGGCAATGCCCTTAAGGAATATATCCGCAAAAACCATCGCCAATGAACTCATAAAACTATTTTGCGAGATAAGATTTCCTCGGGAAGTGCTGTCAGACCGAGGGAGTATCCTCATGTCCCGATACCTAGCGCAGGTCTGGGACGCGTTTGGAATCCATCATCTGAAAACGTCGGCTTACCACCCACAGTGTAATGGATTGGTTGAACGAATGAACCAATCCATAAAACAGATGTTGCGTCGGTCATTAGATGGCGAAATGACCGAGTGGGATGTGATCCTCCCATTCATACTGTATGCGTGCAGAGAGAGGACGCAAAGTTCGTTGGGTACGTCACCATACGAACTATTGTACGGGAGATCACCTAGAGGACTGCTGGACATTCTCCAGGAACAGTGGGTGGAGCCCGTGGAAAATGAATGCGGCATTCCACAATTCTTGAAAAAATTAAGAACCCGTCTAAAACGGTCTTCCAAGCTGGCGGAAGAGAAGCTGAAAGATAGTCAGCAAAAGCAGAAAAAATATTACGACAAAGGTACTGTACCCAGACAACTTACTGCTGGTGACAGAGTAATTGTTTTAGTATCCGGGCCTACCACAAAGTTTGAAGCCCAATGGAGGGGACCTTATAAGATTGTCAAACCACTTAGTCCTACCTCTTATTTGGTAAGAGATACAAACGGTTGGGAACAGACATACCATATAAATGTCCTTAGACTTTGGCGTGAGAGACTGGCCTTATGTACGACAGTCAAGAGAGGATCTCAGTATAGGATACAGCACCCACGTGGCCATAGCAAGGAGAATAGAGACAAACAGCCGCCTTGTAAGGCAGTTGAAGAAGCTGCAATTACAAGCTGTAGTGAGGCTGAACACTCAGCTTGTAATATTTTAACTCGGGGGATATGTCATGAGGCTGGAGCTAGAAAAGAAACAGTGTTGAAAAAAACTCCTGATTTTCATGGAACTCAGAAAAGGCAGAGAGCGCAGTTCCAGCGCAGCTCAGCCAGAGGGCGCATGAACAATTACACAGTACCTGAAGCAACGTGCTCTAGCATTGATCACACTAATAACAAGCAGTTTCACCTGTCCTCAAACTCAGAACGTGCAAACCAGAATTCCCTTTATAAAGGAAACCAGATGATCAGTGAAACAGGAGGAACAGGGAGAGAAACAAGAGGAGGCAAGAGCAAGTGCTGGGAAAGTGGCAAGAGCGAGGTCAGAAGGACCGGCAGCAGGACCAGTGAGAGAAGCCTGGAAGAGGAAGGTTTCCAGGTGCAGCCAACTCAAGGAGACAGAATCCAAAAGAGGTATTCTCAAAGGGATAAAGTCCAGAGAGGCCAAAGGTATTGGAACGGAGTCCAAAGCCAAGCAAACCAAAGAAGCAGCTTGCCTGATGAAAGCAACTCTCCTAGCCCAAGTAAGTCTCCTATGCTAAACCAGAAAGGCACAAGGAAAGGAGATTCCTTCTACAGTGATACTTTTGCCAAGAAACACAGAGAGTGGAAATCCACGTCAGGTTTTCCTGGTAACTCTGATTGTAGAGTAGTGCACAGAACAGCTTGTCAGCCTGAGAAGCTATGTTGTAAGCTGAGTCCTGGGTGTGGCAGCCTACAGAAGCCAAGGTATGAAAAGCCTTTCATTATAAGGGAAAGTTTAAGTGATGAAAACCTTATGGAAATAGATAAGCCTCAGAAAGTTAGAAGAAGTAAAGCTAACCTTTTAAAAGTACTTCCCAACAGTGTGATAAGGAAGTTGTATGAGAAACAGAAGAACCCCTGTGAGGAGTTAACAGATATTGAAGACAGTCATAGCATTGAAGAAGGGAGTGACCCAGAGTCAATGGACTGTGATTGTGAAACCAGTGTTCCCATTCCTCAGAGTGAACCAATGGAATGTAACTTTTGTTCAAGAACTAGCTTGATTGCCTTGCTAGTTGTATAGAGAAAAGAGAACTCTGCATATGGTGAAGTTGATAACCATTTGTTTCCTGATGTTAATTTCTATTGATGTGAAAGAAGCCTTAACCCAGATAAACAGTTAATCGTGAAGCCTACAACCCTTAACTGTTTATATCACGGTGGAACCTTTTTGTTAGAGGAAAGAATTACCTTCATTTTCTTTTGTGTCTTAATGAACCTAAGCGTTGACTGGGGAAATAAAGCCTTATTACCCTACACTTTGGCGTAGACTGTTCTTTATAAGGAGTTCTGCACTACAAGGACCAGAATCCTCCTGGTCCTTCAGCTCAACCACTCCTTAAAATAAATTAAATGTCACCGGACGCCCTTATTTCCTACGCCAGTAGGGGCGCCTGGGGAGTATATCTATCTATCTATCTATCTATCTATCTATCTATCTATCTATATATATTGTGATAAGGAAGTTTATCATAGTTCAGGAAGGAGCTATAATAGAGGTGAAGTGACTCTGAACAAGCAACCTGTCTGTTCTGGTAGAAATAATAAAACAGAATGTTTCCATAAAAGACTACCAGTCCCAGAATGCACCAGGTTTCCAACAGCCATTAGAGGGTTTCAGCTGGTAATTGTTAGCAACTGAGCCTTGCCTAATTGCCAGTGAGCTCTGAAGGGACACTTCTGAGTGTGTGTGAAGATACAAGAGGTTATCCCTGAAAAAGAACACTTTTTTTTCCTACTTTGTGGGGTTTTGTTTGTTCTTTGAAGCACTGCTAAGAAGATATTAGCAGGTGCCTACAGAAAAGACCATTCTGTTCCCATCCAGGTCTTTATGCTTTGATTTGATTGCTTAACAAGTTCAGCTGTTTTTCCTTATTTGTTTTTCTAAGTATAATACTAAAAGCAAGTATTCCTTTTTATGTGCTACCAAGTATATCTGTGTTGGGAGAAATAACCCCATAAATAAAATATCATCTTTGCTTTACCCTTGAGCAAGCACAACTAATTTATTGTGAACGGCTGAGTCTGGTATGAATAGACTACATTTCCCACAATCCTTTGCAAGTCATATTAATATTTGCCTTTGCCAAGACTGTGGACATTCTCACCTAGCGCCCCCGTTTACAATATATATATATATTGTGATGAAAAGGATGCTAGTGAGCCTATGGAGATAGGAAAAACTAGTGAATGTACCTTTAAAGAACGTGACAAGTCTGCAATACACACACTACAGAGTGCAGCTAGAGGGAGTAAGCACAGAGAGTCTGAAGTTAGGTTGCCACACCCAAGCTATCCTGAGGTAGTTACAAACTTAGGGGATGATCACACACACCTGAGGGGAGTGAGAGAGACCCTGACAGAGAAGCAGCTTTATAAGCCTTGCTTAGAAGGAGAGAAAGAAAAGAAGAAGAGGGAGAAGGCGACGAAGCAACACCAATAAAGGCAGCTGGAGGGGCTGTTGTTGCAGGATAAGAGGAAGTTCCAAAGAGGCCAGCAGTTCCATGGTGGAGAGCTCCAAGGAGAAGCCGTCAGGAGAGGTACCAGGAAGGCACAGCTCAGGGAGAGAGAGCATAAAAGTCTTCCCATGTCTATGCCGGACTGGAAGTCTCAAGGTGTTCAGAGGTGGGTGCCCAGGGCTCAAGCTAGGAGGCAGAAGAACCCAGCCTGGAACAGGGAGCCAGCGATTAACACCAGAGAGGAACTTAAGCAAGGAGGCCAGGAACTGTTTAACTGCAGCTGGAGAGAGGTTGGTGAACCTAGCCAGAAACAGATAGCTCAAAGCCCAGATAACTGTCTTCCATACCAGGTAGACCACTGCTGGAGGGAATTACAGAGATCCCCCGAGAAAGTATATCCTGGGAGATACGGGGAAAGCTCAGAGCAAGTTGATGTTTCTTCAGAGTAGGAAGAAATGCAGATAGATCCTAGCAAACAGGATTCCTTACTGCCTGAGTTTCCCATGGATTGCACATTATGTTTGGCTGGAAGCATGGAGTCCTTAACTGAAGAATAGCTTTGAGGATGTGCGCTTTTGGGTAACAGAGTAAAGAAGTCTGACCTTGTTGAAGGTAAGAGCTTGTTTAACCAAAGGAATATTGCCTAGCACCTGTGCTGGGTGTTACTAAAGAAGGAAAGGATAAAAGAGCTGAATGAAGAAGCTTGTGTTCTGTTTCATCTGCTATATTTTTGGATTAAAACCCCTGAACAGAAGTAGTGGCTGTGAAACACATTCAACCTGAGTTTTGTAAATATCTTTGGAAATACTAACTGGAGAGAATATCCTGATGCTTTATGTTGAACCTTGTGACATTGGGGAAATAAAATCTTTATCATTTACCTTCATACTGGTTTGTCACGGCTATACTTTTAAAAGGGAAACTACAACTCACAACATGCTTCAGTGCTGAAGATAGTTTTCAACCCGTTTATGAAGGACATAATGTCCACCCTAGCTCTTTAGGCACGTTGCCAGGGGGCTGGGGTGTGACAATATATATATAGATATAGATATAGATAGCTTCTATTTGTAAATTATTTGCTGGCCTTGACCTCAGTGTAGAATATATGTAAATAACATATAATTCTTCATTCCTATAACAAATTTGCTTTCCCATTTTGTTGACTACACTGCACATTTGTATTCAAACTGTGAAAACTTTGACTTGGACTTACAGTAGACTTGGCTCTTAACACTCAGAAAGCTGAACTTGTATTCCTAAGCTGGTCTATACCTTTCATCTTACCTACTCAAATTAAGATAATTCAACCATTCTTAATGATTAAGAAATTTGGGAGTCACTTTGGACATCCAATTGAACATGCAAAATCATATTCAATCTGTAATCAAAACTGTATTCTATAAATTATGAATGATTCAAAGATTGAAACCTTTCTTATCAGAAAGTAATTTCCGTAAAATTATTCAAGCACTGATCATCTCACATTTGGAATATTGTAACAGCTTATAGTATTTTACACAGTGCAAATGATCCAGCATGTGTTATCACTGGTATTGGTCTTTTGATCATATTTCACCCATACTTCACTGTTTACATTGATTGTCCATTAAATGGCGGAATATGTCCAAAGTTCTTTTATTAGTTTTCAAGGTAAGGAATCATGAAGAACCCTTAAACATTTCTAAAAATGTATCAGCCTCCTTGTTCTCTGTGAGAAAATTAATGGAAACTCTTCTAAAACAAAGAATAGTGCCGTTTCTGGAATCCAGTGGATTGCGGGAACATGGTTTTTACTAGAGACAGGTCTTATCAGAAGAAGCAGATTAATTTCTTTGACTGGACGATCAGAGTTGGATCGAGGGAGATATTCTCCTGCAGCAAGCCTTCAGCCACTGCACTCTGCAAGGCGCTCCATCAGGACACATACCAGCTGCAGACAGTCTGCTAGCTAGTCCATAGTGCATGTTCCTGGTGGAAATGCGTGCACCCAGAACTGGGATGTCAGCATACACACCAAGCAGATAAGTCAGTGACTGGGGCCCCAAAAGGAAACCCATAAATATCACATGAGAGAAATACTATATAGCACTATGGGGGTGCCTAGCCATGCTGTGGTCACTGCACAGTCAGGGTGAGAGTGATCTCCCAGCAGGACATGCTGTGGCCACCCTGTTTGAGCAGGTGGTGGCCGGGCACTACAATGTCCCAGCCAGTGCCCTATGCCCTGTGCAGATGCATCCTGGCCAGGTCACCCTGTCCGGGCTATATCCATGGTACCTTGCTCCTCATTATGCACATTGGCAGGCCAATACTGGCAACAGTGCTGGCAGTGTGGGCTGTGGGGGGTGTTTGCAGCCACCACACACTGGATAGACAGACACACACTCCCACACCTATGCCGGCATTGTGCTACTCTAGAGGAGTTTAGCAGCCCTGGCCACCACACCAGTCCTGGGCACAATGCAGGCATGGATATGGTACGCAATACTGGTGGGTGTCACTCCCCAGGGTGGTAAACACTGTCAGAGACCAGACCTGAAGCACACTCCACAGACATCAGAAAGGTTGCTATGATGGAGCTCAATCAGCAAACTGTGCTTAACGTAGGAATTGGTATCTGCCAGTAATCATAGCAAATGTTTGCTAGCTGTGTACCATATTCCCAGGTGTAGGGTGACATTGCTAAGGTATGCAAGGGCTAGTATTGGGAGATGCACGCAGGGCCCAATGTCCTGCCTCTCCAGGAGGCATTGGCTAATGGAGCCTGTGGGTGTGGGTGTGTCTGCCCCTGTTGGCTGCTGCTTTACGGCAGAGGTTCCCAACTCCAGTCCTGGTGTGCCAAACACTGTTCGGGTTTTCATGCTGTCCCTCATGAATATGCATGCGATACATCTGCATACCATGGGGGTGGTGCATAGATATGCAGCACAGGCATCTTTATTAGAGGCAGCATGGAACCTGAATGGTGTTTGGCCCTCCAGGACTGCATTTGGGAGACTCTGTGCTAGGTAATGCGCCTGTTTATGGTGTCTTTGCTCTGTAGGATAAAATGTAGGTGTTTTGGGCATGTTTACGTCATCTGCAATAAAGGTTCTGTCTGTATTAGCACGTTGTAGTAGTGGGTAAAATATGGGGACTGGATTGGCAGTAGCCCCAGCTGGGACTTGAACTTGTGACCTTCTGCTTCTGAACACACTGGCTGTGCTCACTGCATCACACTGTGCTCACAGACAGTGCAGTCCCTGGAGATACCATGGTTGTTTGTCAGACACAGCCTGTCTGTTGCAGTGCATGGCACCCACCTACACAGGGCTAGGCCATGGTCGGCTCTGGGAAGCTGCCACTGCCCCCCTCCACCACCAGTACTCCTCTGCCATCATGCTGACATACCCTTGTGCTGGTGGTGTTCAGTCTCAAGCCATCCAGTGTGCAGGTAGGCAGCTGCCTATGGTGCGTGTTCTGGGGTAGGGGTGCCTGCATAGGCATCCACGCTTCCCCCCAACACCGCCTGCCAATGTTCTGTGCCCTTGGGGGTACCTGCTGGGTACTATCCCGTGACACTGTGATAAACACTCTCATGCCCATGTTGGGCCCTCATCAGTTGCTGTCTGGCTGCTGTTCAGTTTCAGCATTCCTGTGCCATCTAGGCATCTGCCTAGTCCGCACTGTGCCCCAGCTGCACCACAGCCTGTGCCGCCTGCAGCCCTCTGTATCCCCTTTCCCAGCATCTGTCCAGTTGCCCATTCCGACATGCCCGCCCTGCTGTTGTGGAACATGTGCATGCCATAGGAAACCTGTCCAATGGAGAGGGAAACCCTGATCAGTGCTATTTCACTGTGGGATCATTCACCTTGTATGGGGACGGAGCGTAGACCCTTCCAAAATTCATATTTAATTTTGGGGGCTTTCTTGGGAGTGTTTTTTGATGTTTCCCATTACTATCACTATTGCCCAGCTTGATTATAATTTTTTAAAATTTTGTTGGGGTCCTTTTCAATGTTTATTTGTACTTTTGTACCATGCACATGTATCACACTTATCACTTTCTGTAGGTTTCCCTGGTTTTGCTGTACATTGCTGACAGAAATGGTTTCTCTTCCCTTTAAATCGGCTCTAACGCAAGGTTTTCACTCGCGGTATTTTTTGACTCGGATTTCAACCTCGTTAATGTGCGGGGAGCCTCTCCCCTCCCACTCTCCACCCATTGACCCCTTCTCTCCGCCCCTGGGGAGCCTTCCTCCGCCCTCCGGGAGTCTTTCCCCGCCTTCATCGCACATTAGCGCGCCGTGCACATGAGCGTGCACATTAGTGCCCCATAACGCAACATTAGCGTGTGCTAAGGTACCTTAGCGCATGCTAACGTGCGCAGCGCACATTAGCGCAGTTTAGTAAACATACCCCAAAGTCCAAATCTTCTTTTTTTTTTCAATTGTAAAAGCACTTTTTTTATGAGGCATTGGGAATAAAAAATAATCTCAGATCTAAAAATGATACAGAAAATCAATTAGCATGCTCAATCATAAAGCTTATAGAAAGTTCCATAAAGTTCCAGAAATTTTAAGAAAGTTCTAATGGGCTCCAGATAGTTCCATTACCTGCATATACTACTTATATACGATTTTAGAAATTTCGTGTGCGGGGTGACATTTTTTGAAAACAAAAGAGAATTAAACCTTTTATCATCACTTTTTAGCAAATGTTCATCGATTCATGACACAGGAATTCAATAATTTTGCAAAAAGTCAAAAAGTCATAACCCTAATGGACACCTTGGAAGCTGCAGATAACATGAGGAGGGATTTAGCAAAGTCTGAAGAATGGTCTAGTATTTGGCTGCTAAAATTTAATACTAGGTTCTGTATCTGGCTCCTATATTGCTTTGTTTCCGTAGCCTTTGGATCCCAATTTCTTGCATTCTTTGTTTGCCCTTTGTGTTGGGTGCACTTCTTGAGATACTGTGGCATTAAACTTACCTTAAGCTAAGACAGCTCTCATCTTGTTCTTGCTTGGTATACAAACCATGTCTTATAGCCAATCCTAATCCCTGCTAGGGAGTCCATGAAAAGAAACAATCTAAGGCGATATTTCTTTATGGAAAGGGTGAAATAGCCTTCAAGTGGAGCTAGCAGAGACAAGGGCTGTATCTGAATTCAAGAATGCATAGAACAAGCACAGCGGATCTCTAAGGGAGAGGGAGGGATTATAGAGTTTAGTAGTTAGTATGGATGGTCAGACTGGATAGATGATAAGATCTTTATCTGTTGTCATTTTCTGTTTCTATAGAATTTGAAGACCTCACTGATAAAATAACATCAGAACAAATCCAACACACATGAAGAGTAAAATCAGAATTAATCAGCTGAGCTAAACAATTACTAGAAGAGCAATCTCAAGATTCTTCCCCTTACAGCAACAGGAGGGATGTCAGCATTACACAGAATGTGAGGCATCTGAACCTGATGTCTGAGCGAAAAGAGGTCTTTACCTTCTTCTGAAATGCTAGATTGTCTTTCTCCTCTCAAAAGTTTGGACACAAAACAGGACCAGTTACCGAGAAGGCCTGGTCATATGTACCTTTGATAGAGGACAAGACTTTCTCAGAGGATCATAACAAGCAAGAAGTATAACTTTCCAAGACTCCTTTCTGATATTAGGGCCCTTACTCTACTGCTTTGAAGACCATCATATTAACTTTAAACTTTCTCCAAGTAATAGGTAGCCTGCCAAACCTTTTAGACTAGGAGTGTCTGATCCTGAAGGCTATGGCTGATGATAATGTGAGCAGCTGCATTTTGTATAAGCCACAAAACTTAAAATAAAGTTGGAAGGCCCAATAAGCCAAATTTCTGGTAGTCAGTTTTAGTTAATGCCAATGAACGCAGGATGGTTCTAAGATCATATTACTGCTACTGCTACTACTATTACTTATCATTTGTACAGCACTGTACATATATACATGGGAGACATATGAAAGAATAGATGAATCTGATGATTAAACAGCCTACTAAGTAAGTTGAGTTAGGGGATTAATGTGGTGCTTAGCATGTGCTGATAATGCAAAGCTAGAAAAAACAGTTCTCCAGGACCAAGCAGGAAGTCAGTCCTCACATATGGGTGACGTCGGCGCCGACGGAGCCCTCGCGGAGCAATTTTCCCCAGCTTTCAAAGAAAGCCTTTGGGAATTGCAGCGCGCATGCGCGGTCGCCTTCCCGCCCAAGGGTGCCATCTTAGCCAGTCTTCTTTTTTCCGCGGAGCCCTACAGACGTACCTGTCTTGTCCCCGCGAAAAAGTTGATTTTATTCGTAATATTCTCTTTTTTCCTTCGGTTCGACGCCGGTTTTCTTCCCGCCCGGACTCGCGACGCCGGTCACGAGTCCTCTTCTTCTTTTTCGGTTTTTCTGATTTAGTCAGTTTTGTTTTCGGTTTTTTCACTGGCAGCCCGGTCTTTTGACCTCGCAGGGGCCCCTTTTTCCCCCGATGGCTGCCAGTGGTTTCAAGCGGTGTGGTCAGTGTGACCGAAATATGTCACTAACTGACACACACGATAATTGCCTCCGCTGCCTGGGCCCGGATCATGAAGAAATGATCTGTGGGGCCTGTGGCAAAATGTCCTCCAAAGCGTTGAGAAGTCGGCGGCATCAGCGGGATAGGATCTTCGCTGACCCCAGCCATACCCGGACCTCGTCGGAGGCCTCGGCGTCCCGAGGTTCCAGCTCTGACCGTCGCCGGAGTTCCTCCGACAGGGGTTCTCCCTCCGAGGACCATCGACGGAAGGTGAAACCCGCGAGGGCGGCGTCGGTGGACGCTCCTGGCTCCGCGAGGGCCAGGTCGCATAGCCCCGATAGCCGTCCCGGGTCCTTGGAGAAGGAGCACCTCTCGAAGCGACCTCGCATGGAGTCGGAGCTGCCTGCTCGGGTAAGTCCTGTGGTCCTCCTGGACTCGCCTCTGAGACCGCCGACGTCGGGGCCCGAGTCGGGGGCTGCTGGGTCACCTGAGGTCGGACTCAGGTTGACGGCCTTGGAGAGCAGACTGTCTGCCTTCATGGACCAGCAGCGGGCACTGCTCGCCAGCCTCGCTGGCGCCGCTGCCCCGACCGCCGGGACGTCGACGTCTAAGTCGACCCCGGAGACCGAGCCGATCCTCGAGTCCATGCGAACTCGAGTCGATCCTCGGTCGAGGTCACCCTCGGCCTCCCGTTCGGGACCGAGGTCGTTGACGCCGACTCCCTCGGCGTCGGGGCGGCCAGCGCCGCTGCCTGCCCGGGCCGACCCCACCGATTCCTCCTCGGAGTCGGTCTGGGAGTCTGAAGAGGAAGAGTCACCTGATTCTTTTCGGACTCGGTGTGTCCCCTCGGACTCGCCTGAGTCCGAACCTCGGAAGCAGTCCCCTCCGGAGGATGCCCGGTTCTCGGACTTCGTCAGGGATATGGCCAAGGCTTTGGCCTTCCCTGCGGATCCCGAGGAGGAGCCTCGAGCCGAAGAGCTCGACGCCCTCCAGTATGACTCTCCCGCCAGGGAACACTTTACTGTACCGGTTCCTCCCATACTGGAACGACTACTCTTCCGCATGTGGGAGAGTCCGGCCTCCTCGCCGGTCCTAAGCAAGCGGGTCGATTCTATCTATCGAGTCCGCAAGAGCCCTGGCTTCCAAAAAGCACAGCTACCACACCATTCCATGGTAGTGGAATCGGCCATGCATCGTCTTAAGAGCCAGAAGATGCACTCCTCGGTGCCTCCTGGCAGGGAGGCCCGTAACCTGGATGGCCTTGGTAAGAAGTGTTTCCAGGGCTCTATGCTTGCGTGTCGTGTCCAGACCTACCAGCTATACATGGGCATGTATCTCCGAGACCTGGCTAAAGAGCTAGCCGGATTCTCCGCTGGGTTGTCCGAGGAACCTTTGCGGAGGTTCCTAGCCTTGTCCACTGGCATTCGGGAATGCTCAAAGTTCATATCCCGAGCAGCCTATGATGGCTTTGAAGCATCGGCTCGAGTGGCCGCAGCCGGCATCGGTGCCCGCCGACAGGCTTGGCTTCAGTCGTCTGACCTTGAGCCCTGGGTGCAGGACAAGTTGGTCGATGTCCCCTGCCGAGGTGAAAACCTCTTTGGCAAACCTATGGACGAGAAGGCTGCACAACTAGAGGCAGAGACTCTCACCAGGACTAGGCTTTCTAGGAAGACCTCCGCCCCTTCCCAGAAAAAGAAGGGCTCGGGAAAGAAGTCCTTTTACCCGAGAAAGGCAGCTGCCTATAAACACTACCCCCAATATCAGGCCCCCGCAGCTCCCCAACAGGGCCAGCAGGCCAAGGGACGGGGTAACGGGTCCCGTAGGCAGCAAGCCCCCAAGCCTGCACCACCAGCCCCTGCTCAGCAGGGTGGGGGCTTTTGACTCCTTCAGCATAGCCTCTCCCCCTCCGCTGGCTCCTCCCAGCACCGGAGGCCGGCTGGTTCACTTCGCCCACAGGTGGTCCAACATCACTTCAGATGCCTGGGTGCTTCAAGTCGTAAGAGAAGGCTATCTTCTCCACTTCCACCAGGTCCCTCCCTCCTATTTCCCGGGAGAACCTCCACGACTCCCTCTGCACAGGGACTTACTCCTTCAGGAGTTAGCAGGTCTTCTACAGGAACAGGCGGTGGAACCGGTGCCCCACCACCTGAGAGGTCAAGGCTTTTATTCCAGGTATTTTCTAGTACCAAAAAGGACAGGAGGCCTCAGACCCATCCTGGACTTGCGCAACCTCAACAGGTTCCTCGTGCGGGAAAAGTTCAAAATGCTTACCCTTGGAATCCTTCTGCCCTACCTCCAGCAGGGAGATTGGCTATGCTCCTTGGATCTAAAGGATGCCTACACGCACATCCTCATCCACCCCAGCCACCGCCAATATCTAAGGTTTGTGGTGGCAGGAAATCATTACCAGTACAGAGTACTGCCCTTTGGCCTGTCCTCCGCACCGCGAGTCTTCACAAAATGTCTCGCGGTGGTGGCGGCCCATCTCCGGCTTCACGGCCTCTATGTCTTTCCGTACCTCGACGACTGGCTCATCAGAGCAGCGTCCGCTCCGGAGGTCACCAACGCCACACACCGCACGATGACTCTTCTGCAGTACTTGGGCTTTGTCATAAACTTCGCAAAGTCCACTTTGCTCCCCTCACAGGATCTCAAGTTCATCGGCGCAAGACTGCACACTCCTCAGGCACGAGCTTTCCTGCCTCTCGACAGGGCTCAACGGCTCATGGACCTAGCCGACCGTTTTCGCAGCCAGCCCCTGGTCTCCGCCAGGCGCTTCCTGAGACTGCTCGGCCATATGGCTTCCACCGTCCATGTGACCCCCAATGCCCGCCTGAATATGCGGCCTGCTCAATGGTGTCTTCGCAAGCAGTGGCAACAAGCCACAGGCGGCCTAGCAGACCTAGTGCGCGTCTCCGAGCCGCTGGCCTCGTCTCTCCAGTGGTGGCTTCATCGGCCGAACCTGGTGCTCGGCATGCCTTTTCAGTCACCTCAGCCGGCCCAGGTGCTGACGACAGATGCGTCCCTCCTGGGTTGGGGAGCACATTGCCAAAGGGCACGTACTCAGGGCCTCTGGACCATGTGGGAGTCTGCTCAGCAGATCAACTTCCTGGAGCTCAGAGCGATCCGCCTGGCTCTCAAGGCTTTCTCCCACCTGACCTCTCACCAGTCCGTCCTTGTCCAGACGGACAATCAAGTTGCCATGTTCTACGTGAACAAGCAGGGGGGCACGGGCTCCTTCCTTCTCTGTCGGGAAGCACAGAAGCTCTGCTCTTGGGCCGTCAGTCACGGCGTTCTTCTCAAGGCAGTTTATCTCCCAGGCCAAGAAAATTGCCTGGTGGACAAACTCAGCAGGATCCTCCAGCCGCACGAGTGGCGCCTGGATCCCTTGGTAGTTCAGAAGCTCTTTCTAAAGTGGGGCCTCCCCACGATGGATCTCTTTGCCAGTCCTCTCAACCGGCAACTTCCTCGCTTCTGCTCTCGTCAGCCACATCCCCTTCGAGTTGCGGCAGACGCTTTTCTACTCTCATGGTCGGAGAGCCTCCTGTATGCTTTTCCTCCCATCCCGCTAGTCTCTTGAACTCTTTTCAAGGTTCTCCGAGACAAAGCTTCCATGATCCTGGTGGCCCCTCGCTGGCCCAGACAGCCGTGGTTTTCCACTCCTGCTGCAATTAGCGGTAGAGGATCCATTCCCTCTGGGGTTTCAGCCGGATCTCCTCACTCAGGATCAGGGGTCTCTGCTACACCCCAACCTCAGATCTCTCAATCTAATGGCCTGGCTGCTGAGAGGGTAGTCCTTGCTCCCCTTCTCCTGCCGGCAGAGGTGGAGGAGGTCGTCCTAGCTTCTCGGCGACCTTCTACCCGCAAATGCTACGCCCTTAAATGGCGTCGCTTTTCCGTTTGGTGTACCCAACAGTCTCAGGATCCCTTCTCCTGCTCGGTGTCGGTGATCTTGCAGTACTTGCTATACCTCTCTAATCTGGGACTTAAGTCCAACTCCGTCAAAGTTCACCTCAGTGCTCTTTCAGCACATCATGTGCCGGTGGACGGCAGACCTCTTTCCAGCGACCCTCTCGTAGCGAGGTTTCTCCGAGGTCTCCTTCTACTTAAACCACCTCTGCGCCCGCCAGCGCCTGACTGGGATCTGAATGTGGTTTTACAGCGGATCACCTGTCCGCCTTTTGAACCTATGGCTACCTGTTCTCTCCGTTTTCTTTCTTGGAAAACATTGTTCTTGATAGCCCTCACTTCCGCTAGACGCGTAAGTGAATTGCAGGCCCTCGTGTCTGATCCCCCTTACACTCGGTTTCTACAAAAATAGGGTAGTCCTACGGATTCACCCAAAATTTCTTCCAAAAGTGGTCTCCCCTTTTCACATCAATCAGGAGGTGGTACTTCCGACCTTCTTTCCCAGACCACACTCCAGCCGAGCTGAAATGGTCCTCCATACCCTGGACTGTAGAAGGGCATTGAACTTCTACCTTGACCATACGCGGGAGCACCGTAAAGCTGCTCAGCTTTTTGTGTCTTTTGATCCCAATAAATTGGGACTCCCGGTCTCCAAGCGTACTCTGTCCATCTGGGTTGCGGACTGTATCACTTGGGCTTATGGGGCAGCCGGACTCTCCTTGGATGGTCGAGTCACGGCTCATTGTGTTCGGGCAAAGGCTACGTCAGTGGCTTACCTCCGCTCTGTTCCGCTGGCAGACATCTGCCGGGCCGCTACTTGGTCTTCGAGCCAGACTTTTGCGGTCCATTACTGTCTCGAGAGGGAGTCCTGCAGGGACAGTGCTTTCGGACAGGCAGTCCTCCGTAATCTCTTTGAGGTTTGAGCAACTCCTACCCTCCATCCCGGATGTGGGCTACCGGTGGGTAATAATTCAGCGAAGATTCTTTCCTTCTGTGCTGCTGAGCTAGAGGGAGCTCATTTTTGTGCTTAGGGTCTCCGGTAGCCTTAAGCTTGGGAGTCCCATATGTGAGGACTGACTTCCTGCTTGGTCCTGGAGAAAGCGTAGTTACTCACCTGTAACAGGTGTTCTCCAGGAGCAGCAGAAATCAGTCCTCACAACCCTCCCTCCTCCCCTTGGAGTTGCAATCATCTGCTTAAGTTTTTTTGCAAATTTTTATGCTGTCTTCTTTAGCTATGTCATCTGACTGGCTAAGATGGCACCCTTGGGCGGGAAGGCAACCGCGCATGCGCGCTGCAATTCCCAAAGGCTTTCTTTGAAAGCTGGGGAAAATTGCTCCGCGAGGGCTCCGTCGGCGCCGACGTCACCCATATGTGAGGACTGATTCCTGCTGCTCCTGGAGAACACCTGTTACAGGTGAGTAACTACGCTTTAAGTCTCTGAATTAACAACACATATTAGCTGCCTTGTTAAACTCCTGGAGCCGGATAATCAAAAAAATCTGAGTTTGTAATTCGAGGCCCCTTAGTTAGGCTCCTAAATTTGTGCCATATTTTCAGCCGAACAGGAGACAGAACGCTATACCTTCAGGCAGCTGAAGCTCAGAGCCAAAGGGCCTAGGAAATGGGACCAGCATTGCTGAGGGTCTTTAGCCAGTCTCCCTTGCGCTCACTTGTTACAGATATTATGCCTCTTCTCCTGCCCCACCAAACACAATAATCAAGCACAGGTTGCAGAGTAAAACTTTTACTCAGGGAATAATATGGGGCATTAAACATAACACAAAAGGCAAAATTAAAGATTCAAAAGTAAATCAACGTACTTATAACAGTTCAGTTAGATTCACATATATCCCAGATGGGGGTAAATCAATTGAAGCTAATGGTGTAGTTCACTGGTTTACAAATTATTCAAAAAAAGGCTTACAGTCTCACAAAGAAAAAACAAGAAAGCAAAACCAAAAGTCTACATGACGTCTAATAAAGGTCACAGCCTCTGAGTAAGACGGCTGAAAAAAAAAGTCTTTATACCTGGATTTCCCATATGCACTTAAGCTTAGCTAGCTGGATGGGGCTTAGTCCAAACTTGTCTCTGTTCTAGGTCATCCAATGCTCTCTACTAGTCAGAAAGTCTAAATAGATTGGAATCTGTGCAGAAAGCCATGCATTAGAATGCTGTGCTAAGCTCTAGCACACACTGTTCTAACACACCGCTACAAAATATTTTTATTTCTGATGCAATAAATTAATGGGCTGCAGATTATCACACATTAAAAAGTGTATGTAGTCAGAAAAAAACAGCACATGCAGCAGTTACATGCAGTTGTTTTCTGCATAGTGAGTAAAATGTTTCCCCTTCCTGTCAGTGCATGAGCAGGGATTGTCTTTGGAGACAGTGAGCTTTATTCTCCCCCCGATCCCCAGTGACTCTCCCATCTCACCCCTTGATGCTCCTAATACTTCCCTCTCCCCCTCTCCAAACCTGACCATTTTTTCTAAGTTCAAATACAAGACACTCAATCAATCAGGGGGGTTCAAAGTTAAGTAAAATAAAAAAATGTTTATAATTACAATTTAATTTTAACCCAAATTTTAATCAGTAGGCTAGGTTTATAGCTTTACTTACAAATGTGGCGATCAGACCTACTTGTTGTACTCTACAGAATAAATTTTTTTCAAAATAGCAACTTTTCACTAAGATAATTAAAAAATTCTGGGCAACTCAAATCAATAGTGTACTTTACAATCATCAGACATTTGAGAGTCTCTA
Organism: Ichthyophis bannanicus; assembly: GCA_033557465.1. Taxonomy (NCBI): domain Eukaryota; kingdom Metazoa; phylum Chordata; class Amphibia; order Gymnophiona; family Ichthyophiidae; genus Ichthyophis; species Ichthyophis bannanicus. The sequence goes on from CM066032.1 coordinate 474,443,996, forward strand.
TATGCAGTTGGGGTTTTTTCTGTAGATCACACTTTGTTCATGATTGAAAAGCACCTTTCAGTTGGAGCATTGGAACCTGGCAAACATAAAAAAAATTCAACCAGTTTGCATACATTTTTATATGGTACCTCATTACTTTTGAGGTGTCCAAACACCTCCTTCCATTTTTCGTCAACCGTGGTGTCTGTTTTATTCCATTCTTTTTCTTCAGGAAAAAATGAATTAAGACAAGAGGACTCATCAAACAGTTCAGTTTCATTTATTACTGACTCTGTACCAGGTCTTGTAGACAAAACGTATTCTAAAGACAACTCTAGCTCACACCACTCCTGTTGTCTTTGAAGGAGAGTCCACTGTTTCCCAGTCTTCTAGAAGTGAGTGGTCCACTAATCCAATAATCAATGCAAGTAGTGTAAAAAGATGACACAGATTACTTGAAATCTGCTTCATCAATGCTGCCCTCTTCTTCAAGATATTTTGTCTTCTTTCTGATTGTCAGAGGCAACAACACTTCATTCTTGGTAGTTACTAACTTGTTTCTAATGTCACTGAAGGACCCGGGAAATCCACTGCTTACCCCAGGACGAGCATTGTGGAAACTGTGGACTTTGGGTGCCTGCCAGGTACTTGTGACCTGGACTGGCCACTGTTGGAAACAGAATATTAGGCTTGATGGACCTTGGTCTGACCCAGTATGACATTTCTTATGTTCTTATGATTACTCAAGTCACCTCTATCATTGAGATTTTTTGAGACTCAATTTTTAAAGTCGCATTTTGGAAAATCACTGCCTGACTGCAGAAAGACCCAGTAAAAACCGTGGAATGCAAAAAGGACGTGTAAAATAGCTTTTATTTAAATATACCACTCCAGCCACTGGCCCGACACAAGCCGTGTTTCGCAAGACCTTCCTCAGGGGCTGTGTCGGGCCAGTGGCTGGAGTGGTATATTTAAATAAAAGCTATTTTACACGTTCTTTTTGAATTCCACAGTTTTTACTGGGTGTTTCTCTGCACGTGGTATTTTGCTCTTTTCGTTGGACTGACTGCAGAAAGTACAGCCAAACTTCTGCTCATTCATTCTCAAAAAGGTTTTAATACCTGGGCATTTTTCCTGGCTCAGAAAATATGATTTTACTGGTTGGAACATTTTAATTAACCTCTCTATGGCTGGTAGTAAAGCCAACCACCTAGTGTTACTGTATCTCAGGAGCTTTTGATACTCTCAACAACATCACCCATCTCTTTAAGTTCTTCATTTCTCACTGTATAAATGTGAAAATGTCTTAATATGTTGTCACAGTAACTTCAATGTCAAATGGAAGGCATTAGGCAGCAGTGCTGACACAATTGTATGCAATGTGAGCTGCACAGTTTACACCAATTAAATTACTTCCTAAATCTTTTTGCAGCTTGTAAAAATATTGTTACTACCCCTCCTAGCAGTCCCATCAAAATTGCAATTGGTATTGTCAGCACAAAATGCCAAAACTTTGGATCTTAGCCCATTGAACTGAATTGTTTCAAGAATGCACTTGGAAAGAATGTCTGAGGTTATGTCTTTTACTTCATGGACATCAAGAACTTTTACCTGAACCTCTTTCTCAGGAAGAAAGTACCTTTCTAAAATAGAGCACACTTTAATGATTCCATGATTTGAGCAATCACAAAAAGCTTAAAAAACTTGTCTCAGAACGGTCTCTCTTGAAGAAATCAATAGAGTCAAGTTTGAAAACATTACAGTTGATTGCTTTCGTTTGGGTTCACACACAAGAGTATTTTTCATCAAAACATTTTTTCAACAACTTTGAAGTATAGTCTGATGACCGAAAAGAATGGTTGTGGACAACACAGTGATAAGCCCATGTACCCTCAGTAGGAGCCAGTGATTGAGTTTTCTCATCAAAATTTGACTTTTAAAAAAAGAAGTCACAATTCTACTTGAAGAAGCATTTACATCTGCTGTCTTGTGTTTGTCCTTAAATGCTGAATAATGTAATCTTTCCTGCATGTGCGATTGAAAAGGAAGATTGGCATTTGTTACAAAATACCGTGCTATCACCAGAATGTTTCTTAATGAATGGGTATTCATTTTGTAGTTGGTCATTAAAAGTACACTTTCTCTTCAGCATTTTAAAATGAAAATAAAGTCTAAAGACAAAATAGAAACACGCACCCTAAGCTAAGAGCCTACACAGTCGATAGAATCAAATAAATCAACTGACCGTGATACTAATACTGATGTTGGCCCCAGGGTCATAGGCGCCAGCTCTGTGAGTGCTGTGGGTGCTTGAGCACCCCAATATTTTCTACTGTAGATTTGTAAAGCTGTAGCAAAAAAAAAAAAAAACCCCACCAAACTCCAGAGCTGCAGGATAAGTGAGAAACGAATGTTTCTGTATCGTAGTTACTGCTCTCATCTCCCCCTGCTCCCTATTGGCTGGCTGTGTCTGCTGCAGCCTATTGGCAGGTTTTGTCTGGTTGTTTGGGCCCTGGGGAGGAAGCAGAGCCAGATTTGTCAGATGTGCTGAGGACTCAGGAGTTTAGGATTGCCAACCATCTAAATTATTTTAGGATTCTACAACTTTGTAAAGTAGTTGTCTTAGTCAGAATGATGTCTAAATTGTCTGGGTATTTTTTAGAGTTTAGTTATACAGCTCGCCAGTGCCCACCCCTCCCCCCTCCCCCTCCCCCTCCCCCTCCCCCTCCCCTCCCCCTCCCCCCCCCCCTCCCCACCCCCCCCCCCTCATTGTGCTGTGCAGAGTAAGTGGTAGGTTCCAGCCAATGGAAAGGCTGCACTAGTCACAGGAAGAGTGGGCTGATTTTCTGCAAAGGGTCTGGGAGAAAGTCAGTGGAATATGTGGGTTTATTGGTAGGGGTGATTGGGGTTGCTGAGAAAGGGTAGAAATGTAAGAGAAATGTGGTAAAGTGTGAGGAGACAATTGCAGGCTGAGAAAAAGAACTGGTAGCAAAAGCAAAAACTGGGGCCATTGAACTAGAGGAGTGCAGAAGTAGTAAAGCACCAGCAGACAATCAGAGACAGAATCTGTCTGTCTGAAAAGTGCTAGTGTGCATGTGTATACCTAATTTGGGGGAGGGGGGTGTGGATGAATGCATGTGTGTGTGACTGAAGTACAACAGAGTACATGCATGTGTATATGTTTCTGTGACTCTGATGGAAATAGTCTTATATAGAGTTTCCCTTTGAAAATTTCAGCTGGAGTGGAGAAGTCCGCTGGTACAAATGTAGAGGAGTGTAGGAGTGGGACACGTGTTTTAAAAATAGGGGATATTTAGGCGTCCCAACTGAAGTAATATGATTCAGGAACAAATCATTAAAATACAGGGCTGTATATGGGACAGTTGGTCACTTTACCCTTCCAGACCTCTCCTCGACCCACAAATGTCCATAGTGGTCCTTGGCACCTGGACCCCTGACTGCCATAAAAGGAGTGGGGGAGGAGGAGGGGGGGGAGGGGAGGGGAGGGGGAGGGGGGGGAGGGAGGGAGGGGGGGTATTTGGACCCAGAGGTGGATTATGTACCACCACCCAACCCACTCTCTGTGGCTCAGGGTGGGAAACAGGATCTCCCACCAACAGAGCCACACTCTACCTCCCCGCAATGGTGGCAGTAGAGAGGACCATCAACCCCAGTCCTGCTAGGGAACAGACACCATACAGGGCAGGCAATGCAGATCTGTACACATCCATAAGGCATGGCAGACAGAAGGCCTGGAAATGCTCAGCTGCCCCCCACCACTATCTGACATTCTCCAGCAGCAAGCCTCCAGCTGCTGCACCCTGCAAGATGTTCCATCCAGACACATACTAGCTGCAGACAGTCTGCTAGCTAGTCCATAGTGCATGTTTCTGGAGAAGATGCATGTACCCAGAACTGGGATGTCAGCATGCACACCAAGCAGATAAGTCAGTGATTGGGCCCCAAAAGGGAACCACAAACATCACATGAGAGAAACACTATATAGCACTATGGGGGAACCTAGCCATGCCGTGGTCACTGCTCAGTCAGGGTGAGCGTGACCTCCCAGCAGGACATGCTGTGGCCACCCTGTCTGTGCAGGTGGTTGTCAGGCACTACAATGTCCAAGCCATTGCCCTATGCCCTGTGCAGATGCATCCTGGCCAGGCCACCCTGTCCGGGCTATACCCATGGTACCTTGCTCCTCATTATGCACATTGGCAGGCTTACACTGGCAACAGTGTGGGCTGAGGAAGGTGTTGGCAGACACCACACACTGGATAGACAAACACACGCTCCCACACCTATGCCAGCATTGTGCAAATATAGAGGCTCTTGGCAGCCCTGGCCACCGCATCAGTCCTGGGCACAGTGCAGGCATGGCTATGGTACGCAATACTGTTGGGGTCACTCCCCAGGGTGGTAAACACTGTCAGACATCAGACCTGAAGCACACTCCACAGACAGCAGAAAGGTTGCTATGATGCAGTTCAATCAGCAAATTGTGCTTAACTTAGGAATTGCTATCTGCCAGTAATCATAGCAACCGTTTGATAGGTATGTACAATATTCCCAGGTTTAGGGTGGCATTGCTAAGGTATGCAAGTGCTAGTACTGGGAGATGCACGCAGGGCCCAACATCCTGCCTCTCCAGGAGGCTTTGGATAATGGAGCCTGTGGGTGAGGGTGTGTCTGCCCCTGTTGGCCGCTGCTCTAGGGCAGAGGTTCCCAACTCCAGTCCTGGTGGGCCAAACATTGTTCGGGTTTTCATGCTGTCCCTAATGAATATGCATGAGATACATCTGCATACCATGGGGGCGGTGCATAGACATGCATCACAGCCGTGTTTATTAGAGGCAGCATGGAACCTGAATGGTGTTTGGCCCTCCAGGACTGCTTTTGGGAGACTCTGCTCTAGGTAATGTGCATGTTTATGGTGTCTGTGCTCTGTAGGGTAAAATGTAGGTTTATTGGGCATGTTTCTGTTATCTGCAATAAAGGTTCTGTCTGTATTAGCACGTTTTAGTAGTGGGTAAAATATGGGGACTGGGTTGGCAGGAACCACAGGTGGGACTTGAACCTGTGACCTTCTGCTCCTGAATACACTGGCTGTGTTCACTGCACCACCGTGTTGCCACAAAGATAGTGCATTCCCTGGAGATACCATGACTGTTTGTCAGACAGAGCCTGTCTGTTGCAGTGCATGGCACACACCTAAACAGGGCTAGGCCATGGTCTGCTCTGGGCAGCTGCCACTGCCCCCTCCACCACCAGTACCCCTCTGCCACCATGCTGACATGCCCTTCTGCTGGTGATGGTGGTGCTGGTGCCGGTGCTGGTGCTGAGCAGTCTCAGGCCATCCAGTGTGTGTGTAGGCAGCTGCCTATGGTGCAGGTTCTGGGGTAGGGGTGCCTGCATAGCTGTCCATGCTTTCCCCCAGCACCGCCTGCCAATGTTCCGTGCCATTGGGGGTACCTGCTGGGTACTATTTATTTATTCACATTCTCTTATATACCGTGCTATTCTGCATCAGTGCGGTTTACATTGAACAGGGCATTATAACTTGGAGATAACTATTTTACAGGGAACATGGGCTATGGAGGGTTAAGTGGCTTGCCCAAGACCACAAGGAGCACCTGTGGGACTAGAAACTCCAGTCCTTCCGGCCCAAGGTTGCTGTCCTCTAGTGGGATTTGAACCCGACCTTCCAACCTTTAGTACCTTGCCCCAACCACTAGGCCACTCCTCCACTCCACTATTCCCTGTGACACCATGGGAAGCACACTCTTGTCCATGTTGGGCCCTCAGCAGTTGCTGTCTGGCTGCTCTACTGTTTCAGCATTCCTATGGGCCAGCTAGGCATTACCCTAGTCCGCACTGTGCCCCAGCTGCACCACAGCATGTGCCGCCTGCAGCCCTCTGTGTCCCCTTTTCCAGCATCTGTCCAGTTGCTCATTCCGACATGCCCGCCCTGCTGTTGTGGAACATGTGCACACCATAGGAAACCTGTCCAATGGAGAGGAAAACCCTGATCAGCGCAATTTCACTGTGGGCTCATTCACCTTGTATGGGGACAGAGCATAGACCCTTCCAAAATTCATATCTTTTTTTTGGAACTTTCTTGGGGGTGTTTTTTGATGTTGCCCACTGATATCACTATTGCCCAGCTTGGTTATGTTTTTTTTACATTTTCTTCTGGTCATTTTCACTGTTTCTTTGCCCTTTTGTTCCGTGCACATGTATCACACTTATCACTTTTTTGTAGGTTTCCCTGGTTTTGCTGTACATTGCTGACGGAAATGGTTTCTTTTCCCTTTAAATCAGCTCTAACGCCAGGGTTTCACCGGCGTTAGTTTTCAGCCTCGGATTTCACAGCACTAGTGTGCAGGGAGCCTCTCCCCTCCCACTCTCTGCCCATTGACCCTCTCTCTCCGCCCCTGGGGAGCCTTCTTCCGCCCTCCGGGAGCCTTTCTCTGCCTTCAGCGCTCGTTTGCACCTTAGCGCGCGTTAACGCGCCTTATCGTGCGATAACGTGGGAGAGCGCACGTTAAGATGGTTTAGTAAACATACCCCTAGAAGTATTTCTGTATTGAGGATAAGACATGCAGGAAAATTAAAAACATAGAAACATGAAAACAGAAAAAGACCATATGGCCTATTCAGTCTGCCCTTCTGTATCAATTACTATAGTCCCCTTTTTCCCTTTAGAGATCTTCTGTGTATGTCCTATGCTGTCTTGAATTCAGATACTGTCCTTGTCTCTGCTACCTCCACTGGGAGACCATCACATGCATCCACCACTCTTTCCAAAAAGAAATATTTTCACATACTACTCCTGAGTCCATCCCCTTCCACACCCATCCCATGTCCCCTCATTGCAGAGCTTGCCCTCAATTGAAAGAGGATCTGCTCTTCTGCATTTTCACCACAGAGGTATCCAAACATCTTCATCATATCTCTTCTATCCCGCCTCTCCTCCAAAGTATACACATTAAGATATTTAAGTCTGTACCCATATGACCTATAACAAAAACCACTAACCATTTTAGTAGCCACCCTCTGCACAGACTCCATTCTGTTTATATCCCTCTGAAGGTGTGGTCTGCAGAATTGCACACAACACTCCAAATGAGGTCGCATCAGAGAACTATACAGAGGCACTATCACCTCCCTTTTTCTGCTGGCCATTCCACTCCTTATGCACCCAAGAATCCCTCTGCTATAGTCCCTTCCACCTGTTTACCCACCTCACCATCATCAAAAACAATCATGCCCAGATCCCTCGTGGACAGAAGTACTTCACCTACCTACACTGTACACTGTGTGAAATGTGTCAAACGTTTTACTGAAATCCAAGTATACCACATCCAGGGCTCTCTCTCAATCCAACTCCATGGTCATTCAATAGAAGAAATCAATGAAATCTGTCTGACAAGACCTGCCTCTGATAAACCCATGCTGCCTTGGATCCTGCAATCCATTCTTTGCTTTGTTCTTACTAAAAGAAGAAATTTATTCATGCTTGAAATTGTATTTAAAGGTGATGTATCAGAAGATTTGTAACAAATTTTGATAAACCAGGAAGATGTATTACAACTATTTGATAAACTAAAGAGTAGCAAATCACCTAGACCGGATGGTATACCTCTGAGAGTGCTGAAAGAACTAAAATATGAGATTGAGACCTACTATTAGTAATCTGTGAACTATCATTAAAATCATCTGTAGTACCTGAAGATTGGAGAATGGCCAGTGTAATGCCAATTTTTAAAAAGGATTCCAAGGTTGATCCAGAAAACTACAGATTAGTGAGCCTGATGTCAGTACCATGCAAAATGGTAGAAACCATTATAAAGAACAAATATTTCTGAACATGTGGACAGTCATAGCTTAATAGCAGGAAGCCAACAAAGACTTAGCCAAGGAAGATCTTGTCTTACTAATCTGTTATATTTTTTTGAAGGTGTGATTAAACAGGCAGATAAAGATGTATCGTGATTTTCAGAAAGCCTTTGACAAGGTCCCTCATGAGAGACTCTTAGAAAATTAAAAAGTCATGGGACAGGAACAGTGTACTATTGCGGATCAGGAACTGATTAGAAGATAGAGAGTAGGGCTAAATGGCCAATTTATTGAGAAAGGTGAATAGTGGAGTACCCCAGGGTTCTGTGCTGGACCCGCTGCTTTTTAACATATTCATAAATGACTTGGAAATGGGAATAATGAGTGAGGTGACCAAATTTGCATATGACACAAAATTATTCAAAGCTGTCAAAACACAAGAGGATTGTGAAAAATTGCAAGAGGACCTTGATAAATTGGAAGACTGGAATGTGGATAAGTGTCAAGTTATGCAACTAGGAAAGAACCCCCCAAACTATGCTTACATGATGTAAGGTTCCACATTAGGAGCCATCACCCAGGAAAAGGATTTAGGCATCATCGTGGATAGTACGTTGAAACCCTCTGCCTTATGTGCAACGGGGTACAAGAAAGCAAAGAATGCTAGAAATCATAAGGAAAAGAATAGAGAATAAACCAAGGCTATTATAATGCCTCTGTATAGTTCTATGATGCAACTGCACCTTGAATATTTTGTGCAATTTTGGTCCCCATATCTTAAAAAGGATATAGCAGAATTAGAAAAGGTACAGAGGAGAGCTACCAAAATGATCACTCTAGGGACTCTTCTTTCCTACCTCCAGAGTCAGGATTGTTCTCTAGATTGTTCTCTAGATCTAAAAGAAACATACATGCACATCCTCATCCACCCAAGACACAGGAAATATCTACTCTTCATCTTTCAGAGAAATCATTATTAGTACAAAGTCCTTCCTTTCGAACTCGCTTCTGCCCCAAGAGTCTTCACAAAGTGCGTGGCGGTTGTAGCCACATATCTCAGATGTCTGGGAAGATTTGTCTTAGACAACTGGCTCATAAGAGCAGCTTTCCTCACATTGTACCATCACAGTACTACAACACTTGGGATTTGTCATAAACTTTCCAAAATCTCATCTCGCGCCATCTCAAAGACTAGTGTTCATCGGAACTTTTCTGGACACACAACAGTCCAGGGCATTTCTGCCCCAACTCCGTTGTGCCCGTCTCATCGAGTTAGCTTCCCAAGCGCTACTCAAAGTCCATCTGACTGCCCAAGAAATGCTACAGCTTCTGGGTCACATGGCCTCAACAGTACATGTCATCCCATATGCCCGCATACAAATGTAGACAGCCCAGTGGACTCTTGCCTCCCAATGGACGCAAGCCTCAGGCCACCTCAGGGACAAGATTCAATTCACTGCCCCTCTCACCACATCCCTCCAATGGTGGTGTTCCCCAGAAAATCTCCTCATCGGGGCACCTTTTCAGATGCCTCCACATCAATGTACTCTGATGACGGATGCCTCCGAACTGGGTAGGGGAGCTCACTTGGGCGCTCTCTCTACATAAGGCCTCTGGACAATGCAGGAGTCATAGCTCCAGATCAATCTCCTGGAGCTTTGTGCTATCTCAAATGCACTCAAAGTGTTTCACGATCACCTCAGGGCACAAAGGGTCCTAAGTCAGGACAGATAATCAGACAGCCATATTCTATGTGAACAAACAGAGCAGAATAGGCTCATGGCACCTCTGCGAGGAGGCTCTCCATCTGTGGTCCTTTGCCATTTCTCATCAAATAGACTTTCAAGCGGTGTATCTCCCAGGGGAGCTCAATGTCTTGGCAGACAAACTGAGTCAGATCTTTCTTCCCTACAAATGGTCTCTCCATCCAGACACAACATCTTACATCTTTCAGACCTGGGGAACTCCAGATATAGTTCTGTTTGACATTTTGCAGAATGCCAAGCTTCCCCATTTCTGTACCAGGACTCCGATGTCCAGCAACCAACAGGTGGATGCTTTCCATCTGCATTGGGGTCGGGGTCTCTTTTATGTGTTTCCTCCCATACCCCTCATTCCCAAGACACTTTTCAAGCTGCAGGCCAACAAGGGCTTCATGATTCTCATAGCCCCTTACTGACCGCGTCAACCGTGGTGTCCTCTGCTGCTACATCTGATTCAGACTCAGCCTCTCCAATTGAGATCTGCTCCCGATCTCCTCTCCCAGGCTCCATCCCAATCCACAGTTTCTCTGTCTCACAGCTTGGCTGCTGAGAGCATTGCATTACAAGACATTAACCTTACACAAGAGGTTAAGGAGATCCTTTTAGCTTCCAGGAAGCTATCCACCAGGCATTCTTATCCTTTCAAGTGGCATAGATTCTCTGTCTGGTGTTCTCAGAAAGATCCAAATTCCTTCTCTGCTCCCATGGAGGCACTCCTCCAGTATCTCCTCCACCTGTCGTCAACAGGTCTCAAGGCCAACTCCGTGAGAGTTCACCTCAGTGCCATTGCGGCCTCTCATCATCTAATGGATGGATAGCCCATCTCTTCACACCTGCTAGTAGTACGCTTTATGAGAGGGCTCTTGCTGACCAAGTAACCCATTAAACCATCTCCAGTGGCTTGGGATCTCAATGTCATTCTAGTGCAGCTTCTTAAACCATCCTTTGAACCATCAGCTACGACCCCACTAAAGTTCCTTTCATGGAAGGTCATCTTCCTTATTGCCCTCACTTCAACTAGATGCTAGACACATTAGTGAGCTTCAAGCTTTGATGGTGGATCCACTCTATACCAGGTTCCATCATGACAAGGTCATCCTTAGGACTCACCTGCATTTCATGCCAAAGGTGGTGTCTCCTTTTCATTTGAATCAGTCAGTTTACCTTCCTGTATTCTTTCCTGGACTGCATGTGTCTAGAGCAGAAGCAATCCTGCATAACCTTGACTGCAAGCATGCATTGGCTTTTTATCTCCAGAGAACTCGGGATCACTGTAAAGCCTAGCAGTTGTTAATTTCCTTTGATCCTAGTCACCTGGGTCTCTGGGTATCTAAATGTATGCCCTCCAGATAGCTAATGGACTGCATTTCATTTGCTTATGACAAAGCAGGACTCTCCCTGGAAGGGCATGTCCTTGCTCATAATGTTCATGCCATGACTACCTCAATGGCTGTGTGACAACACTTGTAGTAAATGTCAAGTTTACAGAGGGTAGAGATCACTAAAGCAAGCAAAGGTAAATCCCTCCAATCTTCCGAGGCTATATAGATTCAAAAATTGTCTTGGGTTTCTAACACTAAAGTCAGAACATATTCCTTCGATATCTTCAACTGCAAATATAATTTTTCAAAGTAATAATAATTTATAAGGGGTGTGAAGGTCTCAGACTTCCCATAGCACTGGCTTAACTGACAAAAGTCATAGGCCTTCGTGCTGGATTTACATCAACGACCTTTCCAACCACAACCCGCAAGACGTTTAGTGTTAAAGTTTCAATCAGATTATTTATGTTGTTAATAGTGCTTATCTGAGCAGATGTAGATTCCCCGACGCCACCATCCAGCACCATAAATGCATTTCACAGGTGAGAAGTTTCTTCAGGGGGAACTTGAATCACGTTAAGCACTCAAGCTGATATCCAATGTATATTCGTTTGGCGTATACAGAAGCTCAACTCTGAGAATTCTCTAAAGAATTGACAATGGTAAAGTTAGATACATGCCTCAAACAGAATATTCAATATAGGAAAACCACTCTAATAGTTATGCCAGTTTATAGAAGACCTAGTATTCATACCTAGCATGTTCAGTTCCAGTGCTTCAGCTGTTCATCAAAGAATCTTAAAAAATGCCGCACATGCGGACTCTCACTCCTCTGGGTTTTTATCTCCACCTCCGTCACGTGTAGTAGCCATTACGTCAAAATGCATACCAATGGTATTTATTTAACGCATTGTCAGGAGGTAATGGGGACACCCAAGGACTCTGACGTTAAGGTGGGCAAAAGGCGGCTTCAGCCCAAAAAGACAACAACTGAAACTGAACCATCAGTATTCAGCATGTAAGACAAAAACAGAAAAATTAAATACATCCCCCCCATTCAATGGTGTTGTTCAACCCTCCAGGGTGTACTGTGTTCAGTTTAAATATCCATCTTTGCTCATTGATCAGTAATGTTTGCTGTAGAGGGGAATCTATATCTGCTCAGATAAGCACGATTAACAACATAAATAATCTGATTGAAACTTTAACACTAAACATCTTGGGGGTTGTGGTTGGAAAGGTCATTGATGTAAATCCAGCACGAAGGCCTATGACTTTTGTCAGTTAAGCCAGTGCTATGGGAAGTCTGAGACTTTCACACCCCTTATAAATTATTATTACTTTGAAAAATTATATTTGCAATTGAAGATATCGAAGGAATATGTTCTGACTTTAGTGTTAGAAACCCAAGACAATTTTTGAATCTCTATAGCCTTGGAAGATTGGAGGGATTTACCTTTGCTTGCTTTAGTGATGGCTATCTCAATGGCAAACCTATGCTCTGTAACCATTGATGAAATTTGCAAAGCAACAACTTGGTCTTCTGTCCATACTTTTGCTGTGCATTATTGTCTGGACAAGGATGCCCGCTGAGATGCCATGTTTGGTCAGGCTGTTCTCCAGCACCTCTAGATTTACTCTCCTTTTTCTCAGCTACAAACTCAACTGAAGAGAGGGAGTTGGGAAGACTGGAAGGCAGCCACGGAGGTGCAGTGGAGTGCTCCTAAACGTTTTCCTATTGGATGCTGGGGAGAGTTCCCGCACGGGCTCCGTCAGTACCAATGTCACCATATGTGAAGACTAAATTCTTGCTGTTCCCGGAGATCACCTGTTACAGGTGAGTAACTACGCTTTCCCTTCCTTTCACTGACCTGCTTCTTCCAGTCCTCTGCTCTTTCAGAATCAAGCTCTTCATTATGGAGTCAGTCTTCTACTGTGCAGTCTGCTGCACACACCCTCAGTTTTCTTCTTCTAGCACACAAACTCAATCAGTCGAGCCCCTCTCTAGCTGAGCCTGAGCCTTTAGAGTGCTACTGTTTGTAGTCAGGGCCTTACTGAGCCATAATTGCATCCTGTGCAACTTGCACATCTAGCACGTGCTCCCCAACCCCCTGTCATCATCTCACCACCTTCATGTCCAGCTGGCTGCCTGCCCTTACCCTGTCACAGCCACTTTTTGTCTTCTCGGAGGTAGCAGCAGCGCCACAGACCTGACTTCTAGTAAAAAAAAAACAACACATGGGTCCTTCAAAGCCACACTTGTATGCAGTTCTGGTCCCTCCCTCCCTTCTGTTATGTAGATCGTGTCAGAGGGACCAGGCCAGCCATTCAAACGTAGAGTTGCAAAAACTCACGTTTGAATGGCTGGTCTGGTCCCTCCCTCCTCTGACGCGACCTACATCAGAGAAGGGAGGGAGGGAGGGACCAGAACTGCATACAAGCATGGCACTGAAGGACCTGTGTGGGTTCTTTTTTTGTTTTAAATTGGAAGTCAGGTCTTTTGCTGCTGCCAGTGGCTGGCAGCCCAAATTCACCCTTAAACCTTTGTGCCCTGTGCAGCTGCACTGCTTGCACAGAGCTAGGTACAGCACTGTTTGTGGTAGTAGTAGTAGTATTCAATTTATCTGTATTTAAGTCTGGTGATATATTTCCATTTCTATCTGTTTTTAGCTTTTCTAGCCTGCAGCCTCTGACAACCCACTCTTTCCCTCTCAAACCCAGAGAAGACATGAAAAGAAAATTTTGTTTTCTACTATCAGTTCTCAAGATACTCCAATTATTGATGGACTATCATTTTATCCTTTACTAAGATAGTATTACATGTTTACAATTTGGAGTTATTGGTTTACCTAGTTCACCTGACCCCCTGTCTCTATAAATTTCTGATTGCAAGAATAATGTTTGGCTTGAAATTCTGAAATTTGCTGTGGAAAAGCTTCCATCCACAAAGCCAAGGACTGTTGCATATTCAAAATAGCCATCCAGAGTGACAGTTTTTCATCTATTAAGCAATACTCACTTGTATGTTTTGTGTTCTTCTAAGCCCTTGTTGGTCTCCACTATCCTTTTCTCAAAATGCTCCAGGTTGCTGGTCCTCTGATCAGGGTCACCAGAGGGGCGCTAGTCACCCTTTTCTCACTCAGACAACAAGGGACTTAGTAGCAACTGTTCTGTTTGATAGGAGCTTCCCTCAACGGTTGCACAGGAAGCCGTAACCTCCGATCCTGGTGTCAACAGCAACTGCTCTGGAATTTCCTACCACTCAGGCTGTGCCGGAACAGTATGGTCATCTGGGCTCAGGGTCATCTGACCCCTGCAGTGCAGCAGCTCCTACATCAGACCTAGCCCGGGATGAAAAGTCCTCTGTAGCTGCAGCAAAGCACACAAACTGGCTATCAACTTTACTGGCTACCTATCCATGGGAGGATCACCTTCAAAACCCTACTCTTAGCATTCAAGGCAGTCAAAGGGATCTCATCCTCCTCACTCACACATCTTATCCACATTGTCCCCCCCAACAGATCCAGAAGAGCAACAGCCGTAAACTTGCTAGTAACCCCAAAGGCATCGACAAAGTGCAACAAGACAACCACAAACAGGGCATTCAGTTTCTATGTCCCCAAATGCTAGAATGCTCTACCCCCTGACATTAGGGCCATCGCCAACCTATATCAGTTCAGGAAGGCACTCAAATCCCACCTTTTCCTCCAATACTACCCAACCAGCAATTGAACCTAGATATCCCTCTCAAGAAATGACCCACTCTAGAAAGGCCCTTACATTCAGTATCTGATTTTTACCTATCCTTGCAGTGTAAATAGCGTATGTATATAGTTAACCCTGTTGTCCAAGTTTGTACTCCTGTTCGATGTAAAACCAGACAGCTTGTTGTTATGGTTGTTGTGTTGTGATGTAAACCGCGCTGATACCGAATAGCGCGGTATATAAGAAACTATAATAAATAAATAAATAAATAAAATAAAGGAAGACTGAACAAGTTCCAGTTTCTGTGAGGGAATAGATGCCATATTACAGCGGAGTAAGTTCTGCCCAAGCAGGCCCCAAGGAAGAAGAGAGCCCACATTCAGCTGCTTTTGAATTTTTTAATGTGGACTCCCCATATCCTGGAAGCCTCCTCAAAACTATTGCTCAGGGTCCATAATTTGAACTTCTGCTATTGCCATATTGAACTGCAAAACAAAATGGCAAAAATTTGTCACAAATCTTGGCCTCGGTACATGGATGATACAAAGTAAAACTTGGGAAATAACTATAAAGCATATTAATTGTGGAAAAGCTGATTTCCTAGTCAGAATACAGTAAATGAGATAGCAGTTGCCTAGCATCTGAAATGTGTTGTGTCAGCAAGTACTGTATGGCTTGATGGAAGCTACCTAAAAGTACTCTGTGCTAGCAAAGAAGCCATCTGGTAAGTTTGGCACAAAGCAGTTGTTGAATATCCTTAAACAACTGTGCATAGTCAAAGAAATATGAGTATCTTCCAGCAATCTTTCTATGCATTTGCTTTGCTCAGCATCCACAAAGCTTAATGAAATCCATTTTGTGCAGGGGCTTCCGGACAGTTCAGGGTTCATTCTGGTCAAGAATTCCAGACTTGGACCTTCAGTGGTTGATTAAATCTGAGGAGTTACTCTGGTTAGTAATTCCTCTCGTCTCTCCCTACACCCCTCCTTGGGAACTCCGCTCCTCCGGCAGATCCCTTTTATCTGTGCTCTTCTTTGCCACTGCCAACGCCAGACTCCTGAGACAGCGCATCAGGCTCCATCTATGGCAGTGTTCTAATCCAGGCTAGACACCCACCTCTTCAAGGCTGCTTTTAGATCCTGATTCCTTTATTACCCTGTTCACCACTTACAGTATGTGTATCTTTTGCTGCTGGGAGGGACTGAGCAGAGAGAATCATAATGCAAAATTCGATTTGTGTGCCCAAAAGTATGCTACGAAATTAAAAAAAGAAGGTTGAGAAGCACTGTTTTAACCAATTCCCATTTCATGATAGGATCTTACCTCCTATCCCACAACATTTTAATGGCCTCAGGAGTCTCTCATGAGGGTCTTTTTCAAAGGCTTTCTGAAAATCCAGATAACCGCCCCTTTATCCACATATTTATTCATGCCTTCAAAAAGATGTAGCAGATTGGTGAAGCAAGATTTCACTTGGCTAAATCCACATTGACTGTCCCATGAAAACATAATTATCTATATGTTCAATAATTTTGTTTTTTATAATAATTTCCATTATTTTGCCTGTCATTGACTTGAGGCTCACCAGTCTGCAGTTTTCCTGTTTAATTTTTAAAAATTGGTGTTATGTTGGTCACGCTCTAATCTTCAGATGGTAGTAGTAGACGAATAGGTCTATAACTTCATTTTTGAATTTTTAGCATTCTGGGTTATATACCATATGGCCAGATGATTTGCTACTCTTTAGTTTGTCAGTTTGCCCTATTATATCTTCCTCATTCACTGAGATTTATTTCAGTTCCTCTCAATCATCACTGTAAAATACTATTTCTGGCATTGGGAATCTCCCTTATATCTTCCCCATTAAAAGCTAAAGCAAAGAATTCATTTAGGGCCATGTTTAACTAAAGGTTAACGTGTGCTAAGTGCATTAATGCATGTTAAGTGCTGCTGTGGCCCATTTTATTCCTATGGGTGCAGTGATACTTAGCACACACTAGCATTCATTAATGGCATGTGTTAACCTTTACTAAACATGCTCCTTAGTCTCTCTGCTGTGGCCATTTCCTCCCTAAGTGCCTCCTTAACCCTTAATTATCTACTGCTCCAACTGACTCCTTCACACTGTGGTCTTACATAGGTTTCTATGTATTTTAATGTATTCAATAACATTATTACCTGTATATAGGGCTGGCACTGCCCTTAGGAGAACTAGGTGGTGGCCTTGAGTGCCAGCCCTCTTAGGATGTCCATTGCCTCCCCTATTTAGGGCCTGCCGGGGTGGCAATCATTCCCAAACCATGACACAGCGCTTACCAATATACTGGGTCTCTGCGTTGTGGTTTCGTCTGCTTTCTATGTGCTGTTTCCACCCCCTCTGATGCAGACTTCCAGTCCTCGCACTGGCCCTGCCTGTATACTGTGACCATGCATTCCAATAATGCCTTTGTCTTTGAAAAAAAACATGTTGAACATTGTGATGTAGAATATAGGATTGGGAGAGGTAGAAGGTGGGGCGTGGGAGGGAGGTTTGTAAGGCAGACCGCCAGCCTTGTGCAGCTGGGCGTGCCTGAGTATTTACTATATGGATCTGGATATTTTTTTCTATGCTAAAACAGAATATGAGAAGGCCACAGAAGCAAAATAAAACTAGGAAACATTATAAAATGTATAGCGGCAATATTAAAAATACTTTGTACCTGTGGCTCTGGTCTTTCTACCTGCTTGTTGGCAGGTACGAATGAAGTCAATGCTCTAAAGCAGGCACAGGGATTGCAAATGCCTATTTCTTGCTGGCTCCAACATCCCACCTTGCCCTTTTGCAGCATGGGTAGAGGTACACATGTGTGAAAATTACACTAGTCAACAAATTTTTACAAAAGTCATGTTACTGAAATAAAAAGTCATTTCTTATCAATTTTTATATGCTGAACACAAATATGACAGTGAAATTGCAAAGTTGGCTCTAGGTTTTTTGTAATCTACAATAATGTTTACATCACGAAATGCATGTCAACAGTAAATATAATAGGCCTTCGGTTAATACCTGTAAAAAACAAGTCATAGACTACTTCTTAGATCTTTTCACCTGTCTCTTGTACAGCTGTTGGGGACCTTCTCTGGGGAGTGTCCAGCAGTAGTCAGCCAGCATTGTAGTGGACCATTTTCCCTGGTATCTTTGCTCCATCGTTGCGATATCCTGGTGAAAACGTTCGCCCTGTTCATCACTAACCATGCCACAGTCGTCAGGAAAGAAATCGAGATGGAAATCAAGGAAATGGATCTTTAGAAACATATTGCAGCCAAGTTTCTGATACTGCATCAGCATGTCTTCTACTAGTTCCTTGTAGTTTTCTGCCCTAACATTCCCGAGAAATTTGTTGACACTAGGCGAAAAGCATTCCATGCTTGTTTCGCATCACCCTGCAGCAAGTTGTTGAACCGGTCATCTTTGAAGAGCTCTCGAATCTGAGGGCCCACAAAAACTCCCTCTTTAATCTTTGCTTCGCTGAGTCGAGGGAATTTTTCATGCAGGTATCGGAAAGCTGGCAAAGTGTGGTCCATGGCTTTCACAACGTTTTTCATCAAACCTAGTTTGATGTGAAGGGGTGGTAGCAGGATTTTGTGAGCCTCAACCAGAGCTGGGTGCTGCATATTCTTCTCTCCAACTGTTACATTTTGTCTGCGATTCCATTCCTTCCGCAAGTAGTGCCAATCCCTTGCTCGGCTCTCCCACTCACATAAGAAACACATGTATTTTATATATCCCTGCTGCAGTCCCATTAAAAGGGCAACTACCTTCAAGTCACCACAGAGGTGCCAGCTGTACTTGTTATAGTTAATGGAAGTCAGTAGATGCTTTAAGTTATCATATGTCTCTTTCATGTGGACGACATGCGCTACTGGAATAGATGGAAGACAGTTTCCATTGTTCAAAAGCACAGCCTTCAGACTCAGTTTTGAAGAGTCTATAGTCTCCAGTCTTGTGGGTCATGAGTGATTTTTCATGAGACTTTTAATATCGGAACAGAATACCAGATTACTTTCCTTTCTGGAGAAAGGCTCCAACTGCTAGTGGCGCTTTCGATATGAAGTAATGTTGACATCTTCTTCTAGAAGATTCCATTATTGGAGTCTTGATCCTAGCAATTCTGCCTTGTTCTTGGATAAGTCCAAATCATGAACCAGGTCATTTAGTTCTTCCTGTGTTATTCTGTGTGGAGTTGATAATGCATCCCAGTGAAAATCTGGGTCACTGCATGCTGACGGACCAGGAGAAGAACAGGTGGAGGTTCTGGAATAGGAAGTCCTTCACCATGTGAAACTGGTCTCAGTGCAGACGGAATGTTTGGGTAGACTATGCTCAATTTCTTTTGCTTCGTTATTCTGCTGGAAAGAGGAGGAACCAAGCAGAAGTAACAGTCATTTATGTGGTTGCTTGGCTCTCTCCACACCATGGGGACTGCAAAAGGCATTGATGTCCTTTTGAAATTAAACCACTGTGAAAGCTGTGTTGTACATGTAGCGCAGTATATATGCGGGGCCCAAGGCTTGTCTTGGTCACCAATCTTGCATCCGAAGTAAAGATGATATGCCTTCTTCAGTTGAGAAGTGATACTTTTCTTCTGGTTGGCAAATGTCACTTCCCCACAAATGTAGCAGAAATTGTCAACGGTATTAACACACTTTCGCGGCATTACTGTTCTGTATTGTACCTAAATAGTTAAAATTATATGATTAATAAAAGTTACATGTAACAGTAGCTTAAACTGTCTCGCACACAGTCTGAAATATTTTAAATGCTCAACATTTTCGACTGCGTATAGTACACTGCTGACGTCAGATGGCTTCAGCAGCCGTCTGGCAGTAGTATTGCATTGCATCAGAAAATGATGCAATCAACTCTGGATGATGTGTGCATGCTGGTATTATGCAAGGTGATGCAATATTACATCATGCAAGGTGATGCAATATTACATCATTCAAGGCTTATTTGGGATGTTGTTGATGTCCTACTGGATAAATTTACATGGTGAAACGTCAAAATGAACTACATGCAATATCTTCAAAACGAGAGCCAATACATTTTTTTAATGTTATATTCATGTTCAGCTCACCAAGATACTATAGATTAGGGCCTTTTAAAGTCAGTAACGATTTCAATGTTGACTGGTGTAATCTGCCTCATTTAAACTTATCCAATTGTCATAGATCTGTCAGTAGGGAATGAGAGTAGCTCTAGAGGTCCTACACAAAAGAGATTTATAGGAGTGGCAGGTGTTTAAAGTAGGAAAAATAATAAAAACCCCACAAACCAGCAAAGCTAGAGTAAACAAAGAGTCACGGTGGATAAGGGGAAATAGAGCTCAAGGCCTAAACTGCAGGAAAATTCAGAGACAAAAACTAAAAGGCACGTGGTCACCAATAGGTATATTTGACTAAAACACCTTTATTTGTTGATCTCAAAAATAAAGTAGCTACAATCTTTCAAAGTAGTTGAAAGCAATATAAAAGTTAAAAGCAAAGCTATTAAGTCAAAGTCCTTGGATCCAAAGTATTCCTTAATACTGTTCCTCTCAATGCTCCTTGCTGATGATTCCTGGGTAGGTACTTTCCTCCTCCCTTTTGCTAAAGCTGTTGCTCTTCCTATAAGAGCTGTAGCTTCCTCTTCAGTGCATTGCATACTTATTTTAGGCACCTCCACTCTTTCCATCTTCTAATTTACAGAGGTGCACATCCCCTAGATGGAAATATGAATAGGGGATTTTTACAGGATGTCCTCCCCCAGAGTACATGCATGAAAGCAATAGAAAAGAATAATTTAAAAATGCTCCTTGACTGGGAAACCGGTCTCTTCCAGCTCAGCACTGAGTCTGTTCAGGTATGATGCAGAGCTGCACTTGAGTAACTGCAGGTCTCTTTCACAGCTTTGAGTTGTCTGCCTCTCCTTTTTCCTCACCAATGGAAGCCCAGTTACCTCTTCCCTTTTTACCACCAGGTTCCTCTGTCACTAGACTCAGTCGGGAAGTCTTTTCCTTCTGGATCTCCTTCTCCTTTGACCTTTATATCTGGCTTGTGTGTGAACTGCAATTTGTAGCAAGTGACTGCGCCGGTCACAAAAGATGCAGTGCTCCTGGCTGTGTAGTACTCAAGTAAGTGGATAACTCAGGTCACTCCTGTTCTCTGGACTCCTTGCTGGAAGGAAGACATGGGCTCCTGCATGCAAGGCCCTTTTGCAGTTCCCTCCAGTTCTGGGAGAGAACTCCTACTCAGTGACTGGTAGGTAAGTCCAACTTCCATTATTTCATTTAATAAACTGGGTTCAGCTTAAAAGCAGGGATCCCAGAATGATTCTTTCTGTAGATAGAGGGCACATTTTTGTATCCTTCTACACCTAGAGGAAAAATAAAAAGCAACCCCTCCTCATGTGGTTATAATCTGTAGTCTAGATATAAGTGCCTACCTGAATGACCATAGAATATCTCTGTTAGGATGGGTCAGGATTTAAGGATCTATGCAGAGGGATGCAACAGAGTATTGGAAAGAGTTACCTGCAGAGCTCTGCACTTTAGTATAATCTGGTGGTGTATTGCTCCCATAGATGAAGGACTGTTGACTAGCAGTTTTTATGTAGCCCCCCAGTACCCCTCACCAAATATATTAATTCTATGGGAAGACTGGCAGTACATACTTTAAGGATGTAGCTCTCTCCTTTTAAAGCCACAGGTCCTGGGCTACAGGGTCCATGGGTCATGAATAGCTAGGGTTGGGAGGCCATTGGCCCATGGAATCACTCATTCCACTCGCTTTCCATGCTCAAAAATTTACAGTCCAGTCTAGGTTTTATTCTGAACCAATAAAAGTTTATATTGTCTTTAAATAGTATAGCAGGTAAAAGTTAAATAATTTTAGTGAATTAAATATTAAAGTCACAGTTCAGTTTCCCATGTCCAGTTCAGGGATGGAAACACTATATGCTAGCTTCTCTGTTCCCAAATTCAGGGTCAGCTCCTAAAACTTCCACTCAAAGTAAATCTTATAAGAACATAAGATATGCCATACTGGGTCAGACCAAGGTCCATCAACGCCAGTATCCTGTTTCCAACAGTGGCCAATCTAGATCATACATACCTAGCAGTTTCCCCAAAAGACACAGGTTCCACAATGCTTGTATTGGGTCAAGCATTGATATCCTGGGTCCCTTCTAAATAATGGTTTATGGGCCTTTCCTCCAGAAACTTGTCCAAATTTTTTTTAAACCCAGCTATACTAAGAGCCTTTACTACATCCTCCGGTAACAAATTCCAGAGTTTGATTACACGTTGAGTGAAAAAATATTTTCTTTTATTAGTCTTAAATAGTTTACCCTGTAGCTTCATTGCATGTCCCTTAGTCTTTCTATATTCTGATAATGTAAACAATTGATCTACGTTTACCCGTTCCACTCCATTCATTAATTTATAGACTTCTATCATATCTCCCCTCAGCCGTCTCTTTTCCAGGTTAAAGAGCCCTAACCTTTTTAGCCTTTCTTCATAGGGGTATCCTTCCATCCCCTTTACCATTTTGGTGGCTCTTCTCTGAACCTTTTCTAATAACACTATATCCTTTTTAAGATACGGCGACCAGAACTGCACACACTCTTCAAGGTGCGGTCTCACCATGGAACGATATAGAGGCATTATAATATCCTTTGTTTTATTTTCCATTCCTTTCCTTATGAAAACTAGCATTCTATTTGCTCTCTTGGCTGCCGCTGCACACTGGGCCGAGGGTTTTAACATGTTATCCACAATGACGCCTAAATCTTTTTCCTGGATGGTGGTTCCTAATGTGGAACCTTGCATCATGTAACCATAGTTTGGGTTGTTCTTCCCTAGGTGCATAACTTTGCACTTGTCCACATTAAATTTCATCTGCCATTTTGATGCCCAGTCTTCCAATTTATCAAGATCCTCTTGCAATTTTCCACAATCCTCTTGGGTTTTAACAACTTTAAATAGTTTTGTGTTATCTGCAGAGTTGATAACCTCACTCGTTTTTCCCTTTTCCAGGTCATTTATGAATATGTCAAAAAGCAGAGGACCCAGCACAGATCCCTGGGGTACACCACTATTCACCTTTCTCCATTGGGAAAATTGGCCATTTAGCCCTACCCTCTGCTTTCTATCTTTTATCTTGGTCTTCTCCTCCTCCTGATACACCAATCAAATACCTATATATAGGTGGGATATTTATGTATTTATTTATTATGTTGTTTTTATAGACTGCTGTATCTCCAAGTCTAAACGGTTTACATGAGAACAAAAATGGCTAATAGGGCTTTACATAGAATCTTCTAATAATTATAATATTATAATATTGTTATGATTAGTGAGCTAACAGAAGAACATTGTAACATGAGTAAGTGTAGGGCATGGGGGGGGAGTTGGGTGAGTGGGAGGGAATTCTGCTTAGAGGTATGGGAGGGGGGTGGAATTCTGTTAGACTGTGAGAGGTTATTAAGTCTGAATGATTAATTTGGGTCAGTAAAGTGTCCAAGGAAGAGGTGTTTTTTTAAATTTTCTTCTGAAGTTTGCCAGGTCATTCGTGGCCTGTAGGTCATCCAACAATGCATTCCAGTGGGTTGGAACAAACAGGGTGAAGGTTCTTGAAGGACTAGAACAGGGGACTGTTACTTCTGGAGAGAGATCTGCAATTGTGAGTATATACTTCTGGGAATTTTCTGAAGGGAATTCTTTCTATTAAAGCTATTTAATCTGTGAACCCACTATTTTTTGTTGAATCAGTCAGGGCCTAGTAGCAGCAGTTTAAGTTTAAATTTAAAACACAGAAGAGAACTTTCTGGTTACATTTCATACCCAGCAGAGAGCTTGTTTTAATTTAATAGTCACTCAGGGCCTGGTATCAGCAAAGTATTTTTAGTTTCAATTTAAAAAACAGAAGAGAACTTTCTGGTTAAATTTAGAACCCAGCAGAGAGCTTGTAGTTTAAATTTCATAATAAGTTAGAGCCTAGCAGCAGCAAAGAGCTATAATTTAAATCAAATAAGAATATAGATTAGCACAAAAAGGCAAAACAGGGTCAGTACTCTTTGAGCAGCAAATAAAGTTTTCTAGAGACCTTTACAAAGAGGCCTTCTACCTAGGGGGCAAGAGACCTGTGAAACATTTTCAATAGGTGTTAACACCAGGTGGCAGTTCAAAAGACCATTTTGAAAGACTTTGGAACCCAGCAGAGAGCTTGTAGTTTATATTTCATAATAAGTTAGAGCCTAGCAGCAGCAAAGAGCTATAATTTAAATCAAATAAGAATATAGCTTACCTCAGCAGCACAGGACAGGGTACTGTGTTGCAGCCCTCTTTTAATAAGTGATGACATATCATGGTTGATCTTGAAGATTGCGAGTAGAGCTTTGTACTTTACATGCTCGTCTGAATCTATCTCCCTTCACGCTCATCCCATGTCCCCTCGTAGCAGAACTTGCTTTCAATTGAAAGAGGCTCTCTCCCTGAACATTTATGCCACGGAGGTATTTAAACATCTCAATCATATCACCTCTATCCCGCCTTTCCTCTAAGGTGTACATATTAAGATCCTTCAGTCTGTCCTCATATGCTTTATAATGAAGACCACTAATCATTTTAGTAGCCACCCTCTGCACCGACTCCATCCTGTTCACATCCTTTTGAAGGTGCAGTCTCCAGAATTGCACACTATACTCCAAATGAGGTCGCACCAAAGACTTATACAGAGGCATTATCACCTCCTTTTTTCTGCTAGCCATTCCTCTCTGTATGCACCCAAGCATCCTTCTAGCTTTTGCTGTTGCCTTTTCTACCTGTTTAGCTACTTTAAGATCATCAGACACAACCACGCCTAGGTCCTTCTCTTCTTTAGTGGACAAAAGTACTTCACCCCCTATACTATATTGCTCCCTTGGATTGCTGCAGCACAAATGCATGACCTTACATTTTTTAACATTAAATCCCAGCTGCCAAATTCTAGACCATTCTTCAAGCTTAGCTAGATCCCTCCTCATGTTATCTACACCTTCCTGGGTGTCTACTCTGTTGCAGATTTTGGTGTCATCCGCAAAGAGGCAAACCTTACCCGACAGCCCTTCCGCTATATCACTAACAAAGATGTTAAAAAGAATCGGACGAAGGACAGATCCCTGGGGCACACCACTGGTAACATCCTTCTCCTCAGAGTGAGCTCCATTTACTTGTACTCTTTGTCGCCTCCCACCCAACCAATTTCTAACCCAAGCAGTAACTTTAGGGTCCATCCCTAGGGTGCTCAGTTTGTTTATAAGTCGCCTGTGAGGAACAGTGTCAAAGGCAATCTATCCCTTGGGCCCACAACACCACTGCTGGCCACAATTATGGCTTCCTTCTGCTCTGTTGTGCCCCTTGGGTGCCATTAGGCTGCTCCTTGATGTAGTTCTCCCTGGACCATGGCAGCAGCTTCTAGAACCTGGACAGCTCTTGGGCTGTGGGCTCAATGGCTCCAGAAATGCACTCCCTACTCCAGACTCAGCACTCACCTACATGCACTCACTTTGTCTCCGCTTGAAGGTATTCAGCAGGAACTCGAGCAAGGAACTGTAGCCAGCCAAGGCAGTGTAAATGAAGGGACCATTGACAGTGCAATCAGGGATCTCCTGGTTGGCCATGAGTTGCACCAGCAGCTTGATGGCATCCAGGCAGCCAAGCTTGCAAGCCAGGCTGAGTGTGGTGCAGCCCTGCTCGTTGCCTGCACTCTTCTCCAGGTGCATTAAATGCAGGCAGATGGCAAACTTGAGTGGCGTGTGCATTCATGAAGCATGCCAGGTGCACCTTACCCTTGTGCATGGTTTTCAGGAAAGTGCGAGCGCTTGCACTCTGGCACAGATCGGGGGGCCTGAGCATGGTGTACTGGCTGCTGCTCTCCAAACGCTGCCCACTCTCTTATCGCCTCAGCCAGACACAGTGTTGTGCTAGAGCTCAAGTGCCTTGAGCTGTGGCAAACCAAGTGGGTCAATTGGAACTGCAGGTTGCTGCTCCTGCAGCCTGAAAAGTGGAAGACGCCTGCTATAGGAAAAAGGAGGTAGGGCCAGAGACACACAGGAAGATAGAATTTAAAGGAGCAGTGGGTTTGGAAAAGAATGATGGGGGAGGGAAATGGAGGACATGGGGTGAGAATGCAAGGGGAGGGAGAAAGGGTAGAGGCTGGGAAGGTAACAGAGTGGGGGCAGTGCCATACTGAGCCTTTCTGGCACCCAGAGCAGGGTCACCCCCCCCCCTGCCATGGGCAAACTTACTTGTTTGCCACATGGCACAATGCTGCCTCCTCTTGAGGCTGTCCCTCCCGACCAAAGTCTTACAGTGTTATCGTCAGACTTCAGGAGAGGAAATAGCACGAGGCCTGGAGTGAAGGTAGCAGTGCACTGCGCGGCAAACAAGTAAAGTTAGTTTGCTATCACTTCTATCACCTGGGATGGACCACTCCCACCACCTCACCCTTGATACACCACTGGAGTGGGGGGAGGCAGCAGGAGAGGGTAAGAGCAAGGGGTTGAGGTTAAAGAGAGGGGAGAAAAGGGCACAGTGAATATATGCTAAAAGGCACAGCACCACCACAGCACACAAATAGTCACAGAGGCATCCCGCCCCCACATCTCACACACATACACCCACACACAGACACCCCTGACCCACAGAGCATACATACATACAGGCACCCCACCCCCCAATGAACCACATGTATACACACACAGTTACCAGACCTGCTATCTGAAGAGAGACATATATATAGATAACACCAGTTATAAAGGTTCCTCATACAAACCCTCCTACTATAATGAGACACACTTTATATCTCTCTTTGAACTCTTCCTCCACGCACACACCCAGATATGTATGGTTTTGCAAATGAAGGAAGGAGAAACGTGTCGCTCTGTCACACGGTAAGTGTGCTGTTTTCACATGCACACGCAGCCCCGTACACATACATGTATGCAGCCCCCGCCACTCCTCATGGTACAAAGACACATTTGCATGCAACCCCTGACACTCTCCATGACCTAGACACGCACATAGCCCCCAACAGGCCTCATGACAGAATTTGTCTCCATCATCAAACTTGGATAAGCGTTCCAATGACTAGAAGGAATGAGTGAGAATCCACAAGCACACACAGGAAAGGAAGCAAAAGAATTTGCAAAGCAGAGAAAAAAATCTTCAAAGAATTAGATCAACAAACAAGGAAAAACAAGTGGCAAATGTACAAATACAATGGGAAATACAAAGTGTTACTCCAGGAACCTTTTGTTGATCAAGAACAAACACATGAATGGTTAAGGAGAGGTGAACTGAAGGATGAGAGATTGATAGTTGCGGCCAAAGACAGTGGATTATGGACAAAATGGTTTACAGTGAGCATTGAAAAAATTGACAAAACAGACATATGTCAATTCTGTAAGAAAGACCTGGAAACAGTGACTCACCTCGTAGCTGTCTGTGAAGTTCTGATGGTGGAAAATTTCTATACAGAAAGGCACAACAAAGTAGCATGCCTCATCCAGTGGAAACTCTGTAAGCACTACAATATCAAGGTCCCTGAAAGCAATGGGATCATGACCCTAATAGAATTACAGAGAATGAAGAGATTATATAAATGGTTAATAGTAGTAGTAGTAGTAGTAGTTATGATCACATGGGACTTTCCCATTCCTATGGATAAGAAACTGGATGTGAGGAAACCCAACAAAGTAGTCAAGGAGGAAAACACTAGAATGTCATTGATAGAGGTTTTGGCTCCAAGTGATTATTCTGTGAATTGCGTGGAGAGGCAGAAGATCCTAAAGTACCCAGACATGCAGTCAGAGACCAAGAAAATGAGACAGAAAGATACAGAAATATTTTCCATTGTATTGGGAGCCACAGGCGTGATTAAGAGAAATTTCCAAGCACATCTTGACAAATTACCCATACCTGGTACGAACTCCAGAAGGAGGCTCTCTTTGGCATGATGCAAGTACTATACCAAGCATTAGCAGTAAATTTGAGAGACTGAGATCATACTCCACATACCCTGGCTTAGAAGCGAGGTTCACAACTGTCATGGTATGTGCAAATCTAAACCATTTGGAGAAACTACCCTGACATATTCACATACACATGTGTTAGTACTCGACAGTCCCCATGGCACACACATACACATGCACATCTGTAGGTAACCTCTGGCAGTCTCCATGACACACAGAAAGACACAAACACACACGCCCACTGACACAGACAGGCAGACACACACACACATACGTGGACTCCCTGATGCCTCCTAGGACACACAGAGATGAAGCCACCAAATGTCTAATCCTGTGAATGAGGGAAACAAGCCATTGTGTTACACTGTAGTGTGCACTTTTCAACTTGCTTCAGCTTTGCCTCAGGGTACCTTTCTTCTTGTGGCACTGTTAAAGTGATATTTACCAGGCAGCCAGTCACAGAAAATAGAGGGAGTTGAGGAGCTTCCAGTGTAGTGAGTTGATCGGTCAGACACATGTGTGCATAGTGCAGGGCTTGAAGCTTGTTGTTACCATCACTGCCAGTCCACTATAAGGAGCATCACCACTGGCTCTCATGGGAGGCTACAGCGTGATCTTTCCACTTTCAGCATTCCAGCAAAGTCTCTGCATGTTTCATGGTTGCAGCAATTCCAACAGGCAACAGCAAAGCAGCACTGTCAAAGAAATCTCAAAGTCCAGCCAAGTGGTGGTTCTCACATTGATGCTGCCACCGTCGACTGTTGGGACTGCCGACATTAATCATGGGGATTTAGTCCTGTCTCTTAGTGCTCACCTCTGCTTCCATGCTGCTTATACCCAGGGATAGCAGTGGTTTTCCCAGGTCTGTCTTAATAACAGTCTATTGATTTTTTTCTCCAGGAACATATCCAAACCTTTTTTAAACCTAGCTACACTAACTGCTTTATAACCTCCTCCTTATTTGTTGGATTTATAAAAGAGCTGGGCAACCATTCATGCAGAGATAGAGTGGCGGTAGTATCTGCGGGAGAAGAACCACAAAAAGCTCATTTTTCTAACCTTTGTAGACCTTGTTTTTTTGTTAAATAAATAAATATATTGATTGTGTTTACTTCAATCACATTAAACCTTTGACTATCACAGCCTCTTCATACAATGTTAAATATTTACTTCTCAGTACTTATTTTTACTCCAGCTATGCATTTGCCACTTCACTGCAATTTTCTTGTTACAACATTTCATTTGAAGGAGAAATACTAGTATCATGTGAACAAAGGAGTTTTGGGAAGGGGGGGTGAGGGGTATCAATAATAATAATGAGGGAGGGGGCACCAGTGTATAGGTTGCAGGGGGCGCCAGAGACTCTAGCACTGGCCCTGGGGGCTGCCTTGCAACCTAGGCTCGGAGGGTAAGAAGGCACTTATTTTTAGCCTGTGCACATTTATAAGGAACTAGGAGTAAACCAGCAGAAATCATAGCTAGATTGAAGCCATGGACGTTATACCAGCTCAAACACTGCTGTAAATCTACGTGTGTACAATCTGCGTGATCATGCATATTTTATAAAGACTGCATGACTCCACCCATGCTCCACCCAAGAACATGACTACAGATGGGTCATGTACAAGTACATGCATTCTTGTCACCGCCCATATTTGTATTCCTGTCCCTTGTGGAGTAATTTTATAAAAGCCCTTTTTATGCACAGTAAAGGTTTATAAAATGTTTACATCATTCCCCATAGAGTAAAACAATTTTCACATGGCAAGTGTGTTCTTAAAACGGGAAATAATCAATAACAATGTTAAAGCAGATCCAAATTGAATGTATTACTAACAAATATGTCTACTATTTGCTAAAAAAAAAAGAAGACGGTGGAAAGTATCTGCTCATTTCTCCTTTTCCATCAATGCTCTCAGCCCTACATGCACACTCAAGCCACTGAATTCCATTTTGGTCATTCCAGCAGCATGGTTAATACAGCAGCTACTCTCCGGGAAAGAGAAAAGAGAGTATATGATGGAAATGATGCTTTGGTAATAGCACAGGAATTCTTATTAGCATTTTGTTGCTTGCAGTCTATGTAGGAGGAAGTGGAGAGATACAAAAGACACAAGGACTGTGGCAGCTGCTGCATAGTTAGTGATAAACAGTGAAAGACCCAGCCTGGGAAGGTGAAGAATTATAGGCAACATTCCTATGGCTGGTTGTGCAAGCCAAAAAAAAAAAGCTCCAGATTGCGAGGACTTCCTGCTATCTCTCATAGCCAGGGACATGAACCATCAGATAAAGAAGCTGCAGTGATGCCCTGTTATCCTGTGCTGATCAGAGGTGAGGAAGAGAGGAAATGCAAAAACTCAATGGAGGCCTACGAGAAAGGATCTCCTCCTTCCAGCCAGTGATGGGTTCATTGGGAGGGGAGTTGGGGAGAGAAATTTCTGCTTTTATTAAAGTGGAGGAGTGGCAAGATCTCAGAGTTGTACTATGTAAACTGCTGGATAAGGAACTACAGTAGGAGTTCATCAAGTTTAACATGGCTCACAGAGACTGCATAGTGGCTTACATCCTGGTGTGGCAAAAATGAAAATTAACTCTATTCTGAATCACTCGGAGCCCCAGTGTACTGGAACATAAAGTAATTAGACCTTACCTGCTAATTAGTGTTCCTGAAGGAACGACAGTCCAGTCCCTTTACTTCTGGGTTGCGCAACCCTTCCAGCAGCTTGGAGGCTGAGCCCATCCTTTTTGGAGGATGGTGCAGTATAAATACCACTGGCACCACCCCCAGACTCCAGTAATCTAATGAAAAAGCAGACTTAACGAAAACCAGATTAATAGCCTATATAAATGTAATCACACAAGCCACACCACAAACTCTCCAAAAGGGAAACTTTTTTTTTTTTTTCAATCGAGAGGGATAAATAGTGTGGTGGGAAGGGAAGGAGGAGGTTTACCTGAGCCTGACCAAGACCTTCTTCATTCCGGCCGCTGGACCTGCACCAAGGGACCCCTCCCTTCAGTCCTGGCCCTGCGCTCGGTCCGCTAATCCTTCCCTTACTAACAGGCCAAACTAAGAACTGGGTGGGATCAGGGACTGGACTGTCGTTCCTTCAGGAACACTAATTAGCAGGTAAGGTCTAATTACTTTTTCCTTATCGTCACTCCAGTCCAGTCCCTTTACTTCTGAGAAGTACCAGAGCAGTTCAAGCTTGGGTGGGAGCCGTAATCCCGGACCGAAGTACAGCGTCCCCAAACCGAGAGTCGGCTGAACTCTGTACGTCCAATCGGTAGTGCTTGGTGAAGGTATGCAGAGAGGACCAGGTAGCCGCCCTACAAATGTCCAGCGGCGGAACTAAACTATATTCTGCCCAGGAGGTAGCCTGTGCCCGAGTAGAATGAGCGTGCAGTCCCCCTGGGACCTGCTTCCCTTTGAGAATATACGCGGAAGCAATAGCTTCCCTGATCCACCTGGAGATGGACGCTTTGGCCGCCGCCTCCCCTTTGTGAGGCCCTCCAAACTGAATGAACAGACGGTCGGACTTTCTAAAGGGCGCTGTGCGGGAGAGATAGTGCTTCAAGGTTCTCTGAACGTCCAGGAAGCGCAGTTTCCTGTCCGTCCCCACTTGTCCCTCCGCTGAAAAGGACGGGAGAGTAACTGTCTGGTTCACATGAAAGGGGGAGATGATCTTGGGCAAGAAGGAAGGCACCGTCCGTAAGACCACCTTATCCTTGAGGAACGACAGAAAGGGGGGCTGGGAGGACAGTGCTTGCAGTTCGGAGACGCGTCTGGCTGAGCAAATAGCGACCAGAAAGACCATCTTCAGTGTCAGATCCTTTAGGGAGGCATCCTTCGCCGGCTCGAAAGGTTCCTTGGTCAAGGCATTTAGTATCAGGTTGAGATCCCAAGGGGGGATGACCAATCTCCGCTGAGGACGAAGACGCTTAATGGCTCTTAGAAACCTGGCCACGTCCGCGAGGGCCCCTAATGGCTTCCTGCGTACCTTACCTCTGTAGCAAAAGATGGCTGCCAACTGGACCCGTAAGGAACTGTGCGCTAGGCCTTTGTCAAAACCCGCTTGCAGGAATTCCAGAACCTCTGGAACAGAGGCCAACAGCGGTTTCTTCCGGTGTTCCTTGCACCAAGACTCGAAGATGCGCCAAATTCTTACATAGGAAAGACAAGTGGATCGCTTCCTAGCACTCAACAAGGTCGAGATTACAGAGCTCGAATAACCTCGCTTCAGGAGCCGCGCCCTTTCAATAGCCATGCCGTAAGCGAGAATCAATCCACGTGAGGCATCCGGACCGGTCCCTGCCTCAACAGATCCCTACGGCAGGGAAGGCGCCATGGTCGGTCGGCGATCAACCTCACCAGGTCCGCATACCAGGGGCGGAGAGGCCAATCCGGGGCTATGAGGATTACCAGTCCCTGGTGAGTCTCCACTCACTGAAGGACCTTTCCGATAAGGGCCCATGGGGGAAAGACATACAGGAGGCCCTCCGCCGGCCACTTCTGAGCTAGCGCATCTAAGCCTTCGGACATCCTTTCTTTCCTTCGACTGAAAAATCGGCTTGCCTTGGCGGAAGAATACCGTGCCATGAGGTCCATGACAGGCGGTCCCCAGCGGGCTGCTATCTGGTTGAAGACCTCCTGCTCCAGCTCCCACTCCCCGTGGTCGATCTTGAATCTGCTGAGGAAATCGGCTGTAATGTTGTCCGTGCCGGCCACGTGCTGAGCTGAGAGCGCTTCCAACCGGACCTCGGCCCATTGGAATAGGCCGTACGCCTCCTTTTCCAAGGCGGGACTGCTCGTGCCGCCCTGGTGGTTGATGTACGCCACCGCGGTGACATTGTCGGAGAGGACGCGGATTGCCCTTCGCCACACTAAGGGCTCGAGAGCCTTGAGCGCCAGGGCTACAGCCCGTAACTCCAGTCTGTTGATGGCCCACTGTGACTCCAACGCCGTCCAGCGACCCTGGACGAATTGATCCTCGCAATGAGCTCCCCAGCCTGTCAAACTGGCATCCGTCGTCAATAGTAACCACTGAGGGGGATCGAGAGGCATCCCGCGATCCAGATTCTTTGGGCACCGCCACCACTGGAGGGCCTTCCTGGTTCGAGGGGCGCAGGGCAGCTGCATTGACAAAGGATGATGCTGATGGGACCAACGACGCAACAGGGCCCGCTGCAAGGGCCGCATGTGCGCCCTGGCCCACGGAACCACCTCTATTGCCGCCGCCATGGTTCCCAGCAATTGAAGGTAATGCCACGCAGTAGGAATTCGCCTGCTCAGAAATTGCAAGACCAAGATTCTTAGGTCCCTTGATCTTGTTCCGGACAGGAACACCCTGCCTCTGTTGGTGTCGAATCTCGCTCCGAGATACTCGAGCTCTTGGGAGGGCATCATCTTGCTCTTTGCGCGATTGATGACCCACCCTAACTCCTCCAGAACTTCTACCACTCTGGCTGTGGACGAGAGACTTTCTTCTACTGACTTTGCCCGTATCAGCCAATCGTCCAGATAGGGATGCACTAGTATTCCCTCTCTCCGTAGGGACGCAGCCACTACCACCATCACCTTGGTGAAAGTCCTTGGGGCCGTGGCTAGGCCGAAGGGCAGAGCCTGGAACTGAAAATGACCTCTTGGCACTGCAAATCTCAGGAACTGTTGGTGGGACTCTCTGACCGGTATATGCAAATAGGCTTCCTTCAAATCCAAGGACGTCAGGAACTCCCCGCTCCTTACGGCCACGATGACTGATCTTAGAGTTTCCATACGGAAATGAGGCACCTTGAGACAGCGATTGACTTGTTTGAGATCCAGAATTGGGCGATAGGCGCCTTCCTTCTTTAGCACCACAAAATAAATCGAGTACCGACCGGAACCGCATTGATCTGGCGGCACAGGGACCACTGCTCCCAGCTCTAAGAGCCGTGAGAGAGTTTCCTCTATCGCCGCCCTCTTTACCGGAGAACCGCAGGGGGACTGAATAAAGGCTGGGAGTATTTGCTTTGCAAATTCGAGAGAATAACCCTCTCGGATCACCTCCAGCACCCATTGATCGGACGTGACCCGGGACCAGACGGGAAGAAACTGTCTTAACCGACCCCCCACCGGCAGACCGCCCTCCTGGACCCGCGTTATCCCATTGTGGTTTTCTAGATCCCGAGGAGGAGGAAGAGGTTCCAAAGCCTCTACCTGCTCCTCGAAACCCTCTGAAGCTGTGACCCCTTGAAGGGAGGCGGCCCCTGGAAAAGGGGTTCGACCTGGCAGAGCGAAACCTCCGAGGCTCCCTTGATTGGTTCCGCACCGGCGCTAGGGGGCGCCCTTGTTTTGGCCTGTCTTCCGGGAGTCTGCCTCCCTTAGATTCGCCAAGGTACTTCACTAATTTCTCCAGGTCCTCCCCAAATAACAGCTTCCCTTTAAAAGGAAGACGACTCAGGCGTGCCTTAGAGGAGGCATCGGCCGCCCAATTACGTAGCCACAAATAACGCCTGGCCGCTACCACCGAGGCCATGTTCTTTGCCAGGCTTCTGATGAGGTCATACTGACTATCCGCCAGGTATGCCGCCCCGGACTCCAACCTCACAGAGGTAGCTTGAGAGTCTTCTGCGGAAACCTCTGCTACCTGAAGTTGTTGGGACCACCTTAGACAGGCCCGAGCCACCCAAGCCCCCGCCACTGAGGCCTGTAAGGCTAGGGCGCTCACATCAAAGGCTTGTTTCAGCAGCGTATCCAATTTCCTATCCTGAGGGTCCCTCAGGGCCGCGCCGCCCTCGACGGGGATCGTTGTCTTCTTTGTCACAGCTGAAACGGCCGCATCCACTCTGGGGGACTTCAGCAGTTCTTTGTCCGGTTCCGGTAAGGGGTAAAGGCGGGCCATAGACCGGCCACCCCTCAAACTTGACTCTGGTTGATCCCATTCCTCCTGGATCATCTGACGTACCACCCTGTGGACAGGAAAAACTTTCTGAGACCTCCTGATGGCTTGGATTAAAGGGTCCTCCAGTGCCTCTCCTCTACTGGCGCGTCCGAGGCCACATTGAGCACTTTCAAGGATTCATCGATCAAAGCTGGGAGTTTCTCTCGCCGAAAAGCTCGAATTCTACGAGACTGATCCTCTTCTGGGATCTCCCCCTCTTCGAGCTCCTCCTCATCTTCCTCTAATTCTTTGTCCGAGCCCTCCTCTTCCGGAGTGCACTGGGACAGGGACGTGAGAGGCTCTTCGCTCATCAGCCTCGCGCGCTTGAGCAGTAGCCCGGAGTCCTGGGTGCTTGCCCTAATGGGTCTGGGCAACCTGCTTTCCATCGTCGTGGCCGACTCCCCTGCCGCAAGCCCCTGTTTGCGCATACAGTAGGCCTTATGAAGCAAGAGGACGAACTCGGGCGAGAAGAGGTCCCCTGCCCTCCCCTCCCCAAAGGCATTGGAGGGGGGGGCAGAGAGGGGGCGGGCAGATCCGAGGCCTCAGTAGGGGGGAGTGAAGGACCTCCCTCCTTCTCCAGAGGGTCCCCTTCCTGAGGAGCTTGAGCCATAGCCAAGTTAATTTCCTGTTCTAAGGAAGTAGCCACTGCAGCACAACCCCTGCAGATCCCTGCTTCCGAGGACGTACCCCTGTGTGTGCCACAGGAAGGACACCGTGGCTTGCCAGTCATGTCCCTTTGAAATAAGTTCTTAGAACAAATTGTATCCAAAAATAAAGGAAACTAGAATGGGGGGGGGGGGGGGGGAGGGGAGGGAGACAGCGTTCAATGTGCCCTCCCCTCTCCAAGACTGCTAACAGATCCCCCCAGCAAGTATCCTAGGGAAAAAACGACTTAAATACAAAAAGAAAGTAAAGTCTAAAAATAAATAACATTAAACCAAATTATAAAAAAACACCCCCCTGAACCAATTAGGTTCTCCCCATTTTTTTTTTTTTTTTTGTACTTACTGTTGGGTGCTCCTTCTTGTTGTCCTGGGCAGCAGAAGGCGAGGCTCTCCGAAGGCTCAAACACATGGTAGGCCGCAACCACGTGGAGCCCTCTCCGGGGAATGGCGACTCTGCGCTCCGTCAGCCTGCGCTATGCTATTGGCTCTGTCGCGCTAAGCCGCGCTGGATGCTGAGTCCCCGGAGCTGCCTACCACTCACCCCCGCTCCGGGAGTTGAGGCGTGAGGTCCGACGCGGCGCTGTCTCACGCGCACCGCCGTGTGGCGCGCACCGCCGCGCAGCGCCACCTCAAGCGCTCAGCCGCCTATAGGGCTTCGGCGTGAGGCAGGGCCAGCCTTCTTCGAAGAGCCCCTGGGTGCCGGCCGGGTCAGCAGGCGAGAGGAGATCTCCACAGTCCTCCTCGCTGCTGCAGGAAACCGCCTCCTCCGGGAAGGAAGGGGGGGAGGGGGGGAAGGAGAGGAAGAGAGAAGAAAAATTTAAAGGCACAGCACAGAATGCTAATGCCTAGGAAACAAGGTAAACGATTAAAAATCAAATTAAATGTAAATTAAAGGTAAATTAAAAGTAAATTAAAGTAAAGAAAAGTACACTGAAGACTCCAGTAAGCTCTTGGCTTACGGAACCCTCCAGCTGCTTGGAGGCTGAGAATACTGGAGTCTGGGGGTGGTGCCAGTGGTATTTATACCGCACCATCCTCCAAAAAGGATGGGCTCAGCCTCCAAGCTGCTGGAAGGGTTGCGCAACCCAGAAGTAAAGGGACTGGACTGGAGTGACAATAAGGAATACAGGGTTTATTTGGATACTCAAACTAATTGATTTCAGTCAGCCAGCTGGCCTTTTTGTCCCTCCAATAATTTCTGAACATGTCAACAGTAAAGTGTTGGATTAACCTGATAATACCTTCTATACTTTGAAAGCTACTGAGGTTTATTGTCTATCCCATTTACTGAATGACAGCAAGTCTGATCATAATATTATTTTAGGCAGTTATGGGTCCCATAATTCTGATTTCTATTGTTAAAATCAGGGGCTACAAATACCACACTGTTTTGGGATGTAAGTTCAAAACCAGGACTGGCTTACAAGTTTCTCCTAGGAGAAGCAGGGTCAGCCGCATATAGGTGTCATCACCTGACAGCACCCAGGAATGGAAATAGCTTTCCCATAGCTCAGAAGAATGTTTTTGAGTCCCTCTGAGCATGTGCCAGCTTCTCAATTCTGCCTTCAGGCTGGCAGACTTCCACCACCTTTGCCTTATGTGAGATGTAGTTTGCAAAGACGAATCTTTGTGTGCAAAGATAAATCTCTGAACTTAAAAATCGTATGCAGATCCTTCCTAGCTGTTCTGCCAAGAGCAATGTGTTATTGGATTTCTTGACTGCTTGTCGTTATTGATCCAAGCAGGTTAAACTTGTCTACTATTTCTATTTTTTTTTCCATCAAGAAAAACAGGATAAAAATCAATGTGTTTGAATTATGATGCTAGAGAAGAATTCAGTATATACTTTAGACTGCCCGAAGAACAAATCAATTGGTACTAGAGGAGATCAAACCTAAGCTTTCCTTAGAAGCTCAAATGACAAGATTTCAATTTTCATACTTTGGAAACATCATGCGAAGAGAAAGATCATTACAGAAAGACATCATGCTTGGTAAGGTTGAACATCACTGCAAAAGAGAAAGACCAGCAATGCGGTTGATTGATACAAAAACAACAGCTATGGATATCACTCTATCCACAATTAGCCACCTGACTGAAGACCGAACACAGTTTACGACAATAGGTTTACCATGAGTCTACATTGACTCGACAGCACTCAGCAACAAGTTTGCAAAGCTTGAAGTGCTAAGAGGAAATGAGATCAAATTGGGAGAAAAGTCCTATCAGTTCTGAGGCAATTTGAGATCAAAACTCAGGAGGAGATCAGGGGTGGCAGAGCGCCATTTGCTTTGGAGGGGGGGGGGCAAGCTCTGCCCCTAGGCCTGCCAAACTATATGAGGCTGCAATTGCTGGCCTTCCCCTCCTGTTCACCTGGGGGAGATCGGATCCCCATGCGCAAACAGGAGGGGAAGGCCGGCGATTGCAGCGCTCTTCTGACTGTGGAGGATGGGATCCCCACAGGCAGCTTGCTGGGTCACAGCCTTCCCTTACTTCTGCCCACAAGAACCGCAAGCATAAGTAGGGGAAGGCCACGATCGCAGCAGCTAAGTTTTCGGGGGACCAGTCAATGCCTATGGAGAAGATAATTAAGCATCTGAAGCCAATTAGGGAAGCTTCACTAGCGTGATAGAATTTCTATTCTTTTGTTAGGGGAAGTCAGCTATTAGGAGACTGCCCAAGAAAAGTTAAAGTATGGGGCTGAGGTCTGTAATTTGATGTCAGAAATGCCTAGTAGTGTGGTTTCAGGGCCAGTGCATTTATGTTAGCTGCTCTAAAAAAAACTTCAGTCTTGTGTCCCCTTCATTCCTTCAGTCATTAAGAACATAAGATATACCATAGTAGAACTGACCAAGGGTCCATCAAGCCCAGTTTCCTGATCGTGTCCCAGTCTAGTCCCATAACCTCTGGGTTCCCAATCCAATCCAGCAGCTTGGAGATTGAGAAACTCCACCTTTTTTGTGACATCATCTGTATAAGTCTCCGGTGCCAGCCTCATGCCACCAGTCACCTCAGTCTCCAAGCAGCTGGATAGTTGGGAGCCCGGGGGTCCCGGGCTCACAGGAGAAACAATTGAGACACCTCAGTTTATGAGCTTAATTTAGCTGTTAGTTATTTTACAGTTTCTTGCTTTGCAGTCTGTTTCTTTAAATTGGGAGCACTCCAGCTCTTTGGCTCTGCGTCCTCTGTCTCCCTCCTCCTCCCTCCCCCCTCCTGCACCTGGCTTCCTCTTCGGGGCAGAGCTCATTGCTGTCGCCGGCTGTTTCAGAGGTTTTGCCTGAGACACAGCAGCGGCCCGATCAAGCTCCGGTGGGGTAACTCTGTCTTCGGGGAGAGCCGGCGCCACGCGGAAGACTGTGCCTGCTAGCGTGTTCGGCTGCTCCTACCCCCCCCCTCCTCTGTCTCTACCGCTGTCCAGGACCGGTACGGTGAGTTTACCTTGGGGGGGACAGAGGGTGTTCCCTTGGCTGGCGGGAGCCTCACGAGCAACTGCGGGGCCGTCTTCCGAGCCGGAGTGGTTTTACTGTGCTCGTGCAGGGGTCGCGGCTCGGTTTGTGTTCCTCAGCGCGCTTTCGCGCTCTTTTTTCCTCGCGGCCCTGCCTCGTGGTGACGACGCGGTTTTCTGCGCGGGCCGGATATTTTTTGTTTTTGGGATTGCCGGGTCTTTTTCTACTGGGCTGTTCAGCTCTTTAGGGAGAGATATTGCAGCATAAAGGTTCAGGCATACTCCCAGATTTCGCAGCACAGCAGTTTTCAGCTTTGGGGTTTCTCTCTGTGCCCTCAGCATTTTTTGGTTGGAGCTGCATTTTTTGGGTGTCCCGGGCCCTTCTCTTTTCGCACCCGGGTTTTTCTGTCGAGGCAGCAGTGTTCAACATGCCCTCCAAACCCCTTTGCATTGTGTGTGGGACACGGAAGGGCACAAGTGCAGGGGTCTGCAAAGAGTCTGCGGGGGAGGCCCGGGAGCTGGATAACCCCCCCTCGCAGGCAGTTCCGGCGCCAGGGCCCAGGCCAGAGGCTTCGCCTTCGCGCATACCGGCCCTGGCGCATGAGGAACCGCTGCCAGGAACATCTTCAGGTTTGGGCGCTCCGGCTTCTCCCATGGTGTTCCCCAATGAGCTCTCTGCCATCTTTTCTCAACAGTTTGTGGCACTTCAACATTC
This sequence comes from Ichthyophis bannanicus, assembly GCA_033557465.1. Lineage (NCBI taxonomy): Eukaryota > Metazoa > Chordata > Amphibia > Gymnophiona > Ichthyophiidae > Ichthyophis > Ichthyophis bannanicus. Next base: position 474,483,385 of record CM066032.1, read on the forward strand.
TGCTTTTAGTAGTTTGTTGCAGACCAGTTTGCCGAGCGGCTCCAGCGGAGCCGGTAAACGTCTGGCGTCCCCGCGATGGTCCATTTCCCCGAGTAGGAGCAAGAAGACTCGGGGAGACGATACCCTAGGAGACCTCTCCGGTCTGTCGGAAAGCCCTCTGTCAGATGAGGGCGCCCACAGTGTATGTTTGGAGGACGAGTTAGAGGAGGGCGAGATCCCTGAAAAGGAGGATCAGGCTAGGGTAGTGCAAGTATTTCGGAGAGAGGAACTGCCATCCCTCATTGTAGAGTCGCTTAAAGCGCTCAACATGCCGGAGCCTGCGGCTGCGGAGGACGAGTCATTGGAGGATCCGCTGCTGCAGGTGTTCCGGAAAACTCAAAGGGCTTTCCCGGTGCACAGGGTGTTTCAGGAGATGATTCAGGAGGAATGGAATGTCCCCGAGGCGCCCTTGAAAGGCGCCAGAGTGATGGGCCGTTTGTACCCTTTATTAGACCGGGACAAGGAGGTGTTTCAACCTCCCAGGGTGGACGCTGCGGTTTCGGCAGTGACCAAGAAGACTACCATTCCTGTGGAGGGTAGCGCGGCGCTCAAGGACGTTCAGGATAGAAAACTGGATGTCTTGCTCAGGCAAGTCTTTGATGTTAATGCTCTCTCCCTACAGGCGGCCATCTGTGGCGCCTGGGTTTCTAGGGCCTGCCTGCGTTGGTCTCAGAAAGTTCAGGAAGGCCAGGAGTCTCTTTTGGCGGGAGAAGCGGCACGTCTGGAGTCAGGGGCTGCTTACCTCTCGGACCTCCAGTACGACCTTATGCGGGGGCTGTCCAAGAGTATGGCGTCGGCAGTGGCAGCGCGGCGCTATCTCTGGTTACGTAACTGGTCCGCAGACACATCGTCCATGACTCGGTTGAGCAAGTTGCCCTTTAAGGGGCGTCTGCTGTTCGGCGAGGACTTGGACAAACTGGTCAAGGAGCTCAGGGAGTCCAAGGGCAGACGGTTGCCGGAGGACAAGCCCAGGGCCTCTCGGGGGGCATCGAGTTCCAGGGGGCAGTTGCGGGACTCTCGTCGCTTTCGTTCCCAAAGAGGTACTCCAGGACAGAGGGGGCGTTTCCCCTACCGAACCCAGAGTTTCCGGGGGTTTCGGGGAGCGGGCCGAGGCTTCGATCTTAATGCCTCCTCCTCCTCCTCCCTTAACCTTAAAAAGCCCCAATGAAGTGAGGGGGGCCCAGTCGTCCACCACCCCCATGGGAGGACGTCTGCGGGAGTTCCTTCCCGCCTGGGCCCACATTACGACGGATCAGTGGGTGTTGGAAGTTGTTCGCGAAGGTTATGCTCTGGAGCTCTTACGTCCCGTGCGGGACTCCTTTGTGCTCTCCCCCGGCAGGACTGTGGCAAAGCGGGCAGCCTTAAGGCAGACGGTACAGCGGTTACTGGACCTCAGAGCGATTGCGCCCGTGCCCATAAATCAGTACGGGTGCGGTCGATACTCCATTTATTTTATTGTCCCAAAGAAGGACGGGGGTGTTCGACCGATCCTGGATCTCAAAGGAGTCAACCGCTGTCTCCGTGTGTCTCACTTTCACATGGAAACCCTGCGCTCCGTCATAGTGGCGGTGCGACAGGGGGAGTATCTCACCTCCCTAGACCTATCCGAAGCTTACCTTCACATTCCAATTCGGCAGGAGCATCACAAGTTTCTCAGATTTGCAGTCCCGTTCGGACATTTTCAGTTCCAAGCGTTGCCCTTCGGACTAGCAACCGCCCCGAGAGTCTTTACAAAGGTCATGGTAGTGGTGGCGGCGGCTCTGCGAAAGGAATGCATTCTCGTGCATCCTTATCTGGACGATTGGCTGATCCGGGCGAAATCGCACGACGACAGCGTGCGGGCCACGGCCCGGGTAGTAGGCTTGCTGGAGAGCCTAGGTTGGATTGTCAACCTGTCCAAGAGCCATCTAGAGCCTTCCCAGAATCTGGACTACTTGGGGGCGCGATTCGATACGCGGAACGGAAGAGTGTTTCTTACCAACCAACGGGCCTTGGAATTGCGGAATCGAGTTCAGAGGTTCCTCAGGCTCCGGACGCCGTCCGCGTGGCATTACCTGCAGTTGTTGGGCACCATGGCGGCGGCGATAGAGACGGTCCCATGGGCGAGAGCTCACATGAGGCCCTTACAGAGGGCTCTGCTTCGCCGGTGGTCGCACCAGCGAGACTCCCTCTCCCGGAAACTAGCATGTCCGGAGGATGTTCGTCAGTCCTTACTCTGGTGGTTGCTCCCCCAGTCGCTCGAGAGAGGGAAGTCCCTCGAATCGCCGGACTGGGTGGCGGTGATGACCGATGCCAGTCTGCTGGGCTGGGGAGCTCACTGCCAGGGAGTCTTCGCTCAGGGGCTTTGGGACGCTCAAGAAAGCGCTTGGGCGATAAACCTGTTGGAGCTAAGAGCGGTGTCGCTGGCTTTGCAGGAGTTCCGGACGCTTCTCGACGGGAAAGCGGTCCGGGTCCTATCGGACAACGCGACGGCGGTAGCCTACGTCAACAAGCAGGGCGGCACCAGCAGTGCGTCCCTAGAGTCCGAGGCCGAAGCTCTGTGTACCTGGGCAGAGGCTCACCTTCTGGACCTGTCGGCAGCCCATGTAGCAGGGGTAGACAACGTGGAGGCCGACTTCCTCAGCCGGGTAAGAGTGGATCCCGGGGAATGGGTCCTGCATCCCGAGGTGTTCGAAATGGTGGTCCGCAGGTGGGGCAGGCCAGTGTTGGATCTCATGGCGACCTTTGCATCGGCAAAGTGCAACCGTTTCTTCAGCAGGCACAGGGAACGGATGTCGGAGGGCTTGGATGCTCTCTTGCAGATCTGGCCAGAGGAGCAGCTTCTGTATGTCTTCCCGCCGTGGGTGATGATCGGCCGGGTTCTACAAAGAGTAGAGGGCTTCCGGGGCCATGTCATCTTGATTGCGCCGGATTGGCCACGGCGTCCTTGGTACGGGGATCTGGTGCGGTTGCTGGTGGCCAAGCCCTGGCGTCTCCCCGACCGAGCGGATCTGTTATCTCAAGGGCCGCTGGTCATGCCTCACGTGGGTCAATTCTCTCTTACGGCCTGGCTCTTGAAAGGGCGCGGTTGACCTCCCGGGGGTATTCTCCAGCGGTTATCTCTACCTTAGTCAAGTCCAGGAGGCGTTCCACTTCGTTGTCCTACGTCCGCATTTGGAGGATTTTTGAGGCCTGGTGTGGTGAGCGGCGGTACCAAGCGTTACGAGCTTCCCTCCCGCAAATCCTGGAATTTTTGCAACATGGTTTCGAAAAGGGTTTGGCAGCAGCTTCGTTGCGAGTCCAAGTGGCTGCTTTATCTTGTTTCAGAGGCAGGCTGGCGGGTCAGTCGCTGGGAGTCCAGCGGGATGTAAAATGATTTCTCCGAGCGGTTTCTCTTGCTAGGCCTCCGACCCGACAAGTCTTTCCCAAATGGAGTCTTCCCTTTGTTTTGGAGGCCTTAGTGGGGGAGCCCTTTGAGCCGCTGGCTAGGGCGTCACTCAAGGATCTTACTCTGAAGGTGGCCTTTCTCGTGGCGGTGTGCTCGGCTAGGCGTGTTTCCGAATTACAGGCTCTTTCCTGTAGGGAGCCCTATTTTTCCTTCTTTCCATCTAAAGTGGTGTTGCGGCCGGTGCCGGCTTTCCTCCCGAAGGTAGTCTCGGCATTTCATGTTAACCAGGAAATTTCCTTGCCGGTATTGCGCGGGGATAGCGGTGGTTCTTCAGCTACTCGGTTTTATTTGTTGGATGTCCGGAGAGCTTTACGGAAGTATCTCAAAAGGACGGAGTCCTTTCGGAAGTCGGACAGACTTTTTGTGCTTTTTGCAGGGCCGAAAAAGGGTGAAGCTGCCTCTAAAGCATCTATTGCTCGCTGGATTAGGGAAGCCATTGAGTCAGCTTATGTGTTGAAGGGCAGAGTCGTGCCACATGGGGTGAAAGCACATTCTACGCGGGCTCAGGCTGCCTCCTGGGCGGAGGCTCGTTTAGTCTCGCCGGTGGATATCTGCAGGGTGGCGACTTGGTCGTCCCTCAATACTTTTGCTAGGCACTACCGTCTGAATGTTCAGATGGCGGAGGAGACCTCCTTCGGATCAGCGGTTCTTCAGGCTGGTTTGCCAGGTCCCTCCCGTGTGTAAGTGTGTTTCACTGCTCTGGTATGGACCCAGAGGTTATGGGACTAGACTGGGACACGATCAGGAAGGTTAAATTAGACTTACCTGCTAATTGTAGTTCCTGGAGTGGAACAGTCTAGTCCCATATCCCTCCCAGAGTTCCTGGGCAAACACATGTCCGGATGGGCTCAGTTTCACAGGTAAGCTGGGCTTGATTCTTGGTTCTGTTGGGTCTGTTCCTTACTTCAAGCAGGGGGTTGGAATGCTCCCGCTTTCTCTTAAGTGCTATAATGGGCTGGGAGTTTCTTGCCCTCATTTGCTATTTTACTGTTATCACTAATGTTTACTATAGTCTTTGGCTTACTTGTTTCTCCGGTGAGTCTTCTTTGTCAATAGGTTACTGGTGGCATGAGGCTGGCACCGGAGACTTATACAGATGATGTCACAAAAAAGGTGGAGTTTCTCAGTCTCCAAGCTGCTGGATTGGATTGGGAACCCAGAGGTTATGGGACTAGACTGTTCCACTCCAGGAACTACAATTAGCAGGTAAGTCTAATTTAACCATCCTGTTTCCAGCACTGGACAATCCAGGTCGCAAGTACCTGTCAGGTAAGATTCCATGTTGCTTGTCCTATAGGTAAGCAGTGGATTTTCCCGGTCCTCTTTATGGTTATGAACTTTACTTCCAGAACTCATCCAATCCTCTTTTAAACCCAACTTTTACTACACCCTACAATAGTTATGTCCTCTTCTAGAGATCACAGATTTCTGCACAGTATTCCAGGCCTTGATTCTTCCACACCTGGTCTACTGCAATATTATATGCCACGGAATTCCAAAACACATTTTACACCCTCTTCAAATGGCATAGCACACAGCTGCAGTGTCCTATATGCTGCGTCAAAAATCAACCATGTCACACCTATTCTATAACAGCTGCATTGATTGCCACTGACAACTAGAATCATTATAAGGCTCTTATAACTCCATACAAATCAACACACAACTTATCTTCACCACATTTACTTTCCATCCTACAGAAGACAACAAATATGATGCAGGACACCCTGTGTGCAAAATATGTATACCATACCTCTTGGAAAATCCATGAGCACCCAAGCAGCTTGTTCGTGTGCCTTCTCACTCTATGCAGCAGGACTCTGGAATGCCCTACTAGAGAAGGTAAAAGCCTCCTCAGATCTTACTATGTTCCATAAGATCCTACTCTTTAGGGAACACCTTGGAACTGAAAGAGCACATACAAACCTAACTAGGAACTTGAAATGCTAAATAACAGAATAGACTCAGTAACAGCCCCATGATTCTATTATTCACTGTTATCAATGTTAGCTGAAGTAAGAGTTCAATGTTATATGTAAATTCAAAGTTACCATTGTTAATTATAAACTGCTTTGATTCAAGAATAGCGGTATATATAAGCAAATAAATAAATGCATCCTCTGGTAACAAATTCCAGAGTTTGATTATGTGTTGAGTGAAAAAATATTTTCTCTGATTAGTCTTAAATGTGCTTTGCAGCTTCATTGCTTGTCCCCTAGTCTTTCTACTCTTTGAAGGAGTAAACAACCGATCTACATTTACCCGTTCCAATCCATTCATTAATTTATAGACCTCTATCATATCTTCCCTCAACCGTTTTTTTTCCCAAGTTGAAGAGCCCTAACCTTTTAAGCCTTTCTTCATAGTGGTATCCATGTCCTTTACCATTTTGGTGGCTCTTCTCTGTACCTTTTCTAATTCTCGTATGTCCCTTTTAAGATATGGTGACAAGAATTGCACACAATATTCAAGATGCAGTCGCACCATGGAGCAATACAGAGGCATTATAATATCCTTAAAGTGAAAAATCTACAACATCCACAAAATCAGGGAAAACAAAAATTAATTTTTTAAAAATATATATTTTTTTATTTTATCAAAAAATAGCAACTCAAAAAGCCAACAGCAAAACATCAAAAACTGCATACATTCACTGTATATATTGAATCTTATGCTATTGGTTTCATTCATTCATCCATTAGCTGCAATATCAATTTAATATCTGTGCTCATCCAAAGCACTTCGCCGTGCTACTTCACATTGGCAACAGTAGTGAAGACACTTGTTACACATTCATTCATTCATTCGCTACGATGTTACAGGGTTGACCTCATTCATGTAGCAATCCCAATTTCTTTATATCATTCAGTACCATCAACACAACTCAAATTCATAAGGCAGTTAGCCCAGCTTGAATTTATCTGGCAGCGAAAATAACAAACACCACAGCTGAAATTCATATAGCATTAAACAAAAAGCCATAGCAGCAAACAGCAAATTGATTGATTGCTAATTTAAATTTCATTCATGTAGAACAGCTTAAATTCATAAAACAATTAGCACAGGTTGAATTTATATAGCAGCAAAAAAGGCAAACAATGTAGCTAGAATTCATATAGCATTAAAAACAAAAAAAAAAGCCATTACAGCACACAGTAAACTGCAAAACTGGTTGGTTGCAATTTTAAATTCATACAAAAATCTCCAAACTTTCATAAAAAGGCGTTCTTTGACTGGAAATGAAACTGTGATGTCAACAAAAGCTTTGGTAGAAAAAAAACTCAGGCGCTAGCTGTGGCGTCAAAAAAGCATTTCACTCAAAAAGCGAGTTTCATCGGGGAGTAATCAGAATCCATTCCACGGAACACCTTAATCCAATCACACATCTCAGACTCCAGTCATATATAGAAACCAGCATCCTAAAAACAAAACACACAAAATGAAAATCCCCTTACCACCAAAAACAAAATACAGATGTGAAAAAACATACACTCTTATAATCAATATACCAAACTTACATTTGCACTGACACAAAACTTTCATCACGGTAAGAACGCTTTTTTGGCTGCTACTGCACACTGGGCAGAGGGTTTCAACATATTATCCATGATCACACCTAGATCCTTTTCCTGGGTGATTCCTAATGTGGAACTTTGCATTGTGTAACTGTAGTTTGGGTTGTTTTTCCCTAAGTGCATAACTTTGCACTTCTCCATATTAAATTTCATTTAATTTGGATGCCCAGTCTCCCAATTTATCAAGGTCTTCTTGCAATTTTTCACAATCCTCTTGTATTTTAATAAGTTTGTATTTGTGTCATCTGCAAATTTGATCCCTCACTCATTGTTCCCGTGTCCAGGTGATTTATAAATATGTTAAAAAGCAGTGGGCCCAGCACAGATCCTTGGGGTACTCCACTATTCACCTTTCTCCATTAAGCAAATTGTCCATTTAGCTCTACTCTCTGTTTTATATCTTTTAATCAGTTCTTAATCCACAATAGTGCATTGCCTCCTATCCAATGACTTTTTAATTTCCCCAAGAGCACACCGACCAACTGTAACTCTAGCACAGCATCTCCAACAGGGTTAAGGCATGCACAAACTAAACCCTCTCAAATGTGCTAAATCAATGTTTATGTTTATTACCTATTTAATATACCACCCTTCAGAACAATATCAGAGTGGTTTACAATATATAAAATTCAAAAGCATAACAAAGAGACTACAAAAAAAATACAGTAGACACATCACAAGGATGTCTTGCAACTGCTCCTGTTGTTGTTGTTGTTAAGTGCCGTCAAGTCGGTGACGACTTATGGCGACCCTCTGGATGATGTTGTTCTTGTTAAGTGCCGTCGAGTTGGTGTCAACTCATGGCGACCCTCTGGATAGTTGTCCCTAAATTGTGTTCGGTCTTCAGTCAGGCAGCTCATTGTTGACAAACTGGTACCTGTAGCTGCTGTTATTGTATCGATCCATCTCATTGCTGGCCTTCCTCTTTTGCATTGACCTATCTTGCCAAGCATGATGTCTTTTTCTAATGATCTCCCTCTTCGCATGATGTGTTCAAAGTATGAAAGTCAAAATCTTGTCATCTGAGCTTCTAAAGAAAGCTTAGGTTTGATCTCCTCTAGTACTGACTGGTTTGTACTTTGGGCAGTCCATGGTATACACAGTATTCGCCTCCAGCACCATAATTCAAAGGCATCGATTTTCTTCCTGTCTATCTTTTTCACTGTCCAGCTTTCACATCCATATGATATTATTGAAAATATGATGGCTTGAACAAGTCGAATCTTTGTATTGAGAGAGACATCTCTGCTCTTGAGAATCTTGTCTCTTTCATAGCCATTCTTCCAAGAGCAATGCGTCATTGGATTTCTTGACTGCTTGTTCTTTCTTTATTGATAGTTGATCCAAGCAGGTTGAAGTTGTCAACTATTTCCATTTCTTCTCCATCAATGATGAACTTATTGATTTTGCCAGTTGTCAGGATCTTTGTCTTCTTTACATTAAGGTGCAGGCCCATTTTAAGACTATGTTCTTTGATATTGAGAAGCAAATGTTTCAGATCATCTTCACTTTCGGCCAGTAATGTGGTATCATCAGCATAGCGAAGGTTGTTGATAAGTCTTCCACCAATCTTTACACCTCTGTCATCTTCATACAATCCTATTTCTCTGATGATTTGTTCTGCATATAAATTAAACAGGTAGGGGGAAAGTATGCAGCCTTGTCTTACACCTTTGCTTATTTTAAACCATTCTGTTACTCCTTGTTCCGTTCGAACTGTTGCTTCTTGATCAATGTACAAATTGTGCAAGAGAACGATCAGATGTTCTGGTATACCCATGCTTCTTAATGTGGCCCAGAGTTTCTCATGGTTTACACAGTCAAAAGCCTTGCTATAGTCGATAAAGCACAAATAGATATCCTTTTAGTATTCTTTAGTCTTTTCAAGGATCCATCTCACATCCGCGATGTCTCTCCTTCCTCGCCCTTTCCTGAACCCTTCTTGCACTTTAGGTAGTTCTTGTTCCAGGTATGGTTGTAGTCTCTGTTGAATAATCTTCAGTAGAATCTTGATGGCATGTGGGATCAGAGCGATTGTGCGATAATTTCCACAGTCGGTTGGATAACCTTTCTTTAGTATTGTTATAAACACAGATCTTTTCCAGTATGTTGGCCATGATGTTGTCTTCCAAATTTCTTGGCAGAGCCTTGTAAGTACAGTAACAGCTGCATCAGATTGCTGTAATACTTCTATGGGAATGCCATCAATGCCTGGTGCTTTGTTCTTTGATAAGGCTTTCAATGCTGCTTCAATTTTTTCTTTCATCACCAATGGTTCCGGATCATAAGGTACAGGTTGAAATGGCTGTTGGTCCACTTGATCTTTATCATATAGAAACTCTGTATATTCTTTCCACCTTTTCTTGATCTTCTCAGCATCATTCAACATAGAACCTTGAGCATTTTGTAACATTCCAATTCGAGGCTGGAATTTTTTCTTTAACTCTCGTAGCTTTAGGAAAGCTGATCTTGTTTTTCCTCTAATAGTTTCTGCTTCTATTTCCTTGCATGTGTCATTGTAGTACTTTTCCTTGTCCTGTCTTGCTGCACATTGGAAAGCTCTGTTGAGTTCTACGATTGTCTTTCTTTCTCTTCTGGCTTTAGCTTCTCTGCGTTTCTGGGCAATTTTCAGAGTTTCTTCCATCATCCATTTTGGCCATTTTTGCTTTTTCACCTTTTGTAGTGACTTCTCTCTTTCTTCCAACACAACCTTCTTGATGTTATTCCATAACTCTTCTGGAGCTCTGTCATTTGTATCTAAAGCATCAAATCAATTTTGCAGGCAGTCTTTAAACTCCAGTGGTATATTCTCAAGGTCATATTTTGCTGCATTCATGAGTAGTTTGTTCTTTTTCAACTTTAGCTTGATTTTGCATACTAGTAGTTGATGATCTGTACCACAGTCAGCTCCAGGTTTTGTTTTTGTTGATGTTATAGAGCTTTTCCATCGTTGACTTCCACAGATGTAGTCAATTTGATTTTTATACAATCCATTGGGTGAAGTCCATGTGTACAGTCGCCGCTTGTGTTGCTGGAAGAAGGTGTTTGAGATTAATAGATTGTTGATCTTGCAGAATTCTATCAGTCTTTCTCCAGGTTCATTTTTGTTGCCAAGTCCATATTTTCCAACCACTTTGCCTTATTCTTTGTTGCCAACCTTTGCATTCCAGTCACCCATGACTATCAGGATATTCTGTTTGCATGTTCTGTCAATTTCAGCTTTAACTTGTTCATAGAACTCTTCAATTTCATCCTCTTCTGCAGTTGTTGTTGGGGCATATACTTGAATTATAGTTGTGTTGATAGGCATTCCTCGTAGACGAATAGAGATTAAGTGTTCACTGACTGCATTATATTTCATTACACTTCTTGCATGTTTCTTCTTTATTATAAATGCAACACCATTTCTTCTTTGTCTTTCATTTCCAGCATAGTAGGTCATGTGATCATCTGATGCAAAGTGCCCGATGCCAGTCCATTTCAGTTCGCTAACACCCGACAGATCAAGTTGTACACGTTCCATTTCATTCTTGACCACCTCCAACTTCCCTTGGTTCATGCTTCGTATGTTCCATGTTCCAATATGTAAGACATCTTTATAGCTTCTGACTCTCATTTCATGCGCAGCTACATCAGCAGTTAGATGTCCCGAGGGTTTTGATCCAATGCTGGCTTTACTCTGAAAAGACTTCAGCTCTTCCCCAGTAGATAGTTGAGTGCCTTCCGACCTGGGGGTCTCATCTTCCAGCACTACAGTGCAATTTGTTTTGTTGTGACAATCCATTGGGTTTTCATGGCAAGATACAGAAGTAGATTGCCAGGCCTTTCTTCCACGCAGTTTAAGTTTAGTGTTGTTGCCATTGTCACAGAAATGTGACCCTCTGCCATCAACACTATCCCATTCTGCTGCTGCCCAGATGGGTGGTTTGTCTTGGTCTGGCACATCAGCTGAGACCTGTCCATCTTGGGAGACCCTGCCAGTAGTTAAACTACCGATAGCTTAGCCCTCAGCATCACTGATGCACATAAGCCCTCACAGCATGACAAGCTGGAAACCAAGTGAGGGGACCCTCTGGATAGTTGTCCTAAATTGCATTCAGTCCTATAAGATGCTATACTAACCAGATTCCTCAAGCTCAAAAGCTACCGAGAACAGAAACATTTTAAGATTACTTCTAAATTTCTTATAGGAGCTTGCTAGGCAGATATATTTTGGCAAGGCATTCCAATGGCGCCCAAGGCAGATTTTTTAGTCTAATAAGTCAGTTAATGGCCAAAAGAAGCAAGTTTGTTTGGTGGGGGGAGGGGAGGGGGAAGGAGGAAGAGATCAGACCCACTGCCGCCCACAGATGTTGGTCTATTCCCGCCACCATTTTCCCCAGTCAGCAGAATGAGTCGATGAGCAGATCTTACCTGATGCTTCTTCCTCTGCTAGATTTCCTCTGCAGTTGAAATCACAGAGGGACCTGTTTTAAAATGTATTTAAATTATGATGGTGGGAGGGGACAGTCCAATATGCTTTCTCTACCCCTGAAGCCCAGAAACATCCTCTCTCCTCCCCCCCCCCCCACTCGGCAGTTCTACCCCTCTCTTCCCTGGTCCACTGTGCTCCACCTATCTCTGTCAAAACCTCTCTCACTGCTGACGTCCATGGCTTCCTCATTTCATTTCTAAATTTATAACCTGCTTATCGCCAAAATGCTAAGCGGTTTGCATAATAAAAAATACATAATCAAAACCAGATAGCAGCAAGATATGATAAAACAATGGGGAGGATATTCAGCAGTGGTGGCTAATGCTTTTAAAGTGGCTAGTCATTGCCGCTGTAAATCGAACCTGGATATTCAATGCTGGGGTCATATCCGGCCACCAGCATTGAATATTCAGGTTGGCTGTTTTGCAATTTTGTAATCCTGTCAATGGCAATATTCCACTGCTTTCTGGATTACAAAAGCAACTGAAGTTAGGACAGCCATTTAACTGTCCTAATTTTAGCCGGATAAGGATAACCAGCTAGCAGCTGAATATCGTCACTAGCCAGTTATCCCCTGATGCTGCCTCCACTGTGCCCCAGGAACACCCCAACACTAGCTAGCTAGCATCAGAGTGCTTAGTGGCCGCAACCGGGGATATTCAGCAGCACTGCAAATTGCTTACATGCCTTTGAATACATTAAGACAATAAAAAGAAATGGCCTCTCTCCTATATGTAAAGACCCAAATGAACAAAAAAGTTTTCAATTTCTTCCTAAAAGATAAAAAGTCAACTTCTTGTCTTAAGTCCAAGGGAAGGGCATTCCATAAATAAGGGGCAGCAAAGGAAAAAGCTTGGTACCTAATGAAATGTTTGGCTGTATCTTTTATAGAAGGAATTGCTAATAATCCTGAATCACTGGAACAAACATCCCTAAGCGAAACATAAGACTGAAGAGAACATGAAATCTCCAATCAGTCCCAGACAGACACTTAATGCTGCATGCGGAGAAGCATGGAGCTGCCAAGATCTTTCTTGATCACAGGCAAAGAGGTCCCCCCTCCTTCAACATACATACCTGCACTGGGCCATGCAATTGTGTAATGGCAGAGAAGAAAGTTAAAAGTACCTGTTGACAGCCACATTAAAAGTAAATGAAAAGGGTCAATAAAGTTTCAAATAAATAAATATTTAAAATGAAAGGCTAGCTAGTTCAAATGAAATGAAGGCTCAAAAATAAGGAAACATGCTAAATGAATACATATTTACTGATTCTGAAGGATATATGGTGAATCATACTGCAGTTTCAAAATCATATTGAAGGAGTTAATGTGCAAAGCATGGCTGATGCAGGAAACAGCTGAGCCTGGGGCAAGCATGGAGAAAGCTCACAGGAGGCAAAGAGATAAAAAGGATGACCCAGTTAAGTAAATAAAAGATACTATGCAAACTTTAAGAAAATGACCTATAAAATTACTTTTATGTGTGCAAAGGCATGCTAGGGGCTTCAGAGCACTGAAAGTGCTGTCTGTGAGCTGAAATGAAGATAGTAAGGGACTGTTTCTGGACAGAATTGGGTGTAAGAACACTTTTACAGAGAGGATAGAATCCACGTGCAGGAACTTTAGCTGGAGACTTTTTGGGAGGAAGACTTCTGATAAAGAAAGGTATGTCAGAGTGTCTCTGTGTGGGAGAGCTGTGAAAGGATTTGTTTGATATCAGAATTGTAAGTAACTGAGAATTATTTACAGGAGGAGTATGCAAGGAGCTTGCAAGAAAGCTAGAGAGAAAATTTAAAAGTAAATGTAAGAACTTTCTTTTTCCTTAGTGACTAGACGCGGGCCAAGGGAGCCCTCAAGCTCATTCACGCACTTTTTAAACCAAACTGAATGAGGATTTGAATTGAATGGTCAGAGTGAGAATTTGAATTGATTTATTAGAGTGAGTGTAATTTTGAGCACTGTTTTGGTTAAGAGCTTAACAGTGTGTGACTTGCTTTCTATAGTATTGGAGTCCTTCAAGCAGTGAAGGAAAGTAAGGCTGAAGGTATAAAACTCCCAGTGCAGTGAAAAGAAAAACCTTAAAAGTGAGATTTTTAAAACAGTGTACTGCTCACAGGATTTATTGCATTCTGAAACATACTGAACAGTTTCAGTGAGGAAGAGAGTGTATGTTTGAAAGTGTGTGAAGGATTGAATGTGTTTTTGAAGAAAGAAAAAAAACATTGCCTTATTTAAAGAATTAAATTTATTGGTAATTGATATAGTTTTCCTGAACTGATTGGGAGTTGTAAGGATTGACTCTGGCACATGCCTAAAGAAAACCTGATTTTTGCACAAAGATTTATATGGGAGGAAAAGACAGGGAATCTGATTATCTTTTGTTTTTGGGAAAAAGCAAGTCTCACAAGTAACAGAAATAGAAAAAGAAGAAAAAATATAGGAACACATTCTAGTTACTGCACACACAGCTAGGGAGATAGTTTCTTTTATTGAATTTTTAAAGACAGGTAGTAGGTATCCTAACTGCAGCTGGACATCACTGGAGCAGAGGGAATTCTAAGATGCTCACCATCAAGAAAGCAGCAAGACCTGGAAAGATGATTCAAGATAAGTGACTGACATACCACAGTGACTAATTTTTTGGCAAAACACTGATGCATTAGAAGTTTAATTTTTTGAAACAAAAGGTATCTTTACCTGAATGATGATACCCATTCACTTGCAAAGTTACAGATAAAAGACAGTGTTAGAACTGAACTTTTCTTCTGCTAAGGAGTAAAGAAATCTCAAGCTTTAAACTGGTTAACTAATACTTGCCTGTTTTTGAAAGAAACAATGTTGTACCACTGTTGAATAGAAGCATTGTAAGAATTGCCCACAGAAAAATACTTGACTATATTTATAAATATTGATATTGTTTATTTATAACAAAATTGACGCTATTTTTTTAAATTAAAATTATACATTTTGCAAAAGTTAAACTTGATCAAGTGGCTCATTGTGGGAAAGTTCTCATCCCTTGCTAAGTTCTGATTTGAATTTAAGGTTCAAGAAGTTGTAAAGTGCATTGAGAAGAAATAAAAAAAATATATCTTTAAGCTGCGGATTTCCATTGGTGGCTTACCTGAGGTAACTTAGTCACCCATGACACTTATAACATCTTATACCTCTCTACACCCCTCCCCAGAAACTCTACTCTTCCGGCAAATTGCTTCTATCTGTGCCCTTCTCTTCTATTGCTAACTCCAGACTTCACTCCTTTCACCTTGCTGCCCCTTATGCCTGCAACAAACTAGCTGAGTCTGTACATCACGCGCCTTCTCTGGCCCTTTTCAAATCCAGGCTGAAAGCTCACCTCTTTGCTGCCGCTTTTGGATCTTGACTCACCTGATCTCCTTTGTGTTTCCTTCCCATTCCCCCTAGATGTATCCCTGTCTACACCTTCTGTGTTGTCTATCTTGACTGGATTGTAAGCTCTGATGAGAAGGGACTGTCTCTTAAAAGTCTACGCAGTGTTGCATATGTCTTGTAGCGCTATACAAATGCTCAGTAGTAGTAGTAGTAAAGTAGGGTAACGCTCCCATGGAGTCCCTGGTTTACAATTGCATGGTCTGCCATTCTGTTACGCAGCCAACCAAGATAGGTCACACACATGGTATGAGGGCAAGGATTCCTAGTTGATATGATATGGATATTGGTGTTTGTTATATCAGGCCTGGCCACATAGGGGCAAATCTCAGCATGTAGTCAGGTGTCAAGGCAGGCAAGGCTCCCCCCCTTTATCTGGCAAAAGCAGGTCACACTGACCCTGGTGCTATAGGTTTTGCAGCAACACATAGATCTATCATATGCTAACCCTTTCTGGGCTTATATAATATATGTCCATAGCACAGAAGCAAGTAAAAGGTACAAAAGTGATGCAGGCAGGCAGTACATAGCAAACAAGGGTTAACTGTAGTCCAAAGATACAGGACACCCTCCCGAGACAAAGCAGGAGGTGAAATATCTGGGTGTAACCATCGACCAACAGCTCACCTTTTCCACCCATATCTCCAGAACAACAAAAGAAATTTACCACAAGAAAAAAACACTCCGCAACCTTCAACCACTGCTTACCGACACAGACTTCTGCTCTGTACTTCAGGCTCTGATTTTCCTGTTACTAGACTACTCAACAGCATATACAAAGGGCTCCCTAAACAATCCCTCCACCAACTACAAATGTCACAAATGTTTGCAGCACACATGCTCATAGCAAAAAAAAAAAACCCAACCACATCACACCTCTACTAAAAGACTTGCACTGGCTACCTTGTGATAATGGGGATAGCATGAGCGTTGGTTGTTAGGGCAGTAGAGTAGTATAATAAGATTATTATTTCCAAGAGAAGGAATGTGAGCAATTGGTAGCTGAGCATGTTTGTTGGCAATTTGTGACGATGTAGACTTGTGTTGTGTGTGCTTATGAATGAGGCTGATGTGTAAGTGATTCCTGGGCTGAGTTGAGGAGAGGTTCAGTATCTGTTTATCTGCCATGCACCTCTGGGGTGCATATGTTGGTACCCAGGCTTGGAGCTGCTTCCTTTTTTCTAGCTGTTAAGTCTTCTTTCTTGTGTGTGGGACCTTGCCTAAGGGCCATACCCAAGGGCCCTTTGGCTTAGCCCTTAGGCGAGGGCCCAGCTGGCGAGGGCCCGTCTTGAGGGCAGTAGACTGATATAACGGAGGCTAATGATGATGCCTCCAGTAGAGCTTACTGCCATTTGTGTTCTGGCTGCTGGGATTTCTGCAGGGTACCTTTGTGGATCGGAGGGTCTTTGGCTGTTTTAACTCCTGCCTGCTTGCTTCCCGTGGTTCCCTGATGTTTAGGAGGCGCTACTGGTTGGATCCCACGTGGTCTGGGTGGGGGGGGGGGAGGAGGTACTAGTGTCACTGTAGAAAGACAAAAGCAGAGGCTTTGGTATATAATGTTGCACCACATTCCTTGCAACTGGCTCTGGAAGACACTGGATCTAGGGTGATCTCAATAGTGACAAATGCTTTGAATAAAGGAGAGCACAAAATTACTCCCACTTGCTGTTCACTACTTTAATAAAGACAGGAGAAGCTGTATGGCTATGGTAGGTTTCATTGAGAATGCAGATGAAACATCAGAAGCAATTGCAAACAAGTTAAGTTGTTTTCAAAATGGTGCTTTGTTACAGAACAGAATTGTGGCATATGAAGCACACAATGCATCTATCAATTTTGGAAAGCACACGGGGTTTTTTGTGCACCTAAAACAAATTTTGAATTTACCAACCCTTGTTTCAGGGAATTGCTGTGTTCATATAGTACACAACACTGCAAAACATGGTTTGAAAATCTTCTCTTATGATGTGGAGAACTTGATTAATACTGAATTCTCATCAAATGTCAAGACTATTACTGAACTTAAATAATCCTTTCCAGGGACATGTTGTTGATGTTAAGTGCCATCAAGTCAGTGTCGACTCCTGGCAATCCTCTGTTCAGTCTTCAGTCAAGCGGCTCATTGTTGATAGAATGGTATCCATAGCTTCTTTTATTGTATCGATCCATCTCATTGCTGGCCTTCCTCTTTTACGGTGATCTTCTACCTTGCCAAGCATTATATCTTCGTATGTGTCGAAAGTATGAAAGTCGAAGCCTTCCTATAGTCAATAGAACACATATGGATATTTTTTTGGTATACTTTTGTCTTTTCAAGGATCCATCTCATATCCGCAATGATGTCTCTCATTCCTCGCCCTTTCCTGAACCTGCTTGCACTTCAGGCAGTTCTCATTCCAGATATGGTTGTAGTCTCTGCTGAATGATCTTGAGTAGAATCTTTAACTCTTTCAATGCTGTCTCCGACTAGCTAGCTATGCACAACCTGAAAATGAACATAAAAAAGTAATTTTTGTCACGAAAGTCCCAACATTCATTCCCCCGACATCCCAGCAGGTTAAGAATGCTGAGCTGAAGTCTAATCAGGTGGTTAGATATCTGGGTGTCACTCTGGACCAATCCATAAGCATGGAGCCCCATATAAGCAATATCACAAAGGCTATCATAAAAAACGTTCCCTCTGTCATCTCCGACCCTTACTGGAGTCTACTAACTTTTGTACTGTCTTCCAAGCCCTTATTACTGAACTCTTCGACTATGTAAATATCATCTTGCATGGGCTTCCTGGATATACTCTCCATCCTTTAGAATTAGCATTCAATATGGCTGCACGAACCATCTACGGAGCTTCCAGACACGAACATGTATCTCCTCTCCTAATCTATCTACACTGGCTCCCAATAAGCAGTCGACTTAAATACAAAACTCTCCTAATAACATTTAAAATCCTCCATCACCATTCTGCATCCTCGCTGGAAGAGCTCCTACACTGGACTCAGGACAACAGAGCAAGAAGGACAAATATGGTAAATGCTCTCACCATTTATTATACTATAGTATTGCACTAAGGGATTTTACAATTAAATCACAACCACACCATTAGCCTCATAAATACATTAATTACATATAAATATATCATACTCCCAAACTCATTAGAGACTTAAAACTATGTCTCTTATATGGGAGAAAAGACCTCAGAAAATGCATTACCTCCCATTATGTGGCGAAACAAATCACCATAGGGGATTAGAGCTTCATGCATCATCGGTCCTAAAAACTCCCCTATATACTGCTTAATACACTACAAAAAAAGTACTTTTTTACACTTTTTTTCTTAAATTACATATATAATACAAAAGTTTTATCTATCTTCACAAAAAGCTCATATTACTTTAAATTACACACATCAGAAGGGAATGCAGCACCGTATTCTGAAAAGCCTGAGCTGTTGTCATCTGAAATTTAAGCTTACTCCTGATGGAGCCTTTTTCAAGGAGAAACAAAGATCTTTGTTGGGTTAATGATTAACTTCAGGCGGCAATGTGGTTAGAGGGAGTTGAAGAAGAAGCAGTTGAGGTTAAAGGATTGCTGTTGAAGTTTAGAGGAGCAGCACTGAACACTGAAGTGAGGAGGGCAGTGCTGAAGCTTGACAACTTAAAGATAAGTAGAATGTTTTATCTATGGCTGTTAGGGAAAACGGAAAAGTGATTTGACTATGAAACTTTGTGTTCTTTTCAGAATACGGTGCTGCGTTCCCTTCTGATGTGGTGTGTAATTTAATGTAATATGAGCTTCTTATGAAGATAGATAAAACATTTGTGTTATATGTAATTTAAGAAAAAAAGTGTAAAAAAAGTTCAAGATGGTCTCCCAAGGGACCCTTCTTCCCTTTCTCCAGTCAGGACTGGCTCTAGATCTAAAGGAAGCATACACTCATATTCTTATCCATCCAGAGCACAGAAAGTTCCTGCACTTCATGTTTCAGGGAAGACATTATCAATACAGAGTCCTGCCTTTCTGCCTCGCCTTTGCCCCAAGAGTCTTCTCAAAATGCATGGTGGTAGTAGCCGCATTCTAAGGACTCTCAGGATATTTATCTTTCCTTACTTAGACGGCTGGCTCATAAGAGCAAGCACCTTTCAAGAGACCAGTCTGTCCCTCTCACGCATGATGCAGGTGTTACAACACTTGGGATTTGTCATAAATCTTCCAAAGTCCCAACTCATCCCCTCTCAAACTCGAGAGTTCATAGGGGCTCTCAAATATTCAGCAGTCAAGGGCATTTCTGCCCCAATTCCGTTGTGCTTGCCTCAATCAGTTAGCATTTCAGGCATGTCTCAAGAATTATCTGACTGCTTGAGAAATGCTACAACTTCTGGGCATCAATGGTGCATGTAGTTCCATATGCCTGTTTACACATACACACAGCCCAATGGACACTGGCATTCCAGTGGTCCCAGGCATCAGGTCGCCTGGGGGACAAGATAAAAGTCTCTACCCTTCTGGTCTCATCTCTCCAGTGGTGGCGATCCCCAGAAAATCTTCTTGTAGGGTCACCTTTTCAGTTGCCTGCACATCAATGTACCCTAATGACAGACGCATCCAGACTGGGCTGGGGAGCCCATCTGTGGTCTCTCTCCACTCAAGGACTCTGGTCTCAGCAGGAGTCACAACTCCACATAAATCTGCTGGAGCTCAGAGCTATTCTCAATGCTATCAAAGTATTCCAGGACCATCTTCGTTGCCACAGAGTCCTAGTCCAAACCGACAATCAAGTAGCCATGTTCTTTGTGAACAAGCAAGGTGGAACAGGTCCTTGGACCTTCTGCAGCAAGGCTCTGCATCTCTGGTCCTTTGCCATACATCATCGCATTCACCTACAAGCGGTGTATTTCCCAGGCAAACACAATGTTTTAGCAGACAGACTAAGTTGAATCCTTCTCCCCCACGAGTTGTCTCTTCATGTAGACTCAGGGGCTTGTTTACAAAGCCGCGGTAGCAGTTCGCGGTCGTTATCGGAGCCGCGGCCCCATTGAAATCAATGGGGTCGCGGCTCTGATAACGATCGTGAACCGCTACCGCAGCTTTGTAAACAAGCCCCTCAGTCTTCTACATTTTTTAGATCTGGGGGACTCCTGCGCCGGACAACCAACAGGTGGATGCTTTTCATGTCCACTGGTGACACGGCTTCCTATATGCCTTCCCTCCCATTCCCAAGACTCTTTTCAAACTCCAGATGGACAGGGGCTTCATGATACTCATAGCCCCATGCTGGCCATGTCAGTCTTGGTACCCTCTCCTTTTACGTCTGTCTTAGGCTCAACCCATAGCTCTGGGGTCTGCTACAGATCTCCTCTCTCAGGAGGAGGGGATGCTTCTCCATCCCAATCTGAAGTCTCTCCATCTCAATCTGCAGTCTCTCCATCTCACAGTATGGCTGCTGAAGGCATAGCCTTCCAAGGTATTAACCTTCTCCAGGAGGTTAAGGACATCCTCTTAGCTTCTAGAAAGCCATCCACCAGATGGTCCTATGCTTTCAAGTGGTGTAGATTTTCTTTCTGGTGTTCTCAGAAGAATCTTAATCCCTTCTCAGCTCCAGTGAAATACTGCTTGAGTATATCCTCCACCTATCTTCTTCTGGAATCAAAACCAATTCGGTAAGAGTATACCCAAGTGCAATTGCGGCCTCTCATGTGCCCTTACATGGCCAACCCATCTCCTCTCAGCCGCTCATAGCATGCTTCATGAGGGGTCTTCTATTAACCAAGCCTCCCACTAAGCTATGACCTCTAAGACAGCTTCTCAAGCTGCCCTTTGAACATCTAGCCACTATGTCAATTAAGTTTCTCACATGGAAGGTCATCTTCCTCATTGCCCTCACTTCAGCAAGGCACATTAGTGAGCTCCAGGCCTTAGTGGCTGACCCACCTTACACATGGTTCCACCATGATAAGGTAGTCCTTAGGACTCATCCTCACTTCATGCCGAAGGTGGTCTCGCCCTTCCATTTGAACCAGTTGGTCTACCTCCCTGTGTTTTCCCCTAAACCACACTCATCTATGGCAGAAGCAACCCTCCACATTCTGGATTGTAAATGTACCTTAGCTTTTTATCTTCAGAGGACTCAAGAGCACCAGAAAGCTTCTCAGCTGTTCATCTCCTTTGACGCTAGTCACCTTGGGTTGCCAGTCTCCAAACGTACTCTCTGCAAGTGGATAGCAGACTGCATCACTTTTGCTTATGAGAAAGCAGAACTCTCCCTTGAGAGTCATGTTACTACCCATAATGTTTGAGCCATGGCTACCTTGATAGCAAATCTACAATCTGTAGCTATTGAGGAGATCTGCAAAGCAGCAACTTGGTCTTCGGTCCATACTTTTGTTGCTCACTACTGTCTGGACAAGGACTCCTGCTGGGATGCCATATTTCTCCAGCATCTCTTTCAGACTCAGAGCAACTCCTACCCTTTGTCCTGGATTTCGATACCAGACATCCATGGAGGATACATGACCTCTTTAGGCATACCTAGGACAAACCAGAGCCGATTCTGAGGTCATCTCTCTAGCACTTTCTAACTAGGGAGTCCCATATGTGAAGACTACATTCCTGCTTGTTCCTGAAGATAGCGTAGTAACAGGCGATCTCCAGGAACAGCAGGAATTTAATCTTCACAACCCACCCTCTTCCCCTAGGAGTTGTAGGCTCTCTCTTTCTCTCCTTTTATCTCAGCTACAAACTCAACTGAGGAGGGAGAGTGGGAAAGGTGGGAAGGTGCTACGCAGGCACAATGGGATGCTCCCAAAAGCTTTCCTATTGGACGTTGGTGAGCATTCCCAAGCGGGCTCCATTGATACCACCATCACCCATATGTGAAGACTAAATTCCTGCTGTTCCCAGAGTTCACCTGTAACTTTGCTTTCTCTGTACCTTTTCTAATTCCGCTATGTCCTTTTTAAGATATGGCAACCAGAATTGCACACAATATTCAAGGTGCAGTTACACCATGGAACGATACAGAGGCATTATAATATCCTTGGTTTTATTCTCTATTCCTCTCTTTATGATTCCTAGCATTCTATTTGCTTTATTGGCCACCACTGCACACTGAGCAGAGGGTTTCAATGTATTATTCACGATGATGCCTAAATCATTTTCCTGGGTGTTGGGGCTCCTAATGTGGAACCTTGCATCGTTTAACTGTAGTTTGGATTGTTCTTTCCTAGGTGCATAACTTTACACTTGTCCACATTAAATTTTATCTGCCATTTGGACATCCAATCTTCCAATTTATTAAGGTCCTCTTGCAATTTTTCACAATCCTGTTGCGTTTTAACAACTTTGAATAATTTTGTGTCATCTGCAAATTTGATCACCTCACTCGTTATTCCCATTTCCAGGTCATTTATGAATATGTTAAAAAACAGTGGGCCCAGCACAGATCCCTGGGGTACTCCAATATTCACCTTTCTCCACTGAGAAAATTAGCCATTTAGCCCTACCCTCTGCCTTCTATCTTTTAACTAGTTCCTGATCCACAATACAACACTGCCTCTTATCACATGACTTTTTAATTTAGCCAAGAGTCTCTCCTGAAGGATCTTGTCAAATGCTTTCTGAAAATCCCGATACGCTATATCAACTGGCTCACCTTGGTCTAACTGTTTATTAACACCTTCAAAAAAAATATAACAGATTAGTAAGACAAGATTTTCCTTGGCTAAATCCATGCTAGATTTCTCCCAATTAAACCATGACTATCTACATATTCAGTGATTTTATTCTTTATAATGGTTTCTACCATTTTGCCCGGTACTGACGTCAGGCTCACAGGTCTGTAATTTCTCGGATAACCCATGGAACCTTTTTTAAAAATTGGCGTTACACTAGCCATTCTCAGTATAGCTTCAATCACACTGATTAAAGATTTATTTGATTTATTTACACATTTTTATATATCACTCCTTCCAGAGATCAGGAGCGGTGTACAGCAAACATAACATTGAAACTTTGAAAACACTCGTGAACAATTACTATAACTATATTATAACTACAACTACATACAATGATGCAGTAAGTGGCATATTAGGATTTATGCGATAACACTGCAGGGAGCCTAGCTGTGTTGGAAGTAACTAAGCCGGTTGTGTATGAGGTATCTCAGTGGGTTACCATAGTAATCAATAAACAAGTGTGTCTTTAGTTCCTTGTAGAACTGTTGGAGATCCTTTATTGCTCTTAAGTTGCCAGGAAGAGCATTCCATAAAACTGGAACAATATATGTGAAAGCTCTAGAGCTGGTAGATTGTTTGGTGTTACGGAAGTGATTAGGTATGGCATAAGTGTTTTGAGAGGCTTTCCTTCTGGTGCTTATGGGAGTATTGAGGAGGGAGGATAGGTATATTGGGGCTATTTTATTATGAAGCTTAAAAACAATCATTATGTATTTATATTTTATTCTTGTTGTGATAGGTATCCAGTGGAGGCTATGAAGAAGTGGGGTAATATGATCAGAGTGGTGTGCCTTGTGTATTATATGTGCAGCAAGATTTTGCGGCATCTGTAGTTGATGTATAGTTTTCTTGGGGAGACCTTGTAGAATACTGTTACAATAATCAAAGTGTGGAGTTATTAGGGCTTGTAAAAATGTGCGGAAGTCATGGCTTTCTAGAAGGGGTCTGACTGAGATGCTGTATCATACGCAACTTAAAGTATATGGCTTTAGTGATTGACTTTATATGGGAAACCATATTTCGTGTCTGATCCAGGATAATACCAAGGTATTTAACTTCTTTTTTGACCTCCAGCTCTGATCCTTGAATCTGGGTTTTAGGTGGGGGATTGAAATTTAGGTTTTGTGAGACAGAGTACTTCTGGGGTTTTTTATGTTAATTTTTAGGTTATGTGCTTTGAGTCATTCAATTGTCATCTAAGCAGGATAGGATTTGAGGGCAAGCAGGGTTTGAGGTATCTATGGGATGATACATAATTTAATCATCAGCATAGAGGTGATAGTTTACCTTGTGTTTTTTGAAGATATTGCATATAGGCTGGAGATAGAGATTAAATAAGAGGGCAAAGAGGGAGGAACCTTGCGGAATACCTTGTTCTTGTTTAAATACTGCAGAAGCTAGTTGACCAATCCAGACTTGTTGAGTGCAGTTGGTTAAATAAAATTTAAACCATTGTATCACCGTGCCTTGTAAACCAATTTGCTGTAGTATTAGCCATAAGCTACTAATTGCTAGGCTATCGAAAACTGAGGCAATGTATAGAAATATTAAGATAAATGCTTGTTTGCTACTGTTCAAGCCACGTATGAGTCTATCCAGGAAAGTTATCATGAGTGTCTCTACACTGTAATACGGTCTAAACCCATGTTGTTGTTCATCAAGGGAATCATTTAGTTCGATAAAGTCTTGCAGCTGGAGATGTATGGCTTTTTCAATAACCTTAGCTAAAAATGGCAGGCTTGAGTGGGTCTCTATGAATTAGGATGGTCTTTGTCGACAGATGTTGATTTTAGTAATGGGTGGATTATAGCTTGTTTTAAGACAGAGGGCATGTGTCCTTGACTTAGAAATTGGTTTACTTTCTCTAAGATAGATGGGGATAACTCATCTTTCGTTGCTTTCAACCAGCTGATCGGGCAGGGGTCAGTAGGCGAGATGATTGTTTTGAACATCGTGATTATATTTTTAAGGTGTTTTAGGTCTAATGAGGTCTATTTGTCCTGGCTATCCAGGTTATAGTTATTGGGTTGTAGATTGAAAGGATTGGGGGTGGGGGGATTATTGTCATTATGGGAGGATTTAAGTTTAACCATATAATGATTAGCTAACGTTTGTGGGTGGATAATGATTTTATCGATCTTTTCCTTTTATTTATGGCTTCTTTATATGTTTTTAGAGTGTACACATGTATAGTCTGTTATCATGTTCAGATCTTGTGCATCTCCATTTGTATTCAAGTTTTTGCAAGTTTTGTTTTAATTTCCTTAATTCAGAGGTGGACCATATTTTAGAATTCTTCCATCTTGTTTTGTTGAGTGTGGGTGGGGCTTAAGCAGCTTTAGAAATAGCAGCATTCCAATTAAGTAGGATATCATCTAGGTCAGTAAGTGTAGGGTGAATATGGGGGAAGGAATCATTCAAAAAGGTTTCCTTATCAAAGATCTTGAATTTCCTTTGGTGTGTGGCAAGATCATTGGCTGCAGGTATGGAGGGGGATGCAGGTATTATGCATTCTATTAAGAAGTGGTCTGTCCATGGTAAGGGGAGCGATTTAGGTGGGGAAAGAGTACATGTCCTGTATGATATTGTTCGGAAGAAACATAAGGTCTAATATATTTCCTTTTCTGTAGTTGGCATCTGTACAACTTGCTGGTAGCCTATGTCTGACATGGCATTTATGAAGTGGGATGTGTGTGTGCTATGAAGGGCTGGCAGGTTGAAGTTGCCCAGGATAATGTGGGATTTGTTTAGAGATGTAGAACATGCTGTCTCTAATATGGATGAGAGATTGTCAGGACTGGATGAAGGGGGTCTGTATATTGCAATGCAATGTGTGCCTTCGAGTCAGTCCTGACTCCTGGCGACCCAGAAGCTCCTGGGTTTTCTTGGCAGTGTCACCGGAAGTAGATTGCCAGGCCTTTCTTCCGAGGCAATGGAGGGTTAAGTGATTAGACTGATTGATTTGTTTTTAGTTTCAATGATTAGGACATCCACGTCTTCTATGTTTCTACTCAAAAGAAGAGTGGTATTTAGTTTCTTTTTTGCTAAAATTAATACACCTCCTCCACGTTTGCTTGCCCTAGGGCATTGGAATAACATATATTGTGAGCTAGTTGATTAATTAGTACCAAATCTGATTCAGATAACCAAGTTTCAGTTAAGCATAAAATGTCAGGGTTATTGTAACTGAAAAGATCCAGTATCATTGGGATTTTATTTCTGATTGATCATGTATTAAGGAGGAGATACTTTAATGGGTATATTGAGATGGTGGGAGCGTGAGAATAGATTTTTAGGAGGTTAATGTGGATTAGTCTGTGATGATGTTGCTTGTGATTATTGAGAGGTAGTGGGTGGTGGTAAATTGAGGGATTGTGCCCGAGGGGTATTAAATGATTGGAATCTGATAGTGTTGAGTAAATACTGGATGGAGAGATTGGGTAAGAGAAGCTATTAGTAGAAGCTGAGGTAATAAAGCAAGCTACAGTTTGCCGTTTTATGTGTAATGAGAGTTCTAGAGAGGCTAGAAAATAAATACAGGCTTGAATGAATTGACGATTATGAAATATATGAAAGATTAACCTGGAGATTTCTTCACTAAGCACTAGAGTGTTGTATTAAATAGACTTGAATGGCAGAACTGTTTGACTATAGTAAGCTTAATCTAGGATTAGGAAGAAGAAAATATATATAATTTGCAGGGGCATGTGTAACAGAAAAGGAATGTGGAGGTATATTCGTCAGTCAAATTATCTGTCTTCGTTTAGGAAGTTAGTACAGATAGAAAAGTCAAGAAATAATCTTATAGATTGTGGAAGGCAAGAGGCTCAATTTTATAGGCTATTCTGTCCAAAGGTAGTGAGATTTGTTGGGCTGAAAGCACAAAAATGAAAGCAAAAACACTTATTAAGTTTGAAATGCGCAAACCATCTAAAAATGTTCCGTGGAATGACAATATTGAACAGAGAGGGAGTAGTATAAATTTGGTGCCTTACTAAAGTGACATAGGCAGTTAAACAGTAGAACTGGCGCATCAAATATTTTACATTGCTATGAGGCAGTGTTAACAATAATACAGTATTTATACGAGTTTAATTAAACAATGATAAAAACCTAATAGTCTTTGTTGTGGTGGGGATGTGATCTTTGTCTTAATTACTTACAGATTTCTTATCTATTGTGTTATCAGTTGTTCATGGATATGTCTTTTGTGAGCGTGGTCTCTTGGAGCAGATATGGCTGCTTTCTTAGGGGCTCAGATCTCAAGGAGGTGGACGGAGAGGGGCTGTATTTCCAGCTCCCTTCTCCGATGCTGAGCAGGATGTCGGCAGTGAGGAAGATTTGTTTGGTTTGGTTGATAGATCAGGTTTCGAGTAGTGGGCTGTGCTGTTGCTTGAAGTTAGGCCCTTCACTGTCGTATCTTGCTCCAGCCTTTATAAAGTTCCACACCTAAGGACCTCGCCAAAGGGCCCTCTGGCGAGGTCCTCAGGCAAGGGCCTGCAAGGCACAGGCACACCTGCAACATGATGTTATTTAAAGTTCTGCTGTCCTCCTGATTGGGCCTTGGTGGAGGGAGCAGGAGGGGCTAGTAACTCCCGCTTCAATCCCCGAAGTTGCAATCGGGTCCCGATGGTCTGAGGAGTCCGGCGCTTAAAATATTCTTCATCGTTTCTTTCTCTTGCTCTTATGAATGTCAGCTACATTTGTTTAGGTTCAACTATTATTGTTTGAAGCTTTACTTATCATAATAATTTTATTCATTTTATTGGGCATTAGCTTCTGTTCCAGACAAAAGCTTAATAACAGTAATAAGACATGCAATTGTGTGAACATTTCATGATGCCTAGCTTCCTGCTTTGCAACAGAAATAATTTGCACATTATGCTAACATGTGATGTGAATTTCTGTGCGATAAGTACATTATTAAACATTACAGTCAGTATTCTCCTGTAGGAAATTAGGCAAAAACAAATTCAGCTAATGACTACAGTAACTAACCAATGAGAAGGCAGCATTAGAAATTCTCAGTGATATCACAAGATGCTCTGATCTCCTTGAGATTTGAACCCCATAGTGCTGAACTGACTTTTTCCCAGTAGGAAAGAAAAATGGATTTTAATAGTCGAGGGCACCTGAAAAGTGTGACCTGGAGGTCACTTGACAATCAATATCTATGCCAGAAATTTGAAAGAAATATGATAAATTTTTCAAAAGCTATTGGGGAGGATGCATCCAGATTCATTTGTAGAGGTAGGCAAACACACAACATGATCTTGCAATGGATATTAGGATAATAAGTGACCTTCAACACCTTTTAGCATGAGAATTGGCCACAGTCTGGTGAAATACACAGAAATATGAATTTTCGGAGGAGTCTGTCAGGCATCAGTAGATGTAGCTTATTTAATCTGAATCATCAAGATATGTCTGGGTTATAAATAAATGCAATTTATTATCAATACTATAGATAAGGGCTTAACACTAAATGGCCAGGCTAAGAACAGTGTGACAGACATACAATTACAGCAAATTATCAAGTAAACATTGTCCTCTTGCTTTTAGGCTCTTAAATATCTCCATTTACTATTTATATTCATAATAAATTCAACCATTGTTCCTCAGCTGACAAGGCAACCTTGTTAGTATAAATTCTGCTTCTCAAGAAAAAGTTGGCATTGTGACTCTTGTTCTGCTTCAGCACCCTCTGCCTTATCTCTGTACCTACGCAAGATGGAAAGCATGACTAAATATGTTCATCCTTCACAATGCTTTCTATTTCTGTATGATATCTTTTAAAAGTCACAGTAAAAGAAAAAAGAAAAGAAAAAAGAAAAAAAAAGGAGGGCTTGGTAATTTTTCCCTCAGATTTCCTGGATCTCATCAGTCTGCATTCGTCATACAAGAAAACTCACTCCAATGGGTATATACCCAGATGAGAATTTGGCTCTGGGCTCCTTATCACTAATTGTGATTCTATGACCTACAGTATTTCAGATCCAGCTTGTTAAATTGTTACATAGATAAAGTCAAGCTTTCCTTTTAAACATTACAGAAATGTCTCTGCTTGAAAAACAGCCATCATCTCTGGCTCGTAAACTGCAGCAATTCTTCACATTTCACTAAAGACTCTGTTGCCAAGTTTGCTGATCAGGATTCTAAGTTGGTTAATGTGGAGATGTGTCTAAGTAAGTTGGAAACACGGGTCTTTATGATGCAACCTGTGTCTAGTTCTTTTATTAAGGATGGTCTCTCCCTCCATCGGCAGTTTGAATTTTAGGAAATCTTTCCAGAGAAAAAAAATGTACATTGTTTGAATTTTCCTCTTAATCATTATTTGTCACCTATGATATTGTTTCAAAAATATTTGAAAGTAATATTGTCTTTTTTCTACTCCTAACAAGTTAAATATTGCTAATATGTATTATCTTCCTCGAGGTATAAAATCTGAGAAAGCTTTAGAGGGTGAGTTAGACCAAGTAGTGTCTCCAGATAGTTTGGATTTATCTGAGTTTTCTGAATCCTCACAGAATGTTATATCCACATAAACCACTCTCCTGGTAACCTTTCTGTATGAAGTTGATAAGAATTCTGTTCTGGTCATATTTTCAGAGAAAGAATATATTGTTTTGGGAGCAAAAAATTAATATGTTCCTGGATGTCTCTAGGCCTACTCAATTAAGACGGAAGGCGCTCCTGGAGTTGAAGCTACATGCTTTAGCTCTAAGGACATTTTTCCCAAAATTTCCTTGTAAATGCCTTTCGACATTTCAGGGGAAACATTCTACCTTTTGTGAACTGACAGAGCTTGAAGATTTTCTAGAAGTCGTTCTAATTTTTGTTTTAGGTAGATTAAATATAACTTGGTTCAAGTATTTTTTTCTTGGGACACAATCCATACCCCTCCGACATCCCGATCTCTCTGACACAAGCTATATTCCTCCTGACATGCTAATGACCACCTCCCACATCCTCCAACCCTTTCCAGCTCTTACTGGGGACCGCCCCTGCCCTGCCTCTAGACACCAGGGAGATCTCTGTAATAACCGGAGGGGTTTAGGAGGGTAGGAGGTAGTTCTTGGGATGTCAGGAGGAGGGTTGGGATGGCAGGGGTGATGGCTTGTGTCAGGAGGGGATCCAGAGTGGGTTACCTACCCAACACCAGCCTCTTTTAGTGATAGCAGACCCAATTTGGGGTCTGCGATCTGGCTCCTGAAGCCAGGAACCTGAAATATTCCTGGCTGCAGCAATGCAAAATGGGATGTGATTGTTTTTTAGAGTCAATTTCTGTAAAATCACTGCTCCTGCTGGACGTGCCAGGAAATGAACATGCACTCCTGCAGGTCCTGCTAGGTCATTTTACAAAAGCCTCTGTAAAATACAGGGAAAATTGAGCACATTCTGACCTATGAGGTGCGATCAAAAAATATCAAGACTTGTATAATAACACAAGAAATATAACCCTGACAGTTATTGCACTCAGTCTCCTTGAAAGTAGTCCCCTTCCGCTAAAATACACTTCCCCCAGTGTTCCTGGCACTGCTGGAAACAATTCTGAAATGCCTCTTTAGTTATGCTGTGAAGATGCTGAATGAATTTCGCTTAATAATCTCCAAGTCGTTGAATCTCCTTCCTTTCAGTGGTAAGTTCAGTGCAAGGGTGTAAGGGCAGGTGAGTACGGAAGCTGATGGACTTGCTCAATTTGGGGTTTGGCCAAGAACTGCTGGACAAGATGTGATGTATGAGCTGGGGTGTAATTGTGATGAAGCAACCATTCATCATTCCTGTGCAACTCCGGCCTCTTACGACAAACTGCTTCTCTCAAAAGAGTCAGAACTTGGACGTAGCACTCCTTATTAATGGTTTTGCCTTTTGGAGCATACTCATGATGAACAATACCCTGGAAATCAGAGAAAACTGTGAGCATGGCCTTAACATTGTTCCTCACCTGACAGGCTTTCTTGGTTCTGGGAGAGTCTGGAGTCTTCCACTGTGAGGATTGAGCCTTAGTTTCCTGGTTATAACCATAAACCCATGATTCATCACCAGTAATAACCTTTTTGATGAAATCAGAGTCATTTTCAATGCATTCCAACAACTCCCTGGTTGCCGACAGTCTATCTTCTTTTTGGTTAGGGGACAGGAGGTTTGGCATGAATTTTGCAGACACACGTTTCATCCACAAATCGACAGTAAGGATAACTGAACCAACCTGAAACTGATGTTCATGTCCTCAGCGAGCTCCCCGATAATCAAACGACAATTTGAGCGTATTACAGCATGCAGGGCCAGCTCAAGGGTTTCTGCTGCCCTAGGCAGAAACCCAAGCTGCACCAGTAACCCCAGCTGCTGCTGCTGCTGCTGCTGCTGCTGCCGCCGCCACCAATTCTGTCTCATGCATTCTGTCTATAAACATGTGATTTCTTGCTGTAAATAGTTTGAATTCTTGTTATCTATTTAACCCCAGTTATCCAAGTTCATTCCCTGTTATCTGTAAACTTAACATATGTTCATGTTTAAGTACAATTTGTTAAAATGTAAACTGCGCTGATGACGAAGAGTGCGGTATATAAAAGATGATAAATTTAAAAAAAAAAAAATGAGGGAGAGGTGGGCAGCAGCAATATTTCTAAAAGCAGCCGCTTTTGGAAATATTGCCACTGCCCGTCTTCCCCTCCCGAGATGAAATCGGTGGCGGTGGTGGCAGCAGTAGCTGGGAGGACAGCACAACTGGTCATGTGTGCCACTGCCATCCCCACCCAGGCTGGCCACCCTAGGCAGCTGCCTAGCAAATGGGCTGGTCCTGGTGGCACACACTGCTGCAACTTTGCCTTCATTTCTACTCATGGATGGCCTTCCAGAACATCTGTCACTGTCAACACTTTGGCGATCCTCTTGGAAATGTCTGTACCAGTCAAATTCGAGCACCACTCATGCATTAATTGCCATACACTTGCTGTAAGTTTCTTTGCAAGAATCTCCAAGTTTCTGGCAGAATTTAATGCAAATTCGCTGTTCTAATTTTTTCACTCACTGTAAATCTGACAAACTGCTTTTACACTATACCAAACATCACGTGATTTAAAAAAGTACAGGTGTGCTGCAGCCACGCTACACTCTGCACATGCAGAGCACATAACTAGGTCACTGCATGCTTAATAGCATCAAGTGCAACTTATCATTATACAGCTACACAAGAAGTCTCAATACTTTTTGATCACACCTCGTAGATGTCTCATTTCCCTTTTCCATGCTGTATCTAAAATGGGGTTTTGCATAACGTAAGATTTGCAATATAACTTTAAAAAAGAAGTTCTACTAAACTCTTCAAAACTGTGGTATGACACAACATGAAAATATGAAAAAGAGCAACAGAATAATCTTGGAAGTGATATTCATTTTTAAACATTAATTCTAGTCAGGGGAAAAGCTGAAACATATCTCCAGCTTACCAGATACTTTTTTAAAATTGCTCCAGCAGGCCTGGATAATGCATCCTTTATAAATCTTTCAGCTGGGATGGAATGACAACACCCAAAAAAAGAGATGGAATAGTATTCCACTGCAAGGGAAACTGTGGTTGGATGCTGCTTTCTAAGTCATGTGAGATATTAAGGGGGAGCATAACGGTTTTTAGTTTTGTTGGCTTATGTCCCAAGACAGAACTGAATTCACCACATGCTGAAAAGAAATTAGAAAGGGAGAAAAAAAAAAGAGTTTTTCATAAACATTAGGATATCTTCAGCATTTAATACAATCTTAAGTTCTCTGTGCTCCATCTAGATCAGGGGTCTCAAACACGCGGCCCGCGAGACAACTTTGTGCGGCCCGCAACGGAGGAAAACAAAAAAACCCCAAAACCCTGGCTTCTGCCGTTGCCGCCGTGGCAGCGGCAGAATCAATTGTCAAATTTAAAAAAAACTGACTTCTGCTGCTCAAGCAGCAAAATCAGCTGTCCTGCGGCCCCTTCCCCTGTGCCCGGAGATCCGAGTCTGCTCTATCAGCGGCGTGCTTTTCAAGCCGCGAAGAGAGTATTCCCCTCTCGCGCGGTTTCAAGCCGCGCGAGAGGGGAATACTCTCCTCGCGGCTTGAAAAGCACGCCGCTGATAGAGCCGACTCGGATCTCTGGGCACAGGGGAAGGGGCCGCAGGACAGCTGATTTTGCTGCTGGAGCAGCAGAAGCCAGGTTTTTTTTTAATTTACCTGGGGGTGGGGTGTAGGACTGGAAATGGGCTATTGGCAGGGGGGGGGTATTACTGGAAATGAGCGATTGGCAGGGGGGGTTATGACTGGAAATGGGCTATTGGCAGGGGGGGGTTATGACTGGAGATGGGCTATTGGCAGGGGGGGGGTTATGACTGGAGATGGGCTATTGGCAGGGGGGTTATGACTGGTAATGGGCTATGGTGGGGGCTAGGACTGGAAATGGGCAGGTGGGGGTTAGGAAGGACTGGAGGTGGGCTGATGGGGGGAGTTAGGACTGGTAATGAGCTATGGAAGGGCTGACTGAAATGGGGTAATGGGGGTTAGGGCTGGAAGTGGGCTATTGGCAGGGGGGTTATGACTGGTAATGGGCTATGGGGGGGGGTAAGACTGAAAATGGGGTGATGGGGGGTAAAACTGGAAGTGCGCTATGGGGAGGTTAGGACTGGTAATGGGCTATGGGGGGTCTAGGACTGGTAATGGGCTGGGGGGGGTTGATAGGACTGGAAATGGGCTGAGTGGAAGGGGGGCTTGAACTGCAAATGGCTGATGGGGAGGGGGCTTGGAAGGAAATTGGCTGTGAGGGGAGGGAGCTAGGATTGGAAATGGGCTGATGGGGGGCTAGGATTGGAAATGGGCTGATGGTGAGGCTAGGATAGGACTGGAAATGGACTAATGGGGGGACTAGAAGGGAGCGGATGCTGGGTGGGGCTGGAACTAGAAGGGAGCTGATGTTGGGGGAGGATTAGAATGGGATGGAGCTGGGAAAGTGAAATGGAGAGGGGAAAAATATTTTGTCTGGGAGAGAAGACAAATCTACAATTGGCCAGGTATTGGGAGAGTAAGTGGGGATTGAGGATGGAGGGGTAAAATTTGAGTGGATGAAATAGGAATGAGGAAAGAGAAAAAGGAGAAAGATTAGTATGTTAAAGCAGATGTAGAGAGAGAATGGAAAAAAAACTAGGAGAGAAGAAAGGGCAAATGGACAGCAGACGATGGAGAGTTAGCAGAAGACATGAAGAAACCAGAAGAAAGTGGCTGGAACAATTGCAACTGAAAAAAATGCACAAAAGGTAGAAAAATATCTCTTTATTTTGAATTTATTAACTGGAATATGTCAGCTCTGGGAAATGTGCATCATTAATGTTTGCGCTTTGTTTAGTACAAGAAGAAATTAATTTATAGTTTTATTTCTACAGTGTTGTTGTACATTCCAAGTTTGGCTTTTGGGGTTCCCAGTTTAATTATTGTCTTCTTGTTTCTAAATCTTTTAGTCTTTCTTTATCCATACTCATTAAAGAGGCATGTTTACTAAAAGTTAGTGTATGGTAACATTATGCAAATATTTATGCAAATGAGGCCCATTATGCAAATGAGGCCCCGCGTCTTATGCGGCCCCCGGGTTACTTTACAAGTCCTCATTTGGCCCTCAAAGCAATTTGAGTTTGAGACCCCTGATCTAGATGCATAGATTCTAAAAAGATGGCAAATAAAAGACAAGTTAAGAGCAATGCTGTCAAGGCCTCTGGTAATGTGAAAGGTATGGAGGAGTATCCTAAGTGCATGTTTATTAAAGGTTAACACATGTTAAGTGCCACTGTGCCCATAGAAATAAAAGGGCTGTGAGCACTCAATGCGCATTAACTTCATTCACACACCTTAAAACCTTTAGTAAACATGCCTTTACAAACTAGGGTAAACTGTGTTTCAAATCCTTCTGCTTCCATTGATTTTCCTTGGGACCTTGAGCAAATCACTTCACGCTCCACTGCCGCAGATACAACTTAGAATGTAAATCCTCTTGGACGGGGAAATAACTTGTATATCTGCTTGCAATTTACCATAAACTTGGATTTTGCTAAGGTGTGTAATTAAGGGCTAGATGTATTAAAAGGTGCTACTGCTTTAATGTGTTACTTGCCACAGGCCCTATTTTATTCCAACGACCTATTTACTAATAACGTGTGTTAACAGCATTAGCACATGTAATGTAGTAGCACTCTTTAGTAAATCTAAACCTAATCTCAAATCTAAATGATTGAGCAGGTCTCCATTAATTCTTAAGCAGGTAGATGGAGTATTATAAAGAGATTAAAATGTACTGAAATAATCTTGGTCAAAAATTAAATCTTTCCGCAAAGTTTAGACAAATAAGCCCACTGAAACTGGTCGATCCAAAGCAAGGAAGACCTGCTGTCATTGTTTCTATATGGGGTCATTCCGAGTCACATTTAGCGGGGAATGGATGTCCGGGTCAGACGTCCATCCTCGCTAAACACCGGGACCATGTCTCCTGCCCAAAGCTCCCCGCACGCACATAGGAGATGAACGGGGAGCTCTGGACATGGCAGGAGGGGGCAGACCAATGGAGGATCGAGGGTGGACGGTGGGTGGGGATGCAACCCCAGACATACAGGGCTGATCTTGACTTATTCCACCTCAGAGGTGGAATAGGTCCCCCCTTGATGTTGGGGGATGGCGGCACAGGGTTAGGACAGTGGGGTGAGGGGTGCAGGAGCTTCCCCCGCAGCCCGACCCTGCCTTTAGAAGGCTGCATTGGGGGTCAGGCTGTGGGGAATGAACTTAGTGGCAATGGCCAGGATCGTGGCTTCTTAATGGAGCAATGGTGCCATGGCAACAGGACACCACGGCTACATGCAGGATCTGGGGCAGGCTTGTGCGAGGAAACAATGGGACATCTGGTGGCAAAGAATCAGGGGACTGCCTGCCCGTCCAGGCATGGGCTGGCCGTTTAGACCCGATTCTGATCCCGCGGAAACATCTAGCTGGTGGAAACACTGCCTTGCCGCCAGAACATCTACACTGATTCAGGCCCTGATGTCACCTGAGGAGCCTTTAAACCGCAGCCATTGCCATGGAACGTGGTTGTGGGCGCATCTGAAGGGCACGTCTAAAGGAGCATTTCTGCCCCTTTAGCAGTTCTTCAGCGCACGAAGGAGCCCCGGAACCCAGGGCTCTGGAATGGAAAAGCAAAAAAAGAGATCACCGAACGTGAGTATGAATTATTCTCCAAAGGCTATGAAGATCATAGGCCCAATAAAGAAGCACATTGTGATGCCCAGTATTTATTTATTTATTTATGCTTTTCTTCTATACTGCCCCTTCCAGAGATCAAGGGCGGTTTACAGAGAATTGGACAACTTGAATAACTTTTACATGAAACGTCAGTTATAACTATTTACAAACAACTTTTGTATGAAACTGTGCTACTGACTATTTACAAATAAACATATTGTACAAACAACCTTCTGTCAATCTTTGAGTTATATTGTTCATTTGGTTATGGTGGGGCGAAGCTCTGGGGTTGGGGGGGGGGGTTTAGTGAGTTGTGGGTTCTGAAGATTGGTAGGTTGTTTTTGCGAATGTTGGGAAGTAGTTCGTGAGAGGTAAGGGATTTCGGTTGGGTTTTCAAAATATTCAGTGAATAGGTGTGTTTTAAGTCCTTTTCTGAATAGCTGAAGGTCTTTTGTCATGCGGAGGGTTAGTGGAAGTTCGTTCCAGAGGGTAGGGGCAGCAAATGAAAAGGCTCTTGAGCTTGTAGTTTTGTCTTGCAGATGGTTTTGTATATGTCGAGTGAGTGGGTTGCATTTTGCCTGCGTGTTCTGGATTCTGGTGGGGAGTATAGGAGGGTGGATAGGTGTGAGGGGGAGATGTCATTGAGGAGTTTGAATGTTGTCAGGAGTATTTTATATTTTAAAAAACCCAGTCAGAAACCGTGGATGGCAAGGAAGGGATTATTTATTAAACACTCTTACTTCATAAAGCCAGGCTTTATGAAGTAAGAGTGTTTAATAAATAATCCCTTCCTTGCCATCCACGGTTTCTGACTGGGTTTGTTGATCGGCACGTGGATCTGTGCTTTTTTGTTGGACTGTGGCATTTTATATTTTATCCAGCTGTTTATGGGGAGCCAGTGTAGTTCATGTAGAATGGGGGTTATGTGGTCAGTTAAACGGGCTTTTGTTATTACCCTGGCGCAGATGTTTTGGGCTCTTTGGAGTATACTTGTATTTTTAAGTGGTAGGCCATTTAGTAGACCATTACAATAGTCAAAGTGGGGGGTAATGAGTGAATTGACTACAGATCTAAAATCATGGGTGCTGAGGAGGGGTCTTAGGTGTTGTATGGTCTTTAGTTTGTAGAAAACAGTTTTTACTGTTTGTTTTATGTGAGGGAGCATACTGAGTGTGTGATCTAATATTATCCCTAGGTATTTTACCTCTTGTTTAACAGGGATAGTGGTGTTGTTGATTATGATGGTTTTTGGGTAGGTAGCATCGGGTTTTCTTGATACAAACATAGCTTCTGTTTTTTTAAGATTAATGCTGAGGTAGTTGGTTTCTAGCCAGGAATTAGCCTCTCTGATACATTCAGATAGGTTGTAGTATGAGGGGTTGTTAGTGTTTATGGGGATAGCGAGCATGATGTCATCAGCATAAATGTAATCATTAATTTTGTATTTTTTAAATATGTTTGTGATGGGTTGTAGGTATAGATTAAAAAGGAGGGCCGAGACTTGAGGGATTCCCTGACCTTGTGAGAATGTTTCTGAGGTGTTTTGGCCTAGTTGGACACGTATCAATCAATGAGTAATATATGAGATGAACCATTTGAGGACTGTGCCTCCTATTCTGAGGTTTTCTAGCCTAGTAATTAGAGTGTTATGATTGATACTATCAAATGCGGCGGCTATATCTATGAAAAGGAGGATGAAACCTTGTTTGTTGTCATCTGTTCCTCTAATGAGGTTATCCATCAGTGTTATTAGTAGGGTTTAAACGCCATGGAAGGGGAGAAATCCGAATTGGTGCGAATCAAGGGGTGCGTGTATGTCAGTGTAATCTTGTAGTTGGAGTTGTATGATTTTTTCTATTACTTTAGCAATGAACGGAATACTGGCTATGGGCCTGTATGAGCTTGGGTCTTTTGGATCTAATTTATTATTTTTTAGGATGGAACGTATGGAGGTGAGTTTAAGAGCATCAGGCACGATGCCTTGTGAGAGTGATTGATTAACTGTTTTGAATGTTTGTAGCGAGTTCAGCTTTGGTGGATTTGATCCATGATACTGGGCATGGGTCAAGGGTCAAGGGGGGAGGTTGTGGTATTAATCATTGTTATGATCTTGAGGAGGTGTTTTTGAT
Organism: Ichthyophis bannanicus; assembly: GCA_033557465.1. Classification (NCBI taxonomy): domain Eukaryota; kingdom Metazoa; phylum Chordata; class Amphibia; order Gymnophiona; family Ichthyophiidae; genus Ichthyophis; species Ichthyophis bannanicus. The sequence goes on from CM066032.1 coordinate 474,521,404, forward strand.
CAACCGTGTGAAAAGTTATCCATTTGTTTGGGGTTTTTGGATCTATGTGCATTGCTGTGATATTGTTAGAGGGTTTACTTTTTAGTTTCTAGTAGTGGACTGGAGGAGCTTCCCCAGTTCTCTGGGGCCCTGGACCCTTCAGTAGGCTCCATATCTATAATGGGGGATCTTAACTCATCCCCTCATGCTACATGAATGTACTGGGGAAGCTCCTCCAGTCCACTACATGCTTCAGCCGCGCCCAAGCCCCGATTGGCATCATTGAGGGAGAGCGGAAAGGTAAGCTCCGCCCCGCTCCCCTCCGACAAGGCCAATCGGGCCCGATGGACCCCTGCAGCTCCGGGCACATAAAAGAAGCCTGACCGCAGCACCCCAGCCTCTTCAGCCGCACTCCAGCCCCGATCGGCATCATCGAGGGAGAGCGGGAAGGTAAGCTCCACCCTGCTCCCCTCAGACAAGGCTAATCGGGCCCGACAGACCCCAGCAGCTCCAGACACATAAAGGAAGCCTGATCGCAGCACCCCAGCCTCTTCAGCCACGCTCCAGCCCCGATTGGCATCATCAAGGGAGAGCGGGAAGGTAAGCTCCGCCCCGCTCCCCTCCGACAAGGCCAATCGGGCCTGACGGACCCCTGCAGCTCCGGGCACATAAAAGAAGCCTGACCGCAGCACCCCAGCCTCTTCAGCCGCACTCCAGCCCCGATTGGCATCATCGAGGGAGAGCGGGAAGGTAAGCCCCACCCTGCTCCCCTCCGACAAGGCTAATCGGGCCCGACAGACCCCAGCAGCTCCAGGCACATAAAAGAAGCCTGATCGCAGCACCCCAGCCTCTTCAGCCACGCTCCAGCAGGATCGGCATCATCGAGGGAGAGCGGGAAGGTAAGCTCCGCCCCGCTCCCCTCCGACAAGACCAATCAGACCATCCTCCAGGTTACTTCCTCCCCAACCACGAGGCATGTCCGCACCTGAGGGCCTCGCCAGAGGGCCCTTTGGCGAGGCCTTTAGGAATGGAACCAAAGAACTCAACGTCTGATCTATCAACATAAGACACAACGCTTCCTTTAAAAAAAGTAGCTACACACGTAGAACTCAGCGATAAAGTAAGGACTCCTTAGCTCTTAACACTGCATTGCTAATTTGTTATAAACTATCCTATCTTCCTAAATCTGCATTGCTTTTACTAACATAGCATTGACCTGTGCTAGAAATTGTGCCATTTGCTCAAGACCGCATTGCTATTTTGCCATAAATTGTACTATCTGCCCAAATTTGCGTTACTTTAACCAACATAGCACTGATCTATGCTAGAAATTCTGCCATTTGTTCAGGACCGCATTGCTATTTCGCTATAAATTGTGCTATCTGCCCAAATTGGCATTGCTTTTACCAACATAGCAGTAACATATACTAGAAATTTCCAGCACATTCACTAGAACATTCTTTCCATTCTTGCGTGAAAGGAACACAGATTTCCTTTCACGCAAACCCCCCCCATCAAAATGGCCCCCACAAAGATTCAAGCCCTTCCTGTCCCACTCTTCCTAATTACTCTTCTAATACACAACATTTCCACTTACAAATCAGACCAAACCCCCTATACCATTCCCATTATCCACAACCCATACCGAAACACATTACACTCTCCAACATATATCTACCCACATAACCAAAATCCGTGCCAAAATATCCACAGACCCTATCCCAGACTAATCCAAATAAACCATCAACAACCTACTAACAAGACTGACTCTTCCAACACACCCACCCTAAAAAAACTCATTCTCATAAACATACGATCCATAAGAAACAAATTACCAATCATTAATGACATGATCAGAGATAAACAACCCGACATAATCTTCATCACGGAGACATGGCTCTCACCCACTGACACAATCCTTCTAAATCAACTGCCACCGGGACTGGCTCTCACCCACTGACTTATTCAACTGCCACCAAGATGTCAAAAGAGGAGGGGGAGCCCTCATCCTCACCAAAAAAGACCTCCAATATACCCTAACAAGCATAAATAGTATAGATGGCATGGACATCATCAATATAGAAAATAAAACCCTTGCACTCTGCCTCATCTATAGACCACCATCTGCTGACCACAACCACCTCACCCCTATTCTGAAACTTGCATGCACAGCCTCACAAAGAAAATCACTTATCATACTAGGTGACTTGAACCTCCCATCACTCAACCCCTCTCACACAAAAAACTTCATGGATGCAATGACAGAAATGGGATATGAACAGATCATACATGCCCCCACACACAAAGGGAAACACCCTGGACCTTGTCTTCCTCCCCACCCCTTTCAATAACCACCAACTCTGCACCCCCCCAAACCATAACAGAGGTACCTTGGTCAGACCATCACTTAATAACCTATCTCCACACACAAACACACACTATTAATACACCAAGCACTACACCACATCACTCACGCTTTACCCACTTCAATAAAGATGACTTCCTAGACAATGTATTACCCAAACTCACAACAAACACATCTAACATCAATATAGCCATAAACCAATGGAACTTAACAATCCAAAAAGCAGCTGCCCCTACACAAGTTACACAAAAACACTAAAAAGATCAGAAAAATGGTTTACCAAGGAACTTGCCAAGATAAAAAAACAACTGAGAAAACAAGAAAAAAATGGAGAATAACAAAATTGAATGAAAACAAAACCCAATACATGAGCCTACTTAACACATTTAAAGATGCAATCACAAAATCAAAAAGAGACTACCATTCTAAAGTAATAAACATGGCCATCAATCGTCCAAGAGAATTATTTGCAATTGTAAAATCACTAACAAAAACCCAAAACTAGAACACCCCACAATAAGCGTACAAACATTAGCTGCACACTTTGCTGAGAAACTAAAAAGTAAACCCTCTAACAATATCACAGCAATGCACATAGATCCAAAAACCATGGGGTTTTTGGATCTATGTGCATTGCTGTGATATTGTTAGAGGGTTTACTTTTTAGTTTCTAGTAGTGAACTGGAGGAGCTTCCCCAGTTCTCTGGGGCCCTGGACCCTTCAGTAGGCTCCATATCTATAATGGGGGATCTTAACTCATCCCCTCATGCTACATGGATGTACTGGATCCAGCGACCTCCTCCCTCGTATTGGAGGAGTAGCCGTGTTCTCAAGGGTTAATATTTCTTACACCTGGGCCTGCTGGAGTGCTGGGTGATGAGTTCGCAGTTCCTCTGCCCCATATCATCCAGATTCCGGCGGCCTCCAAAAGTTTGCAATGTTTTCTGGACTAGCAGTTTCAGCCAGCTGATAAACAAGATGTTTCACTAACGGATATATGGCAAGTACTGTTGCGAATTGATGCTTCCTTAAATGGAGCGGTTTCCCAGATTGACTTTTCAAAGGAAACAGTGGAGAAATTAGCCCAACATGACTCAGATTAAGTTATTGGACAGTTCTGATCAAAAAACTGTTTCTCAGTTGTCTATGTTGCAAAATATTACTACTTCATTTATCAAAGACAACCTGTCCCTTCACCGACATCAGGAATTGTTGGAAAATTCTGTTAGAGCAAAGACCTTAGATGCCTCAATTTTCCAATTACTCATTTTTTCGTCACCTTTAATTTTATTTCACAAATATTTGTCGACTATATTACGCTATTGATATGGTTCTAAACTTGGTATAAATAATTTATACTATTTAACTACAGCTCCTAAGGTTATTAATGCGTCATTAGAGGGGGGTGAGGTCCTATCTCACTCTGAAAGTTTGAATGTGTCTGACTTTATTGAATCATCCAATGATGTGATTAATACTAGGTCAACTCTCCTTGTATCCTTCAATTCTGAAATAGATAAGAATACTATTTTACATTTGTATTTTCAAAACAAAAATGCGCTCTTTAGTGGTGGTAACATAAGTATTCACTGAAGCCTCTCATTTGGAGGATTTTCTTAAGACACATGTCCCAGTTTGAACATTGACCATGAGATTTTGTGTTTTGCTAACATGTTTAGTAATACTGAGTTGTAAAGAATGTTTGTTGGGCTATTAGGTAGTCTTATGATATTACTTTCTTTCTCTTCTGATTTTTTTTTCTTTTTTTGAATTACTGATCTGGATGATAAGTGCCAGTCTCCCCATGATGTGGACTATTGAGATATTATCAGTTTACAACTATTTTCATAGTGTACTTTTTTATTTTTATTTTTTATTTTCTGAGTTCTTATTATGTTGTAATTAATTGAAATGATTAACAAAAAAAAACCCACTGTGATCTGTCCTATTAATAAAAAGCTCACCCTCGACTCTGAATAATATTTATCATTTTTAGAAATCACTTTTGAACAAGTGCTGTATAACGCCATAATCAAGTCTGATAAGTTCCTGCTCCAGAAAGCTTACAATTCAATTGGGTAAGTAAAGCAATGGGAGATAAAGTTAGAAGGCATATCAGTGGGATTTGAACCTTGTCTTTGCTTCCATTTCTTTAACCGCAAGACCACTCCTGCAAAACCATTCCAGCCCCCTTCCTTTTCTCTCTAAAATCTTAACATGAACAATTGTCAAACCAGATCTTTTTTATTATTTATTTTATTTATTTATTTAACCAGTTTTCTATACCGCCTTATCCTTCAATCAAAGCGGTTTACATTATGCAGTCACTACAAACAAGTACTGGATACATTCCCTCATCCCTAAAGGGCTCACAATCTATGTGTACCTGAGGCAACGGAGGGTTAAGTGGCTTGCCCAAGGCCACAAGGAGTGCCTATAGGACTAGAAACCCCAGTCCCTCCGGCCTGAGATTGCTGTCTCCAGGCCAGAGGGACTGGGGTTTCTAGTCCTATTTTTTTTTAAGATGGTGCTTGGTGGTACAGTGTAACGGTACCGTTTTCATTGCCTGCTAAAATTGACCAATGGTTTTCATTTATCAATGAAAGAGCCCTGCATCAGTACTAGTACCTTTTTTGCTAGGAAAAATACACTGTGTAAAATCATTGCCACTACAGTCACCATTAATTACTTACAAATATGGCTTTGGCCCATCGAATTCTACCATTTCTGCCACTAATTTTTAAAGTGCAACTGGATGTACACAGTGCTGTATAGATTCAGAGAAAAGGCGGCCTATAGTCTGTGGCGAAGGAGTTGTAAAATTGTATGTACAGTATATGCTAGAAAATGCCAAATACATGCACTGTTTTACTGCCTGATCTAAACGTACTGAAGAGCACTCTTTTTTAGTGCTGCTAAAAGCATGCACTTTGCAAACCCCAATCATAGTCTGAAAATGCTGCTAAAACAGGGGATTGTGCAGTTGCTGGAACACATTGGATTGCAGGATCTGATTTAACATGGTGTTACTAGAGGTAAGTCTTGTCAGATGAATTCGATTGATTTCTTTGATAGGGACCAGAGTGGGCTGGATCGAGGGAAAGCACTAGATGTGGTAGATTTCAGCAAAGCCTTTGGCGCAGTTCCAAATAAGCAACTTCTATATAAATGAATACCCTTGGTATGGGCCCTACAGCAATTGGCTGGATTAGAAACTGGTTGAATGGGAGCTGACAAAGGGTAGTGGTAAATGGAGTTCACTCTGAGGATAATCACATTACCAGTGGTGTGCTGCAGGGATTGGTCCATAATGCTGTTCTTTTCGGCCAATGGAGCCGCCGGCACTTCCCTAAGTTCTTTCAATACCCTCTGATGAATCCTGTATGGCCCCATCACTTTGTCCACTTTTAGTTTTGCTAACTACTCACAAACACAGTCTTCTGAAAATCACTGAAGTTCTACCTCAGTCCTATTCCTATTTGTCTGTTTTCTGAGGTCTCATTTCTGGCCCTTCACATAGAAAAGAAATATTTGTTAAGCAATTCTGCTTTATCCTCCTCAGCCTCTACATATTACCCCTTAATGCAAAGGGGTGCACATAAGCCCTGAAGGCTTAGTACATCTGGCCCGATATTGAGATAGGCGCATCTTCGAAGGCTAGGCGCCTCATCGGTGCATAGCCCTCCCCGCCAAACTCTAGTCCGGATATTCAATGCCATGGCAACGGCACTGAATATACAGGTACCGCTGCACATGCTGCATGCTGTCTGGTTAGCTCCTGCGCTTTAAAGGGTTTTTTCTTGCCTGTTTTTAAGGCACAAATGGCTAACCAGGCAGTATGCAATATCGCTGCTGCCTGATTAGCACTTGTCGCCACCTCTGATCCGCTCCGGAACACCCCTGATATACCCCGATGTTAACTGGATAGCATTGGGGCACACAGGAGAATTAGTAGGGGACATTCAATGGCACTAACCATGTAAGTGCAGTTGAATATCCCCAGTTAAGGCATTTACATGGTTTACTAGGCTGTAAACTGTGTAAAAGCCTTTCAAATATTAAGCTCATAGTGTTTTTAATGCTGGGAATTTAACTCCTAGTGTGACGGGAAATAAATGTTAGTGTTAGTCTAGGTTGCCGTTCCAGATCACATTCCAGCTTAAATTTTCCTGTGATTATTTTTCTTGCTCACCTACCTCTCTCAGGTGAGGTAGGGGAGCAAGAAGTGGAATGCCTCCCGACCACCAAATATATCAGCAAAACAGAACAGCTGAAAGGAGCCACCTAACTTCCAAAATAAAAATTTAAAAAAAAAAAAAAATGTAGCGGCCTCCTCCCATCTCCCAATTTATAAAAAAAAAACTGCCCACCAAGCTTGGGGGGGGGGGGGGGAATATTAAATGACACTGTAGCCTGCAATGTCCTCTTGTCAGTGAAGGGACCAGTCCTTGTTCAGTTTTCAGTACTGACTGGGGGTTGGTCCCATATTGACAAACAACCAATTGCTAACTTGCAGTGAATAGGTTTACATGTTTTGTGCAGAAAGCCCTGCTTCATAAAACTGCGCACATTAGTGCAGCTTTGTACACACAGCTTTGTGGATTTTAGCACCTGTTAAGCAACTGTACTGATTTTCAGAGCACATTCTTAATGCACAGTTTATTACATATGCCCCTCACTTAGGAATCTATCCAAAGAACCATTAAAGTAAACAGAATGCGGAGCAAGAGCCAGCCAAGATACAGGAATTTCATTGTAACATTCTAAATCCCACAGAGTTTATCCTATTTTTTTTCCTATATTATAATAGCTCTATACAAAAGAGCGGTCTGTCTTATTAGCCAACAAGAAAGCCTGCGAAAAACATAAGAACTCATGACCTTACCTTATGTTTGGAAAGAGAACTATTTTCACTGCATTCTTTTATCTTGTTCCCAGTTTGTCATTAAAATTACAATTTAGTTTCTTTGGAGCACACTGGGGACTCTGTGTCTTAGCAACATCCCTCCCCATCTAGCAAAGGGAAAAGACAGGATTAATTCCCTCTGGAGCATTCAGAAGCTATGTTCATGCATAAAAATACGCTCTTATCTTCTTATGAGCAGAGTATCTGAGAAAATAATCATTTCAGATTCTTTGTTAAAACTATTTTCACATTCCCACTCATCCCTTTTAACAAAAAATATCCTAAATCCTATTTAGTGTAATTTATGCTGGTAAGATACTCCACATTCAGTTCAGCAAAGAAAATGAGTCATTAATTTACAAAAATACCAGTGGTCTGGCATTGAAAGGACTGTGCATGTAAGAAATATTGGAGTTCTGCTTTTCAAGTACAACATTTAACTACCAGAGGCAGATTGTGGCAAATCTGGCCAGGTTCTTCATTAGGTGATCACAGAATTTGATCAAGGGCAAGAAATGTTTCTCCCTGTTCAGACTGTGGATGAGGGGTTTTGGTTCTCACAGCATACATACAGTATCATGACTATTTGGAAAACTACAGCATGAAGGATTAGAAAGATCGACTACTAAGTCTGTGCTGTGGACTACAAGGCAGAAAGAAATATCAACCACACAGGGCACGTGAGCCAGCATACAACTCAAGGAATGGCCACTGCCACACCTTTCTTCAGCATGAGCCCTATGCTAGCTGTTACTGGATTTAGTTTAGGCCTTTTATCAGGCACATTGGAAATTATTAATGGGTGTATATCGATTTGTGTGTTAGTGCATAGATTAATGCATGTTCAATTCATTTTGCAAGCAGTAAATATTTTAAGGCACACTAATGAATCTAATGCATGCTGAAAATACACATCCCTATTATATTTTTATGCACACATCTCGTTTTTGTTTGGCTTCCTTGTCAAATCTTGCTCTTCACCACTCTAGGTTATCAGAAACATTTACCAAACCTAATCCAGATCCCAGTTGTCTAATTAGTGATAATCAATGAGGATATGGATTAGGTTTGGTAAATATCTCCGATGGTATACTTAGACATGGTTTTACAGAATTTCTGGCACAAGGACATGGTAAAAGAAAAATCTTTGGAGTAAATCTCTACAACAGGAGTCAATAGATTCACAAGGCAAAAAATCCAGTTAATATTTTCCATAGAGCTCCAGAGCAGACAAACTTTGGGCCAATCAGGAAACAGAAAGAAAGATCATCAGCAGAGGTGGGAGTAGGCTGGCTAAAATCAGCCCTCATTGAAATGTGCTGGCTCTTCTGCAAGATGCTTGCTTCCAACCCCAACATTACCGGTTTGAGGCCAGCTTGTGATAAAACTGGTGGGGAAAAGGGATTTGTCAGTGTTTTAAGAAATGCACGTCCCTACTAATGATTATTTGTTGGTATGTAATAATGTTAAAAGTTTGTGACCCCTGTTAGGAGGGCTTGCATTCTAATATAAGCTCCAAATTTGAGTATAAATCTCATTGATAGGCAGCCTTGACTGTTGTGGATAAGCTCTTGAAATAAGTTAGATTGACGTTGCTCAGCTTATGAATTAAATTCACCAAAAGAAGAACATATTTTTCTCCACTGGAGAAACTGACTAATGTATAACCCCCATTTCAATTTAAACACGTGAACATTGTCAAATTTCAAAGAATTATTTTGACTGGTAGATTTCTTGCACAGAGTGGTTTCCAAATAGTCACCTTCTTTAAACACCTAAACATCCAAAAAAGTCAATTGATAACCATCACAAGTTAAGGTGAATTCTAAATTTAAATTCAAGATACTTAACCAGAAGACAAACTGACCCAATTCATCCTTTGAGACTTGCCATGGGGGAGAAAAGTCTTAGGGGCATGTTTACTAAGCTGCACTAGCTATTAATGTGCATCTTAACATGCACAGGCTAAACAGACAGCATGTGGTTAATTCTGCACTATCTACTTAGCATACAGCAAGGATGGAAACGGGCGAGATGGGGCAGAGAGTGGGCATGATAGCATATCATTGTTAGCATGGGGGTTGACAATGTGCATTCACCGTCAATGTTGCAGTTAGCTGTGGATGCACTTAACGTCACCTCAAAGGTGTTAAGTGCATCCGTGTTAAGCATGATTGCTGCTGGAGCGTCTTAGGGTCCAAATCAGTGTGGCATCTGCTGAGGCCATGCTGTACATGTCGTTAACAGGTAGTGCACAACCGTTGCATGTACCATGCATCAATTTCTATTCTCAACACACGATGCCTGCAAAACTTTAGCGCAGCTTAATAAACATGCCCCCTAATGTGCCTAAACCATTCAGAATCGTATAAATATGTTTTTTTTCTCAAATTGAGCTCCATATAAATTAGCTATCACTGGTGTCATTGTAGCTCCTCTAGCCATGGCATGTCTGTTCAAAAAACTTAATGTTCAAAACAAAAATAATCGTGGCACAAGGCTATCTTGTCAAAGACAGATAAATGTAGTAGGTACTCTGTGGGGACGTGGCTAATTCTCTACTACTATGTCAATCACTTGTAATCCCATATCCTGAGGGATTTTGGTGTACAAACCTTGTCATTTCTGAAGGGACTTGAGTAACCGGTGACAACAAACGAAGAAAATATGCAGCATCTTGAACATAAGACTGAGCTTGTAGAAATGCTAGTTTTACGAAAACACTCCACAAAGTCAGATAAATGATTCTGAAATAGAATCGACTATGGGCACTATGGGTATCCTGGAAGACCAATTTGCCTTTTGTGGATTTTTGGACAATCATGGGAACATGAGGATCTCTCACTGTCAAAAGAAATCTCTATGGATGTCAAAAAACCATCATGAATTGAATCGTTCTCCTATTGTTGAATAGTGGTTTGTAATTGTCTTGTGGGATCTCTTCCTGAAGAGGACTAAAATCTTCAATATCAGATAGCTAACTAGATCTCTGCCATATACTGACTCCTGCTCTGTATCACTACTGATCCCTCTTTGTCAAAGATTTAAGAACTAGATCATAGTTGGAAGCCAGATTTTTTAATGCTAACTTTTCTCTTTTCTCCAAACCAAAGAACATCTTCTTAGATTGTGATTGGATGATTTCCGGGTACTTTAGAACAGGGTGGACGGCATTCTCAGTGGCACTATCGCCAGCTAGTATCTGGACATTTCAGGGGCAGCACCCAGGGATAATCAGGCATTGGCGATATTCAGCCACTGCTCAGTTATCCCTAAGCAGCCAAATTTAGGGCAAGTAAAGGCTCCCCTAACTTTCACTGCCAAAGCTAACCAGGCAGCAGCTGAATATCCCCACTGCCTGCTTAGCGTCAACCATTTCCAGCTGACCCAGATATTCAATGCCAGTGGACAGACATGACCCTGGCATTGAATATCTACACAGAATGTGAAAAATGTACAAGAATATGAAGAGTTCCAAAAGACACATCGACAGTCTGCAGCACACGTCATATAATCTGATGCACATTTATTAGGAACCACATTCACATTAGCCAAGAGAACTTTGTCAGACTGACTACCAGCATATTACAGCTTAGGTAGAAAACAGCTAAAGGATCCGATGAAAACAGACTAATGGGTCTGTTTAGGAAGCGGCTAGTGGCTTCCGTGCAAAATCAGAGCCTCTAGAGCCACTTAGTAAACAGACTTTAAGTCAGTCATAACAGCTTCAGTTGCTCATCTCTTCTGTCTTCATTGAAGAAATACACAGAGCAGCAATATGGTCTTGCACTCATATCTTAACAGTGCATTGCCCCCTAGAAAATGTATCTCAACGAGACAGCACATTTGGACAGGCCGTAAGTACTACAAGGACTTTCCAGTTAATGTTCAACTCCCCTATTCATGATCTCCCAGGTTGCCATTAATGATTAAGAGACACACTATGAAGCTACAAATTAATCTATTTAAAATAGATAGAAAATTATTTTTTTCTAAAAAAAATGTATAATTATTCTTTGCATCTTTGCAACTCTTTGCTGGCAGATGTAGTAAAAGTGAACTAGGTTTAAAAAAAAGGTTTGAACAAATTCTTGCAGGAAATGTCTATAAACAGTTAAGTTAATCCATGAGAAAACCACAGTTCATCCCTGGCAATAACTAGCATGGAACTGTCTACTTTCGGAATGTGACAGTCACCTCTACCCTGGATTGACCACTGCTGGCAACAGGATACTGGGCTTGATGGACCTTTGATCTGACACAGGACGGCAGTTCTTATGTTCTAAAAAATATTTTTAACAGGGTTTTTGTTAATATTACTTTATCAAAGTGATTTACATTGTAACTTAAACTTGGCAATTAAACAGGGACATTGATAACTTGGATTCTTCTGAGGCAATGGAAGATTAAGTGACTTGCCCAAGGCCACAAAGAGTGCTATTGAGAATTGAACCCTGATCTCTAGGTTCCCAAGCCAGTGTTCTAACCATTAGGCTACTCCTCCACCCCAAATATGCAACCCTAACCTACTGGGTTCTCCACTTGTGTGTCTTATTCATTCTGTTTTGTCAATGAAAAAAAAAGGTTCTTAGGTTTAGGAATCGCTGCCCTCAAGATAAGAGTGATGGCTGAAGGCGGCAGTAAGAAGATATGATACAGGCATTAAAATATCTGACAAGTAATAATGCACAAGTAAACCTTTTGTTGAAAAAGAAGTTATACATTTAAGGGTCATGATATGAACCTGAATGTCCTCCAGGAACAGGTGGTGGTGGCTAAATTGGAAACAGACTTCAAAAAAAATCACAAGAGAAGCACAGAGGATCTTTACTTTCAGGGATAACGTAAGCATGAAGCTGAAGCAGCAAAGTTCATAGAGGCAGGCAGTAGGAGTAAACCTGCACTGAGCAGCGCTTACACCACCGCAGCAGTGGTATGGCTGCATTAGGCTTTTAGTAACCTGTATGGACTGGCGGTTATGACCCCAACAGCACAAGGTTGCATACTGCTTGTAACAGTGAAGTGCAGTAATCTGCACAGAACAGCGGCAGAATGGCTGCAATGGACTTCTAAGAAGGTGCACAATCTGTGTGAAGCAACCAGGGTTAAACCTATACTTTCATGAGCATGCGACGACCAGATCTTTTACACCACTGCCTTGCTGGTTTGGTGGCTGCATGGATTGTTAGAAAGTTTGGTGCTGGGTACTGCATCAAGAATCAGAAATAAAGATAAAGCATGAATGGATGGGATGGAGGCCAGTATGTTAAATCCTGGGCATATTTGGGGCTGATACTGCTGGCAGTTATAGGGAAAGCATTGAAGGACAGGGTAAAGACATAAGGGGATGAGGATAGGAACTGGTTTTGAGTTGCATACAGGTGTCAAATGCTTAGCTAACCAAAGTTCAAGAATCTCAGGTGGGATGACTAGATGGCCCACATATAACATTTTTCTCTCTTTATTTCCTACATTACTTGACTTTATGGACCTTTATTTTTATATCAACCTATTCACTAACCAGTTTATGCATGTACTGTATGATGTCATAAATAACCATCTGCCAGCATCAATGATGTAATTAGTAGCATCTTTCCTAATATGGTATGTCCTGGCAAAGTAAGCCTATAGTAGGGGATGCAGCATCTTTAAAATAAAAAAAATATTGAAAGATATATAATTAATACTAGATAGTTCTGAATTACTTTTGCACTATGGGATAATTTTATAACAGGGGGCCCAGGTATAGAGAGCAAAGTGGTGTCTATTTTAAGTCTATTTATAAAGACACAGACTCCTGTGTCCCTTTATAAAATTCTAGGACAAATCTCCCTCACTTGGTTTGCAGCTTGTCATGCTGTGAGGGCTTGTGTGCATCAGTGATGCTGAGGGCTAAGCTATCGGTAGCTTAACTACTGGCAGGGTCTCCCAAGATGGACAGGTCTCAGCTGATATGCCAGACCAAGACAAACCACCCATCTGGGCAGCAGCAGAATGGGATGGTGTTTGCGGTGGAGGATCACATTTCTGTGGTAAAGGCAATAACATTAGAATTAAACTGCATGGAAGAAAGGCCTGGCAATCTACTACCGCATGTTGCCACAAAAACATAATAGATAGTCACAACAAAACAAATTACACTATAGTGCTGGAAGATAAGACACCCAGGTTGGAAGGCACTCAACTGGCTACTGGGGAGAAGTAGAAGACCTTTCAGTGTAAAACCAGCATTTATGATGTGATTGGATCAAAGCCCTCAGGATGTCTGACTGCTGAGGTAGCTGCGCATGAAATGAGAGTCAGAAGCTGCAAAGATGTCATAAATATTGGAAAATGGAACGTACAATGCATGAACCAAGGGAAGTTGGAGGTGGTCAAGAACAAAATGGAACATGTACAACTTGATCTGTTGGGTGTCAGCAAACTGAAATGGACTAGCATTGGGCACTTTGCATCAGATGATCAAATGGTCTACTATGCTGGAAATGAAAGACAAAGAAGAAACTTACAAGAACTTTAATGAAATACAATGCAGTCAGTGAATGCTTTATTTCTATTCATCTACAAGGAAAGCCCATCAACACAACTATAATTCAGGTGTATGCCCCAACAACATGTTTATGTTATATAGTTATATAGTCGCACATTGTTCCATGTACTTTAACATTGTTTCATGTAAACCGCCACTGATCCTGGGAATTGGCGGTATATAAAAGTTTGCAAATAAATAAATAAAATAAAAAACAGCTGCAGAAGAGGATGAAGTTGATGAGTTCTATGAACAAGTACAAACTGAAATTGACAGAACATGCAAACAGGATATCCTAATAGTCATGGGTGATTGGATCGCAAAGGTTGGCAACAAAGAAGGCAAAGTGGTTGGAAAATATGGAGAATATAAATGCAGTTGGAGAAAGAATGATAGAATTCTGCAAGACCAATGATCTATTCATCTCAAACACCTTCTTCCAGCAACACAAGTGGCAACCGTACACATGGACTGCACCCAAGGGATTGTACAAAAATCAAATTGACTACATCTGTGGAAGTCAATGATAGAAAAGCTCTAACAGAGATTTCCAACGTGCAGCAAGACAAGGCAAGGAGAAGTGCTACAATGACGCATGAAAGTAAATAGAAGTCAAAACTATTAGAGGAAGAACAAGATCAGCTTTCCTAAAGCTATGAGAGTTAAAGAAACAATTCCAGCCTTGAATTGGAATGTTACAAAATGCTCAAGGATCCATGTTGAATGATGCTAAGAAGATCAAGAAAAGGTGGAAAGAATATACCGTCATTATATGATAAAAATCAAGTGGACCAACAGCCGTTTCAACCTGTACCTTATGATCCGGAACCATTGGTGATGAAAGATGTCGAAGCAGCAATGAAAGCCTTATCAAAGAACAAAGCATCAGGCATTGATGGCATTCCCATTGAGGTATTACAGCAATCTGATGCAGCTGTTATGATAAGTACAAAGCTCTGCCAGGGAATTTAGAAAACAACATCATGGCCAACTGACTGTAAAAGATCTGTGTTTATACTAATACTAAAGAGAGGTGATCCAGCAAATTGGAAGTTATCACACAATCACTCTGATTCTACATACCAGCAAGATTCTACTCAAGATTATTCAGTAGAGACTACAACCATACCTGGAATGAGAACTACCTGAAGAGCAAGCAGGGTTCAGGAAAGGGTGAGGAACGAGAGGCATCATTGCAGATGTGAGATGGATCCTTGAAAAGACAAAAGAATAACAAAACGATACCTATATGTGCTTTACCAACTACAGCAAGGCTTTTGACTGTGTAAACCATGAGAAACTCTGGGCCACATCAAGAAGCATGGGTATACCAGAACACCAGATTGTTCTCTTGCACAACCTTACATTGATCAAGAAGCAAGAGTTCGGAATGGAACAAGGAGAAATAGAATGGTTTAAAATCAACAAAGATTGTCATTCCTCGTAGACAAATCAAAATTAAGTGTTCACTGATTGCATTGTGTTTCATTACAGTTCTTGTAAGTTTCTTTTAATTATAATGCAACACCATTTCTTCTTTGTCTTTCACTTACAGCATAGTAGACCATGTGATCAACAGATGCAAACTGCCCGATGCCAGTCCATTTCAGTTCGCTGCCACCCAACAGATTGATTTGTATACGTTTCCTTTAATTCTTGACCACCTCCAACTTACCTTGGTTCATGCTTCATACATTCTATGTCCCAATATGACATCTTTGTAGCTTCTGACTCTCATTTCATGTGCAGCTACATTAGCAGTCAGACGTCCCGAGGGCTTTGATCCAACCACATCATAAATATTGACTTCACTCAGAGGTCTTCAGCTCCTCCCCAGTAGCCAGTTGAGTGCCTTCTGACCTGGGGGTCTCATCTGCCAGCTCTATAATGCAATTTGTTTTGTTGTGACTATCCATTGGGTTTTGTGGCAAGATACGGAAGTAAATTACCAGGCCTTTCTTCCACACAGTTAATTCTAGTGTCCTTGCCGTGGTCACAGAAATGTGATCCTCCGCCGCCAGCAGCTACAGAAACAAACCAGTATCTTAAACAATAAAAATGTTATTTAATACAAATATCCCCCTTTTATTTAAGAAGTCTCAAACAAAGATCTTGTAGGAGAAGTCACAGAAGTACCATGCTTGAAATGAAGCTCCTCCTCGAATAAAAAGGCATCACCTGCAACTTGTTTGTTGACCTGTATTTACACACAGTGATAGATTACAAATTATTAATAGCAGGCAATTTCATTTTTTATTTCTTTCAGCACTCTAGGATATATACCATTAGAGTAGAAA